>CM060943.1:42645398-45045398 GCA_030765085.1 Allium cepa
AGATAGTTGATAGACTTACTAATCCGCCCATTTTATTCCCGTTCGGTTTAACCGAACCATTCCTCTTTGGGCCAAACTCTTTATTAAAGAAATTTTTAAATTACATGGAGATTCTACTTCTATTGTTAGCAATCGTGATCCATTGTTTGCTAGTAGATTTTAGGAAGTGTTTTCAAAAAGCTTTAGGAACGAAGCTAACCTCAGCACCGCTTACCACCCTAGTCTGATGGACAAACTGAGCGTGTGAATCAAACCCTTGAAGACCTTCTTCATGTTTATGTGCTTGTTTTAGTGGAAGTCGGAAAAATCATATTTCTCTTGTTAAATTTTCCTATAATCATAACTTCCAATCTAGCATTGGTATGGCATCTTTCGAGGCACTCTAGGGAAGGCCATGTCGATCTCCTTCTTGTTGGCCTGAGGCCGGTGAGAAGCTGGATTTAGGTCCAGATTTTATTAGTGTTTCACCTATGAAAGGTGTTGTACGTGTCCGTCGACGGAGAAAAATTAGCGCCTTATTATATTGGGCCATTTCCTATCGCCGAACGTATTGATTTCATGGCTTATTGCCTTTTATTACCGGCTCGATTTCTTGCTAATTATAACGTGTTTCACGTTTCCCAATTACGGAAATGCCTTCGGGATTCCGATTCTATTTTTGAGCCCGGTGTTGTGGAAGAAATTGAAGTTTCACCGAATTTAACTTTTGAGCAGCATCCTATTCGTATTATCGATTCTGAAGCCCAATGACTTCGGAATAAAGATGTTCCGCTTGTGAAAGCTCAATGGTCCTCAAATCCTAAGAATTTATCTTGGGAAATCTAGAGAGAGTTCATCGAACGAAAACTTTCGGGTTTACACTTTCGTGCTCTCTATGGTGGACTTCTTGATTCAAATTATCTTTTGTGTTGATATGCTTTTATGGTTGTTACTCTTTATCTTCTTCTTAAGTATTGCGAGGACGCAATTTCTTTAAGGAGGGGAGTCTGTAACAACCCGCATATTTATCGATTTCATATTTAAATATTTTATTTAAATATTTCACCGTTCGTCGGTTTTTAGTCCGAAAACCTACTTTTTGCAAACGGTCAGATTAGGACTCGAGACCACTTCCATTGAGTTCAGAACGTCGTTTGCAACTTTTTGAGTATAAACTTCGATATGTTTGGAGATAGTGGAATTTTGCTACTTTTCACTTAGGGCTTTGGTTTGGGCTGAGCCAATTAACCACTTATTAACTCAGTCCCAACCCTCTCCTCCTCATTCACTTCCTTTCTATTCTCCTAATACTCAAGCTCTTGCAACAATGGAGAGTGGAATGGGAAATTAAAACTCAAGCCCTAGTTTTCTTTTGCAAATCAAGCTCTAGCTCCAAACTAATAGAAGAAGCTTTGGTAAGTCTTCTCTTCATCTTCTCCAACTCTTTCTCCATTCAATTTCAAAAATTTCCTAAACCTAATTTAGGAAATGTCTCTATTTTAAGCTTAGATTCAAGCTTGTTGAGTTGGAATTGAAGAGTGATTGTCATTGCCATTGTTCTATAGCTTCTTCATCCTTGTTTTTGTAAAAAGGTGAGATTTTTATCTCACATCTTAGTCTATATTTATCTTCGATTGTTAGGTATGAATTCCTAACACTTATTCTTGTGCATTTGCTTTTGGTTTGGATTGATTTGGTGAATATTCCAATTTTTAGTGTTTTGTGTTCAATTCTCTAAAAATCCTAACTTTGATGTTTTGATCATGTTTTTGGTGATGAATCGTACAGCTTATATGGCCGGGTAGTCGATGGACGTAAACCCTTAGTGCCGATGCTCGACCGACAGAATTTTGGAGGAGATTGGACTTCACTTGATTTGTTTGAGGGGTGCTGGCTACAGGTCCGGCCGACCGACTACAGAGCTCGGTCGACCGACCTGCTACCCCGAGCACTTCCAACCCTCTGTTGGAAGTGCTGGCTACAGGTCCGGCCGACCGACTACAGAGCTCGATCGACCGACCTGCTATCCCAGGCATTCCTGTTTTCTGGTCCAGTCGACCGAGCTCTGCAGTTGGTCGACCGACCTACTGCTATTTAGCCTGTTTTGGCTATTTTGTGAGATTTCCAACTTTAATCGATTCATGTTATTTCCCTATTTATTGTTATCATTTATTATCATCTTTGATGACTTCTTTTCTTTGGGAATTTTGGATATATCCACTTTGATGGATCCTTTATCGATTTCATTGGGTTTTTATTCACATCTTCGAATGTGATCTTTGTGATTGATTGTTTCTACAATCCCTCTTGTGATTTGTCACTTTAAAATACAAAGGTTTCAATACTAGTATTAAATATCAAAACTTCTTCATTAAAACGATTTCAACTATATTTTCAATATCAAACTCGTTTATAAAACCATTTTCCAATCTACTAGTATACACAAACCTTTACCTCATTCGTATGAGAAATCTAATTAAACGGCTTAGTAAAACAAGTGGTATGAAACGCTTGCGTTCACTTTGTCGGTTAATTCTTGGACTTGTTCGATTGAACCTCTTGTGACAATTTTCTAGTGAAGATTTACAGTTTGTTCGTAAATATTTAAGTTAAGCAAGTGGTTATGGGACATGAAGCTAAACTTTTATATTTACTAGCTTAGTGTAATTGACACTTCTCTTTGATCATGATGATCATTTTTATGATTTAGACTAGCAAATGTGCGATGTCTCTTTATCCATTGTGGAGGTCTATACCTCAATTTTATAGATCTTCGGATCACCAGGAGGAGCTTCGGCTCAATGTCCGCAATGGGGGACTATACCCTGTCTGGAGGAGCTTCTGCTCAATGTCCGCAATGGGGGACTATACCCTGTCAGGAGGAGTTTCGACTCACCAGGAGGAGCTTCGGCTCAATGTCTGCAATGGGGGACTATACCCTGTCTGGAGGAGCTCCGGCTCATTTTTATTGGATTGGCCATCCTCTTTCTCTTTTCGTAATTTCTGGATTTCTTATGTTGATTTTTGGAATTTATATCATTGACTTGTTATGAGTACAAGTTTTGGGTATGATGCCCTCTTTGGATCTTTGAGAAGATGCTTGTGATATTGATTAATCTCTTGTTGATTTTCAATTACATACTTATCATAGTATGGCTTTATGTTATCATACGTCTTTGTCATATCTCTTATCCTATATCATATTATCTGATAATTATAGCTAGACTGATCCGTTTATTATTTTTTTCTTAAATAATACTCGGGTCAGACTAAGATTTTACAGGTGCTTCTGCTTGACTCCTTATCGGACCATCATCTAACTTTTGGCTAACTACTTTAGCTTAGTAGTTTGGTTGTATACATTTGAGATATAGACTCCTTGATGTATACATATTTTTGTCTAGCACTTGTATCTATTCTTTTGTGTTATTGTGGATCTTGTTAGACCATTACTCTGATAAACACTTTTATGTGTTATATATTCATATCTATTTCCGCCTTTGTGATATGGATGTCTGTGACTGATTGTGTTATATTTATTTCTATATTTGTTTCCGAAGATTCTAAATAGCCACCGTGTGATAACTTTGAGTTTGTATCGGTATGTCGGATTTCCTCCTTAAACGAAATGCATGTTACACTATCTGACATATCGATGCTCGCACAAAGAAATTACACAGATGGTCGCTCCTCAACAGCCTTATTCTCCGTGCTAGTTGACAGCATTACTCCGTAGTGTTTTTGGCTAGCATGGGTATAGAGGTCGGGCGTCACATTCATAATATTTGATTTAATGCTGGTTGCCCAGGTTTTAGTAAAGATAACAAACAAAGTAACAGTTATTGGGAGGTTCCAAATTTGTGTGCATATTATTATTTTTAATTGCTAACTAATCTTTATTATTTATTTTAATAATTCTATTTCCAAAATGATATGTTTTGTATGCTTTTTTTTACTATATTCTAAGTCGGTTATTTTGATGATGACATCCAGTTTTGATGACCTAATTGCATTATATTTAAATAAATATCCATTTGTTGTGCATTAACATGAATATCTCCTATTTTTGGGTTATGCTCTGTCCTGGTTGTTCACCTTAAAAATCAAGTATTAAGACGGATCAGGGTTTGAATGTTAGGGTGTTCATAGTATATCATACAAAAATTTAATTTCAGTTGGATATGGTAGTTAGACTACTGTTTTGTAAAGCATAATTGTTTATAAGTTTTAGGAGAAAACAATTTGTTGTTCATCTCAATGAAAGGAAGTTCCATTTGTTTTATTTAATTTTAGCTTTAGTGAAAATTTTAATTGCAGGGTATGCAAATATCTTGTTGGATGTCCTTCCAATATACAATAGGTCCAAGCTCAAATCTTTTTGAATTTGGCATCGCTTCTTCAATGATTTCATTGAATATTGATGCAAACACGGGAGATCCCCTGATTGGTATTATCAGTATAACCGAACTACCATTTTTCATTGACCTTTGTGATTAATAATTTGAAAAACTGACATTTGTAATTGTTATCGGATGGGATACTGATCAGTTCCTTACCGGTGTATGTGAGGCCACCCTAATTATGTTAAGTGTGATCCAAAATGTATTCTCTAGTGTCATATTACTGTCCACATAATACACAAGTATCTTCTACACAAGGATCAGCTAATAAAGAGTTAGAGATATGCACTTTCTTCCAATCCCTTCATTCAGGTAATTGCATCCCTTTGTTCTTTAACCAGTTTATGAAAGAATTTAAAATCTCATTATTTTTCTCATTTTGTATTTCTAAGTATTGTAGAGAGTGAGTTTATGAAAAAATTTGTGATCATGCTTGACTTCATATTTTAAAGGATGGTTCATATTTAAATGCTTTAGCTATTTACTTAACATTTTAAATGCTTCATCACAGCGAATATGGTTCAAACCACATACACTTGCCAGCTCGTTTATTTAACACAATTTTGATTTGAGTACTAAGATATTCTGCTATCTTAATTTTTTAAAAGGTCAGACTAAAAATTCAAACAACACTATAGGCAAATAATACTTGGTTTTGTAAAGCAAGATAATGTACAACTTAAAAAAGTTTGGGCACCAGAACAAATATACTTATGCTACTTGGGCTTGATTGTTTTCTACGTATTTCCATCGGAATTATTGGAAGATCATTGTATTTACTATTTTCTGCGAATTCATCAACGGAGCTTGTTTTAAATCATACACGGTTGTTATTATAGGTAAAAACAGATATATCGGTTACAGCAGATTATCCAGAAAGCACTACATGGGACGATCACGATCCATCTGTATTTTTGATCAAAAATGTTGGAAGTATAAAAGGAGAATTTCAAGTGACCAATGGCCATGGAGCAAATGCCACTGCAGTAATGAGAGTAAGCAGCAATGTTTAGTTATGGTTCTGACAATTATTTAATCCTTGTGATTATAATGTTTTTAAGTACATAAAACAATAAAAATGTTTTAATATTTCATATGTTAAATAAGTATGTAAGAAGTTTCCTTCTCTACTACACAAGTGACCTCGCTAGGATTCCTTGGAACGAAATAAAAAAAATCAACCGCAAAGCACTAGAACCTTAGCTCGACTTGAATGTTTGCGTTTTTGCCCTTTTTACATTCTTGCGCATGCATTGCTAGAAACTGGAAGCTGATGATGATAGTTGCAGGAACAAATGCCACAAATAAGAACACCGAACTGAGTCTGAATGAACAACAATGCAGTGAAGGTTTGGACCATTCTCTCATTCTTCAAGACTTGAACATCTTTGAGTACTACTAATGGTGCTAGACCAGAGTAAAATGTTTGGGAAAAGGCACCTGATTTGGTGTATTTATTTGCAAAAGTAAGGAGCCAGAGTTTGCAAAAAGAACTCCTAATTTGGCTCATGGTTGCAAGAGGCAAAGGTATGGGAGAGTGGAAGCGGGAGATGATGGTCAGTAGGTTCATTCTGGTGTCTAAGGCAATAGGATGTTATGCTATTTGATCAGTAATGACCATTCCATCACTAGTAAACTTAAAAGTGTTCGCTGTCAGTAGCATGGTTGACTCCGGGTGGGATGGGAGCTATAAATGCAAGCAAAACTAGTGATAACTTAACCTGAAGAAAGAACGATAGTAATATAAGAGAGGATTTATTCATGTGGTACCCGTGCTTGGTAGTAGTGGACTCGATGATGGTTAAGAGACAAGCTGAATCATTCGAGTGCTCAAAAGTGAATCAACTGGTTGAGGTCCAATGAGAATGATGGGTGTTTGATTTGAAAAAGGCAATGAGGATGGGTTTGTATTTGGATAAAGATTGAATATTAAGGGTTTAGTACGCAATAACTCCGAGTTGCATGAAACTCAAGCGTTGGAGGACCTTGTGATCAGCCTGGTCCAATGGAGGACATGAGTGTATTTAGTGGTGCTTCAGATACAATGTAGAATGATCGGGATTTGTTTTAGTGTTTGCAAGGAGCAGAGGGGTGGATTTGTTTGTGGTGCTTGAATGTAATTTGTTTGTGATTGGGCTTTGTCCTTTGATGTTGATGAATATAAGGCAGCAAGCATAGTTTGATAACAAGTCAGAAAGGGGCTGACAGATTGAGATGATGGTATGAACTGAATGAAGGGGATGGGAACAGTGTTGTTTGCAAAGTGAAGGCAGCATGAAGGCAACAGTTGTGAATGGTCAGAGTACATACTACTTATAGGACACAGCATGTACATACTACTCTCTTATCTTCCTGATTCATGTTTTGTATGATCTATATTTACATGCCTTGCTTTCCTGCTTTTGATAGATTTGGCACTCATTTTTTTACTACTAGATACTAATTCCCAATCTTGTTCATTCCTCACTGCAGATTCCTGTCACCAGCTACATTTTAAAAGATTCACTCAAGCTAAAGTCCAACTATGCGGATATGGTTATTGGCATTTGATGCGGACTTACTGTATTGATATTATATTTTTGTTTAACATATAACGTGTCTTTGTTTAACAGAATTTGTGGCAACTTGGTTTACTTTGTTATTTTTGTTTATGGATATTATTGAAACTTGGTTTATGGATGTCTTTTGTTTATTAATATTGTCTTAACTAGTTTATGTAACTAATTAATAGTTATTAAAACATGTTATATTTACTAGTTGCTTGAATATACTCAAAATATAGTTCTGAAATATTCAAAAATAGAGTGGAATATTAAATCTGTTATATAAATAGAAGACAACGTTTGATTAATGTTGTAAATGAAGAAACAACAGCGTTTAATTCGTGCTGTATTTATCTTTAAATAGTCAATAACAACGTTTAGTACATGCTGTCGAAATAGTTGATGATTCAATAACAGCGTTTATAAAAAGCTATTGTAAATAGTTAAAGTAGAATTAAAACACCTCCGACAGCATGTTTAAAAACGCTGTAAAAACATTATTGACAGCTTGTATGAAACGCTGTCAAAGTGATGTTTCAACAGCGTTTATCAAAAAGCTGTTGTAAGTTCTGTATATACGACAACATGTCGTTATACAGCGTTTGAACTAACGCTATTGTATCTTATTACAGCGTTTATCAAACGCTGTTAAAAGCCTTTTGTGGTGTAGTGAGAAATTTGAATAAATTAAGCGATTATGTTAATGCAGGTAATAATCTATAAATTTGAATGAACATTTCTATTTGATAAATTATTTTAATGATACGACTAAGAATAAATGAAGTAATTTGGGTTAATTGGTATTCAATGAAATTAAAGGTCGGAATATTCATAGATAATGATTTAGATGAAATGGATTGATGTATGAAAAATTTAAGGATAGAATAGCAACTATTATAAATTACCTAATAAATTGGGAAATGAATTCAGGGTCAATAAAGTCCATTTAAATGGTGAATAATTAAAATGATTGTTTGGATAATAAAACGGACTCTAAAATTTATTAATATAGTAACCAATGTAGCAATACATAATAATGGAAAGGGTAAATTGTTGCTCTTAAGCATAAAAATTCAAAATAAGTAATCTAAAGCGAATATTAAATTTACCAATGCAATAAGATTTTCTAATAGTAACTGTGTAGATTAAGGCAGGAATGTAAATGGCATTGATTGGTAACCAAATTCAATACAATCCAATCTATTGAAATGACTACCAGGTTATAATTGGATAAAAATTTAAAAGAGAAACGTACACTTATATAAGGTAGTAACTGAATGTAGATGTGTGAAATAGAGTTAATGACTATAATTATTATACGTTACTTATTTTATTAGTTATCAATTTTAATCTGAAATCAAATTCAATTTATCCGCTAAATTACTACAGTTAAAGTCAAATAAATTGGTAAATGAGTAATGTTGAATCCAAATTTGATGTAACAAAGGAAAATCCCATTTATAATAATTTATGTGGAAAAAAAAGAAATGAAACCAAAAAAATGAAAATGTGAAAAATGTGAATGTAATGAAATCTTAAGTAATAATAACTTTGTTAGTTAAGTGATAACTGATTTATATTAAGTTGTAACCGAATAAAAATCCAATTTATTTGGAAATTTATTGCAATCAATTGAATTTATTGCAATTAAATGGATTTAATATTTAAAAATTATGTGAATATTATTTGGAAGAAATTGAAGTTATTTATGTAATAAGTATGAACCTAATGTTAATTTTCTTATAGAATTGAATATTGATATGGAATGAAAAGAATAAAAAAAATTTGGGTCGGTAAAATTTGGAATTTATGTATAATAATAAGTTCAATTGACAGTAAGTGAAATCAAATATCCAAATGTTATGTTAATAGAAAATTTAAGTGGAATCTAAGAATATTTGTATAATAGACTTTGAATCAAAATGTTGATTTCATCCGGAAATATTGAATTGCATAATATGAATGAAAATTTAACTTACATTTCTAGATTCAATGAAATTGGAAATTTACATTGAAATTTGATAGATGTATCAACTTCTAATTTACATCTAAATTGTTTAAAACTTCTGTGAATGATTTTTTTAAAAAAAAGGGGTTAAAATTTCAATTATAAGATCTAAATTTAAAGGATGGGATATTTATTTATTAATTTACTTATTTATTTAATTAATATAAAAATAGCCATTTTTGTCACGGACTCGGATTTCGACGAAACCAGTTTCATCGGATCTGTATCGGTGAATTATTGTAGGGTTTCAAGTTTCGTATCGATCGGGCTTGTCGTTTGATCGTACGAATGCGTAACACCTTGAAATCGATTTAATTAAAAATCAATTTGAAATCAATTTGAAAATATTGTTTTCAACATAACTTCTTCATACGATGGAATTTGGACATGAAACTTTTTCCATCACGTTCAGAATATTTTAAAATACCTATTTGGATATATGGGTTTAACAAATTTCGTTCCGGGGTCAGAACGGGCTTTTTGGGCCACGTTAGAGTTAGCACGTATATCTATCAACCCGATCCATTTATTTTTCTAACCTACCTATATAAACTCTGCGATAAACCCTAGCCCCATTCTATTCTCATTTGCTTCACGTTCATTCTTCAACTCTTTCTCTTCCTCAATGGATGCATTCTAGATCCAATTTCAAACACAAATCAAAGCTAAAATTTCAAACACCTCAGAAAATTCTCAAAAAAATATATGTCATAGTTCTCGATGTACATTATCTGCTGGTGTGACTCGTTTTTCGATTCGGGTTTTGATTTGTCCAGAAATTGTGGTTTCTTCCCGACCGTTCGTGGGCCTCCGTGAAGGATCAACGGTGGATTTTCATCTATTGGTCGATCGGAGAGTACGGGTTGGTAGAGGAGGCCGAGTGCTGTAAATCCATACGGTTACTTAGTGGTTTTAGTCAGTGATTCGACTGGATTTGGACGTGGAAGCTTGCGATGGCAAGCTCGGCCGGAGGCCATACGAGGAGGCGAACGCGTCGCAGGTCGCCGTGGTCGAGGTGGTGGCAGCATCTGATTTCGGCGATAGCGATTCGAGGCGCAGTGGAAATTTGAGAAACGGCGGCGGTTTCTACATGTTCGCGATCTGTAGAGTGGAAGAAGGGTTTCCTTCCTGTAGCACGTAGATGACGTGGCTATTTTGGGTTAGTTTTGTTTTAATTTTAATTTTGTTTCTCAAACAATTTAACTCGAATAACTTTCTTATACGTAGTCCGTTTCACACGAGATTTTTTTTGTTAGGTTCGTAATTTAATTCCAGATCTGTTGACACAGGTTTGGACAGATTTGGAGACCGTCAAATTTTTGGGTTTAAATTGAATTTGAATTCAATTTAAATTCAAAAGGTGAGTGTTTTAACCCACTCACAACTTCTAAAAGTTTTTATGTTTGTTAAATTTATTTTAGATATGAGTAGAAATTTATTGATAACTGTTTGGCATGTTTTATTCATCATATTAGTTAAATTCGCATTTTTATTTATTTAACTGTTTATTTATTTTATTTATTGCATATAAATTTACAGTTAGAATATATTTTTGTGCATATAAACTGATAGTTAAACAGTTAATTAAATTTATTATGGATTATAAATTGCTAGTTAATATCTATTATTGATTCCTGTATAATTCATATGCTCGGTATCGATGTTTGTTCAAAACTGGATGATGATTGAAATTGATGATTGATGATTGACATTTGGTTGAATGAATGCTATATTTATATTGTATAAACTGCAAGTCATCATGCAGTTTCATTTCATTCGGGATTGCGGTTTGAAATGATATACAACCGCATTTTTATTTTTAAATTGCGGATTGAAATGATAAATATCCGTATCACTTGACCATAGGATAGAAAATTTTATACAGGCACCGTGGTCTATATATATAAATTATTTTAAGGTGATTTCTATGGTTTGGATAGGATACGGTTTATCAAAAATTTAATTTTGATATTTTTATAAAATATTATTCTTCGATATATATATACATATGAAGTTAAAAATGTTAAATTTAAGCTGTGTATAAACCTGTTGAATAAAAATGATAAAAATTGAGAAATGGAATTTGGTAATTTATCTTATATGTTTAAGTTTGGAAATTTTAAGGTATGATATTTATAACTGGATTTTCCAAGATAAATTTAAAACGAATATTCTAGTATAAAGTAAATTTGAGAAAATATTTAATTGCTAGAAATTGGAGTTTTATTTATGGAATTTATGTGAATATTCAAGACTAAATAATAGAACATTAATTTGTTGAAACAATAAAACCCAACTTTAGTTTTGAAATATTAATACTCCAAATGGGTGTATATATATATATATATATATACATATTGAAATTGAAGGGGTTTTGGAACTTGAAAGTGACTTTTTAAATTTATGGGTTAGACTTTAAATAAAGAAATATATTTGAAAGGCCATGGAAATTATTTTCTTTACAAAGTTACCTTAAAGCTAAACCATTTGGTTTGGGTAGCGAGCGGATGACTCTTACTCCTACATGTCCCTGCGGGGTTGGTGCAGTCGAGAGACTGGCTGTAAAGGCAGAACACAGGTACCAATGTATGCTACGGTGGGCGTTAACCCACTGGGGAGGGGCATTACTGTTGGTATTAGAGCTTTGGTTTAGCGATAAACCTTGGCTTTGTGGGGTTTGACTCTTTGTTAATAGGGTAGTAATACCCTATGGGAGTCGCTGAGAGTATATATATGAGAGAGCGTATTTGTTAGTGTTATAAAAAGGTTTTAATATTTTGTTGATATGTTCCGTTTTGTAGTTATAAATTCTGGTTGATGCATGGGACGCTGTGTCATCAATAGGGATTTCTAAACACTTAATAGACAGACCGACATAATATTTGTTTTTATATAGGTGAATGAAATAACTTTGCCTATAATATTTTCTATATATAAAAATATTTTATAAATATATATATATTTGGTTGCTATAGATTGGGTGTTAGGTAATAAAAATATTTATAATAATTGAAGCTAAGTTGAAATTATAATAAATCAAATTGGAGATTTTAGAACTTAAGTCCGGGATTTTGAAAATCTGCTTTCAAAGGATTTATGGAATATAATGATTTGGCTTATAAGTATTTTCTTATGTAAATATTTAGTATAATTCGGAAGAATTGTTTAAAGAAGATTTTGAAGAAAAAGTTTTGTACTTTCCTCTTTGTCGCTGGAAAATAATTTCGGTGATGGCGGCCGCATCATCGACTTTCATTTTCGAGTTTCGAAGGGGAAAGCCCACTGTAGTAATTCTACTACAGCTTTATTTTGAAATATCTAAATTTTTAATTGTTTTAAATATAATTAGAGGTATATAAGTTATAAGAATATATTTACCTATTATTTTAAAATTAATTGAAATTTAACCCGGTATTTAATTCTTAAATTTCCATTAATAAATTGTTTCAATTACTGTATTGAAATAAAGGGTTAGTAATAAATAATTGGAACCCTTAATTGAAGTAAAAAAAAAATTAATATAATAGATAGATAAGAAAAATGTAAATAAGTGTTGTAAACCTTAGAAATTGAATTAATGAAATTCTTTATTGATAAGAATTGATGCCATAAAGTTGTAAATGTAAGTTAATTAAAATGTTAATATAATTAAAACAATAGAATGGAAGCATTAAATAAATAAAAGGTAAGCTGAAATTGTAACTTATAAGAAAGGAAAAACTTATGGAACAACGAATTAAATTATAGTTTCAAATACTGAAATGAATTGGAACGTAGCTAATTAATAATTTCATTCTCTATAGGAAATAAGAGATTTTATGATAGGTTATAAATGGTATTAAATGAAATTTGGAATTTGTAACTTACGAAATAAAGAATATTATTATTGAACATTTAATTAATCATAGGTAAATAGAAAACTTGTATAACTTCCAAATTACACCCTTATATAACCTATATATAACTTACCAAACATTTAAAAGTTGAAATGTTAATAAGTGATGTAATAGAAATTTGTACAAGTAAAAGTAGGTAGTGAAGTATTCAATAAATTTGCTATTATAAATGAGAATTTAATGCTGTAAACTTAAGTTATAAATGGAAATTTTACCAAAATTAAAAGGTAAGTATTATAAATAGGTGATTTTTTTAAACTTAAGTAAATAAAATGAAATTCTTAATAAATAAGGATTGATGTGTAGGGTTATTAACTTAAGGATGATTCAAATGCTACTAGTTGAATAAAATGGAAAGTAGGTAATATAAATAAATGACTGTAAACCCTAGGCAATAAATTAATAAAATCCTTTATTTATAAGAATGGAGGTTATAAGGTTAAGAATTAAAGTGTAATTAAAAAGGGGTCACTATAATTAAGTAGAATATAAATGTAAGTATTAAATAAATAAATGAAAATTGAGAAATGCATAGGTGTAATGCAATAAAAGAAACTTACATGACCTAAATTAATGAAAAAGGAATAATTGTAAGTAATAAGTAAAAATAGGTGAAATAAACATTAATGAGTAAATGAAATTAAAGGTTTACAAGAAATAAATGTAAATTACGAAAGGGAATCAAACAACTGAAGTATGAAATAAATTATAATAAGTTAATTTGGTTGTTGGTTTGAATTGTCATTGTTTGATTTATGGTTGGTTGGGTAAGGAAATTTGAAGTAGTTGGATGAATAAATAATCTATTCTGTCCCATCTAAGACTGTTGAGTAAAAGATGCACTGGATAGTTATTTTTCATTCCAGACCATTTCAAGCTTTGAACCCGAGCAACTATTTGCTTGTTTGATTGAATGGTTGTTTTGTCTGGTTGTGTATGCTGTTTGTTGAAATTGATGATGGTGTATTTTTTTGTTGTTAGTAGTTGAAACCATGAAAATATTTCACTTATATAAATCTAAAAAGGCTAACTATTTATATACAGGGAAAATATTTTATATAAATATTTCACTTATTATGTTGAAAATGTTTTCCAAACTTTAATTATTTAAGTATAAAAGATTTAGTAGTTATAAATTGAGATATCTTATATAAATTATTTCTTAATTGTTATATAGTTAATGTTTGCATAAGGTATATAGATTTCTTACTCTTCCTTCTCTTTTCCTTTTCCTTTTCGGGGACGAAAAGTTTTGAGTGGGGGAGAGTGTAACGACCGTAGATTTCGACCATTAATTTGTTTATATAATAGGATGTTGTAATTTAAATTTAGTAGTAATAATAGAAGGTGATAAATTTTATATGGGAATGAACACTAATTTAAAATACAACAATGGTAATTTAAGTCTATTTATAGAAATTTGTATAATATTCAAATGATGTAAGTAGAAAATGATTCTTACCTGGATATAAAATCTAATAAGAGAAAAATGTCATCTATATATAAATTGAATATGGAAAATTAGAGGAAAGTATTAAACTGAGTTAATATAATAAAAATTGTTAACAGAAATTTGAATAAATTAAGGGATTATGTTAATGCAAGTAATAATCTATAAATTTGAATGAACATTTCTATTTGATAAATTATTTTAATGATACGACTAAGAATAAATGAAGTAATTTGGGTTAATTGGTATTCAATGAAATTAAAGGTCAGAATATTCATAGATAAGGATTTAGATGAAATGGATTGATGTATGAAAAATTTAAGGATAGAATAGCAACTATTATAAATTACCTAATAAATTGGGAAATGAATTCAGGGTCAATAAAGTCCATTTAAATGGTGAATAATTAATATGATTGTTTGGATAATAAAACGGACTCTAAAATTTATTAATATAGTAACCAATGTAGCAATACATAATAATGGAAAGGGTAAATTGTTGCTCTTAAGCATAAAAATTCAAAATAAGTAATCTAAAGCGAATATTAAATTTACCAATGCAATAAGATTTTCTAATAGTAACTGTGTAGATTAAGGCAGTAATGTAAATGGCATTGATTGTTAACCAAATACAATACAATCCAATCTATTGAAATGACTGCCAGGTTATAATTGGATAAAAATTTAAAAGAGAAACGTACACTTATATAAGGTAACAACTGAATGTAGATGTGTGAAATAGAGTTAATGACTATAATTATTGTACGTTACTTATTTTATTAGTTATCAATTTTAATCTGAAATCAAATTCAATTTATCCGCTAAATTACTGCAGTTAAAGTGAAATAAATTGGTAAATGAGTAATGTTGAATCCAAATTTGATGAAACCAAGGAAAATCCCATTTATAATAATTTATGTGGAAAAAAAAGAAATGAAACCAAAAGAATGAAAATGTGAAAAATGTGAATGTAATGAAATCTTAAGTAATAATAACTTTGTTAGTTAAGTGATAACTGATTTATATTAAGTTGTAACCGAATAAAAATCCAATTTATTTGGAAATTTATTGCAATCAATTGAATTTATTGCAATTAAATGGATTTAATATTTAAAAATTATGTAAATATTATTTGGAAGAAATTGAAGTTATTTATGTAATAATTATGAACCTAATGTTAATTTTCTTATAGAATTGACAATTGATATAGAATGAAAAGAATAAAAAAAAATTGGGTCAGTAAAATTTGGAATTTATGTATAATAATAAGTTCAATTGACAGTAAGTGAAATCAAATATCCAAATGTTATGTTAATAGAAAATTTAAGTGGAATCTAAGAATATTTGTATAATAGACTTTGAATCAAAATGTTGATTTCATCCGGAAATATTGAATTGCATAATATGAACGAAAATTTAACTTATATTTCTAGATTCAATGAAATTGGAAATTTACATTGAAATTTGATAGATGTATCAACTTCTAATTTACATCTAAATTGTTTAAAATTTCTGTGAATGATTTTTTTTTTAAAAAAAAAGGGGTTAAAATTTCAATTATAAGATCTAAATTTAAAGGATGGGATATTTATTTATTAATTTACTTATTTATTTAATTAATATAAAAATAGCCATTTTTGTCACAGACTCGGATTTCGACGAAACCAGTTTCATCGGATCCGTATCGGTGAATTATTGTAGGGTTTCAAGTTTCGTATCGATCGGACTTGTCTTTTGATCGTACGAATGCGAAACGCCATGAAATCAATTTAATTAAAAATCAATTTGAAATCAATTTGAAAATATTGTTTTCAGCATAACTTCTTCATACGATGGAATTTGGACATGAAACTTTTTCCATCGCGTTCAGAATATTTTAAAATACCTATTTGGATATATGGGTTTAACAAATTTCATTCCGGGGTCAGAACGGGCTTTTAGGGCCACGTTAGAGTTAGCACGTATATCTATCAACCCGATCCATTTATTTTTCTAACCTACCTATATAAACTCTGCGATAAACCCTAGCCCCATTCTATTCTCATTTGCTTCACGTTCATTCTTCAACTCTTTCTCTTCCTCAATGGTTGCATTCTAGATCCAATTTCAAACACAAATCAAAGCTAAAATTTCAAACACCTCAGAAAATTCTCAAAAAAATATATGTCATAGTTCTCGATGTACGTTATCTTTAGGTGTGACTCGTTTTTCGATTCGGGTTTTGATTTTTCCAGAAATCGTGGTTTCTTCCCGACCGTTCGTGGGCCTCCGTGAAGGATCAACGGTGTATTTTCATCTATTGGTCGATCGGGGAGTACGGGTTGGTAGAGGAGGCCGAGTGCTGTAAATCCATACGGTTACTTAGTGGTTTTAGTCAGTGATTCGACTGGATTTGCACGTGGAAGCTTGCGATGGCAAGCTCGGCCGGAGGCCATACGAGGAGGCGAACGCGTCGCGGGGGGACTGGCGGAGGCGGCTCGCCGTGGTCGAGGTGGTGGCAGCATCTGATTTCGGCGATAGCGATTCGAGGCGCAGTGGAAATTTGAGAAACGGCGGCGGTTTCTACACGTTCACGATCTGTAGAGTGGAAGAAGGGTTTCCTTCCTGTAGCACGTAGATGACGTGGCTATTTTGGGTTAGTTTTGTTTTAATTTTAATTTTGTTTCTCAAACAATTTAACTCGAATAACTTTCTCATACGTAGTCCGTTTCACACGAGATTTTTTTTGTTAGGTTTGTAATTTAATTCCGGATCTATTGACACTAGTTTGGACAGATTTGGAGACCGTCAAATTTTTGGGTTTAAATTGAATTTGAATTCAATTTAAATTCAAAAGGTGAGTGTTTTAACCCACTCACAACTTCTAAAAGTTTTTATGTTTGTTAAATTTATTTTAGATATAAGTAGAAATTTATTGATAACTGTTTGGCATGTTTTATTCATCATATTAGTTAAATTCGCATTTTTATTTATTTAACTGTTTATTTATTTTATTTATTGCATATAAATTTACAGTTAGAATATATTTTTGTGCATATAAACTGATAGTTAAACAGTTAATTAAATTTATTATGGATTATAAACTGCTAGTTAATATCTATTATTGATTCCTGTATAATTCATATGCTCTGTATCGATGTTTGTTCAAAACTGGATGTTGATTGAAATTGATGATTGACATTTGGTTGAATGAATGCTATATTTGTATTGTATAAACTGCAAGTCATCATGCATTTTCATTTCATTCGCGATTGCGGTTTGAAATGATATACAACCGCATTTTTATTTTTAAATTGCGGATTGAAATGATAAATATCCGTATCACTTGACCATAGGATAGAAAATTTTATACAGGCACCGTGGTCTATATATATAAATTATTTTAAAGTGATTTCTATGGTTTGGATGGGGGTTTATCAAAAATTTAATTTTGATATTTTTATAAAATATTATTCTTCGATATATATACATATGAAGTTAAAAATGTTAAATTTAAGTTGTGTATAAACCTGTTGAATAAAAATGATAAAAATTGAGAAATGGAATTTGGTAATTTATCTTATATGTTTAAGTTTGGAAATTTTAAGGTATGATATTTATAACTGGATTTTCCAAGATAAATTTAAAATGAATATTCTAGTATAAAGTAAATTTGAGAAAATATTTAATTGCTAGAAATTGGAGTTTTATTTACGGAATTTATGTGAATATTCAAGACTATATAATAGAACATTAATTTGTTGAAAGAATAAAACCCAACTTTAGTTTTGAAATATTAATACTCCAAATGGATATATATATATATATATATATATATATATAGAAATTAAAGGGGTTTTGGAACTTGAAAGTGACTTTTTAAATTTGGGTTAGACTTTAAATAAAGAAATATATTTGAAAGGCCATGGAAATTATTTTCTTTACAAAGTAACCTTAAAGCTAAACCATTTGGTTTATATACCGTTGAATATCCAAACCATTCAAGTTTTAGAAGTTATGGTTTTAAGATTATGAATTTTGAAATATTATGTTTTGAAAGTATAACTCAAATGTTGGTTTCCAGATAATAATTTTTTTTTAAAGCTGTATGATTTTTGGAAAAGAATTATATTTGGGATAAATGGTATCATATTGTTTTGGGTTTTAAAATGATATCGTATTCATAGTTTTGAAATGGGAATTTTTATTCTGGTTTTAAAGTATAAACTATTTTTAAATGACCGCGGTGTTATAATAACGATTGGTTGGCAAAGAGACCGGGATCGGATATGGACATACTCTCTGTCGATACCGAAAACCACTTTGACTAACCGTGTACGTGGTGGAGATTCCAGAATGAAGTAGGTTGGTGGCGACGTTTCCTGTAAGGTAAATACGTGGACCCAACTCCCGTGAGTTGGCATAAGGTGGCTAAAACAAGAGCGATTGACGGGTTAATGAGGTCATTCCTCTGATCGGACACTCCTCTTCGATACTATACTTTGACTTTGGATTGATTCAGTGGCCACTTTTACTTTGATTTTGGGGAGTTTGTTCGAGGTGGGCGGTAGCTGCGGCTACGCGTTACCATCGACCCGGAAGCGTAATTGGTATATCTACCCTGGCATTGCCTAGTTATGCCGTGTCACCTACCATACCGAGCCTTTACTACAAGTTTCAATTTGTGTCGTACCTATGGAGTATCCTCTGGTAGCTTCCCGATCAGGAGGTATTACGGTACTGTATAGACTATTGGCATTATTTGTGTTAAGGGCTATATGGGTAACCCCTTAACGCTATTAAAAAGTAAGTTTATTTTACAATTAGACACTATTATAATAGCGCAATATACTACATAGTAAATAGTTTAACGGATCCTTAGGAGATGTAAATCCCGAGCATCTCTTGAGTTACTGTACTCATATTTATTTCAGTTAATTTAACTCACATAAGATCTTTTAGTTCTGACTCGAGTGTTTTGTCTTTTCAATTCGCTCGGGTCAGTCCGAGTGTTTCAGGATTTGAGGATTTAGCTCTGGAGGACGAAGACGAAGATTTGTATTACTAGTATCTACTATATTTCTCCACTACACCATTTAATTCCGCTGCATTGATTGTATTGGTATGTGTAACTCTGATATTTATTGTATAAGTAAAATAAAATATTTTGTAAAACAGTTTCATGAACTGTATATTTGATTATTATATTTTATCCTTCCGCTGTGAGATTCTGTTTGTTTTATTCCTTCTCTGTTTTTCTTATTTACCCCATAACAATCCGTCCTTCCGTAGGGTTTGAATTGGCACGTGTGTCGGTTTAAAGTGTGCAAAAAGGCGGGGCATTACAGGAAGTGTGAACGTAGAATAAAATAAGCGTAGATTTATGTTAGTTAATTATTGAGAATATGGGGAATAAGTTGAAATTTTATTAGTTAAAAATTTATGCGTAAAACATGTTATGTAAGATATATTGATTCCATTTAATAAATTGAGGATTAATATTATCGAAGAGGATTAAATATGGTCTCAATGTAAATTTAGATAAGTTTTGAATTAAATACTAACTCCATTCAGAAGATGACAATGGGTGCAATATTTTGATTTGTAAGCAATAGTAATAGGTTACATGTTTAATTGGTTGTTAGAATTTGAATTGAAATAAATGTTAATACACTAAATAAAGGTTACATTAATATGATAAGTAATACAATGTATAGAAGTCTAATATAGAGTGTGTTAAGACGTAAAAATGGAAATTAGGAAGCAGTTGGAATTAAATGAAATTTTAGGTGTATTTATAAGAAATTTACGTTACAATTAAAGAGGCGAATGAAATAAATACCAACCAATTTTAGTGAATAACGGGATCTAAACCTAAATAAATAAATTCCTTGAAATTTAAGTTTTAATTTTTGATAAATTGGATTTGTACTTTAATATTGAAATTTTGGGATTATTCAAAAATAAATTAATGTAGGAAGTTGTTAAAGGATTCTGAATTTACCAAGTGGTCCAAACTGACAAAATTTGCAAATAATTAAAGTTGGATTGTAAATCTGATTCAATTAACCTATTATTAATTTATTTGTTTGGAATATAAAAAGTAATGATAGGGTTAATTGAAATTAAGGGCAGTTTAATTTGTATGTTATTTGGGATTAAGGCAAGATGGGTGGATATTAGGAGTTATATACATAGATCATTCCATTTATTTGGATAACATTGTAATAAATGTAATTAAATGTACATTTACGTGAAATATAATACCATGCTTAATAGATTGCTAAGTTGTATACATTAAAGGGAATTCTATTAATTGTTTAAAAAAAACTTAATTAATATGGTTGATAGATTTAATATAAGAAAAACCAATGAAATTCTTGGGAATAATGTAGGTTAATATGAGTTAGTAGTTAGGGTTGACATAAGCTAATAAATTTAAATGTTAATGCAATACCAATTTATGTATTTAAGGTGATTACGAAATTGGAATTTGATAAATGCAGTAACTAACTCAGGGCAAATAGATTTTATGGAATCAATAAAAGATAGGTAAATTTAATGATTGTTTGGTGGTAATTTAAGCATGAATGGGAATAAATCGGGCAATAGTGAGAATTATTAATTATTACCCATCAATTTATTTAGAATCTAAATCAAATGCAACATTCGTTGTTATTTGTAGCTTATAGGTGGAAATAACGTAAACTTTATTCAGAATATGATAATTAGTTAGATTAAAAGAATGGAAGGCAGGATATATGGATTCATTTGGATTTAGAACATGATAATTTGAATCTATTGAATTTATTGGAAACTGAATAGAACATTTTATGTGATTGAAATTAAAGTTGGAATTTGGAGATGTTTTAGGAATTCCCATCTATGGGATACCAATAGATAGGATAATTAAATGAAAGGTCAACTAAAGGATTTCTACAAAGTTAATTTATAATTTGTAGATAAAATAAAATTGAAGTTTTACGCTGAAGTTAATAATTTACTCAGCATTTAAGAAACATCTTAAATTGTCTAAATTTGAATAAACAATGAAGCAATAAATAATAATTATTAATAAAATCCAAAATTTGGTAACCCGTTTTCAAATTAATGATAATTAGTGTTGGTATAGGCTATTTATTTAAGTAACAGTGCGATGCCAAAAAAAAGTGGATTGGAAGTAATTGCGAAATATAAATAAAATATTTTTAGTAGGGAATTCAAATGTATATATATACATAGAAATGTGGATTTTTATAGTATGTAAACTTAGTCAATTTACAATAGTTAAATCTATTGAGAATGAATAAAAATCTAAGATAATTATTACGGTAATTTAGAAATTCAGTTGAAAATGGAAACTTATCTATGAATTTGGAATTTAATGAAATTGTGAATTTATATTGAAACTTATAAATAAAGCATCTAAATCTACATTTGTAAATACGTTTAAAATTTATTGTAAATGTCTGAGGACGAAATTAATTTATTTACTAATCCATAACGTATCCAATTAATATAAAACATTCTGGTGGGCCAACAACCGTTTTGCGCGTTTATGGTTCGTGCCCACCTATCCTATTTCACTTTGCCTATTTATAGGCTGTATAAACCCTAGCCTCCATCTATCTTCATTTCTCTCTGTGTGTTCTTTTCTTCAACTTCTTCTCTTCCAATGGCTGCAAAATTTCTAGATCCAATTACAGTCCAAAATAAAAATAAAAAAAAATTCAAACTCCTCTAAAAATTCCAGAAAAATTATATGTCATAATTCTCGAAGAGCGTAATCTGTTGGTACTGTCCTTTTTTTTTTGATTGGTGCTGTAGCGTGCTCGAATTTGAGAAGAAGGACGTGGCCTGTGACGTGGCATGGTATGGGGTATATTTGTTTATTTTGTTTTATTTAATTTTTGTTTTCAATAAAAATTTTCGAATAACTTTCTCATACGTAGTCTGATTCACGCGAGATTTTTTTGTTAGGATCGTAATTAAATTCCAGATCTGTTGACGCTGGTTTGGACTAACTCGGAGACCGTCGAATTTTTGAGTTTAAATTGAATTTAAATTCGATTTAAATTCAAAAGGTGAGTGTTTTAACCCACTCACACTTCTAAAATTTCTTATGTTTGTTAAATTGATTTTAGATATGAGTAGAAATTTATTTATGACTGTTTGACATGTTTTATTCCTTACCTCTTTTAAATCGCATTTATTTAATATAACTGTTCATTAATTTTATTACTGCATATAAATTGAAAGTTAAAAATTTATTTATTTGCATATAAACTGATAGTCAAATAGTTAATAAATTTATTTTGGATATAAACTGTTAGTTAATAAGTATCATTTATTTCCCGTTATATTGCATATACTATAAAGTGATGTTTGTTTAAATTGATGATGATTGAAACAAAATAATGATGGTTGAGATAAATTGGTTGATGATTGATTTTGGATGAATGGATGCTATATTTATATTGTATAACTGCTAGTTTATCATGCATTTCATTTCATTCGGGATTGCGGTTTGAAATGATATATAACCGCATTTTTTATTTAATTGCGGATTGAAATGATAAACATCCGTATCACTTGACCATAGGGTAGAAAATTTTATACAGGCACCGCGGGATATATATATAAAATTATTTTTGAAATGATTTTATGATTTTGTAAATCTATATATATGGTTTATGGGATTTTGATTTGGTTATTAATAAAGGTTATTGATATATAGTAATTTCCGGTTTTAAGCTTTGTATAAATTTGATTTAAAGTATAAAATAAAGTTTGATTTTTAAGATGAAATACGATTAAGCATTTATTAAAAATTTAATGTCTGTAAGTTCTATTGACTTAAATGAGAATAAGATTTGGAAAATGAATATTAAGTTAAATTGAAATTTAATAAAAATCTGTATTTTTAAAGGATATGATTTTTATAACTTGATTTTATGTAAAGTGATTTAAATGAATATCAGGTTGATTTAAATGAATATATCAAGTTTAATAAATTGAAAGATTATCCAGTTATGTGAAGTTAAAGGTTTTACTCAAATTTTATCGAATTCATAAAGTAAAACATTTCCAGCCTAAATAATAAGGAATTGAATTTGATATATATGGGTTTGTCAAATGAGTTTGTTTTCGAAATGGTGAAATATTTAAAGCTTCGAAACATAAGAATTAAAACAGTATTTGGAAGTTTAAATCAATGTGTAATCTAAAGAAGCTATTTTGTTTTATAAAGGTAGTTTAATATTTAACCATTTAAGAGATGGAAATCTATTTCAAAGCTATGTTTTCAAGGTAGTATAATTTGGAAATAATATATTCAAGAATTTTGATTTCTAAATATTTACTTTGATAACCCTATGATTTTGGAAAGTATATATATTGGAAAATAAAAATGATATCGTATTGATTTGGGTTTTAAAAGGAAATGATATCATATTTATATTGTTTTAAATGGATATTTTATTTGGGGGTTTTAAAAAGTATAAATTATTTAAATGACCGCGGTGTTATAATAACGATTGGTTGGCAAAGTGACCGGGATCGGATATGGACGTACTCTCTGTCGATACCGAAAACCACTTTGACTAACCGTGTACGCGGTGGAGATTCCAGAATGAGGTAGGTTGGTGGAGGCGTTTCTTGTAAGGTAAATACGTGGACCCAACTCCCGTGAGTTGGCATAAGGTGGCTAAAACAGGAGCGATTCTCGGGCCAATGAGGTCATACCTCTGATCGGACACTCCTCTTCGATATTATACTTTGACTTTGGATTGATTCAATGGCCACTTTTTCTTTGATCTTTGGGGGAGTTTGTTCGAGGTGGGCGGTAACCGCGGTTACGCGTTTCCACCAGCCCGGATAGCAATTGGTATATCTACCCTGGCAATGCCTAGTTGTGCCGTGTCACCTACCATATCGAGCCTTTACTACGAGTTTCTATTTGTGTCGTACCTATGGAGTATCCTCTGGTAGCCTCCCGATCAGGAGGTATTACGGTATTGTATAGACTATTGGCATTTTACGTGTTAAGGTGGAAAATGTAAAGCCTTAACGCTATTTAAAAGTAAGTTTATTTTACAATTAGACACTATTATAATAGCGCAATATACTACATAGTAAATAGTTTAACGGATCCTTAGGAGATGTAGATCTCGAGCATCTCTTGAGTTACTGCACTCATATTTATTTCTGTTAATTTAACTCACATAAGATCTTCTAGTTCTGACTCGAGTGTTTTGTCTTTTCAAATACGCTCGGGTCAGTCCGAGCGTTTCAGGATTTAAAGATTTTATTTTGGAGGACGAAGACGAAGATTTGTAGTATTATTATCTACCATATTATTCACTACACTCATACTGTTCCGTTGTATTTTATTGGTATGTGTACTCTGATATGTATTGTATAAATAAAATCAAAAGTTTTGTAAAACAGTCCATGAACTGTATATTTGATTATTATATTTTATCCTTCCACTGTGAGATTCTATTTTGTTTTTATTTCTTCTCTGTTTTCTTATTAATCCCATAACAAATCCGCCCTTACGTATGGTTTGAATCGGCACGTGTGTCTGTTTTAAGCCGTGCGAAAAGGCGGGATGTTACAGTTGGTATCAGAGCTTTGGTTTAGCGATAAACCTTGGCTTTGTGGGGTTTAACTCTTTACTAATAGGGTAGTAATACCCTAGGGGAGTCACTGAGTGTATATATGAGAGAGCGTATTTGTTAGTGTTATAAAAAGGTTTTAATATTGTGTTAATTTGTTCCGTTTCGTATTTATAAATTCTGGTTGGTGCATGGGACGCTATGACATCAATAGGGATTTCTAAACACTTAATAGGACAGACCGACATAATATTTGTTTTTAATATAGGTGAATGAAAAATTTTTGCCTATTATATTTTTATATATAAAATAAAAAATTTCAATTGATATTTATATTTGGCTGCAATAGATTGATTCTTAGGCAATAAAGTGTAAATAATAATAGAAATAAGATTTGAAAAATAAGATAAATGAAATTTGGAAATTTAGAACTTAAGTCCGGGGTTTTTCTTTTGAATGATTTTGAAATATATTAATAATTTTGTTTATAAGTATTTTCTGATATAAATATTTAATATAATTCGGAAGAATCGTTTTAAAGAAGATTTTTGAGAAAATAAGTTTTGTACTTTCCTCTCTGTCGCTGGAAAATAATTTCGGTGATGGCGGCCGCATCATCGACTTTCATTTTCGAGTTTCGAAGGGGAAAGGCCACTATAGTAGTTCTACTGTAGATTCATTTTCGAAAAAGATATAAATTTTTAATTGTTTTAAATAAAATTAGAGGTATATAAGTTATAAGAATATATTTATCTAATATTTCAAAATAATTTGAAATTTAACCCAGTATTTAATTCTTAAATTTCCATTAATTAATTGTTTAAATTATTGTAGTGAAATAAAAGGTAAGTGATTAATAAATTGAAACCTATAATTTAGGTAAGAGATTTAATGCAAAGTTATAAAGGGAAATTTGAAATTTGTAACATATGAGATAAAGAGTAATATTGTTGAACATTAAATTTAATTAAAAGATGAGATAAAACTTGTATAAGTTCATTTGCATTTTCTTTAACATATATAACTTACCAAATATAAAAAGTCGAAATGTTTAATAAGAAATGTAGTAGAAATTTGTACAAGTAATAGTAGGTAATGAAGCATTCAATGAATTTGCTATATCCAATAACTTAAGATATAACTGAAATTTTACCAAGTAAATATAAATAAAGGTAAGCATGATAGATAGATGATTATAAAACTTAAGGAATTAAAGTAAATAAATAAGGATATGCTACTATAAATGAATGAATAATTATAACAAAATATAAGGAACCAGCATGACCCGAGTTAATGGAATTGAATAATTGTAAGTAATAAGTAAAAATGAATGAGCAAACCTTGGATAAGTAAATGTGAATGAGAAAAAAATCACTATATAAACAAAAAGGGAAATCAAACAACTAAAGCATGAAATTTATAATAAGTTAGTTTGGTTGCTGGTTTGAATTGTTATTATTTGATTTATGGTTGGTTGGGTAAGGAAATTTAAAGTTGTTGGATGAATAAATAATCTATTTTGTTCCATCTAAGACTGTTGAGTAAATGATGCACTTGATAGTTTTTTTCATTCCGTACAATTTCAAGTTTGAACCCAAACAACTATTTGATTGTGTGATTGTATGGTTGTTTCGAAATTGTATGTATGATGTTCGAGGAAATTGATGGTTGTTGTATTAATTTGGATGATTAGTGATTGGAACTACTTAGATATTTAAATTTTGGACTTAGAAATATTTTGAAATGTTCTCCAAACTCTAATAAATTTAAGTATAAAAAGATAATGTTGTAAATTTGTATATTTTAAGAAAAGTAACAGATATTGTAAATTTAATTGTTTATAAGGTAATGTTTTGAATAAGATATGTAGATTCTAAATCCTTCTTTTCCCTTCTTTTTCCTTTTCGGGACGAAAAGTTTTGAGTGGGGGAGAGTGTAACGACCCGTAAATTTCGACGATTTAATTTATTTAATAGAATTTTGTAATAAAAATTTAGTAGAAATAATAAAAGGTGATAAATATATATATTGAACGCTAATTTAACAATGGTAATTTAAGCCTTTGTTTGTAATATGAATAAATTTTTCAATAAAAATTGGTGTAAGTATTGTACCTGAATATAATGGGAAGATAGAGAATATAGGTAAGGCATTTAATTAATTAAGTGTAAATTTATGGGTATAATAACAATTCGTATACATTACCTAATTAATCTATCAATTAATTTGTTAAAAAAAAATCAAAACCTTTTAATCTGGTAAATAATTTGATGCGTATTGATAAGCGTTACTTTAACGATTAATTTTAAAGCGATGGGAAGAAAATAAGTAAAGTTATGCAGTAATAAATAAGTAAAAATATCGCAATAAATAGGAAACTGACATAACATTTATTTATATGAACGTTACTTATTGATTTGAGAGTAACGGAAGTGTGAACGTAGAATAAAATAAGCGTAGATTTATGTTAGGTAATTATTGAGAATATAGGGAATAAGTTGAAATTTTATTAATTAAAAATTTATGCGTAAAACATGTTATGTAAGATATATTGATTCCATTTAATAAATTGAGGATTAATATTATCGAAGAGGATTAAATATGGTCTCAATGTAAATTTAGATAAGTTTTGAAATAAATACTAACTCCATTCAGAAGATGACAATGGGTGCAATATTTTGATTTGTAAGCAATAGTAATATGTTACATGTTTAATTGGTTGTTAGAGATTGAATTAAATAAATGTTAATACACTAAATAAAGGTTGCATTAATATGATAAGTAATACAATGTCTAGAAGTTTAATATAGAGTGTGTTAAGACGTAAAAATAGAAATTAGGAAGCTGTTGGAATTAAATGAAATTTTAGGTGTATTTATGAGAAATTTACTGTAACGACCCGCCGCCCTGACCGCCTCTAGTCGGTAATTAAACCAACTAGAAACGTTCAAAATAACGGATTGTTATTTAGTTTATAACATTTAAACAGAATCAGTCACAGAATCACAGAACAATAATTTTATATCATAAATGAACTTTTCTTTTATATACAAATATCAGAGTTTACAATAAGTTACATTTAATACAGCGGAACAATTTTTATTAAGTACAAGAAATTTTTTTTTTTGAAAAGCTTTAGTGATTTGCTTTCCCCTCTCTCTCTAACTTCGCTGCGAGAAAATCTCCAAGCTGCAAAAATACTCGGTCTGACCCGAGCGTTTATTGCAAAACACAGAAACACTCGAGTCAGGATTAATCTTTATTCAAGTAATTAAATTTGCAATGAATTAAAATAAAATGGTAACAGCAGTAAAGCATGAACAGGTGTGGACAATGGAAATCAAGCCATCAGGTCAGAGGCAACAGTTAAATATGGTAACAGTAAGACATTAAACCACAAGCCCAAGACAAGATGGGGCTACAGAATGCATTCAAGTCCAAAACCAGGCAACAGTGAATAGGAAGGCATATATGAACATGAAGACTAAACCAGGCAACATGTTGATGTAGGACATAGCAATTAAATCCAACAGGGCAATGTAAGGCATGACAATTCCAAAAGAAACAAGGGACGTATCAGGCAATTGAAGGGTGTGTACTTGAAACTTCCAAAGCAAATGAAACCAACAGTGAAATATGTACAAATTCCCATGGCTATAGGGTATTATGCGAACAGATTTTCAAGGCATTCGTGACTCATTTTCACAGCAACAGGCAGTGAACACTTGAATGCATCAATAAACAAATTGCAAGACCTCAAGTGTACATGGAACAATGCAACACAGTGACCATTATCACTGACTCAATTAAACAAGACACATACTGCAGTGGACAGACCAAAGTGCAACAGGATGAACCGCAAAGCCAAACAAGTGCAGGTGAACAAGTGATACAGGCTACAAATAAGCAAAGACCATATGGTCAGTGCACAAGAACAAGGCCCAACAAAATCACAAACCAAGTGCAATTGGAAATAACAAACTCAGATGGACGTATGTGAACTTACACATGGACTTGGCAAATGCAAGACAACAACACAAAATGACAACAGCAGAAGTGATCAAGGCAAAGCACAAGTGTGCAGCATCAAGTAGTTTCAAGTACATGGATATATATATATATATATGGAACTGCCACTGCATGCAAACAGCAAAATCAAGTCTAAAGTCTCAAGTATATCACATGAACAACTCAGGCAACCAGTTCAACTTACTTCAAATGAAATACATGGGTTCAAACAAAAAGTGCACAAGTTAACAATTCCTTAGTAAAGATCACAACATAATACTGCTTGTACAAGGAGGTTGCCTATTGGAACTTGGTTTAGTTAATTTAAAACCAACAGAGGCCAGTTAAATCCATTTACAGATATACACCTGTATGTATTTACAGTGACTCAGCTCTGCTACAACAGATTACATCTTGGTAAACATTTTCCACAATACTACCCTAAGCAATTTCATATGCACTAGAAATAAACAATTTAAACTTTACAGAATGGATGTTTTAGCTACTAAAAAAAACAGGGGAACAGGATTTTCTTTGAACCTGATAACAAAAACAGGAACTCAATTATATGTACATTCAGCCATCCTATTCTCTTATCAAATAACACAACTTAATCATCCATTCAAGGTGGCTTTGAGTCATTACCTCCATTCATGGCTATATATATACTGGGTAATAAAAGTGTTTTAACCTTAAAAGTTTCAGATTTGCTCACAGTCATTTCAAATAACAAAGAAAATTGGGTTGAAATACTTATATATATACATGCACACACCCAAGAACAATGTTTCCAGAAAAGCAAAAAACAAGCATTTCATTCATTTAATTCAAGCCATCATATTCATTCAGGAATTCAAGCACAAAAGATTTGAATAAACATAGGTTTACTCACAGAATTTCAACATTGATTTTTTTTCTGGTTTAACAACTTTTACTTATTTTATCATATATTTTTAAAACTCTGTAACCAGGTATGAACAGAGAATCAAGTTATGCAGATTCAAATGCATTCATAACCACAGTTTCAAACTACTGCCTATACATGTAGGAATCCTTATAGATTCTTGCTTCTCATATTTTTTACAATTTAAATATTGCAGTTTTAAGACAAATTTTGTTAAAACTTCTCAACATAAAATGAAGCAGAAGAGGAACTAACTAGTTTTTTTTTGAGTTTATTTTACACCCTGTAGTTTCAAAACAGAAGAAAAAAAAACTAACATGCACACACATTAACATATTCATATATATACAATATGCAGTAATATCACTACAAGCATCATTATTACAGCAACCACTTAAGCAACCATATTATCCTACTTAATATTTAAATTTAGATGTTTTCTCACATGCAAAGAAATTTAAATTAAAAATGGGTGTTTGCTCACAAGTATCATTTCCCTTACTACATTTTCCTTAACCAGATTCAAAGATCCATCACATGCAGCAATAACAAAACCAGCAGAGTTTTTGATATAGCATCTGTTCTTATCAGATTTAAAAGCAAGATTTGATTGCATCTGTTCTTATCAGTTTAAAACAAATTTAATAGCATCTGTTCTTATCAGTTTGAAAAAAAAATTAATAGCATCTGTTCTCATCAGTTTAAAAACAAAATTATCAGAGTGGATAATAGCAAATAACACCCAACAATCAAACATGCAGTGACTTATCTGTTCTTATTAGTTTAAATTCAAATAACCGAGCAAATGATAGCAAATAACCGCCAAATCATAGCATGCAACCAAACACCCAATTCAGACAAATCTAAAAACTTGAATAAAAAATTAATCGTGAGAAAAGAAACTCACCATAACTCGAATCGAAACAGCCGAGGTGAGAATGAGCACAATCGAACGAAGGAATTTGAGACGAAAGCCCTAATTTTGGAGACGAAGAGGACGAACAATTGTGGCCGCCATTTTTTTTTTTTGTTTATTTGTTTTAGGGTTTAAAAATGGAAATGGGTAAAGTGAAATAAAGGGATCGGGTGAAACGAATAAGGCCGTGGAATTATTATTATTTATTTTTTTCTTCTTTATCTTATGTTTATTTTTCTATTATATTTTTTTTCTTCTTTCATTTTAAATCCAATTTGTTTTGTATAATTATTCCCTTTACTTTGTTTTGTTTAAATTTTGTTGTTAAAATTTTAACTAGGTGCATTTATTTATTTTATTTTGTATTGAATAAAATTTTATTCCTTTTTATTTTAAAGAAAAGAAGAATATTATTTAAAAATTACCATCCCTCTATTAATTTAGATAAATAATAATTCTTGTATCCAAATATTTTTCTTAAGTCATTAGTTTGATTTTCAACTACAAATTTAATATTCAATCTCAACTCCAATAGATTAAATTTTAAAACTTAATCGCCAAATTCATCGTTATTTTGGGAATTCAATTTAAATTATCATTCAAATATTTAAAATTAATTAAATATTTTCAATTTAAATTGTTCAAAAATATAGGATCGTTACAATCTCCCCTCCTTAAAAGAATTTCGTCCCGAAATTACAAGTAAGGAAAAATAATTGTTAAAATTTCACCGATATTTATACCCTACACAATTTTTATCGAGTTTGAAACTTATTAAAAATAAATAAATAAGTATAGATTTCATTCTACATGTTTTACCTCATTAGCTTTGTTAATTAACTCATTTGTTCATCATTTTCTTCAATCAAGACGCAAAAGATCCTTACTAAAATTTTCGACTTACAAACTCATATTTAAACTTGAAATTTTTCATGTTAAAAATTTACATAATATATCTTTCCCAAAGCTGTGGACTTTCAAAACATTTCAAAAATCTACTTCCTTAGTTAATTAGGTTGGAATTATGCCATTTTAATTTCAGACAATTGATTTTCTATTTAAAGTTTGAAAATACTTGTTAACTCGAAATTTAACAAGTCTATTGTCGTTCTTAAAGACATTATGCATACGCTGGCCAGGCGCAAGTCTAAAAATCTCCAAGTACTAAATATACTTGCTTCAATTCCCAGTGAAAATACTTAAAAATTCTTTTAAAAATGGATATGAAAAGCACATTCCCCCATGGATCACAGTTTACCCGGCGGTTCCACTACTATCCCAGTAGAGTCGCTTGTAAACTATAGATTTCTCATCCCTTGAATTTCGCCATGGTTGTCGCCAAAGATCGCGGTTCACACGGCGGTTACGCTAATATCCCAATATAATCGCTCGTGACCATAGGCATCTCGCCCCTCGAATTACGCTTTGGTTTTTAGATTGCAGTTTACACGGCGGTTATGCCACTATCCCAGTGGAATCGCTTGTAACGGTAGGCATCACGCCCCTCAAATTACGCTACTACCCGAGTGTATCCAGATCGTGGTATACACGGCGGTTATGCTACTATCCCAGTAGAATCCCTTGTAACCATAGGCATCTCGCCCCTCGAATTACGCTAGTACACTATCCCATCATGATGATGCATCATGAGGGATACCAGTCTAAATGGACATTCCAACTAATGGAAATACAAAGTCACTCCAACTAATGGAAATACAAATGGTCACTCCAACTAATGGAAATACTACGTAGCTACGATTTTCAAATGGACACTCATATCGAGTTCCAACAACCTTCACAAATTTTAAATGGAAGGTACTTTTCCATATCCTCAATTTGGAAAACATAATATCATACATACATATATAATATTTCATTTCACATTTCGTACATATCATACTCATGTACTTACATAAGTTTTCCACAACAATTACTTTTCCAAACTAAATGGTTTTCGAATTTATTGTATTCTCATATATACGTTATGAAAACCACAATATTTCATACCCATAACAAATAGAGGATTCACAAATTTTTCCATTTCATTATCCATTTAAAATTTTCCTCTAAGTCGATTTGGAATTTTAAGGTTATCTCAAACCTAATTCACATTCATAATCCAATTTATTATCGACTTCACACTTGATTTGGATTTCATGTTACATCGTCAATTCTCAACACATAATTGATGTCTATCGATATATAACCTCTGAGCTCGTACGTCTCAGAGAAGGGTGTTAAGCTAAGAGAATAAATTCTCCGCCACCAACAGATTTATATTTAATAGAGATCAACCGATATGTCATCAATTCACAATGTTAGACATACAATCTAAATCAACAATATAAAATTCAAAGTTCAACTTAAATTGTTTTTGGGTGTCAAAGTTAAACTCAATTTAACTCAAAATTCAATCCTTTGAAAATTCCCAATTTGAACTAATTGTTCATATTTCCCAAAAATAATATCTTCACAATATATATAATTTTCACATTTAACCATTTGAAACAAATTCAAATATTCACTTTTCACTTTATCTTTAAAAGATAAATTTTCAAACCTTCCATTTTGTGACGCCCCACCTCGATACCCACGCTAGACAAGAACATTACGGAGAATGCTGTCAACTAGCACGGAGAATAAGGCTGTTGAGGAGCGACCATCCGTGTAATTTCTTTGCGTGAGCACAGATATGTCAGATGGTATAACATGCAATTCTATTTCAAGAGAAAATCCGACATACCGATACAAACTCAAAGCTACTACACAGTGGCTATATAAATCCTTCAGAAACAAATATAGAAATAAACATAACATAAATCAGTCACAGACAATTCATATCACAAAGGCGGAAATAGATATGAATATAACACTAACACATGAAAGTGTATATCAGAGTAGTGGTCAAAAAGATCCACAATAATACAAAAGAATAGCAACACGTGCTATACAAAAGAATACATCTATGAGTCTATATCTCAAGTGTATACAACAAAATAAACTACTGATCTAAGTAGTTAGACAAAAAGTCAGATGAAGGAGTCAAGCAGAAGCACCTGTAAAATCTCGGTCTGACCCGAGTATTATTTAATAAGAAAATAATAAACGGATCAGTCTAACTATAAATATCAGATGAAACGATATAGAATAAGAGATATGACTAAATACATAATAATCACAATGCCAAGCTGTGATATATATAATTAGTTGAAAATCATCAAGAGATTTATCAATGTCACCAAATCTACACAAGAGTCAAAGAAACGTCATACTCTTTATTTCGTTCACCAAACCATAAATATTGACGGTAATATCAATGTCAATCACAAAAGTCAATGACACACAAATTCCAGAATTCAACACACGAAATCCAGAAATCACAAAAGTCAATGACACACAAATTCACCAATGCACAAATATTGATAAAGCTTATCAATGGAAATCACGAAAATTGGTGAAACACAAATTCTAGAAATCATCTCAAGAAATCCAGAAATCACAAAGGGGGGAAAAAGGCCTATCACAAACGGGAGCATAAAGCTCACCAACACGTGTATCACAAACGGAATGCTAATTCCATGGTTGCTAACCATCACAAATTGAGCCGAAGCTCCACAAACGGCCCGAAGACCATGGGTTGCTACCCCATCACAAATTGAGTCGAAACTCCACAAAACGGGGTTTAGTCTCCCTCGCAGACAAAGAGACATCGCACAATTGCTAGTCTAAATCACCAAATTGATCGTCATGATCAATGAGCAGTGTCGATTACAGTAAGCTAGTAAATATATGAGCTTAGCATCATGTCCCATAACCACTAGCTTAACTTAAATATTTACGAACAAATTGTATATCTCCACTAGAAAATTGTCACAAGAGTTTCAATCGAACAAGTCCAAGAATTAACCAACAAAGTGAACGCAAGCGTTTCATACCACTCGTTTTACTAGGTCGTTTAATTAGATTTTTCATACGAGTGAGGTAAAGGTTTATGTATACTAATAGATTGGAAAACGGTTTCATAAACGAATTTGGTATTAAAATAGTATTGAAATCGTCTGAGGAAAGAGTTTTTGATAATTACTACTAGTATAGAAAACCTTTATATTTTTAAAGTGACAAGCACAAAGAAGATTGTAGAAACAATCAATCACTAAAATTCACATACGAAGATGTGAATAAAAATCCAACGAAACCGATAAAGAATCCATCAAAATGGATATTCAAAAATCCCTAAAAAGGAGTCATCAAAGTCATACCAAATGATAACAACACATAGGAAACAACACGAATCAATTTAAGTTGGAAATCCAATCCAAAAGGCAAATTGGACTAAAACAACAGGTTCAGTCGACTGAACAGAAAAATTCAGTCGACTGACCCTGTACCTGGAGATTTTCCAGGTTCAGGAAACTTTCTGTTTCCAGGTTCAGTCGACTGTGCAGAATAATTCAGTCGACTGAATCATGCCTGGAAACTCTCGGGTTCCAGGTTCAGTCGACTGAACAGGAGAATTCAGTCGACTGAATCATGCCTGGGCTGTTTTTCAGCCTTATTCAAATGAAGAGCAAACTCTTCCAAAATGCAACCGGACGAACATTGGCTCTAAGGGTTTATGCCAATCGGCAACCCGGCCCTATATGCTCCTCGGTGCATCACCAAAAGCATGATCAAACATCCATAAAAGGATATTCACACAAATTTGACTTAAAAACCCAAAAATTGGAATATTCACAAAACCAATCCAAATCCAAAGCAAATGCACATGAAGGAGTGTTAGGAATTCAAACCTAACAACCAAAGATGGTTATAGTCATAGATGTGAGATAAAAATCTCACCTTTGCACAAAAATTTATGAAGATGAAGCTTGAAAGCAAGGACAAGAACAAGCACTCTTCAATTCCAACTCAACAAGCTTGAATCTAAGCTTAAAAGAGAAACATTCCATAAATAAGGTTTAGGAAATTTCTGAAATCAAAGAGAAAATGAGTTGGAGAAGAAGAAGAGGATGCTTACCAAAGGGTTCTTCTTGAGTTTGGAGCAAAAGCTTGGATTTGCAAAGGAAGCTAGGGCTTGGAGTTTTAATTTCTTCTTCCACCCTCCATTAACATAAAAGCTTGAGTAATAGAAAAATAGAAGAGAAGTGAATGAAGTGGAGAGGGTTGGAACTGAGTTAAGTGGGGTTAATGGACTCAGCCCAAACCAAAGCCCTAAGTAAAAAGTGGCAAAAACCAACTTTCTCCAAACATATCGAAGCTTATACTCAAAAAGGTCGCAAACGTCATTTTGAACTCAATGGGGGTGGTCTCGAGTCCCAATTCGACTGTTTGCACAAAGTAGCTTTTCGGACCAAAATCCGAAGAACGGTGAAATATTTAAATAAAATATTTAAATATATAATCGATAAATATGCGGGTTGTTACAGACTCCCCTCCTTAAAGAAATTGCGTCCTCGCAATAATTAAGAATGAAATATAAGAAGTAAAAACCATAGAAGCATATTAACACAAAAGAAAATTTGAAATAGGAAGTTCACCATAAAGAGCACGAAAGAGTTAGCAAGAACGGAAACGCTCGATGAATTCTCTAGATTCCCAAAAGTAATCACTAAGATTTGAGAACCATTGAACTCTCACAAGAAGAATATCTTTATTTCGAAGACGTTCAACCTCCAAAGCAATGATGCGAATAGAATATTGCTCAAAAGTCAAATCTGGTGAAACTTCAATTTCCACCATAACACCGGCACAAGAATAAATATCGGAATCCCTAAGGCATTTTCGTAGAAGAAAGACATGTGAAAACGTCATGAATATCAAAAAATTGAGCTGGTGCAACGACGTAGTATAATAACAGTACGCCCGATAAGCTAGAAACTCAAATAATTTGGAACATCGGCGTAGTACAAAAACGGTACGCCCAATGAACCAAAAGCAAAGACATCGATGTAGTAAAAACGGTACATCCGATGAATCAAAAGCAAAGACATCGATGTAGTACAAACGGTACATCCGATGAATCAAAAGCAAAGACATCGATGTAGTACAAACGGTACATCCGATGAATCAAAAGCAAAGACATCGATGTAGTACAAACGGTACGTCCGATGAATCAAATAGCAAAGACATCGATGTAGTACAAACGGTACATCCGATGAATCAAAAGCAAAGACATCGATGTAGTACAAACGGTACATCCGATGAATCAAAAGCAAAGACATCGATGTAGTACAAACGGTACATCCGATGAATCAAATAGAAAAGACATCGATGTAGTACAAACGGTACATCCGATGAATCAAAAGCAAAGACATCGATGTAGTTCAAACGGTACATCCGATGAATCAAAAGCAAAGACATCGATGTAGTTCAAACGGTACATCCGATGAATCAAAAGCAAAGACATCGATGTAGTACAAACGGTACATCCGATGAATCAAATAGCAAAGACATCGATGTAGTACAAACGGTACATCCGATGAATCAAATAGCAAAGACATCGATGTAGTACAAATGGTACATCCGATGAATCAAAAGCAAAGACATCGATGTAGTACAAACGGTACATCCGATGAATCAAAAGCAAAGACATCGATGTAGTACAAACGGTACATCCGATGAATCAAAAGCAAAGACATCGATGTAGTACAAACGGTACATCCGATGAATCAAAAGCAAAGACATCGATGTAGTACAAACGGTACATCCGATGAATCAAAACCCGAATGATTTCGAAATACCGACGTAGTACAAAAACGGTACGTCCAATGAACCGAAAGCAATAAAAGAACATCGGATGCAAGTCCATAAAAGAAATGAGATGAAAGTCAATAAAACGAAGTACATCAAAACGCCCGATGAACTTGATAAAAAAATAATTTCCATTCCGACATCATCAAAGAATCAACACCTTATTGCCTACGACAAAACGTATTGGCAACACGATTTCCCCTTCGGGAATAAAAAGAATATCAAGATCATAAGATGCTAGGAACTCGAGTCAACATGCAGTTCCTTAAGAGAACATAAATATTCCAAAGATTTATGATCGAGGTAGAGAACAAATTTCTCATCCAAATATGATAATGCCAAATTCCAAAAGTAAAAACAATAGCCGCGAGCACTAGATCATGAGTGGCATATCTAGTCTTGATAAGCTATAAAGATTTAGAAGCACAAGTGATAGCACGTTCTCTTTTTGGCAAGAGAACGGCATCCAAACCAATACGACTGGTATCGGTACAAATAGCAAAGTCTTGGTTCCCCTTCAGGAATCACAAGAATAAGAGTATCGAAAGGAAGAGTTCTTTTAAATAATCTTCTTTCTCGAAAAGCTAAAACTTTCAAAAAATCACAATTATTTCAATGTAAAAATATTTCTAGAAAAATTTACAATTTACAAGTCAATATATCGTGTCTGATTGTCACATCAAAGCGTTTAGGAAATTCCTATCGATAACGTTGATCAAGCGCATCGACTAAAATTCTTAAAGCACTCAACGGGCAATACAATCACAAAATTATCTTCTATAGGATAAATAAATCTCTTAAAAAGTTTTAAGAATATTCTTTGTTCGTTTCAAGAACAAAAATCCAGTTTTACTTATAAATAAATCTTATGAAAAAGATTTGCAAAATTTTAAATTAATATTCTCATCCAAAATCAATAAATACAAGAATGGTCTCATCGAAATATTCATAGAATATTCGATTTATAAAATGGATGAAATAAGCTGGACAAATTGAATGACATAATAAGTCATTCATAAGAATCATAACGAGTGCGGAATGCGGTAAGTAGAATGCTAATTTCCGCAACCCGTAGCCAAATGAAAATCGGTGGCAAGGTCGAACTGAAAAGACCTTAGCACCACACAAAAGATATTGCTTAGGTGATGATCCTAAGACAAGCCCAAAGTACCGGAAAATTTCTCTAACTACATGAATGAGAGAAATAACACTTTCCTTATAAGTGGGCTTAAGGAATAAAATGATTCCACCAAAAATTTGAAATCGGAATCACAAAGAAAAATTAGAAATCTGCTTAACAGATAGAAAATGTCGAAGATGAATAGTCCACTCGAGAAAATAGGATATAGGCTTCATAATGATTAAGCCAATCCTATAGCACAAATCAATTCCGGAGCCTAAGTAAAAAATATCGACTCGGAAAGAAAAATCACATAAAATAATTTTCGACATCAAATAAAAGCAAATTGAGTGTTGCAAATCTACCATCCGGATTCACAATCCTCAAAGAAGCCATCAAGCCCAAAATATTCAAAGAAAAAGAATCGGCAAGTTCTTTTGATATAAAATAGTGAGATGAAACCCATATCAAAAAGAACTCAAATAAGAAGATCACAAAATAAATGTAATCAAGGATTAAATGAGAAATACCTTGACCACGAGAAGTGTTACCAAGAGCTTGCACCACATTGAGCTCTCCCTCCTTCTTACTTTGAAGTACGGGACATGCAGAAATATGGTGACCCGAATTTTTTTGCAGTAGCGACAAAAGAGGGGTCTCGGACACTCCCTAAGCATAGTGGTTCGAGGAACCACAATTGTAGCATTGACCACGACTAGAGGTAGGAGTCTTTGCTACCGGAATTTGTTGCTTCCCTTTCTTATTAGAATTGGAGCCTTTGAATTTAATAGGCCTCTTCAAGTTATTGTCGAAGTTCTGTTGGGCACGCACAACTTCAACATCACCTTCATTATCGGCCTCTTCAAGACGAAGAGCGATATCAATAAGCTGATCAAATGAAACCTCAAGTTTCAGAAGTAATGGCTTCTTAAGATTCTTATTCAAGCCATAGACAAATCTCTGATTTTTCTTCAATGGGGTATTAATGTATTCAACCGCGTATTTGGAAAGAGATTCGAAAGATGCGACATAGTCTGTCACAGAAGATTCACCTTGAACAAGGTCAATAAAACGCCGGGCCAAAGTTACTTTTTCGGCCTCCGGCACAAATTTCAATTCGAACCTTTCCCGGAATTTCTCCCAAGTGAGATCCGCTTCAACGATTTCAGAAATTAAAAGCTCATACCAATCTAATGCTCTTTCTTGGAGCATGCTAGAAGCCACTTGGACTCGATGTAGATCAATAAGGTTCATGCGAGAAAAGATGCGATCGCATGATTTGAGCCAAGCTTGAATTTCTATAACGCTCTCGGATCCCGTGAATGGCCTTCCACCCAAATCGGTATAGTCTCGGCACAGGCGTGCGAAACCGGATCTAGGATGAGTAGGCTCTGGATTGGGTCCGGCTGCTTGAGCGTTCTTAACAAGATCTAGAAGCTGCTGGGCAGACATAAATACTCCATCCTGAGGAGTAGCACTAGATTGACCGGCGCTGGAACGGCCAGGTCTAATCATTTCTCTTCTTTAAGAAAGAAAGAAAGAAGAGGAAAAAGTTATTCTCAAAATAAATATCAAGCAATCTTGATAGATAAAACAAGGAATCATAAAGAAAATAGGATGAATCGGTACGAAGACTCGAATTAAATCCTAAGGCACAACTCCTAAGAAAGACTTAGGACATGATCCTTGTTATAATATTCCATATTGTTCCGAAGTTTGGCTCTGATACCAAGCTGTGACGCCCCACCTCGATACCCACGCTAGACAAGAACATTACGGAGAATGCTATCAACTAGCACGGAGAATAAGGCTGTTGAGGAGCGACCATCCGTGTAATTTCTTTGCGCGAGCACCGATATGTCAGATGGTATAACATGCAATTCTATTTCAAGAGAAAATCCGACATACCGATACAAACTCAAAGCTACTACACAGTGGCTATATAAATCCTTCAGAAACAAATATAGAAATAAACATAACATAAATCAGTCACAGACAATTCATATCACAAAGGCGGAAATAGATATGAATATAACCCTAACACATGAAAGTGTATATCAGAGTAGTGGTCAAAAAGATCCACAATAATACAAAAGAATAGCAACACGTGCTATACAAAAGAATACATCTATGAGTCTATATCTCAAGTGTATACAACAAAATAAACTACTGATCTAAGTAGTTAGCCAAAAAGTCAGATGAAGGAGTCAAGCAGAAGCACCTGTAAAATCTCGGTCTGACCCGAGTATTATTTAATAAGAAAATAATAAACGGATCAGTCTAACTATAAATATCAGATGAAACGATATAGAATAAGAGATATGACTAAACACATAATAATCACAATGCCAAGCTGTGATATATATAATTAGTTGAAAATCATCAAGAGATTTATCAATGTCACCAAATCTACACAAGAGTCAAAGAAACGTCATACTCTTTATTTCGTTCACCAAACCATAAATATTGACGGTAATATCAATGTCAATCACAAAAGTCAATGACACACAAATTCCAGAATTCAACACACGAAATCCAGAAATCACAAAAGTCAATGACACACAAATTCACCAATGCACAAATATTGATAAAGCTTATCAATGGAAATCACGAAAATTGGTGAAACACAAATTCTAGAAATCATCTCAAGAAATCCAGAAATCACAAAGGGGGGAAAAAGGCCTATCACAAACGGGAGCATAAAGCTCACCAACACGTGTATCACAAACGGAATGCTAATTCCATGGTTGCTAACCATCACAAATTGAGCCGAAGCTCCACAAACGGCCCGAAGACCATGGGTTGCTACCCCATCACAAATTGAGTCGAAACTCCACAAAATGGGGTTTAGTCTCCCTCGCAGACAAAGAGACATCGCACAATTGCTAGTCTAAATCACCAAATTGATCGTCATGATCAACGAGCAGTGTCGATTACAGTAAGCTAGTAAATATACGAGCTTAGCATCATGTCCCATAACCACTAGCTTAACTTAAATATTTACGAACAAATTGTATATCTCCACTAGAAAATTGTCACAAGAGTTTCAATCGAACAAGTCCAAGAATTAACCAACAAAGTGAACGCAAGCGTTTCATACCACTCGTTTTACTAGGTCGTTTAATTAGATTTCTCATACGAGTGATGTAAAGGTTTATGTATACTAATAGATTGGAAAACGGTTTCATAAACGAATTTGGTATTAAAATAGTATTGAAATCGTCTGAGGAAAGAGTTTTTGATAATTACTACTAGTATAGAAAACCTTTCTATTTTTAAAGTGACAAGCACAAAGAAGATTGTAGAAACAATCATTCACTAAAATTCACATACGAAGATGTGAATAAAAATCCAACGAAACCGATAAAGAATCCATCAAAATGGATATTCAAAAATCCCTAAAAAGGAGTCATCAAAGTCATACCAAATGATAACAACACATAGGAAACAACACGAATCGATTTAAGTTGGAAATCCAATCCAAAAGGCAAATTGGACTAAAACAACAGGTTCAGTCGACTGAACAGAAAAATTCAATCGACTGACCCTGTACCTGGAGATTTTCCAGGTTCAGGAAACTTTCTGTTTCCAGGTTCAGTCGACTGTGCAGAATAATTCAGTCGACTGAATCATGCCTGGAAACTCTCGGGTTCCAGGTTCAGTCGACTGAACAGGAGAATTCAGTCGACTGAATCATGCCTGGGCTGTTTTTCAGCCTTATTCAAATGAAGAGCAAACTCTTCCAAAATGCAACCGGTCGAACATTGGCTCTAAGGGTTTATGCCAATCGGCAACCCGGCCCTATATGCTCCTCGGTGCATCACCAAAAGCATGATCAAACATCCATAAAAGGATATTCACACAAATTTGACTTAAAAACCCAAAAATTGGAATATTCACAAAACCAATCCAAATCCAAAGCAAATGCACATGAAGGAGTGTTAGGAATTCAAACCTAACAACCAAAGATGGTTATAGTCATAGATGTGAGATAAAAATCTCACCTTTGCACAAAAATTTATGAAGATGAAGCTTGAAAGCAAGGACAAGAACAAGCACTCTTCAATTCCAACTCAACAAGCTTGAATCTAAGCTTAAAAGAGAAACATTCCATAAATAAGGTTTAGGAAATTTCTGAAATCAAAGAGAAAATGAGTTGGAGAAGAAGAAGAGGATGCTTACCAAAGGGTTCTTCTTGAGTTTGGAGCAAAAGCTTGGATTTGCAAAGGAAGCTAGGGCTTGGAGTTTTAATTTCTTCTTCCACCCTCCATTAACATAAAAGCTTGAGTAATAGAAAAATAGAAGAGAAGTGAATGAAGTGGAGAGGGTTGGAACTGAGTTAAGTGGGGTTAATGGACTCAGCCCAAACCAAAGCCCTAAGTAAAAAGTGGCAAAAACCAACTTTCTCCAAACATATCGAAGCTTATACTCAAAAAGGTCGCAAACGTCATTTTGAACTCAATGGGGGTGGTTCTAGTAACTATTCATATTAAACGCCATAAACTAAGCTTTGTATAAACCAAAGCTCTGATACCACTTTGTAACGACCCGCCGCCCTGACCGCCTCTAGTCTGTAATTAAACCAACTAGAAACGTTCAAAATGACGGATTGTTATTTAGTTTATAACATTTAAACAGAATCAGTCACAGAATCACATAATAATAATTTTATTTCATAAATGAACTTTTCTTTTATATACAAATATCAAAGTTTACAATAAGTTACATTTAATACAGCGGAACAATTTTTATTAAGTACAAGAAATTTTTTTTTTTGAAAAGCTTTAGTGAAGTGCTTTCCCCTCTCTCTCTAACTTCGCTGCGAGAAAATCTCCAAGCTGCAAAAATACTCGATCTGACCCGAGCGTTTATTGCAAAACACAGAAACACTCGAGTCAGGATTAATCTTTATTCAAGTAATTAAATTTGCAATGAATTGAAATAAAATGGTAACAGCAGTAAAGCATGAACAGGTGTGGACAATGGAAATCAAGCCATCAGGTCAGAGGCAACAGTTAAATATGGTAACAGTAAGACATTAAACCACAAGCCCAAGACAAGATGGGGCTACAGAATGCATTCAAGTCCAAAACCAGGAAACAGTGAATAGGAAGGTATATATGAACATGAAGACTAAACCAGGCAACATGCTGATGTAGGACATAGCAATTAAATGCAACAGGGCAATGTAAGGCATGACAATTCCAAAAGAAACAAGGGACGTATCAGGCAATTGAAGGGTGTGTACTTGAAACTTCCAAAGCAAATGAAACCAACAGTGAAATATGTACAAATTCCCATGGCTATAGGGTATTATGCGAACAGATTTTCAAGGCATTCGTGACTCATTTTCATAGCAACAGGCAGTGAACACTTGAATGCATCAATAAACAAATTGCAAGACCTCAAGTGTGCATGGAACAATGCAACACAGTGACCATTATCACTGACTCAATTAAATAAGACACATACTGCAGTGGACAGACCAAAGTGCAACAGGATGAACCGCAAAGCCAAACAAGTGCAGGTGAACAAGTGTTACAGGCTACAAATAAGCAAAGACCATATGGTCAGTGCACAAGAACAAGGCCCAACAAAATCACAAAGCAAGTGCAATTGGAAATAACAAACTCAGATGGATGTATGGGAACTTACACATGGACTTGGCAAATGCAAGACAACAACACAAAATGACAACAGCAGAAGTGATCAAGGCAAAGCACAAGTGTGCAGCATCAAGTAGTTTCAAGTACATGGATATATATATATATATATATATATATATATATATATATATATATATATATATATATATGGAACTGCCACTGCATGCAAACAGCAAAATCAAGTCTAAAGTCTCAAGTATATCACATGAACAACTCAGGCAACCAGTTCAACTTACTTCAAATGAAATACATGGGTTCAAACAAAAAGTGCACAAGTTAACAATTCCTTAGTAAAGATCACAACATAATACTGCTTGTACAAGGAGGTTGCCTATTGGAACTTGGTTTAGTTAATTTAAAACCAACAGAGGCCAGTTAAATCCATTTACAGATATACACCTGTATGTATTTACAGTGATTCAGCTCTGCTACAACAGATTACATCTTGGAAAACATTTTCCATAATACTACCCTAAGCAATTTCATATGCACTAGAAATAAACAATTTAAACTTTACAGAATGGATGTTTTAGCTACTAAAAAAAACAGGGGAACATGATTTTCTTTGAACCTGATAACAAAAACAGGAACTCAATTATATGTACATTCAGCCATCCTATTCTCTTATCAAATAACACAACTTAATCATCCATTCAAGATGGCTTTGAGTCATTACCTCCATTCATGGCTATATATATACTGGGTAATAAAAGTGTTTTAACCTTAAAAGTTTCAGATTTGCTCACAGTCATTTCAAATAACAAAGAAAATTAGGTCGAAATACTTATATATATACACGCATACACCCAAGAACAATGTTTCCAGAAAAGCAAAACACAAGCATTTCATTCATTTAATTCAAGCCATCATATTCATTCAGGAATTCAAGCACAAAAGATTTGAATAAACATAGGTTTATTCACAGAATTTCAACATTGATTTTTTTTTTCTGGTTTAACAACTTTTACTTATTTTATCATATATTTTTAAAACTCTGTAACCAGGTATGAACAGAGAATCAAGTTATGCAGATTCAAATGCATTCATAACCATAGTTTCAAACTACTGCCTATACATGCAGGAATCCTTATAGATTCTTGCTTCTCATATTTTTTACAATTTAAATATTGCAGTTTTAAGACAAATTTTGTTAAAACTTCTCAACATAAAATGAACCGGAAGAGGAACTAACTAGTTTTTTTTTGAGTTTTTTTACACCCTGTAGTTTCAAAACAGAAGGAAAAAAACTAACATGCACACACATTAACATATTCATATATATACAATATGCAGTAATATCACTACAAGCATCATTATTACAGCAACCACTTAAGCAACCATATTATCCTACTTAATATTTAAATTTAGATGTTTGCTCACATGCAAAGAGATTTAAATTAAAAATGGGTGTTTGCTCACAAGTATTCATTTCCCTTACTACATTTTCCTTAACCATATTCAAAGATCCATCACATGCAGCAACAACAAAACCAGCAAAGTTTTTGATATAGCATCTGTTCTTATCAGATTTAAAAGCAAGATTTGATTGCATCTGTTCTTATCAGTTTAAAACAAATTTAATAGCATCTGTTCTTATCAGTTTAAAAAAAAAACAAAATTAATAGCATCTGTTCTCATCAGTTTAAAAATAAAATTATCAGAGTAGATAATAGCAAATAACACCCAACAATCAAACATGCAGTGACTTATCTATTCTTATTAGTTTAAATTCAAATAACCGAGCAAATGATAGCAAATAACCCCCAAATCATAGCATGCAACCAAACACCCAATTCAGACAAATCTAAAAACTTGAATAAAAAATTAATTGTGAGAAAAGAAACTCACCATAACTCGAATCGAAACAGCCGAGGCGAGAATGAGCACAATCGAACAAAGGAATTTGAGACGAAAGCCCTAATTTTGGAGACGAAAAGGACGAACAATTGTGGCCGCCATTTTTTTTTTTTTTTTGTTTATATGGTTTAGGGTTTAAAAATGGAAATGGGTAAAGTGAAATAAAGGGGATCGGGTGAAACGAATAAGGCCGTGGAATTATTATTATTATTATTATTATTTCTTCTTTATCTTATGTTTATTTTTCTATTATATTTTTTTTCTTCTTTCATTTTAAATCCAATTTGTTTTGTATAATTATTCCCTTTACTTTATTTTGTTTAAATTTTGTTGTTAAAATTTTAACTAGGTGTGTTTATTTATTTTATTTTGTATTGAATAAAATTTTATTCCTTTTTATTTTAAAGAAAAGAAAAATATTATTTAAAACTAACCATCCCTCTATTAATTTACATAAATAATAATTCTTGTATCCAAATATTTTTCTTAAGTCATTAGTTTAATTTTCAATTACAAATTTAGTATTCAATCTCAACTCCAATAGATTAAATTTTAAAACTTAATCGCCAAATTCATCGTTATTTTGGGAATTCAATTTAAATTATCATTCAAATATTTAAAATTAATTAAATATTTTCAATTTAAATTGTTCAAAAATTTAGGATCGTTACATTTACGTTACAATTAAAGAGGCGAATGAAATAAATACCAACCAATTTTAGTGAATAACGGGATCTAAACCTAAATAATTAAATTCCTTGAAATTTAAGTTTTAATTTTTGATAAATTGGATTTGTACTTTAAAATTGAAATTTTGGGATTATTCAAAAATAAATTAATGTAGGAAGTTGTTAAAGGATTCTGAATTTACCAAGTGGTCCAAACTGACAAAATTTGAAAATAATTAAAGTTGGATTGTAAATCTGATTCAATTAACCTATTATTAATTTATTTGTTTAGAATATAAAAAGTAATGATAGGGTTAATTGAAATTAAGGGTAGTTTAATTTGTATGTTATTTGGGATTAAGGCAAGATGGGTGGATATTAGGAGTTATATACTTAGATCATTCCATTTATTTGGATAACATTGTAATAAATGTAATTAAATGTACATTTACGTGAAATATAATACCATGCTTAATAGATTGCTAAGTTTTATATATTAAAGGGAATTCTATTAATTGTTTTTAAAAAAAAAACTTAATTAATATGGTTGATAAATTTAATATAAGAAAAACCAATGAAATTCTTGGGAATAATGTAGGTTAATATGAGTTAGTAGTTAGGGTTGACATAGGCTAATAAATTTAAATGTTAATGCAATACCAATTTATGTATTTAAGGTGATTGCGAAATTGGAATTTGATAAACGCAGTAACTAACTCAGGGCAAATAGATTTTATGGAATCAATAAAAGATAGGTAAATTTAATGATTGTTTGGTGGTAATTTAAGCATGAATGGGAATAAATCGGGCAATAGTGAGAATTATTAATTATTACCCATCAATTTATTTAGAATCTAAATCAAATGCAACATTCGTTGTTATTTGTAGCTTATAGGTGGAAATAAAGTAAACTTTATTCAGAATATGATAATTAGTTAGATTAAAAGAATGGAAGGCAGGATATATGGATTCATTTGGATTTAGAACATGATAATTTGAATCTATTGAATTTATTGGAAACTGAATAGAACATTTTATGTGATTGAAATTAAAGTTGGAATTTGGAGATGTTTTAGGAATTCCCATCTATGGGATACCAATAGATAGGATAATTAAATGAAAGGTCAACTAAAGGATTTCTGCAAAGTTAATTTACAATTTGTAGATAAAATAAAATTGAAGTTTTACGCTGAAGTTAATGATTTACTCAGCATTTAAGAAACATCTTAAATTGTCTAAATTTGAATAAACAATGAAGCAATAAATAATAATTATTAATAAAATCCAAAATTTGGTAACCCGTTTTCAAATTAATGATAATTAGTGTTGGTATAGGCTATTTATTTAAGTAACAGTGCGATGCCAAAAAAAAATGGATTGGAAGTAATTGCGAAATATAAATAAAATATTTTTAGTAGGGAATTCAAATGTGTATATATATATACATAGAAATGTGGATTTTTATGGTATGTAAACTTAGTCAATTTACAATAGTTAAATCTATTGAGAATGAATAAAAATCTAAGATAATTACTACGGTAATTTAGAAATTCAGTTGAAAATGGAAACTTATCTATGAATTTGGAATTTAATGAAATTGTGAATTTATATTGAAACTTATAAATGAAGCATCTAAATCTACATTTGTAAATACGTTTAAATTTCAATGTAAATGTCTGAGGAAGAAATTAATTTATTTACTAATCCGTAACGTATCCAATTAATATAAAACATTCTGGTGGGCCAACAACCGTTTTGCGCGTTTATGGTTCGTGCCCACCTATCCTATTTCACTTTGTCTGTTTATAGGCTGTATAAACCCTAGCCTCCATCTATCTTCATTTCTCTCTGTGTGTTCTTTTCTTCAACTTCTTCTCTTCCAATGGCTGCAAAATTTCTAGATCCAATTACAGTCCAAAATAAAAATAAAAAAAAATTCAAACTCCTCTAAAAATTCCAGAAAAATTATATGTCATAATTCTCGAAGAGCGTAATCTGTTGGTACTGTCCTTTTTTTTTTGATTGGTGCTGTAGCGTGCTCGAATTTGAGAAGAAGGACGTGGCCTGTGACGTGGCATGGTATGGGGTATATTTGTTTATTTTGTTTTATTTAATTTTTGTTTTCAATACAAATTTTCGAATAACTTTCTCATACGTAGTCTGATTCACGCGAGATTTTTTTGTTAGGATCGTAATTAAATTCCAGATCTGTTGACGCTGGTTTGGACTAACTCGGAGACCGTCGAATTTTTGAGTTTAAATTGAATTTAAATTCGATTTAAATTCAAAAGGTGAGTGTTTTAACCCACTCACACTTCTAAAATTTCTTATGTTTGTTAAATTGATTTTAGATATGAGTAGAAATTTATTTATGACTGTTTGACATGTTTTATTCCTTACCTCTTTTAAATCGCATTTATTTAATATAACTGTTCATTAATTTTATTACTGCATCTAAATTGAAAGTTAAAAATTTATTTATTTGCATATAAACTGATAGTCAAATAGTTAATAAATTTATTTTGGATATAAACTGTTAGTTAATAAGTATCATTTATTTCCCGTTATATTGCATATACTATAAAGTGATGTTTGTTTAAATTGATGATGATTGAAACAAAATAATGATGGTTGAGATAAATTGGTTGATGATTGATTTTGGATGAATGGATGCTATATTTATATTGTATAACTGCTAGTTTATCATGCATTTCATTTCATTCGGGATTGCGGTTTGAAATGATATATAACCGCATTTTTTATTTAATTGCGGATTGAAATGATAAACATCCGTATCACTTGACCATAGGGTAGAAAATTTTATACAGGCACCGCGGGATATATATATAAAATTATTTTTGAAATGATTTTATGATTTTGTAAATCTATATATATGGTTTATGGGATTTTGATTTGGTTATTAATAAAGGTTATTGATATATAGTAATTTCCGGTTTTAAGCTTTGTATAAATTTGATTTAAAGTATAAAATAAAGTTTGATTTTTAAGATGAAATACGATTAAGCATTTATTAAAAATTTAATGTCTGTAAGTTCTATTGACTTAAATGAGAATAAGATTTGGAAAATGAATATTAAGTTAAATTGAAATTTAGTAAAAATCTGAATTTTTAAAGGATATGATTTTTATAACTTGATTTTATGTAAAGTGATTTAAATGAATATCAGGTTGATTTAAATGAATATATCAAGTTTAATAAATTGAAAGATTATCCAGTTATGTGAAGTTAAAGATTTTACTCAAATTTTATCGAATTCATAAAGTAAAACATTTCCAGCCTAAATAATAAGGAATTGAATTTGATATATATGGGTTTTTTAAATGAGTTTGTTTTTGAAATGGTGAAATATTTAAAGCTTCGAAACATAAGAATTAAAATGGTATTTGAAAGTTTAAATCAATGTGTAATCTAAAGAAGCTATTTTGTTTTATAAAGGTGGTTTAATATTTAACCATTTAAGAGATGGAAATCTGTTTCAAAGCTATGTTTTCAAGGTAGTATAATTTGGAAATAATATATTCAAGAATTTTGATTTCTAAATATTTACTTTGATAACCCTATGATTTTGGAAAGTATATATATTGGAAAATAAAATTGATATCGTATTGATTAGGGTTTTAAAAGGAAATGATATCATATTTATATTGTTTTAAATGGATATTTTATTTGGGGGTTTTAAAAAGTATAAATTATTTAAATGACCGCGGTGTTATAATAATGATTGGTTGGCAAAGAGACTGGGATCGGATATGGACATACTCTCTGTCGATACCGAAAACCACTTTGACTAACCATGTACGCGGTGGAGATTCTAGAATGAAGTAGGTTGGTGGAGTCGTTTCCTGTAAGGTAAATACATGGACCCGACTCCCATGTGTTGGCATAAGGTGGCTAAAACAGGAGCGATTCTTGGGCCAATGAGGTCATACCTCTGATCGGACACTCCTCTTCGATATTATACTTTGACTTTGGATTGATTCAGTGGCCACTTTTACTTTGATTTTTAGGGGAGTTTGTTCCAGGTGGGCGGTAACTGCGGCTACGCGTTTCCACCAGCCCGGATAGCAATTGGTATATCTACCCTGGCATTGCCTAGTTGTGTCGTGTCACCTACCATACCGAGCCTTTACTACGAGTTTCTATTTGTGTCGTACCTATGGAGTATCCTCTAGTAGCCTCCCGATCAGGAGGTATTACGGTACTGTATAGACTATTGGCATTTTACGTGTTAAGGTGGAAAATGTAAAGCCTTAACGCTATTTAAAAGTAAGTTTATTTTACAATTAGACACTATTATAATAGCGCAATATACTACATAGTAAATAGTTTAACGGATCCTTAGGAGATGTAGATCCCGAGTATCTCTTGAGTTACTGCACTCATATTTATTTCTGTTAATTTAACTCACATAAGATCTTTTAGTTCTGACTCGAGTGTTTTGTCTTTTCAAATACGCTCGGGTCAGTCCGAGCGTTTCAGGATTTGAAGATTTTATTTTGGAGGACGAAGACGAAGATTTGTAGTATTATTATCTACCATATTATTGACTACACTCATACTGTTCCGCTGTATTTTATTGGTATGTGTACTCTGATATGTATTGTATAAATAAAATCAAAATTTTTGTAAAACAGTCCATGAACTGTATATTTGATTATTATGTTTTATCCTTCCGCTGTGGGATTCTATTTTGTTTCTATTTCTTCTCTGTTTTCTTATTAATCCCATAACAAATCCGCCCTTACGTATGGTTTGAATCGGCACGTGTGTCTGTTTTAAGCCGTGCGAAAAGGCGGGACGTTACAGTGTGTTAATTCGCACGAAAGATAAGCTATAAGAAACAATCCCTAATACTTATACATCATACCAAATATTACGGATCCCCTTAGTAGGTTTCACAATTCTCAAAGAAATCACAAGATAAGAACATAAAAAAATAATCAACAAATTCCTCTGATACGGATGAGTGTTAAGCACCCATATCGAAGAGGACTTGAATAAAACAATCACGATTAGGATTACTCCTAAGATAAGATGTCATCAATTCTATTTCTGGAATACCACAGAATAAAAATATTCCTAGACATATCCCAAACTTCAATCTCAAAGGACGCGATAAGTTAAAGGGCACGATGATTAGGGAATTTGTAACACTTGTATTATACTTGGATGTACCGTGATATATGTTTCTTGTAACAACCCGCATATTTATCGATTTTATATTTAAATATTTTATTTAAATATTTTATCGTTGGTCGGATTTAAGTCCGAAAAGCTTTATTTTGCAAATGGTCAAATTAGGACTCAAGACCATTTGCATTGAGTTCGAAATGACGTTTGCAATCTTTTTAAGTATAAACTTTGATATGTTTGGAGTTAGAGGAATTTCACTACTTTTTCGCTTTGGACTTTGGTTTGGACTTAGCCTATTAGACCCAATCTCCACTCCCTCGTCTCTTCATTTCCTTCATAAATTCCTAACAACTAAAGCTTCATCAAAAATGGTGAGTGGAATGGGAAATTAAAACTCCAAGCTCAAGTTCCCTTGCAAATCCATCATCCAACTCCAAATCTAGAGAGAATCCATTGATTCAAGCTCCTTGTGTTGAGATTGAAGTGGGGTTGCTTCTTCCTTTGCTTTCAAGCTTGATTTTCATTAACATTGTGAAAAGATGAGATTTTTATCTCACATTCTTGTCTATAACTATCTTTGATTGTTGGGAATGAATTCCTATCACTTCTACATGTGCATTTGCATTTGGTTTGGATTGAATTGGTGAAAAACTCCAATTTTTAGTGTTTTTGGCAAATCCTGGGCTTAGGTCGTTCTGCCTGTACCCTAACTCGCTCTGCATAGCTCTCGGCCAACGTAGGTCGCATCGGCAGTTAGGACGCTAGGCCGTAGGTCGCTAGGCCTTAGGTCGCTAGGCCTTAGGTTGCTCGGCCTAGTCCCCTTTAAGTCGGCCTGCATTTAGGTCATTCGGCACGTTAGGTCGTTCGAACCTCTTAGGTCGTTTGAGTATGAAAAGTCTCACTTGCAGATAGGTCGTTCGCCTTCCTTAGGTCGCGCCACTGGTAGGTCGCACCATCTCTTACACCATAGGTCGTTGCTCGGCCTTTTCTGGCCCTTTCTATTTAGGTCGCTCGGCCTGTTTGAGTCACCTTTCATGCTAGGTCACGCCATCCCTTAGGTCGATCGGCTAGCTCGCTCACTTCCTTAAGCCGTTAACTCGTTAGGCCGCATGCCACTGCTGTTAGTTTCTTTAGGTTGCGGCACAATAGAGTTATGCCGTAACTCGTGGGTTTTAGGCCGTAACACGTTGGTCTTAGGTCGCAACTCTTTGGTTCTAGGTCGTGACTCATGGAGCGCTACTTTGTTAGGCCGCGACTCACTCTTAGTTCGCAACTTAAAGTTATTCTTGTGATGCGCTGCATCGTATTCCTACTTTGATGGATTCGTATCGATTTCTTTGGATTTTATTCACGTCTTTGAATGTGAGTTTTGGTGATTGATTGTTTTACAATCATTTTTGTGATTTGTCACTTTAAAAATATAAAGGTTTCAATACTAGTAGTAAATATCAAAACTCTTTCATCAAAGCGATTTCAACACTATTTTACTACAAAGCTCTTTTCCTAAACCGTTTTCCAATCTATTAGTATATACAAGCCTTTATCTCACTCGAATGAGAAATCTAATTAAACGGCTTAGTAAAACAAGTGGTATGAAACGCTTGCGTTTGCTTCGTCGGTTAATTCTTGGACTTGTTCGATTGAACCTCTTGTGACAACTTTCTAGTGAAGGTCTACAGTTTGTTCGTAAATATTTAAGTTAAGCAAGTGGTTATGGGACATGAAGCTAAACTCATATATTTACTAGCTTAGTGTGATTGACACTTCTTGATGATCAATGATGATCATTTTTGTGATTTAGACTAGCAATTGTGCGATGTCTCTTTGTCTGCGAGGGAGACTAAACCCCGTTTGTGTGATGTTTCGACTCACATATGTGGGGTAGCGACCCATGGTCTTCGGGCCGTTCGTGTGGAGCTTCGGCTCAAAATTAATGGTTAGCGACCATGGAATAGCGTTCCATTTTCGTGATACACGTGTTGGTGAGTTTTCATGCTCCCGTTGTAAAATCCCGCCTGTTCGCACGATTTAAACCAACACACGCGCCGATTCAAACCATACGGAAGGGCGGATTGTTATGTGAAAGATAAGAAAAACAAGCAAGAAATAAAACAAAAATAGAATCTCACAGCGGAAGGATAAAATATAATAATCAACATACAGTTCATAAAATTGTTTACAAAACATTTGATTCTTCATTTATACAATAAATATCAGAGTTCATATACCAATAAATCAATGTTGCGGAATACAGTGTGTAGTGAAATAATATAGTAGATAATAGAAATAAAATCTTCGTCTTCATCCTCCAAAGCTAAAGTCTTCGAATCCTAAAATACTCAGGCTGACCCAAGCGAATTGAAAAGACAAAACACTCGAGTCAGAACTAAAAGAACTTATGTACGTTAAATCAACGGAAATAAATATGAGTGCAATAACTTAAAAGATGCTCGGGATTTACATCTCTTAAGGATCCGTTAAACTATTTACTATGTAGTAATATTTCGCTATTATAATCGTGTCTATAGTAAAATAAACTTACTTTTAAATAGCGTTAAGGCTTTACATTTTCCACCTTAACACGTAAAATGCCAATAGTCTACACAGCACCGTAATACCTCCTGATCGGGAAGCTACAAGAGGATACTCCATAGGTACGACACAAATAGAAACTCGTAGAAGGCGCGCTAGGGTAGGTGACATGGCACAACTAGGCAATGCCAGGGTAGATATACCAATTACGCTTCCGGGTTGATGGAAACGCATAGCTGCTACTACTGCCCACCTCGGAAAAACTCCACCAAATCAAAAAAAATCAAAGTGAAGATGGCCGCCGAATCAATCCAAACTCAGAGTATAGTATCGAAGTGAAGTGTCTGATCATAGGTGCTACCTCATTAACCCGTCGATCGGTCTGTTTTAGCCACCTTATGCCAAATCACGGGAGTTGGGTCCACGTATTTACCTTACAGGAAACGCCGCCACCAACCTACTTCATTCTGGAATCTCCACTGCATACATGGTTGTTAAAGTGGTTTTCGGAGTTGGCAGAGAGTATGACAACTTCCGATCCCGGTCTCTTCAACAATCAAACGTTATTATAACACCGCGGTCTTTAAAAATAGTTTATACTTTAAAACCAGAATATAATTATCCATTTCAAAAACCATAAATATGATATCATTTACATTTCCAAAACAACTCATTTCGATATTATTTTTATAAAACCCAAATCAATAATATCATTTTTATTTCAAATATATTTCTTTTCCAAAATCATACTGCTTTAAAATTTATAATATCTGGAAACCAACATTTGAAATATAACTTTCAACACATAATACTTTGAAATTTATAGCTTTAAAATCATAACTTCTAAAACTTAAATGGTTTGGATATTCAACAGCATATAGAATAAAATAGTTGCATTTAAAAATACTTTATAAAATAATTTCTGCGACTACACAATTATATTCATTCAAAATTTTAGGTCTAAACCTATTAAATTTAGATTCCCTATTTATTTTATTAAAACACTTCGATTTCAATATATTCAACTTCGAGTATTTAAAGTTTCAAACTAAGGTTGGAAATCCTATTTAACAATTTATGGTCCTATTATTTAGTTTGAAACATTCACATAATATATCCATAAATAAAACTCCGGCTTCTAACAATTAATTATTTCCTTCACTTTATTTATACTAGAAATATCTATTTAATTTATCCTGAATAGAAATCCAGTTATAAATATCAAACCTTTAAAATTTCCAATTTTAATAAGTTTACATCAACTTACGAAGTTAAATTTTAAATAAAACCCAATTCCAAATAAATTTCCGATTTATCTTCCAATCTTAATTGATTGAAATCATTAAACTCTATATATAAAATATCTTAAACCTGTACTAAATCGTAAAATATGAATTATCAACTTCATTATTCAACTTATTTATTTATATTCAACAGATTTATACGTAGCTTGAATTCTAAATTTAACTATATATATATAAAATAATATTTATAAAATATCCAAATTTAATATTTATTAAACCGAATCATATCCAAACCATAAAAATCATTTCAAAAATAATTTTATATATATATACCGCAGTGCCTGTATATAATTTTCTATCCTATGGTCAAGTGATATGGATATTTATCATTTCAACCCGCAATTTTAAAAAAATAAAAAAAATGTGGTTGTATAACATTTCAAACCGCAATCCCGAATAAAATGAAATGCAAGATAACTTGCAGATTTAAAAATATAGTACACATCATCCATTCACCAAACATCAATCATCAACCATTAATTATAATCATTATCCAATTTAAACAAACATCAATATAGAGCATATAAATATAACAGGGAATAAATAACAGGTATGAACTAATAGTTTATATTCAATAATAAATTTAATAACTGTTTAAACTAGTAGTTTATATGCAAATAAATAAATTCTAACTGTCAATTTATATGTAATAATAAAATTTAATTAACAGTTAAATTAAATAAATGCGATTTAAATGAGATGGTGAATAAAACAAGCCAAACAATCATAGATAAATTTCTACTCATATCTTAAGTCAAATTATCAAACATAAGAAATTTTAGAAGTTGTGAGTGGGTTAAAACACTCACCTTTTGAATTTAAATCGAATTTAAATTCGATTTAAACCCAAAATTTCGACGGTCTCCAATTCTGTCCAAACCAGTGTCAAAAGATCTGGAATTTAATTATGATCCTAATAAAAAAAATCGCGCGTCAATTGGAGTTCGTATGTAAAAATTATACGCTTTAAAATGATTGAATTTTAATTTAAATAAAAACAAAATAAAACAATTGAAGCCACTCACCATGCCACGTCACACGTCATTCCCCCTTTGTACAGTACCCACACCCTCAATAGAACGCGAGATAGAACCGAACCCATACTTCGCCGTTTGACCAAGCCTTTGACCAACGTTTTCAACCTCCAGCCGCCGCCGTTGGCCACGCCGACATCACCTCCATGCTCGCCCATGAATCCACCCCCCACCTGAGGCCACACGGCCCCATGCGCCATCGCCGCCGTTGCCGCTCGTTTTAGGTTTCAAAACCCTAATTTGTGAATTCATGTCACCCTAGGTCGAATTGAATGATGCGACCACCTCCAACAGCTTCCTGACTTCCGCCTCCGCAAAACCCAGAAGTCGTTTCCTCAATTGTCGCCTCAATCGAAAACGCCCAAATTGACTTTGACCGGGATTTCTGATCGATCCGGACACTATCTCAAAAAATGAACAATAGACGTAGGTTCGTATTAATGAAATCTACAACATATATTTTTTTCGGATTTTTTTGAAGACTTTGAATTTTTGACTTTTGATTTGGATTGAAATTTGAATTTAGATCTAGGGATTGCAGCCATTGAGAAGAGGAGGAGCTGAGGAAATGAACGCACAAACAAATGAAAATAGATAGAGGCTAGGGTTTATAGCTGGGTTTATATAGGTAGGTTAGAAATAGAGTGGATGGATCCGATAAACAAACGTGCTGAACGATAATTGGCCCAAAAAGCCCGTTCTGACCCCGGAACGAAATTTGTTAAACCCATATATCCAAATAGGTGTTTTAAAATATTCTGAACGTGACGGAAAAAGTTTCACGTCCAAATTCCATCATATGAAGAAGTTATGCTGAAAACAATATTTTTAAATGGATTTCAAATTGATTTCAATTAAATCGATTTCAAGGCGTTACGCGTTCGTATGATCAAATGACAATTCCGATCGCTACGAAACTTGAAACCCTACAAAAATTCACTGTTACGGATCCGATGAAACTGGTTTCGTCAAAATCCGAGTTTGTGACAAAAATGGCTATTTTTAATAAATTAAGAATTAGTAAATAAATCCAAATTTTATATTTCAGTTTCAGAATAGGAAATTTTTATCACTTATGATTCCTCAATCATTTACAATGATTTTAAACAAATTTAAAAATGTAAATTTAGATGATTCATTTACAAATTTCAATATTAATTCTCAATTTCATTAAATTCAAGATTATAAATTAACTTTCTAAAAATTTTATTAAATTAAATGAATCAATGATTATTCCATTCATATTTCAAATAGGAGGGTTTACCAATGGATTTAAAATTTATTACATAAATATTTCCCAATTCTCAACTTAATTTTTAAATTTAACGTAATAATTAAAATTTGATTTCATTTATTTCAATAAGTCCAACTATTATAAATTAACAAATTAACTCACTATTAAAGATTCAAATTCAATAATTCATAAACTTCATCATCATGATTTACTTATTAATTCATAATTCTTTAAACCAACTCCCTTCTCAATTTTAAAGTAACTTAATTTACCAATCATAGTACTTATTTCAATTTCTTTAAATAACCCCTTTATTGTAAATTGAACCCAATTTATTATAATAAGTTTCCAATTTAATGGATTAGATTCAATTTCAACTTTTAACTTGCACTTAAGTTTAGGTCATAATCAATTTATAACGTATTTCTTTCTTAGTTACTACTTTACATACTTCTCATATAAATTTCACAATTAAACATAAATTTTAAAGTAACGCTTATAAAAATTACGACCTTATAATTACTCAACATTTAAACGAACATTATTTCATTTTCAATTAGTGTAACATTCATTTATTTTATTATCACTTATTACGGATCCTAATTCCATTAACAAATAAGCATGTAATTTATAATATATGTTACAAATTTTGAATTAATCACTATTCATTATTATTTACTTTAATTTAGCATAAATTACCTTGCATTAACATTGTTACATAAAATCCCTATCCAATTGCAATTAATAATCTTATGACTATATTTACTCTTTCCGTTATGTTATAAATTATCAACCAAGAAACGTTTATTACTTTCAATAAGATTGTAATTACTAATTACCTACACTGATTGTGTACGTTTTCCATTATTATCATTTATTAGAATTCTATTCCACTTTCCATCTTATGCATATAGTTAACCTTTCTATTGATTTTACCTTCAAAATTTTCAGTTATTTTCTTAACTTACAAAAAGGCAATGATTAATTACATTTAATCGCTATCAATTAAATGCATTGGTAACGAACAATAGTTGTCACCATTATACAATTTATAACATTTGAAATCTATTCTCTACAACAATTATTGCCTATCAATATTATTTCGCCCTTAACTACAAAACTTTCAATAGTTCTTATTATCATATTCCATTTACTGTTAACAATGTTTATTACATTAATCAGTTTAATACTTTCGTTAAATTGCTCATATTCAATTTATATACAGTTAAAATTCTTTTCACTACTTAAAATCATTTGAATTAACTTCGAATTACTATAAGTAGGTTTTAAATTTTTTTCTACTAAATTTAATTACAAACTTATTAATTTAACCAAATTAAATCCATAAAATTTACGGGTCGTTACACTCTCCCTCACTGAAAACTTTTCTTCCCCGAAAAGGAAAAGAAGGGAGAAGGAAGAATTAATAAACAATACATCCTATTCAAAATATTAACTTGTAAACAATAATTTACTAAATTTATTACCTTAAATAAAATATACCCATTTTATAATCATTATAACTTTTTATACTTAATTCACTAAAGTTTGGAAAGCATTTTCAAAATATTTCTAAGTTCAAAATTTACGGTAAATTTTGGCATAGTCTCCTTTGTACGGAGAGGCTCAGGAGAAAATATAATATTAAATATAACAATTATATTACATATATTTATCAAATTAATATATCCCTACACGGGAAAATATACAAAATAGCGCTATAAACCGTAATCCAAAAACGTACCTATTTGTCGTGCAATTTACGTTTATTTTATGGAACCAAAAGAAGTATCAATTGCTTCCATAACCTACATTTCACTTATATAATCCAAAGGGTTAAAAATTTAATATAAAGTGCAACATTTAAGTGGTTTCAATCACTAACAACAAATCAATACAACACTATCAATTTCAACCAGCAGCATACACAACAAAACAAAACTACCATTCAATCAAACAACAAATAGTTGTTCGGTTCAAAACCTTTAAATTGTACGGAATGAAGAATAAACCATCAAGTGCATCATTTACTCAACAGTCTTAGATTAAACGCAATGGATTATTCATCCATCCCAACAAAATTTAAAGTTTCCTTACCCAACAACCACAACCCACGTCAAACAACAATTTCAGCAATAGATTTAGTCTATTCCTATTTATTCCATTTATACATTTGTTGTTTGATTCTTTTCATTCATATAACGATTTATCTTTTTATTTTCATTGTATTTCTTCCAACCTTATTTAGAAATAACTTTAACCCTTTCAATTTTATTTTCAAATAACTCCAATCCTTTTTCTTAAGTTTACACTTTCTCATTATTATATTACATTCATTTATTTCCACTTACTACTTACTATTATTCATTTCCATTAACTCGGGTCATGCCAGTTCCCCCCCCCCCCTTTCCACTATAATTATTCATTCATTAATTATTGCATGACCTCATTTATTTACACTTTAATTACTTAAGTTTATAATCATCTATTTGTCATACTTACCTTTAATTATATTTACATGGTTAAATTTCAATTATAACTTAAGTTTATAACATTTAATTCTCATTTAACAGCAATTTCATTGAATTCTTCATTACCTACTTTTACTTGTACAAATTTCTATTACATTTCTCATTAAACATTTCAACTTTTATATTTGGTAAGTTATATATGTTAAAGAAAATGCAAATGAATTTATACAAGTTTTATCTCATCCATTAATTAAATTTAATGTTCAACAATATTTCTTTGTTTCATATGTTACAATTTCAAATTTCCTTTAATTTCCGTTTATAACTTAGCATTTAAATCTCTTACCTAAGTTAAAGTTTCCAATTTATTGATTACTTACCTTTCATTTCACTACAATAATTGAAACGGTTAATTAATGGAAATTTAAGAGTTAAATACCGGGTTAAATTTCAAATTATTTTAAAATAATAGATAAATATATTCTTACATCTTATATATCTTCTAATTATATTAAAAACAATACAAAGTCTATATATATATATATATATATATATTCCGAAAATGAATCTGCAGTAGAACTACTACAGTGGCCTTCCCCTTCGAAACTCGAAAATGAAAGTCGATGATGCGGTCGCCATCACCGAAGTTATTTTCCAGCGACAGAGAGGAAAGTACAAACTTATTTTCTCCAAAATCTTCTTTAAAACAATTCTTCCGAATTACATTGAAATATTTATATCAGAAAATTAATATCTTCCAAAATTTATTCGAAAAAATTCAAAACCCCGGAAATTAAGTTCTAAATTTCCAAATTTTTTTTTTCAATCTTATTTCTTTTATTATTTATACACGTTATTACATAACAACCAATCTATTGTAGCCAAATATAGATATCATTAGATAATTTTTTTTATATATATAAAATATTATAGGCGAAATTATTTCATTCACCTATATTAAAACCAAATATTATGTCGGTCAGTCCTATTAAGTGTTTAGAAACCCCTATTGATGTCATAGCGTCCCATGCATCAACCAGAATTTAGAAATACAAAACGGAACAGATTGACACAATATTAAAACCTTTTTATAATACTAACAAATACGCTCTCTCATATATATACACTCAGCGACTCCCATAGGGTATTACTACCCTATTAGTAAAGAGTCAAACCCCACAAAGTTAAGGTTTATCGCTAAACCAAAGCTCTGATACCAACTGTAACATCCCGCCTTTTCGCACGATTTAAACCGACACACGTGCCGATTCAAACCATACGGAAGGGCGGATTGTTATGGGATAGATAAGAAAAACAAGCAAGAAATAAAACGAAAATAAAATCTCACAGCGGAAGGATAAAATATAATAGATAATATACAGTTCATAAAATTGTTTACAAAACATTTGATTCTTCTTTTATACAATAAATATCAGAGTTCACATAGCAATAAATCAATGCAGAGGAATACAGTGTGTAGTGAAATAATATTGTAGATAATAGAAATAAAATCTTCGTCTTCGTCCTCCAGAGCTAAAGTCTTCGAATCCTGAAATATTCAGGCTGACCCGAGCGAATTGAAAAGACAAAACACTCGAGTCAGAACTAAAAGAACTTATGTAAGTTAAATCAACGGAAATAAATATGAGTGCAGTAACTCAAAAGATGCTCGGGATTTACATCTCTTAAGGATCCGTAAAACTATTTACTACGTAGTAATATTTCGCTACTATAATAGTGTCTATAGTAAAATAAACTTACTTTCAAATAGCGTTAAGGCTTTACATTTTCCACCTTAACACGTAAATTGCCAATAGTCTATACAGTACCGTAATACCTCCTGATCGGGAAGCTACCAGAGGATACTCCATAGGTACGACACAAATAGAAACTCGTAGAAGGCGCGCTAGGGTAGGTGACATGTCACAACTAGGCAATGCCAGTGTAGATATACCAATTACGCTTCTGGGTCGGTGAAAACGCGTAGCTGCTACTACCGCCCACCTCTGACAAACTCCTCCAAATAAAAAAAAATCTAAGTGAAGGTAGCCACCGAACCAATCCAAAGTCAGAGTATAGTATCGAAGGGAAGTGTTCGATCAGAGGTGCTACCTCATTAACCCGTCGATCGCTCCTGTTTTAGCCACCTTATGCCAACTCACGGGAGTTGGGTCCACGTATTTACCTTACAGGAAACGCCGCCACCAACCTACTTCATTCTGGAATCTCCACCGCATACACGGTTGTTAAAGTGGTTTTCAGAGTTGGCAGAGAGTATGACAACTTTCGATCCCGGTCTCTTCAACAATCAAACGTTATTATAACACCGCGGTCTTTAAAAATAGTTTATACTTTAAAACCAGAATATAATTATCCATTTCAAAAACCATAAATATGATATAATTTCCATTTCCAAAACAAATCATTTTGATATTATTTTTATAAAACCCAAATCAATAATATCATTTTTATTTCAAATATATTTCTTTCCCAAAATCATACTGCTTTAAAATTTATAATATCTGGAAACCAACATTTGAAATATAACTTTCAACACATAATACTTTGAAATTTATAGCTTTAAAACCATAACTTCTAAAACTTAAATGGTTTGGATATTCAACAGCATATTGAATAAAATAGTTGCATTTAAAATTACTTTATAAAATAATTCTGCGACTTCACAATTTTATTCATTCAAAATTTTAGGTCTAAACCTATTAAATTTAGATTCCCTTTTTATTTCAATAAAACACTTCGATTTCAATATATTCAACTTCGAGTATTTAAAGTTTCAAACTAAGGTTGGAAATCCTATTTAACAATTTATGGTCCTATTATTTAGTTTGAAACATTCACATAATATATCCATAAATAAAACTCCGGCTTCTAACAATTAATTATTTCCTTCACTTTATTTATACTAGAAATATCTATTTAATTTATCCTGAATAGAAATCCAGTTATAAATATCATACCTTTAAAATTTCCAATTTTAGTAAGTTTACATCAACTTACGGAGTTAAATTTTAAATAAAACCCAATTCAAAATAAATTTCCGATTTATCTTCCAATCTTAATTGATTGAAATCATTAAACTCTATATATAAAATATCTTAAACCTGTACTAAATCGTAAAATATGAGTTATCAACTTCATTATTCAACTTATTTATTTATATTCAATAGATTTATACGTAGCTTGAATTCTAAATTTAACTATATTTATATATATATAAAATAATATTTATAAAATATCCAAATTTAATATTTATTAAACCGTATCATATCCAAACCACAAAAATCATTTCAAAATAATTATATATATATATATACCGCGGTGCCTGTATATAATATTCTATCCTATGGTCAAGTGATACGGCTATTTATCATTTCAACCCGCAATTTTAAAAAAATAAAAAAATGCGGTTGTATATCATTTCAAACCGCAATCCCGAATAAAATGAAATGCATGATAACTTGCAGATTTAAAAATATAGTACACATCATCCATTCACCAAACATCAATCATCAACCATTAATTATAATCATTATCCAATTTAAACAAACATCAATATAGAGCATATAAATATAACAGGGAATAAATAACAGGTATTAACTTACAGTTTATATTCAGTAATAAATTTAATAACTGTTTAAACTAGTAGTTTATATGCAAATAAATAAATTCTAACTGTCAATTTATATGTAATAATAAAATTTAATTAACAGTTAAATTAAATAAATGCAATTTAACTGAGTTGATGAATAAAACATGCCAAACAATCATAGATAAATTTCTACTCATATCTTAAGTCAAATTAACAAACATAAGAAATTTTAGAAGTTGTGAGTGGGTTAAAACACTCATCTTTTGAATTTAAATCGAATTTAAATTCGATTTAAACCAAAAATTTCGACGGTCTCCAAATCTGTCCAAACTAGCGTCAAAAGATCTGGAATTTAATTACGATCCTAACAAAAAAAATCGCGCGTCAATCGGAGTTCGTATGTAAAAATTATACGCTTTAGAATGATTGAATTTTAATTTAAATAAAAACAAAATAAAACGATTGAAGCCACTCACCATGCCACATCACACGTCATTCCCTGTAACATCCCGCCTTTTCACACGATTTAAGCAGACACACGTGCCGATTCAAACCATACGTAAGGGCGGATTGTTATGGGATAAATAAGAAAAACAGAGAAGCAAAAAAAAACTAAACAGAATCTCACAGTAGAAGGAAAAAATATAATAATCAAATATACACTTCATGAAGCTGTTTTACAAAACTTTTGATTATATTTATACAATACATATCAGAGTACAAATACCATATGACAATGCAGCGGAACAATATGATTGTAGTGGAATATAATTAATAATAATACAAAACTTCGTCTTCATCCTCCAGAGCTAAATCTTCAAATCCTGAAACGCTTGGACTGACCCGAGCGAATTGAAAAGACAAAACACTCGAGTCAGAACTAAAAGAACTTATGTAAGTTAAATTAACAGAAATAAATATGAGTGCATTAACTCAAAAGATGCTTGGGATTTACATCTCTTAAGGATCCGTTAAACTATTTACTATGTAGTATATTTCGCTATTATAATAGTGTTTATAGTAAAATAAGCATACTTTTAAATAGCATTAAGGCTTTACATTTTCCACCTTAACACATAATAGTCCCAGTAGTCCATCCAATATCATAATCCCTCCTGATCGGGAAGCCACCAGAGGATAACACACGGGCTATGGGAGAAATCCAAACTCGTATAAGGCTCGGTATGGTAGGTGACACGGCACAACTAGGCAATGGCAGGGTAGATATACCAATTACGCATCCGGGCTGGTGGAAACGCGCAGCACGCAGCTACCGCCCACCTCGAACAAACTCCCCCAAAAATCAAAGTAAAAGTGGCCACTAAATCAAACAAAAATAAGAGTATAATATCGAAGAGGAGTGTCCGATCAGAGGAATGATCTCATTGGCCCGAGAATCGCTCTTGTTTTAGCCACCTTATGCCAACTCACGGGAGTCGGGTCGACGTATTTACCTCAAAGGAAACGCCGCCACCATCCTACTTCATTCTGGAATCTCCACTGCGTACACGGATGTTAAAGTGGTTTTCGGAGTTGGCAGAGAGTATGACAACTTCCGATCCCGGTCTCTTCAACAACCAACCATTATTATAAAACCGCGGTCATTTAAAATAATTATACTTTCAAAACCAGAATAAAATATCTATTTCAAAACCATATAAATACGATATCATTTCCTTTTAAAAACCCAAATCAATATGATATCATTTTTATTTCAAATATATTTCCTTTCCAAAATCATACCACTTTTAAAATTTATAATACCTCGAAACCAACATTTAAATTATACTTTTCGAAACATAATACTTCGAAATTCATAGCTTTAAAACCATAACTTCTAAAACTTGAATGGTTTGGTTATTCAACGGTATATAAATAAAAGGTTTAACTTTAAGATTACTTTGTAAAGAAAATAATTTCCATGACTTTACAATATATTTTCTTTAATTGAAGTCTAAGCCATAAATTTAAATTTCACTTTCAATTTCCAAAACCACTTCAATTTCAACATATATTTCAAACTTTAAGTATTACACTTCCAAAATTTAAGATAGGAAATTATTATTCAACCATTAAATGTCCTATTATTTAGTTTGAAATATAGCATACTAAAACCATAATCATTTAAATAAAACTCCAATTAACTATAACTAAATATTTCCTTTAATTCATTTATAATAGAAATATTCATTTAATTCATCTTGAATAAAATTTCAATTATAATATCATACCTGTTTAAAATTTCAAGTTAATAAATTTTACATCAACTTACGAAGTTAAATTCTTAATTAAACTCAATTCCAATTAAATTTTCCAATTTAACTCCCAATCTTAATTGATTTAAATCATTTAAAATTCTATATATTTCCAATATCTTAACATGTTCTTAACCATATAAAATAATCAAACTCCATTATTCAACTTATTTATTTTATTTAACAAATCCATACATAGCTTACATTCAATACTTTTATTATAGATGTATATATATAAAATAAGATTTTATAAAACATCAAAATTTATATTTATTAACCGTATCCTATCCAAACCATAGAAAAATCATTTCAAAAATAATTTTTTATATATACCGCGGTGCCTGTGTATAATTTTCTATCCTATGGTCAAGTGATACGAATATTTATCATTTCAATTCGCAATTTAAAAATAAAAATGCGATTGTATATCATTTCAAACCGCAATCCCGAATGGAATGAAAATGCATAATAACTTGCAGTTTATATAAAATAGAAAACATCATCGATTCACCCAATATCAATCATCAACCAAATTATTTCAATCATCATCAATTTAAAAAAACATCAATATATGGCATATACAATATAACAGGAAATAAATGATAGTTATTAACTAACAGTTTATATTCAAATAAATTTATTAACTGCTTAACTATCAGTTATATGCAAATAAATAAATTTTAACTGTCAATTTAAATGCAATAATAAAATTAATGAACATTTATATTAAATAAATGCGATTTAACAGAGATAAGGAATAAAACATGCCAAACAGTCATAAATAAAGTTCTACTCATATCTAAAATCAATTTAACAAACATAAGAAAGTTTAGAAGTTGTGAGTGGGTTAAAACACTCAACTTTTGAATTCAAAGCGAATTTAAATCCGATTTAAACCCAAAAATTCAACGGTCTCCAAATCTGTCCAAACTTATGTCAACAGATCCGGAATTTCAATACGATCCTAACAAAAAAAATCACGCGTGAAACGGAGTTCGTATGCAAAAAATATGATGATAAATGCGAATGAAATTATAAAATAAAAATCAAAAAAATGCACACATCTCACCTAAACTTTATACGCCACGTCATTGCCCTCATCTCTTCCACCCAGAGAAACGCACGCACGAAAACGCAGCAAGGAAGCCATTTCAACACCGTTTACTGGTCTTTGACCCCCCCCCCTTTTTCATCGCCCCCAACCACATGAGAGCCGCCGACCACCACCACAAGTCTTCCCACTCCAGGCCGCCGCCGCCGCTAGACCACGTGCGCCCCCCCTTGGTTGCCGCCGCCGGTTTGGGTATTCGAACCCTAGTTCGAATCTATACGACGATCTGAACGTCGAACCTTCGATTAATTTGCATGGATGAGTTCAGATCAAGAATCTCTACAAAACCCAGAAGGGAATTTTCGATCTGACGAAGTTCGTCGCGACGTTGATGAACGGCCGAAACTATTTTGCCCCGATCTGGACACACAGAAACTCCAATTAAAAAATGGATAGCACCATTGAATTACGCTCGTCGAGAGCATTAACATATTTTTTTTGGATTTTTTTGAGGACTTGAATTTTTATTTGATTTTTGAATAGAATTGGATCTGAAATTTGCATCCATTGAGGAAGAGAAAGAGTTGAGGAAAAATGAACGTACAGCAAAAGAAAATAGATGGAGGCTATTACAACTGAGTTTATATAGGTAGGTCAAAATTTGAATAGATGGATTGGATAAACAAACGTGCTAACACTAACGTGGCCCAAAAAGCCCGTTCTGACCTCGGAACGAAATTGGGTAAACCCATATATCAAAATAGGTATTTTAAAATATTCTGAACGCAACGTCCAAATTCTATCGTATGAAGAAGTAATATACTGAAATCAATATTTTCAAATTGATTTCAATTAAAACAATTTCAAGGCGTTTCGCATTCGTACGATCAAACGAAAAGTCCGATCGCTACGAAACTTGAAACCCTACAATAATTCACGGTTACGGATCCGATAATACTGGTTTCGTCGAAATCTGAGTCCGTGACCCAAAATGGCTATTTTTATATTAATTAAGTAAATTAAAATTTAGTAAATAAATCCAATTTTCATATTTCAGTTTTAGAATTTGAAATTTTTATCACTCAAAAATTCTCAAACATTTAAAATGATTTAACAATCTTCAAATTTCAATTTATTGAAGATTAAATCAATAAAATCTCAAATTTCATAAAATTCAAAATTATAGATAAATTTCCAAAATTTCCTTTAAATTGAATTAACCTATATTTATCCCATCCATAAATTTCAAATATAAAGGTTTACCATTGGATTTAAACTTATCACTTAAATATTTTCAGTTTTCAACTTAATCTTTAAAATTAACGTAATTATTATATATTTGATTTTTATTCATTTGCAATAAATTCAACTATTATAAATTAAATAAATTAACTCACAATAAAATTTCAAATTCTATTATTCATAAATTTTATCACCTTGATTTACTCACAAATTTATAATTCCATAACAAATTCCCATCTCAAATTTTAAAAATGTAAATTATTTCACCAATTATATTAATTAACTAAATTTCTTAAATAATCCCTTAAATACACTTTGAATCTAATTTATTATTATAAGTTTCAAATTTAATGGACTAAATTCAATTTCAACTTTAAACTTACACTTAAGTTTAGGTCATAATCAATTTATATGTATTCCTTTTTTTAGTTATTACTTTACATATTTCTCGTATTGATTTCACAATTCATAATTATTTAAAGTAACGCTTATAATAATACGACTCTAGAATTACTCACCTTTAAACAAACGTTATTTCACTTTCCATTAGTGTAACATTCATTTATCTTATTATTACTTATTACACATTCAAATTCCATTAACAAGTAAGCAGGTAATTTATGATATATGTTACAAATTTTGAATTTATCACTATTCATTATTATTGACTTTAAATTTGGCATTACTTACCTTGCATCAACATTGTTACTTAAAATCCCTATCCAATTATAATTTATACTCTAAACAATTTCATTTACTCCTTTCGTTATTTTCTTAATTACCATTAAGTCACATCTAATTATCTATATTGGTAAGTGATTGAATTTACTAGTAATCCCACCAATTTAACCTTAATTATACTTGTATATGATTATTTTACCCTTTTTATATTCCATTATATATATATTGTGACGACCGCCCATGACCCCTGCACTAAACAAGGAGACAGTGCGCTGAAAAGTGTGCCAGGCAGCCATGGACGATTGTCAAGGTAAGGTAAAACAGCAAACTCTATCGTATAACTCACAGCGCATGGACAAAATACAATAGAGAAATATATGTAGTGAAGCTATATAACAGAATATCATCATATAAACTCCATAAAGGTTTGATACAAGCATCTGAAAGTCAATACATCAAGCCTCACTACAAAGCACTCAAAGCAAATACAGCAACAGAACACCCAGTACATATAGTAAGAAAACAATATGCAAAAGCCTCCAGCTCGTCTTCGTCATCAGCAACGTGATCTCTAAGAACAGCACCTGTCACCTGCTACCTAGTCTGCCCATCCCAACATGGATGAACAGCCCAAGGTAATAAGAGTTGAACATAAAACCTTGAGTCAGACAAAAGTCCTAGTGAGCATTAAATCAACTATCAAACATACCAAAACAGCATAAAGGATAAAAGGAATAGGAACCCAAATCATCCCACTCCACCTCTTTCTACAGTGATAGCCCCCAGACAACACACTAAGAGAAGTAAGCATAGTAAAACAGGCAATTTAAGTAAAGAAATAATCACACGAGTCAAGGTCGATGTTTTCCAAATACAAAACCCCAAGGCCTAAACCAAGATCAGATAAGCACCCAGAAAACACCGCTTTTGAGACCGAATGATGATACAACCAAACATCCATGACTCTGGCTATCACTGTTATCATTGTCTCGATACCACCGTTAATTGAATGACCGGCACATTCTTTCAGCCATCCGTCAAGGGCTAATGGTAACCCCGGTTCTAGACATAACTCTGCACGTCGTCACAGCCCGTGCCTAGGAATTTTCGCAACTACCCAGAGTACTAGCACGTCGTCGCAGCCCATGCTTGGGACTTATCAAATCTGCCCAGCGTACCCTTGCTTTGAGCATGCTAGAACCTTTAACAACGATCCTATCTCAGCCTCCTAGCCACCCTCCTCGACGACTATTCTCATATCATCCGACCATTATCATCAAAACTCGAACTATCTCAAATCATCTGTCGAGTTAGCATCATGCTTGGGAATGATCCCGTATGGATTATTCCAAGGCTTCATCACATCATACTTTGCTTCATCTCATCATATCTCATCATAGCAAAGCTTCATCCTATCAAATCCATTCATATGAACTTCCACATCCGCTTCATATGCCAACAGCAGCTTTTCCAATTCAAGAGCCTTTCTCTTGGCTTTTGAATCACCATTGACCATCCTGTCTAGATCTAACTATCAACCAACTAACATACATAGCAATCAATCAAATCAATCATTAGTTTGAGCAATCAAGTAATCAAACATGGTCTAAATAGGCATTTATATCTACAATGGCAATTTCGTAAATAAATGAGCAACGATCTAACAAGCATGAATCATGGGTTTTTTTAGCATAGATCTAACAAATATAAATCATGGGTTTTGTCTCTATAACTTGATGAATGAACTTTCATAAGCAAACATCTTCATAAGTAATGGATCTACACTTGGATCTAAGGAAAAATGCATAAAATCACTATCTACAACACTCCAACAAACCACCAAACCAATATACTCCTTTGGGTCCACGTGAGAGATAACCACCACTCACCGAATCTCTAAAACAACCCAAAAGCAATACGCTTTAGATCTGGACAGCAAAGATTCAAGCTTGATCCGGAGAAATCCCGCTTGAAACGATGAAATTTCACTTCGTTGGATGAAGATCTTCAACTTTGGCTCTTGGATCTTCAATTTGATCTTCGATCTTGAATGGATGTAAGCACTAGATTAGAGTAGAGAAAAGAAGTGAAGAAATGTTGTAGTCGAGCTCTCAAAATGGCAGCACTTCGTCGCTTCGAAATCCGGTGTCAAAAAGTGAGGAAATGGCCATGTATTTATAGCCCTTAGGTCGTTCTGGTCCTAACTCGTTCGGTTCCTTAGGTCGTTTGCGACTTAGCGACCTAACTCGTAAGTCGTTCGCGACTTAACAAACAACCCACGACCTAACCACGTGCCGATCTAACGGCCTATCTATCCTAACGACCTATCGCCTCCACGAGTTACGACCTAAAACCATCACAACTCAGAAGAACACAACGACCTAAACTAAGTCGTCTACGACCTAAATATCCATAGCGACCTACCTTAGGTCATCCAACGACCTAACTCCCTTAACTCGTAAGTCGCTGCTTCTCTTAACTCGCTAACACGCTAACTCGTGTTACTTGCTAACTCGTTAACTCACTTATCCTATTAACTCGTAACTCGTGACTCGTAACTACCTTAAGTCGTCAACTACGACCTAAGCTACCCATTAACCCGCTAATACTACTAGGTCGCTATCTCGTCTTAGTTCTTAAGTCACTCTATCTCTTAAAACGTTAACTACTAAGCCGTTAGCTCCATTCCTTAACTCGTTAACTACTAAGTCGTAACTCGAGCTCCCTTAAGTCGCATAACCGACCTAAACTTAAGTCACCCCTACACGAGCTAACTTACACATGACTTAAGCCCTGGACGACACTTAATAACAACCTAATGTCAACTATTTTACGATAAGTCGACACGTAAAATATGGGTCGTTACATTCCCTCCCGTTTAGGAATTTCGCCCCCGAAATTCCAAACAAACAAGAACAACCAAAATTATCCCGCATGCCTACCATCCATCGCAACCAATAAACCATGCATCCAATTACTAAGCTAGCATGCAGAATTCTAGGATTAGAATCAAGTCACAAATTCATGAGATGTCACGACACCTTAGGGCCATACCTCGAAGAGTTCAGGATGAGCTGCCCTCATCCTCTCTTCCTCCTCCCATGTACAGTCGTTAACATCGTCACTCAATTATATCTTGAGCAGCGTAATCGTCTTCCTCCTAAGCTGTTTCGTGTCAGTTTCCACAACACGAAGTGGCTTACGAGGTCTTCTAACAACTGGATCAACTTCAAAATCTTCACAGCTATCAGCAGAAACCACTATATTCGAGTCGTGCACATACTTCCGTAGATAAGATACATGAAAAACATTGTGCACACTCGACATCTTTTCCGGTAACTCCACTCTATAAGCGAGCTTTCCGATTCGCTCGATGATCGGGAACGGTCCAACAAATCTCGGAGTCAATTTTCCTTTCTTCCCGAATCTAATAACATTCTTCAATGGAGAAACCTTCACAAAAACCATATCACCTACGTCGAATTCCAAATCCTTACGACGTTTATCAGCATAACTTTTCTGACGATCCTGGGCTGCCTTCATTCGTTGCCGAATGATCTCTATGCAATCTGTAGTCTGACGAATCATGTCTGGCCCAAGTATCAACTTTTCTCCAGTTTCCAACCAACATGTCGGAGAGTTACACGGTCTTCCATACAATGCCTCATATGGTGCCATACCAATACTTGACTGGTGACTGTTATTATACGCAAATTCCACCAAATGAAGATGATCTTCCCATGATCCTCCGAAATCCAAAACACATGCTCTAAGGAGATCTTCCAAAACTCTGTTGACTCTCTCAGTCTGACCATCTATTTGGGGATGATAAGCTGTACTCAAACACAACTCAGTTCCCAAAACTTCCTGGAAGCTCTTCCAAAATCCACTAGTGAACAATGGGTCTCGATCGCTCACTATACTCTTCGGAATACCATGGAATCGAACTATCCACTTAACATATAGCTCAGCCAACTTCGATGCAGTCCTAGTTGATCGAACAGGAATAAATCTTGCACTCTTAGTCAAACGATCTACGATGACCCAAATCCCTTCATTTCCTGCCCTGGTTCTAGGTAGACCATCGATAAAATCCATTGATATTTGCTCCCACTTCCACGTAGGAACTTCTAATGGCTGAAGCAATCCACTTGGCTTCTTCTGTTCAGCTTTTACCAACTGGCAGTTCATGCATTTGGAAATAAAATTTCCAACATCCTTCTCCATACCTTCCCAGTAGTAGGTTCTCTTCATATCCCGATATATCTTATTTCCACCTGGATGAATTGTCAACTTCGAGTGATGACTTTCCCTCATAACTTCATCTCTCAATTCATCTATATCGGGAACAACTAGTCGTCCTTGTTTTCGAAGCCAACCCTCTCGATCGACTTCAAATCCTTTATCCTTTTCAGGGTTCAACCCAGATTTCAAATCACAGATAATCTTGACAATCTTATTGTCTCGCTTTTGACTCTCGCCAATCCTTTCCACAAGAGTAGGCCTTATCGATAAGTTCTCCAACATCTCAGGTTCCAATTCACATCTGGGCCTGAAGTCAAATCCAGCCAAATACTCGAGACTCTTCCATTTTGAAAACATGGCTCCCAATCCTGCATGTCTTCGACTTAATGCATCTGCCACTGCGTTACCTTTTCCCGGAGTATAGGCTATACCAAAATCATATGATGCCAAAAACTCTAGCCATCGTTGCTGCCGAAGATTCAAATCCTTTTGGGAGAAAAGATACTTCAACGACTTATGATCCGTAAACAACTCAAATCGAACTCCCAATAGGTAATGTCTCCACATCTTCAGAGCAAACACAATCGCCGCTAACTCCAAATCATGAGTCGGATAATTTCTTTCATGCGGCTTCAGTTGTCGACTAGCATACGCAACAACTTTATCCTTCTGCATCAGCACTGCTCCAAGTCCAGTACCACATGTATCGGCGTAAACCACCATCTCATCATTTCCACTTGGAATAACCAAAATAGGAGCACTCGTCAGTCGCTCTTTCAGGATTACGAAAGCTTGCTCACACTTAGCATCCCATCTGAACACTTGGTTCTTCTTCGTCAATCCTGTTAATGGCGCAGCTATCTTGGAAAAGTCTTTGATAAAACGACGATAATATCCTGCTAATCCAAGAAAGCTTCTCACATCAGATGCATTCTTAGGTTTAACCCAATCCTGGATTGCTGCCACCTTAGTGGGATCAACCGCTATTCCATTTCTAGAAATAATATGGCCTAAGAACCTCACTTCACTCTTCCAGAAGTGACACTTCGAAAACTTAGCCTTCAGCGGATGTTTCCGCAAGATTTCCAAAACAATATGCAAGTGCGTCTTGTGTTCTCCTTCAGTTCTGGAATAAATCAGAATATCATCCACGAACACAAGTACAAACTTGTTCAACTGATCTCTGAACACTCTATTCATAAGATCCACAAAATATGCTGGTGCATTGGTCAATCCAAACGGCATTACCAGCTACTCAAAGAAACCGGATGGTGTCCTAAAAGCAGTCTTCGGCACACTATCCTTAGCAACTCTTAATTGGTGAAATCCCGTTGCCAAATCCATCTGAGAAAACACCTTCGCCTCATGAAGCTGATCAAACAAGTCATCTATTCTCGGCAATGGATACTTGTTCTTCTTCGTCACTTTATTCAGCTCACGGTAATCAACACATAACCTCAACGATCCATCCGCTTTGGTTGCGAACACAACAGGTGCACCCCATTCGGACACACTACGCAGAATGAATCCTTTCTGTAAAAGGTCATCAACTTGCACCTTCAACTCTTGTTGTTCCCTAGGCGCCATCCGCCTAAGAGGCATCACAACGGGTCTGGCTCCCTCAACTAGATCGATACGAAACTCGATCTCCCTATGCGGCGGTAACCCTTTGACCTCATCAAAGACATCCTCGAATCCATTTGCGATCGGCACCGATGACAGTCCATCCCGTGGAACAACCAGCGAATACATGAAGCTTATGAAGACGCCTTCTTCATGCTTACATCGTATCACAACCTTTCGCCCCTCCACATTCTCGACTGTCACTTCCAACCTTTCGCAAACAACCTTCACCGCATACTTCCTAAGCCAGTCCATACCCAAGATAATTCCGAACCCCGCAAAGTTCAGAACAAAACAATCACAAACAAAAGAGCAATCATGACTCGATACAACTAGACCATGGCATAACATACACAAACAAGACAAACCCCCGACTGGATTAGTCACAACCAATGGTCTATCAACAATATCTGGTTCCAAACCCAACCGGTCTACCAATTCATTACAAACAAATGAATGCGACGCTCCAGTATCAAATAACACTCTAACTGGAACACCACACATAGAAAGAGTACCTTGAACTACCACACTCTTCCTTTTCACTTCCGCAGTAGGAGCTCTTGATGATGATGGCACGGCCTCCAAAGCATAGGCTTTCACAACCTGCCTGTCCTTCCGCGGCTCCGGACAATCATTCTTAAAATGCCCCGGCTTATCACAGTTGAAGCACTTTGCCGGCACTTTTTCATTCTTACAATCCTTGGAAAGATGGCCCTTATGCTGACAATTGTAGCAGGTCACTTCGCCTTTCGGCTTCTTCTGGCCATTCTTACCCTTCTGCTGCTGCTGCTTCCTCTTCTTAAATCCACCTTGCTGTGTTTTAGACTCTTCCTTGGTCACAGCAACAACAGATCCTTCCTTAGGAAACAGACTCTCATGCCTAAGAGCTTTCTCCACAAGCTTCTCAAATGGATCGTCCAAATGATCCGCCAACTGCCTCCCAAGATAACTATCCAAGCCTGTCACAAACTTCTCATTCTTCTGATATGAAGATTCGATATAAGACCGAGCATACTTGGACAAAGCTTCAAACTCAGAAACATACTCAAGAACTGATCTTCCACCTTGCTTGAGCTCCACAAACTTCTTAAACAAGACAGACTTCTGAGCCGTAGAAATGAACTTAGCTTCAAATCTAGCTTGGAACTGCACCCAAGTAATTTCTTCCTCTGGAGTATCAATGGTGATAGAGTTCCACCAATCAGAAGCTCTTCCTTGAAGCTGCCTTGATGCAAGCTTCCTCTTAGTTGCATCCTCGATTCCCAAATCACCAAAGATCCTCCCACAAGCATCTATCCATCTCTGGACTTCAATAGTAGATTCTGTCCCTAAGAAAACCTTCCCTCCAAGAGCAGTATAATCTTTGCACAGCTTGGCAAAATCCACTGGTTTTGGAGCTTGAACCTGAATCCCAACATCTACCACTGGCCCTGAAGTTGGTATCCTTCTCATGATTGAAGTCATCATCGCTTCGAACATAGCTCCATAATCAGCAGCTCCTTCAGCGGCACGACCTTCCCTTGCAGCTGGTCTCCCTCTTCGACTCATCCTTAGTATCTAGAAAAAGAAATGATTAGAACACCTTTGAGAAACAACTGCATAGGAGTTCAAATCCTTCTAAGCTACTATATATTATATATAGTAATCATCCATCAAATTACAATTACGTCTCTCATACGTAGTTACTTCAGCGAGCGTTGGCTAAAATCGATTAACCAAAGCTCTGATACCAAATGTGACGACCGCCCATGACCCCTGCACTAAACAAGGAGATAGTGCGCTGAAAAGTGTGCCAGGCAGCCATGGACGATTGTCAAGGTAAGGTAAAACAGCAAACTCTATCGTATAACTCACAACGCATGGACAAAATACAATAGAGAAATATATGTAGTGAAGCTATATAACAGAATATCATCATATAAACTGCATAAAGGTTTGATACAAGCATCTGAAAGTCAATACATCAAGCCTCACTACAAAGCACTCAAAGCAAATACAGCAACGGAACAACCAGTACATATAGTAAGAAAACAATATGCAAAAGCCTCCAGCTCGTCTTCGTCATCAGCAACGTGATCTCTAAGAACAGCACCTGTCACCTGCTACCTAGTCTGCCCATCCCAACATGGATGAACAGCCCAAGGTAATAAGAGTTGAACATAAAACCTTGAGTCAGACAAAAGTCCTAGTGAGCAGTAAATCAACTATCAAACATACCAAAAGAGCATAAAGGATAAAAGGAATAGGAACCCAAATCATCCCACTCCACCTCTTTCTACAGTGATAGCCCCCAGACAACACACTAAGAGAAGTAAGCATAGTAAAACAGGCAATTTAAGTAAAGCAATAATCACTCGAGTCAAGGTCGATGTTTTCCAAATACAAAACCCCAAGGCCTAAACCAAGATCAGATAAGCACCTAGAAAACACCGCTTTTGAGACCGAATGATGATACAACCAAACATCCATGACTCTGGCTATCACTGTTATCATTGCCTCGATACCACCGTTAATTGAATGACCGGCACATTCTTTCAGCCATCCGTCAAGGGCTAATGGTAACCCCGGTTCTAGACATAACTCCGCACGTCGTCGCAGCCCGTGCCTAGGAATTTTCGCAACTACCCAGAGTACTAGCACGTCGTCGCCGCCCGTGCTTGGGACTTATCAAATCTGCCCAGCGTAGCCTTGCTTTAAGCATGCTACAACCTTCAACAACGATCCAATCTCAGCCTCCTAGCCATCCTCCTCGACGACTATTCTCATATCATCCGACCATTATCATCAAAACTCGAACTATCTCAAATCATCTGTCGAGTTATCATCATGCTTGGGAATGATCCCGTCTGGATTATTCCAAGGCTTCATCACATCATACTTTGCTTCATCTCATCATATCTCATCATAGCAAAGCTTCATCCTATCAAATCCATTCATATGAGCTTCCACATCCGCTTCATATGCCAACAGCAGCTTTTCCAATTCAAGAGCCTTTCTCTTGGCTTTTGAATCACCATTGACCATCCTGTCTAGATCTAACTATCAACCAACTAACATACATAGCAATCAATCAAATCAATCATTAGTTTGAGCAATCAAGTAATCAAACATGGTCTAAATAGGCATTTATATCTACAATGGCAATTTCGTAAATAAATGAGCAACGATCTAACAAGCATGAATCATGGGTTTTTTTAGCATAGATCTAACAAATATAAATCATGGGTTTTGTCTCTACAACTTGATGAATGAACTTGCATAAGTAAACATCTACATAAGTAATGGATCTACACTTGGATCTAAGGAAAAATGCATAAAATCACTATCTACAACACTCCAACAAACCACCAAACCAATATACTCCTTTGAGTCCGCGTGAGAGATAACCACCCCTCACCGAATCTCTAAAACAACCCAAAAGCAATACGCTTCAGATCTGGACAGCAAAGATTCAAGCTTGATCCGGAGAAATCCCGCTTGAAACGATGAAATTTCACTTCGTTGGATGAAGATCTTCAACTTCGGCTCTTGGATCTTCAATTTGATCTTCGATCTTGAATGGATGTAAGCACTAGATTAGAGTAGAGAAAAGAAGTGAAGAAATGTTGTAGTCGAGCTCTCAAAATGGCAGCACTTCGTCGCTTCGAAATCCGGTGTCAAAAAGTGAGGAAATGGCCGTGTATTTATAGCCCTTAGGTCGTTCTGGTCCTAACTCGTTCGGTTCCTTAGGTCGTTTGCGACTTAGCGACCTAACTCGTAAGTCGTTCGCGACTTAACAAACAACCCACGACCTAACCACGTGCCGATCTAACGGCCTATCTATCCTAACGACCTAGCGCCTCCACGAGTTACGACCTAAAACCATCCAACTCATAAGAACACAACGACCTAAACTAAGTCGTCTACGACCTAAATATCCATAGCGACCTACCTTAGGTCGTCCAACGACCTAACTCCCTTAACTCGTAAGTCGCTGCTTCTCTTAACTCGCTAACACGCTAACTCGTGTTACTTGCTAACTCGTTAACTCACTTATCCTGTTAACTCGTAACTCGTGACTCGTAACTACCTTAAGTCGTCAACTACGACCTAAGCTACCCATTAACCCGCTAATACTACTAGGTCGCTATCTCGTCTTAGTTCTTAAGTCGCTCTATCTCTTAACACGTTAACTACTAAGCCGTTAGCTCCATTCCTTAACTCGTTAACTACTAAGTCGTAACTCGAGCTCCCTTAAGTCGCATAACCGACCTAAACTTAAGTCACCCCTACACGAGCTAACTTACACATGACTTAAGCCCTGGACGACACTTAATAACAACCTAATGTCAACTATTTTGCTATAAGTCGATACGTAAAATACGGGTCGTTACATATATGCACCCATACCAATTAAGATTCTAAATCTAATTAATTATTCCATCAAATCCACTAATTACTAACTTTATTTATTGCAATTGATTATCTAACATACAATTTGCATCTATTTCCTAATTTTCATAATAATTATATATATATTTTTTTTAATTTTCATAATAATTAACACCTTACAATAGTTTACAAATAAAAGGGATTGTACTAAATAAGTTATTTATTGTCCTGTATTTCTTTATTATATTTAATTTCATTAATAGATCCAATTCTTGCCTTAATTTACTTATTTTAACTTTATTCAATTGCGACAATTTCCACTATTACAATTAATTGCACTATATAATCCAATTTGTAAAATTTTAATTACCTTTGATACATCAATTTCAACATTCGTTTACATATAAATTAACAAGATTCTATTTCTTCCTAAATTTAAATTAAAATCCTATTAATTTAATTCATTTTAAACATCGAATTTAAAGGGGTCATTACACCCTCCCCCACTCAAAACTTTTCGTCCCCGAAAAGGAAAAGAAGGGAAAAGAAGAACTAATAACAATACATCTTATTCAAAATATTTAACTTATAAACAATAATTTACTAAATTTATTACCTTAAATAAAAGATACCCATTTAATAATCATTATATCTTTTTATACTTAAATAAATAAAGTTTGGAAAAACATTTTCAAAATAATTTCTAAGTCCAAATTTTACGAAAAATTCGGCAGAGTCTCCTTTGTACGAAGAGCTCGGGAGACAATATAATATCAAATATAAAAATTATATTCATATATTTTTCAAATTAATATATCCCTACCCGAGAAAAATATAAAATAGCGTTATAAAACCGTAATCGAAGAACGTACCTATTTGTCGGGCAATTTACATTTAATTTATGGAACCAAAAGCAGTAGCAATTGCTTCCAAAACCTGCATTTCACTTATTAAATCCAAAAGGTTAACAATTTATATAAAGTGAAATATTTAAGTGGTTCCAATCACTAGAGATCAAATGAATACAACAACCATCAATCAAACAAACAAATAGTTGTTTGGGTTCAAAACTTTTAAATTGTACAGGATGAAGAATAGACTACTAGCGCATCATTTACTCAACAGTCTTAGATAAAACTAAGTAGATTTCTCATTCACCGAAATTCAATTGTAAAGCATCCTTGCCCAAATAACCATCAACTAAACAAATCCAAACAACAAACAATCTACCTTATTATTAATTTCATTTCATACCTTTGTTGTTCGATTATCTTTTATTCATACCACATAAATTTTCCTTTTTATAATTCACATTTATTTCTAAAAAACTCTTAAATTTTATTTACTCATTCAATGTTTGTTTCATTTATTTTCACTTATTAGTTCCAATTTTCATTTCCATTAACTCAGGTCATGCCGGTTCTTTTTATTTCATTATAATTATTCATACATTTATTGCATGCCCTCATTTATTTACATTTGTTTATACATAGCATTCATGTCTCATTTAATTTCTTAGCCTTTCCATTTTATTTACTTAAGTTGATAATCATCTATTTGAATTACTTACCTTTAATTTATATTTACTTGGTAAAACTTCAATTATAACTTAAGTTATAACATTAAATTCTCATTTATAATAGCAAATTCATTGAATACTTCATTACCTACTTTTACTTGTACAATTTTTTTATTACATTTCCTATTAAACATTTCGACTTTTAATATTTGGTAAGTTATATATTTTTTTAAAGAATGTACTTGAAAGTTATACAAGTTTTCTCATTTCCTATGGTAAATTTAACGTTTACTAATAATATTCTTTATTTCATAGGTTATAATTTCAACTTTCATTTAATACCATTTATAGCCTAACATTAAATCTCTTATTTCCTTTAGAGGTTTTAATTTATTAATTACCTATGTTTCAAATCACTACAATAATTGAAACAATTAATTAATGGAAATTTAAGAATTTAATACCGGGTTAAATTTTCAATTTATTTTAAAACAATAGATAAATATATTCTTACAACTTATATATCTCTAATTATTTTTAAAACAATTCAAAATTTATATATATATATATATACATATATATTCCAAAAAGTGAATCTGCAGTAGAACTACTACAGTGGCCTTCCCCCTTCGAAACTCGAAAATGAAAGTCGATGATGCGACCGCTATCACCGAAATTATTTTCCAGCGACAGAGAGGAAAGTTCAAAACCTATTTTCTCCAAAATCTTCTTTAAAACAATTCTTCCAAATTATAATAAATATTTATATCAGAAGGTACTAATAAACAATATTATTATATTCCAAAATTTATTTGAAAGAAATATCAAAACCCCGGATCTTAAGTTCTAAATTTCCAAATATGTTTTTTCTTTTTTTTTCAATCTTATTTCTATTATTATTTATACATTTTATTCCTAATACCAATCTGTTGCAGCCAAATATAGATATCATTTGGAAATTTTTATTTTATATATAGAAAATATAATAGGCAAAATTATTTCATTCACCTATATAAAACAAATATTATGTCGGTCTGTCCTATTGAGTATTTAGAAATCCCTATTGATGTCATAGCATCCCATGCATCAACTAGAATTTATAAATACAAAACGGAACAAATTAACACAATATTAAAACCTTTTTATAACACTAACAAATACGCTCTCTCATATAGATACGCTCATCGACTCCCATAGGGTATTACTACCCTATTAACAAAGAGTCAAACCCCACAAAGCCAAGGTTTATCGCTAAACCAAAGCTCTGATACCAAATGTAACATCCCGCCTTTTCACACGATTTAAACAGACACACGTGCCGATTCAAACTATACGTAAGGGCGGATTGTTATGGAATAAATAAGAAAAAAAGAGAAGAAAAAAAAACTAAACAGAATCTCACAGCGGAAGGATAAAATATAATAATCAAATATACAGTTCACGAAGCTGTTTTACAAAACTTTTGATTTTATTTATACAGTACATATCAGAGTACACATACAATATGACAATGCGGCGGAACAATATGAGTGTAGTGGAATATAATTAATAATAATACAAAACTTCGTCTTCGTCCACCAGAGAAAAATCTTCAAATCCTGAAACGCTCGGACTAACCCGAGCGAATTGAAAAGACAAAACACTCGAGTCAGAACAAAAAGAACTTATGTAAGTTAAATTATCAGAAATAAATATGAGTGCATTAACTCAAAAGATGCTCGGGATTTAAATCTCTTAAGGATTCGTTAAACTATTTACTATGTAGTATATTTCTATAGTAAAATAAACATACTTTTAAATAGCATTAAGGTTTTACATTTTCCACCTTAACACTTAATAGCCCCAGTAGTCCATCCAATATCATAGTCCCTCCTGATCGGGAAGCCACCAGAGGATACCACACGGGCTACGGGAGAAATCCAAACTCGTACAAGGCTCGGTATGGTAAGTGACAGGGCACAACTAGGCAATGCCAGGGTAGATATACCAATTACGCATCCGGGCTGGTGGAAACGCGCAACGCACAGCTACCGCCCACCTCGAACAAACTCCCCCAAAAATCAAAGTAAAAGTGACCACTAAATCAAACCAAAATAAGAGTATAGTATCGAAGAGGAGTGTCCGATCAGAGGAATGACCTCATTGGCCCGAGAATCGCTCCTGTTTTAGCCACCTTATGCCAACTCACGAGAGTCGAGTCCACGTATTTACCTCAAAGGAAACGCCGCCACCATCCTACTTCATTCTGGAATCTCCACCGAGTACACGGATGTTAAAGTGGTTTTCGGAGTTGGAAGAGAGTATGACAACTTCCGATCTCGGTCTCTTCAACAACCAACCATTATTATAACACCGCGGTCATTTAAAATAATTATACTTTCAAAACCAGAATAAAATATCTATTTCAAAACCATATAAATACGATATCATTTCCTTTTAAAAACCCAAATCAATATGATATCATTTTTATTTCAAATATATTTCCTTTCCAAAATCATACCACTTTTAAAATTTATAATACCTCGAAACCAACATTTAAATTATACTTTTCGAAACATAATACTTCGAAATTCATAGCTTTAAAACCATAACTTCTAAAACTTGAATGGTTTGGATATTCAACAGTATATAAAATAAATGGTTTAACTTTAAGATTACTTTGTAAAGAAAATAATTTCCATGACTTTACAATATATTTTCTTTAATTGAAGTCTAAGCCATAAATTTAAATTTCACTTTCAATTTCCAAAACCACTTCAATTTCAACATATTTTTCAAACTTTAGGAAAATTTAAGATAGGAAATTATTATTCAACCATTAAATGTCCTATTATTTAGTTTGAAATATAGCATACTAAAACCATAATCATTTAAATAAAACTCAAATTACCTATAACTAAATATTTCCTTTAATTCATTTATAATAGAAATATTCATTTAATTCATCTTGAATAAAATTTTAGTTATAATATCATACCTGTTTAAAATTTCAAGTTAATAAATTTTACATCAACTGTAACGACCCGTATTTTTACGGATCGAATGGTTGTAAAATAGTTGCTTTAGGTTGTATTGTTGTTAAGTCAACCCAAGCTTAAGTCATTCTGAGTCTAGGTCGTGTGATAGTTTAGGTTGGCAGAGCGACCCAAGTAATGTGAACGACCTAAAAAGAAGTTGGTGGTAGTAGTTGGCGACTTGAGGAATTAACCGACTTAAGGGGTAGACGACTTAAGGAGATGGACCGACCTAAGAAGGTCACCGACCTAAGAAAACTAACGACTTTGTGGTTAACGGCTTAAGGGGATAGGATTTAAGGTGGTTAGCGAGCTAGTGACTAGCGGCTTAAGAGTTAACGAGTTAATGAGTTAGCGACCTACTGGTTAGCGCTCTGTTGAGTTAGGTCGCGTTAGTCTTAAGTCGTTAGGTCGTAGGGTTAGCTAAGTCGCTAAGCCGCAGGAGTGATGGGTCGTAGGTTGTGCATGAGTCTTAAGTTGTTAGGTCAGCATCTCAGTTGAGTCGCTAGGTCGGCAATGGTGTTGAGTCGCGCATCTCTGTTGTGTGTTAGGTCGGCAATATAGTTAAGTCGCTAAGTCGTGTATACCGATAGGTCGTTGGTCTTGTGGAGTAGTTAGATTGTTGACTCGTGGCTGTTAGGTCGGCAACTGGTTAGGTTGTAGGTCGGAGAATTTTAGGTTGTTAGGTCGGCAACGACCTAAGTGCGAACGACCTAAGGGATTTCTGCCTATAAATACTCGGCCTTATCTTCATTTTGGGATCAAGATTTTGAAGCGACGAAGTGCTACCATTTTAAGAGCTCGACTTCAATACTTCTTCACTTCTTTTCTCCACTTTAATCTTGTGCTTCCTTCCATCCAAGATTGAAGATCAAATCGAAGATCCAAGAGCAAAAGTTGAAGATCTACATTCATCAAAGAGGGATTTCATCGTTTGAAGCGGAATTTTTGACGGATCAAGCTAGATCCTTCGCTGTCCAGATCTGAAGTGTGTTGCTTTTGAGGTGTTTAGGTGATTCGGTGAGTGGTGGTTATCTCTCACACGGACCCAAAGGAGTATATTGGATCGGTGGCTTGTTTGTGTGTTAAAGATAGTGATTTCATGCATTTTTCTTAAGTCTACATGTAGATCCATCGTTCATGAAGTTTTGATATCCATTTTACTAAATGTTAACCTATGCAAGTTCATTCATCAAGTTGTAGAGGTATTGTTTATAATTCATGCTTGTTAGATTTGGACTCTTTATTTACAAAATTGCCATTTTTGTTTATTTGCTTTTAGATCTTGTTTGAATGCTTGATTACTTGGATTAATGATTGATTTGAGTGATTGTTATAAATTAGTTGATTGATGATTTAATTTGGACAAGTTGGTCGGAGATGATTTAAAAGCTAAGGGAAAGGCTCTTGAATTGGAAAAGCTGCTTGTGGCATATGAAGCGGATGATGAAGCTCATATGGATAGATTTAATGATGATGATGAAATGAGGCTTTGCTATGATAAGATGAAGCGAAGCATGATGTGAGATAGTCTTGGTATAATCCAGACGGGATCATTCCAAGCATGTTGATAACTCGGTGAAATGGTTCGAGTTTGAGGATAATGGTTGGCTCGAGAGGCGTTTGAGCTAGTATGAGAATAGTCGTCGAGGAGGATGACTAGAAGGCTGAGATTTCATCGTTGTTGAAGGTTCTAGCAGGCTCAAAGCAAGAGTACGCTGGGCAGATTCGATAGTCCCAAAAGACTAATAGTTGATGGTCGAGTACTCTGGGCAGATTCGATAGTCCTAGGCACGGGTCACGACGACGTGCGGAGTTCTGTCTAGAACTGGGGTTACCATTAGCCCTTGATGGACGGATGAAAGAATGAGCCGGTCATTAAATTAACGTTGATATCGAAGCAATGATAATAGTGATAGCCAGAGTCATGGATGTTTGGATGCTTGGTTGTATCGTCATTCGGTCTCAAGAGCGATGCTTTCTGGGTGCTTATCTGATCTTGGTTTAGGCCTTGGGGGTTTTTACTTAGAAAACATTGACCTTGACTCGAGTGATAATTTCTTTACTTTAAATGTCCGCTTTGCTATGTTTGCTTCTGCTTAGTGTGTCTGGGGACTATCACTGTAGAAAGAGGTGGAGTGGGATGGTTGGGTTCCTATTCCTTTTTCATTTATGCTATTTTGGTATGTTGGTAGTTAATTTACCGCTCACTAAGACTGTTGTCTGACTCAAGGTTTTATGTTCAACTCTTATTACCTTGGGTTGTTCATCCATGTTGGGATGGGCAGACTAGGTAGCAGGTGACAGGTGTTGTTCTTAGTGACCAACAATGCTGATGACGAAGACGAGCTGGAGGCTTGCACATTATTTTCTTACTATATGTACTGGATGTTCCGCTGCTTGTATATTCTCTGAGTGATATGTAGTGAGGCTTGATATATTGACTATTCAGATTCTTGTATCAAATCACTACGAAGATTATTTGATGAGATTCCGTTCTGGGTAGCTTCACTATGTATATATTTCTCTATTGTATTTTATCCATGCGCTGTGAGTAATACGATAGATTCTACTGTTTCACCATACCCTGACGATCACCCATAGCTGCCTGGCACACTCTTCAGTGCACTATTCCCTTGTTTGGTGCGGGGGTCATGGGCGGTCGTCACATTTGGTATCAGAGCTTTGGTTAATCGATTTTAGCCAACGCTCGCTGACATAACTACGTATGAGAGATGTAATTGTATTTTGATGGATGATTACTATATATAATATTATAGCTTAGAAGGATTTGAATGCCCTATGCAGTAGTTCTCAAGGTGTATTAATCATTTCTTTCTACAGATATTAAAAATGAGTCGAAGAGTGCGACCAGCTGCTAGGGAAGGCCGTGCTGCTGAGGGTGCTACGGATTATGTTACTATGTTCGAGGCTATGATGACTTTGATCATGAGAAGGATGCCAGCTCCTGGGTCATCAGTAGATGTTGGAGTTCAAGTTCAAGCTCCAAAACCGGTGGATTTTGCTAAGCTATGTAAAGACTATACTGCTCTTGGAGGAAAGGTTTTCTTGGGAACGGAATCGACCATTGAAGTCCATAGGTGGATAGATGCTTGTAGAAGAATCTTTGGTGACTTGGGAATCGAGAATGCAACCAAAAGGAAGCTTGCATTAAGACAGCTACAAGGGAGAGCTTCTGATTGGTGGAATTCTATCACCATTGATACTTCGGAGGAAGAAATTACTTGGGTGCAATTCCAAGCCAGATTTGAAGCTAAGTGCATTTCTACAGCTTAGAAATCTGTTATGTTCAAGAAGTTTGTGGAGCTAAAGCAAGGTGGAAGACCAGTTCTTGAGTATGTTTTTGAGTTTGAAGCCTTGTCCAAGTATGCCCGGTCGTATATTGAATCTTCATATCAGAAGAATGAGAAGTTTGTGACCGGCTTGGACAATTATCTTGGGAGATAGTTGGTGGACCATTTGGACGATCCATTTGAGAAGCTTGTGGAAAAAGCTCTCAGACATGAGAATCTGTTTCCTAAAGAAGGATCTTTTGTTGCTGTGACCAAGGAAGAATCTAAACCACAGCAGGGTGGAAACAAGAAGAGGAAGCAGCAGCAGCAGCAGAAGGGTAAGGATGGCCAGAAGAAGCCGAAGGGCGAAGTGACCTGCTACAATTGTCAGCAGAAGGGCCATTTCTCCAGAGATTGCAAGAATCCTAAGGTGCCGGTGAAGTGCCACAACTGTGACAAGCTGGGGCATGTCAAGAGGAATTGTCCAGAACCGCGGAAGGACAAGCAGGTTGTGCAAGCTTATGCTTTGGGGGCTGCGCCGTCGTCTTCAAAAGCTCCTACTGTGGAAGAGAAAGGAAAGAGTGTGGTGGTTCAAGGTACTCTTTCAATTGGTGGTGTTCCAGTCAGAGTTTTATTCGATACTGGAGCGTTGCATTCTTTTGTTTGTAATGAACTTGTAGGCCGGTTGGGTTTAGAACCAGATATTACCGATAGACCATTGGTTGTGACTAATCCAGTTGGGGTTTCTTCCTGTTTGTGTATGGTATGCCGTGGTCTGGTTGTATCGAGTCATGATTGCTCTTTTGTTTGTGATTGTTTTGTCCTGAACTTTGAGGGGTTCAGAATTATTTTGGGTATGGACTAGCTTAGGAAATATGCGGCAAAGGTTGATTGTGAAAGGTTGGAGGTGACAGTCGAGAGTGTGGAAGGGCGAAAGGTTATGATACGATGTAAGCATGAGGAAGGCGTCTTCATGAGCTTCATGTATTCGCTAGTTGTTCCATGGGATAGAATGTCATCGGTGCCAATCGTAAATGGATTTGAGGATGTCTTTGACGAGGTCAAAAGATTACCGCCGCATAGGGAGATCGAGTTTCGTATCGATCTAGTTGAAGGAGCCAGACCTGTTGTGATGCCTCTTTGGCCGATGGCGCCTAGGGAACAGCAAGAGTTGAAGGTGCAAGTTGATGATCTTTTGCAGAAAGGATTCATTCGGCGTAGTGTGTCCGAATGGGGTGCACCAGTTGTGTTTGAAACCAAAGCGGATGGATCGTTGAGGTTGTGTGTGGATTATCGTGAGCTGAATAAAGTGACTAAGAAGAACAAGTATCCATTGCCAAGAATAGATGACTTGTTTGATCAGCTTCACGAAGCCAAGGTGTTTTCTCAGATGGATTTGGCAATGGGATTTCACCAGTTAAGAGTGGCTAAGGATAGTGTGCCGAAGACTGCTTTCAGGACACCATCCGGTTTCTTTGAGTGGCTGGTAATGCCGTTTGGATTGACCAATGCACCAGCATATTTTGTGGATCTTATGAATAGAGTATTCAAAGATCAGTTGAACAAGTTCGTACTTGTGTTCGTGTATGATATTTTGATTTGTTCCAGAGCTGAAGAAGAGCACAAGACACATTTGCGTATTGTTTTGGAAACCTTGCGAAAACACCAGCTGAAGGCTAAGTTTTCGAAGTGTCACTTCTGGAAGAGTGGAGTGAGGTTCTTAGGCCATATCATCTCTGGAAATGGAATAGCGGTTGATCCCGCTAAGATGGCGGCAATCCAGGATTGGGTTAGACCTAAGAATGCATATGATGTGAGAAGTTTCCTTGGATTAGCAGGATACTATCGTCGATTTATCAAAGATTTTTCCAAGATGCTGCACCGTTAACAGGATTGACGAAAAAGAGTCAAGTATTCGGATGGGATACTAAGTGTGAGCAAGCTTTCGGAATCCTGAAAGAGCGTTTGACAAGTGCTCCTGTTTTGACTATTCCAAGTAGGAATGATGAGATGGTGGTTTACATCGACGCATGTGGTACTGGACTTGGAGCAGTGCTGATGCAGAATGGTAAAGTTGTTGCGTATGCAAGTCGACAACTGAAGCCGCATGAAAGGAATTATCCAACTCATGATTTGGAGTTGGCGGCGATTGTATTTGCTCTGAAGATGTGGAGACATTATCTATTAGGAGTTCGATTTGAGTTATTTACAGATCATAAGTCATTGAAGTATCTTTTCTCCCAAAAGGATTTGAATCTTCGACAGCAAAGATGGCTAGAGTTTTTGGCATCATATGATTTTGGTATAGCCTATACTCCAGGAAAGGGTAATGCGGTGGCAGATGCGTTAAGTCGAAGACATGCAGGATTGGGGGCCATGTTTTCGGAATGGAAAAGTCTCGATTATTTGGCTGGAATTGACTTCAGGCCTAGATGTGAATTGGAATCTAAGATGTTGGCAAACTTATCGATAAGACCTACTCTTGTGGAAAGAATTGGCGAGAGCTAAAAGCGAGACGATAAGCTTGTCAAGATTATCTGTGACCTGGAATCTGGATTGGACCCAGAGAAGGATAAAGGATTCGAGGTCGATCGAGAGGGTTGGCTTCAAAAACAAGGAAGACTAGTTATTCCCGATATAGGTGAATTGAGAAATGAAGTTCTGAAGGAAAGCCATCACTTGAAGCTGACAATTCATCCAGGTGGAAATAAGATGTATCGGGATATGAAGAGAACCTATTACTGGGAAGGTATGAAGAAGGATGTTGGAAATTTTATTTCCAAGTGCATGAACTGCCAGTTGGTAAAAGCCGAGCAGAAGAAGCCAAGTGGATTGCTTCAGCCATTAGAAGTCCCTACATGGAAGTGGGAACAAATATCGATGGATTTTATCGATGGGTTACCTAGAACAAGAGCGGGAAATGAAGGGATTTGGGTCATCATAGATCGTTTGACTAAGAGTGCAAGATTCATTCCTGTTCGATCAACCAGAACAGCATCGAAATTGGCTGAGCTATATGTTAAGTGGGTAGTTCGATTCCATGGTATTCCAAAAAGTATAGTGAGCGATCGAGACACATTATTCACTAGTGGATTTTGGAAGAGCTTCCAAGAAGTTTTGGGAACCGAGTTGTGTTTGAGTACAGCTTATCACCCCCAAACAGATGGTCAGACCGAGAGAGTCAATCGATTTTTGGAAGATCTCCTCAGAGCATGTGTTTTGGACTTCGGAGGATCATGGGAAGATCATCTTCATTTGGTGGAATTTTCGTATAATAACAGTGACCAATCAAGCATTGGTATGGCACCATATGAAGCATTGTATGGAAGACCGTGTAACTCTCCGACATGTTGGTTAGAAACAGGAGAAAAGTTGATACTTGGGCCAGAAATGATTCGACAGACTTCGGACTGCATAGAGATCATTCGGCGACGAATGAAGGCAGCCCAAGACCGTCAGAAAAGTTATGCCAATAAGCGTTGTAAGGATTTGGAATTTGATGTAGGTGATATGGTTTTTGTGAAGATTTCTCCACTGAAGAATGTTATTAGATTCGGGAAGAAAGGAAAATTGACTTCGAGATTTGTTGTACCATTCCCGATTATCGAGCGAATTGGAAAGCTCGCCTATAAATTGGAGTTACCAGAAAAGATGGGAGTGTGCACAGTGTTTTTCATGTATCGTATCTATGGAAGTATGTGCACGACTCGAATACAATGGTTTCTGCTGATAGCTGTGAAGATTTTGAGATTGATCCAGTTGTTAAAAGACCTCGTAAGCCGCTTTGTGTTGTAGAAACTGACACGAAACAGCTTAGGAGGAAGGTAGTCAAGTTGCTCAAGATACAATGGAGTGATGATATTAATGACTGTACATGGGAGGAGGAAGAGAGGATGAAAGCAGCTCATCCTGAACTCTTCGAGGTATGGCCCTAAGGTGTCGTGGCATCTCATGAACTTGTAACTTGTTCTAGTCTTAGAATTCTGCGTGCTAGGCTAGTAATTGGATGCATGGTTTGTTGGTTGCTATGGATGGTAGGCATGTAGAATAAATTTTGGTTGCTCTTATTTGTTTGGAATTTCGAGGGCGAAATTCCTAAGGGGGAGAGAATGTAACGACCCGTATTTTTATGGATCGAATGGTTGTAAAATAGTTGCTTTAGGTTGTATTGTTGTTAAGTCAACCCAAGCTTAAGTCGTTCTGAGTCTAGGTCGTGTGATAGTTTAGGTTGGCCGAGCGACTCAAGTAATGTGAACGACCTAAAAAGTAGTTGGTGGTAGTAGTTGGCGACATAAGGAATTGACCGACTTAAGGGGTAGACGACTTAAGGAGATGGACCAACCTAAGAAGGTCACCGACCTAAGAAAACTAACGACTTAGTGGTTAACGGCTTAAGGGGATAGGATTTAAGGTGGTTAGCGAGCTAGTGACTAGCGGCTTAAGAGTTAACGAGTTAACGAGTTAGCAACCTACTGGTTAGCGCTGTGTTGAGTTAGGTCGCGTTAGTCTTAATTCGTTAGGTTGTAGGGTTAGCTAAGTCGCTAAGCCGCAGGAGTGACAGGTCGTAGGTTGTGTGTGAGTCTTAAGTCGTTAGGTCGGCATCTCAGTTGAGTTGCTAGGTCGGCAATGGTTTTGAGTCGCGCATCTTTGTTGTGTGTTAGGTCGGCAATATAGTTAAGTCGCTAAGTCGTGTATACCGATAGGTCGTTGGTCTTGTGGAGTAGTTAGATTGTTGACTCGTGGATGTTAGGTCGGAAACTGGTTAGGTTGTAGGTCGGAGACTTTTAGGTTGTTAGGTCGGCAACGACCTAAGTGCGAACGACCTAAGGGATTTCTGCCTATAAATACTCGGCCTTATCTTCATTTTTGGGATCCGGATTTTGAAGCGACGAAGTGCTACCATTTTAAGAGCTCGACTTCAACACTTCTTCACTTCTTTTCTCCACTTTAATCTTGTGCTTCCTTCCATCCAAGATTGAAGATCAAATTGAAGATCCAAGAGCCAAAGTTGAAGATCTACATTCATCAAAGAGGGATTTCATCGTTTGAAGCGGAATTTTTGACGGATCAAGCTAGATCCTTCGCTGTCCAGATCTGAAGTGTGTTGCTTTTGAGGTGTTTAGGTGATTCGGTGAGTGGTGGTTATCTCTCACACGGACCCAAAGGAGTATATTGGATCGGTGGCTTGTTTGTGTGTTAAAGATAGTGATTTCATGCATTTTTCTTAAGTCTGCATATAGATCCATCGTTCATGAAGTTTTGATATCCATTTTACTACATGTTAACCTATGCAAGTTCATTCATCAAGTTGTAGAGGTATTGTTTATAATTCATGCTTGTTAGATTTGGACTCTTTATTTACGAAGTTGCCATTTTTGTTTATTTGCTTTTAGATCTTGTTTGAATGCTTGATTACTTGGATTAATGATTGATTTGAGTGATTGTTATAAATTAGTTGATTGATGATTTGATTTGGACAAGTTGGTCGGAGATGATTCAAAAGCTAAGGGAAAGGCTCTTGAATTGGAAAAGCTGCTTGTGGCATATGAAGCGGATGATGAAGCTCATATGGATAGATTTGATGATGATGATGAAATGAGGCATTGCTATGATAAGATGAAGCGAAGCATGATGTGAGATAGTCTTGGTATAATCCAGACGGGATCATTCCAAGCATGTTGATAACTCGGTGAAATGGTTCGAGTTTGAGGATAATGGTTGGCTCGAGAGGCGCTTGAGCTAGTATGAGAATAGTCGTCGAGGAGGATGACTAGAAGGCTGAGATTTCATCGTTGTTGAAGGTTCTAGCAGGCTCAAAGCAAGAGTACGCTGGGCAGATTCGATAGTCCCAAAAGACTAATAGTTGATGGTCGAGTACTCTGGGCAGATTCGATAGTCCTAGGCACGGGTCAAGACGACGTGCGGAGTTCTGTCTAGAACCGGGGTTACCATTAGCCCTTGACGGACGGATGAAAGAATGAGCCGGTCATTCAATTAACGGTGATATCGAAGCAATAATAATAGTGATAGCCAGAGTCATGGATGTTTGGATGCTTGGATGTATCGTCATTCGGTCTCAAGTGCGATGCTTTCTGGATGCTTATCTGATCTTGGTTTAGGCCTTGGGGGTTTGTACTTAGAAAACATTGACCTTGACTCGAGTGATAATTGCTTTTCTTTAAATGTCTGCTTTGCTATGTTTGCTTCTGCTTAGTGTGTCTGGGGGCTATCACTGTAGAAAGAGGTGGAGTGGGATGGTTGGGTTCCTATTCCTTTTTCCTTTATGCTCTTTTGGTATGTTGGTAGTTAATTTACCGCTCACTAAGACTGTTGTCTGACTCAAGGTTTTATGTTCAACTCTTATTACCTTGGGTTGTTCATCCATGTTGGGATGGACAGACAAGGTAGCAGGTGACAGGTACTGTTCTTAGTGACCAACGATGCTGATGACGAAGACGAGCTGGAGGCTTGCATATTATTTTCTTACTATATATACTGGATGTTCCGCTGCTTGTATATTCTCTGAGTGATATGTAGTGAGGCTTGATGTATTGACTATTCAGATTCTTGTATCAAATCACTATGAAGATTATTTGATGAGATTCTGTTCTGGGTAGCTTCACTATGTATATATTTCTCTATTGTATTTTATCCATGCGCTGTGAGTAATACGATAGATTCTGCTGTTTCACCATACCCTGACGAGCACCCATGGCTGTCTGGCACACTCTTCAGCGCACTATTCCCTTTTTTGGTGCGGGGGTCATGGGAGGTCGTCACATCAACTTATGAAGTTAAATTCTTAATTAAACTCAATTCCAATTAAATTTTCCAATTTAACTCCCAATCTTAATTGATTTAAATCATTTAAAATTCTATATATTTCCAATATCTTAACATGTTCTTAACCATATAAAATAATCAAACTCCATTATTCAACTTATTTATTTTATTTAACAAATCCATACATAGCTTACATTCAATACTTTAATTATAGATGTATATATATAAAATAAGATTTTATAAAACATCAAAAATTATATTTATTAACCGTATCCTATCCAAACCATAGAAAAATCATTTCAAAAATAATTTTTATATATATACCGTGGTGCCTGTATATAATTTTCTATCATATGGTCACGTGATACGGATATTTATCATTTCAATCCTCAATTTAAAAATAAAAATGCGGTTGTATATCATTCCAAACCGCAATCCCGAATGGAATGAAAATGCATATTAACTTGCAGTTTATACAAAATAGAACACATCATCCATTCACCCAATATCAATCATCAGCCAAATTATTTCAATCATCATCAATTTAAACAAACATCAATATATGGCATATACAATATAACAGGAAATAAATGATAGTTATTAACTAACAGTTTATATTCAAATAAATTTATTAACTGCTTAACTATCATTTATATGCAAATAAATAAATTTTAACTGTCAATTTATATGCAATAATAAAATTAACGAATAGTTATATTAAATAAATGTGATTTAACAGAGATAAGGAATAAAACATATCAAACAATCATAAATAAATTTCTACTCATATCTAAAATAAATTTAACAAACATAAGAAAGTTTAGAAGTTGTGAGTGGGTTAAAACACTCACCTTTTGAATTTAAATCGAATTTAAATCCGATTTACACCCAAAAATTCGACTGTCTCCAAATCTGTCCAAACTAGCGTCAACAGATCCAGAATTTCATTACGATCCTAACAAAAAAAATCGCGCGTGAAACGGAGTTCGTATGCAAAAATTATGACGATAAATGCGAATGAAATTATAAAATAAAAATAAAAAAAATGCACACATCTCACCTAAACTTTATACGCCACGTCATTGCCCTCATCTCTTCCACCCAGAGAAACGCACACACGAAAATGCAGCAAGGAACCCATTTCAACACCATTGACCGGCCTTTGACCTCCCTTTTTCATCGCCCCCGACCACCTGAGAGCCGCCTACCACCACCACAAGTCTTCCCACTCCAGGCCGCCGCCGCTAGACCACGTGCGCCCCCCCGTGGTTGCCGCCGCCAGTTAGGGTATTCAAACCCTAGTTCGAATCTATATGACGATCTGACCGTCGAACCTTCGATTAATTTGCGTGGATGAGTTCAGCTCAAGAATCTCTACAAAACCCAGAAGGGAATTTTCGATCTGACGACGTTCGTCGCGACGTTGATGAACGGCCAAAACTATTTTGCCCCGATCTGGACACACAGAAACTCCAATCGAAAAACGGATAGCACCATTGAATTACGCTCGTCAAGAGCATTAAATTGTATTTTTTTTGGATTTTTTTGAGGACTTGAATTTTTATTTGATTTTTGAATAGAATTGGATCTCAAATTTGAATCCATTGAGGAAGAGAAAGAGTTGAGGAAAAATGAATGTACAGCAAAAGAAAATAGATGGAGGCTAGGGTTTACAACTGAATTTATATAGGTAGATCAGAATTTGAATAGATGGATTGAATAAACAAACGTGCTAACGCTAACGTGGCCCAAAAAGCCCGTTCTGACCCCGAAACGAAATTGGGTAAACCATATATCAAAATAGGTATTTTAAAATATTCTGAACGCGATGGAAACAGTTTCACGTCCAAATTCCATCGTATGAAGAAGTTATACTGAAATCAATATTTTCAAATTGATTTCAATTTGATTTCAATTAAAACGATTTCAAGGCGTTTCGCGTTCGTACGATCAAACGACAAGTCCGATCGCTACGAAACTTGAAACCTACAATAATTCACGGTTACGGATCCGATGAAACTGGTTTCGTTGAAATCTGAGTCCGTGACCCAAAATAGCTATTTTTATATTAATTAAGTAAATTAAAATTTAGTAAATAAATCCAATTTTCATATTTCAGTTTTAGAATTTGAAATTTTTATCACTCAAAAATTCTCAAACATTTAAAATGATTTAACAATTTTCAAATGTCAATTTATTAAAGATTAAATCAATAAAATCTCAAATTTCATAAAATTCAAAATTATAGATAAATTTCGAAAATTTCATTTAAAATGAATTAACCTATATTTATCCCATCCATAAATTTCAAATATAAAGGTTTACCATTGGATTTAAACTTATCACATAAATATTTCCAGTTTTCAACTTAATCTTTAAAATTAACGTAATAATTACATATTTGATTTTTATTCATTTGCAATAAATCCAACTATTATAAATTAAAAAAATTAAGTCACAATAAAATTTCAAATTCTATTATTCATAAATTTTATCACCTCGATTTACTCATAAATTTATTATTCCTTAAACAAATTCCCATCTCAAATTTTAAAAATGTAAATTATTTCACCAATTATATTATTTAATTAAATTTCTTAAATAATCCCTTAATTACACTTTGAATCTAATTTATTATAGTAAGTTTAAAATTTAATGGACTAGATTCAATTTCAACTTTTAACTTACACTTAAGTTTAGCTCATAATCAATTTATATGTATTCCTTTTTTTTAGTTATTACTTTACATATTTCTCGTATTGACTTCACAATTCATAATTATGTAAAGTAACGCTTATAATAATACGACTCTAGAATTACTCACCTTTAACGAACGTTATTTCACTTTCCATTAGTGTAACATTCATTTATCTTATTATTACTTATTGCACATTCAAATTCCATTAACAAGTAAGCAGGTAATTTATGATATATGTTACAAATTTTGAATTTATCACTATTCATTATTATTGACTTTAAATTTAGCATTAATTACCTTGCATTAACATTGTTACTTAAAATCCCTATCCAATTATAATTTATACTCTAAACAATTTCATTTACTCCTTTCGTTATTTTCTTAATTACCATTAAGTCACATCTAATTATCTATATTGGTAACTGATTGAATTTACTAGTAATCCCACCAATTTAACCTTAATTATACTTGTATATGATTATTTTACCCTTTTTATATTCCATTATATATATATATGCACCCATACCAATTAAGATTCTAAATCTAATTAATTATTCCATCAAATCCATTAATTACTAACTTCAATTATTGCAATTGATTATCTAACATACAATTTGCATCTATTTCCTAATTTTCATAATTAATTAACACCTTACAATAGTTTACAAATAAAAGACATTGTACTAAATAAATTATTTATTGTCCTCCATTTCTTTATTACCCCCATTTACAATCAACTTCCATTATCAATATTTAATTTCATTGATAAATCCAATCCTTGCCTTAATTTACTTATTTTAACTTTATCCAATTGCGACAATTTCCACTATTACAATTAATTGCACTATATAATCCAATTTGTAAAATTTTAATTACCCTTGATACATCAATTTCAACATTCGTTTACATATAAATAAGATTTTATTTCTTCCTAAATTTAAATTAAAATCCTATTAATTTAATTCATTTTAAACATCGAATTTACACGGGTCGTTTCATTCCCCCTTCGTACAGTACCCACGCCCTCAACAGAACGCGAGACAGAACCAAACCCATACTTCGCCGTTTGACCAAGCCTTTGACCAATGTTTTCAACCTCTAGCCGCCGCCGTTGGCCATGCCGACATCACCTCCATGCTCGCCGATGAATCCGCCCCCCACCTGAGGCCACGCGGCCCCATGCGCCATCGCCACCACTGCCGTTCGTTTTAGGTTTCAAAACCCTAAATCATGAATTCATGTCACCCTAGGTCGAATTGAATGATGCGACCACCTCCAATAGGATCCTGACATCCGCCTCCACAAAACCTAGAAGCCGTTTCCTCGGTTGTCGCCTCAATCGAAAACGCCCAAATTGACTTTGACCGCGATTTCTGTTCGATCCGGTCACTGTCTCGAAAAACGAACAATAGACGTAGGTTCGTATTAATGAAATCTACAACATATTTTTTTTTTTGAGATTTTTCCGAAGACTTTGAATTTTTGACTTTTGATTTGGATTAAAATTTGAATTTAGAACTAGGGTTTGCAGCCATTGAGAAGACAAGGAGCTGAGGAAATGAACGCACAAACAAATGAAAATAGGTAGAGGCTAGGGTTTATAGCTGGGTTTATATAGGTAGGTTAGAAATAGAGTGGATGGATCCGATAAACAAACGTGCTGAACGATAATTGGCCCAAAAAGACCGTTCTGACCCCGGAAGGAAATTTGCTAAACCCATATATCCAAATAGGTGTTTTAAAATATTCTAAACGCGATGGAAAAAGTTTCACATCCAAATTCCATCGTATGAAGAAGTTATGCTGAAAATAATATTTTCAATTTGATTTCAAATTGATTTCAATTAAATCGATTTCAAGGCGTTTCGCGTTCGTACGATCAAACGACAAGTCCGATCGCTACGAAACTCGAAACCCTACAAAAATTCACTGTTACGGATCCGATGAAACTAGTTTCGTCGAAATCCGAGTCCGTGACAAAAATGGCTATTTTTAATAAATTAAGAATTATTAAATAAATCCAAATTTTATATTTCAGTTTCAGAATTGGAAAATTTTATCACTTATGATTCCTCAATCATTTACAATGATTTTAAACAAATTTAAAACTGTAAATTTAGATGATTCACTTATAAATTTCAATATTAATTCTCAATTTTATTAAATTCAAGATTATAAATTAACTTTCTAAAAATTCTATTAAATTAAATGAATCAATGATTATTCCATTCATATTTCAAATAGGAGGGTTTACCATTGGATTTAAAATTTATTACATAAATATTTCCCAATTCTCAACCTAATTTTTAAATTTAACGTAATAATTAAAATTTGATTTCATTTATTTCAATAAGTCCAACTATTATAAATTAACAAATTAACTCACTATTAAACATTCAAATTCAATAATTCATAAACTTCATCATCTTGACTTACTTATCAATTTATAATTCTTTAAACCAATTCCCTTCTCAATTTTAAAGTAACTTAATTTACTAATCATAGTACTTATTTCAATTTCGTAAAATAACCCCTTTATTATAAATTGAACCCAATTTATTATAATAAGTTTCCAATTTAATGGATTAGATTCAATTTCAACTTTTAACTTACATTTAAGTTTAGGTCATAATCAATTTATAACGTATTTCTTTCTTAGTTACTACTTTACATACTTCTCGTATAAATTTCACAATCAAACATAAATTTTAAAGTAAAGCTTATAAAAATTACGACCCTATAATTACTCAACATTTAAACGAACATTATTTAATTTTCAATTAGTGTAACATTCATTTATTTTATTATCACTTATTACGGATCCTAATTCCATTAACAAATAAGCAGGTAATTTATAATATATGTTACAAATTTTGAATTAATCACTATTCATTATTATTTACTTTAATTTAGCATAAATTACCTTGCATTAACACTGTTGCTTAAAATCCCTATCCAATTGCAATTAATATTCTAATGAGTATATTTACTCTTTCTGTTATGTTATAAATTATCAACCAAGAACGTTTATTACTTTCAACAACAGTGTAATTACTAATTACCTACATTGATTATGTACGCTTTCCATTATTATCATTTATTAGAATTCTATTCCACTTTCCATCTTACGCATATAGTTAACCTTTCTATTGATTTTACCTTCAAAATTTTCAGTTATTTTCTTAACTTACAAAAAGGCAATGATTAATTACATTTAATCGCTATCAATTAAATGCATTGGTAACGAACAATAGTTGTCACCATTATACAATTTATAACATTTGAAATCTATTCTCTACAACAATTATTACCTATCAATATTATTTCGCCCCTAAATACAAAACTTGCAATTGTTCTTATTATCATACTCCATTTACTATTAACAATGTTTATTACATTAAATCAGTTTAATACTTTCGTTAAATTGCTCATATTCAATTTATATACAGGTAAAATTCTTTCCACCACTTAAAATCATTGAATTAACTTCGAATTGCTATAAGTAGGTTTTGATTTATTTTTATTTTTTTTCTACTAAATTCAATTACAAACTTATTAATTTAACCAAATTAAATCCATGAAATTTACTAGTCATTACACCCGTTCTTGTGATAGGCATCCCCTCCTTTTTTTCTTGATTTTTGGATTTCGTGTGTTGATTTCTGAAATTTGTGCTTCGCCAATTTTCGTGATTTTCATTGATAAGTTTTATCATTTCTTGTGCATTGGTGAATTTGTGTGTCATTACCCTTTTGTGAATAAAAATATAAGGAGTATGATATTCCTTTTTGGATCTTTGAGAAGATTCTTGTGATATCGATTTATCTCTTATTGATGTTCATTTACATACTTATCATAGTGTGCCATTATGGTTGTTATACGTTTATGTCATATCTCTTATTCCATATCATATCATCTGATATTTATAGCTAAACTGATCCGTTTATTATTTTCTTATTAAATAATACTCGGGTCAGACCGAGATGTTACAGGTGCTTCTGCTTGACTTCTCACCGGGGATTTATTACTCTGACTTTTGGCTAACTACTTAGATTAGTAGTTTTTGTTGTATACATTTGAGATATAGACTTCATGATGTATACTTATTCTTTTGTGTTATTGTGGATCTTTCAGACCACTACTCTGATGTACACTTTCATGTGTTATATTCATATCTTTTTCCGCCTTTGTGATATGGATGTCTGTGACTGATTTGTGTTATGTTTATTTCTATAATTATTTCCGAAGATTATATATAGCCACTGTGTGGTAGTTTTGAGTTTTTATCGGTATGTCAGATTTCCACTTGAAATCAAATGCATGATATACTATTTGACATATTAGTGCTCGCAGAAAGCAATTACACGGATGGTCGCTCCTCCACAGCCTTATTCGCCGTGCTAGTTGACAGCATTACTCCATAGTGTTCTTGACTAGCATGGGTATAGAGGTGGGGCATCACAGCTTGGTATCAAAGCCAAACTTCGGAACAAATGTAGAATAACTTAACAAGGATCATCTACCTAAGTCCAGCTTAGGAGTCGTGCCTTAGGATTAATTCGAGTCTTCATACCGATTCATCCTATTTCCTTTATGATTCCTTGTTTCATCTATCAAGAATGTTTGATATTTATTTGGTGAATAACCTTTTTCTTCTTCCTCTTCTTTCTTTCTTAAGGAAGAGAAATGGTTAGACCTAGTCGTCCCAGCGCTGGTCAATTTAGTGTTGCTCCCCAAGATGGAGTTTTTATGACTGCCCAACATCTTCTTGATTTAGTAAAGAATGCTCAGGCAGCTGGACCTAATCCGAAACCTACTCACCCAAAGTCTGGTTTTGCACGCTTGTGCAACGATTATACCAACTTGGGTGGGAAGCCATTTAAAGCTTCTGAAACTATTATTGAAGTACAGGCTTGGTTAAGAACATGCGATCGAATCTTTTCTTGCATGAATCTTATTGATCTTCACCGAGTTCAGGTGGCCTCTAGTATGCTCCAAGAAAGAGCATTAGACTGGTACGAACTTCTTATTTCTGAGATAAATGAGGCGGATCTCACCTGGGAGCAATTCCGGGGACGCTTCGAATTGAAATTTGTTCCAGAAGCTGAGAAATTGACATTGGCTCGTCATTTCATAGATCTTGTTCAAGGTGAATCCTCCGTGACTGATTATGTCGTATCCTTCGAGTCACTTTCTAAGTATGGGGTTGAATACATTAACACCCCATTGAAGAAGAACCAAAGATTTCTCTATGGCTTAAACAAAAATCTCAAGAAGCCATTACTTCTAAAATTAGAAGTTTCTTTTGACCAACTCATCAATATCGCTCTTCGTCTTGAAGAGGCGGATAGGGAAAGTGATGTTGAAGTGGTAGGTGCCAAACCAAACTTCAACAACAAGAAAAGGCCTAATAAGTACAAAGGCCCTTATCCCAATAAAAAGGGGAAACAAGCAACTCCTGGTGCAAAGACTTCTTCCCCTAGTAGTGGGCAATGCTTTAATTGTGGTTTTAAGGACCATTTTGCGAACAAGTGTTCGAAGCCCCGTTCTTGTCGCTATTGTAAGAGCCCGGATCATTATATACATTTATGCCCCAGACTTCAAGGCAAGAAGGAGGGAAAGCTTAATGTGGCTCAAGCCCCTGGCAACACATCTCGTGCTCAAGGTATATCTAATTCTATCCTTGATGGTATTATTATATTTTGGTGATCAACCTATTAGAGTTCTTTTTGATACGGGTGCGTCCCACTCTTTTATTTCAAAAGAACTTGTTGATACTTTTTCTTTAAGTGTTGTTGCTTTAATGACTTTTTTAAGGATTGCGAATCCAGTTGGTGGATCCGCAACTCTTAGTTTGCTTTGTAGAGATGTCGAGATTATTTTATGCGATTTTTCTTTCCTAGCCGATTTACATGTTATGCGTTACTTAGGCTTTGAAATGATTTTGGGAATGGATTGGCTTAACCGTTATGAAGCTCATATCCTATGTCCTAAGTGGACTATTTATCTTCGACATCCTCAATCTGTTAAGCAGATTTCTATTATTCTCAAAGATTCAGATTCCAACTTGGCTGCATCTTTATATTCTTTAAATCCTTGCGATGATGATAACGATGATGAGGAAGTTTTCATTTCTCTTATTCACGTAGTTCTTGAATTTTCCGACATATTTGAACCCATTTTAGGATTACCACCTAAGCGAGCAATTGTGTTCAAAATTAATCTTATCCCTGGAGCTCAACCTATTACTCGTCCTCCTTATCGCATGTCCAATAAGGAAAATGAGGAGATGCGCAAAGAATTGTCCGAATTGGAGACGAAGCAATTTATTCGCTCTAGTTCCTCGCCTTGGGGAGCTTCGGCAATATTCGTGAAGAAATCCAATGTTACACTAAGGCTTTGCGTTGACTATCGCAAGCTTAATGATCTTACTATTAAAAATAAATATCCTTTACCTCGGATTGATGATCTATTCGATCAGCTTAGTGGTGCTAAAGTCTTTTCACAATTGGACTTGGCTACCGTTTTTCACCAACTTCGTATCGCAGAGGATAGCATTCCTTTGACATCGTTCCGTACTCGTTATGGATCTTATGAATGGCTGGTTATGCCATTTGGTTTAACGAATGTTCCGGCTTATTTCGTTGACCTTATGAATCGAGTTTTCAAAGATTTCCTCGATCGATTTGTTCTCATCTGTATTGATGATATTCTTATGTATGCAAAAACCGAGGAGGAGCATGAAAAGCGTCTTCAGATTGTATTGGAAACTCTTAGGAGTAATCAATTAAAAGCAAAATTTTCTAAATGCCACTTTTGGAAATCTAGTGTGAAGTTTCTCGGTCATATCATTTCCGAATCCGGAATATCAGTGGATCCTTCAAGGATTGAAGCGATTCAAAATTGGAAGAGACCGGAGAGTGTGACAGAAATCCGTAGCTTTCCTGGATTGGCGGGTTATTACCGTCGTTTTATCAAAGAATTTTCTAAAATTTCCATGCCTCTCACTAGCTTAACAAAGAAAGGTATTAAATACATTTGGTCAGACAAATGTGAAACTTCTATTAAGAAATTAAAAGAAATCCTTTCCACTACTCCTATTCTTGTTATTCCCAAAGGGAATCAATATTTTATTGTTTATACAGATGCTAGTCGCATTGGTTTAGGTGCCGTTCTTATGCAAAAAGAACGTTTTATTGCTTATGCTTCTAGGCAATTAAAGCCAGCCGAGACTAGATATGCCACTCATGATTTAGAGCTCGCAGCTATTGTTTTCGCCCTTCGTATTTGGCGTCATTATCTTTTGGGAGAAAAATTTATTCTCCACACCGATCATAAGTCTTTGAAATATTTATTTTCTCAAAAGGAACTTAATTTGCATCAACAGCGTTGGCTCGAATTCCATGCACCTTATGATCTTGATATCCTTTATACTTCCGAAAGGGAAATCGTGTTGCCGATGCACTTAGTCGCAAGCAACAAGTGGTTGTTTCCATGATGATATCCGAATGGAATGATCTCGAGGTTTTATCCACTTATGAGATTCGAGATCGTGTTTTCGATTTATGTTCATCTCTTGTTTTATGTAGCCTTGAGGCTCATCCTTCTCTTTTAGACCGCATTCTTAAAGCTCAAAGGCTAGATCCCGAATTGGCTCTTCTTGGCCAAAATGTTAAGGATAAAATTGATATTGAAGGTTTGAAAGACTTTGATATTGATTCTCGTGGCGGCATTCAAAAATTTGGTATACTTATCATACCAAATATTAGTGATCTTCGTAAAGATATTTTAGAAGATTCTCATCTTTCTAAATTTACCATTCATCCCAGTAGTTGTAAAATGTACGTGGATATGAAGCGACTTTATTATTGGGAGGGAATGAAATCTGATATTGCTAACTTTGTTAAGTGTTGCATGACTTGCCAACTTGTCAAGGCCGAACATCAAAGGCCCGGTGGGTTATTGCAACCTTTAGAAATTCCAATTTGGAAATGGGACCAAATTTCCATGGATTTTATAGATGACCTTCCCCGTTCTCGTTCTGGTCATGATAGCTTATGGGTGATCGTTGATAGACTTACTAAATCCACCCATTTTATTCCCGTTCAGTCTAACCGAACCGTTCCTCTTTTGGCCAAACTCTTTATTAAAGAAATTGTTAAATTACACGGAGTTCCTACTTCTATTGTTAGTGATCGTGATCCATTGTTTACTAGTGGATTTTGGATGAGTCTTTAAAAAGTTTTAGGAACGAAGCTTAATTTTAGCACCGCTTATCACCCCTAGTTAGATGGACAAACCGAGCATGTGAATCAAACTCTTGAGGACCTTCTTCGTGTCTATGTGCTTGATTTTGGTGGAAGTTGGGAAGACCATATTTCTCTCGTTGAGTTTTCCTATAATAATAGCTTCCAATCTAGCATTGGTATGGAGCCTTTTGAAGCACTCTATGGAAGGCCATGCCGATCTCCTTCTTGTTGGCTTGAGGCCGGTGATAAGCTGGTTTTAGGTCCAGATTTTATTCGTGATTCCACAGAGAAAATTGACCTTATTCGACATAGGATGAAAGAAGCCCAGAGTAGACAAAAATCCTATGCCGATAACTGGAGAAGGAAGTTAGAATTTTCTGTGGGAGATTCTGTTTTTATTCGTGTTTCACCTACGAAAGGTGTTGTGCATTTCAGTCGATCGGGAAAGTTAGCACCTTGATATATTGGTCCATTTCCCATCACCGAACGCATTGGTTCCATGGCTTAACGCCTTTTATTACCGGCTCAGTTTTCTGCCATTCATAACATGTTTCACGTTTCTCAATTACGGAAATGCCTTCGAGATTCCGATTCTATTCTTGAGTCTGGTGTTATGGAAGAAATTGAAGTTTCGCCGAATTTAACTTATGAGCAGCATCCTATTCGAATTATTGCTTCGGAGGTCAAACGACTTCGAAATAAAGATGTTCCGCTTGTGAAGGTTCAATGATCCTCAAATCCTAAGGATTATTCTTGGGAATCTAGAGAATTCATCGAGCGAATACATCCGGACTTACTTTCTCATGCTCTTTGAGGTGAACTTTCTATTTCATATTTCTTTTGTGTTAATATGCTTTTATGGTTGTTACTTTTTATTTCCATCTTATATATTGCAAGGACGCAATTTCTTTAAGGAGGGGAGTCTGTAACAACCCGCATATTTATCGATTTTATATTTAAATATTTTATCATTAGTCGGAGTTTAGTCCGAAAAGCTACTTTTTGCAAACAGTCAAATTAGGACTCGAGACCACTTCCATTGAGTTCAAAATGACGTTTACAATCTTTTTAAGTATAAACTTTGATATGTTTGGAGTTAGTGGAATTTCACTACTTTCTCACTTTGGACTTTGGTTTGGACTTAGCTTATTACACCCAACCTCCACTCCCTCTTCTCTTCATTTCCTTCATAAATTTCTAACAACTAAAGCTTCATAAAAAATGGTGAGTGGAAAGGGAAATTAAAACTCCAAGCTCAAGTTCCCTTGCAAATCCATCATCCAACTCCAAATCTAGAGAGAAGCCATTGATTCAAGCTCCTTGCGTTGAGATTGAAGTGGGATTGCTTCTTCCTTTGCTTTCAAGCTTCATTTTCATTAAAATTGTGAAAAGGTGAGATTTTTATCTCACATTCTTGTCTATAATTATCTTTGATTGTTGGGAATGAATTCCTATCACTTCTACATGTGCATTTGCATTTGATTTGGATTGAATTGGTGAAAAACTCCAATTTTTAGTGTTTTTGGCAAATCCTTGGCTTAGGTCGTTCTGCCTGTACCTTAACTCGCTCTGCATAGCTCTCGGCCAACGTAGGTCGCATCGGCAGTTAGGACGCTAGGCCGTAGGTCGCTAGGCCTTAGGTCGCTAGGCCTTAGGTTGCTCGGCCTAGTCCCCTTTAGGTCGACCTACATTTAGGTCGTTCGGCACGTTAGGTCGTTCGAGTATGAAAAGTCTCACCTGCAGATAGGTCGTTCGCCTTCCTTAGGTTGTGCCACTGGTAGGGTGCACCATCTCTTACACCATAGGTCGTTGCTCGGCATTTTCTACCCCTTAAGTCGTTAGGTCGCTCGACCTTGCTTGAGTCATTAGGTCGCTCGGCCTTTCCACCTTAGGTCGCTCGGCCTGTTTGAGTCACCTTTGCATGCTAGGTCGCGCCTTCCCTTAGGTCCTCGGCTAGCTCGCTCACTTCCTTAAGCCGTTAACTCGTTAGGCCGCATGCCACTGCTGTTAGTTCCTTTAGGCTGCGGCACAGTAGAGTTAGGTCGTAACTCGTGGGTTTTAGGCCGTAACACGTTGGTCTTTGGTCGCAACTCCTTGGTTTTAGGTCGTGACTCTTGGAGCGCTACTTTTTTAGGCCGCGACTCACTCCTAGTTTGCAATTTAAAGCTATTCTTGTGATGCGCTGAATCGTATTCCCACTTTGATGGATACGTATCGATTTCTTTGGATTTTATTCACGTCTTTGAATGTGAGTTTTGGTGATTGATTGTTTTACAATCATTTTTGTGATTTGTCACTTTAATAATATAAAGGTTTCAATACTAGTAGTGAGTACCAAAACTCTTTCATCAAAGCGATTTCAACACTATTTTACTACAAAGCTCTTTTCCTAAACCGTTTTGTAATCTATTAGTATATACAAGCCTTTACCTCACTCGGATGAGAAATCTAATTAAACGGCTTAGTAAAACAAGTGGTATGAAACGCTTGCGTTTGCTTCGTTGGTTAATTCTTGGACTTGTTCGATTGAACCTTTTGTGACAATTTTCTAGTGAAGATCTACAGTTTGTTCGTAAATATTTAAGTTAAGCAAGTGGTTATGGGACATGAAGCTAAACTCATATATTTACTAGCTTAGTGTGATTGACACTTCTTGATGACCAATGACGATCATTTTTGTGATTTAGACTAGCAATTGTGCGATGTCTCTTTGTCTGTGAGGGAGACTAAACCCCGTTTGTGGGATGTTTCGACTCACATATGTGGGGTAGCGACCCAGGGTCTTCGGGCCGTTCGTGTGGAGATTCGGCTCAAAATTAATGGTTAGCTACCATGGAATAGCGTTCCGTTTTCGTGATACACGTGTTGGTGAGTTTTCATACTCCCGTTCTTGTGATAGGCCTCCCCCCCTTTTTTTTGTGATTTCTGGATTTCGTGTGTTGATTTCTGGAATTTGTGCTTCACCAATTTTTGTGATTTTCTTTGATAAGTTTTATCATTTCTTGTGCATTGGTGAATTTGTGTGTCATTATTCTTTTGGGAATAAAAATGTAAGGAGTATGACATTCCTTTTTGGATTTTTGAGAAGATTCTTGTGATATCAATTTATCTCTTATTGATGTTCATTTACATACTTATCATAGTGTGCCATTATGGTTATTATACGTTTATGTCATATCTCTTATTCGTTATCATATCATCTGATGTTTATAACTAGACTTATCCATTTATTATTTTCTTATTAAATAATACTCGGGTCAGACCGAGATGTTACAGGTGCTTCTGCTTGACTTCTCACCTGGGATTTATTACTCCGACTTTTGGCTAACTACTTAGATTAGTAGTTTTTGTTGTATACATTTGAGATATAGACTTCATGATGTATACTTATTCTTTTGTGTTATTGTGGATCTTTCAGACCACTACTCTGATGTAGTGTTATATTCATATCTTTTTCCGCCTTTGTGATATGGATGTCTGTGACTGATTTGTGTTATGCTTATTTGTATATTTGTTTTCGAAGATTATATATAGCCACTGTGTGGTAGTTTTGAGTTTGTATCGGTATGTCGGATTTCCACTTAAAATCAAATGCATGATATACTATCTGACATATCGGTGCTCGCACAAAGCAATTACACGGATGGTCGCTCCTCCACAGCCTTATTCTCTATGCTAGTTGACAGCATTACTCCATAGTGTTCTTGACTAGCGTGGGTATAGAGGTGGGGCGTCACATTTCTGTTCTGTGTTTATCATATTTTGTTCTGAACTCAGCTCTGATACTAAGCTATGATGCCCCACCCGATACCCACATTAACAAAGAGTATTATTTGGTAATACTGTCTGCTAATGCGGAGAATAAGGCTGGTTAGGAGCGACCAACCATAGCTTTGTCTTAAATATCTATTGAATACGTCGATTTTAGTGCTTTAATTTTTTTCCTCTCTCAAGTGGATCGACATGTTCAATAAATGCTTAATACAAAATTACTGTGGCTAGCGTATCTATCATAACAAAATACAAAAATAATATATGTACAACATATCACAAAATAGTAGCCAAACATATATGTGTGTTTATATATATATAGACACACACACAGATACATCCCATACAATGCAAATGATAAAACAGAAGTGGTACAAGGACCACAATATATACAACGAGTCAATAAATTAAATGCATATTAGAGTCATACAAAACGACTATAAAAAACAAAAAGAGATAAGCTAATATCCAAGGCAGAAGCATCAAGTAAAGTCCAAAAGCAGGTATCTAACCTGAAACAACTCGGTCTGACCCGAATATAAAATATACGGATTAGTCTAGCTAAATAAATTAGTTTAAGAGGATAATCGATAACATAAGTATAAGGCAAGGTGATAATCTTCTCAAGTGACAAGGAATAATTCAGGAGAATATAGTTACTTCACATGGCATAACTAAGTAGGTATAGCAATTTCAAGTGATATAAGGATATCACTAAATATGAATGCAAATCAAAGGCAATAAAGCTTTATAACAAATCTCACAATAAAAGCATGCCTCATCTCGTCGATGTATCACAAAACATCAAATATGGTTTAGGAGAAAAACATAACTCCAATGAGAAGAAATCTCAAACCCGCTATTTCGGCAACTCAAAACAATCTCCAAGAAATCACCATTTCAAAATACGCCATAAGGCAATCAAATATAAATCTCCAACATAGGAGAATATAATCCCAAATAAATGCCAAAAGGAAAATCTCATATAACAACGCCAATAGGCAAATCTCAAATAATACGCCAAAAGGCAAATCTTAAATAACAACGCCAAAGTTGGCAAACCCAAATCTTAAATATAGAATTCGATATGAAGTTCAATTTCCAAAGATGTAATTGCCATATATATTATCTCGAACGACTCAAATGGAAAATAATGTAAAAATGCAATACACTTGGAAAATCACAAAGAAATCAATAAAATTATCTCAAAGATATACCACATGCTTATGGCCGAAGCCCGCCAAGTACTATTCTCACAAATATAAGGCACCACATCTCTTAGATAAATGTCCCGAAGGACAATTAAATACGTCTCTTAGAAAAACATCCCATAGGGCAATATCCCGAAGGATAAATACGTCGCAATGACAAACGTCTCTTAGACAAACAACCCGAAGGACAAATGACTCGAAGGTCCAGTACTGGAAAATACGTCTCTTAGACAAATGTGTCACAAACTCTCGGATAGACACTCGAACAGTGTTAATGTATGTCCCATACCACATGTTCACACTTAACGGTTTACTAACCGTTGGTAAATTCCACTCAAAGCAGTAAAAAGTTTACCTCATCTCATCGGTAAACTTGACCCGAAGGTCAAAACGTTCAAACAGACAAGTCGAGAATTAATCGATAAGATAAAAGCACGTGTCTCATACCATGTGTTTTACCAAACCATTTAATTCTGCTTCTCATTCGCTCGAATAGTACAAAAACATGTAATATATATAAAAAATAATTTACTTGAGAAAACAAGCTTATAATACCAATTTTCGAAATCGTATTTGGAATCAAACCTTGAAAATTCCCTTATTATAGAGAATATATAGATTGTATAGCTCAAAAATAAATTAAAAATATTATATAATAATTATTTAAAATGCCAATTTATTTTTAAAATTATTTCAAAATTGTTTGGAGAAAACCGTGCTCGAAAACCATGAGAAACAAAGAAAATACCTCAAAACCGGCAGCTTAAATTCAATTCGAATTCAATTCAAATTCAACTCAAAATCAATTAAAATTTGAATTTCAAATTTTCAAAAATTTAGCTAGCCTTGATAGGCATCATAGCTCTCAAAACATCACGAAAACAAGAAGTAGGGAAACCAAACTGAAAACAACCGGAAACAAAGAAGCCAACACTAGAAGAATAATAATACGAAACAAATGCTCCCTGGTCGACCGCCAGGTCAAAATCTCTAATCCATAGTTCGACCGTACGATCGACCTAAGGGTAGTCACGGTCGACCCCCAAGCCTTTCTCTCACGCGATTTCTTCCCAAGAAATTTTTATGTGATGAACTGATTTTCAAGCAAAAATTTAACATAGCATATGAGTGAATTTTGCAACCAAATTTTGTAGACATATAGAAAAACACATAAACTACAAAATGAAGAAAATCCGATAGCATTTCCTTACCGGAATTGAAAGTTACAGGATCTCAAAGTAGGCACTCGGATTAGATTTTCGCAGAGATAAAAAGCAGAAAATAGTAAATGATTACAGAGCAAAAATTTGCATAGAATACCGCTCTTTAAGCATTGCATTAGCTTGAGATTGTGAGATTTAACTCACCTTGATATTAGAGATGATCAAACCTCGAATTTATGCTGAAAGATGGAATCTTGGAGCTAGAATTGGCTTCAGGTATCTGTAAAAATTCAAAAACAGAACATGCATGCAAAGAGATTTACAGTTAACAGACAATCTATTTTAAAAATTGATTTTTGATGAAATGGATGGTTTTAGTTTCCATTTCCTATTGATTTAGCTCCAATTTGATTTTAAAAACACAAATATTTGAATTTAATAGAAGAAAAAGGCTTAAATTTGCAATTTGGTGGAGTGGGTTCTAATTTCTCAATTACTGGCTAAGGATGAAGAAGAGGGATGTGAGGAAATGAACGTACATGTATTCTTTTTCTCACCTTCTCAAGCCATACTAAGCAATAATGGGCCATTACGACCCAAAAGAAGAAAATAAATTACTTAACCTAGGTAATTAATTCACATAAGAAACAAATATTCTCATATTCACACTATATAATAAGACAAAGTCATTTTCTTTCCAATTTTCAACCAAACAAAATATGTAAATTTACATACACATGGAATAAATTATTTTACATTATATGAAAAGATTAATTTTTATTTTAAAACATAATTATTATTAAAAAAATCATTTTTCAAAAATACACTATTTACTCAAATAAATGAATAAAACTCTATTTTTAACTTCTAAAATTCCACATAAATACTTTCTCACTTAGAAAAGTATTATAAACCAGTTCAAAATTTAATTTATATCCAAAACATATTTTAGACCAATTTCCACCTTTTTATTTACATAACACACTTTAAAAATCAATTACTCCTTTTAAAAATTATTAAAAGAAGAAATTAGCAATAATTATTGAAATTATTGCACTATCACCAAATAAAAATCATCTTCCACTTATTATTAACTCAAACCACTATAATAAAGTTCCAAAATGTTGCTTGCTTTTTTATTTCCAAAATCCATAGTTTATTCCAAATAAACAATTTAAATTCTCAAAATTATTATTAATTCTCAATAATAAATTATAACTACCGTTATAATTTAATACTTACAGGTAATCACTAAAACCAAGATCGTTACACCCGTACGACCAAACATTTACTTCAAATGCTACAAAATGTGAAATTTAATAGTAATACATTATTACGGATCCAATGGAACTGGCTTCATCGAATTCCGATATTGTGCCCCGGATCACTATTTTAGCGCGTCGATTAAATTGACGATTTCAAAAATTGGCGAAATCGCTTGAAAATTTCAGTTTTAAAATTTTATTAACTAAATTCTAATCCAAATAGAATTTTATGTCAATACTAGAAATCATTTTCAATTCATAATCAACTCCAATTCAATTATTTAGATGATTTCCAATTATCAATTCAACAATTAGATTTATTCAATAAATCACTATATTTGAAACTTAAGTTTTATTCCACTTATTTGATCGCTAAATTTCATATGAAAATTAAATTTACATTTCAAATTCAATAGTTAAAATAAATTAAATGTTCAAAATCAAACGGATAAAAATCCGGGTCATTACAGTGGGTGAATCGAGGTGTGGGAAGTCGAGTGGTATACCCTGATCGTCGAGTAGGCAAGCGGAGGATGAGCATTATTTATCAAAGAAACATCGATTGTTGGGTTTCTTCGAACAGCAAAAACGAAAATGAAGGAAAAAAGGGAGGGGCAGCCTGGATTTCGAGATGTTGAAATCAACGGCCCAGATCATTTGTGGGTAAATATAAAAAAAAAGAAATTGAAATTAATTTATATAAAATCGTGTAATCTTAAAAATATTATAACTTTGCCATACGAGGTCCGTTTTGCATGAAACAAGCGGTATTGGGTTCACATTGACAAGCACTACGTTTTAGAGCTAGATTGGATTGATTTGGAGATGCAAGGAATTTTGGGTAAAATTAAACGTTCGTTTAATTTTATTCGAAATAAAACGCCGCAATGGCTATTGGAATCAAAGTGAGTAAAAATCACTCTCTCTGTCTTGCTTATATTTTTATATGAGCGAAAATAAATTTATTTATGATGATTGATGATTGTTTGGATGATATATGCTATATTATATATATTGGTTGGTTTGGATATATTCCTGTATATTTTAGCGGTGAGACCCTATACGTTCCCGTGTATGAGCGGGTGACCTTTTGTACGCGCGTCTGCTTTGAAGCAGACATTGTACATATTTTCTCATATGTATATTTGTTGCAGTTGAAAGGTTGGAGGGATCCAACAGGATTCCTCACTATGGTTGATGTTTATTTACAGATATTGTTATATATGCTATTATCATGTGATATTTGATGTGATGGATGCCATGATTGTATTATTGATGTGAATTTCCTTATTTAGTGCTACAGTAGCATTGGGCCATATTTTTGGAATTTAAAATGTTTAAAATACGATCTAGATTTAAAAAGGCTATTTAAGTGATTTCTGAAGTTATATAAGTTTTAATGATGAGTTTTAAATTATTAAAAGAAGAAGTTTATTTAAATGGAATCAAAATATGATTTTCGAAATATGAAGTTAACTATTTTGTTAAAATAAGTTAAAATGAGAATTTTGAATTTATTATAAATGGTTTATTTATAATATTTATAAAATTGTTAAAATAAATTTAATTGAGAATTTTGAACACATTATAAATGGTTTATATATAAGATTTATAAAATTGATATTTTATAAATAAAAGTAGTGGAATTATAGATGGTGTTTTATAAATATAAGAAATGGATTTGTGATCAAAATTGTAAATGGATTTGCAAGTAAAATTTAGAAATGAATTTATAATGGGCTTTATAAATAGATCACAAAAGAATGAATTTGTAAATAAAGAGATTCATAAGTAAATAGCTTATAATGAGATTTTGATATATATAAATGAGATAAACGGGATATTGGTCTATAATGGAATTTTATAAATGGAAGTTTTTATAAAATATAAATGGGATGTATAAACATGGTTTTATAAATGTGAAATCGCCTTAATTTTATAAGTTAAAAGTGAAAGCATGGTAAAGGAATTATATTCACGATTTTGGACAATGAATAATCCTTTAAATTAAATATATAAAAGTAATGAATTTGGTAAAGGAATTATATTCACGATTTTGGACAGTGAATAATCCTTTAAATTGAATATGTAAAAGTAATGAATTTGGTAAAGGAATTATATTCACGATTTTGGGCAGTGAATAATCCTTTGAATTAAATGTGTAGAAGTAATGAATTTGGTAAGAGAATTATATTCATGATTTTGGACAGTGAACAATCCTTTGAATTAAATGTGTAGAAGTAATGAATTTGGTAAGAGAATTATATTCACGATTTAGGTCAGTGGATAATTCTTTAAATTAAATGTGTAGAAGTAACGAATTTGGTAAGAGAATTATATTCACGATTTTGGACAATGAATAATCCTTTAAATAAAATGAATGTTTTGGAAAGTGATATTATAAACTGGAGTTAAATGGTTTGAAAATAAAATAAGTTGTTAATTTACTTATTATTAAAATAAGTATATGAAAATGTTTTCCAAATAACCCAACAAGTGAAATGGTTTTGAATATTATCCTTTTAAAAGATATTTTAAAGTGAATATTTGAAAAGTGATTTAATTAATAAATGATTAATAAAATCAAACCTACTGACTACTTATGTGCTAGATTTTTTTTGTTACTTTGATAATTAAATAACCAACTATCAAATTTGGCCATTTTGGTTTGTCAACTTTATGTAGAAACTAATTAGTTGTACACTTAGTATGTAACTGACCGTGTAGACTTGATTGTCATTTGTGTTGAGAATGTAGATTCGTACAGCGCGGAGTGATTACTCCAATCCATCAAGCTTTCTTCTTGACCGAAGTATAGCAAGTTGAAAGTTGGGGACGTGATAAGTCTATGAGACTTAGTTTCCATGTGATGTTGAGAAACGCTTTTGTGTTGTTAGTGCGAAGAGACCGGGACCAGATTTATCTGAAAACCACTTCGGACCAACATATATACGACGATTGTGCAGGTTGGTGATGAATTGATGTTTAGGATTTTCATAGTGAAGGATAACTTGTTGATCATTTGGGATTAAATTCCCAATATATATAGTAGTAGTAGTCTCTATGTTATGAAATATCCAATGCAAGGACTATTCGCTGCTAGTCATAGGGAATTTTCGACCGGATGTGGTAGGAAAGTACCTTTGGTTTGTCTTGTTCCTAGACAATTTATATGGACGAGTGTCTGACATCGCATTTCTATGATTACGTACATTGGTTTTTGCAAACGTACCTATTTGGTGGCAGAGAAGGCAACTTCTCTTTGCTTAACACCCTCCTTGAGACGTACGAGCTCAAAGATTGTATTTTTGTAGAAGGCAATTAGTATCAACGGAAATTGCAATGTGGCATTCAAAGATGATGAAATATGTGATATGTGAATGGTAATCGATATCTCTTTTGGCCTCACTCTTTGGAAAATGACTGAAACAAGGAAAAGAAGCAGCAAGGCTAAGTGGGTCGCTCCTATTTGGAGATGTCATCACTCTTTTAGATATATCTTTACAAGCTATAACATCGTATATTTGATTATTGTTGATGTATGCTTGTAGCGACGGATTGTTGGTCGGTAACGACTGGAGTGTTGACATATTCAGTACTATCTAGGAAGGGGTAGGTCGGTCTTGTGTTGATTTAGGCGCCGAGTATATCGACCCTAGGTACATCCCTCTAGAGGTGTACCGAGATTTGGTTTGGAAAAGTAGTCCCTTTACCTAGTCATTTGTATGGAAATTCAATATCCAATACGTGTCTGCCATTTTCTATTGTAGAAAGCCTTGTATTACAACGTATATGCTGAAATTTAATAATGTAACAATTTCAGCCATTTTAATATAATTTGTATAATAGACACTATTATAATATAAGAGAATTTGATATGAAATGTTTTGGTTATTGTAAGGTAAAAACCTTATCGTTATTTATTTGCGACGCGGTCTTACGAGATACCTTTTGTTTTGATAAAGGAAAGTTTTGATAACTTTATAAATTCAATTGAGATGTGTTTTTCTCAAGCTGGTTTACCAGGATGATCTGGGTCATCTTCCCTTTCAATGCTCGGGTCAGACCGAGTGTATATACAGGTTCAGATTTGGTGCTTTTCAGTAGGCGAGCTGGAGATCTTTATGTTGTATACATGTATCTGTTTATTTTCCACTGCTTTGCATTGTGGTTGTTGTAAATTATCAGCACTTACGTGGACAGTTTATTATAACTGTCCAGGCTGATGATTACTTATTGTGTACTTTGATAATGATTCATGTATATTATAGTTTCTCTTTGTAAAGATTATTTAATCTATATTATATGTTATTCCGCCGCGATGTGAGATTCTGTATTCTTTTGGTTCTATTTCTCTCTTTTTCTTCTCTTCTTCTTTCTTCTCTCTTTCTTCTCACCCTCTCTTTTCTTTCTCATGATTATCTGCAATCGGTGCGCTCTGAGTCGGACATGCGTGGTTTGGTGTCGGGTTCAGAGGGTGCCGAGTGGGGGTCGTCACAACTGGTATCGGGGCTTAGGTTTAGTATATTCCTAGGCTTTGATGTGTACTCAGTATAGATAGGGTTAGTAGCACCCTAGATTGAGTTTGAGTGTATTATATATATAAGCATGTATTTGTTGGTGAATATAAAAATATTTTATATTGTGTTGATTGAGCTGTTGAGTGGCTTATGCGTTCTGATCATTGTGTCTAGCTAACGTTATCAGTAGGGATCTCTAAACACTTGAACGTGGAGATTGGACACAAAATGATTTTTGAAATTGGGTAAATGAAATAATTTTACCTCGATTATATTTTATATATAATTATATATATTGTTTGTCGGTTGTTAATGAATGATAATATTTAATTATTGTCATTTGTTATTTGTTGTGTTTAAAAAATAAAAGATGTTATATTATTATAAATCTAAACAATAAGATAAAAAAATGGAATGAATCTTATATAAGTAAAGTGAATGAGTGAAATTATGTAAGTATAAATTTATAAATGTGATTTATAAATAAATGGATTTTTAAAAAGAATTTAAAGAATTGAATTCACTACCGTTGCTAGAAAATAATAAGGGTGATGACTGTAGCATCATCAATATTATTTTCGATTTTCTGGGTGATGGATTTGCTATCATTAGTAAATTGAAAATTTAAGTTTTGTTGTGATAAACAAATTTGAATTTAAAGTCCAAGTTTGAAATTGATAAGTATAAGTGAAATGAGTTTGGCCTTATAATATGAAATTAAAATTTAACGTAAGTAAGTTAAATTGAATTAAGTTAGTAAGTGAATTATATAAATCGAAGTTTAACTTAAGGAAAGTTAAATAAAATCGAACTGAAGTTGAAAGGAATCAATTAAAAATACATCTAAACTTGTATGATAAAGGGATTATATAACCATGATTTGAAATTATAAAGTGTGAACGGAAGTAGACTTAATTAAATATTCATGAAATCTCAACTAAACAAGTTTATATAACTTATAAAAATGTAAATTGAACTTAAGTAAGTGATTTAGGAAATAAATCATAAGTGTTGTTAGTATTATAGGAAAATATACTAAGTAATGAATGTAAGTGTAAATGAAGTTGAATGTAAATAGCAAAGAATGTGAATATTGAATATTAACCATTCAGAATTAAATGTGTTAAATCAAATTGGAAGTTAAGTGAATCTAAATAGAATTGAATTTGATTTGAATTGGAAGTGAGATAACTTGAATGTAATAAAATGATTGTTAGTTAACTTGAAGGTGAATTAGTTGGATGAGAACTAAATAGTAAACGAATGAATTGGTTTGTTGGATGTTAGATGGGTATTAGTTATTAAATGGTTACTTATATTGCATGTGTTTCATTTGCATATGATTATTGTATTAGTATATGTTGTATATTGATATTATTTGCTATACATGCTCTTATGGTTTGTTGAGTGTTTAATAGGTGTGGATGGCGTATGCTTCGCATTTGGACTCGCTTTCGCGCTATACTAGCCGTATATGCTTGCTAAATAATATATAAAGCACATATCTCAGATTACATATTGTATTTTTTTCCCCTACGAGATGCCTCATCAATGAGATGAATGTATATTTATGATATTATATATATTATGATTTTTTCCGATCAAACCATGCAAAGGAGGCTATGGTGAATTATTTTGAAAATTTAAGGCATTAGAAAATTTTTGGAAATTTTGAAAAAAAAATTATGACTAAAAATTTGAGTTTTGAGTTATAATTTGAAATGATATTAGTTAATTTTGAATTGATATTAGCAATAATTATAAATGAATTTGAAGACTTAGAAAAGTTTTATTAAAAAAAGGGGTTGTAACTAATCGATTTATCTTGGAAAGTTAAACACTTAAAAGGATTGGTAATCTATTTTAGCTAATGGATTTTGAAAAGCTAATGTGATTTTGGGTATTTTTCTTATGTATTAATTTCGGTGATGTAATTCTTTTAAAGGGGGAAGAATGTAACAACCCAGTTGATGGCACGTAAATGTGCATATATTTACATACATATTTTATCCATTTTTATTTAAATAAATGTCATATTTGGGTATTTTAACATGTTTAACCAAAATTCAATAATTTGCAAATCACCATATTTTCATCTTCATATAGAAGGAAAATGGTCATTTTTGTGCATGTGCTAATTTGAGACTTTTTACTTAGGCATTTTTCATTATTTTTGTAGAAATTTGGATGCATATGGAAGAGGGTTTCATGAAGTTATATGCATGCACAAGGGAATACAAAGGAATGAAGAGGAAATAATTCAAGCTCATGATCATGGAGGATGCCACCCACTTACCTAAATCTATAATTAGAAGCTAATGGACAACTAAGTAGAGGTTAAAGCTTCATGCATATTTGATGATGGATTAATTAGAGGCTAATGGTTACTTGGTGGTCATACTTCCTACAAGGACATTTTGGGAAGTACCCTAAAAATTGAATTAGGGTTTTATGCATGTATAAATAGCCCTCTTATGTACATATAAATATCTACTTACTCTTTCAAAAATTAGTTAGAAAATTAAAATGCAAGTTGTATGCTCTATGTTTCATGTAATAAAAATGGCTTCCAAGCTTCTCTTTTCTACTTGTTTTTATTTGCTTTTATGTTAATGTTTGTTTCCATGCTTTCTTTCATTTCATGTTTATAGCTTTGATTTACATTCATGCAAGTAGTGTAACTTTATTTTTTTTATGCAAGCAGTTAGTAGTTAATCTCTTTTTCTTCCTTGTTTAGTTTCTATTTCTTTACTTTTTAATGTTGAAATTTACGAGTGTTGATTTGATAACACAAATGAGTAGCGAAACCCTTTTTATTTAGGGGTAATAAAGCTCTCTAACTTTATGTAAATTCAACATTTATATGATTTATGGTCTATTTTATTTGTGATTCATGAAAGTGGATTTTGATGTAAGTTCATACAAGTGGGTTTGATAGCTTATGTTGCATATGCAAATGAGCTATTCTTATTCAACATAAACACAATTTACATCATCATTTGCTAATTGATTTTTAAATGAAAGTAAAAACAAATTTTGGTGATCTATATTACTAATTACAATAGTAAATAGATCATACTTAAAATAGCTTTTGCTTTGACTTCATTTTCATGAGAATTGATAAGTGGTTTATTTGTTGTATTATAGTTTGATGGTTTAAGTTATGTTAATTAATAATATAAATAAATCATACTTATGATAAATGCAACGATTATTTCACTTAATATCAAAAGAGATCATAGATTATTTGTTTGTTGACTTACAAAAATATGAGAGTGGATTTGCCTCTAAATTATTTTTTAATCACATAGTTTTCATTCTCATTTTCATTCTAGTTTTAGCTTCATTTTGTTTAAAATTTGTAGTTAACAATCTTCTCTCCACTTTGGTCTAATTTGATTGAATAGAAAATTCTAAAATCTAAAAATTCCCTGCGGATAAACTAGTACTAAAATTGTACGACGTGCGCTTGCGGTTATTTTAGTTTGAAATTTATCGACGATTTTCTAAACCGATAGAAAATTCGTCATTAAGCAAGTTTTTGGCACCGTTGTCGGGGAATTGCTTTGATTTTATTTTCTATTCTTCGAAATATTTTCATTTGATTTTTTCGTGTGTTTGTTTAAAAAAAAAATCGTGTGCTTGTACGATTGTTGCCTGCATTTGTTTATGTGTTTGTTTGCGTTTGTTGTTTGTCCATTTGCAATTGCATATTTACAAAAATATACATAATTTAAAAAATATCTTTTATCAATCATTACAAGTACATTTTCTGCTTTTCATTTTACAACTTGCATTTCATTTTTATAATTTGCATTTCTTTTTACAATTTTTACATTTGCTGTACATACATTCTGTTTTCTCTGTGAACATCGTACTGCATCCTCCCCTTCAACTTCAAATTTGCATCCTCGACCACGCTACAACCTATCTATCTACACCAAACCAGTTCCTCCCCAACACTGCAACTGTTGGAATTCCTTAATAATAGTTGAATGAAATATACAAAGTCCCAAAGTCCCACATCTCCAAATTGGGAAAGCTATATTGATTTAAATATAGCTTCCTCATGAGGAGGTTGGGGGCCTGGGGCTCCCAAATGTATGCTTCGTTGTGAGGAGGGAGATCATGCATCACCACCACACACGCGCGCGCGCCGCCGCCGCCGCCGTCCGACCGACCGAACCGGGCCGGGCCGGGTACGGGGCTAATATGATACTCATATTTTTACTGCAAAATAGACCGGGCTTTCTGACAGTTGCAGGCCTACGAATAGATGTGGATCCGTTCGGAAGCGGACGCGGCTTGAATAGGCGCGAACAGTGGCGGGTGGGACCCGTTAGAAGCAAACAGGTGCGAGAAGCTGTGCAGGCGGTACGAACGGGTGCCAAACAGATCCGTTAGAGGGCAAAACAGACAGATGTGACTGTACGAAGAGGTACAGACGCAACTGTTTGAACGAACGGGTGCAGACACGACCGTTCAGAAGAGATACGGACCAACTATAAATAAGGAGGGAAACTGATCACTTTCCTCACTTAATTTTTTCAGTCTCCAAATATCTCTTCTCCTCTTATAGCCTGCTGTTCTCATATTCAAATCACAGTGTGATATACTCATTACAATTTCGAGCAGAATTCGTCTGTTGTATCTTGGGAGAATTTTGAAATAAAATTCTTAAGGAAATCGTTACGACGAGCCTCAGACATTATCCGGTTAGAATTCTAAATTCTATCTTTTATTTTTTGTTATCTGTTTATTCAAAATAGTATAACGCTGCTGTTGTAATTTATTTACAACATTCATATTGTTATAATAATTAACACAGAATTCCAGTGTAGTGGAAATCTGAATTATAAACTTGTGCGACGAGTTTATAATTGAATATTCTCTGTTTTGGTATACTAACGTATAACATCTTAATAATTTTACTGTTTTATACTAAAACAGAGATGGCAACAGTTGACAACATGAAAATGGATAAGTCAAATTTTTCAACCGTTATTTCTGAATGCAATTTGGTTCAGAACCCTAACCAATGGTGGGTAGATACAGGCGCTACTCGTCATGTTTGCTCTGAAAAATCCATGTTTTCAATGTACAAGAAATTTGATCGTGAAGAAAAACTCTGTATGGGTAATTCTGCAGTATCTATGATCGAAGGCAGTGGCACAGTAATCCTCAAGTTTACTTCTGGAAAAACTGTCAAATTGAATAACGTGCTCCACGTTCCATACATACACAAGAATCTGATCTCCGGCTCAGTACTATCAAAGAAAGGATTCAAAATTGTGATCGAATCAGACAAGATGATTCTGTCCAAAGCTGGAATGTATATCGGAAGGGGTTATTTATGTGATGGCCTATTTAAGGAAAACGTAGTCGTTATAGGCAATAAACCTATATATTCTGATTGTGCTATTAATAAAATTGAAGTTTCTTACTTGCTTGAGCACGAAATTTTACTATGGCACGATAGATTAGGACACATAAACTTCCGAAAAATGAAGAAATTATCAAACTTGGGATTGATTCCAAAATTCCAAGTAGATAAGAACTACAAATGTGAGACATGTGTAGAAGCAAAAATGGTCAAACAACTATTTAAATCTGTTGACAGAAGCACCGAACCATTAGGTTTGGTACATACAGATTTATGTGATTTTAAATCACAACCTACAAGTGGTGGGAAAAAGTATTTCATTACTTTTATTGACGATTATACGCGATATTGCTATGTATATCTTTTAAATAGTAAAGATGAAGCAATAACAGCGTTTATAAAATACAAGGCTGAGGTTGAAAATCAGTTAAATAAAAAGATCAAGATATTGAGATCTGATCGAGGTGGAGAATATGAATCACCATTCGAACAGTTCTGTGCCGAAAATGGTATAATTCATCAAACAACAGCTCCATATTCACCACAACAAAATGGTGTAGCTGAGAGGAAGAACAGAACGTTAAAAGACATGATTACTGCAATGCTTTTAACTTCTGGTCTACCGACGAACTTGTGGGGTGAAGCACTAAATATGTCTAATCATATATTAAACAAGGTTCCTCACAATAAAACAGGAACAATTCCATATGAGATATGGAAAGGACACAAACCAAGCTTTAAATACCTTAAAGTGTGGGGGTGCTTGGCAAAAGTTCCAGTTCTGCCTCCCAAGAAAGTCAAACTTGGACCAAAAATAGTAGACTGTTATTATCTTGGGCTAGCCAAAAATAGTAGTGCCTACAGATTTTTGGTATTCAAGTCTGATATACCTGATATTCATGTAAATTCAATCATGGAATGAAGAGATGCCTCGTTCTTTGAAGATGTGTTCCTACATAAAAGAAACGATAGAAATCCTGTCCCAAAAAGGACAAGAGATAACAGAGATGAGACATGTGAAGATGAAACTCATCAGGACAACGAGGAGGTTGAAATGAGAAGAAGCATAAGGGCTAGAACTTCCAAAACATTTGGTTCAGACTTTTTTACATATGTATTAGAGCACGAACCACAAACGTACAAGGAAGCAATGTCATCTTCTGAATCTTCATGTTGGAAAGAAGCAATCCAAAGTGAGATTGACTCAATTCTAAGTAATAAAACTTGGGAAATTGTTGATATTCCACCTAGAATTAAACCTATTTGCTGCAAATGGATTTTCAAGAAGAAAATGAAAGCAGATGGCTCTATCGACAAGTATAAAGCCAGATTAGTAGCCAAAGGATATCGTCAAAAAGAAGGAGTAGACTTCTTTGATACATATTCGTCAGTAACACGAATAACCTCTATAAGAATGCTAATAGCAATTCTTAAATGGAGATCTCGATGAGGAGATCTACATGGAGCAACCTGAAGGTTTTATTTCCAAAGGAAATGAAAACAAAGTCTGTAGATTAGTAAAATCATTATACGGACTAAAACAAGCTCCAAAGCAATGGCACGCAAAATTTGATAGTGTCATGATGAGAAATGGTTTTCGTATAAATGAATGTGACAAATGTGTTGATTATAAACAACTTGGACGATCATATGTGATGATCTGTCTATATGTGGACGATATGCTAATATTCGGTCCAAATACTCAAGTAATTGAGACCATAAAGAAACTGTTGATCAACAATTTCGACATGAAAGACTTAGATGTTGCAGATGTTATTTTGGGAATAAAAATAATAAGAACACCTAATGGAATTGAGTTATCTCAATCACATTATGTAAAAAAAGTGATTGAAAGATTTCAAAATTTTGGAATTAAAGGAGTAAATACACCTTTTAATCCATCGGAAGTACTGCATAAAAACACTAATGAGAGTGTAATGCAACTGGAATACTCTCGTGTAATAGGATGCTTAATGTATCTGATGAATTGCACCAGACCAGATATCGCTTACGCGGTAAGTCGACTAAGCAGGTATACAAGTAATCCAGGGAAGGAACACTGGAAAGCACTAATGAGAGTGTTGGGATATTTAAAGAATACCACTAATTTTTCCTTACATTATGGAAAATATCCTACCGTCTTAGAAGGATATAGTGATGCAAACTGGATTGCAGATTCAGAGGAATCAAAATCAACGAGTGGTTATGTCTTTACCCTAGCAGGGGCAGCAGTGTCATGGAAATCTACTAAACAAACATGCATAGCTCGATCCACTATGGAATCAGAGTTCATTGCACTAGATAAAGCAGGCGAAGAAGCAGAATGGCTTCGTCACTTTTTAGAAGATATTCCGTTCTGGCCTAAACCTGTACCGGCCATATGCATAGACTGCGATAACCAAGCAGCGCTAAGCAGAGCGCAAAACTTTGTGTATAATGGAAAGTCACGACACATTCGTCGACGCCATAACACAGTTAGGCAGTTACTCTCAAATGGAACTATTTCCATTGATTATGTGAGGACAAATGATAACCTAGCGGATCCATTTACTAAAGGTTTATCAAGAGAGAAAATTGACTGCGCATCGAGGGGAATGGGTTTAAAAGCCTAAACCAACAAGAGTTACCTTATACGGAAACCTATCCTAGCGACTGGAGATCCCACGGACTAGGATCAATAGGCAAACCAGTTATGAGTAACTCAAGAAGCTATGCATTTGTATGGACTTGGTCCTACTCCATTCCTATGGTGCAATATATAATGCATGCCTACAGCAGTTTTAAAGGTTAAAACTATGTTTTTTAATGATGACCATATCTTGGAAATAACAAGTGGAGTATATGTAGGATTGTGACGACCCTGGATTTTGGCCCTATTATTTTAATAAATATTTAATCTGATTTAAATGAAATGTAAACTGATCATTTTTAAAATGAATTTGACATTTTGGAATAATTACCATTTATTGTGTAGATTTGTATTTGTGAAAAGGAAATTTGATTTTGGAGATTTAAATAAATCTCTTAATAATATTTACAAATAAATCTATCGCATATAATTGAATTAAAATGTTCTATCCTATTAACATTTGGTAAATAGATATATATGGATAATAATGTTTAAAATAAAATCAAAGTCTATCAATATAAAGTATAAATATTAAATATAGGTCGAATATATGAATATATTTTAAATATTGACAGTCAAAATACAAATAGAAATAAATATAAATATAGGTAAGTAAACCATATTGGATATAACTTAAATATTGATAATTAGAAATAAAAGAAAAACAAGAATTAAGTAATTTGGTAAATATACAACATAAACTGAAATTGGAAGTACAAATGTATAAAGCTAAAATAAGCATGAAGACAAGATAGAAAATGGAATTAAACCAAAGTATAAAATAACCTGACAAAACAACATATGAAGTTCAAGCTAGAATTCGACAAAAAAAAAAGAAAGAGAAACAAATGTTTTCAAAACAACAATATCTTCATACCAAAGTCAAGTGTATAACTACAAGTGTATATTTACATACAATATATTTCTCTACAACAAAACATAATAATAATATGTAAACAAATATGTACATATAAGATTCAAATAGATATGCTGTCGACAAGAAAGGAAACATATTCATTTAATGATATCATCTCAGCCCAAAAACAAGGACATTTGAAAATATCTGCAAATCATCTCAACTTCTTTAGCTTGCAAAGGAAGACAATATTTTTATAAACAAGTCTTCAACATGATATAAAGACAATTGTCATTAATGTTAGCACACAAAGCATACCATACAATATCATTTCAGCCGTAACAATATGAGCTTAGCCATCAAAATAAGAAAATATCTCTGACCACAGGAGATACAAGCTGTCCAGTAAAATCTTCCTTTAGTACAAACTATCCTTTTATATATACATCCATACTAGTATAATTCGTTCAAAAAAATAAAATATAATAGTAATAATAACAAAGTCAGGAAGAAAAATATATAAAAACATCACTATATTTTCAAGTTCTAATACAACCAGCTGAAAAACAAAAGAGAAAGAGAAGTATTCTCTGTTTCAAATCTGTACAGGTGAGTAAACTATTACTCATTTAATGCTTAATCCTGTTTGAAGTTTTATGCTTGTAAGTAAACTTACTTCACAAGGATCTAAATCTATTAATTTGTTTGAATGGTTGTATGTATTGCCTATGTATATATTTATAAACTGAATGTTTGTCTGTGACAGATATATTCAAGCCTTTGTTAAAAATTTACAGGGTTGATAACATTAAAAATTTAATATTTCTTTCCCTGATCTCTTTGAACATCTGATGTTAAAAAGGAATTTGTTTGTGGTGACATCATACAAATCCTAAAAATCAAAACAGGTAAAACTTATAAGCAATTTATTTGGAAATTGAATATTTGCAGTGAAACCCAAATTTCAGTGAAAAATAAATATGTTTAATTCTGAAATTCAAATAAGCAATCGTGATTATTGTATGAAATTATGAATTTTAGTAGTTAAATTATATTTTTTAGTAATCTATGTTTTGAGAAATTTGCAAATAAAAGGTTTCCATTCAAAAATCTTTTGCCGTCGAACTCTTCGGTGAGAGACGTTACGGTTTGTTCAGGAAGAGGCGGGTGGTCGTAGGGGAGAGCGCGACCGAGGCGGAATTTTTGTTTTGGGCTTAGATTGGAGTAGCGAGTTGATTTAGGGTTTAAGGTGGGGACGGCTATGGGGTGAAGTCGCGATGGTTTTGCAGTGTGATGGCGCAACCGGAGTTTGAAGGATTTGAATTGGAGATGGCTGCATGGGTGAGCTGTCGATCGACGTAAGTGACATGCGAATTTGCGTTCGATCGTGGAGGCGTTGGGTGGATTTGTGAGGGTAGCGTGGATTCGAGTTCTAGTTTTTGATGTACTGGGTTCATTTTTTCGATTGGGCAGGCCATCACCTCGTTGTAAGTGGCGAATGGGAATCTGGTAACGATAGGTGATGGGATAGTGATGTCGCGGCAGCCTGATAGTCAGAAGCTTGGCCGTACATGTGCACGCGTGTCACTGTGCACATTGGATTCTGGAGGACTGGGAAGTTCGTCGAAGGGTTGGTGGTGCGAGACGTATAGACTCGGCACTGATATTGATTGATTCGCGGGTATTATATCTTCGAGAGTCGATGTTGTGTTGTTCAACTTTTGCGTGAATTCCTGGAGGAGGAATCGGAGGTGTGAATTTGGGGAGGGAAGATGATGAGAAGCATATTGGCTGGGGACGTTGTTTTTGGGCTTCGGCCGCTTGATGTTTTGCTAAAGATAGTAACTGGGTTTTGTTTGTGTTGTTTATTTTGGGATCTAACCCAAACAAAGTATATAACTTGTTAGGTGATAAAAGAAAAGTTTAACTTGTTATTCATTAACTTAAGTAATTAAGGAATGATAACTGGAGGAAACTAATTTAAGGGCAATTAATTGTTTAATATGAATTGAATGTATTATTAATTAATATAATCAATTTTAGGATCATTTGTTATTGTAATAGTAATTGAATTAGCACGATTAATTTAGAGGTAATTAATTTGCTTAATGAATTTAAGGATAAATTTGTTAGGGGTTAATTAATTTAATTATTAATTAAAGAGGAAAATTAATTAACGTTCAGAGATTAATTAATTGGAAATAATTAACTAATAGAGAAATTACTTAATGGGAGGTAATTAAAGGGTAATTACTTAGTAGAAGTAATTAAGGATAAATTACTTGGTGTAATTAATCAAAAAAGGATTAATAATTAAGTAAAGGGTTAATTACTTAAGTAAGTAATTACAGAGGGGTAATTGCTGATTATGAGAAATTAGGGTTGATTAATGGATATAATTAATTAAGGATAAACATTTATGGAGTTTGGTTAAGAATAATTACTCAAGGAAAGAAATTAGATAATGATGATAATTTGAGAATAATTAATCAAGGAAGATTAAATTTAGATGAATGATTATAGGATGGTTAATCAATTGGGTCGAAATTAATAAATAAGCAGGACTTAAGGATAATTGATTTAATTTAAATATGGCTAATTAGGTTTATTCGAGATGGTATGATTGATTTATCTTGCCTGTGTATGATTAAATGATGATTAAATGCCCTAAATTGATTGATACTCCTGATATGAAATGATTCGTAATATTTTTGGATGGGCAATGATAATGTGGTTATTTATCAAAGATAAAGGCTGAGTAAGGGTAACAGCATTTATGTAAAGTTGAATTGCATTTCACTTAAATAACATGTGTTATGATGAACTGATTTTGAAGAGACCGGAGTCGGGTATAAGTTAATACCCGAAACCACTTCGATTTTTGTTACGTGAAATCAATAGGCCGTAATGAGAAGATTTAAGTGAATTGGACAAGGTAGTCTAAGTTCTGGCACTTAATTGCTTTATGAAAAAGGTAATTTCTATAGCAACTTGTGAAGTTGTAAATGGATATAAGTACCCGGGTTATATAAGTTGTATACTTTCGTATTCCATGTTAGATGGGTTTACTCACGCTGGTTTTCAGCCTGACCCGGGTTTTACTTTGATGTAATGCTCGGGTCAGACCGAGTATTACAGATTTTCAGGTAGGTGCGTTCTGAAGCTTAGGAGGCGAGCTGGATGGCTATAGCATATAAAATATTTCCGCTGCATTATATGGCTGTGTATATATTCAGTGACTGTATTTATGTGAAACTCTGATGTATATTTAATGTAATTTAACAGATATAGAATTCTTCTGTAAACTGCTATTTATTATTATATTTTATCCGCTGCGAATGAGAGTTGTTGATGTTTCAGTTCTTCTCCTTCTTCTATCTCTTTTTTTTTTATAACTATCTGAAATTTTCGGGTTCGGAAATTTCGGGTCGTTACAGTAGGTATCAGAGCTGAAGGTTAAGCGAGAACCTTGGCTCTGTTGGGAATTACTCATTAAATAGGGTCAGTAGTACCCTAGAATGAGTTGAGTGTGTGTATATATATATATGAGGGCGTACTTGTTATTTTCTTATATAAGAGTTTTAAATGATTTTATATAAAAGTGTAGTTTGGAATATAAAGCAACGAATATTAAGGTGGATGGTGGTTAAATTAATAGAATTAAGTCAAGAAGAAATATAAAATACAACCAAACTGAAATCTTAATTCGTAATTAAATTAAAAGGTGATAGAAATACAACCAAATTAAAATTAAATAAAGATAAGTTTGAAAGGGATCCAAACTAAAATTTAAAGTTTGAATTGGAGAAGTATTCCAGAATAAGATGATAATGGGTGGTTTTAGATATGATAATCCTGGTATTTATCATAAGTTATTATTGTGTGTTTAATAAAAGTTGTGAGTAAACATTTATGTAAAGAATGATTTATAAAATTGAAAATCAAAATACCTAAATTGTGAAATTTAAAATCTAGATCCAGAATTTGAAAATTTGTTTCAAAGTGCTCAAAGAATAAATATAGTATTATTTGAAATAAAAGGGACTTGTTGCAAACAATGAGTTGTTTAAAAATTAGACATGAATTTAAAACCAAAGGTGGTTTAAAGCTTAAGGTATATCTAGGTAAGCAAATTGATATATAAGAGTTGGCTGGTTCTAATTAAGTTTAATTTATAGGTTAGGAAGTCCCTCTAGAATTCAGTCTTTGAGAGAAATGGCTAAGAGTGAAGAATGGAAGGCAAGGCGCAGAGAACGAAGGGCAGGTGCACGTAAGGAACGCGAAATAGCAATTCAGGAATATGAAAATCGGATTAAGGAAAGAAATGGACCAGGACCTTATGATAATGTCACTTGCTATAGATGTTACAATAAAGGTCATTACGCAGCTAAGTGTGGTAAAACACGGAAGGAATTAAAGGGTACATTCCAACGTTTTCGCTCCGAGATATTATGCTTTAAGTTCCATAAGAAGGGACATTTCCTTAACCACTGTCCCGAAGTGAGGAAGGTAAAGCGTAAACCAAAGGAACCGGTCAACGAGTCAACCATTTGCTATCATTGTAAAGGGATGGGACATATTGCGAGAAATTGTCCCAAGAGACAGAAGAAAAAGATTAAAGTTGTGGAACATCCTGTCGGAAACATGGAGGTCGTCAAGATTGATGAGAGGGTAGAAACTTTTTGTGGAAAATGCTATAAGTGGGGACATCCTGTTGAAAAGTGCATGTTTGGGCTTTGCCCATTGGAAGGAAGTCCATAAGAAGGATTCTGATAGAAACGCTAGAACTTTAAAACCTAGGTGATGGTGTAAACATCTTTATCGTGACTTTGTAAGGCTTTTGTTGTGATGAATAGATGTAATGTTGAACTGTTAATGAGCAGCCTATCTATATATGAAATATTTTGTGGCGGTATGATCGAATAAATTACCATCTTTATTTTGTGATGGAACTTGAAATTAATTCAAACTGAAATTTCAAAGGTTCGGTTCCAAATTTGAATTTGATTGGAATTAATCGGAGTTACGATTGAAGATGGATAGGTTTAAAATTTCAAATGGAAAATTTGAATTGGATTAATTTGAAATTAAGGGTATGGAATTACTTTGAACTGAAAATTTGAATAATTGAATTTGTAAATTAAAATTATTTAAGAACTGGCTTCAAATTAGAAGATAAAATTGGGTAATAAATTAAATTTTTAAGATAAAAATTGTTGGAACTCTTATGTAAACTTTGAAATAAGTAAGATTTGAAATGAAATTCTAGAATTTGAGCTCAGAAAATAAATTGTTTAAAAACTTTAAATAAAAGTTAATTTGTTTAAAGGTTAAACCAACTTTAGAGAGTTTAACTCGAATGTATATAATTCGAGATGGTTCAAAAATTTGGGTTAAATTGAAATGAATGAAATTGAGTGAATATTAGCCCAAAGTGATTGAAATAACATGGGATTATAATTAAAGTGAATAGGTTTAAAATCAAATGGAATAATAATAATAATATTGGCTAAATAAAATGTATAATTCCGTGTTAAAAGCAAAAGGTAAATGTAATTGATTATAAATAGAAATTGTAAAATTGAAATTATAATTAAAGGTGAAAAAAGAGAAAAGAATCAATCAAATGGAATTTGATTTGGAATTTGAGGTAAGTCAATTTCAAGGAAAATTGAAGTTAGAATTGAATCAATTTAAATGGAATGGATATTTAAATTGAACTGTTGGGGAAGTGAACAGTTTGACTCTGGACTATTTTCAATAAAAATTGTTTTCAATATAAACTTATTTTTCTAAGCTATTAAATATATACAACCTTTCTTTCTTAAAGCCAAATAATTTTATACTTGTTTTATAATTATTTTGGAGCTATTTAACCATTTTCAACTGTTTTCTAAACTTATTACTATATTTCAACTATGTTACAAATTAATTACTAATTTACATCTATTTTGTAAATTATTTAAGATTTATATAGTTATTTAACTATTTTCCAACTATTTTATAACTAGTTAACTATTTTACAATTATTTTGTAAACTAATAATTATTTTTCAATTACTTAACTATTTTTAAAACTATTTTCTAAGCAGGTCGGAGTTCAAACTGTTATTGATTAAATACCCAACTGAGATAAGAATTGAGGTAATAATCTAAATGAGGATTTTGGGAAAAAGGTTTTGGGAACCTTTGGATTTGGAAAGGCTTTTGATTTTTGGGTAAAATCTATATTGAAATTTGAAAAGCCTAGTTTGAGAATTATTGATTTTGGAATAATCGATTTTGTGTAAATGAGCCTTGTATGAGATCAAACTAGGTGTATGATTTGAAAATACTATATGTGTATAGTATAAAGTCTTTTGATGATGGCACTGGGGAAAAAGGCGCTCCCTTGAAATGGACTTCTCAGGAGTGCCACCATGTGGTGCTGCCTTGAGCCCCGGGTAGGGGGTTTCTAAAGTTGATCCTGTGAGGAGTCCGGACAAACTAGTTCCTGAGGATTATTTTGGTAGCGAAAGTCGATGGCGCTGATGCCTACGGGGGCATTTGGGTTATGTTGTGACGACAGTGTAATTCGATGTCGCTGCGATCTACTGTGGTGGACCATAGCGAAATCGTGTGGAGGATGAGTGCCAACGGTCTACACTTGATTTTGCCGGGAAGGCAACGCAACATCGGTAGACTGCGATCTATGGTCAAGTGGAGAAGTTCCATTCTTTTGGCAGCGAAAGTCGATGGCGCTGATGCCTACAGTTATATGGGTTTTTGCTGTGATAGCTACGTAACCCCAGTTGTAGCTGCGATCTGTAGCGGGTTCCATGGCGTAATTGAGGGGCGCGGATGCCTACAGTTAATCTATGGATTTTGTCGGGACGGCAACGTAACCATCGGGTTAACTGTGACCGTGGATGGGGGTGATGATTTCCAGAGCATCCTTACTAAAGATATTTCCTCTATTTTCAAAAACTTTTACAATAGAAATTATTTTTCCAGGTAGTTTCACTGGATGTTGAAAACGGGTTTACCAAGTACTTATAGATTTTCAGTCCTACGCCTGATCAACGTATGACTGAATTTCTGTGAGAATAAGGATGGACTGGTTGAGACATCGGGTTATAAAAGTATTTTATGAAAACTATTTTAGAAATATTATATGGATTTTTAAAGTGGTTTAAGAATGATCAAAGAAAATTTATCTGAATTTAAGCATTTTAATAAATCTGGTTTCGTTCCTTTTCGAGGACGAAAAGATTCAAAGGGGGAAGGGATGTGACGACCCTGGATTTTGGCCCTATTATTTTAATAAATATTTAATCTGATTTAAATGAAATGTAAACTGATCATTTTTAAAATGAATTTGACTTTTGGAATAATTACCATTTATTGTGTAGATTTGTATTTGTGAAAAGGAAATTTGATTTTGGAGATTTAAATAAATCTCTTAATAATATTTACAAATAAATTTATCGTATATAATTGAATTAAAATGTTCTATCCTATTAACATTTGGTAAATAGATATATATGGATAATAATGTTTAAAATAAAATCAAAGTCTATCAATATAAAGTATAAATATTAAATATAGGTCGAATATATGAATATAATTTAAATATTGACAGTCAAAATACAAATAGAAATAAATATAAATATAGGTAAGTAAACCATATTGGATATAACTTAAATATTGATAATTAGAAATAAAAGAAAAACAAGAATTAAGTAATTTGGTAAATATACAACATAAACTGAAATTGGAAGTACAAATGTATAAAGCTAAAATAAGCATGAAGACAAGGTAGAAAATGGAATTAAACCAAAGTATAAAATAACCTGACAAAACAATATATGAAGTTCAAGCTAGAATTCAACAAAAAAAAAGAAAGAGAAACAAATGTTTTCAAAACAACAATATCTTCATACCAAAGTCAAGTGTATAACTACAAGTGTATATTTACATACAATATATTTCTCTACAACAAAACATAATAATAATATGTAAACAAATATGTACATATAAGATTCAAATAGATATGCTGTCGACAAGAAAGGAAACATATTCATTTAATGATATCATCTCAGCCCAAAAACAAGGACATTTGAAAATATCTGCAAATCATCTCAACTTCTTTAGCTTGCAAAGGAAGACAATATTTTTATAAACAAGTATTAAACATGAAATAAAGACAATTGTCATTAATGTTAGCACACAAAGCATACCATACAATATCATTTCAGCCGTAACAATATGAGCTTAGCCTTCAAAATAAGAAAATATCTCTGACCATAGGAGATACAAGCTGTCCAGTAAAATCTTCCTTTAGTACAAACTATCCTTTTATATATACATCCATACTAGTATAATTCGTTCAAAAAAATAAAATATAATAGTAATAATAACAAAGTCAGGAAGAAAAATATATAAAAACATCACTATATTTTCAAGTTTTAATACAACCAGCTGAAAAACAAAAGAGAAAGAGAAGTATTCTCTGTTTCAAATCTGTACAGGTGAGTAAACTGTTACTCATTTAATGCTTAATCCTGTTTGAAGTTTTATGCTTGTAAGTAAACTTACTTCACAAGGATCTAAATCTATTAATTTGTTTGAATGGTTGTATGTATTGCCTATGTATATATTTATAAACTGAATGTTTGTCTGTGACAGGTATATTCAAGCCTCTGTTAAAAATTTACAGGGTTGATAACATTAAAAATTTAATATTTCTTTCCCTGATCTCTTTGAACATCTGATGTTAAAAAGGAATTTGTTTGTGGTGACATCATACAAATCCTAAAAATCAAAACAGGTAAAACTTATAAGCAATTTATTTGGAAATTGAATATTTGCAGTGAAACCCAAATTTTAGTGAAAAATAAATATGTTTAATTCTGAAATTCAAATAAGCAATCGTGATTATTGTATGAATTTTATGAATTTTAGCAGTTAAATTATATTTTTTAGTAATCTATGTTTTGAGAAATTTGCAAATAAAAGGTTTCCATTCAAAAATCTTTTGCCGTCGAACTCTTCGGTGAGGGACGATACGGTTTGTTCAGGAAGAGGCGGGTGGTCGTAGGGGAGAGCGCGACCGAGGCGGAATTTTTGTTTTGGGCTTAGATTGGAGTAGCGAGTTGATTTAGGGTTTAAGGTGGGGACGGCTATGGGGTGAAGTCGCGATGGTTTTGCAGTGTGATGGCGCAACCGGAGTTTGAAGGATTTGAATCGGAGATGGTTGCACGGGAGAGCTGTCGATCGACGTAAGTGACATGCGAATTTGCGTTCGATCGTGGAGGCGTTGGGTGGATTTGTGAGGGTAGCGTGGATTCGAGTTCTAGTTATTGATGTACTGGGTTCATTTTTTCGATTGGGTAGGCCATCACCTCATTGTAAGTGGCGAATGGGAATCTGGTAACGTTAGGTGATGGGATGGTGATGTCGCGGTGGCCTGATAGTCAGAAGCTTGGCCGTACACGTGCACGCGTGTCACTGTGCACGTTGGATTCTGGAGGACTGGGAAGTTCGTCGAAGGGATGGTGGTGCGAGACGTATAGACTCGGCACTAATATTGATTGATTCGCGGGTGTTATATCTTCGAGAGTCGATGTTGTGTTGTTCAACTTTTGCGTGAATTCCTGGAGGAGGAATCGGAGGTGTGAATTTGGGGAGGGAAGATGATGAGAAGCATATTGGCTGGGGACGTTGTTTTGGGCTTCGGCCCGCTTGATGTTTTGCTAAAGATAGTAACTGGGTTTTGTTTGTGTTGTTTATTTTGGGATCTAACCCAAACAAAGTATATAACTTGTTAGGTGATAAAAGAAAAGTTTAACTTTTTATTCATTAACTTAAGTAATTAAGGAATGATAACTGGAGGAAACTAATTTAAGGGCAATTAATTGTTTAATATGAATTGAATGTATTATTAATTAATATAATCAATTTTAGGATCATTTGTTATTGTAATAGTAATTGAATTAGCACGATTAATTTAGAGGTAATTAATTTACTTAATGAATTTAAGGATAAATTTGTTAGGGGTTAATTAATTTAATTATTAATTAAAGAGGAAAATTAATTAACGTTCGGAGATTAATTAATTGGAAATAATTAACTAATAGAGAAATTACTTAATGGGAGGTAATTAAAGGGTAATTACTTAGTAGAAGTAATTAAGGATAAATTACTTGGTGTAATTAATCGAAAAAGGATTAATAATTAAGTAAAGGGTTAATTACTTAAGTAAGTAATTACAGAGGGGTAATTGCTGATTATGAGAAATTAGGGTTGATTAATGGATATAATTAATTAAGGATAAACATTTATGGAGTTTGGTTAAGAATAATTACTCAAGGAAAGAAATTAGATAATGATGATAATTTGAGAATAATTAATCAAGGAAGATTAAATTTAGATGAATGATTATAGGATGGTTAATCAATTGGGTCGAAATTAATAAATAAGTAGGACTTAAGGATAATTGATTTAATTTAAATATGGCTAATTAGGTTTATTCGAGATGGTGTGATTGATTTATCTTGCCTGTGTATGATTAAATGATGATTAAATGCCCTAAATTGATTGATACTCCTGGTATGAAATGATTCGTAATATTTTTGGATGGGAAATGATAATGTGGTTATTTATCAATGATAAAGGCTGAGTAAGGGTAACAGCATTTATGTAAAGTTGAATTGCATTTCACTTAAATAACATGTGTTATGATGAACTGATTTTGAAGAGACCGGAGTCGGGTATAAGTTAATACCCGAAACCACTTCGATTTTTGTTACGTGAAATCAATAGGCCGTAATGAGAAGATTTAAGTGAATTGGAAAAGGTAGTCTAAGTTCTGGCACTTAATTGCTTTATGAAAAAGGTAATTTCTATAGCAACTTGTGAAGTTGTAAATGGATATAAGTACCCGGGTTATATAAGTTGTATACTTTCGTATTCCATGTTAGATGGGTTTACTCACGCTGGTTTCCAGCCTGACCCGGGTGTTACTTTGATGTAATGCTCGGGTCAGACCGAGTATTACAGATTTTCAGGTAGGTGCGTTCTGGAGCTCAGGAGGCGAGCTGGATGGCTATAGCATATAAAATATTTCCGCTGCATTATATGGCTGTGTATATATTCAGTGACTGTATTTATGTGAAACTCTGATGTATATTTAATGTAAATTAACATATATAGAATTCTTCTGTGAACTGCTATTTATTATTATATTTTATCCGCTGTGAATGAGAGTTGTTGATGTTTCTGTTCTTCTCCTTCTTCTATCTCTTTCTTCTTTTTTTCATAATTATCTGAAATTTTCGGGTTCGGAAATTTCGGATCGTTACAAGGATACTCTTAATGGTTGCGATCACCTATGTTAGTGTGAGCTGGGTCGGCTCTATGAGAATATTAAAAGGCTTTTATTCTATAAAACACTCGCAGAACCAAAAATTGTTCAGGACCAAAATGAACACAACCAAGAGATTGGATGAGAAGGGAATTAATGCTTCGTAAAGCTTATTGTCTGGATATACAATAAAGGCCGACGGTTCAAGATGAAATAATTCACCGATTAGCCAAGTAGATCCGATAAGTTTTAACTAGGGAAAGTTCAAAGTGAAATATCTACTTATCCACGATAAAGCATTAATTCCATATATACTTTGTGATATTTCGCTTTGTGTGGGGGATATGTATATTATCATTCATGTGGGGGATTGTTGGAATTCCTTAATAATAGTTGAATGAAATATACAAAGTCTCAAAGTCCCACATCTCCAAATTGGGAAAGCTATATTGATTTAAATATAGCTTTCTCATGAGGAGGTTGGGGGCCTGGGGCTCCCAAATGTATGCTTCGTTGTGAGGAGAGAGATCATGCATCACCACCACACACGCGCGCGCCGCCGCCGCCGTCCGACCGAACCGCGCCGGGCCGGGTACGGGTCTAATATGATACTCATATTTTTACTACAAAATGGACCGGGCTTTCTGACAGTTGCAGGCCTACGAACAGATGCGGATCCATTCGGAAGCGGACGCGGCTTGAATAGGCGCGAACAGCGGCGGTGCGACCCGTTAGAAGCAAACAGGTGCGAGATTGAAACGGACGCGGGCAAGCGGGTGCGACCCGACTGAAGCGGTGCAGGCGGTACGAACGGGTGCCAAACAGATCCGTTAGAGGGCAAAACAGACAGATGTGACTGTACAAAGAGGTACAGACGCAACTGTTTGAACGAACGGGTGCAGACACGACCGTTCGGAAGAGATACGGACCAACTATAAATAAGGAGGGAAACTGATCACTTTCCTCACTTAATTTTTTCAGTCTCCAAATATCTCTTCTCCTCTTATAGCCTGCTGTTCTCATATTCAAATCACATAGTGATATACTCATTACAATTTCGAGCAGAATTCGTCTGTTGTATCTTGGAAGAATTTTGAAATAAAATTCTTAAGGAAATCGTTACGACGAGCCTCAGACATTATCCGGTTAGAATTCTAAATTCTATCTTTTATTTTTTGTTATACTGTTTATTCAAAATAGTATAACGCTGCTGTTGTAATTTATTTACAACATTCATATTGTTATAATAATTAACACAGAATTCCAGTATAGTGGAAATCGGAATTATAAACTTGTGCGACGAGTTTATAATTGAATATTCTCTGTTTTGGTATACTAACGTATAACAGCAACTGCTTCTAACCCTGACCCCTACAACAGGTTGCAGTTATTTCACTCCTCTGTCTCACTTCAATTCCTTTGTCTCAATTCAATTTCACACTTCTCTCTGGTTTCATCGCCACTGCCTCACCACAAAATTGCCAAACATCACTCAACTCCCACTTCAACACTGCCGGACTGCTTCTTCACATCATATATCACCAAAACTCCCTTGACCACATTGCTCAAACATTCATAAACCACAGTGCTCAAACATCACTACAACCAACTGCAGCTCGACATACTCCCAAATCTGCCATCATCCAACTGGCAACCTTTCCACCAATTCACTTCCCTGATCACAGCCACAGTTATCCACCACTGCAAACATCATTGCACCTCCATGTTAAGTTCCTTCACTGTGCACCTCAAACCACACCACAGTTAACATATTCAAGCATATTTCAACATATAATATCTCAAACCAGTGCCAACCTGAACCACCAACATACACACTTTATTGTCCACTTCACTACTACTCCAACCAACATCCCCGAGCATTATTGCTTCAACCAACATTTGCCTTTCATACAACACTATTCTTGCCTTACATCTTACGTCTTCATACCACAACTTACATTCCTCTACATCTCTGTCACAACTTACATTCCTCTACATTCACACTTCTTGGACTTCAACAAACCCAGCCATACAACAACCTCTTTCTGATACAAACCACAACCACCACTTCTTTGAACAAAAGCTGCCACAACCTCCTTTATTGTAAACTGCACAAAGACTCAGCTGTTCATCCTTTTTTTCATCTACCATTCCTCATATCATCAAACAATTTAATACATTCCCCTCCCTCCTAACCTCAACAAGACTTTAGTGTTCCACCATCATCCCCTGCTACCCAATACTTCCACTATAAACCACTACAGCCTCATCTGTCCGAACATAAACACCAACACCGCCGACTTTCCAGTACCCTTGCTTGCCATCACTACTCCTCCTTCCTCAACCAATACATTATTACAATTAATTTGCTCCTTCCCTTATCTGACATAATTCCACCACTACAATCTGCCACCAACCTCATCACTTCACCAGAAACTTCATTAACAATCAACAACTCGCTCCAGAGCCCACAGTCACTTACAACAAGCACAAACCATAAACTGCTTCAAAACTGCAGTTCGACCACCACTGCAATCCATAATCAAAATCGCAACTAACCATTGCCTTTGCCTCCACACACAATCCAACTGAAACCACATTAGACTCAACTTCGACAAACTGAATCACTCGCCTGAAATCGAATTTCACCGCTAACTCCAATTCGACATACCTGAACGTAACCAAAGCGGCGATCTTCAATTCAGGCCCCAACATTTAATCGCGACCTCTCAAAATTGCGACCAGATTCGAAGTTTGAGAATTTTAGTTTGTTTGAGAATTTCAATTTGTTTGTGCTGTTTTTTATCTTGTGGTCGTGATCTTTAATTATAGGATAATCGAATTGTTTTGTTCATTATAAATCGGGCTGGGTTTGTTTGAGTGATTTTTTTATTTCTTTTGTTTGATTTTAAATCGCCTTGTTTAATTTGCTTTTAGTTCACTTCTTGAAAAAATATTGCTTAATTTTTTTTGTTTTCGCTTGTTTTGTTTTGATTTTCCTTTGATATAAAAAAACTATATATATATATATATATATATATCTTATTTTTAATTTCAGGTTGCCAAAGCAGAAAATCGCAAGGAAAAGAATTGCTTTGCTTGCTTAAAAAAATCGCCACTTAAAAAAATGATAAATAATTTGCACGCTATGGTATTGTGCTTTCATCTCTAATTTTATTTTGAATTGCATTGTTGGTTGCTTACATTTGCATTTATATCAAAAAAAGAAAAATCCAAAAACAAAAACAAACTTCATTTTAGTTGCATTGTAAATTCACGGTTAATTATTGCTTTGCATTCATCTCATCTTAATTTTATTTTCTAAGGGCAATACCCTAATTCACATAAGGTGAGGGATTTCATCACCCTTTCCTTAGCCCATAAATCGCATTTCATAAAATTTGACTAATAATAAAGGTTAGACATTCGACTTAAGGGTGTCGCGAGTTCACTTAGGGCTTAATTGTATCTTCACAATTGTTTTCTTTGAACAATTTCATTTCTTGGTGTCTAGGCTATGGTAGAGTAATAATCATTTATGTAACGACCCTGACTCGACCTTCGAAAATCGGCACCAAATACATCACCCGTATTTGAATGCCGCAGATTCAAACGTCGAATCTGGTTCGCCGGAGCTTATAACACATTAAGTATAACAACACAGCGGAAGAAAAACAATATATCGTCGATACACAACATTCGATACAATATTCTGATGAAATGAATATCACATAATCAGAGATAAATAGCGGAAAGATAATAACAACAGCAGAAGAGGTAACATCTTCAATGCAAATCTTCAAGAGAGAAGGAAAGAAAGAATCCAATACTGCGACAACATTGCTCCAAAGATCTTCAACCCATAAGCTCAAATCACCATCACGTTGTATTAAGCAAGGTCAGGTAACTCATTCAGCAATGCGATCGCCAAGATCCAAAGGCTGAAAGCTATCAACTCTACACCTACTATTTGATTATCTGAAAATTCCAACTCTAGGCTGCCCGTGTGGAAAATTATGGGCACCCAGAGTTTAGAAAGGGAACAATAAACTTCAGGTCAGTCATGCGACTAGTGTGAGCAAACGAAAACAGTTTATATTTAACAAAAGAAATTTAAAAGAAATCCGCAATGCTTTATGGAAAATGAAACTACAATTAGGCCTCCCGCCACACACACAATGCAAGCGCACAATTGGAGGAGATTTCTCCTTATGATAGTCAAACATGCTTGATACGCGAAATTCATTTTGATATTATTATTAGTGCATAGTACAGAAAACATTTCGAAAGTATTATATTAATCTTAACCAGCATACAGTTATTATTATATACCTACTATAGCTACCAATTAAACGGTAGGTAACCACCGTAAGTAAAAGGCAGGTTATACAACTAAAACCGTACAGGACACGTATTGTTTCTTTGGATTTCCAACAAATGATCAGGCTAAGGAACTTCCTGGGCCACATGGTTACGCCTTTGGAGGAAAGCCCCGAGAACTCAACCAGCTCTCTGACAACACAAGGCCGGGTTACCTTTGTAAGTAGGTAACTACTGACACGAATATTCCATCCCCCGGTCGTCACCGATCTCTATCCGGGCGCTCAACACCAACAACCACAAAGTAATAAATTTGCAGCAACCACATAGGTTAAGTATCTGGGCTCCATACCATGATGCCACCATTTTCCAGAAGGGAGTGGACATACCCTAAAGGGCGCGACCCTCATAACCTTGCCATGTCTTTTCTGTTTCGACCATTTCCGGGTTGTGAGGTCCGACGAGGTCACGTCCACAAAGCTACACTTTATACAAAAGCCATGCTTCGATCAATAAATGATCAGCAGCACTTCGTATGCCACATTACCAAATTGGGAATGTATCACTAGTAACCATCAACTAGATAACCTCTGAGCTCGTATGTCTCAGAGAAGGGTGTTAAGCTAAGAGAATAAATTCTCCGCCACCAAACAGAAATGTATTTGATAAAAACTAGTTTTACATCTCAAAGAGTAATGTCAGACACACATCCATACAAGTCTGTTCTGGGTTTGAACAGAATCGAAGGCATGTCAAAAGAAGCCCTTGCAATCCGGGTACTCACAATCCCGATCGGACTCCCCATCACATATGGAGATCTCTATACCGGAGCCATGATGCAGAGACATTCGATAGGTAATCCTTTTCGTTTTGGAAAATACCCGGTCTTCACCACCGTCTTCAAATGCTAACCATTTCGTCGTATCACTATTCAGAATGGGTTATATGACATAAAGTCCTCTCCCAGCTAAACCGAATAATGAGCGCTTAATTTACAAAGCATATGGATATTGGGATCTTAGTTAAGTCACAACTTTTAGCCCAAAACCTTTCTTTTGAATAGTTTAAACAAATCACCATTTTCAATTCCTTTTAAACAAAAGATTCACCCTTTAAAATCCGCTTCAATTTGAAATCAAGGTTCATCAATCTTTCATAAAGATTCATTCATAGCTTTCAAAACAATTTCCCTTTCAAATTGGATTAACTCATCCAATCTTTAAATCAAAGACTCAATTCATAGCTTTCAAAACCATTTCCAAAGATTCATTCATACTTGGAAAACCCTTTCAACAAAAATGGAAATTCTTTCATTAATAGGAAAGCAATTATCATTTGAAAACAAAGAGTTTTTGTTTCGGAAAAATCCGGTCAATTATGCACAAGTTATTGCCTTTAAAGTATAAACTTGGGTTAAATTTAAATTCCCAAAAAATAATTTTAAAATACCTCATAGATGGTTTTAAAAATCCATATATATAATATATAAGTTGTATCACCACTTTCAAACCATAGTTTTTAAAATAATTTCAAAACTTAAACAAGATATATTATATTCAAACCAATTTTCAATTTTCTTTCCAAAAGCTTTCCATATTCAACCCAATTACATTTCCAAAACAATCTGGATTCAAAATTAAATTTTTGAACAATTAATATTTAAAATCAAAACATATGTGACTTAACCGATATTCCGTGAAATCCATATTTGTGTGTGTGGTGTTGTCCAGGGGTTTTACACAATAGTGCAACATCATCAATCATTACAGATTCAAGCACAGCAATATCGATAAGCAATATAATCCTATAACGCTTATCTTCATTCATAGATTCACAGATAAATAATATAAATTTATCACAAATAAATAAATTACATTGATCACAGCTCAAATAATAATAATTTATATCACAAAGCATCACACATCAGGGATATCAAACAATTCAACATCCAATAGAATCCAAACATCCATAAGTAAGATCAATTAGTCATCTGATTAATTTAAATCAGATTAATTACCTATGAATAGATTACTATTCTTGGTTAATTAACATTAATTAATTACAAGCCATTTTAATTAATTATCCTTAATCACTTATTAATTAACCTTTAATGATAAATTAATTAACCTTTAATTATTAATTAATCAATATTAAATCATTAAATAATTAACCTTTAATTATTAATTAATCAATCTTTAATCATTAAATAATTAACCTTTAATTATTTAATTATCTTTTAATTAATCTTTCCTTAATTAATTAATTAACCTTAATTAATTATCATTTAATTAATTATCCTTAATTACATTAATTAATCAATCCTTAATTAATTACCATTTAATTAATCATTCTTAATTAATTATATTAAATGATTATTCATAATCAATTTCATTAATCTATTAACTATTACTAATTATCCTCAAATTAATTATCTTAATTAATTAAACACATAAATTAATTATCCTTTAATTAATTATTCTTTAATCACTTGATTAATCAACTTTAATCATTAATTAATTATTTTTTAATTAAGTAATTATATTTAAGTAATTAATTACCATTAATTACTTACATTAACTAATCTTAATTAATTGATTATCTTGATTAATTATCCAATAACTACTTCCGTTAAGTAATTATTCTTTAATCACTTTCATTTAAGTAATTATCCTTAATTACTTTTATAAATTTATTTTACCATAATTTATTACATAAATCGATTATCCCATAATAAATTACACTATTTAATTATCTTTTAATTAATCACATTCACTAATTAACCCAGTACTTAATTATATACCTAAAAACAATTTGAAAACATTTAACTTCAAATTTAAAGTTAAAAACTTATTTAAAGATTCACTTTAGCTTTAAAAACTTTGAATCTTATATAAAAACTTGTTTTAATATTTACTTTTAAACTTGCATTTCTTTTTACTTTAAAACTTGGTTTAAACATAAATTTTTAAAATTAAAAAGCCCGTTAACTTTTTAAACATGGTTACAAAAATAAAGACCCGAGCCAGCTACACAACAACCCCGAGCTAAATCCCCAAATTCCCGAGATACTCATCTTCTTCGAGTCAACACACAAAATCGCTCGAGTTCGACCCGAGAATCCCTCTTTCTTCACAAACAAATCAACCATCCAGATACACAACCTACACATGTGCACATGCACAAGACGTCGGGGCCACGACAATCAACACTGCTGCCTCCCACATGTCATCGGTGATCGACACGACGACCCACACTACCTAGTTCGAAGAATTCGAATGGAATTCCAAAAACAAGCTATCCACGAACCCATTGGAACCTATTGATCGACAAGAAACCACCATTTATCGCCACCTTCGACCACCTGTGACCACGCCGGTCCAACCATAACTGCGCTACTGTCCCACGGTCTTATTCCCCCTGGTACGATTGGACCTGATCCACCATCGACGACGAACTTGATTCGAGAATGACATCGACTAAAACACGTTCTTTAGCTCTATTACGACACCTACCAACCACCACGGTGGTCGAGAATCCCTCTCATCATTTTTCCTACAATCTCTAGCAACCCAGCTACCTTCAGCAACAAGTACGACACCCAACCACTCTCTGATCAACGAGAATCGTCGAAAATGCATATTCAGTTCATCTCGTAAATTCACATGATTTAGTTACTTAAAAATTATGAAACCTTCATCTAAATTCATCACTTGCCAATTCGAATATGATTATGAAATTCAAACACAAATTTATGATGATCAAATTTGGACAATTGGATTTTCACTGTGATTTCTTATTTTAAAAAAAATTGCTTAATATAATTACTTGAAATTATTTTTATAATTTGAATTTGACAAGTACAAACAAATTTTGTTTAGAGATCAAAACCTAATATTTATTCCTTTGAGTAGTATAAGTTTTGAACAAGTTTTAAAACCTGTCATGTATGCACAAAGGCAAGTTTTGCCTATTTTCTAGACATGCACACCTTATTTACACACATATATATCACAGGGAGGTATATACAAATACTTTTCACAACATCTTTCAAGTATTAATCATAAATATCAAGCTATCATCATCACAGACATAAGGAATCAAGAAAATCTGGTTCAAAAATAAAGTTTGCTCACCTGTCATGTGAAGAACAGAGGACAATGCTTTTATTTGATCTGGAAACTTTGATGTGAAACTGATGCCTGATTGATAAATTTGATCTTTAAATCTGGTGACTATTTTAAATGTTGAATTTGTTATTGCTGAACTTTGATCCACACTAATTGATTTAGAGATGCTACTTGATTTTGTTGAACTCGGCCTCAGCTAGAAGATTATTTGCTTTGAATTAATACTGGGTTGAATTTGATCTTTTAAATAATCTATTGTTTTGAATCAGGTTGATGCTTTTGTTTTTGAACTGGAATGTTTTTTCCAGGTTTATGAAGTTTTGATTTTGTTCTGGTTTTTCTTTGTTTTTGATCAGGTTTTTATTTTCAGCTTGCAAATGAATGAAAGAAGAAATTTTGAGGGGTGAAGATGGCCTGGGTTCTCACTAACCCTTATTTTATTATATTATTTCTAATTCAAATTAAAAGAATTTAAGAACAATGCCACTTGTTAACTAAGCCTACACGTGTCTATTACTTATATACATAGTTTTACAAATGTCAATTATTTGTATTGTTATGTTGAAACCCTTTTCTTTAATTTATTTATAAATTATGTTTTAAACCCTTTCATTTTATAATTTGTGAATCATGTTGTACTTCAAAATTTCAATCTAGTTTAAATATATAAATGTTTTATATCTTTATTTTAAATATTATATTGATTTCAAAAGATATATATATATATATATATATATATCTATTTTTAAACTAATGCTTTACCTTATATATATATATATATATATTTATAACTTTAAAGAATGTGATTTAAAATTAATCAAACATTAATAAATAAATATATAATATGTATATATTTGAATTTAACTCTTTAAATAGCTTTTTAAATTTATTTATATCAATTTCAAATATAACTTTCAAATCATCATATTATAGATACATAGTAAATTTTTTCTATTAGTATTAAATTATAGAGTTTCCAAATCCAATAAATTATTCAAAACATTTAATTTTAAATTTCAAATTCAAAAATTAACATACAATCAATTTGTATTTATAAATGAATAAACAAACAAATATCTTTTTATAAATATATATTTTATTCCATTTACAATTTAACTATTTTCCAAAATTTTCAAATTAACTCACAATTAATCCAAAATTTCATATTAATTACCAAATTAATTTTAACTTAAAAACCAGGATCGTTACAGATTCCCCCCTTAAGAAAATTTCATCCCCGAAATTTGCTAGACAGGGAGACAACAAAAAATAGGTGGAGAATTTTTTACCCGATCCAACTGAATATTTATTCAGCATTTGGCTTACCAAATCAGGATATCAACAATAAATATGAGAACAATTTGTTCAATACTTCACAAGATACTCGGGTCATCCAATCTGCGAAATATGCAGGGGAATTTTTTTAGTCCAAAGGACAACTAACCATTCGTAGAATATATCTAGACCCAAAAGAATAGACAAACGGATACAATTCAATTTGGCTTTATATTTTGTTAACCAATTATTTCAATTTAAATAGAATTTCAAATTCATTAAAGTTTAAAAACGAAAAGCTGATAGAAAGCTGATGAAGTGAATATGAAATAGGAACTTATCTACAACGATTCGCAGGGCCACCATCACACCAAAGCTTCTCCCTCGAGCTGCCATGAAGCAATCAAAGAACTGATGTCAAAGAGATTGATAGAGAAAGTTGTTTCCTTTGTTGTTGTAGGCATTGACCATTTGTAGTGGTACTCCCCTGTCCCCTACCTCGTCCTCTTCTTGCACTCATACTTACTATCAGTGAATAGAAAGAGAATTAACTAAGGCATTTGGATGGATATCTTAGGGATTTACTCATTCTAGGGCATTTGTAACCCTATCTCTAATGAGTTACCTAATGTGTTATACACCTGAGCTAAAGTTCTTACTCAACCTTCAGCTCTGATACCACTGTAACAACCCTGACTCGACCTTCAAAAATCGACACCAAATACATTACCCGTATTCGAATTCCATAGATTCAAACGTCGAATCTGGTTCGCCGAAGCTTATAACACATTAAGTATAACAACATAGCGGAAGAAAATATTATATCATCGGTACACAACATTCGATGCAATATTCTGATACAATGAATATCACTTAATCAGAGATACATAATAGTGGAAAGATAATAACAACAACAGAAGAGGGAACATCTTCAGTGCAAATCTTTAAGAGAGAAGGAAAGAAAGAATCCAATATTGCGACACCATTGCTCCAAAGATCTTCAACCCATAAGCTCGAATCACCATCGCGTTGTATTAATGTAATGACCCAAGATTTTAGGAATTTATTTTGAAAAATATAAATAAGTTTAAAATAATTTTTAAACCAATTTTAAAGGGAAATTGATATGGCTTGATATGGTGTAACTATATGGGTGTACATGTGTGCACAGGGAATACTCATGAATTGAAGCTAAATCCCTCAATGATATGAATGAACATATGTTGACGTGTATGGGAAAAATATATATATTTATACAGATAAATAAAGTAAATCTTTAAAAGGCTATATGCAAATATATATATATATATATATATATATATAAGGATGCAACTAATTGTATTTGAGAGTACATGTGCAGGTGTGTCAGTGTAAAATAATGTATATATATATATGTGTGTGTGTGTACTAATTATTTCTGTAAGACATATATATACATATATGTATGCTAATCAAGTACTAGAGTTCAAATCAGTAAAATAAAATACACAAACATATTTTAAATATAAACAGAAAGAAAAGAATGAAGGTATAAAAGCAGTAATCCTTTTATAAATAATAAAGGAAATACATACTATTTAAGTGAAAGCTAAAAATAGAAAATAAGATAAAAACAGAGGTATGTTTTGTATAGGCAGAATTAAGAAGGATACTTGATATATAGATATATAATAACCAATGGAAATCAAGTCACACTTTTAGCATGATAGTAGACAAGAGGAAAAGTATTTTCTGGAAAAGCAAAATTTCTGAAAATAACCAAAAGAATATAACCACTTTTCTCTTCACAAACTTAAGCTGGGGAGGGTAAGATTTTGGGTTTAGATAAAATGCAAATGACATGATTTTTGATGGGCAAAAATGTCTTTAGCTAGTGCCTTAAACCCTAAGAAAGACCCTGCATAAATAAGCAGTGATATAAGGAACCTCCTCTTCTCCCCAGATAGCACTTGAGAAAAAAATATATACATTATATAAAAAATAAAACAAATGAGGAAAAGGGTTTGAAGGCAGAAGCTTACCAATCAACTAGGGAAGTGAAAGAGAGCTAGGTGAGAAAACTCACCCAAAATCTAAGGCACTAAGTCCTAATGAAGGCAGCCAGTTCATAAGTTAATTTTTCTTAAAAAAATGTATTTTCATATGTGATCGTCTATCTGTGATTTCAGAGATTAAAAATGTTTTGATTTTTAACTGGTTGTTCTGCTTGTTTTATTATATGGAAGTTCTAAGTATTATTAGCATGTGTGTGTGTATATATATATATATATTTTAAAAACCCAGATCTCTCTGATATGTTAATGTTAGAAACATAAGTAAATACCCAGAGAATTATATGTTGAATATAGGCAAGTAGTGTTGGCTTTGGCTCAACCCAGAAAAATATAAACATGTGAGCTGCAATATACTTATGTATAAGTGCTGAGGCTTGAGACAAAAAGGAATTAGGGGTGCAATAGGGTTGCCTATGTGCTGATGCTCCTGATTCAATGAAAATACATAAATATCCATACACATAGCAAATAAATTTTTTGATTCAGTAAAACTTAGTCATTCTGAGTTTAACAAAAGCACAGATGATTGCAAAAAGGAAAAAAAAACTCTCTCATAAAGCCATAAGCCAATGTTAGTTGTCTATACCTCTTTTTAAAATTGCAAGAATATATATATATGTATATGTGCAAAATCTATTTAATAGACACCTATGTTTAATTGCCTGATTACCTCTGTTTGTTTATGAATGATGTGGAATGCCATGACATGAATGTTTGTTTTAGTGAAATGATTCACTGAATGGGTTTGCCATGAAAAATCAAAAGTGTTATTACCTAAAAACCTGATTAGGAAATGGGGGTCAAGAGCACTGCAGGAATGACTTGTGTTCTTGAGTAATACAAGTTGACACATGGCTTGTTTAAGTCCTGAGATCTTTGTGTAATGAAGTGAATTAGTCCATTACAGTGTGTCCATTGATTGATTTAATTGCAGATGAGACCAAGCTAGATAAATATATCAATGTAAGAGAATTTGGTATAAAGAGGAACTACAGTTTTCCTGGAATGAAATCTGAGTAGGGAATAAATGATTTAATTCATTTTGGTGATTTCTCTGTTTTGTATGGATGCTTATTTGATTTATGACTGAGCTGTATGAATGTATGAATGTACCATATCTTCATAAGGTTCTGAAAAGAAAGATTCAAGTGTGCACTTGCACAATGACACAGAATATGCACACATGACTTATTTGTTTTCTAAAGGCAGAGTTATATACATATATACATGTTTCAACTTTAACTTGATTAACAAATTGTTTTAGTGGATATTCTCATACCAGACATGTGTCTGACCCTAGTGTGTTAATGGCATCTGGGGTGTCTCATTTAAAATGGGCATCTTCAAACGCATTTTCAGGGACTGCAGCAACTAAGTAGGAGTAGGAGCAAGGCTTTGAGAAGAAGATTATAGCATGCTAAAAATTATGTAGATAAGAGCTTAAATGATGAAATCTGCATGTATTGATACTTTTAAATTGTATCTTGTATTAAGTACTAAATGTTGGATGGATATTTTGCTAAGTGTTTTGCTAAGGAATTGATTTGTAATTGGAGTTTATGAATTTAGAAATTATTTGAAAAATTTAAGAAGCTCACCTATGATTTTGTAAGTAAAATCTGAACCGGAACTCTGTGATAAAAAGGGTGGTTACATTTTATAAATGTATTAGTCAATCTTGAGTCTTTGAAAAGGGTTAAGTTTTTGGGAAAATCTGGATAGTGGAATCTCAGTAATTATAAGATTTAATCTTCTACCTTGACATTTTATACATGGAGTGGATAGGCATAGAGAAAATGCATTAATGTGTCTGCAATGTTTTCATAATTTAATTTGTTCTACGCAAATGTTTTATACCTTATTTTTGAATAAAGGAAAATCTGTAATATAGGAGTTGAAGCTATGACCAAAACAGTTGCATATGTATATATGTATGCCCATTTAAAATTTTTGGTTCAGATATTAGCATACCAATTGTTCTTGAATTTTAACATGAGCCTGAATTTCTCTTCATTAAGACTTTGATCAAAAGGCATTTTTAAGAACCTATGAGTTATAGCAGAACAAAGAGTCTGGTTGAACCATGTTTTCTTTTCTAGGTTCCCATGGTCTCAGGAAACTCACTCATGTTTGCATTTCATTTAGCATAAGCATCATGACATCAAAAAAAAATTAAGCTTTAGGAAGAAGGTATCTCACTTAAAAATATTCCAGAAAAGAGTCTATATCTAAGGCAGATTTTGTAGAAAAGAAAACATAGAAAATGATAAAAACTTATATCATTTTCAGAACATAAGCACTACATCATTAATTTATGTATAATCATAACACAATCTCCTTGATTTTAGGAATCACAGTTCATAGAGAAGCCAGTAAGAAGTCAAGAGCTGAGGTCTTACAAATATATATATATATATATATATATATATATAGATGAAATTTTATTGTATGAGTTAAATTGAACTATGGGTGGATTGATTAAATTTAATCAATCAAATTATCCTCTTGTTTACCCTAACTCTGATTAAAACAACAGAGGCACATGCATCTTCATATGTGTGTGCATATCTTTGTGAATACACTGATATATTTATATTGGTAAAAACTTTTGATCTTGGATAAAATTGTTTATTTGATAAAAGGAAAAATGACCCTAGACTTCAGAAATATGTATATATATTTATAAGATAATATATATATATATATATATACCTCTATGTTAAAAAAAATCCTTACAAATTTAGGTATAAAAGAGAGGGTCATTTTTTGGTATCAGAGCTATGTTACTAAAACATAGTTAAAAAAAACTAACCAGCTGTGTAAATTATTATTAGCAAACTATGGTAGGAAGACCACCAAATCAGGGAGCAGGACCCTCCAATGCACCACCTATGGTCAATCTACAAGATTTGGTGAGAGAATTTAGGGATGGGGCAGGACAAAGGCAAGAAAATCCCCATGAAGAGCTCTCAAAATTACTCAAGACTTATACCCATTTAGGAGGCAAAAGCTTTAAAGGGATAGTGAGTATTATGGAAATTCAAGCATGGTTGAGAACATTGGATAGGATTTTCAATGACATGCAGCTTGATGATCAAAGGAAGAGGCAAGTGGCTTCAAGACAGCTGAAAGGAGTAGCTTTAAGCTAGTGGGAAGTAATCATTACTGGGAGAAATGAGAATGAAATCACTTGTAATCAATTCAAGGAGATATTGGAAGCAAGATTTGTACCAGCATCAGCTAAGACCACTTTACTGGAAGAATTTATTAGACTCAGGCAAGGAACTTTGAATGTCACTGAATACACTCAAAAGATTAAGGGGCTTTCCACATATAGAGCAATGCTAGTGGCAGATGAAGCATCCAAAAATGATAGATACATTAAAGGTTTGAACCCAAGACTTAGCAGAGCCATGTTACCTTATGCTGATAGGACATTTGATCAAGTAATAGACTTGGCTTTGAGATTGGAGCAGCATGACAAGGAAAGGGAAAAGTTCAGAAATTTTAAGAATAATAATATCAGGAAGGGTAAGGGAAGATATCACCCTTATGATAAGAAGAAAGAAGAGGTCAGTAACAAGGGCACTGGAGATATTAAAGCCAAGGAAACCAAAAAGAAAATTGTGTGCCATCAATGTGGAAAGGAAGGTCATATCAAACCAAGATGTCCAGAATTGAAAGGAGGAGCTTTCAAGTGCTATCTATATGGGAAAGAGGGGGCATATGAAGAGAAATCTTCCTGAGTATAAACAACAAGGAAAATTAGCAAACTTGGAAGACAAAGGCAAATCCACAGTGGAGATCAATGCTGAGAATCACAGTCAAGTGGAAGGTATACTATTTATTTGTACTATACCCATAGCAGTAGTATATGATACTGGGGCAACTCACTCTTTGATTTCTTATGAATTAGTTAAAATGCTAAAATTAAATTGCATATTGGTCGAAACCCCATTACATATACAATGTCCACTGGGGAGTTCTAGTGTTTTAGATATGATTTGTGTGGATGTGGAATTAAACATAGGAGGAGATACTTTTATTTCCAATTTATATGTTTTAAACTACCCAAACATAGGTGTTATATTGGGAGTAAACTGGTTAAGACAATTTAAAGCCATAATTAACTTAGACTCATCCACCATATCATTGCAAAACCTTAGAGGCCAGAGGATCACAATTTTGTGTGAAGTGGCTAAGGGAAGGAAATTATATCATTTGATTTACTTGGGAAAAGATTTCAGTGAACTCATTATTGAAGAAATTTCCATAGTCAATAAATACTTGGATGTTTTTGAGGAGGTTAAGGGTGTTCCAAACCATAGACCAGTGGAATTCAAAATCCATTTGGTTCCAGGAGCAAGTCCAGTGATTAAAAAGCCAACTAGAATGGGGCCAAATGAACTAAAAGAATTAAAGAAACAATTAGAGGAATTAGAGGATAAGGGTTTTATAAGACCCAGTAATTCTTACTGGGGAGCACCAATGGTATTTGTTAAGAAACAAGATGGTTCCTTGAGACTTTGTATAGATTATAGAGAATTGAACAAAGTAACTATTAAAAATAAATATCCATTGCCAAGAATAGATGATCTTTTTGATCAATTAGCTGGGGCAAGAGTGTTTTCTAGACTAGATTTAGCATCTAGTTTTCATCAAATGAAGGTGGAAGAGTCAAGTATCAAGTAAACCGCCTTTAACACTAGGTATGGGTTGTATGAATTTCTGGTTATGCCATTTGGCTTGACTAATGCACCATCATACTTTGTAGATTTAATGAACAGAACCTTTAGAGATTATTTAGACAAATTTGTGCTTATTTTTATAGATGACATTTTAATTTATTCCAAAACAGTGGAAGAACATAAAAGTCATTTGCAAATGGTTTTGTCTAAACTGAGGGAAAAAGATTTAAAGGCAAAGTATTCAAAATGTGCATTTTGGAAAGAGGAAGTACATTTCCTTGGCCATGTCATTTTTGCCAAAGGAATTTATGTGAACCCCAATAAAGTAGTGGCTATCCAAGCATGGAAGAGGCCTAGCACTGTGAGTGAAGTGAGATCATTTATGGAGATGGCAGGGTATTATAGGAGATTTATAAAAGATTTTTCAAAAATTTCTACACCACTTACTAACCTAACCAGGAAAAACCAAGCTTTTGTTTGGTCAGAGAAGTGTGAGAAGTCTTTTGAACAGTTGAAGGAGGCATTGGTGAATGCTCCGATTTTGAAAGTACCCTAAGGAAATGAAAAATTAGTTGTATACACTGATGCTAGTGGGTTTGGCTTGGGTGCAGTGTTGATGCAACAAGGCCAAATCATTGCATATGCATATAGACAACTCAAACCCCATGAAGTAAGGTATGCCACACATGATCTTGAATTAGCTGCTGTGATTTATGCTTTGAAACTTTGGAGACATTATTTGTTAGGAACTAAGTTTGAACTTTACACTTACCACAAGTCTTTAAAGTATTTATTTTCGCAAAAAGATTTAAACATGAGGCAACATAGATGGGTGGAGTTCTTAGCTGCTTATGACTTGGACATACTCTATACACCAGGCAAAGCAAACAAAGTTGCTGATGCTCTAAGTAGACAACATGCTAAATTGGCTATGATGATGATGGAAGAGTTTAAGGACTTGTCTTTGCTGGCTGAGTTAGAAATTGGGGAGAATGGTTGTGTACACATGGATGTGCAGGTGCACGATGCACAGGAAAATAGAGGGAAGTTAAGCTTGATGACACTTCAATCAGATTTAATTTTGAAAGTAGGAAAAATGCAAGAAGAAGTCACAAACTTATTGGAGAAGAAAATTCTCATATTGAAAGGGGAGGAAATGTTAAATCACCATATTGATAAAAATGATTATTTGAGAAACCAGAATATAATGTGTGTGCCAGAAAACATAGAATTGAAGGAGGAGATATTGAATGAATATCATAGAACTAAGTACTCCATACACCCAGGCAGTACAAAGATGTATCAAAATTTAAAAAGAGATTTTTAGTGGAAGGGAATAAAATCAGATGTAGCCAAATATATTGCCAAATGTATGACTTGCCAACAAGTCAAGGCTGAAACACAAAAGCCATCAGGGTTGTTGCAACCTCTTAGCATACCACAGTGGAAGTGGGAAGATATATCTATGGATTTCATAGATGGACTGCCTAGATCTAAAGGAGGAAACACAAGCATATGGGTGATAGTTGATAGGCTAACTAAAGTGGCACATTTCATCCCAGTCAAATCAGAAAGGAAAGCACCAAAATTAGCTCAAGTATTTATGAAGGAGGTGGTAAAATTGCATGGCATTCCCAAAACCATTGTGGGTGATAGGGATACCATCTTCACCTCAAAATTCTGGAGAAGCTTTCAAGAAGCCATGGGAAGTGAATTATGCTTAAGCACTGCCTACCATCCTCAATCAGATGGGCAGACTGAGGTGGTAAAAAAAGTTTTAGAGGACATGTTGAGGGCATGTGCACTGGATTTTGGGGGCAACTGGGAGACTATCTCCATTTAGCTGAATTTACATACAACAAAAGCTATCAAAGCACCATAGGAATGGCTCCATTTGAAGCCTTATATGGCAAGCCATGTTTGTCACCTGTTTGTTGGGTAGAAGCAGGAGAAAGGGCTATTTTAGGGCCTGAGTACATACAAGAAACTAAAGAGAAAATTGAGTTGGTAAGGAGAAGAATGGCAGCAGCTCAAGATAGGCAAAAGAAATTTGCAGACATGGAAAGGAAGCAGGTGGAATATGAAATAGGAAATTTTGTTTTCATCAAAATCTCACCTATGAAAAATGTACTGAGATTTGGGAAACAAGGCAAGTTAACCCCAAGATATATTGGGCCATACAAAATTCTAAAAAGAATTGGTTCCTTGGCATATAAGTTGGAATTACCAAAAGACATGCAAGGGATGCATGATGTTTTTCATGTATCACAATTGAGGCAGAAATTCTGGAGACCCCAACCCAAGTCCAAATAAATCCTAATTTGATTTATGTAAAGGATCCAGTAGGAATTTTGGCAAAGGATGTGAAGAAATTAGGGAATAAATCATTGAAACTTGTGAAGGTACAGTGGAGTGATGATCCCAGTGATTGCACATGGGAATTAAAAGACAAAGTTAGGATGAACTACCCTAAGCTATTTTCATATTAAAGGTAATTTTAATTTTTAAAATTTTTTCCTTTTTGGATGCATGTATTTTTAGTTATCATGATAGAACTAAAAATCTATTTGATTGAAAATGTACTTGTTCTCTGAATTAAGTTTGAAATTGATTTAAGCTTAGGAAAAATTGTGGGACACAATTTCTAAAAGGTGGGGTGTATGTAATGACCCAAGATTTTAGGAATTTATTTTGAAAAATATAAATAAGTTTAAAATAATTTTTAAACCAATTTTAAAGGGAAATTGATATGGCTTGATATGGTGTAACTATATGGGTGTACATGTGTGCACAGGGAATACACATGAATTGAAGCTAAATCCCTGAATGAACATATGTTGATGTGTATGGGAAAAATATATATATTATACAGATAAATAAAGTAAATCCTTAAAAGGCTATATGCAATATATATATATATATATATATATATATATATATATATATAAGGATGCAACCGATTGTATTTGAGAGTACATGTGCAGGTGTGTCAGCATAAAATAATGTATATATATGTGTGTGTGTGTACTAATTATTTCTGTAAGACATATACATATATGTATGCTAATCAAGTACTAGAGTTCAAATCAGTAAAATAAAATACACAAACATATTTTAAATATAAACAGAAAGAAAACAATGAAGGTATAAAAGGAGTAATCCTTTTATAAATAAATAAAGGAAGTACATACTATTTAAGTGAAAGCTAAAAATAGAAAATAAGATAAAAACAGAGATATGTTTTGTATACGCAGAATTAAGAAGGATACTTGATATATAGATATATAATAACCAATGGAAATCAAGTCACACTTTTAACATGATAGTAGACAAGAGGAAAAGCATTTTCTAGAAAAGCAAAATTTCTGAAAATAACCAAAAGAATATAACCACTTTTCTCTTCACAAACTAAAGCCAGGGAGGGTAAGATTTTGGGTTTAGATAAAATGCAAATGACATGATTTCTGATGGGCAAAAATGTCTTTAGCTAGTGCCTTAAACCCTAAGAAAGACCCTGCATAAATAAGCAGTGATATGTGGAACCTCCTCTTCTCCCCGGATAGCTCTTGAGAAAAATATATATACATTATATAAAAAATAAAACAAGTGAAGAAAAGGGTTTGAAGGAAGAAGCTTACCAATCAACTAGGGAAGTGAAAGAGAGCTAGGTGAGAAACTCACTCAAATTCTAAGGCACTAAGTCCTAATGAATGCAGCCAGTTCATAAGTTAATTTTTCTTAAAAAAATGTATTTTCATATGTGATTGTCTATCTGTGATTTCAGAGATTAAAAATGTTTTGATTTTTAACTTGTTGTTCTGCTTGTTTTATTATATGAAAGTTCTAAGTATTATTAGTGTGTGTGTGTGTGTGTGTGTGTTTTGAAAACCCAGATCTCTTTGATATGTTAATGTTTAGAAACATAAGTAAATACCCAGAGAATTAAATGTTGAATATAGGCAAGTAGTGTTGGCTTTGGCTCAACCCAGAAAAATATAAACATGTGAGCTGTAATATACTTATGTATAAGTGCTGAGGCTTGAGACAAAAAGGAATTAGGGGTGCAATAGGGTTGCCTATGTGCTGATGCTCCCGATTCAATGAAAATACATAAATATCCATACACATAGCAAATAAATTTTGTGATTAGTAAAACTTAGTCATTCTGAGTTTAACTAAAGCACAGATGATTGCAAAAAGGAAAAAAAACTCTCTCATAAAGCCATAAGCCAATGTTAGTTGTCTATACCCCTTTTTAAAATTGCAAGAATATATATATATATATATATATATATATATATATATATATATGTATGTATATGTATATGTGCAGAATCTATTTAATAGACACCTATGTTTAATTGCCTGATTACCTCTGTTTGTTTATGAATGATGTGGAATGCCATGACATGAATGTTTGTTTTAGTGAAATGATTCACTGAATGGGTTTGCCATGAAAAATCAAAAGTGTTATTACCTAAAAACCTGATTAGGAAATGGGGTTCAAGAGCACTGCAGGAATGACTTGTGTTCTTGAGTAATACAAGTTGACACATGGCTTGTTTAAGTCCTGAGATATTTGTATAATGAAGTGAATTAGTCCATTACAGTGTGTCCATTGATTGATTTAATTGCAGATGAGACCAAGCTAGATAAATATATCAATGTAAGAGAATTTGGTATAAAGAGGAACTACAGTTTTCCTGGAATGAAATCTGAGTAGGGAATAAATGATTTAATTCATTTTGGTGATTTCTCTGTTTTGTATGGACGCTTATTTGATTTATGACTGAGCTGTATGAATGTACCATATCTTCATAAGGTTCTAAAAAGAAAGATTCAAGTGTGCACATGCACAATGACACAGAACATGCACACATGACTTATTTGTTTTCTAAAGGCAGAGTTATATACATATATACATGTTTCAACTTTAACTTGATTAACAAACTGTTTTAGTGGATATTCTCATACCAGACATGTTTCTGACCCTTGTGTGCTAATGGCATCTGGGGTGTCTCATTTACAATGGGGCAGCTTCAAATGCATTTTCAGGGACTGCAGCAACTAAGTAGGAGTAGGAGCGAGGCTTTGAGAAGAAGATTATAGCATGCTAAAAATTATTTAGATAAGAGCTTAAATGATGAAATCTGCATGTATTGATACTTTTAAATTGTATCTTGTATTAAGTACTAAATGTTGGATGGATATTTTGCTAAGTGTTTTGCTAAGGAATTGATTTGTAATTGGAGTTTATGAATTTAGAAATTATTTGAAAAATTTAAGAAGCTCACTTATGATTTTGTAAGTAAAATCTGAACCGGAACTCTATGATAAAAAAGGGTGGTTACATTTTATAAATGTATTAGTCAATCTTGAGTCTTTGAAAAGGGTTAAGTTTTTGGGAAAATCTAGATAGTGGAATCTTAGTAAATTACAAGCTTTAATCTTCTACCTTGACATGTACACATGGAGTGGATAGGCATAGGGAAAATGCATTAATGTGTCTGCAATGTTTTCATAACTTAATTTGTTCTACGCAAATGTTTTATACCTTATTTTTGAATAAAGTAAAATCTGTAATATAGGAGTTGAAGCTATGACCAAAACAGTTGCATATGTATATATGTATGCCCATTTAAAAATTTTGGTTCGGATATTAGCATACCAATTGTTCTTGAATTTTAACATGAGCCTGAATTTCTCTTCATTAAGACTTTGATCAAAAGGCATTTTTAAGACCCTATGAGTTATACCAGAACAAAGAGTCTGGTTGAACCATTATTTCTTTTCTGGGTACCCATGGTCTCAGGAAACTCACTCATTGTTTGCATTTCATTTAGCATAAGCATCATGACATCAAAAAAAATTAAGCTTTAGGAATAAAGTATCTCACTTAAAAATATTCCAGAAAAGAGTTTGTATCTAAGGCAGATTTTATAGAAAAGCAAACATAGAAAATGATAAAAACTTATATCATTTTCAGAACATAAGCACTACATCATTAATTTATGTATAATCATAACACAATCTCCTTGATTTTAGGAATTACACTTCATAGAGAAGCCAGTAAAAAGTCAAGAGCTGAGGTCTTACATATATATATATATATATATATATATATATATATATATGAAATTTTATTGCATGAGTTAAATTGAACTATGGGGGGATTGATTAAATTTAATCAATCAAATTATCATCTTGTTTACCATAACTCTGATTAAAACAAGAGGGGCACATGCATCTTCATATGTGTGTGCATATCTTTGTGAATACACTGATATATTTATATTGGTAAAAACTTTTGATCCTGGATAAAATTGTTTATTTGATAAAAGGAAAAAGACCCTAGACTTCAGAAATATGAATATATATTTATAAGATAATATATATATATATATATATATATATGTGTGTGTGTGTGTATGTAAAAAAAAATCCATACAAATTTAGGTATAAAAGAGAGGGTCATTTCAATTAAGCAAGGTCAAGTAACTCATTTAGCAATGCCGCCAAAATCCAAAGGCTGAAAGCTATCGACTCTACACCTACTACTTGATTATCTGAAAATTCCAATTCTAGGCTGCCCGTATGGATAATTATGGGCACCCAGAGTTTAGAAAGGGAACAATAAACTCCAGGTAAGTAATGGGACTGGTGTGAGAAAACGAAAACAGTTCATCTTTAACAAAAGAAATTTAAAAGAAATCTGCAATGCTTTTTGGAAAATGAAACTAACATAAGGCCTCTTGCCACACACCAATGCAAGCGCACAATTGGAGGAGATTTCTCCTTATGATAGTCAAACATGCTTTATACGCGAAAATCATTTTGATATTATTATTAGTGCATAGTGTAGAAAACATTTCGAAAGTATAATATTAATCTTAGCCAGCATACAACCATTATTGTATACCTACTATTGCTACCAATTAAATGGCAGGTCACCATCATAAGTAAAAGGCAGGTTATACAACTAAAACCGTACAGGGCGCGTACTGTTTCTTTGGATTTCCAACGAATGGTCAGGCTAAGGAACTTCCTGGGCCACATGAGTACGCCTCTGGAGGGACGTCCCGAGAACTTAACCAGCTCTCTACCAACACAAGGCCGGTTTACCTATGTAACTAGGTAACTACTGACATGAATATGCCATCCCCCAGTCATCACCGACCTTTATCCGAGCGCTCAACACCAACAACCACAAAGAAATAAATTTGCAGCAACCACATAGGTTAAGTATTTGGGCTCCATACCATGATACTACCCTTTTCCAGAAGGGAATGGACATACCCTAAAGGGCATGACCCTCATAACCTTGCTGCATCTTTCCTGTTTCGAACATTTTCGGGTTGTAAGGTCCGATGAGGTCACGTCCACAAAGCTACACTTTACACAAAAGCCATGCTTCGATCAACAAATGATCAGTAGCACTGCGTATGCCACATTACCAAATTGGGAATATATCACTAGTGACCATCAACTACATAACCTCTGAGCTCGTACGTCTCAAAGAAGGATGTTAAGCTAAGAGAATAAATTCTCCGCCACCAAACAGAAATGTATTTGATAGAAACCAGTTTCACATCTCAAAGTGTAATGTTAGACACATATCCATACAAGTCTGTTTCAAGTTCGAACAGAACCGAAGGCACTTCAAAAGAAGCCCTTGCAATCCGGGTATTCACAATCCCGATCGGACTCCCCATCACACATGGAGATCTCTATACCGGAGCCATGATGCAGAGACATTCGACAGGTAAACCATTTTGTTTTCAAAAATACTTGATCTTCACCACCATCTTCAAATGCTATCCATTTCGTCGTATCACTATTCAGAATGGGTTATATGACACAATGTCCTCTCCCGACTAAACCGAATAATGAGTGCTTAATTTAAAAATCATATGGATATTGGGATCTTAGTTAAGTCACAACTTTTAGCCCAAAACCTTTCTTTTGATTTCTTTAAACAAATTACCATTTTTAGATCTTTTTAAACAAAAGATCCACCCGTTAAAATCCACTTCAATTTGAAATCAAGGTTCACCAATCTTTCACAAAGATTCATTCATAGCTTTCAAAACAGTTTCTCTTTCAAATTGGATTAACCCATCCAATTTTTAAATCAAAGACTCAATTCATAGCTTTCAAAACCATTTCCAAAGATTCATTCATACTTGGAAAACCCTTTCAACAAAACTGGAAATTCTTTCATTAAAAAGCAATTATCATTTGAAAACAAAGAGTTTTTGTTTCAAAAAAATCCGATCAATTATGCACAAGTTATTGCCTTTAAAGTATAAACTTGGGTTAAATTTAAATTCCCAAAAATACTTTTAAAATACCTTATAAATGGTTTTAAAAATCCATATATATTATATATAACTTGTATCACCACTTTCAAACCATAGTTTCCAAAATAATTTCAAAACTTAAACAAGATATATAATATTCAAACCAATTTTCAATTTTCTTTCCAAAAGCTTTCCATATTCAACCCAAATACATTTCCAAAACCATCTGGATTCAAAATTCAATTTTTAAACAAATAATATTTAAATTCAAAATATTCGTGACTTAACCGATTTTCCGTGAAATCCATATTTTTGTGTGTGTGGTGTAGTCCAGGGGTTTTACACAATAGTGCAACATCATCAATCATTACAAATTCAAGCACAACAATATCGATAAGCAGTATAATCCTATAACGCTTATCTTCATTCACAGATTCACAGATAAATAATATAAATTTATCACAGATAAATAAATTACATTCATTACAGCTCAAGTCAAATAACTCATATCAAAATGCATCACACATCAGGGATATCAAACAATTTAACATCCAATAGAATCCAAACATCCATAAGTAAGATCAATTAGTCATCTGATTAATTTAAATTAGATTAATTACCTATGAATAAATTACTAATCTTGGTTAATTAACATTAATTAATTACAAACCATTTTTATTTATTTATCCTTAATCAATTATTAATTAACCTTTAATGATAAATTAATTAACCTCTAATTATTAATTAATCAATCTTTAATCATTAAATAATTAACCTTTAATTATTAATTAATCTGTAACGACCCGTATTTTTACGGATCAAAATACTATTGTTATTAGGCCGTTAGTAAGTCGTTCAAAGTTTAAGTCGTAAAGGAGCTTAAGTCGAGTGATAGCTTGGGTCGGTGGAGCGACTTATGGAATTGGAGCGGCTCAAGAGAACGAAGCGACTTAAGTAAGCTAACCACTTAGTGATAAACGAGTTAGGAGTCAACGGCTTAAGGTTTGGACCGAGTTAAGGGTGCTGACGACCTATAGAATTGACCGACTCATAGGATGACCGACCTAAGGAGGCTACGGCTTAGGATGGACCGACCTATAGATTGACCGACCTATAGGAGTTAGCGGCTTAATAGATTAGTGGGTTAACGACCTAAGAGATAGCCTAAGAGATAGGTCGTTCGAGCGACTTAAGGAAGATGGCTTAGGTCGTGAGACCTTGTGTGTTTAGATAGGTCGTGGACGAGTTAAGATTAGGTTGTTAGGTCATAGCCCAGTTAGGTCGTAGGTCGCGTGAGGTTTTTAGGTCGTGAGGTTTTTAAGTCGGCCTGTGTTTTAAGTCGCGGTCATGTTGGGTCGTGTCTGGGTTTAGTCGCGCATAGGTTAAGTCATTAGGTCGTTGGATAGTTAGGTCGGCTGTGTTGTTGAGTCGTTGGGTCGGCTTTGTTGCTAAGTCGTTAGGTCGGCCATCTGGTTAGGTCGTGTGTGTGTGTGTGTTGAGTCGGTAGGTCGTGAGTCGGCTAGGGGTTAGGTCGTGGACGACTCATGGGGCGGACGACTCATGGAAATTCAGCCTATAAATAGAGGGCTTTGGTTCACTTTTTGGCATCGGTTTTTGAAGCGACGAAGTGCTGCCATTTTGAGAGCTCGACTACAACATTTCTTCACTTCTTTTCTCCACTCTAATCTTGTGCTAACATCCATCCAAGATCGAAGATCAAGATTGAAGATCCAAGAGCCAAAGTTGAAGATCTTCATCCAACAAAGTGAGATTTCACCGTTTGAAGCGAAATCTTGTCGGATCAAGCTTAGTTCTTCGTTGTCCAGATCTGGAGTTGATAGTTTTTGAGGTGTTAGGTGATTTGGTGAGTGGTAGTTATCTCTCACATGGACCCAAGGGAGTATATTGGATTGGTGGCATGTTTATGTGTTAAAAATAGAGATTTCTTGCATTTTCCTTAAGTCTGCATGTAGATCCATCATCTATGAAGTTTTGGATACCCATTTTACTTCATGTTAACTTATGCAAGTTCATTCATTAAGTTGTAGAGAGATTTGCTTATAATCCATGTTTGTTAGATTTGGACACTTTAATTACCAAATTGCCATTTTGTATAATTGCTTATTAGATCTTGTTTGAATGATTGATTATTTGGATTAATGATTGATTTGATTGATTGATTGTTGTAAGTTAGTTAACTTGTGGATTGGATTTGGACAAGTTGGTCGAAGATGATTCAAAAGCTAAGTGGAAAGGCTCTTGAATGGTGAAAGCTTCTTGTGGCATATGAAGCGGATGATGAAGCTCATATGGATAGATTCAATGATGATGGACTTTGTTATGATGCGATGAAGCAAAGCATGAGGATGATGATGATGGACTTTGCTATGTTGCGAAGAAGCAAAGTATGATGTGAGTTAGCCTTGGTTTAATCCAGACGGGATCATCCCAAGCATGTTGATAAATCGGTGATATGGTTCGAGTTTGTTGATAACGGTGGGCTCGAGAGGCGCTTGAGCTAGTATGAGAATAGTCGTCGAGGAGGATGACTAGGAGGCCGAGATCTTATCGTTATTGAAGGTTCTAGCATGCTCAAAGCAAGAGTACGTTGGGCAGATGCGATAGTCCCAAGCACGGGCTGCGACGACGTGCTAGTACTCTGGGTAGTTGCGAAAATTCCTAGGCACGGGCTGCGACGACGTGCGGAGTTATGTCTAGAACCGGGGTTACCATTAGCCCTTGACGGACGGCTGAAAGAATGTGCCGGTCATTCAATTAACGGTGATATCGAGGCAACGATAACAGTGATAGCCAGAGTCATGGATGTTTGGTTGTACCATCATTCGGCCTCAAGTGCGGTGTTTTCTGGGTGCTTATCTGATCTTTGTTTAGGCCTTGGGGGTTTGTATTTGGCAAACATCGACCTTGACTCGAGTGATTATTGCTTTACTTTAATTGTCTGCTTTGCTATGCTCGCTTCTCCTTAGTGTGTGTCTGGGGGCTATCACTGTGGAAAGAGGTGGAGTGGGATGGTTGGGTTCCTATTCCTTTTTATCCTTTATGCTCTTTTGGTATGTTTGATAGTTGATTTACTGCTCACTAGGACTTTGTCTGACTCAAGGTTTTATGTTCAATTCTTATTACCTTGGGCTGTTCATCCATTTTGGGATGGGCAGACTAGGTAGCAGGTGGCAGGTGCTGCTCTTGGTTATCCACGTTGCCGATGACGAAGACGAGCTGGAGGCTTTTGCATATTATTTCTTATATGTACTGGATGATCCGCTGTTGTATTTGTTTTGAGTGCTTTGTAGTGAGGCTTGATGTATTGACTTTTCAGATGCTTGTATCAAACTATTATGAAGTCTATATGATGATATTCTGTTATGGAGCTTCACTATATATTTCTCTATTGTATTTTATCCATGCGCTGTGAGTTATACGATAGAGTTTGCTGTTTTATTTTTACCTTTGACGGTCATCCATGGCTGCGTGGCACATTTTCAGCGTACTATTTCTTATTTGGTGCGGGAGTTATGGGCGGTCGTCACATTTGGTATCGGAGCTCTGGTTAATCGATTTTAGCCAACGCTCACTGACGTAACTACGTATGAGAGACGTAATTGTATTTTGATGGATGATTACTATATATAATATAGTAGTTTGGATGGATTTGAACTCCTTATGCAGTTGTTTCTCAAGGTGTTCTAATCATCTCTTTTTATAGATATTAAGGATGAGTCGAAGAGGGAGACCAGCTGCTAGGGAAGGTCGTGCTGTTGATGGGGCTGCTGACTATGCCGCTATGTTCGAAGCTATGATGACTTCGATTATGAGAAGGATACCAGCTACGGGGCCATCAGTAGATGTTGGAGTTCAAGTTCAAGCTCCAAAACCAGTGGACTTTGCTAAGCTGTGCAAAGATTATACTGCTCTTGGAGGAAAGGTTTTCTTGGGAACGGAATCGACTATTGAAGTCCAGAGGTGGATAGATGCTTGTAGAAGGATCTTTGGTGACTTGGGAATTGAGGATGCGACTAAGAGGAAGCTTGCATCAAGGCAGCTTCAAGGTAGAGCTTCTGATTGGTGGAACTCTATCACCATTGATACTCCAGAGGAAGAAATTACGTGGGTGCAATTCCAAACTAGATTTGAAGCTAAGTTCATTTCTACAGCTCAGAAGTCTGTTTTGTTCAAGAAGTTTATGGAGCTCAAGCAAGGTGGAAGATCAGTTCTTGAGTATGTTTCTGAGTTTGAAGCTTTGTCCAAGTATGCTCAGTCGTATATTGAGTCTTCATATCAGAAGAACGAGAAGTTTGTGACAGGCTTGGATAGTTATCTTGGGAGGCAGTTGGTGGATCATTTGGACGATCCGTTTGAGAAACTTGTGGAGAAAGCTCTCAGGCATGAGAGTTTGTTTCCTAAGGAAGGATCTGTTGTTGCTGTGACCAAGGAAGAGTCCAAACCACAGCAGGGTGGAAACAAAAAGAGGAAGCAGCAACACAGAAGGGTACGAATGGCCAGAAGAAGTCGAAGGGTGAAGTGACTTGCTACAATTGTCAGCAGAAGGGCCATCTCTCTAGGGATTGCAAGAATCCGAAGGCGCCGGCGAAATGCCACAACTGCAACAAGCCGGGGCATTTCAGGAAGGATTGTCCAAAACCGAGGAAGGACAAACAGATTGTGCAAGCTTATGCTTTGGGGCTGTTCCATCATCTTTGAAAGCTCCTACTGCAGAAGAGAAGGGAAAGAGTGTGGTGGTTCAAGGTACTCTTTCCATATGTGGTGTTCCAGTTAGAGTGTTGTTTGATACTGGGGCGTCGCATTCGTTTGTTTGTAATGATCTTGTATGCCGGTTGGGTTTGGAACCGGATATTGTTGACAGACCATTGGTTGTGACTAATCCGGTTGGGGGTTCGTCTTGTTTGTGTATGGTATGCCGTGGTCTGGTTGTTTCGAGTCATGATTGCTCTTTTGTTTGTGATTGTTTTGTTCTGAACTTTGCGGGGTTCGGAATTATTTTGGGTATGGGCTGGCTTAGGAAATATGCGGCAAAGGTTGATTGTGAAAGATTGGAGGTGACAGTTGAGAATGTGGAAGGGCGAAAGGTTGTGATACGATGTAAGCATGAGGAAGGCGTCTTCATGAGCTTCATGTATTCGCTGGTTGTTCCACGGGATTGACTGTCATCGGTACCAATCGCGAATGGATTTGAGGATGTCTTTGATGAGGTCAAAGGGTTACCGCCGCATAGGGAGATCGAGTTTCGTATCGATCTAGTTGAGGGAGCCAGACCTGTTGTGATGCCTCTTAGGCGGATGGCACCTAGGGAACAGCAAGAGTTGAAGGTGCAAGTTGAGGACCTTTTACAGAAAGGATTCATTCGGCGTAGTGTGTCCGAATGGGGTGCACCAGTTGTGTTCGCAACCAAAGCGGATGGATCGTTGAGGTTGTGTGTCGATTATCGTGAGCTGAATAAGGTGACTAAGACAAACAAGTATCCATTGCCGAAAATAGATGACTTGTTTGATCAGCTTCACGGAGCTAGGGTGTTTTCTCAGATGGATTTGGCAACGGGATTTCACCAGTTGAGAGTAGCGAAGGATAGTGTGCCGAAGACTGCTTTCAGGACACCATCCGGTTTCTTTGAGTGGCTGGTAATGCCGTTTGGATTGACCAATGCACCAACATATTTTGTGGATCTTATGAATAGAGTGTTTAGAAATCAGTTGAACAAGTTCGTACTTGTGTTCGTGGATGATATTCTGATTTATTCCAGAACTGAAGAAGAGCACAAGACGCACTTGCGAATTGTTTTGGAAATCTTATGGAAACATCAGCTGAAGGCTAAGTTTTCGAAGTGTCACTTCTGGAAGAGTGAAGTGAGGTTCTTAGGCCATATTGTCTCTGGAAGTGGAATAGCGGTTGATCCCGCTAAGGTGGCAGTAATCCAGGATTGGGTGAGACCTAAGAATGCATCTGATGTGAGAAGTTTTCTTGGATTAGCGGCATACTATCGTCGGTTTATCAAAGTCTTTTCCAAGATAGCTGCACCGTTAACAGGATTGACGAAAAAGAGTCAAGTATTCGGATGGGATACTAAGTGTGAGCAAGCTTTCGGAATCCTGAAAGAGCCACTGACGAGTGCTCCTATTTTGACTATTCCAAGTGGAAACGATGAGATGGTGGTTTACACCGATGCATGTGGTACTGGATTGGAGCAGTGCTGATGTAGAAGGATAACGTTGTTGCGTATGCAAGTCGACAACTGAAGCCGCATGAAAGGAATTACCCGACTCATGATTTGGAGTTGGCGGCAATTGTATTTGCTCTGAAGATGTGGAGACATTATCTATTGGGAGTTCGATTCGAGTTGTTTACGGATCATAAGTCGTTGAAGTATCTTTTCTCCCAAAAGGATTTGAATCTTCGGCAGCAACGATGGCTAGAGTTTTTGGCATCATATGATTTTGGTATTGCCTATACTCCGGTAAAAGGAAACGCAGTGGAGGATGCGTTAAGTCGAAGACATGCAGGATTGGGAGCCATGTTTTCAGAATGGAGGAATCTCGAGTATTTGGCTGAGATGTGAATTGGAACCTGAGATGTTGGCAAACTTATCGATAAGACCTTCTTTGGTGGAAAGAATTGGTGAGAGCCAAAAGCAAGACGATAGGCTTGTCAAGATTATCCTTGATTTGGAATCTGGATTGGACCCAGAAAAGGATAAAGGATTCGAGGTCGATCGAGAGGGTTGGCTTCGGAAGCAAGGACGATTAGTTGTTCCCGATATAGATGAATTGAGAGATGAAGTTCTAAGGGAAAGTCATCACTCGAAGTTGACAATTCATCCAGGTGGAAATAAGATGTATCGGGATATGAAGAGAGCCTATTACCGGGAAGGTATGAAGAAGGATGTTGGAAATTTTATTTCCAAATGTATGAACTGTCAGTTGGTAAAAGCTGAACAGAAGAAGCCAAGTGAATTGCTTCAGCCATTGGAAGTTCCTACGTGGAAGTGGGAGCAAATATCGATGGATTTTATCGATGGTCTACCTAGGACAGGAGCGGGAAATGAAGGGATTTGGGTCATCATAGATCGTTTGACTAAGAGTGCAAGATTCATTCCTGTTCGATCAACTAGGACTGCATCGAAGTTGGCTGAGTTGTATGTTAAGTGGATAGTTCGATTCCATGGTATTCGGAAGAGTATAGTGAGCGATCGAGACCCATTGTTCACTAGTGGATTTTGGAAGAGCTTCCAGGAAGTTTTGGGAACCGAGTTGTGTTTGAGTACAGCTTATCATCCCCAAACAGATGGTCAGACCGAGAGAGTCAACAGAGTTTTGGAAGATCTCCTCAGAGCGTGTGTTTTGGATTTCGGAGGATCATGGGAGGATCATCTTCATTTGGTGGAATTTGCGTATAATAACAGTTATCAGTCAAGCATTGGTATGGCACCATATGAAGCTTTGTATGGAAGACTGTGTAACTCTCCGACATGTTGGTTGGAAACTGGAGAAAAGCTGATACTTGGGCCAGAGATGATTCGACAGACTTCGGATTGCATAGAGATCATTCGACAACGAATGAAGGCAGCCCAAGATCGTCAGAAAAGTTATGCCGATAAACGTCGTAGGGATTTGCAATTCGACGTAGGTGATATGGTTTTTGTAAAGATTTCTCCTCTAAAGAATGTTATTCGATTCGGGAAGAAAGGAAAATTGACTCCGAGATTTGTTGGGCCATTCCCGATCATCGACGATCATCGAGCGAATTGGAAAGCTCGCCTATAAATTGGAGTTACCGGAAAAGATGGCGGGTGTGCACAATGTTTTTCATGTATCATATCTATGGAAGTATGTGCATGACTCGAATACAGTGGTTTCTGCTGATAGCTGTGAGGATTTAGAGGTTGATCCAGTTGTTACGAGACCTCGTAAGCCGCTTCGTGTTGTGGAAACTGACACGAAACAGCTTAGGAGGAAGACGATTACGTTGCTCAAGATACAACGGAGTGATGATGTTAACGACTGTACGTGGGAGGAGGAAGAGAGGATGAAGGCAGCTCATCCTGAACTCTTCGAGGTATGGCCCTAAGTTGTCGTGACATCTCATGAATTTGTAACTTGTTCTAATCTTAGAATTCTGCATGCTAGGTTAGTAATTGGATGCATGGTTTGTTGATTGCTATGGATGGTAGGCATGCAGAATAGTTTTGGATGCTCTTGTTTGTTTGGAATTTCGGGGGCGAAATTCCTAAGGGGGAGAGAATGTAACGACCCGTATTTTTACGGATCAAAATACTGTTGTTATTAGGCCGTTAGTAAGTCGTTCAAAGTTTAAGTCGTAAAGGAGCTTAAGTCGTGTTATAGCTTGGGTCGGTGGAGCGACTTATGGAATTGGAGCGGCTCAAGAGAACGAAGCGACTTAAGTAAGCTAACGACTTAGTGATAAACGAGTTAGGAGTTAACGGCTTAAGGTTTGGACTGAGTTAAGGGTGTTGACGACCTATAGAATTGACCGACTCATAGGATGACCGACCTAAGGAGGCTACGGCTTAGGATGGACCGACCTATAGATTGACCGACCTATAGGAGTTAGCGGCTTAACAGATTAGTTGGTTAACGACCTAATAGATAGCCTAAGAGATAGGTCGTTCGAGCGACTTAAGGAAGATGGCTTAGGTCGTGAGACCTTGTGTGTTTAGATAGGTCATGGACGAGTTAAGATTAGGTTGTTAGGTCGTAGCCCAGTTAGGTCGTAGGTCGCGTGAGGTTTTTAGGTCGTAAGGTTTTTTAGTCGGCCTGTGTTTTATGTCGCGGTCATGTTGGGTCGTGTCTAGGTTTAGTCGCGCATAGGTTAAGTCGTTAGGTCGTTGGACAGTTAGGTCGGCTGTGTTGTTGAGTCGTTGGGTCGGCTATGTTGCTAAGTCGTTAGGTCGGCCATCTGGTTAGGTCGTGTGTGTGTGTGTGTTGAGTCGGTAGGTCGTGAGTCAGCTAGGGGTTAGGTCGTGGATGACTCATGGGGCGGACGACTCATGGAAATTCAGCCTATAAATAGAGGACTTTGGTTTAGGCCTTGGGGGTTTGTATTTGGCAAACATCGACCTTGACTCGAGTGATTATTGCTTTACTTTAATTGTCTGCTTTGCTATGCTCGCTTCTCCTTAGTGTGTGTCTGGGGGCTATCACTGTGGAAAGAGGTGGAGTGGGATGGTTGGGTTCCTATTCCTTTTTATCCTTTATGCTCTTTTGGTATGTTTGATAGTTGATTTACTGCTCACTAGGACTTTGTCTGACTCAAGGTTTTATGTTCAATTCTTATTACCTTGGGCTGTTCATCCATTTTGGGATGGGCAGACTAGGTAGCAGGTGGCAGGTGCTGCTCTTGGTTATCCACGTTGCCGATGACGAAGACGAGCTGGAGGCTTTTGCATATTATTTCTTATATGTACTGGATGTTCCGCTGCTGTATTTGTTTTGAGTGCTTTGTAGTGAGGCCTGATGTATTGACTTTTCAGATGCTTGTATCAAACTATTATGAAGTCTATATGATGATATTCTGTTATGGAGCTTCACTATATATTTCTCTATTGTATTTTATCCATGCGCTGTGAGTTATACGATAGAGTTTGCTGTTTTATTTTTACCTTTGACGGTCATCCATGGCCGCCTGGCACATTTTCAGCGCACTATTTCTTATTTGGTGCGGGAGTCATGGGCGGTCGTCACATAATCAATCTTTAATCTTTAAATAATTAACCTTTAATTATTAATTAGTCAATCTTTAATCATTAAATAATTAACCTTTAATCATTTAATTACCTTTCAATTAATTTTCCTTAATTAATTAATTAACCCTTAATTAATTACCATTTAATTAGTTATCCTTAATTACATTAATTAATCCATCCTTAATTAATTACCATTTAATCAATCATTCTTAATTAATTATAATAAATGATTATTCCTAATCTATTTCATTAATTAATTATCCTCAAATTAATTACCTTAATTAATTAAACACATAAATTAATTATCCTTTAATTAATTATTCTTTAATCACTTGATTAATTAACTTTAATCATTAATTAATTACTTTTTTAATTAAGTAATTATCTTTAAATAATTAATTACCTTTAATTACGTACATTAATTAATCTTAATTAATTAATAATCCTGATTAACTATCCAATAACTACTTCCGTTAATTAATTATTCTTTAATCACTTTCATTTAAGTAATTATCCTTAATTACTTTTATAAATTTATTTTACCATAATTTATTACATAAATCGATTATCCCATAATCACTTACACTAATTAATTATCTTTTAATTAATCACATTCACTAATTAACCCAATACTTAATTATATACCTCAAAACTTTTTTGAAAACATTTAACTTCAAATTTAAACTTTAGAAACTTTGTTAAAAACTTAATTAAAGATTCACTTTAGCTTTAAAAACTTTGAATCTTATATAAAAACTTGTTTTAATATTTACTTTTAAACTTGCATTGCTTTTTACTGTAAAACTTGGTTTAAACATAACTTTTTAAAATTAAAAAGCCTGTTAACTTTTTAAACCTGGTTACAAAAATAAAGACCCGAGCCAGCTACACAATAACCCTGAGCTAAATCCCCAAATTCCTGAGATACTCATCATCTCGAGTCAACACACAAAACCACTTGAGTTCAACCCGAGAATCCCTCTTTCTTCCCAAAAAAATCAACCATCCAGATACACAACCTACACATGTGCACGTGCACGAGACGCCGATGCCACGGCGATCAATGCTGCCACCTCCCACATGCCGTCGGTGATCGACACGATGACCCACACCACCCAGTTCGACGAATTGGAATGGAATTCGAAAAACAAGCTATCCACGAACCCACTGGAACCCATCGATCTATAAGAAACCACCACGTATCGCCACCTACGACCACCTGTGACCACGCCAGTCCAACCATAACTGCGCCACTGTCCCACGGTCTTATTCCCCCTAGTGCGATTGCACCTTATCCACCATCGACGACGAGATTGATTCGAGAATGACGTTGACTAAATCACGTCCTTAAACCATATTATGACACCGACCAACCACCACGGTGGTCGATAATCCCTCTCATCTTTTTTCCTACAATCTCCAGCAACCCAGCTACCTTCAGCAACAAGTACGACACCCAACCACTCTCTGATCATCGAGAGTCGTCGAAAATGCATATTCAGTTCATCTCATAAATTCACATGATTTAGTTACTTAAAAAATATGAAACCTTCATCTAAATTCATCACTTGCCAATTCGAATATGATTATCAAATTCAAACACAAATTTATGATGATCAAATTTGGACATATATAGGATTTTCACTATAATTTCTTATTTTAAAAAAATTGCTTAATATAATTGCTTGAAATTATTTTTATAATTTGAATTTGACAAGTACAAACAAATTTTGTTCAGAGATCAAAACCTAATATTTATTTCTCTGAGTAGTATAAAGTTTTGAACAGGTTTTAAAACTTGTCATGTATGCACAGAGGCAAGTTTTGCCTGTTTTCCAAACATGCACACCTTAGTTACACACACACACACACATACACACACACACACACACAGACATACATACATACATACATACATACATACATACATACATACATACATACATATATATATATATATATATATATATATATCACAAGTAGGTATATACAAATACTTTTCATAACAACTTTCAAGTATTAATCATAAGTATCACCATTACAGACATAAGGAATCAAGAGAATCTGGTTCAAAAATAAGTTTGCTCACTTGTCATGTGAAGAACAAAGGATAGTGCTTTTATTTGATCTAGAAACTTTGATGTGAAACTGATGCCTGATTGTTAAATTTGATCTTTACATCTGGTGACTGTTTTAAATGCTGAATTTGTTATTGCTGAACTTTGAACTGCACTAATTGATTTAGAGATGCTACTTGATTTTGTTAAACTCGGCCTCAGGTAGAAGATTATTTGCTTTGAATTAATACTGGGTTGAATTTGATCTTTGAAATAATCTGTTGTTTTGAATTAGGTTGATGCTTTTGTTTTTGAACTGGAATCTTTTTTCCAGGTTTATGAAGTTTTGATTTTGTTCTAGTTTTTCTTTGTTTTTGATTAGGTATTTATTTTCAGCTTGCAAATGAATAAAAGAAGAAATTTTGAGGAGTGAAGATAGCCTGGTTTCTCACCGACCCTTTTTTATATTATATTATATTATTTCTAATTCAAATTAAAATAATTTAAGAACTATGCCACTTGTTAACTAAGCCTACAAGTGTCTATTACTTATATTCATATTTTTACAAATGTCAATTTTTTGTATTTTTATGTGAAACCCTTTTCTTTAATTTATTTATAAAATATGTTAAACCCTTGCATTTTATAATTTGTGAATCATGTTTTACTTCAAAATTACAATCTAGTTTAAATTTATATATGTTTTATATCTTTCTTATTTTAAATATTATATTAATTTCAAAAGATATATATATATATATATATATATATATATATATATCTATTTTTAAACTAATGCTTTACCTTTTATATATATATATATTTATAACTTTAAAGAATGTGATTTAAAATTAATCAAACATTAATAAATAAATATATAATATGTATATATTTGAATTTAACTCTTTAAATAGCTTTTTAAATTTATTTATATCAATTTCAAATATAACTTTCAAATCATCATATTATAGTTACATAGTAAATTTTTTCTATTAGTATTAAATTATAGAGTTTCCAAATCCAATAAATTATTCAAAACATTTAATTTTAAATTTCAAATTCAAAAATTAACATACAATCAATTTGTATTTATAAATGAATAAACAAACAAATATCTTTTTATAAATATATATTTTATTCCATTCACAATCTATTTATTTTCCAAAATTTTCAAATTAACTCATAATTAATCCAAAATTTTATACTAATTACCAAATTAACTTTAACTTAAATACCGGGATCGTCACAACTTATAAATATTACGCTGATTCATAAATATTATAGTGGTTGTTCCTCTGAAGGTACATAAACCTTTGGTTGCATTGCTATGGTGATTCGTGGTGCACCGATAACCCATGTTCATTACCTGGCTAAGAAATATTTTTGTTGATTTAAGACAAAGTGTGATTATACAATTTTGGATTAGAAGCAATTGAGGACAGAAAATTTGTAATTAAGTCATTTGCGTTAGTACTTGCATATTTAAGAAAAAAATCAAAAAACCCAAAAAAATTGTAAATTTTACTTAACTCGGTTTTTTTGTTAAAAAAATTCTTTAAATCTTTTCTTTGAAAATTTTCAATCAAAAACAAAAAAATATAAAATCTTTTCAAAAAAAAAAAATTGAAAATTCAAAAAAAAAAAAAAATCATATTTTCATTTTCTAAAAACAAAAATCCTTTTAGTAAATATTTGAAAATTTGAAAATTCAAAAACAAAAAAAATTACAAAAACAAAACATATAAAAATTGGAAAAGCCAAGAAAAAAAATCAAACTTCTCTTTTGAAAAAAATTTCATATGGTAAATATTTTTTTCCTTTAAAAAAAATAAAGCCAACAACAATTTTTCACTTCATTTTCCAAATCTAGATTCATTCTCTAAACTCGACTCTAGCTTCCTTGTAACGACCTGCCTTTTTTGATATTTTAAATCGACGATAAACCACATACATCAAACTCAAACCATTCAAAAGGGCAGATTGTTACTGGGGTAAATAAGAAAAAGCAGAGAAAGAAAAAAACAAACACAGAATCTCGCAGCGGGATGACAAAATATAATAATCAAATAATAGTTCATGAAGCTATTTTATAAATACATTTGATTATTCTTTACAACACAAAATCGGAGTTACATAAACAGGATTAAACAAATAATAAATGCAGCGGAACTACATGATGTAGTGGAATACATATCATAAATAATAATAGTACAAATCTTCGTCTTCGTCCTCCGAAAATAAGGTCTTCAACCCTGAAATGCTCAGGCTGACCCGAACTAATTGAAAAGACAAAACATTCGAGTCAGAACTAAAAGATCTTATGTAAGTTAAATCAACGGTAAATATGAGTGTAACGACATCAGAGATGTTTACGGGGTTTGACATCTCTTATCCAGTGTCTAACGTGGGTGTAGTAACTTATGAGATGTTCGGGATTTACATCTCCTAAGGATCCATTAAGCTATCTGCTATGTAGTACAATACGCTATTATAATTGTAACGACCCGGAATTTTGGTCATTAGTTTTTAAAACATTAAATTCATTTTAAATGTTGCGTGTGGGTTGTTAATTGATTTTGAAATATAGAGATTTGGGTTGAATTAGTAAAATGAGTTATAATTTCAAATATAATGATTTAGTTGGATTTGAATTATAGTATTGGACTTTCGGATGGAATCAAAAGTCGATAAGTTAAAATTGGAATCTTTATATTAATTTAATAATGGAATTTAATATATAGTAATAATGTAAATAATTAGATTTTGATTTAAAATTAATCAGAATGATTTATAATGTGAATATAAATTCTATATGGTTTATAATTAATTTAGTAAAGTTTTAAAAGTGAAGTTTTAAATGATTTCGACGATTTTGAAAATCACTCAATTTAATCGACGAGTTAAAATAGCCTTCGAGGCACAGTCATGGAATTCGACGAAACCAGTTCCATTGTATCCGTAATTGTGTATTATTATCGGATTTCAAATTTCGTAGCATTTAGGGTTATCGTTTGTTCGTACGGGTGAGATACGCGTTGAAATTAAAATCGAAAATTTAATATTTAAAATCGATTCAAAAAGCTATCTTCCACATACAACCGAATTATTCCCTGAAACACGTCCCATTGCATTCGGAATATGGGTAAAACATTATGAACGCCTGGTGGTATGTGTTGTTTGGAGTTCGTTCGAGTAATAAGGTAATTTGTGAAAAATATTATTAAATTAATGTATAAACACACACACACACACACACACACATACACACATACACAAATATGCTTCTACAGTAAAACCTAAGTCCATTAATCACGACCGACACTTGTATGTTTTAAATGGCTGAAATTGTCCCATGTTTTCCTCAATTTTCTCTTGATCCAATCAATATTTTTGAAAACACCCAACTAGGAAGTTGTAGGGCTCAACAAGATCTATCTTTTTAATGGGTATGATCGAATATAGTGGAGTGGATTTTCGAGGAGTCCGCCACGAACGCAGCGAGTTCATTCACGTAATTTGTGGGAACAGAGGCGAATGAGGAAACCGGACCTTGGCCGAAGGCGTTGCTCGTGTAGGTCGTTCGTTTGGTGAAGCCCGATTGTCATCACGATCGACGAGATGGTGTAGCCCTCATTTTCGTTCGTGCGTATTTGGGTTGGGCGAACTCGAATGTGAAGAAGAAGAAGTAGGTAAGGGTTGGCCTAGATTTGTTGAAGGAATTTGACGGCGGATCTGAAGGTTAATTTATTAAATAAAGAGAAAGTAAAATTTATTAATATAAATTATATTTCAAAACTTTAAAATTTCATATATTCTCTATATGAGGTCAAAATTGGATGAAACTAGCGGCAACGGGATCGCAGCGATGCGATCTACGCTGCAGTGCAAATCTGGAGGCGTTTGGAGCAAGCAAGAGTTTTGGATTAAATTGAACGGACTCGATTTAATTTAAAATTGGAATGCTCGGCGTTTTAAACTCAAGGTGAGTTAATCTCACTCACATCTGGATTTCCATAATTAATTTAAATCGTTAAAATTAAAATTATTGGTTGATTGATTGAATGTGATTATTATTATCAGTTTGGATGTGATATTATATATAGTAGTGTGTGTGTATATATATATACACGTATATATATATTGGAGTGATTGGTATTCCCGCATTATATAGCGGATGAGACCCAATGCGCCCCGCATAATAGGGATGACCCCTTATACCGCGATGTCCCCCTCAAAGTGGGATTTGTTATTTTATTTGTTGTGCTATAATCTGTGGATGCAGAAAAACAGGTTGGAGGGATCCAACTGGATTTCTCAAAATATTGAAATTATTTCCATAATCTGTGATATGTTTTATTGATATCCTATGATAATTTTATTGGAAATCTAAGTTATTCGGTGCCATGGTTTGGATGAATATATTTTGGTATTTTAAATATAGAAATATAATGAATCGGGTTCTTAAAGGAAATGAAAAGAATTTTTGGAAGAAAGAATGAAATTGATGTTTCAGATTTAAATAAGGATTTTAAATCATAATAAAGGGTAAATTTGGTGTTAATGGATTTTGGAATTGATTTTGGATAAATCAAGAGATAAATTTTAAGGGAATTTAACTCAGAAAATCGGTTTGAAATCGATTAAGTGTTTTGGAAATTCTGATTTAAAGGATAATGATGGTATGGAAATTCTAAACTGGGTTTAAAAATAAAGTGAAATATTTATTAGTGGATAAATTTGAACGTATAAATTCACGGTGGGAATTCATAAGAAGATGGGAAATGTGTTTTAAAAATAAAAAGTGGTTTTATTTTTAAAGTGTTAAAAGAAATTTACTGGATTGGGACATAAATTAAACTGTAAATAAATAGAGAAGGATTTATAAATGATTACACGGTTATATTGGAGTGGAAGTGTGATTACCCGAAAAGCTAAGTGTATTTTCAAAGGAAGATTTCTATGTAGAAGTCAGTGTTTTAAAAGAATGTTTTTAGAAAATTATTGTTTAACTGTTTTAAATTTTTTTTATAGTAAATATTTATTAAGTAACTATATAGTTAACTGTTTTAAAGATTAAAGTGGTATTATGATTAAAGGAAATTTTTTAAATATTTATATTTTTAATTAGCTTTATTTTAAAAGTAGTTTGGCTAAAGTTTTATTTGAGAAATTATTATAAAATTTCGTAACTAGTATTTTAAATAAAGAGTTTAAGTAGTTTATTTCAAACGTTTTAAGCATATATTTTTGGGTAAAATGATTTAAATTATTAAAATCTAATTTTTAATAAGACTTGGTGTTTTCCAGTGGGAATAAAATGATTGGTTGAATGATTGTGTAATTTGATAGTTAAATAACCGACTATCAATATTGGCCAATGCGCTAACCGTTTCGAAGAGACTGGGATCGAGTTTAATTATCCGAAAACCAATTCGATCCGGTTTGAACATGGCGAATAAATACCTTGAAGATGATGAAGATGGTGATTCGACTTGTCCAGACCCAGGGCAACTTGTATGGATGAAAGCTGTGACGCCCCACCTCTATACCCACGCTAGCATGGAACACTACGGAGTAATGCTGTCAACTAGCGCGGAGAATAAGTCTGTTGAGGAGCGACCATCCATGTAATTGCTTATCACACGGTGGCTATATAATAATCTTCGGAAACAAATATAGAAATAAACATAACACAATCAGTCACAGACATCCATATCACAAAGGCAGAAGAAGAGATGAATATATAACTAACACATGATAGCGTACATCAGAGTAGTGGTCAGAAAGATCGACCATAATACAAAAGAATAGCAACATGTGCTATACAAAAGAATACAACTATGAGTCTATATCTCAAGTGTATACAGCAAAAACTGCTAATCTAAACAGATAGCCAAAAGTCTGAATAGTAAATCCCTGGGGGAGAAGTCAAGCAGAAGCACCTGTAACATCTCGGTCTGACCCGAGTATTATTTATAAGAAAATAATAAACGGATCAGTCTAGCTATAAATATTAGATGACATGATATAGAATAAGACATATGGCATAAACACATAATATCCATAAAGGCATACTACGATAAGTATGAAAATGATCATCAATAAGAGATAAATCGATATCACAAGAATCTTCTCAAAGATCCAAAGAGGGCATCATACCCTAGACTTATACTCATAACAAGTCAATGTTACACCACAAAAGGTGATGCATAAAATTTCCAGAAATCAATCACACGAAATCCAGAAAATCATAAAAAGGGAAAGAGGCCTATCACATGACGGTCCGAAGAACATGGGGAGCTACCCCATATGTGTGAGTCGAAATCACACAGATTGAGGTCTAGGCTAACCAAAAATCAAAAGGTATGTGTGAGTGAAATCACACAAGTGGTGTCTAGCCTAACCTCACAGATAAAAAGATATGAGTGAGTCGAAGTCACTCAAATGGTGTCTAGACTAACCTCGCAGATAAAGAGATATGTGTGAGTTGAAATCACACCGATGAGGTCTAGTCTAACCTTATAGTCAAAGAGACATCGCACAATTGCTAGTCTAAATCATAAAAATGATCGTCATGATCAACGAGAAGTGTCAATTACACTAAGCTAGTAAATATAAAAGTTTAGCTTCATGTCCCATAACCACTTGCTTAACTTAAATATTTACGAAAAAACTGTAAATCTTCACTAGAAAATTGTCACAAGAGGTTCAATCGAACAAGTCCAAGAATTAACCGACGAAGTGAACGCAAGCATTTCATACCTCTTGTTTTACTAAGCCGTTTAATTAGATTTCTCATTCGAGTGAGGTAAAGATTTGTATATACTAGTAGATTGGAAAATAGGTTAAGAAAAGAGCTTTGGCATTGAAAATAGAGTTAAAATCATTTTCATGAAAGAGTTTTGATATTTGCTACTAGTATTGAAACCTTTATTTTATTAAAGTGACAAATCACAAAAACTTCACGTTCAAAGACGTGAATGAAATCCAAGGAAATAAGCTCAAAATGCATCTTTCATCTAGGATCCCCTACGGACGGGGGGTCCAGGGGGGTGGCAACCCCCCAAGGTAGGGGTGCGGGGGCAACGCCACCGCTACGGGGTTGGACCTGCCCGGTCAGGTCGCGGGGTTCCAGGGGGCAGCGCCCCGTCCAAAACGGTACGACCTAGTGAAGACAAAATGAGGTCTAACGACCTAAGGGGGAAAGGGTCGAGCAACCTAATGGTTGCAACCTAGGGGTCAAGCGACCTAGTGGTGTTCGCGACCTAAGGGCCATAGGACCAAACGATCTAAGGTCATATGACTTAGCGACCTAAAGATTTAGAGGCGAGCGACCTACGACCTAAACCCCAACGACCCAGTATCACGCGACCTAACGATTTAGTGGTCAAACGACCTAACAGGGTGGAGGTCATGCGACCTAAAGGTTTAAAAGTGGAGCGACTTAAAGGTTGAACGACCCAATGGTCCAGCGACCTAGGGGAAAACGACTTAGCTCCGAGACGCACGAGCTATCCTGTAGCGACTTACGAAATGGAGGCCGAGTTGCACGTTGAACGACCTAAGGAATGAAGGCCGAGCGACCTACGACCTAAGCTTGACAACGAGCTAACGACCTAGTGGCTTGGGGGAGGCCGACCGACCTAACACTACAGAGGGGATTTAAGGCTAGAAACGACCTAAGTGTTAGCGACCTAACGACCTATAGGTCAAACGACCTACGACCTAAAGCCAAACGACCTAATTCCGAGGCGAACGACCTAAGGCATACGAACGAGTTTAAAGCCCGAAACGAGCTATTCTCTGTGTGACTTTTCAACAGCGAACGACCTAAAGGTCCAGAACGACCTAAATGCAGAAAATTCACCAAAACGCTAAAAAATTGGAGTTTTTCGCCAATCCAAACCAAACCAAATGCAAATGTGCATGTAAAAGTGATATGGAATCATTTCCAATAGTCCAATATAGTTATAGGCTAGAATTATGAGATAAAAATCTCACCTTTGCACCAAAATTTATGAAGATGAAGCTTAAAAGCAAGGAGAAGCAATCCAAAGCTTGAATCCAATATCTTCTACTTGAATTTGGAGTTGAATGTTGGATTTGCAATTGAATTTGAGCTTGGAGTTTTAATTTCCCATTCTCTTCACCATTAATGCCAAAGCTTGAGTTAGTTAGGAAATTTATGAAGAGTGAGGAGAAGGGGGTTGGAACTTGGGCTTAATAGGCTAAACTAACCCAAAGTCCAAAGCGGGAAAAGTTAGTGAAATTTCACCAACTCCAAACCTATCGATGTTTATACTTAAAAAGTTCTAAACGACATTTCGAACTCAATGGAAGTGGTCTAGAGCCCTAATTTGACCGTTTGCAAAAAGTAGCTTTTCGGACCAAAATCCGATTAACGATATAATATTTAAATAAAATATTTAAATATAAACTCGATAAATATGCGGGTTGTTACAAATGCTATCAGACCATCGTCAGGAGGACGGTAAGCATTCTAAGTGAATGTGTGCTAAAAGGTAATGCATAGCCTCAAGCCTCATCAACCGGGAATGGCTAAAACAATGGAGGTACAACAAGGCGAAGCGGCTAGAAACCAATTAGGGTAAGGTCATCCCTGTCTAGATGTCCCTTTTATTTCGGCTGTGTGGATGGTTGCTGATCCCAACCGCGGGGTGATCTTACTCGGACTATCCAATAAGGGGTAGCTCCGATCTTGTATTGCAAGGGATTAGGAGGGGTCCTCGGTATGTAGATCTAGGCGAGGTACTATAACGAGCGGTACCCCAATAGCCCTGCCATTATATGCAATCCAATCTCCAATAAGCGCCTGTACGGTTTTGATTGTGCCCAACTATGCTGGAACATGAGAAGCAAGCATTTCAGCTATATTCTATTTTACTTTCTATAGACATTATTATAATATCGGACGAATTTGATAAAAATGTTTTGGTTATAGTAAGGTAAAAACCCGACATGTTTATTTGTGGCGTGGTCTTACGAGATACCTTTGATTTTCAAAGGATTTTGAAACTATAATAATTAAATTGAGTGTATTTTTCTCACGCTGGTTTTGCAGACCGACTCGGATGTTATTTTATTATAATGCTCGGGTTAGACCGAGTATTATAAAATACGGGATAGGATGCTTGGAGCTCAGGAGACGAGCTGGATGGCGAGACATATCACACGTACTTGATGTATATTCCGCTGTGCAGTATAAGCATTGTATTCAGTTTGTGGGGACAAGTTAATATAACTGTCCAATATTTTGCTATTGATTATGTTGTACTCTGATGATGTAATGTATAAAACAAATATAGTTCTTTTTTGTATAAAGATCAGTCATTTATCTATTATATATTGTTCCGCTACAATTGTGAGATTCTGATGTTGTTTTGTTTTCTCTTCTTCTACCTCCTTCTTTCTTTCCCTCAGCAATCTGTCTTTTCCGACACTCGATTGTCGACATATTATACAGTGGTGTATTTGTGTCGATTTTCGAGGGTCGAAAAGGGCGGGTCGTCACTCGTTGTATCAGAGCTTAGGTTGGTGATAACCTAGGATTTTGTGGGGGAAATACTCATTAGAAAAAGAGTTAGTAGTACTCTAGAATGAGTTGAGTGTATTAATATCTATAATCACATAATTGTTAGTGAATATAAAATGTTTTTATACTGGGTTGACTTATCGGTTGAGTGTTTATGAATTCTGGTCGGTACGGGAAGTACAACCATATCTATAGGGTTTCTAAACTCTTAAAACATGGTAAACCCATACAGTATTGTTTTAAAGTGGGTGAATGAAATAATTTTACCCAAAATTATATTTTGATATAGAAGAAATAATTTTTTGAAATTATTATATTTATTTGGATGTTTGGTTGTTAATATTATAATCAAATAAGAATCTAAAATTTGAAATGATCTATATTTATAACCAAATGGAATTATGTAAGTTTGAAATAATATAATGGAACATAACCAAAATTTGATTTAAACCAGAATTTAAAATCCGTGAGATTTCGAAAAAAATGTTTTTAAGATGAATTTGAACAAAAGTTTTGGAATTTTTAAATCTTGTAAATTTTTGAAATGTTTTCCAAAGTGGTTGAAGAAAATAATGGAGTATTATATTGGGAAAATTTTTGAATAGAAATTATTTTGAAATAAATTTTTGGGAGTAAGGAAGCATTGAACTCACTTCAGTCGTTGGAAAATTACCTTGATGATGATGGTCACATCATCAGTATTCATTTTTGAGTTTCTAAGTGATGGATTGCTACAGATGTGGTTTGATAGAATTATTTGTTTAGACTTGTTTGATAAACAAGTTTGTTTTAGAAATTCCGAAGGGAGATTATTTTGGTAAAACCAAGTTGTTTTGGAAATCTGGAGGTAGGATTTGATATACCAATGAGGGTATGTGTTATTTATGATTTCAAAATGGTTTTGAAATAAAACCGAATAATTGAATTCTGGGAATTCTATTTAAATGATGTGAAAAGTCAAAAGGAATCGGTATTTAATTTATAAAGTGAAGTTGATATAATTAAGAAAGGAAATTGAAAATTTTAATCCCGGAAATTAAAATTTAACTTGAGTATATCAAAAGGGAATAAGATATATTGGAATTTAACTTAAGCTAAGTTAAATGAAATTAAATTTGGATTTGGATTGAATGGGATATTAAGTGGGAAGGTAAGACAACTGAATAAGCATAAGTATAATTATGGAATGGGAGATGAAATAATAAACCAAGATGAAGATGGTTTGGTAATAAGGCAAAAGGATTGGGAAATTCAAATTTGAATTTGTAAATGGATTCAAATAGGCAATATAAGATTTTAAGTAAATAAGTCAGTGAACTTATGAATAGAGAAATGGAATTGTAAAACCTAAATAAAAATGGTTCGGCGTTATGGAAAAAGGAACGGAAAAATTCAAAATTTAATTCTAAGGGAAGGAGAATTGGAATAAGGTGAAGTAAAATATAAAATGTGAATGGGCTTAAGTAAGTAAATAAGTTTTTGAACTTATAAATTGGGAAATAAAAATTTAAATTGGATTGAGAAATAAAATTGGATTGAATTGAATTTAAATTAAATTAAATGAAATTGAGTTGAATTTGGATTGAAATTTAATAAAGTGGATTGCATATAAATGAAAGTGAATCATAAATGTGATGCAAATAAATAAATTTGGAATTTGGAGAAAGGTGAAATTATATAAGTAAGGCACATATAAATCATATTAGAGTGACTATGAGTTTGGTCGTTGTAAGTATGAATTGAGTATAGTAAAATTTGGTTGTAAATCATTCGGGTGGAATAAAATGAAATATGATTTATGGTGGAAATTAAAATAGTGTTGAAATCTTGTGATCGCTTATAATTTATGGTTAACATGTTGGATTATGAAGTTTAATTGTTTGAGTTATGAGCTTTGTGTTAGGCTAGTAGGTAAATGGAATGTTGTTAAAATTTCATGATTTTGGAAACTTATGAACTTGTTTGAGTAAGTATAGGTACAAGAGGCTATTGGATAGAGTTTGGGTTGTGTAGATGCATAATAAATTAGCCATTCGTTTAAAAACAGTAAATGAAAGGTACGCCTACGCAATAAAATAAAAGAAAGGATAATATATTGCTATATATTTTGTTTCCGACCGTGTGGGTCGATGTATATATTTTATATCATATTTGATAATGTAAAATGCTCTTTGTACAAAGGAGACGCTGTCAAAATTTTTCAAAAATTTTGGGTTTTAGATTTTTTTTGAAAATTTTGGAAATTTTGGATAACTAGGAAAGTGATTTTTTGAAACGATGTTAGAAATCAAAGTTTTGAGTTGGAAATGAAGGTTAATTGATTTGGATTAAACAAGAAGGATTTTGGAGAAGTGAATATTGGATATTAGTTACGTGGGTATTGGGTAAGTTAATGGGTTGAGGAGCATTTTTTCCTACCATAGCAAATTTCGGGGACGAAATTTTTATAAGGGGGAGGAATGTAACGACCCGGAATTTTGGTCGTTAGTTTTTGAAACATTTAATTCATTTTAAATGTTGGGTGTGGGTTGTTAATTGATTTTGAAATATGGAGATTTGGGTTGAACTAGTAAAATGAGTTATAATTTCTAACATAATGATTTTGTTGAATTTGAATTATAGTATTGGACTTTTGGATGGAATCAAAAGTCGATAAGTTAAAATTGGAATCTTTATAATAATTTAATAATGGAATTTAATATATAGTAATAATGTAAATAATCATATTATGATTTAAAATGAATCAGAATGATTTCTAATGTGAATATAAATTCTATATGATTTATAATTAAGTTAGTAAAGTTTTAAAAGTGAAGTTTTAAATGATTTCGACTAGAATGACCCTGACTCGACCTTCGAAAATCGACACCTAAATACTTCACCCGTATTCGAATGCCGCAGATTCAAATGTTGAGTTTGGTTCGCCGGAGCTTATAACAACATTAAGTAAACAACATAGTGGAAACAGAATGAATAATTTTATGGATACACAATATTCGATACAACAATGGTATAATTGAATATCAATACTATCTATATCAGAGCCAAAAGATATACAATAGCGGAAAGAACAACAGCGGAGGGATATCACAAAATAGGTTTCCAAAACAATCCAACAACTGCATCTCCAATGTAGAAGCTCAAAAGACTCCAAGCTCGAATCACCATCATGTTGACTTGAAGCAAACTCGGTGCAGAATGTTGAAGTGAAACAAATGCGATCCTGAATCCAAAGACTTCAAGGATATCAAATCTACATCTATTATCTGACTACCTGACTCTAGGCTGCCCGTGTGGAAAATTGTGGGCACCTAGAGTTTAGAAAGGGAACAATAAACTCTAGGTCAGTCATGGGACTGGTGTGAGCAAACAAAAATAGTTTTATTTGAACCCAAAAACAAACAAAAAGAATTTAAAAGAAATCCGCATTCTTTTTGGAAAATGAAACTACCATAAGGCCTTCCTGCACACACAATGCAAGCGCACAATTGGAGGAGATTTCTCCCTATGATAGTCAAACATGCTTGATACACAAAATCCTTTTTGATATTTTTATTAGCGCATAGTGCAGAAAATTTTTCGAAAGTATAATATTAATCTTAGCCAACATACCACATTTCATGGTATGCCTACTATAGCTACCGTGTTCAATAGCAGGTCACCGCCACATTCCATGGCAGGTTATACAACTAAAACCGTATAGGCTCGTATTGTTTTGTTTGGATTTCCAACAAATAGTCAGGCAAAGGAACTTCCTATACCGAATGGGTACGCCTCTAGAGGGACGCCCCGAGAACTTAACCAGCTCTCTGCCAACACAAGAACGGGTTACCTCTGTAACTGGGTAACCAACTTTCACGAGTATGCCATCCTCCCGTCGTCATCGACCTTTATCCGAGCGCTCGACACCAACAAATTCCAACAACACATAGGTTGAATATCTGGGCTACATACCATGATATCACCTTTTATCCAGAAGGAAATGTACATACCCTAAAGGGCGCGACCCTCATAACCTTGCTGCAACCATCACTGTTTCGACCATTTTTGGGGTGTGAGGTTCGACGAGGTCTCGTCCACAAAGCTACGCTTTTCACAATAGTCATGCTTTGATCAACAAATGATCAGCAGCATTCAGCATGCCACACTTCCAAATTGGGAGTGTATCACTGATAACCATCAACTACATAACCTCTGAGCTCGTACGTCTTAGAGAAGGGTGTTAAGCAAAGGGAATAAATTCTCCGCCACCAAATAGAAATGTATTTGATAGAAACCAACTTTACATCACAAAGTACAATGTCAGACGTACAGCCATACAAGTCCATTCCGAGTTTGAACGGAACCAAAGGCACTTCACAAAGAAGCCCTTGCAATCCCGATCGGACTCCCCATCACATATGGAGATCTCTATACCAGAGCGACTCGGTGCAGAGACATTCGATAGGAAATCTTATCGTACTCGAAAATACCTGGTCTACAACGCCGTCTTCAAATGCTATCCATTTTGTCGTATCATTATTTGGAATGGGTTATATGACATAAAGTCCTCTCCTGGCTAAACTGAATAATGAGCGCTAAATTTTAAAACCATATGGATATATTAGGATCTTAGTTAAGTCACAACTTTTAGCCCAAAACCGTTCCTTTTGAATGGTTTAAACAAATTTCCACTTTTAATCCTTTTAAAACAAAAGATTCACCTTTTAAAATCCACTTCAATTTGAAACCAATGTTCACCAATCTTTCACAAAGACTCATTCATAGTTTTCAAAACTATTTCCATTTTGATTCACCTATAACTTGAAAATCCTTTCGACAAAACTGGAAACCCTTTCATTATATGAAAGCCATTATCATTTGAAAACAAATGTTTTTTATTCGCGAAAATCTGATTATATTTACTCAAGTTATAGCTTTTCAGAGTATACATTAGAAAATTAGCGAACTGCCGTATCCGGCAAGCTTTATTTGAATTTAAATTTAAATTCCCAAAATAATTTATTCAATATACTTCAAAATTGTTTAAAATCCATATATATATATATATTATAACTTGTATAATCCTTTCAAACCATGTTTCCCAAAATAATTTCAAAACAAGACATAATATATTAAAACTAAATTTAGATTTCAAACTTCCTTTTCAAAAAAATTTCATATTCAACTCAGTTTCACTTCCAAACCAATTAGATTGAAAATTCAACTTTTAAACAAAATAATATTTAAATTCAAAATATCTGTGACTGAACCGATTCCTCGTGAAATCCATATTTGTGTGCGTGTGGTGTAGTCCAGGGGTTTTACACACAATAATAGAATATCACAACCATAATCAATTCAAGCACAACAATGTCGATAAGCGGTATAACCCTATAACGCATATCTTTCATTCACAGATTCATAGATAAATATGTAAATCCATCACAGGTAAATAAATCATAGTTCACACCTCAATAACATCACAAAACACCACACATCAGGGATATTAAACAATCCAAAGTATCCAATAGAATCCAATCTTTTATAAGAAAAATTAATTATTTAATCTGATTATAATTAACTTAAAGTGGATTAACTACTTATGAATGAATTGCTAATTCTTGTTAATTAGCATTAATTAATTACAAACCATTTTAATTAATTATCCTTTAATCATTTATTAATTAACCTTTAATAATAAATTAATTAACCTTTAATTATTAATTAATCATCCTTAATTAATAAATCCATCAATCTTTAATCATTAAATAATTAACCTTTAATTATTTAATCATTCTTTAATTAATTATCCTTAATTAATTAAATTAATTAATTAATCCTTAATTAATTATCATTTAATTAATTAGCCTTAATTAATTACAATAAGTGATTATCCCAAATCACTAAATATTAATGATTTACAAATTAATTACATTGAGTAATTATCCTTTAATCACTTGATTAATCAACTTTAATCATTAATTACTTACTTTTATTTAAGTGATTATCTTTAAGTAATTAATTGCCTTCAATTACTTACACTAATTAATATTAATTAATTAATTATACTTGATTGTAATTACACAAATTAATTATTCCTTAGTTACATTAAGTAATAATCTTTTATTAATTACATTTAATTAATCTCATCAAGTAATTATTCTTTAACTACTCATCATTAATTACTTAACTCTTAATTAATCCTTAATGAATACTTAATTATCCTTTAATTAAGTAATTATCATTGGATTTCAAATTAAAACAACACATTTATCTCAATTAATCACATAATTATATTCAAGTTTATTTGATAAACCTTTAAAATTAATTATCATTAACACATGGATCAACTAAAGACATTTAAGTTAATCAAAAACTTGAAAACATTTCCTTAATTAACTATATAATTACAATATTAAATTTATTTAACATAGATTTTATAATAAAGGTTATATATGTATATAAAAGCACTTTAAAACTAAATTTATTTGAAATAATTTCTTTAAAGACTTAACTAATCCCCAAAATTATAATAAAGCATTTATTATTTTAAAAGAATTAACAAGAAGGTGTTTAAACTTGATTTAAATTTAAATTTGGAAAAACTTGTTTTATAAAAAAACAAAAACTGTTTCAACATCAACCCCGAGACCACTTTGGGTCTTCACCCGAGTCAAGTACCCAATCCCTTGAGACCCTCTTCGAGTTATCCTTTTTTTTGTTTTAAAACTTTGTTTAAATTTTCTAATGTTAAAATGTAACGACCCATGAATTTCGGTAATTAAATTTGCCATATTTATAAGATTTTGGAAAGAAATTTATAAAGAAATATAATTTTCATAATTTGTAATGCAGTAAATGTTAAGAATTAACCTATTAAATATTATATTGATTAAAATGGACTTAATTAAAAAGGTTGAATTAAATGAAATCCTATTTATTGGAACCTAATTTATTGGTATGCAAATGTCTAATAAACGAGTTATTACAAGAGATTGTAATTTAAATAAATTTCTAAGGACTGAAGTAGTGAAAGGTTTATACTTGCATATAAATTGAATATGAGAAATTAAAGGTAAGTATTAAATTGATTTAAGTAATAAAACATTGTGAACGGTATTTGATTTTTAATTTAGGAAACGTGTTAATGCATGTAATATATATTAAATAAAACTGAACGTAAATTTTGGTAATAAGGTTAGAACAAGCTTATTTATAATAAATGTAGGGTAATCCCAATTGATTTAAAAAATTGTGAAGTTTTAATTGATTTAAAGTAGAAGATTTTGGAAATAGATTTAAAACTTTATCAGTTGATACAATAATACGTAATAAATGGAAAATTTATACGAATCAATGTTAGATAATTAATCATAATGTTTGTTGTTGAGGATAAACTTTTCTTTAATAATGGTTAAAATATTAACAGAAGTGCGAATGTAAACTTAATAAACATGAATTTATATATACGGTAAATAATTGGCATAAAGGCTTGGACTAAGGAAAAGTTATTAATTGTTTTAAAACCTTAATTAATATGGGTAATAAATTTAATATAAGCAAAACCAATGCAAATATTGAATTAATCAGTGAAGCAATAATAATAAATAGTAATTAATTCAAAATGGGTAACTTGGGAATTATGTAGATTAATATACGTAGTGACTAAAATTGGTAATCCATTTACAATTATTGATAATATTGTTGGTATAAGATAATAAGTATAAAGGTCAATGCAATACCAATTAATGGATTGAAGGTGATTGCAAAATTGGAATTCGATAAATGCAGTAACTGATGTAGTGCATATAAATTTATGGAAAAAATGTAAGATTTTAACTGATGGTAATTAAAAATTGGAGATAATGTAAGTTCCCTTTGACTATTGGTTAACGTGAAGATTTTAAAAGCAAGATTTATTAATTTAATGGAAGTGTAAAATTCAATAATTTAATTGATTGTAAATAAATGAAATTCCATATTTAATATTACGTTAATGTAAGTAAGATAACATTGGTAAGTAATGTTAAGGTAATTCATATTTGACAAATTTATTGAGTTATAAGGATCGGGAATAAAGCTTTATTAATTTTTTTTATTTAATAAGTGGATAAATTGCAAATAAGTGGAATATAATACTTAAAATATTACATAAATGAGAATTTAGATGAAAAGTGAGAATGTTATTGTAATGGAATTTGATTTCAATAATTATTCCATCTGTTTTGTTAATAATGAATTCAATAGTAGAATGAAAAGAAAATTTAATAGAAGTTTTAGAAATTTAATTTATAATTTAATCAGCATTTAAGAAACATCTAAATTTGTTTAAATTTGGATAAATGACTAAGAATTATTAAGTGATAAAAATTTCCAATTCTAAAACTTAAATATAAAAAAAAATTGATTTATTTACTAATTCTTAATTTATTTAATTAATATGAAAATAGCCATTTTGGCCACTGACTCGGATTTCGACGAAACAAGTTTCAACGGATCTGTATCGGTGAATTATTGTAGGGTTTCAAGTTTCGTATCGGACTTGTCATTTGATCGTACGGACTCGAAAAGCCTTGAAATTGAAACTGAAATCAATTGAAATCAATTTGAAAATATTGATTTTAGCATAACTTCTTCATACGATGCAATTTGAACCCGAAACCTTTTCCACATCGTTTAAAATATTTTAAAACACCTATTTTGATATATGGGTTTACCCAATTTTGTTTCGGGGTCAGAATGGGCTTTTCGGGCCATAGATTGTTCAGCACGTTTATTTATCTGGTCCATCTACTCTATGTCAACCCTACCTATACATACCCGGTTATAAACCCTGATTTCTCCTCATTCTCATTTGTTTGTACGTACCTTCTTTCTCAACTCCTCATCCCAATGGCAGACAAAACCTAATTCCCAAATTCCAAAAAATAATTTCAATTTCAATATATATATATATATATATATATATATATAGATATATAGATATATATATATGCGGATCTGCAGCAGCTTCTGGTCGCGCTTCGGGTTTCAGAGGAGAAAACCCTACAACAACTTCGGGTCAGGAAGAAAATGACTCGGGTCGCTCTGGGTCGTTTTGGTGAAAACTCAGAGCAAGCACAGGGGATTTGAGGCGGCGGACCGAAGTTGAACTCGAAGTTGACCCAAGACCAGAATTTTCCAATCTTCAAATTTTCATAGCTTTTTCATACCACCTCGGATTTACGTGCCGTTTCTTTTGTTAGGATCATATTGAAATTCCGGATCTTTTGACGCTAGTTTGGATAAATTTGAAGACTGTGCAATTTTTGGGTCTAAATTGGATTTAAATCCAATTTAAATTAAAAAGGTGAGTGTTTTAACCCACTCACAACTTCTAAGATTTATTATGTTTGTTAAATGATTTATGATGTGTTTAGAAATTTATTTATAGCTGTTTGGAATATTTTTCATCATTATCTCAGTAAATTTGCATTCATATAATTTACTTGTTATTTAATTCATTTTTGCATTTAAACTGCCAGTTAAATTTTATTAATTATTCATTGCGTATAAACTGTCAGTTAAAATTTGTTATTTATTTATTTATTGCATTTAGAACTGCCAGTTAAACAACTATTTAATTCATTATTGAAAAATAAACCGTCAGTAATTAATTGTTATTTATTTATGCGATTGTTGAATTGGATGATAAATTGATAAATGTTGATGATTGATATGATGGATGAATGGATGCTGTATTTATATTGTATAAACTACAAGTTATTATGCATTTTCATTTCATTCAGGATTGTGGTTTGAAATGATATACAACCACATTTGTATTTTAAATTGCGGATTGAAATGATAAATATCCATATACTTGACCATAGGATAGAAAATTATATACAGGCACCGCGGTATATATATATAAGAATTTCTTTTGAAATGATTTTCTATGGTTTTGAAAATGATACGGTGTAATAAATATTAAATTTTGATATGTATATATATATATATATATAGTAAAATTCTTGAATTTAGCTATGTATAAATTTGTTTCGAATTTTAAAATAAGCTAAATAATGAAGTTGATTTCTTTTATATAATATGGTTAAGTATCTATTTAAATTTCTATTGTATATAGAGTTTTTAATAACTCAAATAAAAGTAAGGATGAAGATAAATGTGAATATGATTTGAATTAAAGTATTTAAGAATTATCCTCGAAATTTTGTTTTGAAATATAAATAAATTAAAATTTAAAGGGTATGATTTAATAACTTGATTTTGATTAGAGGATTTCAATGAATATTAAATTGATTGAAAGAATATTATCAAGTTAATTTAATTAAAAGAATACCTGTTATTGAAGTTTAAGGGTTTTGCTTAAATAATATTTGCTGTATTAAGTAAACATTTCAAAATTTAAAGAAGAAGAATTGGATTTGATATATATTAAATTATCAAAGAATCCATTTTGAAATAGTGGAATATTTAAAGATTTAAATAATATGAACTATAAAAATTTATGTTCTGAAATATGGGATATTCAAGCTTTCGATTATATGGGAATTAAAATGGTTTATTTGGAGATTCAAATTGGTATTGGGAATTTATTGAAATTTAAAGAAGCTATTTTAGTATATAAAGTAATATAGTATTTAAACCATTAAGTATTAAAAGTTATGTTTCAAAGCTATGGTTTCAAAGTATATAGATTTGTAAATGCTAAGATTTTGGATAAAGGATATTTTGAAATAAAATGATATCATATTGATTTAGGTTTTAAAAAGAAATGATATCATATTTATATGGTTTTAAAATAGATATTATATTCTGGTTTTAAAAGTATAAACTATTTTGAAAAGACCGCGGTGTTATAATAACGATTGGTTGTTGAAGAGATCGGGATCGGAAGTTGTCTACTCTCTGCTAACTCCGAAAACCACTTTAACAACCGTGTATGCGGTGGAGATTTTAGAATGAAGTAGGTTGGTGGCGGCGTTTCCTTTGAGGTAAATACGTAGACCCGACTCCCATGAGTTGGCATAAGGTGGCTAAAACAGGAGCGATTCTCGGGCTAATGAGGTCATTCCTCTGATCGAACGCACTCCTTCGATATTATAATCAGACTTTTGGATTGATTAGGTGGCAACCTTTACTTTTGATTTGGGGGTGTTGTTCGAGGTGGGCGGTAGTAGCTGCTACGCGTTTCCACCAGCCCGGATAGCAATTGGTATATCTACCTTGGCATTGCCTAGTTGTGCCGTGTCACCTACCGTACCGAGCCTTGTACAAGTTTGGATTTCTCCCGTAGCCCCTGTGGTATCCTCTGATGGCTTCCCGATCAGGAGGGACTATGATATTGGATGGACTACAGGGACTATTATTGTGTTAAGGGGGAGATTGGGAAACTCCTTAACGCTATTTAAAAGTATGTTTATTCTACTATAGACATTATTATAATAGCGAAATATACTACATAGTAAATAGTTTAACGGATCCTTAAGAGATGTAAATCCCGAGCATCTTTTGAGTTACTGCACTCGTATTATTTCTGTTAATTTAACTTACATAAGTTCTTTTAGTTCTGACTCGAGTGTTTTGTCTTTTCAATTCGCTCGGGTCAGTCCGAGCTTTTCAAGATTTGAAGATTTTATTCTGGAGGACGAAGACGAAGATTTGTAGTATTATTATCTACTATATTATTCCACTACACCATTTAATTCCGCTGCATTAATTATTATTCTCTGGTATATGTACTCTGGTATGTATTGTATAAATATAATCAAAGGTTTTGTGAAACAGCTTCATGAACTGTATATTTTATTATTATATTTTATCCTTCCGCTGTGAGATTCTATTTTTTTTATTTCTTTCTTGTTTTTCTTATCTACCCTATAACAATCCGCCCTTCGGTATGGTTTGAATTGGCACGTGTGTCGATTTAAAGCGTGCGAAAAGGCGGGACGTTACAGTTGGTATCAGAGCTTTGGTTTAGCAATAAACCTTAGCTTTGTGGGGTCTGACCTTTACTAATAGGGTAGTAATACCCTGTGGGAGTCGCTGAGTGTATATATGAGAGAGCGTATTTATTAGTGTTATAAAAAGGTTTTAATATTGTGTTAATCTATTCCGTTTTGTATTTATAAATTCTGGTTGATGCGTGGGACGTTATGACATCAATAGGGATTTCTAAACACTTAATAGGACAGACCGACATAATATTTGTTTTTAATATAGGCAAATGAAATAATTTTGCCTGTTATATTTTTCTATATATATAAAATAAATTTTATAAAGATTATATTTGGTTGTAATATATTGGTTGTTAGGTAATGGAATTTATAGATAATAGTCGAAATAAGATTTAAAATAAAATAAATTAAAATTGGAAATGTAGAACTTAAGTTCCAGGGTTTTGAAAATTCTTTTGAATGATTTAGGAATATAATAATAATATTATCAGAAGTATTTTTTGATATAAGTATTTCAATATTATTTGAAAGAAATGTTTAAAAAGAAATTTTGGAAAGAATAAACTTTGTACTTCCCTCTCTGTCGCTGGAAATAATTTCGGTAATGAGTGCACGCATCCTCGACATTCATTTTCGAGTTTCGAAGGGGAAAGGCTACTGTAGTAGTTTTACTGCAGATGTATTTTGATTAACATACATAAATTTTAAATTGTTTTATTTTTTTTAAATTGGATATATAAATTATAAGTATATATTTTATTGGTTATTTTAAAATAATTTGAAATTTAACCCGGTATTTAGTTCTTAAGTTCCAATTAATTAACAGTTTCAGTTATAGTAGTGAAATGGAATGTAACTAATTAATAAATGCAGCCTTTAATTAAAATAAGCGATTTAATGATAGGTTATGAATGAAATTAGATGAAATTTGAAATTGTATCCTATGAAATAAAAGATATAATTACTGAACATTAATTAAAAAAAATTGAGTAAAACTTGTATAACTTTCAATTACATTCTTAAAAAGCATATATATAACTTACCAAATATTAAAAGTTGAAATGTTAATAAGAAATGTAATAAATATTATACAAGCAATAAATTTGAGGTAATGAAGGTAATTAATGAAATTCTTTAATAAATAAGGATTTAATGTTGTAATTGTTGTAAACTTAAGTTATAATTGAAATTTCACTATATTTAAAATATAATTAAAGGTAAGCATTATAAATAGATGATAATAAATTTAAGTAAATAAAATGGAATGCTATTATAATAAAATATGATAAAGAGTGAGTATTGTAAGTAAGCAACTAGAAACTTAAGTATATGGTTGAAGCTATTATGAATAAAATAAGTAGAAAAGATGAATGCAGTAAATATATATTTGTAGACTTAAATTAATGTATTAATGTGATAAGAAATTGATTTGCACATGAATACTATAAACAAATAAAGCTATGCAATATGAAAGGAAAAGAGAAAAATGAATGATATATATATAAATATGAGTGCAAACAAGTGTAATAAACATTAAATTAATGGATGGAAATAAAAGTTGTAAGAAATAAATGTAAGAAGTGTTGAAGTTATTTATAATAAAATAAATGGAAAGATGTATGCTGTAAATAAATGAGGTCATGCAATAATAAATGAATGAATAATTATAATGAAAAAAAGGGGAAACTGGCATGACCCGAGTTAATGGAAGTAAATAAAGTGTAAGTAATAAGTGAAAATAAAGGAATGTGATATAATAAAGAGAAATTTTAAAGTTAAGTAAAAAGACAAACCATATATGAATAATTAGAGAAATAAAACAACAAAAGGATGGAATGAAATTAATAATAAGTGAAGTTGATTGTTGTTTGGATTTATTGTTGTTTGGTTTATGTTTGTTTGGGTATGGATACTTTAAATTATTTGGATGTAGGAATAATCTATTTAGTTTCATCTAAGACTGCTGAGTAAATGATGCACTTAGTAGTTTATTCTATATTCTGTACAATTTAAAGTTTTGAACCCGAACAACTATTTGTTTTGTTGGATATGAATGAATGGTTGATTTGTATTGATTTTGTATGATGTTGGTTGCAATGATTGTTGTTTATATTTAATTGGTTGAAACAACCTTAAATAATTCATTTTATATAATTGTTAACCCTTTTAGATTATATAAGTGAAATGCAGATTATGTGTGATGCCCCACCTCTATACCCACACTAGAAAAGGACACTACAAAGTAATGCCGTCAACTAGCTCGGAGGATAAGGCTGTTGAGGAGCGACCATCCGTGAAATTGCTTTGTGCGAGCACCGATATAACAGATAGTATAACATGCATTAGATTTCAAGAGGAAATCTGACATACCGATACAAACTCAAAGCTACTACACAGTGGCTAATATATCTTCGGAAACAAATATAGAAATAAATATAACACAAATCAGTCACAAACAATTCATATCACAAAGGCTGAAATAGATATAAATATTACACATAAAAGTGTACGTCAGAGTAGTGGTCAAATAAGATCCACAATATCACAAAAGAATAGACAGAGGTGTCAGAAAAACGAATATGTATACATCAAGGAGTCTCAATCTCAAATGTATACAACCAAAAACTACTAAACTAGAGTAGTAAGCCAAATAAAAGGCGATGGTCCCTGATAAGAAGTCAAGTAGATGCACCTGTAATATCTCAGTCTGACCCGAGTATTATTTAAGAAGAAAATAATAAACGGATCAGTCTAACTATAATTATTAGATAAAATGAGATATAAGAAGAGATATAATAATAAAACGTATAATAACCAAAAATGTCATACAACGAAAAGTATACACTAGAAAATCCACAAAAGTCATACAATATCTCAAGAATCTCATAGCATCAAAAAGAATATCATATTCTTTATTTAATTCACCAAGCCACAAAAAAATGACATACATATCAATGCCGTAAAAGTTGGTGAAACATAAATTCAGAAATCAATAATTAGAAATCCAGAAATCACGAGAAAAAGAGGATGGCCCATCCCATAAACTGGACATCGACTCACCTAGAAAGACACGCCCCATGAACAATGGAACATCGACGCACCTAGAAAGATACACCCCATGCTCTAGCATCGACGCACCTAGAAAGATACACCCCATGCTCTAGCATCGACTCACCTAGAAAGATACGCCCCATGCATAAATAAACATCGATGCACCTAGAAGGATACACCCCATGTAATGTCTAACATCGATGCGCCTAGAATGATACACCCCATGCAAAGTCGAACATCAACGCACCTAGAAAGATATGCCCCCTGCATAGACGAACATCGACGCACCTAGATAGATACGCCCTATGTTAACGTGAAAATCCGACGTTAACACCTCGGTGTGTGAAGTGTGATCGTGAAAGCACCACCCGCAAATACGGGAATCCAAGAAGACAGTAATTCACAGAAAAATGCAGTAAATGAACACAGGGTTTATAGTGGTTCTGCTTATAATCAAGCCTACGTCCACTTCAATCTTTTCTTATTGCTGATTCGATTACAACTTATTACAATCTCTTTCAATTACAATCCAATTCAACTCAAAAGACAAGTAGCTAGAAGAAACTTCAATGAAAGAAAGTTCTTTGAATTCATGATTGAATGTGCTGAATTTCTGTTTGAAGTTGATCTAAGCGTCTTGTGCGTGCTTGAAGTGTTGGAGTGTAGATTAGCTTGAAGATAGTAGAATCTCGGTGTCCTGAAGAAACTGATCCAAAAGTCCCCTTCATGCTTGAGGTAGGTTGGTATTTATAGGGAAATCTCCCCTTTGGATCGTAAGTCGTGTTCGACTCATGGTAAGTCATGGCCGACTTATCTGGCCAAGCCTCTGGTCTCTCAATGGTTCGCTCTTCAGAATTACAAGTCCTAAGTCGCCCACAAGTCAATCCCCTTTGACATAAGCATTGTGGCAGCGGACTACGACTCAGTGGCTTTAGGTCGTGGACGAGTCATGCTAAGTCGTGAGTCATGGCTAAACTGGCAAGCTAATCCTAAATCACGCACGAGTTAACTGGATGTGGTTTCTTATTTGCTCGTTTGAGTCGCTGACGACCTAAGGTAGGTTGTAAGTCGCACAATTCCTTGACTCGCGCAACTCCTTAAGTTGTTGAGTCGGTAACTAGTTAAGTCGTTAGGTCGGTATCCATTTTTGGTCATTGAGTCGATAACTTTGATGAGTCGCATATCAGTTAAGTCGCAATCTTTCTTAAGTCATATACCCACTGAGTCGCTGACATCCTTAAGTTGCTTAGGGCTTTAAGTTACTAACTCGTTGAGCCGGTAACTCGTTGAGTCGGTAACTTGCTGAGTCGGTAACTCGCTGAAGACATTAAGCCGCTTCATTTCCTATGTCGTTAACTGCCTCAGGTCGTCAAGTCCTTTTCTGTTAGCTTTCTTAAGTCGTTGATAAAACGGGGTTAACATTTGCCCCTCGAAGTACACGCCTAAGTCGTAGGTCGTGTGCTTCGATTTCTCTAATCCATGCTTTGAAGAGTCGTTAGGTCGCGGACGACCTATGAGAAAATAATGTCGTGTGTGCCGATTCGAATCCCACTGTTCTGGTGAATAAAAGTCTTAGGTCGCTTCTTCTTCATCTACTTACTTCCGTGTTATCTTCCGCCATTATTGACCTTCGAAGCTTTCAGAAACGAATCCAATCGGTTTACCTCGTCACCAATCAAGTTCCTACAATCTTCATCATCACACTGCGTAAGTAAACTCATTACTCACTCGATTTCACGATTACCGCTACCTTTCAAACATGGACTTCCTGCTTTCTAACCCCAATCTAGATCCTCACACCATGCTTCATCCCAAATCATGTTACGATCGATTGCCGACAAATTTGGAGCGGCTTGATTGAGTTTTTAGATGATTTGCAAGTGGAAGACGATGGGTTACCATGAGTCAGTTGATCCACGAATTTAGAGGAGACGATATTGTCCTATACGGGTTAACGGGTTAGGAAGATGACGGGTTACTGATTTAAGAAGAGGTCGGCCGGTCAAAGGAAGCGTGACATTAGCTTGGACGCGACTCAATAATTTTGAGCGACCCAATAACCTCCGCGACTTAACTCTGGACCGACTTACCAACTTTTGCGACATAAGTCTTAAGTCGTGGCCGAGATAGGACTTGGAGAATTTCATGTCGCTTCGAACTGAAATCTTTTCCTCTTACTATGCCTTACGACTTAAAGAACCAACGACTTAAAGCATTAACGATTTGAGCACAAACGATCTAAACTTAACTTGTCCCATAATCTTTAGATCGTGGACGAGTTAACACATTGAACTGTTTTGAAGCATAATTCTGACTTGAACTTTGACTTGAATTGCTGAAATAAACAGTCTGAGTACTGAAATGTTTGGACTTTAACCTGTTAAACTTTATTGTATTTTTTGTTTTACAGATTGCTTCAATTTGCAAGCTAACAACCTGCTTAATACAATATTCACAGAAAATTGGGACGAATATACTGCCACTGATTGCCCATATCCGATGATAGATTAGTTAATAAAAGATAATTAACTTAAATAAATTGTTTGAATGAAGTGCTTTAAATCAGCAAATTCAAGCACAATATTAAAGCAACATTGAAATAGTCAACTGAAATTGACCGGTTTGCACCAATACTGTACCTGAACTTTTTAAATTAACAAGTTTTGAAATTTGGTAATCGATCAATTGTCGACTAGTTTAATTTCAGTTATATTTACTTGTTATTCTCATTAGTTCTGCACAACACTTCACACTTTTAGGAAACGTGCACCTTCACGTTTGAACATCCAATTACTTATGTAGAATGGCTTCTCATCAAGAAGAAGAAGCGGAAACTCAAGCGAGAGAGACCTTTCAGGTAGCTGTTCCTATAGAGAATCCTCCAGAGAGAGCTTCGACTAGCCTTACTCCTATAGCGTTTATTCAGATACGCACTCAATTTGGTTTTGCTAAAAATGAAGTACTACTTCCCAGGCCAAATGATACTGCCGACAGTCCTCCCCGTGGTTTTGTCACAGTTAATCGTCAAATGTGCATAAGCGGGGCGATTCCTCCCTTTAATGACTTCCTTCGAACTTTTCTCTTCCGGCTGACAATATCTCCGTTTCAACTTCATCCTAATGGCTACGCCATCTTGATGGGGTTGTGTGTTTTGTTTAGGAGAACTCTCGACCGCTTGCCAAGTTTCGAAGAAATCTGCTACTTATGCTCATTCACAAAAATTAAAGATCATCCTTCCATCATAGTTATAAGGAGTGCTAGAAACCGCAAACTCATCACTGATCTTTCTGACAGCGTTCATGGATTCTTAAGTCAGTATTTCTTTGTTCACTGCCTCCCAGGGTTTTACGCCATTTGGAGAGTAGGAAGTAAGATTAGTTGCTTTTATTTTTCCATTCCTGAGCTTTTTGAGATCCGAGTTGCTAAGTGCTAATCTCGCTCTTTCCTTTTTCAGCACTTCCTCCCCCTTCTAAAGATCCAAGCCTCAAACAAATTTTTGAAAGACTAAATGCCGTGGCCAAAGGGGAGAGGAGTATAAAGTTTTTGTTGAGGGATGAACTTTTGCATCAATATGGACTTCTTCATACTTCTCGCTCTACACACCCCCATGAGGTTCCGGATTCCCCTGCTAAAGCTTCTGATGCCCCAGCTCCTATTGAAGAGCCTGTGCGGAGTGAAAATACCATCGAAGCTTCACTAGTGAAATGTTCAACTCCGAAAGATGGTGCGGGGCCGTCTGACAAGTCTGCGCTTGCCCCAATTATTGAAGAAGAGGAGCCTCTTCAGCGAACCAAGGAGATTGTTGAGGAGGGAGTTGATGGAGGGAGCCTTATTAGGCATGATGGTGATGACATCTTCGAGGGTTTAAGCGACATAATGATCACTTCTCAAGAGCTCTTCAAAGATGACCCTGCTGTCACTAGAGTTATATCTCCGGCAGTTGAAGCGACTTCTGCCCTTAAACAGACTCCTTCATCCCAAGAATTGCCATTACCTATAAAACCTGTCGTTACCCCTCAACTGACGAGCGGTTCGTAGTCTAGTTTGGCGCGTGTAGTTTGCACATTACACATACTTAGGATCTTTCCAGCCTTTCCATGCACTTATTTTTTTATACTCTGACGGTTCTCAAATTTTTGTTCATTTCTTCAATTTCAGGTTCTTCAATGGGGCAAAGTGGCTCTTATTATGATGACTTCAAGAAATATGGAAGGCGTAGCCAATATGATTACAGACGCCATCTTCCCCCTCGGAGGGAAACTGACGAAGAGAGAGCTATCAGAAAAGCTAATGAGAAGAGAGCATATGAGGAGCGACATGGTAGAGGAGAAGAACGATATGACTCTTCCCAAAAAGAAGACAATTCCCATAAGCGGAAATCTCATGATGATAGAGGGAAGAGTCATATGGAGGATGATACAAGCAAACGGGCCAGACTTAGCGAACAAACAGCGTCTGCAATCTCCGATAAGACTGATGCCCCTGTTTCTTCTAAATCTCCGGCTCCTACTCGTACTGATATACAAGCAATCATCGGGAGACCTTCCTATACGGTTGGACCAGGCCCAGCTACACTTCAGAGTCGATTTCCAAACTGGTGCCTGAAGGGGGTTTGCTTTGATCTTGACCTGGTTCCCATAGATAAAAATGCCATGTTGCGGAACCTTGACGCCGTCAGAATTGACATCGAGAGGATGTCAAATTGGCAAAAACTTGTTGATGAGCTTCAAACGGTGAATCGGGCCAATCTCGAGGCTATGCTAACAATGGAGAGTGAAAAAACCGAATGGCAAAAGATCCTTAAGCAACATGATGCAGAAATGAATAGCATTGCCGCTTACAACGAAAAGCTTGAAGCGGAAGTGGAAAAGCTTAAAGAAGAGCTTGTTACTTCTTCCACTTCCTACTCTCAAAGGGAAAATGTGCTTCAACAACAATTGCAGGATGCACATGCTAGCCAAAGAGCGGCTGAGGACAAACTTAAATGGCAGGAGAAAGTTATAGAAGATTATCGCGCTGAAGTTACACAGTTGCGACAACGGAATTGCTCCCAGGACCTAGAAATAGAGATATTAAAGACTCGACTTGCCACGGCTGAAAAAGAGCGCGATGAGGCTGTTGCCAGTAAACTTGCAGCTGAAGAAGCTCATCAAGCTACCAAAGCCGACCTCAGCTCGACATTATTTGATTTCTATTTGCAAAGTGTGCTGGGACGTGGCAGTCTTGCATTCCGGGGCCCCAAATATGAAGTTACCCTAGCCGAAGTATGGGAAGCCACGCTTGATATGCTTAAAGGCGCCGGGTACACTAAAGAGGAGCTAGAGGCGCATTACTTAGACTCTGAAGCTCGTGCGGCCCTTGCTAGAGGAAAGGAACAGCTTGCTAAGGACCGTGCTGAGGCAGCGGAAGGAGAGAATTTAGAGAAGATGCCTTTATCTGACCCCACTCATCCTTTCATTTCTGCTGATGTTGGCATTGCTGGTTCTAGTTCTCATGCACTGATTCCTACCAAAGCTGATACCGGAGCCACAATTGCTCGAGCCGTAAATGAGCCACAAGAGAGTGCTGAAACTCAAGATTATGAGATTGATGTGATACCACCAACTTCTCCAGGTAACCCTAATAATGTTCAGGGAGGCAACTTGCTAGTTTCCCATGAATTTGATGAGCTTCTTAATTATTTCTTGAATCTTGACGAGCCATTGTCTCCTCTTTTTACGGGGAATACTGACATTTTAAGCTTTTCCTCTTTTGTAGAGAAAGTACCAAGTATGATTCAAACTTCTCCTCCTCCGGTTATTGCTCCTCCGCTTCCCCAAATCACTCCTACTCCTCAGCCGGGATTGTAGGAAGAAATAATAGGTGCCCTTCAGGGCTTGGATGACCCAGCTACTTCGCAAGAGCAGAAAGACGAAGGACTTGAGGGAGGTGACATATCTCCGGAGCGGACTCCTTCAGATGACATAACTTTGTCTAAACTTGTCACTCCAGGAAGTGAATCTTCTTCAAGGAAGAAAAAGAAGCGCGGAACATCGAAGAAGAGGAGGAAAAGCATCATTGCTACTGAAGAGGAACCAAAAATTGAACCAACTGTACCTCCCTCTCCTTCTTCCCTCGTGCTTACTGATCGACCCAAAAAGCTAATCATCCGGCCGAGTGAAGGGTCCAAAGGTGGCAAGAAGAAATGAAGATCCCAGTTTTTAGCTTTTGGCTTTTTGCATGCACTAGCCGAATATTGTGCGGGTATCGGCTCCCGCTTTCTTTATTTCAAAATTTGTACCTGTACCTGTACAAAATTGACAGTAATGAATAAAATGATTCTTCTTACTTGTATACATTTCTGTCTGTATTTGAGAATGCTTTTATTCTTTGTTTTTGTACAAGTTTCTTTATATAATATTGCATCGAGCTTGTGATATGTTGTTTGAGCATTATTTTTACCAATGTAGCTATATCGTGTTACCTCCATATCATAAGCCCGTTGCAATATTTCAAACTTCGAGGGGACTTGTATTCTTGTTTTTTGAGGAACACTTATTCCACACTTGGGGGAATATTAGTTTGTTCAAAAATAGAGTCCACCTCATTTCGTATGAGTTTTCACGCTCCACCCTTCGGAGATATCACTCTTTCTTTCGTGCATATATGTACTTTTATAGAGTGAATTCTCCTATGTAGTAGAGCGGGCCTCTGAAGGGCACTTTAGTCTTTTGGGGAAGGGCCTTCTTAAAATAGATGATTCAACCTTCCTTTGAGAGCCAAAGTGTAACTCTTGAAGAGGTCTTTTTGTTGCGCCTCTTTGGAGGGCTTTTTTGATCTTTGTTTTACATTTCTGATGAAATGCTTCTTTGAAAAGTTGTACCTCTGAGGAGGGCTTTTTCACGTTTCAACACTTGGAAGTTTTATTTCAATCTCGGTGAAACGTGTGCCTCCAAAGAGTTGTGCCTCCGAAGAGGGCTTTCCACGTTTCAACACTTGGAAGTTTTATTTCAATCTCGGTAAAACGTGTGCCTCTGACGAGGTCTTGTTATCATTTCAACTCCTGGTGAAGTGGAACTCCGAAGAGCGACTCTTACACTTCAGCTCCTGGTGAAATGGGTCTCCGAAGAGGGCTTTTTCACGTTTCAACACTTGGAAGTTTTATTTCAATCTCGGTGAAACGTGTGGCTCCGAAGAGGTCTTGTTGTCATTCAGCTCCTGGTGAAGTGGACCTCCGAAGAGCGACTCTTACACTTCAGCTCCTGGTGAAATGGGCCTCCGAAGAGGGCTTTTTCACGTTTCAACACTTGGAAGTTTTATTTCAATCTCGGCGAAACGTGTGCCTCTGAGTGGGGCTACTGCCTGGGAGTTACTCTCTCATGGTTGGATGGATTCATGGGGCGGACGCGAGTTACTTGGACGTTCGTTATGAAAACTGTCTCAACTAGTGAACAAGTGCCTTGCCTCCCCACAGGGAAGAAGGTGCCTCCAGTCGTCTTATGGACTCCCGGGGCGAACACAAGTTACTTGGATGTTCGTTGCACAAACTGTCTCAGCTAGTGAACAAGCGCCTTGCCCTCCCATTGGGAAGGTGCCTCCGATCGTCTCACCCATAGAGGAAGAAAACTCTCATTTTTCGGCTTGAGCCGTCAGGGGTCTTTATCCTCCGAAGAGTTGTGCCTCTGAAGAGGGCTTTTCCACGTTTCAACACTTGGAAGTTTTATTTCAATCTCGGTGAAACATGGGCCTCCGAAGAGGTTTTTTGTTGGTGCTGGTCAGCTTGCCTATCTCTTTTTGCTGGTTGTCCACATTAGTAATCCCTTGGTACCATCTTTAAGCATGCATCATCTTTATTATTATTGGGTTGCTTTTTCCAAAGGAATGTACTCTAGCGGAATCACTAATTGTTTGCTTAAAGTACTTCTTACATAGGATTTTGACCCTAGAATTTTTTGCTGCTTAAAGATTGCTTTTGAGTGATGCCAAGGATTGCAATTGCCTGGTATTGCGATGGTTAAGTCTGTTTTTAATTGCCTGCAAATTTAAATCAATATTTTAGCAATATATTCAAAGTACTTTACATATCGAAATAAAATAAGCGACTTGTAATAGTAAAGAACACAGGATTTATAGTGGTTCGGCCAAAAGCTGAGCCTACATCCACTTTATAGTTCTCATTATTGACTTGCACTGGTTTTACATGAGCTTTCAATACAAGAATCATACATTCATAATTCTTTTACAACATTTCAGTAAAGCTTTTAAGTAAAATAAGGACGCAAGTGATTGCTGTTCCAGGCTCTCGGGATTGGATCTCCTTCGACAGTTGAAAGCTTGAATGTGCCATTAAGAAGTTTGCTGCCTATAACATATGGCCCTTCCCAGTTTGGCCCAAGCACTCCTGTTGCTGTCATAATTCTTTTCAAGACTAAATCCCCAATTTCAAAGCTGCGCTGGCGGACTTTGGAATTGAAATGCCTGGCTATCCTTTGCTGATGGGATGCAACTCTGAGCTTAGCCTCTTCTCTTCTTTCATCATGGAAGTCAAGTGCCTCAAGTTGTAGTTTTTCATTCTCAGCTTGATCGAAATGGATTCTTCTATGTGAGGGGACTTCCGTCTCTGCTGGAATCATTGCCTCTGATCCATACGCCAATGAAAATGGAGTGTGACCAGTCACAGTTTTATGAGTAGTTCTGTATGCCCATAGTGCTAGCGGTAGCTTATCGACCCAACCACCTTTTGCTTTTTCCAATTGCTTTTTGATGGTTGACTTGATGATCTTGTTTACTGCTTCCACTTGCCCGTTTGCCTGCTGATGAGCCACTGCTGAAAACCTTTTCTGGTTTTTGAATAGTTTGCAGAAGTCCTGGAATTCCTCGCTTTCAAATTGGGTACTATTGTCTGTGATTATTTTCTGAGGCACACCATACCTGCAAATGATATTTTTAGTCACAAAACTTATCATTTTCTTAGAGGTAATAGTAGCCAATGGTTCAGCTTCAGCCCATTTAGTGAAATAATTGACTGCAACAATAGAATATTTAATTCCTGATTTGGCAGTCGACAATGGCCCAATGAGATCTATTCCCCAAATGGCAAATGGCCACGGACTGACCATTTGTGTTAGCTTAGTAAAAGGTGCTCTAGGAATTTTCGCGAATCTCTGGCATTTGTCACACTTCCGAGAATATTCAGCGGCATCTCGATTAATTTCTGGCCAAAAATATCCATAACGGAGAATTTTCTTTGCTAAAGTTTGACCACCCGTATGATCTCCACATTCCCCTCCATGCACTTCAGCTAGAATTGTCTTGGCTTCTTCTTTGGTTACACATCGGAGTAATGGCATTGAAAAACCCCGTCTGTACAATCGGCCATCTTGGACTATATATCTGGAGGCTTTCCTTAGAAGCTTCTGTCTTTCTCTTGAACTTTCTGGCAAAGAACCTTTGAGTAGATATTCCAGTATCAGAGTGATCCATGATTCTTGCTCCTGAGATACATTCATAATCCTGTCAACATCCATCTCATCTGTGCTTGGTGCTGACAGGACTTCCACGGGAACTAATCCTAATAGTTGAGATTCACCAGTGCTTGAATACTTTGCGAGAGAATCTGCTTTCATGTTCTCTTCCCGGGGGGTATGTCTTATCGAATAATGATCGAAATCCTCAAGAAGCTCCCAGGCTTTTGGCAAATAAGCGGGTAGATTTCTTCCTTTAGCTTGGAATTCCTTCTTGACTTGGCATACGATAAGTTGAGAATCATTGAAGATTTGTAATGATCTGATATTTAGTTCTTTAGCGATTCTCAAACCAGCAATGAGAGCTTCATATTCTACTTCATTATTTGTCGAAGGAAATTCCAGTCTCAGTGCATAACACAATGATTGTCCTTCGGGGGTTTCAAGGACAACCCTCGCTCCAGAACAGTAGTCATTCCTTGCGCCATCAACATATAATTTCCATCTTATTGGGGCATTATAAGTCTCCTCTTCCTCACTATCACCTTTATCTATACATTCTGCAATGAAATCTGCTAAAGCTTGTCCGTTGATAGCTCTTCAGGGATAGTAAGTGATGTCATATTGGCTGAGTTCAATATTCCATTTCAAAAGGCGACCCAAAGTCTCAAGGCGAAACAGGACTTGCTTCAGAGGTTGATCAGTGAGGACTTTGATGGGATGAGCTTGAAAATACGGCCTCAATTTCCGTGATGCAATCAGTAGGCAATAGGCGAGTTTCTCCAGCTTCGAGTAATTCATCTCTGCCCCAGTGAATCTTTTATTAATGTAATAGACTGGCCGCTGGATTCTTGCATCTTCTCGAACCAATGCTGCACTGAGAGCGTGTGATGATATTGCCAGATATATGTAGAGATCTTCACCATTGTCGGGCTTTGAAAGTATTGGAGGCACTTCCATATGACGAACCAGCTCATCAAATGTTTTCTGACATTCCGGAGTCCAATCAAAGTTTTTTCTTCCTTTCTTCAGAGCGTCAAAGAATGAAATGCATTTATCAGTAGCTTTAGAAATGAACCGGCTTAAAGCAGCAACTTTTCCGTTAAGACTCTGCAGTTCCTTCTTTGTTCTAGGAGCTTTGACCTCTTTCAAGGCAGTGATCTGATCAGGATTAGCCTCAATGCCCCTAGCGCTCACAATAAATCCCAAAAACTTCCCGGACTCCACTCCGAATGAACATTTCAATGGGTTAAGCTTCATTCCGTATTTCCGGAGGACCGCGAACATTTCTTCCAAATGATCCATGTGGTCCACTGCTTTCTTTGACTTTACCTGCATATCATCGACATAAACTTCCATTGTCTTGCCAATCTGCGGTTTAAGCATGGTATTAACAAGCCTTTGGTAAGTTGCCCCTGCATTCTTGAGTCCGAAGGGCATGACCTTGTAGCAGTAGAGACCAACATCTGTGATGAAGCTCGTGTCCTCGTGATCCGGCTCATGCATGATGATCTGGTTATATCCGGAGTAGGCATCCATAAAAGATAATAATTCATGTCCCGCTGTTCCGTCCACCAACTGATCAATTTTGGGCAGCGGGAAACAGTCTTTGGGGCAAGCTTTGTTTAGATCTGAGAAGTCAATGCATACTCTTCATTTCCCATTAGCCTTTTTAACCAGAACAGGATTTGAGACCCAATCCGGGTAAACAGATTCTCTGATGAAACCATTCTCCATGAGCCGGTCAACTTCTTCTTTCAATGCTGCTGACCTTTCTGGACCCTGAGTTCTTCTTTTCTGTTTTACTGGCGTGAACTTTGGATCAATGTTGAGAGTGTGTACCACAATCTCTGGTGATATTCCACACATGTCAGCATGAGTCCATGCGAATACATCCAGATTTGCCTTCAAGAATGAAATCAGAACATTCTGAGCTGTAGTGTTGAGTTGTGAACCCACATTCAGCACCTTGTTTGGGTCCTTTGGGTCAACGGGTACCGGCACTGTTACCTCTACCGGTACTACTCTATTTTCCCCTGCACTGGCTTTCCTTGGATCCATCTCTCTTCGGGCGCCGCTATGTTCGCCAGTGCAGGGTCCACCCTGTAGTTGCTACAAGGTTTGTTCTTTGATGCGGACCGGAGGCGCCGCATCTTTTCCCATTTCTCTCTTCTTCACTTCACGAAACTCTGTAAGATAGCACTCAGGCCCCGCATTTTGATCCCCTTTAACTACCCCGACTCCATTGTCAGTGGTAAATTTTATGGTCAGACACCATGGGACGAGAACAGCTTTGAATGCAGCCAGGGTCGGTCGGCCTAAGAAAGCGTTATAAGCAGAAAATTCTTCAACAATTATAAAGGTCTGCTTTCGAGCCACCTTTCTCAGTCCCTTTCCAAGCTCTACAATCAAGTCTATAGTCCCAATCGGCTGCTTTGGCTCTGCAGCGAAGCCAGCAATTTTCAACGACGAAGCTTGGACGTCAGCCATTGGTATTTTCATCTGGTCAAAAGTTTTCTTGAAGAGAATATTACACGAAGCTCCACAGTCGACCAGAACTCTTCTAACAGTGGCCGGGCCAATACCGGCAGAAATGACCCGAGGATCTATGGTAGGGGCTTCAATACCCATAGAATCCCTGGCGCTGAATATGATGTCATCAGGGAAAGCTTTTTGCTGTTTCAATGGCGCGGCATCCTCTAATATAAAATCACTTTCCTCTGCGGGTGCATGCTTCAATGCACGAGCATACCTTTCCATCTCACCCCAGCTCCTACCTGCTGGGTGAGGACCTCCAGTTATCACATTAATGACAGGCCTATCTGTCTCATGTTCTACGGCCTTCTCACTCGAGCCTGGATAGTGAGCGGGGACTTGTTACCTTTGAATTGATGAGGTTGCAGTGTTCCTACTCCTTTTTACATACTGTTGGAGCTTGTTCTCTTTCAACAGTTTCTCAATTACTTCTTTCAAGTGTCGGCATTCGTTTGTGTCATGGCCGGGCTGATTGTGAAACCGACAGAATCTTCCACTTTTCTCCATCTTACTTCTAACCCTCATCATGGGCAGTGTAGGATAACTGATATTATCCTTGGTTGCAAAGAAGATATTTTCAGGGGTATCAGTCAAGGGTGTGAAGTTGAAAGGTCGGCCTTTCTTTGCATCTCCTTGTTTCTTTCCGCCGTCATTTCCCCCTTTCTGAGAGTTGGATTCTTTCTTGTCCGGGGCGGCATTATTGTTCCTAATCTCCGCCGATGCCACCTTAGCCGGTGCTTGTAGGCTTTCCAAGCGTATGAACTCATCAGCTTTCTTATAGAATTTATCGAGTGAATTTGGTTCTTTCATTTTCAACCATTTTCCAAATTTGCTCGATTTATCTATTGCCCTCATCAAGTATGTCAGGACCATGCGCGGCTCTGCATTATCTACCTCAGCCAAAGCTATGTTAAAACGGTTCAAAAACGATTTGATGGATTCTCCTGGGTTCTGCTCCAGACTCGACAATGACATTATATCCTTCGCTTTAGAGGCATATAATCGAAACTGCTCCTTGAATTTCCTGGTTTAGTCGGAGAACTGATCAATGGACCCGACTGCCAGCTTGGTAAACCATAATAGTGCTACTCCTTCCAGATACACCGAGAAATACCGGCACTTAATCTCATCGGATGCCCTGGCGCCAGTCATATGCCAGTCATACTTATACAGAAATTCATTAGGATCACTTGTTCCTTTATAAGCTAGGATAGTGGGCGGAACAAACTTTCTCGGGAACTCAGCTTTTAGAATCCTTTCGGTGAATGGAGTTTTGCTTGGAGGAAAACCCCACTCTTTCTCATCTTCGTCTTTCCGCATACTTTCCTTCATGATTTGATGTACCATACCTGAAAAATACTCTTCATCATCCAATGGCCCTGTGGGGCAAACATCAGCCACCCTTGCAGAATTTTGCCTTGATAGTCGTTCACGAAGGGTCGGTTGAGGTCCCGATCCTCCATCCTGAGGAAGTGGCCTTTCAATAGGGATTGCCGCCCTTTGAGAAGTATTCCCTCCAACATCCTGAGCTCTAACAGCAGAGTTCCCTTCCTTATTTGCTGGCTGACGATTAGCTTCGAGCAAATCATTTAGCTTATTCAAGATCAAGGTGTTCTGGGCATTCTGAGCCTCCAACTGTGCATTCTTGGCATTTAACTGTTGGTTAAGCCCCAAAACTACGGCGTCCAATTCCGCTCGCGTAACTCCCACAGTTGGAGTTGTCTGACTCAGAGGAGGAGAAGTGGCAGTGTTCTCTTGAACATCGTCGGGTCTAGCAGATCTATGTTTCCTTCCGGGAGCCATAATTTCTGTTAGACTTCTGATCTTAATGGAGATTCTTTCCACAAAGTTTGGTGAAGCAATGATGGAAATGTCCTGAGTTCGATGCTCTCAGTGAAAGCACCAAAAATGTTAACGTGAAAATCCGACGTTAACACCCCGGTGTGTGAAGTGTGATCGTGAAAGCACCACCCGCAAATACGGGAATCCAAGAAGATAGAAATTCATAGAAAAATGCAGTAAATGAACACAGGGTTTATAGTGGTTCGGCTTATAATCAAGCCTACGTCCACTTCAATCTTTTCTTATTGCTGATTCGATTACAACTTATTACAATCTCTTTCAATTACAATCCAATTCAACTCAAAAGACAAGTAGCTAGGAGAAACTTCAATGCAAGAAAGTTCTTTGAATTCATGATTGAATGTGCTGAATTTCTGTTTGAAGTTGATCTAAGCGTCTTGTGCATGCCTGAAGTGTTGGAGTGTAGATTAGATTGAAGATAGTAGAATCTCGGTGTCCTGGAAAAAATGATCCAAAAGTCCCCTTCATGCTTGAGGTAGGTTGGTATTTATAGGGAAATCTCCCCTTTGGATCGTAAGTCATGTTCGACTCATGGTAAGTCATGGCCGACTTATCTAGCCAAGCCTCTGGTCTCTTAGTGGTTCGCTCTTCAGAGTTACAAGTCCTAAGTCGCCCACGAGTCAATCCCCTTTGACATAAGCATTGTGGCAGCGGACTACGACTCAGTGGCTTTAGGTCGTGGACGAGTCATGCTAAGTCGTGAGTCGTGGCTCAACTGGCAAGCTAATCCTGAATCACGCACGAGTTAACTGGATGTGGTTTCTTATTTGCTCGTTTGAGTCGCTGACGACCTAAGGTAGGTTGTAAGTCGCACAATTCCTTGACTCGCGCAACTCCTTAAGTTGTTGAGTCGGTAACTAGTTAAGTCGTTAGGTCGGTATCCATTTTTGGTCATTGAGTCGATAACTTTGATGAGTCGCATATCAGTTAAGTCGCAATCTTTCTTAAGTCATATACCCACTGAGTCGCTGACATCCTTAAGTTGCTTAGGGCTTTAAGTTACTAACTCGTTGAGCCGGTAACTCGTTGAGTCGGTAAATTGCCGAGTCGGTAACTCGCTGAGTCGGTAACTCGCTGAAGACATTAATCCGCTTCATTACCTAGGTCGTTAACTGCCTTAGGTCGTCAAGTCCTTTTCCGTTAGCTTTCTTAAGTCGTTGATAAAACGGGGTTAACACTCCATGTCCCGACTTATTGGGATGATTGCTCCATGAAGTAAACAAACATCGACGCACCTAAATAGGTACGACCCAATCAAGAAATAAACATCGATGCACCTAGATAGGTACGACCCATGTGTGAAATGAGACGAACTCAATAAAATGAAGTACAGTCCTCCACGGGGATAGAGACATCGCACATTGCTTTTCTAAACCATAAAATGATCATCATTGATCATCAAGAAGTTTCAATTACACTAAGCTAGTAAATATATGAGTTTAGCTTCATGTACCCTAACCACTTGCTTAACTTAAATATTTACGAACAAATTGTAGATTTCCACTAGAAAATTGTCACAAGAGATTCAATCGAACAAGTCCAAGAATTAACCGACGAAGTAAACGCAAGCGTTTCATACCACTCATTTTACTAAGCCGTTTAATTAGATTTCTCATACGAGCGAGGTAAAGGTTTGTATATACTAGTAGATTGGAAAACGGTTTGAGAAAACGAACTTTGGAATTTTAAAATAGTGTGGAAATCGTTTTGATGAAAGAGTTTTTATATTTACTACTAGTATTGAAACCTTTATATTTTTAAAGTGACAAATCACAAAAATGATTGTAGAACAATCAATCACCAAAATTCACATTAGAAAACGTGAATAAAATCCAAAGAAATCGATATCAAATCCATCAAAATGGATATTTCCGAAAATTCCCGAAGAAAATGTCATCAAAGTCGATAATAAATGATAACAACAAAAGGGAAACAACACGAATCGATTAAAGTTGGAAATTCAAAAAAATAGGCAATATAGGCATAATTGACAAATAGGAGCAGGTCGCTCAACCGGCTCACTGAGTTCTGTTGACCAGACCAGAGGCAGAAGTGCTCGGGTAGCAGGTCGGTCGCCCGGACCCTGAGTTCGGCCGACCGGAACCTGTTACCAGCACTTCCAAACCAGAGGCAGGGAAATGCTCGGGTAGCAGGTCGGTCGACCGGACCCTGAGTTCGGCCGACCGGAGCCTGTTACCAGCACTCCCACGCCTATCTAATGAATGCCAATCCCTTTCGAATTGCAATCGGTCGAGCAACGACACTAAGGGTTTACGCCCATCGACTACCCGGCCATATAAGCTCTTCGATTCATCACCTAAAACATGATCAAAACATCAAAGTTAGGATTTTTAAAGAATTGAACTCAAAACACTAAAAATTGGAATATTCACCAAATCAATCCAAACCAAAAACAATTGCACAAGAATAAGTGTTAGGAATTCATACCCAACAATCAAAGGTAATTATAGACAAAGATGTGAGATAAAAATCTCACCTTTGAACCCAAAACAAATGAAGAAGAAGCTATAGAGCAATGGCAAGAACAATCACTCTTCAATTCCAACTCAATAAGCTTGAATCCAAGCTTAAAAGAGAAACATTTCCTAAATTAGGTTTAGGAATTTCTGAAATTGATAAGAGAGTGAGTTGGAGAAGAAGGAGAGGAGGCTTACCAAAGCTTCTTCTATTAATTTGGAGCTAGAAGTTGAATTTGCAATGAAGATTAGGGCTTGGAGTTTTAATTTCCCATTCCTCCCACCATTGTTGCTAAAGCTTGAGTATTAGGAATTAGAAATGAAGTAATGAAGAGTTGGAGTGGAGTTGGGTTCATATGTTAGGTTAATGGGCTGAAACTCAAACAAAAGCCCTAAGTGTAGAAGTAGCAAAATTTCACTATCTCCAAACATATCGAAGTTTATACTCAAAAATGTCGCAAACGGCATTTTGAACTCAATGGGAGGGGTCTCGAGTCCCAATTCGACTGTTTTCTAAAAGTAGGTTTTCGGACTAAAATCCAACGAATGATGAAATATTTAAATATACAATCGATGAATATGCGTGTTGTTACATTATGGAAGCAATTGCTACTGCTTTTGGTTCCATAAAATAAGCGTAAATTGCCCGACAAATAGGCACGTCTTCGGATTACGGTTTATAGCGCTATTTTATATATTTTCCCATGTTGGGATATAATATTTTGGATATTATATGCGATATTTTGTTATAATTAGTATTATATTTTCTTCCGAGCCTCTACGTACAAAGGAGACTCTGCCGAATTTTTCTGTAAATTCTGGACTTAGAAAATTTTTGAAAACAATTTCCAAACTTTATTAATTTGAGTATAAAAGGGTAAAGGGGTATAAATTTGTTTCATTTAAAATAATTAATTTTGTAAGTTTGTTCGTATGAAGATAATATTTTTGAATAAGACATATTATTTCCTTAATTCTTCTTTTCCCTTCTTTTTCCTTGTCGAGGACGAAAAGTTTTGAGTGGGGGAGAGTGTAACGACCCGTGAATTTCGGTAATTAAATTTGCCATATTTATAAGATTTTGGAAAGAAATTTATAAAGAAATATAATTGTCATAATTTGTAATGCAATAAATTTTAAGAATTAACCTATTAAATATTATATTGAGTAAAATGGACTTAATTAAAAAGGTTGAATTAAATGAAATCCTATTTATTGGAACCTAATTTATTGGTATGCAAATGTCTAATAAATGAGTTACGGCAAGAGATTGTAATTTGAATAAACTTCTAAGGACTGAAGTAGTGAAAGGTTTATACCTGCATATAAATTGAATATGAGAAATTAGAGGTAAGTATTAAATTGATTTAAGTAATAAAACATTGTGAACGTATTTAATTTTTAATTTAGGAAACGTGTTAATGCATGTAATATATATTGAATAGAAACTGAACTTAAATTCAGGTAATAAGGTTAGAACAAGTTGATTTATAATAAATGTAGGGTAATCCCAATTGATTTAAAAAATTGTGAAGTTTTAATTGATTTAAAGTAGTAGATTTGGGAAATAGATTTAAAAATTTATCAATTGATACAATAATACGTAATAAATGGAAAATTTATATGAATCAATGTTAGATAATTAATCATAATGTTTGTTGAGGATAAACATTTCTTTAATAATGGTTAAAATATTAACGGAAGTGCGAATGTAAACTTAATAGACAAGAATTTATATATAAGGTAAATAATTGGCGTAAAGGCTTGGACTAAGGAAATGTTATTAATTGTTTTAAAACCTTAATTAATATGGGTAATAAATTTAATATAAGCAAAACCAATGCAAATATTGAATTAATCAGTGAAGCAATAATAATAAATAGTAATTAATTCAAAATGGGTAACTTGGGAATTATGTAGATTAATATACGTAGTGACTAAAATTGGTAATCCATTTACAATTAATGATAATAGTGTTGGTATAAGCTAATAAGTTTAGATGTCAACGCAATACCAATTAATGGATGAAGGTGATTGCGGAATTGGAATTCGACAAATGCAGTAACTGATGTAGTGCATATAAATTTATGGAACAAATGTAAGATTTTAACTGATGGTAATTTAAAATTGGAGATAATGTAAGTTCCATATGACTATTGGTTAACGTAAAGATTTTAAAAGAAAGATTTATTAATTTAATGGAAGTGTAAAATTAAATAATTTAATTGATTGTAAATAAATGAAATTCCATATTTAATATTACGTTGATGTAAGTAAGGTAACATTGGTAAGTAATGTTAAGGTTATTCATATTTGACAAATTTATTGAGTTATAAGGATCGGGAATAAAGCTTTATTAATTTTTTTATTTAATAAGTGGATAAATTACAAATAAGTGGAATATAATATTTAAAATATTACATAAATGAGAATTTATATGAGAAGTGAGAATGTTATTGTAATGGATTTTGATTTCAATAATTATTCCATCCGTTTTGTTAATAATGAATTCAATAGTAGAATGAAAAGAAAATTTAATAGAAGTTTTGGAAATTTAATTTATAATTTTTCGAATGAAAGAAAATGAAGTTTTACGCTGAAATTTATAATTAATTCAGCATTTAAGAAACATCTAAATTTGTTTAAATTTGGATAAATGACTAAGAATTATTAAGTGATAAAAATTTGCAATTCTAAAATTTAAATAAAAAAATTGATTTATTTACTAATTATTAATTTATTTAATTAATATGAAAATGCCCATTTTGGCCATTGACTCGAATTTCGACGAAACAAGTTCCAACGGATTTGTATCGGTGAATTATTGTATGGTTTCAAGTTTCGTAGCGATCGGACTTGTCGTTTGATCGTACGGACTCGAAACGCCTTGGAATCAAAACTGAAATCAATTGAAATCAATTTAAAAATATTGATTTTAGCATAGCTTCTTTATATGATGCAATTTGAAACCGAAACCTTTCCCATAGCGTTTAAAATATTTTAAAACACCTATTTGACATATGGGTTTACCCAATTTTGTTTTGGGGTCAGAACGGGCTTTTCGGGCCATAGATTGTTCAGCACGTTTATTTATCTGGTCCATCTACTCTATGTCAACCCTACTTATAAATACCCTTTTATAAGTCCTAATTTCTCCTCGTTCTCATTTGTCTGTACGTACCTTCTTTCTCAACTCCTCATCCCAATGGCAGACAAAACCTAATTCCCAAATTCGAAAAAACAGTTTCAATTTTCAAAAAAAAAAATATTTGCGGATCTGCAGCAGCTTCTAGTCGCGCTTCGTGTTTCAGAGGAGAAAACCCTACAGCAACTTCGGGTCAGGACGAAAATGACTCGGGTCGCTCTGAGTCATTTTGGCGAAAACTCAGAGCAAGCACAGGGGATTTGAGGCGGCGGACCGAAGTTGAACTCGAAGTCGACCCAGGACCAGAATTTTCCAATCTTCAAATTTTCATAACTTTTTCATACTAGCTCGGATATAAGCGTGGTTTCTTTTGTTAGGATCATATTGAAATTCCGGTTCTTTTGACGCTAGTTTGGATGAATTTGGAGACTGTGCAATTTTTGGGTCTAAATTGGATTTAAATCCAATTAAAATTCAAAAGGTGAGTGTTTTAACCCACTCACAACTTCTAAGATTTCTTATGTTTGTTAAATGATTTACGATGTGTTTAGAAATTTATTTGTAGCTGTTTGGAATATATTTCATCATTATCTCAGTAAATTTGCATTCATATAATTTACTTGTTATTTAATTCATTTTTGCATTTAAACTGCCAGTTAAATTTTATTAATTATTCATTGCATATAAACTGTCAGTTAAAATTTGTTATTTATTTATTTATTGCATATAGAACTTCCAGTTAAACAGCTATTTAATTCATTATTGAAAAATAAACCGTCATTAATTAATTGTTATTTATTTATGCGATTGTTGAATTGGATGATAAATTGATAAATGTTGATGATTGATATGATGGATGAATGGAAGTTGTATTTATATTGTATAAACTGCAAGTTATTATGCATTTTCATTTCATTCAGGATTGTAGTTTGAAATGATATACAACCGCATTTTTATTTTAAATTGCGGATTGAAATGATAAATATCCGTATCACTTGACCATAGGATAGAAAATTATATACAGGCACCGCGGTGTGTGTGTGTGTATATATATATAAGAATTTCTTTTGAAATGATTTTCTATGGTTTTGAAAGTGATACGGTGTAATAAATATTAAATTTTGATATATATATATATATAGTAAAATTCTTGAATTTAGCTATGTATAAATTTGTTTCGAATTTTAAAATAAGCTAAATAATGAAGATGATTTCTTTTATATAATATGGTTAAGTATCTATTTAAATTTCTATTGTATATAGAGTTTAAAAGTAAGGATGAAGATAAATGTGAATATGATTTGAATTAAAATATTTAAGAATTATCCTCGAAAATTTGTTTTGAAATATAAATAAATTAAGATTTAAAGGGTATGATTTAATAACTTGATTTTTATTAGAGGAATTAAATGAAAATTAAATTGATTGAAAGAATATTATCAAGTTAATTTAATTAAAAGAATATCTTGTTATTGAAGTTTAAGGGTTTTGCTTAAATAATATGTGACGCCCTACCTCTATACCCACGCTAGCCAAGAACACTATGGTGTAATGCAGTCAACTAGCAAGGAGAATAAGGCTGTTGAGGAGCGACCATCGGTGTAATTGCTTTATGCGAGCACCGATATGTCAGATAGTAAAACATGTATTTTCTTTAAGGAGGAAATCCGACATACCGATACAAACTCAAAGCTACCACACAGTGGCTATAATACCTTCGGAAACAAACATAGAAATAAACATAACACAAATCAGTCACAGACAATTCATATCACGAAGGCGGAAATAGATATGAATATATAACACATAAGTGTTTACATCAGAGTAGTGGTCTAAAAGATCCACAATATCACAAAAGAATAGTCTCAAGAACTACTCAAAAGAATAATTATACATCATAGAGTCTATATCTCAAATGTATACACCAAAATAAACTACTAATCTAAGTAGTTTGCCAAAAGTCAGAGTAGTTAATCCCTGGGGGAGAAGTCAAGCAGAAGCACCTGTAACATCTCGGTCTGACCCGAGTATTATTTATAAGAAAATAATAAATGGATCAGTCTAGCTATAAATATCAGATGACATGATATAGAATAAGAGATATGTCATAAACATGTAATATCCATAAAGGCATACTACTATAAGTATTTAATTGAAAATCAACAAGAGATTAATCAATATCACAAGAATCTTTTCAAAGATAAAAAGGAATGTCAAACTCCTTATATTTTTATTCACCAAAAGTTAATGTCACACAAATTCACCAATGCACAAAAGTCGATAAAGCTTATCAATGAAAACCACGAAAATTGGTGAAACACAAATTCTAGAAATCATCATAAGAAATCCAGAAATCACAAAAGGGGGAGGCCTATCACAAACGGGAGCATAAAAACTACCTACACGTGTATCACAAACGGAACGCTAATTCCGTGGTTGCTAACCATCACAAATTGAGCCGAAGCTCCACAGACGGCCCGAAGACCATGGGTTGCTACCCCACCAATTTGAGTCGAAACTCCACAAAGCGGGGTTTAGTCTCCCTCGCAGACAAAGAGACATCGCTCATTGCTAGTCTAAATCACAAAAATGATCGTCATTGATCATCAAGAAGTGTCAATTACACTAAGCTAGTAAATATATGAGTTTAGCATCATGTCCCATAACCACTAGCTTAACTTAAATATTTACGAACAAATTGTAGATCTCCACTAGAAAATTATCCCAAGAGGTTCAATCAAACAAGTCCAAGAATTAACCAACGAAGTAAATGCAAGCGTTTCATACCACTCGTTTTACTAAGTCGTTTAATTAGATTTCTCATACGAGTGAGGTAAAGGCTTGTATATACTAGTAGATTGGAAAACGGTTTAAGAAATGAGCTTTGTAATTGATAATAGAGTTGAAATCGTTTTGATGGAAGGGTTTTGATATTTACTACTAGTATTGAAACCTTTATATTTTTAAAGCGGCAAATCACAAAAATGAATGTAGAACAATCAATCACCAAAATTCACATTCAAAGGCGTGAATAAAATCAAAAGAAATCGATATCAAATCCATCAAAATGGATATTTCGAAAATTCCCGAAGAAAATGTCATCAAAGTCGATAATAAATGATAACAACACTAAGGGAAACACATGAATCGATTAAAGTTGGAAATTCAAACAAATAGGCGATATAGGCAAAATTGGCAAATAGGAGCAGGTCGGTCAACCGGACTTCCTGGGTCGGTTGACCGGACCAGAAAAACAGAAGTGCTCGTGTTAGCAGATCGGTCGACCGGACCCTGAGTTCGGTCGGCCGGACCTGTAACCTACACTTCCAAACAGAGGCAGGGAAGTGCTCGGGTAGTAGGTCGGTCGACCGGACCGTGAGGTCGGTCGGCCGGACCTGTAGCCAGCACCCCCCATGCCCATCTAATGAATGCCAATCTCTTCCGAATTGCAATCGGTCGAGCAACGGCACTAAGGGTTTACGTCAATCGACTACCCGGCCCTATAGGCTCTTCGGTTCATCACCAAAACATGATCAAAACATCAAAGCCATGATTTTTAAAGAATTGAACCCAAAACACCAAAAATTGGAATATTCACCAAATCAATCCAAACTAAAAGCAATTGCACAAGAATAAGTGTTAGGAATTCATACCTAACATTCAAAGAGAATTATAGACTAAGACGTGAGATAAAAATCTCAGCTTTTCACAAATTCAACGAAGAAGAAGCATGAAAGCAAAGAGAGAATGCACCACTCTTCAACACAACTCAAATGAGCTTGAATCTAGGCTCAAAAGAAGAACATTCCCAAAGTTAGGTTTAGGAATTTCTGAAATTGGTAAGAGAATGAGTTGGAGAAGAAGAAGAGGATGCTTACCAATGGGTTCTCTTGAATTTGGAGCTAGGAATTTGAGATTGCAAGAGGAACTAGGGCTTTGGAGTTTTAATTTCCAATCTCTCCCACCATTATTGCTTTAGAACTGAAAAGAGGAGGAAGTGAGAGTGAATGGGGAGGAGTGGTTCAGATTTGAGTATAAGTTGGCTAGTGGGCTGAACCAAACCAAAGCCCTAAGTGCAAAAAGTGCCAAAATTCTACTATCTCCAAACATATCGAAGTTTATACTCAAAAAGTTGTAAACGGCGTTTTGAACTCAATGGAAGTGGTCCCGAGTCCTAATTCGACCATTTGCAAAAAATATCTTTACGGACTAAATTCTGAGTATCGATAAAATATTTATTAAAATATTAAATATTCAATCGAAAAATATGCGGGTTGTTATAGACTCCCCTCCTTAAAGAAATCGCGTCCTCGCAATAATTAAGAAGAAGATACATAGTAACAACCATGAAAGCATATTCAACACAAAAAAAATTTGAAATAAAAAGTTCAGCTCAAAGAGCAAGGGAAAGTAATTCCAGATGTGTTCGCTCGATCAACTCTCTAGATTCCTAAGAGCAATCCTTAGGATTTGAGGACCATTGAACTTTTACAAACGGAACATCTTTATTTCGAAGTCGTTTGACCTCCGAAGCAATAATTCGAATGGGACGCTGCTCATATGTTAAATTTGGCGAAACTTCAACTTCTTCCACAACACCGGGCTCAAGAATAGAATCAGAATCTCGAAGGCATTTCCGTAATTGAGAAACATGAAACACGTCATGAATAGCAGAAAATTGAGCCGGTAATAAAAGGCAATAAGCCATGGAACCAATACGTTCGGTGATAGGAAATGGCCCAATATTTCGAGGCGCTAACTTTCCCGATCGACTGAAACGTACAACACCCTTCATAGGTGAAACACGAATAAACACAAGATCTCCAACAGAAAACTCTAATCTCCTTCTTCGGTTATCGGCATAGGATTTTTGTCCAATCTGGGCTTCTTTCATCCTATGTCGAATAAGGTCAATTTTCTCTGTGGAATCCCGAATAAAATCTGGGCCTAAAACCAGCTTCTCACCGGCCTCAAGCCAATAAGAAGGAGATCGGCATGGCCTTCCATAGAGTGCCTCAAAAGGTGCCAGACCAATACTAGATTGGAAGCTATTATTATAGGAAAATTCAACAAGAGAAATATGATCTTCCCAACTTCCACCAAAATCAAGAACACAAGCACGAAGAAGATCTTCAAGAGTTTGATTTACACGCTCGGTTTGTCCATCGGACTGAGGATGATAAGCGGTACTAAAATTAAGCTTCGTTCCCAAAGCTTTTTGAAGACTCTTCCAAAATCCACTAGTAAACAATGGATTACGATCACTAACAATAGAAGTAGGAACTCCATGTAATTTTACAATTTCTTTAATAAAGAGTTTGGCCAAGAGAGGAACAGTCCGATTAGACCTAACGGGAATAAAATGGACGGATTTAGTAAGTCTATCAACAATCACCCATAAGCTATCATGACCCGAACGAGAACGGGGAAGGCCATCTATAAAATCCATGGAAATTTTGTCCCACTTCCAAATTGGAATTTCTAAAGGTTGCAGCAACCCACCAGGCCTTTGATGTTCGGCCTTGGCAAGTTGGCAAGTCATCCAACACTTAGCAATGTTTGCAATATCGGATTTCATTTCCTACCAATAATAAAGTTGCTTCATATCCGCGTACATTTTACTACTACCGGGATGAATGGTAAATTTAGAACGATGAGAATCTTCTAAAATATCTTTATGAAGATCACTAATATTTGGTACGATAAGTCTACCAAATTTTCGAATGCCGCCACGAGAATCGATATCAAAGTCTTTCAAACCTTCAATATCAATTTTATCATTAATATTTTGGCCAAGAATGGCCAATTCAGGATCTAGCCATTGAGCTTCAAGAATGCGGTCTAAAAGAGAAGGATGAGCCTCAAGGCTACATAACACGAGAGATGAACATAAATCGGAAACATGATCTCGAATTTCACAAGTGGACAAAACTCCGAGATCATTCCATTCAGATATCATCATGGTAACAACCGCTTGTTACTTGCGACTAAGTGCATCGGCAACTCGATTTCCCTTTCCGGGAGTATAAAGGATGTCTAGATCATAAGGTGCAAGGAACTCGAGCCAACGTTGTTGACGCAAATTAAGTTCCTTTTGAGAAAATAAATATTTCAAAGACTTATGATCGATATAAAGAACAAATTTCTCTCCTAAAAGATAATGACGCCAAATCCGAAGAGCGAAAACAATAGCCGCGAGTTCTAAATCATGAGTGGCATATCTAGTCTCGGTTGGCTTCAATTGTCTAGAAGCATAAGCAATAACACGTTCTCTTTGCATAAGAACGACACCCAAACCAACGCGACTAGCATCGGTATAAACAATGAAATCTTGATTCCCTTCGGGAATAACAAGAATAGGAGCATCAGAATGGAGTTCTTTTAATTTCTGAAAAGAAGTTTCACATTTGTCCGACCAAATGTATTTAACACCTTTCTTTGTTAAGCTGGTAAGAGGTACGGAAATCTTAGAAAAGTCTTTGATAAAACGACGGTAATATCCTGCCAATCCAAGAAAGCTATGGATTTCCGTTACACTCTTCGGTCTCTTCCAATCTTGAATCGCTTCGATCTTTGAAGGATCCATGGAAATTTCGGATTCGGAAATAATATGACCGAGAAACTTCACACGAGATTTCCAAAAATGGCATTCAGAAAATTTTTCCTTTAATTGATTACTCCTAAGAGTTTCCAATACAATCCGAAGGTGCTTCTCATGCTCCTCCTCGGTTTTTGAATACACAAGAATATCATCAATAAAGATGAGAACAAATCGATCAAGGAAATCCTTGAAAACTCGATTGATAAGGTCAACGAAATATGCCAGAGCATTCGTCAAACCAAATGGCATAACAAGCCATTCGTAAGATCCATTTCTAGTACGGAATGATGTCAAAGGAACGCTATCCTCTGCAATACGGAGCTGATGAAAACCGGTAGCCAAGTCCAATTGTGAGAAGACTCTAGCACCGCTAAGTTGATCAAATAGATCATCAATCCGCGATAAAGTATATTTATTTTTGATAGTAAGATCATTAAGCTTGCGGTAGTCAACAAAAAGCCTAAGTGTACTGTCGAATTTCTTCACGAAAATCGCCGAAGCTCCCCAAGGTGAGGAACTAGAGCGAATAAATTGCTTCGCCTCCAATTCGGATAATTGTTTGCGCGTCTCCTCATTTTCCTTATTGGACATGCGGTAAGGAGGATGAGTAATAGGTTGAGCTCCAGGGGTAAGATTAATTTTGAACTCAATTGCTTGCTTAGGTGGCAATCCCAAAACGGGCCCAAATATGTCGGGAAATTCACGAACAATGTGAATAAGAGAAATGACATCTTCCTCATCATCATTATCATTATCATGAGGATTTAAAGAATATAAAGATGCAGCCAAAGTGGAATCTGAATCTTTAAGATTAACAGAAATCTGATCAACAGATAGTGGATGTCGAAGATAAATAGTCCGCTCAGGACATAGGATATGAGCTTCATAACGGTTAAGCCAATCCATTCCCAAAATCATTCCAAAGCCTAAATAACGCATTACATGCAAATCGGCCAGGAAAGAAAAATCACATAAAATAATCTCCACATCCTTACAAATCAAACAAAGAGTTGCGGATCCACCAACCGGATTCGTGATCCTCAAAGAAGTCATTAAAGCAACAAAACTTAAGGAAAAAGTATCAACAAGTTCTTTTGAAATAAAATAATGGGATGCACCCGTATCAAAGAGAACTCGAATAGGTTGATCACGAAATATAATAATACCATCAAGGATAGAATGAGATATACCTTGACCACGAGAGGTATTGCCATGGGCTTGAGCCACATTTAACTTTCCCCCCTTCTTGCCTTGAAGTTTGGGGCATGAAGGTATAACGTGTCCGGGACTTTTGCAGTAGCGACAAGTGAGTGGTTTCGAACACTTATTTGAATAATGGTCTTTTGAACCACAATTATAGCATTCTCCACGACTAAAGGTAGGAGTCTTTGCTTCAGTAGATGCTTGCTTTCCCTTTTTGTTGGGATAAGGACCCTTGAATTTGTTAGGCCTTTTCTTGCTGTTGATGTTGGGTTTGGAAGCTACCACTTCAACATCACTTCCTTTATCAGCCTCTTCAAGACGAAGAGCGATATCTATAAGTTGGTCGAAAGGAACTTCTAATTTTAGAATTAATGGCTTCTTGAGATTCTTGTTTAAGCCATAAACGAACCTCTAGTTCTTCTTCAATGGGGTGTTGATGTATTCAATCCCATATTTGGAAAGCGACTCAAAGGACGCGACATAATCAACCACTGAGGACTCACCTTGAACAAGGTCTATAAAGCGTTGAGCCAGAGTTACTTTCTCTGCTTCTGGTACAAACTTTAACTCGAAGCGTTCCTGGAATTTCTTCCAAGTAAGATCCGCTTCATTGACTTCAGAAATGAGAAGTTCGTACCAGTCCAATGCTCTCTCCTGGAGCATACTGGAAGCCACCTGAACACGGTGAAGGTCGACGAGATTCATGCGAGTAAAGACTCGATCGCATGTTCGTAACCAGGCCTGGACCTCGATGATAGTTTCCGAACCTTTAAAGGGCTTCCCACCCAAGTTAGTGTAATCGCTGCACAAGCGTGCAAATCCAGACTTAGGATGAGAAGATTCCGGATTAGAACTAGCTGCTTGAGCATTCTTGACTAAATCAAGAAGCTGTTGCGCAGTCATAAAAACTCCATCCTGGGGAGAAACACTAGATGGTCCAGTTCTAGGACAGTCTGGTCTAGACATTCTCTTCCTTTAAGAAAGAAAGAAGAGAAGGAAGAAGGTTATTCACCAATGAATATCAAGCAATCTTGATAAATAAAACAAGGAATCATAAAGGAAATAGGATGAATCGGTACGAAGACTCGAGTTAATCCTAAGGTATAACTCCTAAGATGAACTTAGGACGATGATCCTTGTTAAGTTATTCTACATTGTTCCGAAGTTTGGCTCTGATACCAAGCTGTGACGCCCCACCTCTATACCCACGCTAGCCAAGAACACTATGGTGTAATGCTGTCAAATAGCACGGAGAATAAGGCTGTTGAGGAGCGACCATCCGTGTAATTGCTTTGTGCGAGCACCGATATGTCAGATAGTAAAACATGTATTTTCTTTAAGGAGGAAATCCGACATACCGATACAAACTCAAAGCTACCACACAGTGGCTATAATATCTTCGGAAACAAACATAGAAACAAACATAACACAAATCAGTCACATACAATTCATATCACGAAGGCGGAAATAGATATGAATATATAACACATAAGTGTTTACATCAGAGTAGTGGTCTGAAAGATCCACAATATCACAAAAGAATAGTTTCAAGAACTACTCAAAAGAATAAGTATACATCATAGAGTCTATATCTCAAATGTATACACCAAAATAAACTACTAATCTAAGTAGTTTGCCAAAAGTCAGAGTAGTAAATCCCTAGGGGAGAAGTCAAGCAGAAGCACCTGTAACATCTCGGTCTGACCCGAGTATTATTTATAAGAAAATAATAAACGGATCAGTCTAGCTATAAATATCAAATGACATGATATAGAATAAGAGATATGTCATAAACATGTAATATCCATAAAGGCATACTACTATAAGTATTTAATTGAAAATCAACAAGAGATTAATCAATATCACAAGAATCTTTTCAAAGATAAAAAGGAATGTCAAACTCCTTATATTTTTATTCACCAAAAGTTAATGTCACACAAATTCACCAATTCACAAAAGTCGATAAAGCTTATCAATGAAAACCACGAAAATTGGTGAAACACAAATTCTAGAAATCATCATAAGAAATCCAGAAATCACAAAAGGGGGAGGCCTATCACAAACGGGAGCATAAAAACTCCCTACACGTCTATCACAAACGGAACGCTAATTCCGTGGTTGCTAACCATCACAAATTGAGCCGAAGCTCCACAGACGGCCCTAAGACCATGGGTTGCTACCCCACCAATTTGTGTCGAAACTCCACAAAGCGAGGTTTAGTCTCCCTCGCAGACAAAGAGACATCGCTCATTGCTAGTCTAAATCACAAAAATGGTCGTCATTGATCATTAAGAAGTGTCAATTACACTAAGCTAGTAAATATATGAGTTTAGCATCATGTCCCATAACTACTAGCTTAACTTAAATATTTACGAACAAATTGTAGATCTCCACTAGAAAATTATCACAAGAGGGTCAATCAAACAAGTCTAAGAATTAACCAACGAAGTAAACGCAAGCGTTTCATACCTCTCGTTTTACTAAGTCGTTTAATTAGATTTCTCATATTAAGTCGTTGAAATCGTTTTGATGGAAGGGTTTTGATATTTATACTAGTATTGAAACCTTTATATTTTTAAAGTAACAAATCACAAAAATGAATGTAGAACAATCAATCACCAAAATTCACATTCGAAGACGTGAATAAAATCCAAAGAAATCGATATCAAATCCATCAAAATGGATATTTCGAAAATTCCCGAAGAAAATGTCATCAAAGTCGATAATAAATGATAACAACACAAAGGGAAACACATGAATCGATTAAAGTTGGAAATTCAAAAAAATAGGTAATATAGGCAAATTTGGCAAATAGGAGCAGGTCGGTCAACCGGACTTCCTGGGTCGGTTGACCGGACCAGAAAAATAGAAGTGCTCGGGTTAGCAGGTCGGTCGACCGGACCCTGAATTTGGTCGGCCAGACCTGTAACCTGCGCTTCCAAACAGAGGCAGGGAAGTGCTCGGGTAGCAGGTCGGTCGACCGGACCCTGAGGTCGGCCGGCCGGACCTGTAGACAGCACCCCCATGCCCATCTAATGAATGCCAATCTCTTCCAAATTGCAATCGGTCGAGCAACGACACTAAGGGTTTACGTCAATCGACTACCCGACCCTATAGGCTCTTCGGTTTGATCACCAAAACATAATCAAAACATCAAAGCCATGATTTTTAAAGAATTGAACCCAAAACACAAAAAAATGGAATATTCACCAAATCAATCCAAACCAAAAGCAATTGCACAAGAATAAGTGTTAGGAATTCATACCTAACATTCGAAGAGAATTATAGACTAAGATGTGAGATAAAAATCTCATCTTTTCACAAATTCAATGAAGAAGAAGCATGAAAGCAAAGAGAGAATCCACCACTCTTCAACACAACTCAAATGAGCTTGAATCTAGGCTCAAAAGAAGAACATTCCCAAAGTTAGGTTTAGGAATTTCTGAAATTGGTAAGAGAATGAATTGGAGAAGAAGAAGAGGATGCTTACCAATGGGTTCTCTTGAATTTGGAGCTAGGAATTTGAGATTGCAAGAGGAACTAGGGCTTTGGAGTTTTAATTTCCAATCTCTCCCACCATTATTTCTTTAGAACTGAAAAGAGGAGGAAGTGAGAGTGAATAGGGAGGAGTGGTTCAGATTTGAGTATAAGTTGGCCAGTGGGCTGAACCAAACCAAAGCCCTAAGTGCAAAAAGTGCCAAAATTCTACTATCTCCAAACATATCGAAGTTTATACTCAAAAAGTTGTAAACGAGGTTTCGAACTCAATGGAAGTGGTCCCGAGTCCTAATTCGACCGTTTGCAAAAAGTAGCTTTTCGGACTAAATTCCGAGTATCGATAAAATATTTAATTAAAATATTTAAATATTCAATCGAAAAATATGCGGGTTGTTACATAATATTTGTTGTATTAAGTAAACATTTCAAAATTTAAAGAATAAGAATTGGATTTGATATATATTAAATTATCAAAGAATCCATTTTGAAATAGTGGAATATTTAATGATTTAAATAATATGAACTATAAAAATTTAAGTTTTGAAATATGGGATATTCAAACTTTGGATTATATGGGAATTAAAATGGTTTATTTGGAGATTCAAATTGGTATTGGGAATTTATTGTGAAATTTGAAGAAGCTGTTTTAGTATATAAAGTAATATAGTATTTAAACCATTAAGTATTAAAAGTTATGTTTCAAAGCTATGGTTTCAAAGTATATAGATTTGTAAATGCTATGATTTTGGATAAAGGATATTTTTGAAATAAAATGATATCATATTGATTTAGGTTTTAAAAAGAAATGATATCATATTTATATGGTTTTGAAATGGATATTATATTCTGGTTTTAAAAGTATAAACTATTTTGAAAAGACCGCGGTGTTATAATAACGATTGGTTGTTGAAGAGACCGGGATCGGAAGTTGTCATACTCTCTGCCAACTCCGAAAACCACTTTAAGAACCGTATACGCGGTGGAGATTCCAGAATGAAGTAGGTTGGTGGCGACGTTTCCTTTGAGGTAAATACGTAGACCCGACTCCCGTGAGTTGGCATAAGGTGGCTAAAACCGGAGCGATTCTCGGGCCAATGAGGTCATTCCTCTGATCGAACGCACTCCTACGATATTATACTCTGACTTTTGGATTGATTCGGTGGCCACCTTTACATTTGATTTAGGGGTGTTGTTCGAGGTGGGTGGTTGTAGCTGTTACGCGTTTCCACCTGCCCGGATAGCAATTGGTATATCTACCATGGCATTGCCTAGTTGTGCCGTGTCACCTACCATACTGAGCCTTGTACGAGTTTGGATTTCTCCCGTAGCCCATGTGGTATCCTCTGGTGGCTTCCCGATCAGGAGGGACTATGATATTGGATGGACTACTGGGACTATTATTGTGTTAAGGGGGAGGTTGGGTAACTCCTTAAAGCTATTTAAAAGTATGTTTATTTTTCTATAGACATTATTATAATAGCGAAATATACTACATAGTAAATAGTTTAACGGATCCTTAAGAGATGTAAATCCCGAGCATCTTTTGAGTTACTGCACTCATATTTATTTCTGTTAATTTAACTTACATAACTTCTTTTAGTTCTGACTCGAGTGTTTTGTCGTTTCAATTCGCTCGGGTCAGTCCGAGCGTTTCAGGATTTGAAGATTTTATTCTGCAGGACGAAGACTTGTAGCATTATTATCTACAATATTATTCCACTACACTATTTAATTCCGCTGCATTAATTACCATTCTCTAGTATGTGTACTCTGATATGTATTGTATAAATATAATCAAAGGTTTTGTAAAACAGCTTCATGAACTATATATTTGATTATTATATTTTATCCTTCCGCTGTAAGATTCTATTTTGTTTTATTTCTTTCTTGTTTTTCTTATCTACCCCATAACAATCCACCCTTCCATATGGTTTGAATTGGCACGTGTGTCGATTTAAAGCGCGCGAAAAGGCGGGACGTTACATAAAAACTGTTAACACACTCACGCGAACCAACCTGAGAAATACCCCGAGCCAACTACCCATCTACCCGAGCTATACCCCGAGCAATCTTCTTCTTCCCCAAAACTTTGATCAACCAGACACACATGTGCACAGGTGCACGTGCACCGACCATCTGGTCACCTCTGACCATCGTAACAGCCTCCAACACGTCGACGATAACCCACGTAAACATCACAACCACCCAGAATCACCAATCTCGCCGAAACCCAAAATCGACCAACTCGATTTCATACTGGAAAGAAACAGATCATCTAAAACTCCTCGACTCTCCATCACAGTTCACCGGAGGTTTCGAAACTCCGACCACATCATCGCCGATGCCCTCTGCTCCATTTCCCACCGTACCGGTCCACTCAGGTCCACCATCGGCGTCACACTAATTCAAACAACATCGTCGACAAAACCTCCTACCAAAACCCAAAATTGACTTTGCACGGCCACCATGGCGATTAATAAATTCACCCATTATTTTTTCTCCGACCACCGACACCTGAACCACCACCAGACCCAAGTACAACGAATATCTCCCTACAAATCTATGGGAATCGATGAAAACATGATTCTGTTAAAAACCCAAATTCCACATCCAATACCAAACTAAAAATCTTGACTTCATTACTAAAATTCATCATTTTTGATTTTGATTTCATATGCACAATCAAAACTGGAAATCCAGATTATTGAATTTTCAAATTTGAACCATTTCCCCTGTAATTTCCTATTTCTAAATAAATTCCCAATATATTCACTTGGAAAAAATTTTAAAACTTAGATCTTGATAATATAAACATGTTCTGTTTATAACTTATAGTCTAAAAAGAATTAGATAGAGAGATTTTTGTTTTTGAATAGGTTTTGGAACCTGCAAGCAAAGCAGATGCAAATTTTTGCCTGTTTCCTAGACATGCACATCCATTCTATACATATACATATACATATACATACATACATACATACATACATACATATATATATATACAGACATACATGCATATCTATCAGCCAAACATCTATCTTTATAACATACTTTAAGTAACAATTCAATCATCAAATTATAATAACGGGTTCAAGAGGTTTGCTCACTTGAAAATGAGAGACAGGGAACCGGGAAATGTTTTAAAACTGGAAAATGAATTTGGTCTTTGGTTTTTATTTGTTGAATCTGCAATTTTGATCTGAGTTGAACTTGGATCAAAATTTCTTAACTTCAGATTAGAACCTTGATTCACTTATAGTTGAAAATTATGCTGAGATGATCTTTGATTTTAATTTATAACTTTAGTTTGAAAGTGGGAAGAGGTGTTTGTTGTAAAAATCTGGAATGCTTTGCCTTTTGATTTTATTTTCTTCTCAGGTTGAAATTGTTGTTGAATTGATCTATACTTGATTTGATTCACTTGAGTTTGAATTGAATCTGATCCTTGTTTTTCTTTTTATTTTGATTTGGTTTTGTTTTTTAGTTTGAGAAGAATTGAACTTTTACTTTGTTTTGATATATTTCTTTCTTTCTTTTCTTTCTGATTTTACTTTACAGGTTTTGTTTCTTTGAATATATGAAAGATGTGGAAAATGTGAATAGAAGGGGATAGATGCATATATAAATCTTGTTTTCACTTTATTTATTATTTTGAAAAGAAAATTTAAAATAGGCGGCACTTGTATTTTTGCATGTTAACTTAATTTACCCTTGTTAAATTTCATATTTAAAGTAGTTACACATGTTAATTCTTATATTAAAATGCCTACACATGTAATCTTTTATAATACTTATACATGTATTTATATTTATATGTATTTAAATTCATATTAACATTTGTTAAAATAAAATATATATATATATATATATATATTCTTATGTTTTTAATATTTATTTATATATATTTTCTCTTATCTATATATTTATATTATGTTAAGAAAAATGATTTTAAAAAAATAATACATTAATAAATAAACACACATATATATTATACTTTAAGTTTATTTTTAAAATATAGAATTTAACTTTCAAATAGCAATTTAAAAATTATTATATTTAAATAAAACTTTCAAAATTGCAATGTGTATATATATATTATAATTATAAAATAAATTTTTATTAATCTTAAATTATAGAGTTTTCAAATTCAATTTATTTATAAGATTTCTAATTTTGAATTTCAAATCAAAGATTCAATTTACAATCAATATATATATATATATATATATATATATATATATATATAAACAAACACATTTTTTATTTGTTTTGGAAATATTCAAATTAATTTACCAAGTAAATCCATAATTTAATCCAAAAATTTATATCAATTATTAAATTTAATTTGGCTCAAAAACGGGATCGTTACAGATTCCCCCATTAAGAAAGTTTCGTCCCCGTAATTTGCTAGACAGGGAGACAAACAAAGAACAGATGAAAGATAGAGAAATAGTTCATCAAATCAATTCGAAATATCTATTCTACATTTGGCTTACCAAATTAGAATATCATCAATAAATACTAGAACAACTTGTTCAACACTTTACAAGACACTCGGGTCATCAGGTCTATGAAATATGTAAGGGCATTGGTTAGTCCGAAAGGATAACTAACCATTCGTAGAATATATCTAGACCCCAAAGAATAGATAAACAGATACAATTTAATTCAGCTTCTTATTTTATTAATCAATTTATTCCAATTAAAATTCCAAATTCATTAAGTTTAAGAATGAAAAACAGATGGGAAACCGATGATGAGAATACGAAATGGGAATTCAGAACTTTTTTCCACAACGATTCGTAGGGCCACCACCACACCAAAGCTTCTCTTGTAGCTGCCAAAAAGCATCAAAGAATTGAAATTAGATGATCGAAAGAGATTGATGAAAAAGTTGTTTCTTGTTGTTACAGGGTATTGACCATTTGTAGTGATATTCGCCTGTCCCCTACCTCGTCCTCTTCTTGCACTCATACTCACTATCAGTGGATAGTAAGAGAATTGGCTGAGGCATACAGACGGATATCTTAGGGATATGCTCATTCTAGGGCATTTTATATCCCTATCTCTAATGAGCCACCTAATGTGTTATACTCCTGAGCTAAAGTTCTTACTCAACCTTCAGCTCTGATACCACTTATAACGACCCTGACTCGACCTTCAAAAAAAAAACCCAAATACTTCACCCGTATTCGAATGCCGCAGATTCAAATGTTGAGTCTGGTTCGCTGAAGCTTATAACAACATTAAGTAAAAAAACACAGCGGAAATAAAATGAATAATTTTATTGATACACAATATTCGATACAACAATGATACAACTGAATATCAATACTATCTATATCAGAGCCAAAAGATATACAACAGCAGAAAGAACAGCAGTGGAAAGATACCACCAAATGGGTTTCCAAAATAATCCAACAACTACATCTCCAATGCCAAAGCTCAAAAGACTCCAAGCTCGAATCACCATCATATTGACTTGAAGCAAACTCGGTGCAGAATGTTGAAGTGAAAAAAATGCGATCCCGGATCCAAAGACTTCAAGGATATCGAATCTACATCTACAATCTGACTACCTGACTATAGGCTGCCCATGTGGAAAATTGTGGGCACCCAGAGTTTAGAAAGGGAACAATAAACTACAAGTCAGTCATGGGACTGGTGTGAGCAAACAAAAACAGTTTTATTTGAACACAAAAACAAACAAAAAGAATTTAAAAGAAATCTGCTATGCTTTTTGAAAAATGAAACTACCATAAGGCCTCCCCACACACACAATACAAGCGCACAATTGGAGGAGATTTCTCCTTATGATTGTCAAACATGCTTGATACTCAAAATCCTTTTTGATATTATTATTAGTGCATAGTGCAGAAAACATTTCGAAAGTATAATATTAATCTTAGCCAGCATACCACATTTCATGGTATGCCTATTATAGCTACCATGTTCAATAGCAGGTTACCCGACATTCCATGGCAGGTTATACAACTAAAACAGTACAGGGCTCGTATTGTTTTGTTTGGATTTCCGACAAATGGTCAGGCAAAGCAACTTCCTATACCGAATGGGTACGCCTTTGGAGGGACGCCCTAAGAACTAAACTAGCTCTCTGCCAACACAAGGCCGGGTTACCTCTGTAACTAGGTAACTAACTGTCACGAGTATGCCATCCCCCGGTCGTCACCGACCTTTATCTGAGCGCTCGACACCAACAAATTCCAACAACCACATAGGTTAAATATCTGGGCTCCATACTTTGACATCACCTTTTATCCAGAAGGAAATGTACATAACCTAAAGGCACGACCCTCATAACCTTGCTACATCCATTTCTATTTTGACCATTTTCGGAGTGTGAGGTTCGACGAGGTCTTGTCCACAAAGCTACGCTTTTCACAAAATTCATGGTTTGATCAACAAATGATCAGCAGCACTCAGCATGCCACACTACCAAATTGGGAGTATATCACTGATAACCATCAGCTACATAACTTCTGAGCTCGTACGTCTCAGAGAAGGATGTTAAGCTAAGAGAATAAATTCTCTGCCACCAAACAGAAATGTATTTGATAGAAACCAGCTTTACATCTCAAAGTGCAATGTTATACATACATCCATATAAGTCCGTTCCAGGTTTAAACGGAACCAAAGGCACTTCACAAAGAAGCCCTTGCAATGCAGGTATTCACAGTCTCGATCGGACTCCCCATCACATATGGAGATGTCTATACGGCGCGACTCAGTGCAGAGACATTCGATAGGAAATTCTATCATTCTCGAAAATACCCGATCTTCACCGCCATCTTCAAATGCTATCCATTTCGTCGTATCATTATTCAGAATGGGTTATATGACATAAATTCCTCTCCCGGCTAAATCGAATAATGAGCGCTAAATTTTAAAACCATATGGATATATTGGGATCTTAGTTAAGTCATAACTTTTAGCCCAAAACCGTTCCTTTTGAATGGTTTAAACAAATTTCCACTTTTAATATTTTTAAAACAAAAAATTCACCTTTCTAAATCCACTTCAATTTGAAACCAATGTTCACCAATCTTTCATAAAGATTCATTCATAGTTTTCAAAACTAGTTCCATTTTAATTCACCCATAACTCGAAAATCTTTTCGATAAAAACTGAAAATCCTTTCATTATATGAAAGCCATTATCATTTGAAAACAAATGCTTTTCATTTTGGGAAAACCGATTATATTAACTCAAATTATAGCTTTTCAAAGTATACATTAGAAAATTAGCGAACTTCCGTATCCGGCAAGCTTTATTTGAATTTAAATTTAAATTCCCAAAATAATTTATTCAATATACTTCAAAATGGTTTAAAATCCATATATATATATATATATTATAACATGTATAATCCTTTCAAACCATGTTTCCAAAAATAATTTCAAAATAAGCCATAATATATTCAAACTAAATTTAGATTTTAAACTTCCTTTTCAAAAACTTTTCATATTCAACTCAGTTTCACTTCCAAACCAATTGGATTCAAAATTCAACTTTAAAAAAAAAATATTTAAATTCAAAATATCTGTGACTTAACCGATTCCTCGTGAAATCCATATTTGTGTGTGTGTGGTATAGTCAGGGGTTTTACACACAATAATAGAATATCACAACAATAATAAATTCAAGCACAACAATGTCGATAAGCGGTATAACCCTATAACGCTTATCTTTCATTCACAGGTTCACAGATAAATATGTAAATCCATCACAGATAAATAAATCATAGTTCACAGCTCAATAACATCACAGAACATCACACATCAGGGATATCAAACAATCCAAAGTATCCAATAGAATCCAATCATTCATAAGCAAAATTAATTAACTATCTGATTATAATTAACTTAAACCGGATTAATTAATTATGAATGAATTGCTAATTTTGGTTATTAGCATTAATTAATTACAAACCATTTTAATTAATTATCCTTTAATCATTTATTAGTTAACCTTTATAATAAATTAATTAACCCTTAATTATTAATTAATCAACCTTAATTAATAAATCAATTAATCTTTAATCATTAAATAATTAACCTTTAATTATTTAATCATTCTTTAATTAATTATCCTCAATTAATTACATTAATTAATTAACCCTTAATTAATTATCATTTAATTAGGTATCCTTAATTAATTACAATAAGTGATTATTCCTAATCACATAATATTAATGAATCACAAATTAATTACATTGAGAAATTATCCTTTAATCACTTGATTAATCAACTTTAATCATTAATTAATTACTTTTCATTAAGTGATTATCTTTAAGTAATTAATTACCTTAAATTACTTAAATTAATTAATCTTAATCAATTAATTATCCTTTATTGTAATTACACAAAGTAATTATTCCTTGATTACATTAAGTAATAATATTTTATTAATTACATTTAATTAATCTCATTAATTAACTGTCCATTAATTACTCATCATTAACTACTTAGCTCTTAATTAATCCTTAATTAATACTTAATTATCCTTTAATTAAGTAATTATCATTGAATTTCAAATTAAAATAACCCATTTATCTCAATTAATCACTTAATTATATTCAAGTTCATTTGATAAACCTTTAAAATTAATTATCATTAAAACATTGATTAACAGAATACATTTAAGTTAATCAAAAATTGAAAACATTTCCTTAATTGACTATATAATTACAATATTAAATTTATTTAAAATAGATTTTAAAATAAAGGTTATATATGTATATAAAAGCACTTTAAAACTAAATTTGCTTGAAATAATTTCTTTAAAGACTTAACTAATCCCCAAAATTATAATAAAGCATTTATTATTTTAAAAGAATTAACAAGAAGGTGTTTGAACTTGATTTAAATTTAAATTTGGAAAAACTTGTTTTATAAAAAAAACAAAAACTGTTTCAACATCAACCCAACACTACTTCGGGTCTTCACCCGAGTCAAGTACCCAATCCCTCGAGACCCTCTTCGAGTTATCCTATTTTTTATCAAACTTTGTTTTCAATTTTTAGACGTTAAAAACTGTTAACACACTCACGCAAACCAACCCGAGAATTGCCCTTAGCCAACTACCCATCTACCCGAGCTATTCCTCGAGCAATCTTCTTCTTCCCCAAAACTTTGATCAATCAGACACACATGTGCACAGGTGCACGTGCACCGACCATCTGGTCACCTCGGACCATCATAGCAGCCTCCAGCACGTCGTCGATAACCCACATAAACATCACGAACACCCAGAATCACCAATCTTGCCGAAACTAAAAATCGAGCAACTCGATTTCATTCTGGAACGAAACAAATCATCTAAAACCCCTCGACTCGCCGTCACAGTTCACCAGAGGTTTCGAAACTCCGACCACATCATCGCCGATGCCATCTGCTCCGTTTCCCCCCGTGCCGGTCCACTCCGGTCCACCATCGGCATCACACTAATTCGAACAACATCGTCGACAAAACCTTCTACCAAAACCCTAAATTGACATAGCAAGGCCACCATGGTGATTAATAAATTCACCCATTACTTTTCCTCCGACCACCGACACCTGAACCACCACCAGACCCAAGTACAACCAACATCTCCTTGTAAATCGTTGGAAATCGATAAAAACACGATTCCGTTCAAACCCAAATTCCACATCCGATACCAAACTAAAAATCTTGACTTCATTACAAAAATTCATCTTTGATTTCGATTCCATATGCACAATCAAAACTGGAAACTCAGATTATTGAATTTTCTAATTTGAACCATTTCCCCTGTAATTTCCCATTTCTGAATAAATTCCCAATATATTCACTTGGAAAAATTTTTAAAACTTAGATCTTGATAATATAAACATGTTTTGTTTATAACTTATAGGTTAAAAAGAATTAGATAGAGAGATTTTTGTTTTTGAACAGGTTTTGGAACCTATAAGCAAAGCAGAGGCAAATTTTTGCCTGTTTCCCAAACATGCACACACACACACACACACACACACACACACACATATATATATATATAGACATACATGCATATCTATCAGCCACACATCTATCTTTATAACATACTTTAAGTAACAATTCAATCATCAAATTATAATAACGGGTTCAAGTGGTTTGCCCACTTGAAAATGAGAGACAGAGAACCTGGAAATGTTTTAAAACTGGAAAATGAGTTAGGTCTTTGGTTTTGATTTGTTGCATCTGCAATTTTGATCTGAGTTGAACTTGGATCTGAATTTCTTAACTTCAGATTGGAACCTTAATTCACTTGTAGTTGAAAATTTGCTGAGATGATCTTTGATTTGAATTTATAACTACATTTTGAAAATGGGAAGAGGTGTTTGTTGTAAAAATCTAGAATGCTTTTCCTTCTGATTTTATTTTCTTCTCAGTTTGAAATTGTTGTTGAATTGATCTGTACTTGATTTGATTCACTTGAGTTTGAATTGAATCTGATCCTTGTTGTGCTTTTTCTTTTGATTTGGTTTTGTTTTTTAGTTTGAGAAGAATTGAACTTTTACTTTGTTTTGATATATTGATTTCTTTCTCTTCTTTCTGGTTTTACTTTACAGGTTTTGTTTCTTTGAATATATGAAAGATATGGAAAATGAGAATAGAAGGGGATAGATGCATATATAAATCTTGTTTTCACTTTATTTATTATTTTGAAAAGAAAATTTAAAATAGGTGACACTTGTATTTTTGCATGTTAACTTAATTTACACTTGTTAAATTTCATATTTAAAATAGTTACACATGTTAATTCACATATTAAAATGCCTACACATGTAATCTTTTATAATACTTATACATGTATTTATATTTATATGTTTTTAAATTCATATTAACATTTGCTAAAATCATATATATATATTATTATGTTATTAATATTTATTTATATATATTTTCTCTTATCTATATAATTATATTATCTTAAAAAAAATGATTTTAAAATAAATTATACATTAATAAATAAACACACATATATATTATACCTTAAGTTTATTTTTAAAATATAGAATTTAACTTTCAAATAGCAATTCAAAAATTATTTTATTTAAATAAAACTTTCAAAATTGCAATATGTATATATATATATATTATAATTATAAAAAATTTTTTTATTAATTTTAAATTATAGAGTTTTCAAATTCAATTTATTTATAAGATATTTAATTTTGAATTTCAAATCAAAGATTCAATTTACAATCTATATATATATATATATACACATACATATATATATACAAATAATTTTTTTTTGGAAATATTCAAACTAATTTACCAAATAAATCCAAAATTTAATCCAAAAATATATATCAATTATTAAATTTAATTTGGCTCAAAAATGGGATCGTTACATCGACGATTTTGAAAATCGCTTGATTTAATCGACGAGTTTAAATAGTCTTCCAAGGCACAATCTCGGAATTCAACGAAACCAGTTCCATCGTATCCGTAATTGTGTATCATTATCGAATTTCAAATTTCATAGCATTTGGAGTTACTGTTAGTTCGTACGGGTGAGAAACGTATTGAAATTAAAATCGAAAATTTAATATTTAAAATCGATTCAAAAAGCTATCTTCCACATAAAACCGAATTAAGTCCCAAAACCCGTCCCATTGCGTTCAGAATATGGGTAAAACATTATGAACGCCTGGCTGCATGTGTCGTTTGAAGTTCGTTCGAGTAATAAGGTAATTTGTGAAAAATATTATTAAATTAATGTATAAACACACATATATATATATGATTCTACAGTAAAACCTAGGTCCATTATTCACGGCTGCCACTTGTGTGTTTTCAATGGCCAAAATCGTCCCATATTGTTTCTTAATTTTCTCTAGATCCAATCATATTTTTGGAAAATTCCCAACTAGGAAGTTGTAGGGCTCACCAAGATCTACCTTTTCAACGGGTATGATCGAATATCGTGGAGTGGATTGTCAAGGAATCGTCCACGAACAGAGCGAGTTCGTTCACGTAATTCGAGGGAATGGAGGCGAATGAGGAAAGCAGTCTTTGGTCGAAGACATTGCTCGTGCAGGCCGTTCGTTTGGTGAAGCTCGATCGTCATCACGATCGACGAGATGGCGTAGTCCTCATTTTTGTTCGTGCGTATTTGGGTTGGGCGAACTCAAACATGAAGAAGAAGAAGTAGATAAGGGTCGGCCTGGATTTGTTGAAGGAATTTGACGGCAGAACTGAAGGTTAATTTATTAAAAAAGAGAAAGTAAAGTTTATTAATATAAATTATATTTCAAAACTTTAAAATTTCCTATATTCTCCATATGAGGTCGAAATTGGACGAAAATGGCGGCAACGGAATCATAGAGACGCGATCTATGCTGTAGTGAAGATTTGGAGGCTTTTGGAGCAAGAAAGAATTTTAGACAAAATCGAACGGACTCAATTTAATTAAAAATTGGAATGCTCGGCATTTTAAACACATGGTGAGTTAATCTCACTCACTTCTGGATTTCCATAATTAATTTAAATAGTTAAAATTTAAATTGTTGGTTGATTGATTGAATATGATTATTATTATCAGTCTTGATGTGATATTATTTATAATAGTGTGTATATATATATTGGAGTGATTGATATTCCCGCATTATATAGCGTATGAGACCCTATGCGCCCTACATAATAGTGGATGACCCTTTATACCGCGATGTCCCCCTCGAAGTGGGATTTGGTATCTTATTTGTTGTGCTAACATCTATGGATGTAGGAAAACAGGTTAGAGGGATCCAATTGGATTCCTCAAAATATTGAAATTATGTCCATAATGTGTGATATATTTTATTGATATCCTATGATAGATTGTATTGAAAATCTCAGTTATTTGGTGCTATGGTTTGGATGAATATATTTTGGTATTTTAAATATAGAAATATAATGAATTGGGTTCTTAAAGGAAATGAAAAGAGAAATTTTGGAAGAAAGAATGAAATTGATGTTTCAGAGTTAAATAAGGATTTTAAATCATAATAAAGGGTGAATTTGGTGTTAACGGATTTTGGAATTGATTTTGGATAAATCAAGAGATAAATTTTAAAGGGAATTTGTAATGACCCGGAATTTTCGAAGCCGAAAATTCCATATAGTTATGAAAAAGAAGAAAAAGATAGAAGAAGAAGAACAGAAACCAAACATCTCACATTCGCAACGGATAAAATATAATAATAAATAATAATCGCATACAAAAGAATACTATATCTGTCAATTACATTTAATATACATCAGAGTTTCACATTTATACAGTCACTGAATATATACAATTATACGGTCTCAGATAACAATAAAATAAATACAGCGGAAGTATTCTATACGCCCTTGCCATCCGGCTCGCCTCCTAAGCTCCAAAACGTACCTACCTGAAAATCTATAATACTCCGTCTGACCCGAGCATTACACCAAAGTAACACCCGGGTCAGGCTGGAAACCAGCATGAGTAAACCCAACTAACATGGAATACCAAAACAAACAACTTATATAAACCTGGGGTAACCTATATCAATTTAACCAATTCACAATTTATTATAGACAATGCTTATTTCACGTATAAATTTCTAAGTACCAAACTTAGATAAAATAATCCAATTCACTTAAATCATTTCATTCCAGCCGATTGATTTCACAAATCAATTTATAAAAATTCGAAGTGGTTTCGGGTATTTCCCAGCACCCGACCCCGGTCTCTTCGAAACTCATGTTATCCTATCCCAAGTTATTCAAATGAAATACACAACATTTCATATTAGAGATATCAACTCATTCAAAACATCCAATACCATTCAATCATCCATAAACAAAGCCTTATCACATATAAATCAATTCAATTGATTCAAATTGAATTTCAAACCTCAATCACTTAGATTCTTTCATTAATTAATTCCAAATCAATCAATTAATTAATCAACTCTTCCATAACCATTCATCTTAATTAACAACCCTGGATTAATTATCTTCCAATTCCATTCAAGTAATTCTCTTTAATTAACACAATATTAATTATTCTTACTAAATCAATGAGTAATCTTTCATTACTTTACAAATTAATTAACTATAATCAATTACACCAGTTCTTAATTACTTATATTAATTAACTCCTGATAAGTCACTTATTATGAATTGATTAATCTCAATTAATCAAATCTTCAATTACTTCATTAATTATATGAATTACCGATTTCCAATTATATTTTAATTTATCTTAATCTAATTTAATTACATTAATTAAAAACTATCCATTTATTTTCTTCATTTAAATAAATGAGTTTCTCCTTAATTAATCATCTTAATTAATTTCTTGCTTAATTACACAGTAATTGTATTTTATTAACTTCATTAAACAATTATTTATCAAGCCATCAAATGATTATTCTGAATTGCTTACTCTTAATTAATTAAGTCAAAACTTAACTTATTAATTAATTCAAACCCTTAATTACTAAAATAATTAACCCAAATCATTAATTAAATTAATTAATTATTCATTTTAATCACCGTTATATTTATTTCAAAAATCCAATTTATATATTTCGATAACTCAGGGTACCGAAATATTCAAGCGAACCACAGCATTCTGCATCCCAATTACCAAAAATATTCATCACAGAATATCAATCATTCCAGTATATATTCTATTTAGTGCTATATAATATAGCACATCAATCCAATTCAACCATTCAACCAATCATTTAAATTTAACCATTTAAATTTAATTAAAAATCCAGAAGCGTGAGGTTTACTCACCTTTGATTTTTGCTGTTTGCAATCCATTCCAATTCGATTTTTGTCTTCTCAGTTAAGACCTTGTATAAATATCATATAAATTAAATAACACTTGAATTTTAAATAAACAATTTATCATCATTCACTTATTTAATTTAACTTATGAATTGACTTAAATTCTTAAACTAAAAATCACCTTAAACACATATTTTAGTCCAGAAATTAAATAAGTTAATCGAAACATTTTAATAAAATTTGATTTACCAAATATTTTATTCGAGCAAATTTTCCAAAAAAATATATACTAATTATTCCTCTTCTTTTGAAACCCATATACTAAAATTAATTTATAGTCTCCCAAAATCTAATTTTATATAAATATTCAACATTTAAAAATTTTCTTTCTAGCCTCTATATACATGTACTACAATAAAATCAACAGAGTTGTTTTAGAATTTCTTTACTGTAAAAAATAAAATTTCACATGTATATATTTATTCATTAATTAAATTAAATAAATTTAAATGCATATACCTTGTTGCCTCATGACTGCAGTTACTTCACCTACAACCAAAACCCTCCAGGCTAGAAATTACAACGCTACCCCAACCCTACTTGCGTACGCACCCAGGCCGTCGCGACTAGAACGAGCCCCATCCATACGTCGCTACCTTCACGAATCCCAAAGCCCTAGTTCAATCTTCCTCCCAAATCCAACGCGCTCAGCCGTAACAAGTCGCGACCCCCCTTTTTATGTCCCTTCCTTTGCCATGCTCGAGTTCGTGTAGAACGAGGTGACAATGACGATTTGAATTGGGGAGAAGGTGTGGCCCCTTTTTTTGTTTTTTTTTGGTTTTTTTTTAAACTGAAGGATTTCGATTGAAAGAATGAAAAGATGAAGAGGTAAACGCGATTGCTAAATTGAGGAGAAATTAGGGATTCACGATATTTAAACGATGACAGATTTTTCTTCTTCCTATTTTTTTTAAGAACGAAGGATTTCATTTTAGTTTGATCTCCTGCTTATGCATTTGAGGAGAAGACGGGGAATTAGATGTAGGATTGGATATGGCTTCCTGAATACGCGTTGTAAAGAAAATATCTCTGACAAATGTACGTCAAAATTTATTATATAATTAAATATTGAAAATATCTCGCGTTGTATAACGTGAGATCCCGAACCCCGAATCAGACATGCCGACAGACGTTTATAAGGTTTTATCCGTATTCGGAACATAATGGAACGTGTTTTGAAGGCTAATTTGATCATATGCGCGAGTTACGGAAATAAACGATCAATATTAAATTAAATCGATTAAAATAGTTATAAGCGTTATGAGCTGCCAGGGTCAAACGACAACTCCGATTGCTACGAAAATTGAAATCCGATAATAACTAACTATTACGGATCCAATGGAACTGGTTTCGTCGAATTCTGAGACTGTGCCTCGGAAGGCTATTTTTAAATTCAATTTAAACGATATATTTTCAAAATTGAACAAATCACCTTTAATTTAAATTTCAACCCTTATAATATCTTCAATATCATCATTATAAATTTTATAAGCCTTCAAATTATTTTAAACAGGCTTAAAACCCCAGATTCAACATTTTACCCAATTTCAAATTATATAATTCAATAATTTAATTATCACTAAATATAAATATTTGGAATTCAAGCTAAAATTAATCTTTCAAATGTTCAAAATAAATTTATTATTCCATTTGAAATCGTTAAATTTTCCGGGTCGTCGCATTCCTTCCCCCTTAAAAGAATTTCATCCCCGAAATTACTAATTGGAAAGAATGGTTCCAAACCCATTTACCTTTTTCCCAAAACTCCTAATTCAACATCCTACCAACTATCCTCTATTACAGACCCTCTATCCTTAACCAACTTCCCAAAACCTTCTATAGTTTTCACGCAACACCCTTCTGCTCAATCCTTTAAATTTCAATTTAAAACCAAATTTTGAATTATCAAAATTTTCTCAAAATTTTTCTAAGTCCCTAAATTTTCGAAATTTTTTGCCAGCGTCTCCTTTGCGCGGCTAGCTCGGTACAACTACAAAAGGCCTCTACGGGCTCCCAAATTTCAAAAAGAAAACAAAAGCCAAGTGGCTACATCAAAAACCCAATCCAATTTCATACAGAAATGTAAATACATAACTTTTTGTCGGGCAATTCAAATTTATCTTTTGGAATCTGTAACAACCCGCATATTTATCGATTTTATAGTTAAATATTGTATTTAAACATTTTATCGATAATCGGATTTTGGTCCGAAAAGCTAATTTTTACAAACGGCCGAATTAGGACTCGAAACCACTTCCATTGGGTTCGAAATGTCGTTTACAAATTTTTAAGTATAAACATGGATATGTTTGGAGTTAGTGGAATTTCGCTACTTTTTTACTTGAGACTTTGGTTTGGGATTTTGGCCTATTAGACCCAAGCTCCAACCCCTTCTCTTCATAACTTCATTCTATTTTCTTTTACATTCAAGCCTTATCAAAAATGGAAGAGGGAATGGGAAATTAAAACTCCAAAGTTCTTGTTCATTTGCAAATCCATCATTCAACTCAAAATTCAAGTGAAGATATTGATTCAAGCTAGTGGTTGATCCTTGCATAGCATTTCAAGCTCCATCTTCATCCATTTTAGTGAAAAGGTGAGATTTTTATCTCACAAATCTAGTCTATATCTATCTTGGACTGTTGGGAATGAATCCCTATCGTGTTCACATGCACATTTGCATTTGGTTTGGATTGGATTGGCTAAAAACTCCTATTTTTGGCGTTTTGGTGAATTTTCTGCAGTTAGGTCGTTCTGGCCATTTTTGCACGTTCGGAGTTAGGTCGCTCCAGTTGGGTCGCTCGTGAGTCAACACTAGGTCGTTCTGGCCATTTTTGGGGTGTTCAGAGTTAGGTCGTAGGTCGCAAGGTCGCTATGTCGTGGGTCGTGTGGCCCTAGGTCGCTCTGCATTGCCTCCAGGTCGTTAAAATGCTAGTTGCAGTTAGGTCGTTGACCTTAGGTCGTTAGGTCGCATGTCCTTGCCTCGGTCGCTAAGTCGCTCGGCCTTGCTTACCTTTAGGTCGCACGCGAGTTAAACCACAGGACGTTTGACGTTAGGCCATTAGGTCGCGATGGCTTTAAGTCGCGTACCTATTAGGTCGCTCGCCCATTTAATCCGTTAGGTCGCTCGACCGTTTATGTCGTTAGGCCGCGACATTTTTTAGGTCGCTCGCTTCCGCTAACTCGAGAACACCACTTAGGTCGCTCGCCTCTTAAACCGATAGGTCGCATGACCTTTATACTTTTAGGTCATTAGACCCCTAAGTCGTTAGGTCGCTAGACCAGTTTTCTTTCACTGGGTCGTTGACCTTTATAGACCGTTAGGTCGCGTGACTCCAATTCCCCATAGGTCGTTAGACCTTCAACTCGTAGGTCGTTCGACCCTTAGGTCGTGACCCTTAGGTTGTTCGACCCGTTCATCTTTAGGTCACTCCACTTACCTTGTTAGGTCGCGAGTCCCTTAAGTAGCTCGAGTGTTAAACCCCTTAGGTCGTTAGACCTCAATTTGTCTTCACTAGGTCGTACCGTTTTGGATGGGGCGCTGCCCCCTGGACCCCCGCGACCAGACCGGGCAGGTCGAAACCCATAGCGGTGGCGTTGCCCCTGCACCCCCACCTTAGGGGGTTGCCACCCCCTGGACCCCCCCTCCGTAGGGGATCTTAGATGAAAGATGCATTTTGAGCCCATTTATTTGGATTTCATTCACGTCTTTGAACGTGAGTTTTTGTGATTTGTCACTTTAATAAAATAAAGGTTTCAATACTAGTAGTAAATATCAAAACTCTTTCATCAAAATGATTTTAACTCTATTTTCAATACCAAAGCTCTTTTCTTAACCCATTTTCCAATCTACTAGTATATACAAATCTTTACCTCACTCGGATGAGAAATCTAATTAAACGGCTTAGTAAAACAAGTGGTATGAAACGCTTGCGTTTGCTTCGTCGGTTAATTCTTGGACTTGTTCGATTGAACCTCTTGTGACAATTTTCTAGTGAAGATTTACAGTTTGTTGGTAAATATTTAAGTTAAGCAAGTGGTTATGGGACATGAAGCTAAACTTTTATATTTACTAGCTTAGTGTAATTGACACTTCTTTATGATCATGACGATCATTTTTATGATTTAGACTAGCAATTGTGCGATGTCTCTTTGACTGCAAGGTTAGACTAGACCTCATCGATGTGATTTCGACTCACACATATCTCTTTATCTGCGAGGTTAGTCTAGACACCATTTGTGTGATTTCGACTCACTCATATCTTTTTATCTGCGAGGTTAGGCTGGACACCACTCGTGTGATTTCACTCACACATACCTTTTTGATTTTTGGTTAGCCTAGACCTCAATCTATGTGATTTCGACTCACACATATAGGGTAGCTCCCCATGGTCTTCGGACCGTCATGTGATAGGCCTCTTTCTCTTTTTATGATTTTCTGGATTTCATGTGATCGATTTCTAGAAATTTTATGCAACACCTATTTTTGTGGTGTGTCATTGACTTGTTATGAGTACAAGTTTAGGGTATGATGCCCTCTTTGGATCGTTGAGAAGATTCCTGTGATATCGATTTATCTCTTATTAATGATCATTTTCATACTTATCGTAGTATGCCTTTATGGATATTATATGTTTATGCCATATGTCTTATTCTATATCAAGTCATCTATTATTTATTGGTAGACTGAACCGTTTATTATTTTCTTATAAATAATACTCGGGTCATACTGACACGATATAAGTCACGATATAAACCTTTTTTTTCACGTGAAAACCTAATGAGATGACGGCTACACTAGGGTTTTACACGGCTAAGGCAATTAATTGAGGAGTTTAAGGAAATGAAGGGGTTGGGCAAATAAAAGGGCTTACGTTTCAAAGTGATTTACAATCTTCCATATTCTTTTCCTTTTAAAACTTTACATAAACAAAATTTCAGGAAAAAATACTTTACAAACCGAAATCAATTAGAAATATGAGGTAACAAATAGTATAATTTGAAAAAAATATAAAATAATGAAGAAAATGCCTTAAAAATACCAAACAGTGTTCTAAAATTGTGAATAAATCACTGTTAGTCTTGGAAAATTATACATTTCATTATAAAATTATTATGAAGTGGAAACTTGAATTAAATTAATTTATTTAAAACATTCCAAGGTGAAATAAATAATTAAATTTTAATAAAATATAATTTTAAATAAAGAAAAATGCAGTAAATACCAAACTAGGCTTTATAAATTGAAATAAAATTCAAATAAACTCTAGAAAAATTATATTATCATTTCAAAAGTATCAAGAGACAAAAATATACATAAAGTAACATATAAACACCTATTAAAATAAAATATAACATAGAAAATAAATTTTATATAATTTAAAATAGACAAAATTGATACATAAAACAAATTATACTCAAAATTGAAATGTACATAACTTTTGCAGTTTAACTCCGTTTTCAACGAAACAAAAAGTGGTGTTCTTAGAATTTTATGTACTTTCATAATAAAATAAAATAAAAATATTTTCAAACTTTTAAAATTTTAAGTTAAAAGTCGCAGTTTGACTATTTTGACCAAAATCAACATTTCAGGCAAATATTCAACTTACACAAGTTTGGAATTATAACTCATATAAAATCAAGATTTATATTTAAATAATAAAATTTAATCATTTCAAATAAGTAAAATAAGTTTTTAAATCAAAATTTTATATAAAAAAAATTTAAAATATACAATAAAATAATTACAAAATACAGGGTTGTTACACTCTCCCCTACTCGAAACTTTTCGTCCCCGAAAAGGAATGAGGTACGGGAAAGCACAGAAAACTAGAATGAGACAAGATTTGGACAAGGTAACAAGAAGATTGAGATTATATCTAATAACTGTTGTTATAGGTAAGTTTAACGAGGTGGAGGTGATCAAATCAAGAACAAAAGCACGAAAAGATCCTTAAAAATCTGATTCACCCTTTTCCGTTTGACCGTCGGTCTATGGATGGTAGGCAGTGCTCAGATCCAGATGAGTACCCAAGATTTTCAAAGATTATAAAAGGATTTCTAAACAGACTGGTATAAGCAATAGCCTTCCCATTCTGTAACAAGATAAGAGAAATGAAGACAACCAAAAGATAGTTTGAAAAACAAAATAAGATAATAAATTTGAAATCATAATGCTTTGAAATCATAATACTTTGAAATCATAAAAATTTAAAGATGTTATCATTTGGAAATCGTACTACTAAAATCATAACACTTATAAAATAATCTTCATTTAAACCATTTAAATTCAAGGTCAAATAATATTCATTTCAAAGTTGTAATATTTCTAAGTTCATTCATTCAATTATAAAATTTTCATTTTTCAAGACATCTCTATTACATAAATAAAATATTTATCATAGCAAATATAATAATCAAATTTCCCTACACATTTATTCATTTAGACATCAATTAAACTATGAATTCAAGTTAAATAAACTTTATTACAAAATGTCCAATTCAAATGTATTTTATTTTATCTATTCAAAGATACATTTTTTTTATACACATATTCATTTTAGGAAATGACCTTTATTAGAATTCCTAGGTTAGACTTAAGGTTCCATATTAAATCAAATTTGATTTTTCAGTTATTTAAATAAAATTCTTTAAATTTTCTTTTTCTTTTTTTTTACCTCTGTAAATCTTTTATAACTAAAATTTAAGTGTATAACATTTATTATAACCACTCAAATTTTATTTATAAAATCTTTTTATATTGTATATTATCCAATTACATATTCAACTTCTGAGAATTAAGGTAAGTTATATTAGAATGAAATTGTGTGTTATACAAATAAAACTTTCAAATTCAATTATCTCAAGTTTGAATCATTTATCCAAAATTTTAAGATAGAGTTTAAGGATTTAATTTCCGATTCCATTCAAACCATTTAGAGATAAGTAATAATATATACATAATATATCAAATCAAATTTCAATCATATATTTATATATATGTTATAAATCAAGTCATATTTTAGAAATTCAAATCAATTTAATTCCTAAAACAAAGCTGTAGCAAGACTACGGAACAGTCTCTTTACTTCGAAACTCGAAAATGAACGTCGAGGATGCTGCAGTCATCACCGGAGTTATTTTCCAGCGACAAAGAGAAGAGTACTAATTTTAAACTTAAAAATTCTTTGGAAACAAATTTCTATTTGAAAATATTTTAGATAATGTATCCCTTTTAAAACTTTAAACCAACGTTCGAAATCATCGGAAATTAAATTCTCAAATTCTTGATTTAAATTCATTTCAGTTCCCAAATCAATTTATAAGCAACAATTTATAGATTCATTTGTAGAACAATTATTGATAAATCAAGTATTATCATTTAAAATTATCAATTTAAATCAATTCATTAAGTTCCATAAACTTATATCAAAATTTATTTCATTAACCAAAACAAAATTTAAAATAATATCGTGTCAGTATGTTCTGTCAAAGTGTTTTAGAAATCCTATCGATAGCGTTGATCAAACGAATCGATCGGGAACCCAAATCAACATCAACAACTCAAACAACACAATATATAAAAATATACATTGACAAATACAATTCAAAAATGTTGGAGAAAAAGTTGAAAGCAAAAGACAAGATGATTAAATACAGAGTAGGGAGGCGGATAAGCTAAAATAAATCACGGGCAACCTTAATCGGGTCAACCGTGACTTAAAGTATAAGATCGAAGTGGATTTTCTGGGGTAAATCTACATTCGACTTCAAGAGATAGAGTTTGGGATAATAGGAGATACTAGCATCTAAACCGAGGATATAAAATCTTTGGTGAATCGATGCTGTTGTAAAGGAGTTTCACCCCTTTTACAAGAATTTTTTTTGAGATTGGCGGGACCACCAATTTACTATAAAGGTCATTCGAAGTGGAGTTATGGGATACTCCAGAATCAAATGAAGATGAGTAGCGGGGAATAAGAATGGATTTTGGAACCGCAGGGAACGTTCCAAAATTCAAAGGAATCGAGTCAAAAGAAAGAGATTCAATTCGAATGAAAGTGATTCTGTTAATACATCTACTCCATATGCTGAGTTTTGCCTAGAGCTACCAAAGCTCTGATACCAACTGTAACAACCAGGTATTTTCAACCATTCGCATCCATTATAAGTGCATAGGTAGACACTCACATCGGAATTGAATTGCTCAAAATACCGCGTTGTGAATAAAATTTGGCAAACCTCAGAATATACAGTAAATAAAAATCACAGATCACAGACACAGAGTATATAAAAATGCAGCGGAAGAAAAAGAGATAGTAGTTCATGAAGCTACTATATAAAATATAAGATACATCAGAGTTAAATAAGATACTACAGAAGAGTAACATGATACATCAAGTACAAATCAGATACATCACTGAACCACTGGATACTGAAACAAAATAGATGGCTGGATCTTCAAGGAAAGCTCCAACGCCGAAGGTGAATCTTGAATGCTAACTCAATCAATCTGACTCGAGCGTAAAGCAAAACACAAAACACTCGAGTCAGGACATAAATACTTATGAACTGTAAATCGACTCAAGTGAACAGTAACAAAATGCATCAGTAACTTAAAGGATGCTTGGGATCGCCCATCCTTTAGGGATCCGTTAAACTATTTACTATGTAGTATATTGCGCTATATACAGTAGTGTCTAATCAGTAAAGTATAATCATATAGGAAATAGCGTTAAGGGGATGGTGAACCTTAACGCGGTCGGATCTTTAAAACCAAAATCGTAGTGGGCTCGCTATAAGGATATGACATGGCACGCAAGGAAATGCTAGGGTGGATACACCGTTTGCACTCCCGGATCGGTGGTGACGGCAAGCCAGCAGCTTCCGCCCACCTCGAACAATACCCCCGAATCAAAATGTGGCGCCACCGAATCGAATCACAAAAGTAATAGAATGGTTTCCGATGGAGCATGCTCGATGAAAGGGTGTGACCCTTTGTGTAGCCCGGTATAGCTCCTGTTTAAGTCATATATGCCAACTCACGGGAGTTGGGTCCACATAATATACCTCAAGAACGTCGCCACCATCCTACTTCATTCTGGAATCTCCACCGCGTACACAGTTGTTAAAGTGGTTTTCGGTATTGGCCGGCTATAAGACAATATCCGATCCCGGTCTCTTTAACAACCAATCGTTATTATAACCCATGGATATTTATTTCAAATAATTTATACTTTCAAGACCAAAATATCATACTCATTTCAAAACAATATCACAATTGTATCATTTCCATTTCAAAAATAATTCAATAATATATCATTCAAATAAAACCCATATTTCCAAATCATTGAATATTTCTTTCAATTTATTAAACTTGAAATATTCCTTTAAATTATCATAGCATTTTGGAAATGTTACCTTAAGGCATCATAGCATTTTTGGAATGTACTACTTTCCACTTTACATTGTATATAATCAAAGTATTTATAAGCTTAAAATTTTAACATGGTCAATTTATCATAGCCTTATAGTTAAATAAACTTTCTTACTGTAATATCCAATTTAAAACCGAAATTGTTATGTTAAGTTAAAAGCACCTTATTAACTTACATTATTATTACAATAAAGAAGCTTTATTATTTTAATCATTTAAAGTATGCCATTTACATAAATTAAAACTTGCTTATCAAATGTACGTTATCAACTTACATTTTGTTATTACAGTAAGTAACATTTATCATTTTAATCAATTTAAAATACACCATTACATTGATTAAAATCTACGTGTCAAATGTACGTTTTTTAACTTATATTTATTATAATAAAGAGCATTTATCATTTTTCAATATTACACAAATTAAAACTTGCATTATCAAATGTACGTTTTAAATTTATATTCCTATTACAGTAATGAACATTTATTAATTAAATCAATACCACACTACTTAAAACTTTACATGTTTCTTTCTTAATTAAAACTTTACATGTTCTTGCATTAATTAAAACTTATACGTTTCTTTCATAAATTAAAACTTATACGTTTCTTTCATAAATTAAAACCTATACGTTTCTTTCATAAATTAAAACTTATACGTTTCTTTCAAAAATTAAAACTTATACGTTTCTTCACTTTTCAACAAATAAACTTAACACTTCAGATTTATATTACCATTTCACAAATTTAACTAAACTTCCAATTTATTTAATTAATTTATCATCTTTATTTAAAACTCAAATTTCACATTTTCAAGTCAAGTTATATTTTAAAATTTCATTTTTCAACAGTCATTTATTCAACCACTTAAATTTATAGAAAAATCAATAATTCTTTAATAAATCACTTAAATTCAAATATAAATCAATTTATCATATTTACCGTTTTCCAAAGAAAATTAAAGTCCATTTCATTCATATAACTTAAATATCATTTTTAGTCAAAATTCCAAATTTCAAACATAATTTATATTTCAAAAATTCAGTTAATCCATTCATAAGTTACATTTTTAACACATAGAAAAATCATAATTTATTTATTTAAAAACCTTTCAAAATCTATTTAAATCAAATTTCATAATTTTATATTTTTAAAATACTTAAAAATATCCAAAAACACTTTATAAAATAACCACGGGTCTGTATATAGTTTTCAAACATAGGTCAAGTGATACGGATATGTATCATTTCAATCCGCAGTTTAAAAAGAAAAATCCGGGTTCTAACATTTCAAACCCGCAATCCTAAGTTAAATGAATTAAAATAAATAAATAAAAAACCATTTAGGCCTATCATTTCAGCCCATAACGATTTTTATTCTAACAGGGAACTTGCAGTGTGATCATATACAGAAATAATATAAACAATGTCAATATCGTAATATACAGTCACATATCAGATGTCGGGTGAAAATTAACAGTTTTAACATGGTAATAACATGGCATAGCATATCATATGATCATCATTAACTTGCATAAACATTTATATTACTACACACTTGTCATCAATTCACTTTTCATAAGTATAAATGTCAGAGTGAGCAAGACTCACCTTTTGAAGCTAGAGACCAAAACAACAAACAGAAGAGCGATTTCAAAAGCACGACAACACGATTTGAATTGAATGAATGGGAAGCCTTGATAATGATCTTGTATACAACAAATAAACAAGACCATATAAACATATACATACAATACAAAGATTTGTTGAACAATAGAAAAGTAGAAGCAACAAATGACATTACCAAGCTTTTCAACCATTTTTGTTTGACCACAACTCCATGTATGCTCGGCAATACATGCTTAGGGCTAGGCCACACATGTTTTCAGGTGGAAAAGGATCTGGTTTGGCATCACAAAGGCATGGCAAGCACAAAAATGTGAAGTGGGAGGAGATGATATGAGGAGGTAGGTGATACAACTTAAAGAATACAAGGAATAAAGCAATATAGGCAAGTTTGCTTCAACATTTAGGCTCGGTTTGGACATTGCTTGGCTCGGCCCTGTTATATATGGGTCAGATCAGATCTGGAGCTGATGATCAGAGGTGGCTAGAGGTCAAACACATCAGGTGGTGGCGGCTAAGGAGGTGGCCAAAGCAAGATATGAAGGGGATAATGGAAAACATGGCTTGGTTATGCATTTTTTGTGGAGTTTGCATTGTTTTGTGGAGATGGCTTCAATTGGATGGCACGGCTTGTCATAGTTAGAGGAGAGGGGCTGATGGTGCTGCTGTAGATGGTGGTGGTGGTCAGTGGTGATGGTGGAGGAGTGGGGCCGAGCAAAGCCTAGAAGAAGAGCAAGCAAAATCAATAGAAATAGAGGAGAGAAAAAATGAGGAAAAGAGAAGAGAAGCCATTACCAGATCTATTGGAGCCGTGAGAAACAAATGAAGATGGCCTTTTTTTTTTCACATGAAAACCTAATGAGATGACGGCTACACTAAGGTTTTACACGGCTAAGGCAATTAATTGAGGAGTTTAAGGAAATGAAGGGTTTGGGCAAATAAAAGGGCTTACGTTTCAAAGTGATTTACAATCTTCCATATTCTTTTCCTTTTAAAACTTTACATAAACAAAATTTCAGGAAAAAATACTTTACAAACCGAAATCAATTAGAAATATGAGGTAACAAATAGTATAATTTGAAAAAAATATAAAATAATGAAGAAAATGCCTTAAAAATACCAAACAGTGTTCTAAAATTGTGAATAAATCACTCTTAGTCTTGGAAAATTATACATTTCATTATAAAATTATTATGAAGTGGAAACTTGAATTAAATTAATTTATTTAAAACATTCCAAGGTTAAATAAATAATTAAATTTTAATAAAATATAATTTTAAATAAAGAAAAATGCAGTAAATACCAAACTAGGCTTTATAAATTGAAATAAAATTCAAATAAACTTTAGAAAAATTATATTATCATTTCAAAAATATCAAGAGACAAAAATATACATAAAGTAACATATAAACACCTATTAAAATTAAATATAACATAGAAAATAAATTTTATATAATTTAAAATAGACAAAATTGATACATAAAACAAATTATACTCAAAATTGAAATGTACATAACTTTTGCAGTTTAACTCCGTTTTCAATGAAACAAAAAGTGGTGTTCTTAGAATTTTATGTACTTTCATAATAAAAGAAAAAAAAAATTTCAAACTTTTAAAATTTTAAGTTAAAAGTCGCAGTTTGACTATTTTGACCAAAATCAACATTTCAGGCAAATATTCAACTTACACAAGTTTGGAATTATAACTCATATAAAATCAAGATTTATATTTAAATAATAAAATTTAATCTTTTCAAATAAGTAAAATAAGTTTTTAAATCAAAATTTTATATAAAAAAATTAAAATATACAATAAAATAATTACAAAATACAGGGTTGTTACAAGGCGTCTCAGAATCAAATCCAATTTCTCTTTTCTCTTTAATACCTGCATATCTCACTTAGCAACAATATCCAATGGTAACCTTATAAATCATTTTATACATCTCTTTGCATAAGATTCATACCCACTTCTATTCAAATTAGTTTTCACCGTTTCATATGAATTAATTTAATTTCGATTTCTAATATTGAGTTTTATCTTTCATTTAAACTGATTCATATTAGTTTCATTTGCTAGTTTACTTTAATTCCCGATTTGTAATCGTTTTGTCGCTAATGAAAATTTACAAAAAATTTTCTAACTCCCAAAATTTTCAGAAAATTTTGGCAGAGTCTCCCTTGTACGGAGGAGCTTTTGCAATTTGACAATAGATATAAATATGTATACATCGACCCACACGGTCGGAAAAAGCAAAAACAGTTCATATTTCCTATTTTTATTGCGTAGGCGTACCTTTATTTAGCATTTAGCAAGCACCTTATTTATTCTAGCAATTAGCATACCCCAATCTAGCCAAATGGCTTCCCTGTACCTGTACTTACTCAATTTAAACATATAAGTGCCATATATAGAAAATCTATTTGTCTTTCACCTACTTTCAATAGCCAAACACATGCATTACATAAACAATAAGCACCAAATGTCTTCCACAAGCACTTTATATGATTTAAAGCTAATTCCAATTACTTTTAACCAATTCATAAGCCATTCCATTCAATTTTAATGGTTTACAACACAATTGCTTACATTCAAATTATTTTCAATCCAAATAAGCCCATATTCACGTCAAATGATTCAAAATCAATTTTATTTAACTTCTCTTAACCCTTATCAATTTAATTACTTTTGTTTACATCAATGACAACTATTTTTATGCAAATTCGACGATACTCGCTTAATAGAGTATCTATTTCAGTTTATAACCACATTAAATTAATTTTAACTCATCTTGTATTTAATTCCGTTCATTTTTTAATTTATTCACCACCATACATATGCATTTCATTTCATCTAAGCATTGGTTTCGTTTAAAACTATTTCAAGGGCTTGACAACATTCAATGCTTACACTAATACTCATTTCCCAAAAAAAAAATCTAACCCAAACTTTTTATAACATTCCACTTTTGCTCGAAGCCAACTCTTATAAATTTTAAACTTAAGTTAATTCCGATAACCCAAGTTCAATGAAAACTTTAATTTACTTTCTATTCAAGCAGACTTCATCCATTTATTATTTAATTCCATTAACCCATTTTAAATGTTAAATTTACTTGCTTAATTCATTATCGAATTTATTTTATTAATACAAGGTCATTCTCAATTTATTACTACCCACTTGGGTTTTGTTTGCAACTCAAACCATGTCCATTATAATTCAATTTCATTTCATTCGACCCCACTTCCATCAAATCAAATTTGCTTGCAAATTTCATTTAACATTATTCAAATCACACTTGAATTTTATTTGCAATTCAAACCATCACTTTTTTAATCCAACTCAATTTTATTTTTACACCATCTCTTCTTATTTAATCCATTATCAAACCCAAGTTGAATTCAATTTATAATTTGAATTCATTTCCAAACCTATTATCAACTTACAATCCATTTTATTTATCCAAGTTAAATTTTATTAACATACTCGATCAATCAATTATTTAGCCAATGAGCTTACTTCCAATTTTATATCAAGATTCGATTTCGTTACAATGAATCGCATCATTTAAATTTTCTCGAGTCCAATTTTATTTTATAATTCCAGTTTGGATTCCCCCCCTTTATTTTAAAATCTAGAAATACCTTTAAATTTCGATAATACAATTAAAATAGCTTTTTATAAAATATTTCATATAACTCGATGTCTCAACCAGTCCATCCTTGTTCTGACAGAAATTCAGTCATACGTTGATCAGGCGTAGGACTGAAAATCTATAAGTACTTGGTAAACCCGTTTTCAACATCCAGTGAAAATACTTGGAAACATAATTTTTGTTGGAACAATTTTTTAAAAAATAGAGTAAATATCTTAAGTGCGGTTGCTCTGGAAATCATTACCCCCATCCATGGTCATAGTTACATACCAGGGTTACGTTGCAGTCGCAACAAAAGTCCATGTAACTACAGGCTCTCCGCGGCTTCTCGATTACGCCATGGAACCCACAACAGATCACAGTTACATCCAGGGTTATGTTGCCATCGCAGCAAAAGTCCATGTAACTGTAGGCGCTCAGTGGCCTCTGATTTTCGTTGTGAAATGAAACTTCTCCACTTCTACATAGGTCGCAGTCTACCGAGATAAACTCAAACACAGACTGTTGGCTCTTAGCGGCACACACGACTTTCGCTATGTTACCATAGGTCGTAGTTACATCCTGGGTTACGTTGCCGTCGCAGTAAAAGACCATGTAACTGTTGGCTCTCAGTGGCTCACACGACTTACGCTATGGTAACTTAACTCATAATCCTCAGGAACTAGTTTTGTCTGGACTCCTCACAGGATCAACTTTAGAACCCCCCTTGGGGCTCAAGGCAGCGCCACCCGGTGGAACTCCTGAGAAGTCCATTTCAAGGGAGCGCCTTTTTCCCTAGAGCCACCATCAAAACACTTTAGACTATACACATATAGTATCTTTCAATTCATACACCTAGTATGAATCTCATACAAAGCTCCTTTACACAAAATCGATTATCTCAAAATCGATAATTCTCAAACTAGGCTTTATAAATTCCAATATTGATTTTACCAAAAAATCATAAGCCTTTCCAAATTCAAAGATTCTCAAAACCTTTTTCCAAAATCCTCATAAGATCCTTTATATATATTCAGATATATATATAATTTTTAAAACTTTGGATCCTTACTTTCTTGTATAAAACACCTTTTATACTTCAAACACTTCCAAAATCCTTTTTCTTCCAACAATGGATTCAACAAGGGAAGATTTATCTCTTAAAACAAAGATATAAAACTTTGTTTATTCAAAATCAAATATTCAAATTTGATTACTCTTTCCAATATCAATTTCCTTTCTATTCACATTCACTTAAATTTTCATTCACTTATTCACATTTGCCTTAATCTCCCTTTGGATTATCACTTCAATTCTTATTCCAGTTGGGTGTTTAATCAATAAAAGTTTGAACTCCAACCAATTTTTTTTAGAAGATAGCTTGAAAATTTTAAAAATAAATAAGTAGTTGAAAAATAATTATTAGTTTGCAAAATAACTATAAAATAGTTGACTAATTGTAAAATAGTTGAAAAACAGCTAAACGGTTTAAGAACCTTTAGATAATTGCAAAATAGTTGTAAAATAGTAATTAATTTGTAAAATAGTTAGAAAGTAGCAATTATTTTATAAAACAGTTGTAAAATAGCTAAATAGTTTCAAAAGTAGTGGCAAAAACAAGTATAAAATAGTTTGGGTTTCAAGAAAGAAAGTTGTATATGTTTAATAGCTTGGAAAAATAAATTTATATTAAAACGATTTATATTGAAAATAGTCCAGAGTCAAAACTGTTCAATTCCCAATCTCCATTCTCATCAATTTAATTTAAATTTCTACTTCATTTAAATTGACCCAATTCCAATTTAAATAACACCAATTTCCATTGGACTTGATTCATTCCCAATTCAAATTGAACTAATTTCCAATTTCTTTCCAACTTCAAATCAAATTCCATTTGATTTGAAACCAATTCCACTTTAATTACAATTTCAAATTATTCAAATAAATTTGGACTAATATCAATTGAACTCTCTTCAAGTTCAATACCCTTTTTAAGTTAATCCAATACAAATTTGCCATTTGAATTTTAAACTTGTACAACTTTAATTATAATTTAAATTTTACAACTTCTATTTATAATCAATTACTTTCACATTTTGTTTTTAACTTAGAGTTATACATTTTATTTATCCAATATTTTTTTATTCCATAAACATTTTAATCAAGATCCTAGAGTTTAAACAAAATCTCCAAAATTTCAATGTTACCTTAGAATTCAACTGTATCCACCATTCTTTGGCAAACTCAATTATCCCTTTGAAGTTCAAAACCAAACCCAGTTCGCAAACAATTCCAATTTAAAATAATTTGGTAGCAATTTCTCTTCCAGAAACTCGAAAATGAACATTGATGATGCTGCAGTCATCACTGTCGTTATTTTCCAGTGACCGAAAGAGTTCAATGCTTTTATCTCATTAAAAACATTTCCAAATATTTTTAATTTCAAATCTTCCAGATTTCCAAATTCAACACAAAAATATTTTTGAAATAATACTATTATTTATCCAAAACCTATGAAAATGACTTTCAAATCCAAAGGAATTTTAAATTTTCCCAAAAATTCCAAATTCCCAATCCATCCAATTCATATTTAAACATTACTGTGGAATTTCATCTTACTTTGTTTTCAATTTCTCTGGAATTCTATTTCAAATCGTAATCTCATTTATTTATGAAGTTTATCTCAATTTATAAATTTCATTTACACTTTATATTCCAAATTCCATTTCGTTATATAAGTTTATTCTTCCACTTTGGTTATAAGTTCCAATTTGGCCGTATTTTATATTACTTCTTAACTTAGTTCCAATAATTTAACAACCATCCACCTTAATATTCATTTCTTTATAAATCAAACTTTACTTTTATATAAAATCATTTAAAATCTTTATAAGCAAATAACAAGTACACTCTCATATATATATATATATATATATATATACATACATACATACATACATACATACATACATATACTCAACTCATTTTAGAGTTCTACAGACTCTATTAAATGAGAAATCCCCACCAGAGCCAAGGTTCTCGCTTAACCTTCAGCTCTGATACCAACTGTAACGACCCGGAATTTTCGAAGCCGAAAATTCCAGATAGTTATGAAAAAGAAGAAAAAGATAGAAGAAGAAGAATAGAAACCAAACATCTCACATTCGCAGTGGATAAAATATAATAATAAATAATAACCGCATACAAAAGAATACTATATCTGTCGATTACATTTAATATACATCAGAGTTTCACATTTATACAGTCACTTAATATATACAATTATCATGTCTCAGATAACAATAAAATAAATACAGCGCAAGTATTCTATACGCCCTTGCCATCCGGCTCGCCTCCTAAGCTCCAAAACGTACCTACCTGAAAATCTGTAATACTCGGTCTGGCCCGAGAATTACACCAAAGTAACACCCAGGTCAGGCTGAAAACCAGCGTCAGTAAACCCAACTAACATGGAATACCAAAACAAACAACTTATATAAACCCGGGGTAACCTATATCAATTTAACCAATTCACAATTTGTTACAGACAATGCTTATTTCACGTATAAATTTCTAAGTACCAAACTTAGATAAAATAATCCAATTCGCTTAAATCATTTCATTCCAGCCTATTGATTTCACAAATCAATTTATAAAAATTCGAAGTGGTTTCGGGTATTTCCCAACACCCGACCCCGGTCTCTTCGAAACTCATGTTATCCTATCCCAAGTTATTCAAATGAAATACACAACATTTCATATCAGAGATATCAATCATTCAAAACATCCAATACCATTCAATCATCCATAAACAAAGCCTAATCACATACAAATCAATTCAATTGATTCAAATTGAATTTCAAACCTCAACCGCTTAGATTCTTTCATAAATTAATTCCAAATCAATTAATTAATTAATCAACTCTTCCATAACCATTCATGTTAATTAAGAACCCTGGATTAATTATCTTCTAATTCCGTTCAAGTAATTCTCTTTAATTAATTTCACAATATTAATTATTCTTACCAAATCAATGAGTAATCTTTCATTACTTTAAAAATTAATTAACTATAATCAATTACACCAGTTCTTAATTACTTATATTAATTAACTCCTCATAAGTCACTTATTATGAATTGATTAATCTCAATTAATCAAATCTTCAATTACTTCATTAATTATATGAATTACTGATTTCCAATTATATTTCAATTTATCTTAATCTAATTTAATTACATTAACTAAAAACTATCCATTTATTTTCTTCATTTAAATAAATGAATTTCTCCTTAATCATCTTAATTAATTTCTTGTTTAATTACACAGTAATTGTATTTTATTAACTTCATTAAACAATTATTTATCAAGCCATCAAATGATTATTCTGAATTACTTACTCCTAATTAATTAACTCAAAACTTAACTTATTAATTAATTCAAACCCTTAATTACTGAAGTAATTAACCCAAATCATTAATTAATTAAATTAAATTAATTATTCATTTTAATCACCCTTATATTTCTTTCAAAAATCCAATTTATATATTTCAATAACTCAGGGTAACGAAATATTCAAGCAAACCACAACATTCTGCATCCCAATTACCAAAAATATTCATCACAGAATATCAATCATTGCAGTATATATACTATTTAGTCCTATATAATATAGCCCATCAATCCAATTCAACCATTCAACTAATCATTTAAATTTAACCATTTAAATTTAAATAAAAATCCAGAAGCGTGAGGTTTACTCTCCTTTGATTTTTGCTGTTTACAATCCATTCCAATTCGATTTTTGTCTTCTCAGTTAAGACCTTGTATAAATATCATATAAATTAAATAACACTTGAATTTTAAATAAATAATTTATTATCATTCACTTATTTAATTTAACTGATGAATTGACTTAAATTCTCAAAATAAAAATCACCTTAAACATATATTTTGGTCCATAAATTAAATAAGTTAATTGAAACATTTTAATAAAATTTGATTTACCAAATATTTTATTCGAACAAATTTTCCAAAAAAATAGTAATTATTCCTCTTCTTTTGAAACCCATATACTAAAATTAATTTATAGTCTCCCAAAATCTAATTTTATATAAATATTCAACATTTAAAAATTTTCTTTCTAGCCTCTATATACATGTACTACAATAAAATCAACAGAGTTGTTTTAAAATTTCTTTACTGTAAAAAATAAAATTTCACATGTATATATTTATTCATTAATTAAATTAAATAAATTAAATAAATTTAAGTGCATATACCTTGCTGCCTCATGACTGCAGTTACTTCAGCTACAACCAAAACCCTCCAGGCCAGAAATTACAACGCTACCCCAACCCTACTTGCGTACGCACCCAGGCCGTCGCGACTAGAACGAGCCCCTTCCATACGTCGCTTCCTTCACGAATCCCAAAGCCCTAGTTCAATCTTCCTCCCAAGTCGAACGCGCTCAGTCGTAATAAGTCGCGACCCCCCTTTTTATCTCCCTTCCTTTGCCATGTTAGAGTTCGTGTAGAACGAGGCGGCAGTCACGATTTAAATTGTGGAGAAGGAGCGGGCCCCCTTTTTTTTGTTTTTTTTTGTTTTTTTTAAACTGAAGGGTTTCGATTGAAAGAATGAAAAGATGAAGAGGTAAACGCGGTTGCTAAATTGAGGAGAAAATAAGGATTCGCGATATTTGAACGATGACAGATTTTTCTTCTTCCTATTTTTTTTAAGAACGAACGATTTCATTTTAGTTTGATCTCCTGCTTATGCATTTGAGAAGAAGACGTGGAATTAGATATAGGATTGGGTATGGCTTCCTGAATACGCGTTGTAAAGAAAATATCTCTGACAAATGTACGTCAAAATTTATTATATAATTAAATATTGAAAATATCTCGCGTTGTATAACGCGAGATCCCGAACCCCGAATCAGACATGCCGACAGACGTTTATAAGGTTCTACCCGTATTCGGAACACAATGGAACGTGTTTTGAAGGCTAATTTGATCATATGCGCGAGTTACGGAAATAAACGATCAATATTAAATTAAATCGATTAAAATAGTTATAAGCGTTATGAGCTGCCAGGGTCAAACGATAACTCCGATTGCTATGAAAATTGAAATCCGATAATAACTAACTATTATGGACAAATGAAACTGGTTTTGTCGAATTCCAAGACTGTGCCTTGGAAGGCTATTTTTAAATTCAATTTAAACGATATATTTTCAAAATTGAATAAATCACCGTTAATTTAAATTTCAACCCTTCTATTATCTTCAATATCATCATTATAAATTTTATAAGCCTTCAAATTATTTTAAACAGGCTTAAAACCCCAGATTCAACATTTTACCCAATTTCAAATTATATAATTCAATAATTTAATTATCAGTAAATATAAATATTTGGAATTCAAGCTAAAATTAATCTTTCAAATGTTCAAAATCAATTTATTATTCCATTTGAAATCGTTAAATTTTCCGGGTCGTCACAGAATTTAACTCAGAAAATCGGTTTGAAATCGATTAAGTGTTTTGGAAACTGTGATTTAAAGGATAATGATGGTATGGAAATTATAAACTGGGTTTATAAATAAAGTGTAGTATTTATCAGTGGATAAATTTGAAAGTATAAATTCACGATGAGAATTCATAAGGAGATGGGAAATGTGTTTTAAAAATAAAAAGTGATTTTATTTTTAAAGTGTTAGAAATAATATACGGGATTGGGACGTAAATTAAACTGTAAATAAATCGAGAAGGATTTATAAATGATTACACGTTTATATTGGAGTGAAAGCGTGATTTCCCGAAAAGCTAAGTGTATTTTCAATGGAAGATTTCTATGTACAAGTTAAAGGGTTTTAAAAGAACGTTTATAGAAAATTATTATTTAACTGTTTTATTTTTTTTGTAATAAATATTTATTAGTAACTATAGTAGTAAATTGTTTTAAAGATTAGAGTGGTATTATGATTAAAGGAATTTTTTTAAATATTTATGTTTTTAAATTAGCTCTATTTTAAAAGTAGTTTGGCTAAAATTTTATTTGAGAAATTATTATAAAATTTCATAACTAGTATTTTAAATAAAGGGTTTAAGTAGTTTATTTCAAACGTTTTAAGTATATATTTTTGGTTAAAGTGATTTAAATTATTAAATTCTTATTTTTAATAAGATTTGGTGTTTTTCAGTGGGAATAAAATGACCGGTTGAATGATTGTGTAATTTTATAGTTAAATAACCGACTATCATTATTGGCCAATGCCTTGATCGTTTCAAAGAGACTGGAATCGCGTTTAATTATCCGAAAACCACTTCGATCTGGTTTGCACGTAGCGAATGAATACCGTGAAGATGATGAAGACAGTGGTTCGGTTTGTCCAGACCTAGGGCAACTTGTGTGAATGATGTAACGACCTGGTATTTTCAACCATTCGCATCCCTACATGCCGGACTTGAATTGCTCAAAATATCAAATTGTTAATTTATATTTGGCAAAACTCAGCATATACAGTAAATAAATAAATCACCGAATCACAGACACAAAGTAATATAATAAAAATGCAGCATAATAGATAAATAGTAGTTCATGAAGCTACTATATAAACATTAGAGTTAGAAATAAAATACAGCAGAATATCTCAAATACATTGAAGTCTCGAATACAAACAGATGACATCTTTGAACAAATCAATTGGAAAAGATGAAAGCTGAATCGATAGTTGGATCTCCAAGCAAAGCTCCAAACTGCAAAGGCGAGTCTCAAATGCTGAATTACTTAGTCTGACCCGAGCGTAAAGCAAAACACAAAACACTCGAGTCAGGATTAACATTATTATATCAATAAATCCAACTCAAGTGAAATATCAACTGAAATACAAGTAACTCAGAGGATGTTTGGGATAACCATCCTCTAAGAATCCATGAAACCAAATGTCATTATAACACCGTGGTCATTTCAAAATAACTTATACTTCAAAACCCAAATATCATTTCCATTTCAAATATATATATATATATATATATATTTCTAAATTGTATCACTTTCAAAACTAAATCGATAATTTCATATATGTCTTATTTTAACTTTATTTTTATTGAGTCTGAAATATTCACTTAATAAATCCATTATCATTTAAATAACCTTAAATTACATTAAACTAAATATTTCGTTCAATTTATTTAAAACTTGAAATATCCATTTAAATCACTTTAAATCAAAATCAAGCAAAAAAAATCATATCTTAAAACCCTCAAATTCAATAAGTTTCAACTCGATTTAATTAAACAAAATTCTTAATTAAATACAATTTCGAATAAATTCAAATTTATCATTCCAACCTTAACATATAGAATCATTATAAACATCTATTTTTAAAATAATAATTTAAATGGATACTTGTACATATCATATATAAATTAAATCAAACTTTATTAAATTAAATCTTATTATTAAATCTACTTTATATTAAAACTTATTTGTATATGAAATATTTTCAACATTAAATAAAATTATATATATTTCCTTTCAAAGCCATAGTAATCAATTTCAAAATATTTATACATAGACCAACGGTGTCTGTCTAATTTTTTTTATCTTATGGTCAAGTGATACGGATATTCATCATTTCAATCCGTAATTTAAATTATATACGGGTATATATCATTTCAACCCGCAATTCCATATCCCAATTCAATGAAAATCACTTTGGTTTTTCATTTCAACCCATAATGATTTTGTCCTATTCTACAGATGGTTCAGGTATGTATCATTTCAACCCATAGTGAGTTCTATACCAACGGGGAACTTGTAGAGTGATAACGGATATGATAATAACATAACAGACATATAATATTTATAACAATAAAATAAAATACAAACAACGGAATATGGTGTCATATCCCATAGTTGAACAATTACAGATAATAGCTTATCATATATATAATAATTAAATAATTAACAGTTAAATTTTGTAGCATATTTCAATTGTCGTTTTAATTGAAATCAAATTTAATAAATATAAGAACGTTAATCGTGAGTGATTGCTAACCTTTCGAGGTGAGATAGATTTGATAAAGAAATGAACTACGAATACCAAAGCAATGCTAGATGGATACGGTTCGACGAACAAAGCTAATAAATAGGAATAGACGAAATCAGATCAGGACTGGATCGATGAAGGTAATTGGTACAAGTCAACTTGTGTAGAATTAAATATATATAAAATCATATTCTAAATCCCAAACACATATTAAATATATTCGTATTTAAAAAAAATCATTATTTTAAATTAAAACATATATATTAAAATCAGCATGTATACATATAAAATTTGAAATGACTACCAATATATATGCATATCCAACTAATTTATATAAATTTATAACTCATACAATAAAACCATCAAACCAAAAGAACAACTTTTCATTATAACGTATACTTACATGAACTTGTATGTATAAAATTTATAAAATATACTACAAACATATATAATTCTCAAACATACAACCATTATAAATATACTAATATACATCTAAACAAAAAACAAACTAAATCTTATATAAATATACTATATATATAATAAATCATATATAAGATAAGATAACTTATATGCAGAAATCTTATAACATATATATATATATATGTATATATATATATATATATCGTAGCATACACGTCAATATATGTAGACATATATATATATATATATATATATATATATATATATATATATATATTATGTAACTGCAATACGAACCGTTACATATTATAACTAAGTATACTTTGTAAAAAATTCTATTATATAGTATAAAGTATATAATATAAAATACTATATGACATCAAGTATATTATAAAATACTGTAATATATATGAGCGACTGTAAACAAACATACAACAAAAATATATACGTGACTCGTACATACTTTAAATATAATTATCAATATAATATATACTGATGGAACATACACAAAACAACTTTTAGTATAACTTATATAGTTTATATTTAAAACAAGCAATATATTACCCATACAAATACAAACTAATCTGGCCTAAATATATACTATATTAAAACAAGAAGATTATAATTTATACAAACCATAAAATCTAAACAACATATGAAATATCTACTGCCAGAAATATATATACAAATCATAAAATATACATACTTTTATAAAATATAATATATATAAACTAAAAATATAAACATTGATATCTTATAACTTAATGTACAGAATATATACGAAACTTTTATATGGATATAAATACTTAAACATAACAAACCTTTACATACTAACAGATAACATATTCAATATATATACTGTTATAACTTTATACATATATAATTAATAATTTACCTATAAAATAAAGAAGAGGCTAGTTGTTGGAGACAAGGTGCAGCTTCGGCTAGAAGGGGAGGTGGCGGCTCAATACGGAGGGAGGAAGCATGAGAAAAAGACGGCCAAGATTGATGGAGCTTCTTTCAGTGAGAGGAGAGGGATGGCTTGGCAAAGTGAAGGGGAGATGCAAAAATTTGAAGACATACAGGAAACAAAAGATTTAAGAAAAGAGGAGAGAGAGAGTTGTTTCAAAATGGAAAGAATTCAACACAAAAGAAGAATCAGCTTGCAAAAATAAGAACAGATGATATAGGAATGAATAGATGTGGTGAGGTGTAACGGTGAGATGTGGTGGCTTTTCATTTTTATTTTTTTGTTATATATTGTTAAAGAACGAATAGAAACAAGGAAGAGGTAGAGACTATACAACTGTAAATAAAAATTGAGCTAGTATATAAATAAAAGTAATAAAATAGCAACGGTCACACGCAAAATTTTAGCAGCTCAATAAAAGAAATTTATTTAGTTGTTTGGGTTATGCGGTTAGATTTTAAAAGCAAAGGAAAGCTAACAGTCACAATTTAGGGTACCGATACGACGTACAGTTTGTTGTTTTCGTCGCGTATCGGACCTCAAAATACAAAAATAAATTTACCATGGTGATCAGCACGATGAGACGGACAAGAGGAAACATAAATATCTGTGTCAGGACCTTCCTATCAAAAGTCTATACGGACACCGATGTACGTTGCTACTCCGTACGAAAAAATCCAAATGGAGCTAGAAACGTTCGAATTTCACGAAACGAATTTCGCAGTCTGATTCAGAGTATTCTAAATAAATTTTCTCATGTTGATATATTTAGGTTTCAGAACACTTTAAAATTCAATAGTTATTAACTGATTTAAACTGAATTTCTAGCGACTGGTAGAACATCTATATTATTCGACGAAAATTTGCCATTTGCTATGTCTAGATGGACGCATAGCAAATATCATATTTCTGTCACAAAATTCTATTGTTTTTTTAAATGGTAGAAAATGAAGGGACGGGAAAATCAACGGTTTAAAACAGATACTGATATGTGTAACGACCCGTATTTTACGTGTCGATAAAATCGTAGGATTTTAGGTCGTTAGAGTCGTATGGAAATTAGATCGTGTGGGAAAGTTAACTCGTATAGAGATTAACTCGTGGGGAAAGCTTAGGTCGGTATTCATGAGTCGTAGATGACCTAAGGGGATATGAGTTAAGGAATAGGTTGTTAGCATGTTAGTAATTGGAGTAGGTTAATATGTTGCGACCTAAGGTAACTAACGAGTTAACGGGTTAAGAGCTGGGTCGAGTGTTTTTAGGTCGTAGGCGACCTAAGGTTGTTGGCAACTTACGGGTTAGCAACTTAGTGGTTGTTCGAGTTAAGGGTTTGGAGATAGGTCGTATGAAGATAGGTCGGTGATACGACTTAAGGTGGTAGACGAGTTAGTGTTTAGGTCGAGTGGAGCGACCTATAGAAATAGCGACCTAAGTTGATTGAGCGACCTAAAAACTTATGGGTCGGTGAGTTAGTGGGGTTTTTAAGTCGTAGACGACTTAAGGGGAACCAACGGGTTAAGAAGGGAATGACCTAAGAGTTAGACGACCTATAGATTTGACCGGCTTAAGAGATTAAGCGACCTAAGGAATCCCTGTGCAGTTAGGTCGTTAGACGACCTAAGGTAGGTCGCATAGATAGTAGGTCGTAACTCGCGCGTGAGTTTAGGTCGGCAGTGTTTATAGGTCGAGCAAATGACTTAGCAGCTAGGCCACTAAGTATAGTTAGGTCGCACGCGTTATAAGTCGTTAGATTTAGGCCGCGTGCGTATGAGCCGTATGTTCTGTTAGGTCGTTAGCGACTTAGTTAGGTCGCGGCTTCGCTAATCTGCGTTCGTTTTAGGTACAGGGTCATCTGGGCCGTTGATTTGTTGAGCCGTTTGTAGTTAGGTCGTGTGTAGACGATAGGTCGTTGATTAGTTAGGTCAGGGACTTTTTAGGTCGGGGACTTTTAGGTCGGCAACGACCTAATAGCGAGCCTACGAGTTAAGATCTGGGCGACCTAAGGGGCGATTCAGCCTATAAATACGCGACCACATGTGCACTTTTTGGGATCCGGATTTCGAAGCGACGAAGTGCTGCCATTTTGAGAGCTCGACTTCTACATTTATTCACTTCTTTCCTCTACTCTAATCTAGTGCTAACATCCATCCAAGATCGAAGATCAAGATTGAAGATCCAAGAGCCAAAGTTGAAGATCTCCATCCAACGAAGTGAGATTTCATCGTTTCAAGCGGGATTTCGACGAATCAAGCTTGAATCTTTGCTGTACAGATCTGAAGCGTATTGCTTTTGGGTTGTTTTGGAGATTCAGTGAGTGGTGGTTATCTCTCACGCGGACCCAAAGGAGTATATTGGTTTGGCGGTTTGTTGGAGTGTTGTAGATAGCGATTTTATGCATTTTTCCTTAGATCCAAGTGTAGATCCATTACTTATGAAGATGTTTACTTATGCAAGTTCATTCATCAAGTTGTAGAGACAAAACCCATGATTTATATTTGTTAGATCTATGCTAAAAACCCATGATTCATGTATGTTAGATCTATGCTCATTTATTTACGAAATTGCCATTGTAGTTATAAATGACTATTTAGACCATGTTTGATTACTTGATTGCATAAGCTAATGATTGATTTGATTGATTGCTATGTATGTTAGTTGATTGATAGTTAGATATAGACAAGATGGTCGTTGGTGATTCAAAAGTCAAGAGAAAGGCTCTTGAATTGGAAAAGCTGCTATTGGCATATGAAGCGGATGTGGAAGCTCATATGGATGGATTTGATAGAATGAAGCTTTGCTATGATGAGATATGATGGAATGAAGCAAAGTAGGATGTGATGAAGCCTTGGAATAATCCAGACGGGATCATTCCCAAGCATGATGATAACTCGACAGATGATTTGAGATAGTTCGAGTTTTGATGATAATGGTCGGATGATATGAGAAGAGTCGTCGAGGAGGATGACTAGGAGGCTGAGATTTCATCGTTGTTGAAGGTTCTAACATGCTCAAAGCAAGAGTACGTTGGGCAGATTCGATAGTCCCAAGCACGGGCTGCGACGACGTGCTAGTACTCTGGGCAGATTCGATAGTCCTAGGCACGGGTCATGATGACGTGCGGAGTTATGTCTAGAACCGGGGTTACCATTAGCCCTTGACTTACGGCTGAAAGAATGTGCCGGTCATTCAATTAATGGTGGTATCAAGGCAATGATAAAAGTGATAGCCAGAGTCATGGATGTTTGGTTGTATCTTCATTCGGCTTCAAGAACGGTGATTTCTCGGTGCTTATCTGATCTTGGTTTAGGCCTTGGGGGTTTGTATTTGGAAAACATCGACCTTGACTCAAGTGATTATTGCTTTACTTTAATTATCTGCTTTGCTATGCTTGCTTCTCCTTAGTGTGTGTCTAGGGGCTATCACTGTAGAAAGAGGTGGAGTGGGATGGTTGGGTTCCTATTCCTTTTATCCTTTATGCTCTTTTGGTATGTTTGATAGTTGATTTACTGCTCATTAGGACTTTTGTCTGACTCAAGGTTTTATGTTCAACTCTTATTACCTTGGGCTGTTCATCCATGTTGGGATGGGCAGACTAGGTAGCAGGTGGTAGGTGCTGTTCTTGGTAGTCGATGCTGATGATGATGATGAAGATGAGCAGGAGGCTTTTGCATATTATTTCATATTATATGTACTGGATATTCCGCTGCTGTATTTTCTCTGAGTGCTTGTAGTGAGGCTTGATGTATTGCTTTTCAGATGCTTGTATAAAACTATTATGAAGTCTATATGATGATATTCTGTTATGGAGCTTCACTATATATATTCTCTATTGTATTTTGTCTATGCGCTGTGAGTTATATGATAGATTCTGCGATTTTATTTTACCTTAGCTATCATCCATGGCTGCCTGGCACACTTTTCAGCGCACTCTTTCCTAGATTTGGTGCGGGAGTCATGGGCGGTCGTCACATTTGGTATCAGAGCATTGGTTAATCGATTTTAGCCAACGCTCGCTGAAGTAACTACGTATGAGAGACGTAATTGTATTTTAATGGATGATTACTATATATATTATAGTAGCTTAGAAGGATTTGAACTCCTTATGCAGTTGTTTCTCAAAGGTGTTCTAATCATTTCTTTTTCTAGATACTAAGGATGAGTCGAAGAGGGAGACCAGCTGCAAGGGAAGGCCGTGCCGCTGAAGGAGTTGCTGATTATGGAGCTATGTTCGAAGCAATGATGACTTCGATCATGAGAAGGATACCAGCTCCAGGGCCATCAGTGGATGTTGGAGTTCAAGTTCAAGCTCCAAGACCGGTGGATTTTGCTAAGCTTTGTAAGGACTATACTGCTCTTGGAGGGAAGGTTTTCTTAGGGACAGAGTCAACCATTGAAGTCCAAAGATGGATAGATGCTTGTAGAAGGATCTTTGGTGACTTGGGAATTGAGGATGCAACTAAGAGGAAGCTTGCATCAAGGCAGCTTCAAGGAAGAGCTTCTGATTGGTGGAACTCTATCACCATTGATACTCCGGAGGAAGAAATTACTTGGGTGTAGTTCCAAGCTAGATTTGAAGCCAAGTTCATTTCTACGGCTCAGAAGTCTGTCTTGTTCAAAAAGTTTGTGGAGCTCAAGCAAGGTGGAAGACCAGTTCTTGAGTATGTTTCTGAGTTCGAAGCTTTGTCCAAGTATGCTCGGTCGTATATTGAATCTTCTTATCAAAAGAATGAGAAGTTTGTGACAGGCTTGGACAGTTATCTTGGAAGGCAGTTGGTGGATCATCTGGACGATCCATTTGAGAAGCTAGTGGAGAAAGCTCTCAGGCATGAGAGTTTGTTTCCTAAGGAAGGGTCTGTTGTTGCTGTGACCAAGGAGGACTCTAAACCGCAGCAGGGTGGAAAAAAAGAGGAAACAACAACAGCAGAAGGGTAAGAATGGCCAGAAGAAACCGAAGGGCGAAGTGACCTGCTATAACTGTCAGCAGAAAGGCCATCTCTCCAGGGATTGCAAGAATCCAAAGGTGTCAGTGAAGTGCTACAACTGTGACAAGCCGGGGCACATCAAGAGGAATTGTCCGGAACCACAGAAGGACAAGCAGATTGTGCAAGCTTATGCTTTGGGAGCTGTTCCATCATCTTCGAAAGCTCCTACTGCTGAAGAGAAGGGGAAGAGTGTGGTGGTTCAAGGTACTCTTTCCATTTGTGGTGTTCCAGTTAGAGTGTTATTTGATACTGGAGCGTCGCATTCCTTTGTTTGTAATGAGTTGGTAGGCCGGTTGGGTTTGGAACCGGATATCGTTGATAGACCATTGGTAGTGACTAATCCAGTTGGGGGTTCGTCTTGTTTGTGTATGCTATGCCGTGGTCTAGTTGTATCGAGTCATGATTGCTCTTTTGTTTGTGATTGTTTTGTTCTGAACTTTGCGGGATTCGGAATTATTTTGGGTATGGACTGGCTTAGGAAGTATGCGGCAAAGGTTGATTGTGAGAGATTGGAGGTGACAGTCGAGAATGTGGAGGGGCGAAAGTTTGTGATACGATGTAAGCATGAAGAAGGCGTCTTCATGAGCTTCATGTATTCGCTGGTTGTTCCACGGGATGGACTGTCATCGGTGCCAATCGCGAATGGATTTGAGGATGTCTTTGATGAAGTCAAAGGGTTACCACCACATAGGAAGATCGAGTTTCGTATCGATCTAGTTGAAGGAGCCAGACTCGTTGTGATGCCTCTTAGGCGGATGGCGCCTAGGGAACAGCAAGAGTTGAAGGTGCAAGTTGATGACCTTTTACGGAAAGGATTCATTCGGCGTAGTGTGTCCGAATGGGGTGCACCAGTTGTGTTCGCAACCAAAGCGGATGGATCGTTGAGGTTGTGTGTCGATTATCGTGAGCTGAATAAAGTGACTAAGAAGAACAAGTATCCATTGCCGAGAATAGATGACTTGTTTGATCAGCTCCACGAGGCTAAGGTGTTTTCTCAGATGGATTTGGCAACGGGATTTCACCAGTTGAGAGTGGCGAAGGATAGTGTGCCGAAGACTGCTTTCAGGACACCATCCGGTTTCTTTGAGTGGCTGGTAATGCCGTTTGGATTGACTAATGCACCAGCATATTTTGTGGATCATATGAATAGAGTGTTCAGGGATCAGTTGAACAAGTTTGTACTTGTGTTCGTGGATGATATTCTGATTTATTCCAGAACTGAAGAAGAGCACAAGACGCACTTACGAATTGTTTTGGAAATCTTGCGGAAACATCAGCTGAAGGCTAAGTTTTCGAAGTGTCACTTCTGGAAGAGTGAAGTGAGGTTCTTAGGCCATGTTATTTCTGGAAATGGAATAGCGGTTGATCACGCTAAGGTGGCAGCAATCCAGGATTGGGTTAGACCTAAGAATGCATCTGATGTGAGAAGTTTTCTTGGATTAGCAGGATATTATCATCGGTTTATCAAAGACTTTTCCAAGATAGCTGCACCATTAACAGGATTGACGAAGAAGAACCAAGTGTTCAGTTGGGATGCTAAGTGTGAGCAAGCTTTTGGAATCCTGAAAGAGCGACTAACGAGTGCTCCTGTTTTGACTATTCCAAGTGGGAATGATGAGATGGTAGTTTACACCGATGCATGTGGTACTGGACTTGGAGCAGTGCTAATGCAGAAGGATAAATTTATTGCGTATGCAAGTCGACAACTAAAGCCGCATGAAAGGAATTATCCGACTCATGATTTGGAGTTAGCGGCGATTGTTTTTGCTCTGAAGATGTGGAGACATTACCTGTTGGGAGTCCGATTCGAGTTGTTTACGGATGATAAGTTATTGAAGTATCTTTTCTCCCAAAAGGATTTGAATCTTCGGCAGCAACGATGGCTAGAGTTTTTAGCATCATATGATTTTGGTATAGCCTATACTCCGGGAAAAGGCAACGCTGTAGCTGATGCGTTGAGTCGAAGACATGCAGAGTTGGGAGCCATGTTTTCGGAATGGAAGAGTCTCGAGTATTTAGCTGGATTTGACTTCAGGCCTAGATGCGAATTGGAACCTGAGATGTTGGCAAACTTATCTATAAGACCTACTATAGTGGAAAGAATTGGCGAGAGTCAAAAGCAAGATGATAAGATTGTCAAGATTATCCGTGATTTGGAATCTGGATTGGACCCAGAGAAGGATAAAGGATTCGAAGTCGATCGAGAGGGTTGGCTTCGGAAGCAAGGATGATTAGTTGTTCCCGATTTGGATGAATTGAGGGATGAAGTTTTGAAGGAAAGTCATCACTCGAAGTTGACAATTCATCCTGGTGGAAATAAGATGTATCGGGATATGAAGAGAACCTATTACTGGGAAGGTATGAAGAAGGATGTTGGAAATTTTATTTCCAAGTGTATGAACTGCCAGTTGGTAAAAGCCGAACAGAAGAAGCCAAGTGGATTGCTTCAGCCATTGGAAGTTCCTACGTGGAAGTGGGAGCAAATATCGATGGATTTTATTGATGGTCTACCTAGGACGAGAGCGGGAAACGAAGGGATTTGGGTCATTGTAGATCGTTTGACCAAGAGTGCAAGATTCATTCCTGTTCGATCAACTAGGACTGCAACGAAGTTGGCTGAATTGTATGTTAAGTGGATAGTTCAATTCCATGGTATTCCGAGGAGTATAGTGAGCGATCGAGACCCATTGTTCACTAGTGGATTTTGGAAGAGCTTCCAGGAAGTTTTGGGAACCGAATTATGTTTGAGTACAACTTATCATCCCCAAACAGATGGTCAGACTGAGAGAGTCAACCGAGTTTTGGAAGATCTCCTGAGGGCATGTGTTCTGGATTACGGAGGATCATGGGAAGTTCATCTTCATTTGGTGGAGTTTGTGTATAATAACAGTTATCAGCCTAGCATTGGTATGGCACCATATGAGGCACTGTATAGAAGACCGTGTAAGTCTCCGACATGTTGGTTAGAGACTGGAGAAAAGTTGATACTTGGGCCAAAAATGATTCGTCAGACTTCGGATTGTATAGAGATCATTCAACAACGAATGAAGTCAGCCCAAGACCGTCAGAAGAGTTATGCCGATAAACGTCGAAAAGATTTGGAATTCGACGTAGGTGATATGGTTTTTGTGAAGATTTCTCCACTGAAGAATGTTGTCCGATTCGGGAAGAAAGGGAAATTGACTTCGAGATTTGTTGGACCATTCCCGATCATCGAGCGAATTGGAAAGCTCGCTTATAGATTGGAGTTACCAGAAAAGATGGCGGGTGTGCACAATGTTTTTCGTGTATCTTATCTACGGAAGTATGTGCACGACTCGAGTACGGTAGTCTCTGCGGATAGCTGTGAAGATTTGGAGGTTGATCCAGTTGTTAGAAGACCTCGTAAGCCGCTTCGTGTTGTTGAAACCGACACGAAACAGCTTAGGAGGAAGACGATTACGTTGCTTAAGATACAATGGAGTGATGATGTTAACGACTGTACATGGGAGGAGGAAGAGAGGATGAAGGCAGCTCATCCTGAACTCTTCAAGGTATGGCCCTAAGATGTCGTGGCATCTCATGAATTTGTAACTTGATTTTGATTTTAGAATTCTGCATGCTAGGCTAGTAATTGGATGCATGGTTTGTTGGTTGCTATGGATGGTAGGCATGCGGAATAACTTTGGTTGCTCTTGTTTGTTTGGAATTTCGGGGGCGAAATTCCTAAGGGGGAGAGAATGTAACGACCCGTATTTTACGTGTCGATAAAATCGTAGGATTTTAGGTCGTTAGAGTCGTATGGAAGTTAGATCGTGTGGGAAAGTTAACTCGTGTAGAGATTAACTCGTGGGGAAAGCTTAGGTCGGTATTCATGAGTCGTAGATGACCTAAGGGGATATGAGTTAAGGAATAGGTTGTTAGCAAGTTAGTAATTGGAGTAGGTTAATATGTTGCGACCTAAGGTAACTAACGAGTTAACGGGTTAAGAGCTGGGTCGAGTGTTTTTAGGTCGTAGGCGACCTAAGGTTGTTGGCAACTTACGGGTTAGCAACTTAGTGGTTGTTCGAGTTAAGGGTTTGGAGATAGGTCGTATGAAGATAGGTCGGTGATACGACTTAAGGTGGTAGACGAGTTAGTGTTTAGGTCGAGTGGAGCGACCTATAGAAATAGCGACCTAAGTTGATTGAGCGACCTAAAAACTTATGGGTCGGTGAGTTAGTGGGGATTTTAAGTCGTAGACGACTTAAGGGGAACCAACGGGTTAAGAAGGGAACGACCTAAGAGTTAGACGACCTATAGATTTGACCGGCCTAAGAGATTAAGCGACCTAAGGAATCCCTGTGTAGTTAGGTCGTTAGACGACCTAAGGTAGGTCGCATAGATAGTAGGCCGTAGCTCGTGCGTGAGTTTAGGTTGGCAGTGTTTATAGGTCGAGCAAACGACTTAGCAGCTAGGCCACTGAGTATAGTTAGGTCACACGCGTTATAAGTCATTAGATTTAGGCCGCGTGCGTATGAGCCGTATGTTCTGTTAGATCGTTAGCGACTTAGTTAGGTCGCGGCTTCGCTAATCTGCGTTCGTTTTAGGTACAGGGTCATCTGGGCCGTTGATTTGTTGAGCCGTTTGTTGTTAGGTCGTGTGTAGACGATAGGTCGTTGATTAGTTAGGTCGGGGACTTTTTAGGTCGGCAATGACCTAATAGAGAGCCTACGAGTTAAGATCTGGGCGACCTAAGGGGCGATTCAGCCTATAAATACGCGACCACTTGTGCACTTTTTGGGATCCGGATTTCGAAGCGACGAAGTGCTGCCATTTTGAGAGCTCGACTTCTACATTTCTTCACTTCTTTCCTCTACTCTAATCTAGTGCTAACATCCATCCAAGATCGAAGATCAAGATTGAAGATCCAAGAGCCAAAGTTGAAGATCTCCATCCAACGAAGTGAGATTTCATCATTTCAAGCGGGATTTCGACGAATCAAGCTTGAATCTTTGCTGTCCAGATCTGAAGCGTATTACTTTTGGGTTCTTTTGGAGATTCGGTAAGTGGTGGTTATCTCTCACGCGGTCCCAAAGGAGTATATTGGTTTGGTGGTTTGTTGGAGTGTTGTAGATAGCGATTTTATGCATTTTTCCTTAGATCCAAGTGTAGATCCATTACTTATGAAGATGTTTACTTATGCAAGTTCATTCATCAAGTTGTAGAGACAAAACCCATGATTTATATTTGTTTGATCTATGCTAAAAACCCATGATTCATGTATGTTAGATCTATGCTCATTTATTTACGAAATTGCCATTGTAGTTATAAATGACTATTTAGACCATGTTTGATTACTTGATTGCTTAAGCTAATGATTGATTTGATTGATTGCTATGTATGTTAGTTGATTGATAGTTAGATCTAGACAAGATGGTCGATGGTGATTCAAAAGTCAAGAGAAAGGCTCTTGAATTGGAAAAGCTGCTATTGGCATATGAAGCGGATGTGGAAGCTCATATGGATGGATTTGATAGAATGAAGCTTTGCTATGATGAGATATGATGGAATGAAGCAAAGTAGGATGTGATGAAGCCTTGGAATAATCCAGACGGGATCATTCCCAAGCATGATGATAACTCGACAGATGATTTGAGATAGTTCGAGTTCTGATGATAATGGTCGGATGATATGAGAAGAGTCGTCGAGGAGGATGACTAGGAGGCTGAGATTTCATCGTTGTTGAAGGTTCTAACATGCTCAAAGCAAGAGTACGTTGGGCAGATTCGATAGTCCCAAGCACGGGCTGCGACGACGTGCTAGTACTCTGGGCAGATTCGATAGTCCTAGGCACGGGTCACGATGACGTGCGGAGTTATGTCTAGAATCGGGGTTACCATTAGCCCTTGACTTACGGCTGAAAGAATGTACCGGTCATTCAATTAATGGTGGTATCAAGGCAATGATAACAGTGATAGCCTGAGTCATGGATGTTTGGTTGTATCTTCATTCGGCTTCAAGAGCGGTGTTTTCTGGGTGCTTATCTGATCTTGGTTTAGGCCTTGGGGGTTTGTATTTGGAAAACATCGACCTTCACTCGAGTGATTATTGCTTTACTTTAATTATCTGCTTTGCTATGCTTGCTTCTCCTTAGTGTGTGTCTGGGGGCTATCACTGTAGAAAGAGGTGGAGTGGGATGGTTGGGTTCCTATTCCTTTTATCCTTTATGCTCTTTTGGTATGTTTGATAGTTGATTTACTGCTCACTAGGACTTTTGTCTGACTCAAGGTTTTATGTTCAACTCTTATTACCTTGGGCTGTTCATCCATGTTGGGATGGGCAGACTAGGTAGCAGGTGGTAGGTGCTGTTCTTGGTAGTCATTGCTGATGATGATGATGAAGACGAGCAGGAGGCTTTTGCATATTATTTCATATTATATGTACTGGATATTCCGCTGCTGTATTTTCTCTGAGTGCTTGTAGTGAGGCTTGATGTATTGTTTTTCAGATGCTTGTATAAAACTATTATGAAGTCTATATGATGATATTCTATTATGGAGCTTCACTATATATATTCTCTATTGTATTTTGTCTATGCGCTGTGAGTTATACGATAGATTCTGCGATTTTATTTTACCTTGGCTATCATCCATGGCTGCCTGGCACACTTTTCAGCGCACTCTTTCCTTGATTTGGTGCAGGAGTCATGGGCGGTCGTCACAATATAGTTACCGTTTCCGTAGATTACATTGTGTATCGGACTACAAAATACAGAATTGAATATAGCGTAGGGATAACGACGACGAGATGATCAAAACGGTATACAGATATCAGTGGTACGATCATCCTATCAAAAGTCGATAATCCGTACCAAAAAATGCTACAAAAATGCAGGAATTAAGATAAACGGAGCAATAATAGTCAAAATTTGGAGAAACGAAATATGACGTCTTACTCAGAAGTTGATTTACAAATTTTCTATAGAAAAATATTCAGGTTTGGAAAACATTTTATCATCATCAATTTTTAAATGATTTGAATTGAAATAAAATTACAAAATAAAATAAGCTTCAATGTTATTTAATGAAAGCATACTAGTTGCTATGTTTAAGAAGACATATTCCAAATATTAAATTTTTATTTCCAAATTCAATTATTTAAAAGTTTGCAAAATTTCAATTTAATTACGTTATTGAACCATTAAAATTTTCGGATCGTTACACTCTCCCCTACTCAAAACTTTTCGTCCCCCAAAAGGAAGAAGGTAGGAGAATAGAAACAACCAAAAAGAAAAATAGATTGAAAGACATGGATAAACAATTAATTTAAAACTGTATAAATTTTGGTTGAAATATTCATTTGGAAACTTCATTTGCAATTTAGTTTTCTTTCATACTTTAATATTTTTCAAACCCATTTGTAAAATTTCTTGCTTCCTTTATAAGTACCATTTATATGTTTAAATAACACCTTTATAAATATATGAAAACTATTTAAAAACAATTATTTACATCATTAGTTATATTTACATAGAAGCCATTGAAACATTAAATCCATAATTCATAATTTCAGAAATTTATCTCAAGATACTTTTCAAATATTATTAATAAATCAATAATCATTTTCTTTAAATAGGTTTTATTAAATTAATACTTCTAAAATATTTATAACACTAATAATTTTCTATTAAAACATGTAGTATATAAATAAACAATATTTTAAAAGAATATATTCACAAAGGAAAAGAAGGTAGATTCGGAAAAACAGAATATATGTGAATAAATAAAGCTGAGCAGATAAGGTAGATTCAAATGAATAGTATCGGGCATGAATAATTAATTCAAACCATAAAAATTTCAATTTCAAATATTAATACAATTTATTTTTGTCGGAAATACTTTTATAATAAAAAAATTTTATATCGAAACAAATTTTCCTTTCGAAAATACTTTTATAACTCGACGTTTCAACAAGTTTATCCTCGTTCTTGCAGACTATGTGTAACATCCCGCCTTTTCGCACGATTTAAACAGACACACGTGCCAATTCAAACCATACGTAAGGGCGGATTGTTATGGGACAAATAAGAAAAACAGAGGAGAAAAAAACTAAACAGAATCTCACAGTGGAAGGATAAAATATAATAATCAAATATACAGTTCATGAAGCTGTTTTACAAAACCTTTGATTTTATTAATACAATACATATCAGAGTACACATACCATATGACAATGCAGCGGAACAATATGAGTGTAGTGGAATATAATTAATAATAATAATAGAAATCCCCGTCTTCGTCCTCCAGAGCTAAAGTCTTCGATCCTGAAACGCTCGGACTGACCCGAGCGAATTTGAAAAGACAAAATCACTCGAGTCAGAACTAAAGGATCTTATGTGAGTTAAATTAACAGAAATAAATATGAGTACAGTAACTCAAGAGATGCTCGGGATTTACATCTCCTAAGGATCTGTTAAACTATTTACTATGTAGTATATTGCGCTATTATAATAGTGTCTATAGTAAAATAAACATACTTTTAAATAGCGTTAAGGAGTGACCCAATATTCTCCTTAACACGTAATAGTCCCAATAGTCCATCCAATATCATAGTCCCTCCTGATCGGGAAGCCACCAGAGGATACCACACGGGCTACGGGAGAAATCAAAACTCGTACAAGGCTCGGTATGGTAGGTGACACGGCACAACTAGGCAATGCCAGGGTAGATATACCAATTACGCTTCCGGGCTGATGGAAACGCGTAGCCGCAGCTACCGCCCACCTCGAACAAACTCCCCCAAAATCAAAAATAAAAGTGGCCACTGAATAAATCCAGAGTCAAAGTATAATATCGAAGAGGAGTGTCCGATCAGAGGTATGACCTCATTGGCCCGTCGATCGCTCCTATTTTAGCCACCTTATGCCAACTCACAGGAGTCGGGTCCATGTATTTACCTTACAGGAAATGCCGCCGCCAACCTACTTCATTCTGGAATCTCCACCGCGTACACGGTTAGTCAAAGTGGTTTTTGGTATCGACAGAGAGTATGTCCATATCCGATCCCGGTCTCTTTGCCAACCAATCGTTATTATAACACCGCGGTCATTTAAAAATAATTTTTCTTTTAAAACCCCTAATAAAATATCCATTTAAAACCATATAAATATGATATCATTTCCTTTTAAAACCCAAATCAATACGATATCATTTTATTTTCCAATATATATATACTTTCCAAAATCGTAGGGTTTTCAAAGTAAATATTTAGAAATCAAAATTCTTGAATATATTATTTCCAAATTATACTACCTTGAAACATAGCTTTGAAACAAATTTCCTTCTCTTAAATGGTTAAGTATTAAATTACTTTTATAAAACAAAAAGCTTCTTTAAATTTCACAAATCAATTCAAAATATCATTTTAAACTCCCAAATACTGTTTCAATTTCTTATGTTTCAAAGCTTTAAATATTTCACCATTTCAACAACAAACCCATTTGACAATCCTATATTTATTAAATTCAATTACTTATTATTTAGACTTCAAATATTTACTTAATGAATTCAATGAAATTTAAGAAAAACCTTTAACTTCACATAACTGGAAAAATCTTTCAATTTATTAACTTGACATATTCATTTAAATCAACCTGATATTCACTTAAATCACTTTACACAAAAATCAAGTTATAAACATCGTATCCTTTAAAAATTCTAACTTTTTTAAATTCCAATTTAACTTAAGATTCATCTTCCAACCTTATTCTCATTTAATTCAATAGAACTTCCAGAAATTATTTTTTTATATATATAAATTCTTAATCGTATTTGATCTTAAAAATCAAACTTTATTTTATACTTTAAATCAAATTTATACAAAGCTTAAAACCGGAAATTACTATATATCAATAACCTTTATTAATAACCAAATCAAAATCCCATAAACCATATATATAGATTTACAAATCATAAAATCATTTCAAAAATAATTATATATATATATATGTGTGTGTGTGTGTGTGTGTGTGTGTGTGTATATATATATATGTGTGTGTGTGTGTGTGTGTATATATATATATATATATATATATATATATATATATATATATCCCGCGGTGCCTGTATAAAATTTTCTACCCTATGGTCAAGTGATACGGATGTTTATCATTTCAATCCGCAATTAAATAAAAAAATGTGGTTGTATATCGTTTCAAACCGCAATCCCGAATGAAATGAAATGCATGATTTCAAACCGCAATCCCGAATGAAATGAAATGCATGATAAACATGCAGTTATACAATATAAATATAGCGCCCATTCATCCAAAATAAATCATCAACCAATTTATCTCAACCATCATTATTTTGTTTCAATCATCATCAATTTAAACAAACATCACTTTATACTATATGCAATATAACAGGAAATAAATGACAGTTATTAACTAACAGTTTATATCCAAAATAAATTTATTAACTATTTGACTATCAGTTTATATGCAAATAAATAAATTTTTAACCGTCAATTTATATGCAGTAATAAAATTAATGAACAGTTATATTAAATAAATGCGATTTAATAGAGATAAGGAATAAAACATGTCAAACAGTCATAAATAAATTTCTACTCATATCAAAAATCAATTTAACAAACATAAGAAATTTTAGAAGTTGTGAGTGGGTTAAAACACTCACCTTTTGAATTTAAATAGAATTTAAATCCGATGTAAACCCAAAAATTTGACGGTCTCCAAATCTGTCCAAACCACTTCCAAACTGTCCGGAATTTAATTATGATCCTAACAAAAAAAAGTTTCGCGTGAATCCGAGGTCGTATGAAAAAGTTATGTTGAAAATTCGATTGGAAAAAAAAATTAAAACAAAACCTACCTAAATTAATAGATGCGCCACGTCAGCAACGATCCTTCTCCCTATCACACGTTTCAGAAACCCTCACGCGAAACGCCTCCGTTCGAACCCAAAAACCGAGCTTTGACCGAGCTTTGACCAACCGCCGCCGTCAACCCGGACCACATCACGAACTCCGACCATCACCATCCACCTTACCTCGACGAGCCGCCCCTATTGACCCCGGTCCGAGCCTCCAGTTCTCTAGCCGCCGCCCCATTTAAACCCCTAATCGAGAAAAATTGCACGATCCAACCATTGAATTTCCGAACGAAACCCATAGATGCGAAGCGCTAGTTGACCTCCACCAAACCCAGAGACGGTTTCTCCATCCGACGAAGTCCATCACGACATAACGAACGGCCGAAACTTCCTCAATTTTTTTCTGATCAAACGACAGACCAAAATGAAAGACGAACACCACCAACATATTACGCATATCGAAAACTTCAACATATATTTTTTTGAAAATTTTATGAGGACTTAAATTTTTATTTGATTTTTGAATTGAATTGGATCTAAAATTTGCATCCATTGAGGAGACGTACAACAATTGATAAAAGATGGAGGCTAGGGTTTATAACCGTGTTTATATAGAGGGGTTAGAGGTAGAGTAGATAGACCGGATAAATGAACGTGCAGAACAAACTATGGCCCGAAAAGCCCGTTTCTACTCCGGAACGAAATTGGGTAAACCCATATATCAAAATAGGTAATTTAAAACATTCTGAACGCGATGGAAAAGGTTTCACATCCAAATTTTATCGTATGGAGAAGTTATGTTGAAAACAAAATTTTCAAATTGATTTCAAAATTGATTTCAATTAAATTGATTTCAAAAGCGTTTCGCGTTCGTACGATCAAACGACAAGTCCGATCGATACGAAACTTGAAACCCTACAATAATTCACCGATACGGATCCGATAAAACTGGTTTCGTCGAAATCCGAGTCCGTGGCCAAAATGGCTATTTTTATATTAATTAAATAAAATTAAATTAAATCAATTAAATTGAATTTTATATTTCAATTATAGAGTTAACAATTTATCACCTTAATACTTCTCCATCATTTGCAATTATTTAAACATAATTTAAATGTCAATTTAGAGAAGATAGATTTATCAATTTAAATGCCCTATCTTAAATTTCATTATATTCAAAATTATAAATTTTAGTTCCCAAAATTTCTATTAAATTAAGTAATCAATGCTTGTTCCATCTATAATTTTTAAGTAGATGGATTCCAGTTTGGGTTCAAAATCTATTGTTCTAATATTCTTGACTTTTAGTTTAATCTCAATAAACGTAATATTTAACGTTAATTTCATTTATTTTGCAATACTTTTAAATTAAACTAAAATATCGCTTTTTATACTGAAATCTATACTCCCATTTATTCATTCAAATTTGCACTATTATGCATTATTTTAACAATTCATTTATAACTTTGAATCTATTCCCCAAATTTCACATTTCTATTGTTACATAAATTTGAATTGATTGCTAATTATTATTATTGCCTCACTGATTAATTTAACATTTGCATTGGTTTTTCTTATACTAAATAAATTTCCTATATTAATAAGGTTTCAAACAATCAATAACATTTCCTTAGCCCAACCCCTTTTACCAATTATTTTCCTTCAGATAATTCATGTCTCTATAAATACTTACGTTTACACTTTATAGTTATTTTAATATACCCCTTCCAACACTCTTAACTCTTATCTTTAAGTTCACCCGCTTGTAGTATTAAATTATATTTGTTACAACTCAATGTTGGCAGTTATTACTATTAATTTATTCAATGTTTACTGCCCCTTATTTCAATTTCTTCCATTTACAGTTGCGACTTTACTATTCACAGTTACTTTTGTATACTCCTATCCTATTTAAATCAAATATAACAAATTCCGATTAAATCCAATTATTACATTGAAAATAAATCATAACATTCGAATATCTCTATTGAATTGGAATGTTTCATTTAAGTTTATAAATGATCCACTTGCATTAACATAATTCTTTAAATTTATTCCCATTTACGGTTAATCAATGTTATATTACATTAACCAAATTTAATATCTTCCTTTAATTTCTCATCTTCAAAGTATATCTAGGTAAAAAAAATCTTTCCACTACTGAATATACTGAATCTTGTGCAATCTTACTATAAATAAGTTTTAAATTACCATTAACTATTGTAACGACCCGCCGCTCTGACCGCCTCTAGTCGGTAATTAAACCAACTAGAAACGTTCATAATGACGGATTGTTATTTAGTTTATAACATTTAAACAGAATCAGTCATAGAATCACAGAACAATAATATATTTTATAAATGAACTTTTCTTTTATATATAAATATCAGAGTTATACAATGAATTACATTTAATACAGTGGAACAATTTATTTTTATTAAGTACAAGAAAATTTTCCTGAAAAACTTTAGTGATGCGGTAATCCTCCTCTCTAACTTCGCTGCGAGAAAATCTTCAAGCTGAAAAAAATACTCGGTCTGATCCGAGTATTTAATTCAAAAGAAAATAATACACGGGTCAGTCTAATTCAAACTCAGTTATTAGTGCATAGAAGAAATAATAATTAAACAGAAATTAGACGACAATCAAATATAAATTTACCTATCCGATCCTTTTAACAAAGAAATCGGATAACGGTAAATATAACACTTAACAGTGTTAAACAATAAATCAACAAATTCAAAATTAGCAAGGAAGATAGATGAAGAAAAAAAAATTCCTTTTAAAAAAAAGTAATTTAGAAAAGCATCAAAATTTTGCCTAAACGGCAGTTTAAACCAAAATTCTCATTTTAAATCAAATCAATTTAAATAATTGGAAACAAGCATATTTCCAGAGTAAAACAAGCAACTAAATTTATAGTTAATCCTTAAAAGAGTGAGGTTACTAACCTGCAAAGAACAGAGACAGGGAACATGTTTGTTTCCAGGCTTGCTTTTATTAGTTCATGAATTTTCTTTCTAAATTCATGATATTCAAATGCAAATCCAATTATATACACCAAACATTTAATTATTGAGGTCAAATTTTTGATATGATTAAGTTTTACTGTAAATTTACCTTCCAGTTAAAAACTACTTCCATATTTAACTTTAAACTATTTCTAATATTTAGATCCTGATTTAACATATAATCTTTGTTTATATACTAAATACTAAAGAGATTCAGTAGAAGATATATGAAATCAAGCATGCACAGATTTAAGGCATAACAGCACATATTGCATATTTATTTACATAGAGGACAGAGGCAAACTTGAATGATGACTGAGTTTACAGTTCCCAGAGAAAAAAAAAACTATATAAACTTGCTTCAGTTTGTTACTGTAATGTTATGCAAATTTAAACAACAAATTTTAACTTGTTTACCAACATTTTCAGAAACAAGTAGAGGAAGAAGATGTTGAATCAGTGTATAGTTTACTCTATTGAACCTGTTACTTAAAAGTAATTTTGTTTCCAGTAAAACTACAGGTTTTTTATTCTTCCTAAATTTGAACAAAATCTTAAACTTATAATTTATGATAAGTTAAACATACATTGTTTAAGACTCATGTATTATTCCAGATTGATTCAAGGGCACTTAAGTTAATATGGATCTAGAACTTAGAAACAACTGTAATAACATAAAACTGTATTTATATTCAAAATCAATTCACACAGAAGACACACATGCAAAAAAATACAATTTTTATCACAGACAAACAAGCATGCAATCATCATCATACTAAAATTTTAAATTTGTGAGGTTACTTACAAACATACTAGTTTCATAGATGATTAGGCAACTTAATTATTACTTAAGTTTTAATACTGCAATGTTACTTACAAACATGCTTATTTCAGTCATCAATCAAGCAACAATTTATACTTAAGTTTTTTTTTGTTAGTTTTAAAATCTGGACAACTAGAACAGAGCCAATCAGGTTTGTATATATACATACTCATCCTTATTTTCAGATATATAAATATAAATAAACATACAATTCATATCATGCAAACAATAACTACACCTGACATCTAAGTTTTCATACATTCATATTTAAAACAGATTAAGGTAGATTTGCTTCACAGTTAAAAAAAAACAGAGAAAGCTTCTTTGAAAGGAAACTAGAAATGTTTTATTTTATTTTATTTTGCTTCTGATTTTCAATTTTGCTTTTACAGATATACTGGCATTATTCAGACATCAAACACTCATATTCATACATGCATTTATATTTTAAGCAAGCATGCATACATACGTTCAAACATGCATCACAAAATTTCCATCCAACATTTCCACATTCATCAATTTAAACTGTTTTAAGTTTACTCACAAGCATCAGGGTATTAAAACATGTTAATGGTTGAAAAGAAATAGTTTGCTCACCCTTTTTTTTCCAGAAGATAAAACTACCCCTACCTTATCAATAAACAAATAAGTTTTTATTTGATACTTAAATTAAAATGGTGACTAAATCCAGAGGTAATGATTTTTAAATCAAAAAAAAATTTGAGCCTTGCAGCCATAACAAAATAATACTGATACATGCAGGCATTTTCAAACAATCACACTATAAATATAAAACAGCATATCAAGTTAGGACCATAGTAACCAGATCGACAAAGTCAAAGCAAGTTAAATATATATATATATATATATATATATATATATATATGCAGTTCAAAATCAAAATCCAATGTCCACAATATTTGGAGCATACCCCGACAGTGGCCGAAGCCAAAACACCAAAATGTCGAAGTCATGAGAAGACATAAAAAAAAATTTAGCTAGAAAATCATCAACTGGGACAATCCACTACAGTGATGTCTCAAATTCAAAGCATGCTGGAATCGAGTCAACAGATAAATTCACGGACATGGTCAAACATCACAAAAGTTCAAAGCCGAGAATTTCAAACCAGGTCAAGAAACCCAAACCGTGACTATCAAGTAGTATATACGAAAAATAACCCAATTTGAAAGGATCAGAAATCATCAACAATAAATAAAATTGAACTAAATCAGAAATCACGAAATCGAACCAAGTCGAAATTAGGTCAGAAACTACCAATGATGAAACCAACTCAAACGCAAATTAACACTGAGTTGAACTAGATCTGAGTAGTAATAATTACTCACCTTTCACCGAAGCAAGGAGACGAACTCGATCAAATTGAAGAACCGTGAGCAAATCAAAGAGCATCGAAGTCTACTATTGAACAGTATCAAAGGTCGGCGCTTCAATTTGCAAGAACCTTAGTTTGGATCGAAAGGACGAAAAGCCCTAATTTAGCTTCAAAGAGGAACGGCCGCCATCGTTGTTTCTTTTGATTTTGTTAGGTTTAGGGTTATGAACGAATGAGAAAATGAAATAAAGAGGATCGGGTGAAAGAAAAGGGGAGTGGGATTTTTTTTCTTTAATTTATGTTTATTTTTTTATATTTATTTATTTATTTATTTATTTTTCATTTTAAATTCAATTTGTTTGGTATAATTATTTTCTTTACTTTGTTTTGTAAATTCTGTTGTTTTGAATTTTTTAACTATGTGTATTTCTTTATTTATGTTATATTGATTAAAATTTTATTCCTTTTTATTTTAAAGAAACGAAAAATGTTATTTAAAACTAACCATCCATTTATAAATTTGCATAAGTAAAAATTCTTGTATCCAAATTATTTTTCTAGGTCATTAGTTTGAATTTAAAAATACAAATTCAATATTAAATTTTCAACTCCAAAGTCAAATTTAAATTTTTATTCAACTTTTTATAGATTAAATTTTAAAATTTAATCGCCAAATTCATTGTTATATTGGGAATTCAATTTAAATCATCATTCAAATATTTAAAATTAATTAAATATTTTCAATTTAAATTGTTCAAAAATTCAGGATCGTTACAACTGTACATTCAATTACTATTCAAAGTATTTATTCATAAATCAATTCGATATATACGATTGTTTCCTTCTATTTGATTTATAACCTAGTATACATTTTCCTAAATCCTATTTCATTACATTCATTAATGGGTATTGCATTGAGATCTACTTATTTGTTTATATCACAACATTAACATTAATTACAATTGGCTTACCAAAATTTTTCAATACCCTACATAAATAACGTATTATTCAATACTTACTCTTGTTTTCTCATATTCCATTAAAATCAAATCACAACTTTTTACATTATTTTATTGAATTGGAATTTCATTTTTAAATTGTTAACCTTTAATTGTAAACTTATATTTACCCAAATTTAAATCTATGAAACTTACGGGTCGTTACACTCTCCCCCACTCAAAACTTTTCGTCCCCGAAAAGGAAAAAGAAGGGAAAAGAAGGATTTAGAAATATATAAATCTTATTCAAGACATTAATCTTATAAACAATTAATTTTACAACATTGGTTACTTGTCTTAAAATATACAAATTTACAAACATTATCTTTTTATATTTAATTTGTTAAAGTTTGGAAAACATTTCAAAATATTTCTAAGTCCAAAAATTACGGAAAATTTTGGCAGAGTCTCCATTGTACGGGAAGGCTCGGGAGAAAATATAATATCAAAGTATAATAATTATATTACATATATTATCCAAAATATTATGGGAAAAATATATAAAATAGCTCTATATACCGAAATCCGAAAATGTACCTATTTGTCGGGAAATCTACGCTTAATTTATGGAACCAAAAGCAGTAGCAATTGCTTCCATAACCTGCATTTCACTTATAAAATCCAAAAGGTTAACAATTTATATAAAGTGAAATATTTAAGTGGTTTCAATCACTAACATCAAATCAATACAACAACCATCAATTTCAACAAACAGCATACACAACAACCATTTACTAAACAACAACAAACCCAACAATTAAAACCCAAAACAAACAACAACCAATTTGAACAACAAATTTTGTTTATCCTCATTAATTTCATTCATACATTCATTGTCTAATTTCTCTTTTCATTCATACCACATAAATTTCCTTTTATAATTTACATTTATTTCTAACAATTATTCATTTTCATCTATTCAGGTCATGTAAGTTTCTTTTATTTGTATTACATTTAATGCACTTCTCAGTTTCGATCATTTATTTAATGCTTACATTTCTATTACATTTAATTATAATAACCCTTTTTAATTACACTTAAATTCTTAACCTTATAACATCCATTCTTATAGGTAAAGGATTTTATTAATTTTTTACTAGGGTTTGCAGTCATTTATTGATATTATTTACTTTCTATTATATTAAACTAGAAGCATTTAAATCATACTTAAGTATTTAACCCTGCTCATCAATCCTTATTTATTGAAGAATTTTCATTTTGTTTACTTAAGTTTAAAATCACCTATTTATAATACTTACCTTTAATTATGGTAAAATTTCAATTTATAACTTAAGTTTATAACATTAAATTCTCATTTATAATAGCAAATTCATTGAATACTTCATTACCTACTTTTACTTGTATAAATTTCCATTACATCTCTTATTAAACATTTCAACTTTTCATATTTGGTAAGTTATATATGTTATTTAAGGTTAAAATTTGAAAGTTATACAAGTTTTCTCATTACCTATGATTAATTTAATGTTCAATAATAATATTCTTTATTTCATAGGTTACAAATTTCAAATTTTATTTAATACCATTTATAACCTATCATTAAATCTCTTATTTCTTTTATATGGTGAAATTTATTAATTACCTATGTTCCAATTCACTACAGTAATTGAAACTATTAATTAATTCATTGTTAAATTTATTTTTTTTAAAATTATCGTTTCAACTTCCTTTATTACTTGGCATTAAATCTCTTACCTAAATTCTAGAGGTTTCAATTTTATTAATTACTTACCTTTCATTTTACTACAATAATTGAAACAATTAATTAACGGGAATTTAAGAATTTAATACCGGGTTAGATTTCCAATTTATAAAAAAAATAGATAAATATATTCTTACAACTTATATACCTCTAATTATATTTAAAACAATTCAAAATTTATATATTTTTCGAAAATGAATCTGCGGTAAAACTACTACAGTGACCTTCCCCCTTCAAAACTCGAAAATGAAAGTCGACGATGCGGCCGCCATCACCGAAATTATTTTCCAGCGACAGAGAGGAAAGTACAAACTTATTTTCTCAAAAACCTTCTTGAAAGTAATTTTTTTCCCGACTTATAATAAATATTTATATCAGAAAGTACTTATAAATAATATTATTATATTCCAAATTTATTAGAAAGAAATTTCAAAACCCGGATTTTTTTTAAGTTTTAAATTTCAAACCTTTATTTTATTTTATTCTACAATCTTATTTCTATTATTATTTAACCATTTTTCCTAACAACCAATATATTGCAACCGAATATAATCTTATTGAAATTTTATTTTATATATAGAAAATATATTGGGCGAAGTTATTTCATTCACCTATATTAAAACAAATATTATGTCGGTCTGGCCTATTAAGTGTTTAGAATCCCTATTGATGTCACAGCGTCCCATGGATCAACCAGAATTTATAAATACAAAACGGAACAGATTAACACAATATTAAAACCATTTTATAACACTAACAAATACGCTTTCTCATATATATAAACTCAGCGACTCCCATAGGGTGTTATTACCCTATTAACAAAGAGTCAAATCCCATAAAGCCAAGGTTTATCGCTAAACCAAAGCTTTGATACCAACTGTAACATCCCGCCTTTTCACACGATTTAAACAGACGCACGTGCCAATTCAAACCATACGTAAGGGCGGATTATTATGGGATAAATAAGAAAAACAGAGGAGAAAAAAACTAAACAGAATCTCACAGCGGAAGGATAAAATATAATAATCAAATATACAGTTCATGAAGCTGTTTTACAAAACCTTTGATTTTATTAATACAATACGTATCAGAGTACACATACCATATGACAATGCAGCGGAACAATATGAGTGTAGTGGAATGTAATTAATAATAATAATAGAAATCTCCATCTTCGTCCTCCAGAGCTAAAGTCTTCGATCCTGAAATGCTCGGACTGACCCGAGCGAATTTGAAAAGACAAAAACACTCGAGTCAGAACTAAAGGATCTTATGTGAGTTAAATTAATAGAAATAAATATGAGTACAGTAACTCAAGAGATGCTCGGGATTTACATCTCCTAAGGATCCGTTAAACTATTTACAATGTAGTATATTGCGCTATTATAATAGTGTCTATAGTAAAATAAACATACTTTTAAATAATGTTAAGGAGTGACCCAATATTCCCCTTAACACGTAATAGTCCCAGTAGTCCATCCAATATCATAGTCCCTCCTGATCGAGAAGCCACCAGAGGATACCACACGGGCTACGGGAGAAATCCAAACTCGTACAAGGCTCAGTATGGTAGGTGACACGACACAACTAGGCAATGCCAGGGTAGATATACCAATTACGCTTCCGGGCTGATGGAAACGCATAGCCCCAGCTACCGCCCACCTTGAACAAGCTCCCCCAAAATCAAAAATAAAAGTGGCCACTGAATCAATCCAGAGTCAAAGTATAATATCGAAGAGGAGTCTTCGATTAGAGGTATGACCTCATTGGCCCGTCGATCGCTCCTGTTTTAGCCACCTTATGCCTACTCACGGGAGTCGGGTCCACGTATTTACCTTACAGGAAACGCCGCCGCCAACCTACTTCATTCTGGAATCTCCACCGCATACATGGTTAGTCAAAGTGGTTTTCGGTATCGACAGAGAGTATGTCCATATCCGATCCCGGTCTCTTTGCCAACCAATCGTTATTATAACACCGCGATCATTTAAAAATAATTTTTCTTTTAAAACTCCTAATAAAATATCCATTTAAAACCATATAAATATGATATCATTTCCTTTTAAAACCCAAATCAATACGATATCATTTTATTTTCCAATATATATATATACTTTCCAAAATCGTAGGGTTTTCAAAGTAAATATTTAGAAATCAAAATTCTTGAATATATTATTTCCAAATTATATTACCTTGAAACATAGCTTTGAAACAAATTTCCATCTCTTAAATGGTCAAGTATTAAATTACTTTTATAAAACAAAAAGCTTCTTTAAATTTCACAAATCAGTTCCAAATATCGTTTTAAACTCCCAAATACCGTTTCAATTTCTTATGTTTCGAAGCTTTAAATATTTCACCATTTCAACAACAAACCCATTTGACAATCCCATATTTATTAAATTCAATTACTTATTATTTAGACTTGAAATATTTACTTAATGAATTCAATGAAATTTAAGAAAAACCTTTAACTTCACATAACTGGAAAAATTTTTCAATTTATTAACTTGACATATTCATTTAAATCAACCTGATATTCATTTAAATCACTTTACACAAAAATCAAGTTATAAACATCGTATCCTTTAAAAATTCTAACTTTTTTAAAATTCCAATTTAACTTAAGATTCATCTTCCAACCTTATTCTCATTTAAGTCAATAGAACTTCCAGAAATTAATTTTTTTATATAAATTCTTAATCGTATTTGATCTTAAAAATCAAACTTTATTTTATACTTTAAATCAAATTTATACAAAGCTTAAAACCGAAAATTACTATATAACAATAACCTTTATTAATAACCAAATCAAAATCCCATAAACCATATATATAGATTTACAAATCATAAAATCATTTCAAAAATAATTTTATATATATATCCCGTTGTGCCTGTATAAAATTTTCTACCCTATGGTCAAGTGATACAGATGTTTATCATTTCAATCCGCAATTAAATAAAAAAAATGCGGTTGTATATCATTTCAAACCGCAATCCCGAATGAAATGAAATGCATGATTTCAAACCGCAATCCCGAATGAAATGAAATGCATGATAAACGTGAAGTTATACAATATAAGTATAGCGTCCATTCATCCAAAATCAATCATCAACCAATTTATCTCAACCATTATTATTTTGTTTCAATCATCATCAATTTAAACAAACATCACTTTATAGTATATGCAATATAACAGGAAATAAATGACAGTTATTAACTAGCAGTTTATATCCAAAATAAATTTATTAACTATATGACTATCAGTTTATATGCAAATAAATAAATTTTTAACCGTTAATTTATATGCAGTAATAAAACTAATGAACAGTTATATTAAATAAATGCGATTTAACAGAGATAAGGAATAAAACATGTCAAACAGTCATAAATAAATTTCTACTCATATCAAAAATCAATTTAACAAACATAAGAAATTTTAGAAGTTGTGAGTGGGTTAAAACACTCACCTTTTGAATTTAAATCGAATTTAAATCCGATTTAAACCCAAAAATTTGACGGTCTCCAAATCTGTCCAAACCAGTTCCAAACTATCCGGAATTTAATTATGATCCTAACAAAAAAAAGTTTCGCGTGAATCCGAGGTCGTATGAAAAAGTTATGTTGAAAATTCGATTGAAAAACAAAATAAAATTTAAACAAAGCCAACCCAAATTAATAGATGCGCCACGTCACCAACGATCCTTCTCCCTATCACACGTTTCAGAAACCCTCATGCGAAACGCCTCCGTTCGAACCCAAAAACCGAGCTTTGACCGAGCTTTGACCAACCGCCGCCGTTAACCCGGACCACATCACGAACTCTGACCATCACCATCCACCTTACCTCGACGAGCCGTCCCTATTGACCCCGGTCAGAGCCTCCAGTTCTCTAGCCGCCGCCGCCCCATTTAAACCCCTAATCAAGAAAAATTGCACGATCCAACCATTGAATTTCCGAATGAAACCCATAGATGCGAAGCGCTAGTTGACCTCCACCAAACCCAGAAACGGTTTCTCCATCCGATGAAGTCCATCACGACATAACGAACGGCCGAAACTTCCTCAATTTTTTCTGATCAAACGACAGACCAAAACGAAAGACGAACACCACCAGCATATTACGCATATCGAAAACTTCAACATATATTTTTTTGAAAATTTTATGAGGACTTAAATTTTTATTTGATTTTTGAATTGAATTGGATCTGAAATTTGCATCCATTAAGGAGACGTACAACAATTGATAAAAGATGGAGGCTAGGGTTTATAACCGTGTTTTTATAGAGGGGTTAGAGGTAGAGTAGATAGACCGGATAAATGAACGTGCGGAACAAACTATGGCCCGAAAAGCCCGTTTCTACTCCGTAACGAAATTGGGTAAACCCATATATCAAAATAGGTAATTTAAAACATTCTGAACGCGATGGAAAAGGTTTCACGTTCAAATTTTATCGTATGGAGAAGTTATGCTGAAAACAAAATTTTCAAATTGATTTCAATTGAATTGATTTCAAAAGCATTTCGCGTTCGTACGATCAAACGACAAGTCCGATCGATACGAAACTTGAAACCCAACAGTAATTCACCGATGCGGATCCGATGAAACTAGTTTCGTCGAAATCCGAGCCCGTGGCCAAAATGGCTATTTTTATGTTAATTAAGTAAAATTAAATTAAATCAATTAAATCAAATTTTATATTTCAATTATAGAGTTGACAATTTATCACCTTAATACTTCTCCATCATTTGCAATTATTTAAACATAATTTAAATGTCAATTTAGAGAAGATAGATTTATCAATTTAAATGCCCTATCTTAAATTTCATTATATTCAAAATTATAAATTTTAGTTCCCAAAATTTCTATTAAATTAAGTAATCAATGCTTGTTCCATCTATAATTTTTAAGTAGATGGATTCCAGTTTTGGTTCAAAATCTATTGTTCTAATATTCTTGACTTTTAGTTTAATCTCTATAAACGTAATATTTAACGTTAATTTCATTTATTTTGCAATACTTTTAAATTAAACTAAAATATCGCTTTTTATACTGAAATCTATACTCCCATTTATTCATTCAAATTTGCACTATTATGCATTATTTTAACAATTCATTCATAACTTTGAATCTATTCCCCAAATTTCACATTTCTATTGTTACATAAATTTGAATTGATTACTAATTATTATTATTGCCTCACTGATTAATTTAATATTTGCATTGATTTTGCTTATACTAAATAAATTTCCTATATTAATAAGGTTTCAAACAATCAATAACATTTCCTTAGCCCAACCCCTTTTACCAATTATTTTCCTTCAAATAATTCATGTCTCTATAAATACTTACGTTTACACTTTATAGTTATTTTAATATACCCCTTCCAACACTCTTAACTCTTATCTTTAAGTTCACCCGCTTGTAGTATTAAATTATATTTGTTACAACTCAATGTTGGCATTTATTACTATTAATTTATTCAATCTTTACTGCCCCTTATTTCAATTTCTTCCATTTACAGTTGCGACTTTACTATTCACAGTTACTTTTGTATACTCCTATCCTATTTAAACCAAATATAACAAATTCCGATTAAATCCAATTATTACCTTTAAAATAAATCATAACATTCGAATATCTCTATTGAATTGGAATGTTTCATTTAAGTTTATAAATGATCCACTTGCATTAACATAATTCTTTAAATTTATTCCCATTTACGGTTAATCAATGTTATATTACATTAACCAAATTTAATATCTTCCTTTAATTTCTCATCTTCAAAGTATATCTAGGTAAAAAACTCTTTCCACTACTGAATATATTGAATCTTATGCAATCTTACTATAAATAAGTTTTAAATTACTATTAACTGTTACAATTACTATTCAAAGTATTTATTCATAAATCAATTCGATATATACGATTGTTTCCTTCTATTTGATTTATAACCTAGTATACATTTTCCTAAATCCTATTTCATTACATTCATTAATGGGTATTGCATTGAGATCTACTTATTTGCTTATATCACAACATTAACATTAATTACAATTGGCTTACCAAAATTTTTCAATACCCTACATAAATAATGTATTATTCAATACTTACTCTTGTTTTCTCATATTCCATTAAAATCAAATCACAACTTTTTACATTATTTTATTGAATTGGAATTTCATTTTTAAATTGTTAACCTTTAATTGTAAACTTATATATTTACCCAAATTTAAATCTATGAAACTTACGGGTCGTTACACTATGGCCATGCGTTGATCAGGCGCAAAGCTAGAATTCTTCAAGTACTTAGTAGACCTGTTTCAACACCTAGTGAAAATACTCGAATGACCTTCAAAACCAATATGGAAAGTACAATCCACACAAATCAACCGAATCAAATCATGGATTACAGATACACAATGTTTACGCCTGGATATCCCAGGAAACATCCGTACCTTTTAAGCAACCACTGCCATACGAATTTCGCCATGACAACAAAAAATGTAGACCGTGGATACACAATGATTAACAACCCTGTATTTTGTGATTATTTTAATTCTATATTTTAATTATTTAATTGAATTTATGATTTAAAGTTTAACAACCGGGTATTTTCAACCATTCGCATCCATTATAAGTGTATAGGTAGACACTCATGTCGGAATTGAATTGCTCAAAATACCGCGTTGTAAATAAAAATTTGGCAAATCTTAGAATATACAGTAAATAAAAATCACAGATCACAGACACAGAGTAATAATAATGTAGAGGAAGTAAAAGAAATAGTAGTTCATGAAGCTACTATATAAAAATATCAGAGTTACATAAAATACAATGGAAGAAATAAAGTACAACAGAAGTTTCAATATGATAACCAAGTACAAGCTGAATAGAACAACCGAACTGGAATAGATAAGACTAGATAAGCAGATAATCTCCAGCGATTCAAATCTCCAGAAGTGGAATCCAAATCTGTGAATAACTCAGGCTGACCCGAGCGTAAATAAAAATACAAACACTCGAGTCAGGACATACATACTTATACAATGTAAACCAACTCAAGTGAACTGTAGTAAAGGTACAAGTAACTTAAAGGATGCTTGGGACCGCCCATCCTCTAAGGATCCGTTAAACTATTTACTATGTAGTATATTGCGCTATATACAGTAGTGTCTAATCAGTAAAGTATAATCATATAGGAAATAGCGTTAAGGGGATGGTGAGCCTTAACGCGGTCGGATCTTTAAAACCAAAATCGTATTGGGCTCGATATAAGGATATGACACGACACGCAAGGAAATGTTAGGGTGGATACACCGTTTGCACTCCCGGACCAGTGGTGACGGCAAGCCAGCAGCTTCCGCCCACCTCGAACAATACCCCCGAATCAAAAGTGGCGCCACCGAATCGAATCACAAAAGTAATAGAATGGTTTCCGATGGAGCATGCTCGATGAAAGGGTGCGACCCCTTGTGTAGCCCGGTATAGCTCCTGTTTAAGTCATATATGCCAACTCACGGGAGTTGGGTCCACGTAATATACCTCGAGAACGTCGCCACCATCCTACTTCATTCTGGAATCTCCACCGCGTACACAGTTGTTAAAGTGGTTTTCGGTATTGGCCGGCTATAAGACAATATCCGATCCCGGTCTCTTTAACAACCAATCGTTATTATAACCACACGGGTTAATTTTTAAACAATATTTTATACTTCAAAATAAAATATCATTTCAACCCAAATCTTTATCAAGATAAAGATTAAATCATTTCCAAACCATTTCAATATATCAACATACCATATCTTTCAATTCAAATATTTATCAAAATAAATATCAAGTCATTTCTAACCATTTCAATATATTAAATTTATCATATCCTTTCAAAACCACATTTCAAATCATTTTAATATATATCAAAATATCATATCTTTTCGAAACCACATTTCAATCATTTAATATATCAAAATATCATCTCTTTTCAAAGCCACGTTCATTTCAAATCATTATTCATTTTATTCAATCTAAAATACCATTTCAATTCATATTTCAAAACAGTTTATATTCCAAAAATCATTTTTAGTCATAAAAGTGAAGTTATTATGTTTAATAATTAAATTATTAAATTTCCAAATTTTTAAACTTCCAAAGTTCATTTATTCACTTAAGTTTATCAAAACGGTGAAAATTCACTTTCGCTGTATTTAGAAAACGCTACGAAAAGTTAAATTCAAAACAGTTCAATTTAACAAAAGACAACATTTTAAAATGTTGTAATAGGGTTTACTTAAATGTCAAATAACTTAGTTAAATTCAAAAAAAAAATTATAGCACTTACAAAAATTGCTATAATAGCTTTTAATTCAATTTAGCTTTTTTTTGTTCATTATCATCAACTACAGCATTTACAATGCTGTAATATCATTTATATTGTAATTAATAGCATTTCAAAAATGCAGTCAATTAACTTCAAATATTCAATAAAATTTCTCAACCAATTATATTTTTATTAAAAACATTTTTAACTTATAAAGTCATACATTTTCACATTTATAAACATCATTGAATTTTCCTCAAGTTCATGATTTTATAAAGTTAAATTTCCATTCAAAAATCAAGATTTAATAATAATTCACTTATTAAAATGCAATGTTCAATTTTAAAATCCATTACATTAAATTTCAACTTAACACTTAAGTTTAAATTCTGAAATATAACTTATTTTTATTTTTATTTACTTAACTAAATGTTCACTTTTACATCAATTTCATAAATTTCAAATTTTAGTTATATTTCAAAATTCCAACTTAAAATATTTATTCATTTCACATTTCAACTTTATTAAAAATCATAAATATGATATAAAATCACTTTAAATTCATTTAAACACAAATTATCATAAATTTATCATAATTTCATATTAAATTTAATTTCCAATTATAATTGAATCAAAATTTCCAATATAACTTACATTCATATTTTCTAACTTTTCCATAATTTATTTAACTTATAGATTTCCAGAAAATCAATAATACTTTACAAAAATTATATTTTTATTAAATTTCAAATCAAAATATTTTAAAAATTAAATTTCTAGAATATTTTAAGATTTTTAGAAAAACATATTTTAACTACGGGCCTGTATATAATTTTTTACGCTAGGTAAAGTGATACGGGTAATATATCATTTCAACCCATAATTTACAAAGAAAATCCGGGTGTTATCATTTCAAACCCGCAATCCCAAGTTAAAATAAATTAAATAAAAACCGTTCAAGCCTATCATTTCAGCCCATAACGATTTTCCCTATTCTAAAGTCCGTTCGAGTATGTATCATTTCAACCCATAGTGATTCTAATCTAAAGTGAACTTGTAGTGTGATAAACTGATAAAAATAGTAGAACAACATAATATAACAGTAACAGATGTCATAACAGGTGTTTAAGCATGGGTAAACATCATAAAATCATAACATAGCAGGTGTAACATGATAATGCATTTTACAGATTCAAAAGGGGTCAATTTACTAGTTATATATGTACATATTGTCTGGTGAGAATAACTCACATGTTCAAAGCTGGAGATATCCACCAAAGCAACAATACTGACATTACGAAGGCACGACAAATGATCCAAATGTGTGGAGAGAGCCAAGATATGATCTTGTGAACAACACAAAAACAAGACAAATATAAATATGATTTCAATACAAATTATCAAAAGAAACAATTTAGAAATGAATGCAAATATGAATCAAATGCTCTGACCATTGCCTCAACCATCATGTGATCAGCCCAAGGGTGGATATGGTCAGGCTTTGAGCATGGTTTGGATCAGGTATGGTCTGAAAAAGGTGCGGGTACAAGGTGATGAAGGTGAGTGGAAGTTACAAGGTGTTGAAGGCAATGGAATACAAAAGGGTTTCAAGGCAAAATGTGGCTTTTGTTGCACCATAGGGTTCGGCCCCTTACTGATGTGGCTCGGCCATGGTATGTGGTGGTCAGGTGGTGGCTGGAGTGTGGGCAAAAGGTGGTGGAAGGTCAGGTTGTGGCGGCTGAAGGTGGTGGCCGTGGTTGAACCTAAAGGTGATGGTGCAAATGGTGATTGGCTAGCATCGTTGCAAGATGTTTTACAATAGTTTTTTGTGGGGTTTTGTTCCATGGAAGGCCACGGCCTGATCATTGCAGAGGGGGAGGAGGCTGAAGAGTCTGAGGAAGGTGGTGGAACAGGTCGGAGAGGGTGGTGGTGGAGTGTGGTCGAACAAATGCAAGATGAGGGCCAAGCAAAATCACTTGAAAATCAATGGAAGGGGTGGAAAAAGAATGGAAAGGAAGACATTACCCAAAGTTTTCTTTTAGATCTGAAAGTATGGATGAGAAGTGAAGAGAAAGAAGTGCTTTCACGTGATTTTTCAGAAATAAAACTCATGGCTATAGATGAGAAGTGTATGGCTATACATGAATGTAAGAGTTAGAAAATGAAAAGGCGGGAAAACAAAGAGACTTAAGCAACTAAAGAGTCACAAAACCTTTCATATTTCTTATATATATTTATATACATTTAAATAACTGAAAATACTTATAAATTTCAGTTCAAATTCGAAAATATAACAGATAAACAAAATATTAATAATTAAATATTAATTAGATATGATTAAAATAAGAAAATAGCACAAAATGAAAACTAGTTTAGAAAATTTTAAATTAAATGGAACAAACTTTGAAAAATATTATAGACTTGAAAAATATTTAAAAATAAAGATAATAAAACAAAATAAAAATGTTCACAGAATAAATAAATAAATTTTAATTAAATATAATTTATATGAAGAAAATGGCAAAGAAAAATAGAAACTAGGCTTAATAAATTGAAATAAATTTCAATAGACTTAAAAAAAATTCTATTATCACTTTAAAAATATTAAAAAACAAAAATATACTTAAAACATATTAACAAACATTAAAATAAATAATTAAATTTAAAGAAAATAGAAAAAGATTTAAAGAAATTGCTTAAAAATCCAAAACGGTGTCCAGAAATTACAAATAAATCACCATTGACTTTGGAAAATTCTTTACTTCATTTTAAAATTATTATAATACAAAAATATACATACAATAACATATTAAAATAAAATATGACAAAGAGAAAAAAAATTATAATTTAAAATAGACAAAATTGTTAAATAAATCAAATTACACTCAAAATTGAAATGTACATAACTTTTACAGTCTAACTTCATTTTCAACGAAACGAAAAGCAGTGTTCAAGTTATTATATCTATTTTCATAATAAAAGATAAAATTTAAGATTTTAAATAATTTAAATTTGAAGTTTAAAAGTCGATGTTTGAACAGTTTGACCAGAAATTCAATTTACAGTAAAATATTCAAATTATACTAGTTTGAACTATAAATCACTTAAAAGTCACATTTATATTTAAAATAACATAACTTATTCATTTTAATAAATAAAACAAAATTTTTAAATCAAAATTTCAAATAAAATAATCAAAATAAACAATTAAAATAAATTACAAAATTCAGGGTTGTTACAAAAAGCTTTATTTTACTTATTTGAAATGGATAAATTTTGTTATTTTAAAATATAAACTTTGATTTTGATATGAATTATCATTCCAAAACATGACTAAAAAGAATATTTTCCAAAAAGTGAATTTTGGTCAATATGATCAAACTTTGACTTTTAAATTTAAAATTTAAAAGTTTGAAAATTTTAATTTTATATTTTCTTATGAAAGTAAATAAAATTTTAAGAACACTACTTTTCGTTTCGTTGAAATATGATTTATAATGTGAAAGTTATGCCTTTTTAACTATTGTGTGGAATTTGTTGTATTTAACAAAATTATTTATTTTAAATTTTATAAATAATATTTTATTGGTCTTGTAATGTTCAAATTTATGTTTTCATGTGTAAAATAACATGTTATGTATATATTTTGGTTTTAAAACATTTTTGAATGTGTAATTGACATTTTCCAATGTCAGTTGTATTCTGTTGTAATTTTTAATTTCTAGTTTAAAATTAATTAAAGTAATTATTTATTTATCTTTATATTTTTCTTAAGAACTTATTTTTTTCTCATTCCCACTTTATTTTTTTCTCATTTATTTATTTATTTGACTTTTTATTTGTTTTAAAGTGAAATAGAAATTTTCTAAGGCTAGTGATATTTTATTTGTAAGTGTTAAGTCTTGTTTCAAATTTTAAACAATTTCTTTAGTTATTTTTCTACTTTCTCTAATTTAAATTATTTATTTCATTTTAGAAATGATAAATGAAGTATTTTATTTCAAAAACTTTCCTTAGAATATTTTTAAAATTAAGTAGATATTTTTCCAAAGCCAGTGATGTTTTAATTGTAATTTTTGAACCCTGTTTTCAATTTTAGGCAATTTCTTTAATTCTTTTTCCATTTTATATAAAATTTATTATTTATTTTTATTTTATATTACTTTGTTTTGTTTTTGAAAGTCATATTACTGAAATTTTATTTGATTTTTTTTACTAAAAGAAAATGGAAATCTGAAAGGACTTAAGCTTTAAAACCGGTGACTCTTCATTTGCTAGTCTTTTCGTCTGCTTGCCTTTTCCTTTTCCTTGTGTTTTTGGCCATATACATGATTGTAGCCATGAGTTCTCATTTCACTTTTTACGTGAGAAACTCATTTCTCATTTTATTTGCACGACTAGGAAAATTAATGGGTAATGGCCTCCTCTTTTCTTCCTCCTTTTCTTCTTCTTTTTCACCTTATTTTGCTTGATTTTGCCTTGGCTTCTCTTGCTTTGCTCGGCCTATCACCTCCACCATCACCACCGACCATCACACCAACTCCTTCCCACATCATCCACGACCTAACCCTCCTCCTTGTAACATCCCGCCTTTTCGCACACTTTAAACCGACACACGTGCCAATTCAAACCATACGGAAGGGCGGATTGTTATGGGGTAAATAAGGAAAAACAGAGAAGAAATAAAACAAAACAGAATCTTACAGCGGAAGGATAAAATATAATAATCAAATATACAGTTCATGAAAGTATTTTACAAAATATTTTGTTTTTACTTGTACAATAAATATCAGAGTTATACATACCAATACAATCAATGCAGCGGAATTAAATGGTGTAGTGAAATAAAATAGATAATAATAATACGGATTCTTCGTCTTCGTCCTCCAAAGCTAAAGTCTTCGATCCTGAAACGCTCGGACTGACCCGAGCGAATTTGAAAAGACAAAAACACTCGAGCCAGAACTAAAAGATCTTCTGTAAGTTAAATTTAACAGAAATAAATATGAGTACAGTAACTCAAGAGATGCTCGGGATTTACATCTCCTAAGGATCCGTTAAACTATTTACTATGTAGTATATTGCGCTATTATAATAGTGTCTATTTATAAAATAAACATACTTTTTTCTTAGCATTAAGGGGTTACCCATATAGCCCTTAACACGTAATAGTCCCAGTAGTCCATCCAATATCATAGTCCCTCCTGATCGGGAAGCCACCAGAGGATACCACACGGGCTACGGGAGAAATCCAAACTCGTACAAGGCTCGGTATGGTAGGTGACACGGCACAACTAGGCAATGCCAGGGTAGATATACCAATTGCTACCCAGGCTAGTGGAAACGCGTAGCCGCAGTTACCGTCCACCTCGAACAAACTCCCCCAAAATCAAAAATAAAAGTGGCTACTGAATCAATCCAAAGTCATAGTATAATATCGAAGAGGAGTGTCCGATCAGAGGTATGACCTCATTGGCCTGGGAATCGCTCCTGTTTTAGCCACCTTATGCCAACTCACAGGAGTCGGGTCCACGTATTTACCTTACAGGAACGCCGCCACCAACCTACTTCATTCTGGAATCTCCACCGCGTACACGGTTAGTCAAAGTGGTTTTCGGTATCGATAGAGAGTATGTCCATATCCGATCCCGGTCTCTTTGCCAACCCATCGTTATTATAACACCGCGGTCATTTAAAAATAGTTTATACTTTAAAACCAGAATAAAATTTTCCATTTCAAACTATGAATATGATATCAATTTAAAACCCAAAATAATATGATATCATTTTATCTCCATATATAATTCTTTTTCCAAAATCATACTGGTTCAAAATTTAAAATATCTGGAAACCAAACATTTGAATTATACTTTCAAAACGTAATATTTCGGAATTCATACTTTTAAAACCAAACTTCCAAAACTTGAATGGTTTGGATATTCAATGGTATATAGAATAAATGGTTTAACTTTAAGGTTACTTTGTAAAGAAAATAATTTCTATGGCTTCACAAATATTTTTCTTTATTTACAGTCTAAACCAAAATTTAAATATTCCTTTCAAGTTCCAAAACCACTTCAATTTATATATATATATCCATTTGGAGTATTAATATTTCAAAACTAAAGTTGGATTTTATTCTTTCAACAAATTAATGTTCTATTATTTAGCCTTGAATATTCACATAAATTCCATAAATAAAACTCCAATTCCTAGCAATTAAATATTTTCTTCAATTTAATTTATACTAAAATATTCATTTTAAGTTAATCTTGGAAAATCTATTTATAAATATCATACCTTAAAAATTTCCAAACTTAAACATATAAGATAAATTACCAAATTCCCTTTTCTCAATTTTTATCATTTTTTTATTCAACAGGTTTATACACAGCTTAAATTTAAAAATTTTAACTTCATATGTGTATATATCGAAGAATAATATTTTATAAAAATATCAAAATTAATTTTTTTATAAACCGTATCCCATCCAAACCATAGAAATCACTTTAAAATAATTTATATATAGACCACGGTGCCTGTATATAATTTTCTCTCCTATGATCAAGTGATACGGTTATTTATCATTTCAATCCGCAATTTAAAATAAATTTTTGCGGTTGTATATCATTTCAAACCACAATCCCGGATGAAAAAAATGCATGATAACTTGCAATTTAATGATATACAATAAACATCCATTCATCAACATCATCCATCATCCAAATCACAATCATCAATCAACATCAATATATATCTGATAATATACAACAGGTAATAACTGGCAGTTATATTCAAAATAAATTTAACAACTATTAAACTAACAGTTTATATTCAGTAATAAATTTTATAACTGTTTCCTAGCAGTTTATATGCAAATAAATAAATTCTAACTGTCCATTAATATGCAATAAATAAACTAAATTAATAGTTAATTTAAATAAATGCGAATTAATAGATATGATGAATAAAACGTGCCAAACAGTCATAAATAAATTTCTACTCATATCAAACATTAATTTAACAAACATAAAAGCTTTTAGAAGTTGTGAGTGGGTTAAAACACTCACCTTTGGGATTTAAATTGAATTCAAATCCAATTTAAACCCAAAAATTCGACGGTCTCCAAATCTGTCCAAACCAGCGTCGGCAGATCCGGAATTTAATAACGATCCTAACAAAAGAAATTTCGCGTGAAACGGAGTTCGTATGCGGAAGTTATGATGAAAATTGCGATTAAAAACAATTTAAAACAAATAAACAAAATGGAACACTTTTGCATCTTATCACCTGCCACATCACCCTAGTACGTGACTTCTCCCTCCCACACGCGAATGCGTTTCCAGGCCGATAGAAATGAACGCACGCAAATCCCCATGACCGCTACTTTGACCGTAGATTCCCATCACCTCCGACCACCTGGCCGCCTTTAACCACCACCAACTCGAAGCCCTTGCCGAGCCGCCCCTGTTGTCCCCGGTCCAAGCCTCCAGTTCACTAGCCGTCGCCGCCCATTTAAAACCCTAAGCGAGAAAAATTGCACGATCCAACCGTTGCATTTCCGAACGAAACCCATAGATGCGAAGCGCTAGTCGACCTCCACCAAACCCAGAGACGGTTTCTCCATCCGACGAAGTTTGTTGCGGCGGTGATGAAGGGCCGAAAATAAACTAGGGTTTTCTGGAAAAACCGAGACCCGAATCAAAAAACAAAACACACCAGCAGATTACGTATTTCAAAAGCTATGATATATATTTTTTTGAGAATTTTCTGAGGTGTTTGAAAATTTAGCTTTGATTTGAATTTGAGATTGGGTCTAGAATGCATCCATTGAGGAAGAGAGAGTTGAAGAAACGAACGTACAGCAAATGGGAATAGAACGGAGGCTAGGGTTTATCACCACATATATATAGACAAATTGTAGTAGGCTAGGTGGGCACGAATTACGAACGGGCTAACCGGTAGTTGGCCCAAAAAGCCCGTTCTGACCCTGGAACGAAATTTGTTAAACCCATATATCCGAATAGGTATTTTAAAATATTCTGAACGCGATGGAAAAAGTTTCACGTCCAAATTCGATCGTATGAAGAAGTTATGCTGGAAACAAAATTTCCAAATTGATTTCAAATTGATTTTAATTAAATTGATTTCAAGGCGTTTCGCGTTCGTATGATCAAACGACAGGTCCAATCGATACGAAACTTGAAACCCTATAATAATTCACTGATACGGATCCGATGAAACTGGTTTCGTCAAAATCCAAGTCCGTGGCCAAAATGGCTATTTTTATATCCATTAAATAAATTAAAATAAATTATAAAATCCAATTTTATATTAAAATTCTAAAATTGACCAAATTTTATTGCTTATATATTTCTTAATCAATTTCAAATGATTTAACAAGTTTAGATGTGAATTAAAAATTTATAAGTCCATAAATTTTCACGTTAATTTCTCCACTTCCTTATATTTAAGAATTTTAAATTAAATTCTCAAAAAAACCCATTTATTTGATTTTCCACTATTATATTCCCAAATTTTATCCAAAATAAAGATGCCACTAACATTGGTTCATGATTTCACATTATTATCCACCCATTCCATTTAAATTTCAATAACGACAAATTTAGCCGTTAAATTCCTTTTATTTATGCAATAAATGCAGTGGTTGAATATGATACTCCAATTTAGTTTATAAATCCTGCTTCCTGTACTAAAACAACCCATGATCTTATTATAAGTAGAATTAGCATAAATTTTGTCTTATAAAATTAACCCTCTACAATTACAAACAAAAAAATCTACGCTAACTACACCTTTTAAATTAATTAATTGTAATTAAGTCTACATTAAAAGTTATAAATTATAAATTGGAACCTTAATAAATTCGTTTATTGATTTAAAACTTTCTATTCAGTGAATAGACATTTATGGGTATAAATAACATTGAATTATAATATTTTTCTTTAGTGCATGCTTCAATTCTTATAATGCCCTTTTTATTAACTAGAACACACTACAAAGCAAAAAAAATTATTTAGATTTATTTTAATCTATTTCCATTCTTAACTTAATATATTCAATAAATAGTTAACCTAAATAATTGTTACCCTTTTACATTCAGATTCACCTGCAACCATTATTAACAACAATGTTGCCATAGATTTAGATCTTATTAAATAAATTAGATGAATGGGTAATATTTTGTAATTATCACTAATGCCAAATATATATATATATATATGCATTAATTACTACTTATTATTAGAATTCATTTATTAATTTACTAGTTGCCTTTGTCTTCTTATTTCCTATTTACTACCAAACTTCCTATTTAGTTGTAGCTTATCAATATATAATCACCTAGGCAAATCAATTTATTACCATTTTAAGTACATTTATTATCGACAACATTTATTAAAATTTCTTATCTACACTTATTGCATTGGTTTATTCAACGGTCACCTTTATTTAGTCACTATCTATTTTACAACCAAATGTACAATCTCCACTATTGATTTTTATATTAATGAATCCCATTCTAGTTAATATTTTTTTTATTAATATTCACTAATTCAACATTTATATTGGTTTCTTATATTTAACTTATAACTAGGTATGACAATTTACATTATTCAAACCTATTGCCATATAAATATTAAATTGTTTAACATTAAATTACAATTACTATATCTAATTCCTACATTTACTCAAATAAAATCTTAAGACTTTTATTTCATTCTAAATTAGATTAGAAATCATATTAAATTAATTCATTTAATATCATTGAATTTAACGGGTCGTTACACTCTCCCCCACTCAAAACTTTTCGTCCCCGAAAAGGAAAAAGAAGGGAGAAAGAAGAATTCAATAAACAGTACATCTTATTTCAAAATAATAACTTATAAACAATAATTTACTAAATTAATTTCCTTAAATGAAATATTCCCGTTTTGTAACTCTTATATCCTTTTATACTTAAATAATTAGAGTTTGGAAACATTTTCAACATAATTCTAAGTCTAAAATTTACGGAAAATTTTGGCAGAGTCTCCTTTGTATGGAGAGGTTTGGGAGAAAAATATAATATCAAAATATAACAAATACATTACTATATTATCCAAAATAAAATATTAAATATAACAAATATCATATATAATATTCAAAATAATATATCCCAACACGGGAAAAATATATAAAATAGCGCTACAAAACGTAATCCGAAAACGTACCTATTTGTCGGGCAATTATGCTTATTATTATGGAACCAAAAGCAGTAGCCGTTGTTTCCATAACCTGCATTTCACTTATAAAAATCCAAAGGTTTAACAATTTATCTCAAGTGAAATATTTAAGTGGTTTCAATCCCTAATATCAAATCAATACAACAACCATCAATTTCAACAATCAGCATATACAAAATGCAAAACAACCATTCAATCAAACAAGCAAATAGTTGTTCGGGTTCAAAATCTGAAATTGTACGGAATGAAACATAACTATCAAGTGCATCATTTACTCAACAGTCTTAGATAGAACAAAATACATTATTTATTCATCCAACAACTTCAAATTTCCTTACCCGACCAACCATAAATCAAACAATAACAATTCAAACCAACAAATAAATTAACTCATTATAAATTTTTATTTCATACATTTGCTGTTTGATCTTTTCATTCATATACAGTTTATCTTTTCTTTTCAATTCAAACCCCATAAATTATCCTTTTATAATTTACATTTATTTTTAACAACTTTAAATTTTATTTACTCATTAAATGTTTGTTTCATTTATTTTCACTTATTACCCCCAATTATCCATTTCCATTTATTTAGGTCATGTAAGTTTCTCCTATTGTATTACATTTAATGCATTTCTCAAATTCAATCATTTATTAAATGTTTACATTCTATGTATTTAATTACAGTAACCCCTTTTAATTACACTTAAATTCTTAATCTTATAAATAAAGGATTTTATTAATTCATTACCTAGGGTTCACAGTCTTTTATTTATATTACCTACTTTTATTATATTAAACTAGTAGCATTTATATCATACTTAAGTTTTTATAACCCTACACATCAATCTTTATTTATTTAATAATTTCATTTTATTTACTTAAGTTTAAAATCTCTTATTAATACTACTTACCTTTAATTTTAGGGATAGCTCAATTATAACATAAGTTTGTAACCTTAAATACTTATTTATAATAGCAATTCATTGAATACTTCACTATTTCCAAAATTTCTACTTGTATAATATTCAATTCCAATCTCTTATTTAACATTTCAACTTTTATATTTGGTAAGTTATTTATGTTAAAGAAAATGCAAAAGAACTTATACAAGTTTTATCTCATCTTTTGATTAAATTCAATGTTCAACAATATTACTTTTTGTCTCATATGATAAAAATTTCAAATTCCCCTTTATAACTTTGCATTAATTTCTTGCCTAAATTAGAGATTTCAATTCATTAATTACTTCCCTTTTATTTCACTAAAATAATTTAAACAATTAATTAATGGAAATTTAAGAATTAAATACCGGGTTAAATTTCAATTTATAAATATATTCTTATAACTTATATACCTCTAATTATATTTAAAACAATTAAAATTTTAGATAATTTCAAAATAAATCTGCAGTAGAATTTACTACAGTGGCCTTTCCCCTTCGAAACTCGAAAATGAAAGTTGATGATGCGGCCGCCATCACCGAAATTATTTTCCAGCGACAGAGAGGAAAGTACAAAACTTATTTTCTCCAAAATCTTCTTTAAAACAATTCTTCCGAATTTTAAAATGAAATATTTATATCGGAAAATATATATAACAATATTATTATACTTCAAAATCCTTTGAAAGCAAATTTTCAAAATCCCGGACTTAAGTCCTAAAATTTCCAAATTTCATTGATTCTGATTTCAATCCTATTTTACCTATTATTTAAAATTTTATTCCTAACAAACAATCTATTGCAGCCAAATATAGATATCATTTTAAAAATTTATTTAATATATAGAAAATATAATAGGCAAAATTATTTCATTCACCTATATTAAAAACAAATATTATGTCGGTCTGTCCTATTAAGTGTTTAGAAATCCCTATTGATGACATAGCGTCCCATGCATCAACCAGAATTTATAAATACAAAACGGAACAGATTAACACAATATCAAAATCTTTTTATAACACTAACAAATACGCTCCCTCATATATATTCACTCAGCGACTCCCATAGGGTATTACTACCCTATTAACAAAGAGTCAAACCCCACAAAGCCAAGGTTTATCGCTAAACCTCGCTCTGATACCAACTGTAACATCCCGCCTTTTCGCACACTTTAAACCGACACACGTGCCAATTCAAACCATACGGAAGGGCGGATTGTTATGGGGTAAATAAGGAAAAACAGAGAAGAAATAAAACAAAACAGAATCTCACAGCGGAAGGATAAAATATAATAATCAAATATACAGTTCACGAAACTGTTTTGCAAAATATTTTGTTTTTACTTATATAATAAATATCAGAGTTATACATACCAATACAATCAATGCAGCGGAATTAAATGGTGTAGTGAAATAAAATAGATAATAATAATACGGATTCTTCGTCTTCGTCCTCCAAAGCTAAAGTCTTCGATCCTGAAACGCTCGGACTGACCCGAGCGAATTTGAAAAGACAAAAACACTCAAGTCAGAACTAAAAGATCTTATGTGATTTAAATTTAACAGAAATAAATATGAGTACAGTAACTCAAGAGATGCTCGGGATTTACATCTCCTAAGGATCTGTTAAACTATTTACTATGTATTATATTGCGCTATTGTAATAGTGTCTATTTATAAAATAAACATACTTTTTTCTTAGCATTAAGGGGTTACCCATATAGCCCTTAACACGTAATAGTCCCAGTAGTCCATCCAATATCATAGTCCCTCCTGATCGGGAAGCCACCAGAGGATACCACACAGGCTACGGGAGAAATCTAAACTCGTACAAGGCTCGGTATGGTAGGTGACACGGCACAACTAGGCAATGCCAGGGTAGATATACCAATTGCTACCCAGGCTGGTGGAAACGCGTAGCCGCAGTTACCGCCCACCGCGAACAAACTCCCCCAAAATCAAAAATAAAAGTGGCCACTGAATCAATCCAAAGTCATAGTATAATATCGAAGAGGAGTGTCCGATCAGAGGTATGACCTCATTGGCCTGGGAATCGCTCCTGTTTTAGCCATCTTATGCCAACTCACGGGAGTCGGGTCCACGTATTTACCTTACAGGAACGCCGCCACCAACCTACTTCATTTTGGAATCTCCACCGCGTACACGGTTAGTCAAAGTGGTTTTCGGTATCGACAGAGAGTATGTCCATATCCAATCCCGGTCTCTTTGCCAACCCATCGTTATTATAACACCGCGGTCATTTAAAAATAGTTTATACTTTAAAACCAGAATAAATTTTTCCATTTCAAACTATGAATACGATATCAATTTAAAACCCAAAATAATATGATATCATTTTATCTCCATATATAATTCTTTTTCCAAAATCATACTGGTTCAAAATTTAAAATATCTGGAAACCAAACATTTGAATTATACTTTCAAAACATAATATTTCGGAATTCATACTTTTAAAACCACACTTCTAAAACTTGAATGGTTTGGATATTCAATGGTATATAGAATAAATGGTTTAACTTTAAGGTTACTTTGTAAAGAAAATAATTTCCAACGCTTTACAAATATTTTTCTTTATTTACAGTCTAAACCAAAATTTAAATATTCCTTTCAAGTTCCAAAACCACTTCAATTTATATATATATATATATATATATATATATATATCCATTTGGAGTATTAATATTTCAAAACTAAAGTTGGATTTTATTCTTTCAACAAATTAATGTTCTATTATTTAGTCTTGAATATTCACATAAATTCCATAAATAAAACTCCAATTCCTAGCAATTAAATATTTTCTTCAATTTAATTTATACTAAAATATTCATTTTAAGTTAATCTTGGAAAATCTATTTATAAATATCATACCTTAAAAATTTCCAAACTTAAACATATAAGATAAATTACCGAATTCCCTTTTCTCATTTTTTATCATTTTTTATCCAACAGGTTTATACACAGCTTAAATTTAAAATTTTTAACTTCATATGTGTATATATCGAAGAATAATATTTTATAAAAATATCAAAATTTAAGTTTTTATAAACTGTATCCCATCCAAACCATAGAAACCACTTTAAAATAATTTATATATAGACCACGGTGCCTGTATATAATTTTCTCTCCTATGGTCAAGTGATACGGATATTTATCATTTCTATCCGCAATTTAAAATAAATTTTTGCGGTTGTATATCATTTCAAACCACAATCCCGGATGAAACAAAAATGCATGATAACTTGCAATTTAATGATATACAATAAACATCCATTCATCAACATCATCCATCATCCAAATCACAATCATCAATCAACATCAATATATATCTGATAATATACAACAGGCAATAACTGGCAGTTATATTCAAAATAAATTTAACAACTATTAAACTAACAGTTTATATTCAGTAATAAATTTTATAACTATTTCCTAGCAGTTTATATGCAAATAAATAAATTCTAACTGTCCATTAATATGCAATAAATAAACTAAATTAACAGTTAATTTAAATAAATGCGAATTAACAGATATGATGAATAAAACGTGCCAAACAGTCATAAATAAATTTCTACTCATATCAAACATTAATTTAACAAACATAAAAGCTTTTAGAAGTTGTGAGTGGGTTAAAACACTCACCTTTGGGATTTAAATTGAATTCAAATCCAATTTAAACCCAAAAATTCGACGATCTCCAAATCTGTCCAAACCAGTGTCAACAGATCCGGAATTTAATAACGATCCTAACAAAAGAAGTTTCATGTGAAACGGAGTTCGTATATGAAGTTATGATGAAAATTGCGATTGAAAACAATTTAAAACAAACAAACAAAATGGAACACTTTTGCATCTTATCACCTGCCACATCACCCTAGTACGTGACTTCTCCCTCCCACACGCGAATGCGTTTCCAGGTTGACAGAAATGAACGCACGCAAAGCCCCATGACCGCTACTTTGACCGTAGATTCCCATCACCTCCGACCACCTGGCCGCCTCTAACCACCACCAACTCGAAGCCCTTGCCGAGCCGCCACTGTTGACCCCGGTCCGAGCCTCCAGTTCACTAGCCGCCGCCGCCCATTTAAAACCCTAATCGAGAAAAATTGCACGATCCAACCGTTGCATTTCCGAACGAAACCCATAGATGCGAAGCGCTAGTCGACCTCCACCAAAACCCAGAGACGGTTTCTCCATCCGACGAAGTTTGTTGCGGCGGTGATGAAGGGCCGGAAATAAATTAGGGTTTTCTGGAAAAACCGAGACCCGAATCGAAAAACAAAACACACCAGCAGATTACGTATTTCGAAAGCTATGACGTATATTTTTTTGAGAATTTTCTGAGGTGTTTGAAAATTTAGCTTTGATTTGAATTTGAGATTGGGTCTAGAATGCATCCATTGAGGAAGAGAGAGTTGAAGAAATGAACGTACAACAAATGGGAATAGAACGGAGGCTAGGGTTTATCACCACATATATATAGACAAATTGTAGTAGGCTAGGTGGGCACGAATTACGAACGTGCTAAATGGTAGTTGGCCTAAAAAGCCCGTTCTGACCTCGGAACGAAATTTGTTAAACCCCTATATCCTAATAGGTATTTTAAAATATTCTGAACGCGATGGAAAAAGTTTAACGTCCAAATTCGATCGTATGAAGAAGTTATGCTGGAAACAAAATTTCCAAATTAATTTCAAATTGATTTTAATTAAATCGATTTAAAGGAGTTTCGCGTTCGTACGATCAAACGACAGGTCCAATCGATACGAAACTTTAAACCCTATAATAATTCACTGATACGGATCCGATGAAACTGGTTTCGTTGAAATCCGAGTCCGTGGCCAAAATGGCTATTTTTATATCCATTAAATAAATTAAAATAAATTATAAAATCCAATTTTATATTAAAATTCTAAAATTGACCAAATTTTATTGCTTATATATTTCTTAATCAATGTCAAATGATTTAACAAGTTTAGATGTGAATTAAAAATTTATAAGTCCATAAATTTCCACGTTAATTTCTCCACTTCCTTATATTTAAGAATTTTAAATTAAATTCTCAAAAAAACCAATTTATTTGATTTTCCACTATTATATTCCCAAATTTTATCCAAAATAAAGATGCCACTAACATTGGTTCATGATTTCACATTATTATCCACCCATTCCATTTAAATTTCAATAACGACAAATTTAACCGTTTAATTCCTTTTATTTATGCAATAAATGCAGTGGTTGAATTTGATACTCTAATTTAGTTTATAAATCCTGCTTCCTGTACTAAAACAACCCATGATCCTATTATAAGTAGAATTAGCATAAATTTTGTCTTATAAAATTAACCCTCTACAATTACAAACAAAAAAATCTACGCTAACTACACCTTTTAAATTAATTAATTGTAATTAAGTCTACACTAAAAGTTATAAATTATAAATTGGAACCTTAATAAATTCATTTATTGATTTAAAACTTTCTATTCAGTGAATAGACATTTATGGGTATAAATAACATTGAATTATAATATTTTTCTTTAGTGCATGCTTCAATTCTTATAATGCCCTTTTTATTAACTAGAACACACTACAAAGCAAAAAAATTATTTAGATTTATTTCAATCTATTTCCATTCTTAGCTTAATATATTCAATAAATAGTTAACCTAAATAATTGTTACCCTTTTATATTCAGATTCACCTACAACCATTATTAACAACAATGTTGCCATAGATTTAGATCTTATTAAATAAATTAGATGAATGGGTAATATTTTGTAATTATCACTAATGCCAAATATATATATATATATATATATATATATATATATGCATTAATTACTACTTATTATTAGAATTCATTTATTAATTTACTAGTTGCCTTTGTCTTCTTATTTCCTATTTACTACCAAACTTCCTATTAAGTTGTAGCTTATCAATATATAATCACCTAGGCAAATCAATTTATTACCATTTTAAGTACGTTTATTATCGACAACATTTATTAAAATTTCTTATCTACACATATTGCATTGGTTTATTCAACGGTCACCTTTATTTAGTCACTATTTATTTTACAACCAAATGTACAATCTCCACTATTGATTTTTATATTAATGAATCCCATTCTAGTTAATATTTTTTTATTAATATTCACTAATTCAACATTTATATTGGTTTCTTATATTTAACTTATAACTAGGTATGACAATTTACATTATTCAAACCTATTGCCATATAAATATTAAATTGTTTAACATTAAATTACAATTACTATATCTAATTCCTACATTTACTCAAATAAAATCTTAAGACTTTTATTTCATTCTAAATTATATTAGAAATCATATTAAATTAATTCATTTAATATCATTGAATTTAACGGGTCGTTACACTCCTCCTCTAAATATAGATGGCCGTGACCTCCCCTTGAAGCTAGCACCACAAAACAATGTCGAAAACTCCAAAAAACAACTACATAGCCGAGCCTTCCTTCATCTCCCCTTCATTTTGACTTCGGCCACCACCTTTAGCCGCCACCACCACCTTGCCCAGATCCGTACTCATCATATAAACCACTCTCCAGACCTGAACTTGAATGGCCAAGCCAAACCACTCCAAGGCCGAGCCCTTTTGTTGTCCAAAATCACACTACATTGCCTAAAACCCCTTCACCTTCTCATGTTATAAACCCCACCATGTTTATGCCTTAAACCCGAGCCATGCTAGACTAAAACCTGAGCCATGTCTTGACCAAAACCTGACCATTTGCATCCCTAGGCCGTGAAAAAGAATAAAGAAAGCAAGGCAAAGGTTGTTTCACTCAAATCTCTTTTTATTCCAAAGTTATATCAATTTCAAAGTATATTGAATTTATGATTTGTTTTGATTTTTGTTTTTGTTGTAACACAAGATTTGTAGCTTGGATTTTCTCTTCACTCAAGTCCGTAGTCTTTTCATTGTGCTTTTGATTCCGTTGTGTCATTGGTTTTGTTATCTCCAGCATTTAGAGGTGAGTAAATCTTACACGACATTTTATACTTATGCAATTGTGAAGCGACAACAATTGAATGTGTAGAATTATATGTGATGTTATAACTGCCTATGATTATTTATATATGAGGTTAAACCTGTTAAATTACATGTCATCTCATCTATTACTGTTATATGTTGTTAACTGTTCATTTATATTTGTTTATCACACTGCAAGTTCCCTGTAGAATAGAATCACTATGGGTTGAAATGATACATACCCGAACGGACTTTAGAATAGGGAAAACTCATTATGGGCTGAAATGATAGGCCTGAACGGTTTTTATTTATTTTGTTTTAACTTGGGATTGCATGTTTGAAATGATAGAACCTGGATTTTTTTGTAAACTGCGGATTGAAATGATATATATCCGTATCAGTTGACCTAGGTTAGAAAACTATATACAGGCCTGTGGTTATTTTATAAAGTATTTTAATTATTTTTAAGTATTCTTAAAAGTGTAAATTTATGAAAATTTGATTTATATTGGATTTTTAATGTTAAAATAAGAAATTTTGATTTTTCTATAAGTTAAAAATATTAAATAATTAAATGATTAAATTTGATTTTAAAATATAACTTAAATTTTGAAATTTGGACTTTGGCTTTTAAAATGACATTTAAGTTATATAAATAAAATTTTAAGTGATTTAAAATGTAAATTTAGGACAATTAGATTTAAATAGATTTTAAAGTGTTTTAAATAAAGGATTTATGATTTTCTATAAGTGGAAATGTTAAATAAATAAATGGTTAAGTTGAATTTTGGAAATATAACTTAAGTTTGGAAATTTGGAATTTGGGTTTTAAAATGGTATTGAAGTTATATATATAAAGTGGAAATTCAATTTTATTTGGAAATGGTAAATATGATAATTTGATTTAAATTTGAATTTAAGTGATTTACTAAAGTATTATTGATTTTTCTATGAATTTAAATGGTTAAATAAATGAATGCTTAAAAGTGTAATTTTAAAATATAACTTGACTTGTAAATGTGAAATTTGGTTTAATTGAAGGTTTAGTTAAATGAAATCAATTGGAAATTTAATTTAATTTGTGAAATGGAAATTTAAAAATGTAAGTGTTAATAAATTGCATATGTGAAGAAATGGAAATTATACACTTGAATTTGTTAAGTAAATTTATTGAAAAATTTGATTTATTTATAAGAAATTTATTTTATAAAAATCATATGTTAAAGGTATGTTAATAAACATTTTTGAATGTTAAAATATGATTTTTATAATGTTTAAATGGTTTAAATTGAAGTTTATTAATTTTGGAAATTGAATACTTAATTTGAAAGTATAATAACTCTAATTTTAAATGGTTTAAATAAGTTAATTTAATTGGAATATAAACTATTTAAAGGTGATTTGAAAGGACAATAAATGAATGTTATCTTGAATTTAGAAGGTATGTTAATGTGAAATTATGACGCTAACACCTCGGTGTGTGTAGAAACAATGTGAAAGCACCACCCGTGAATACGGGACTCAAGAAATAGCAGTAAGTAACAAAAAATGCAGTAAATGAACACATAGTTTATAGTGGTTCGGCTTATAATAAAGCCTACGTCCACTTCAGTCCTTTTTATTGCTGATCAGATTACAACTTATTACAATCTCTTTCGATTACAACCCAATTCAATTCAATTCAAAAGACAAGTAGCTAGAGAAAACTTCAATGTGGTAGAGTTCTTCGAATTCATGATTGAATGTGTCGAATCTCTGTGTGAAGTTGATCTAAGCGTCTTGTATGTGCTTGAAGTGATGGAGTATAGATTGTCTTGGAGGTAGTAGAGCCTTGATGTCACGAAGAAAATGATCCAAAAGTCCTTTGAACGTTGGAGGTGGTCGCGTATTTATAGGAGCTTCCGGTATCAAATTGTAGACAGTAGCCGAGATAAGTTAGGTCGTGAGTCGGCGCCGAGATAGGCTAGGTCGTAGGTCGCCCCCTCTCTCTCATGCACGGTCTACGGTTTAAGTCCTAGGTCGTTGCCGAGTTAACGTGCCGCGTGCTAAGTAGCTGCATCTGATTCGCCTTTGTTTGCCTGAGTCATGACCGACCTAGCATAGGTCGTAAGTCGGTTTACGACCTAAGTATAGGTCGTGAACTTTTCCTTGTCCTGAGCCATTAGATCGGCAAACTCTTTGGGTAGTTAGATCGACATCCTACTTAAACCTTAGGTCGGTATCCTTGTTAATCTTTAGGTCGGCATCCTTGTTAGATCGGTATCCCTCTTTAGTCTTAGGTCGGTAATCGTTTAAGGTATTAGATTAGCAACTTCGTTAGGTCGGCAATCTCTGGGTCGGTTACTTCTTTGGGTCGGCAACTCCTTTAGGTCGGTTACTTCTTTAGGTCGGCAACTCCTCTGGGTCGGTTACTTCTTTAGGTCGGCAACTCCTTTAGGTCGGTAACTTTTGGGTCGGTAACTCTTGGCCGAGGCGGAGTTAACATTTTCCCCTCGAAGTACACGCCTAATGGTTAGGTCGTGTGCTTCGATATCCTTTAACTTGTCCCCCACTAGGTCGGTAGGTTGTTAGGTCGTACGCGATCCAACAGTTAGACCGTGTCTGCCGCTTCAGTTCTCCCTACTGTAAGGTATAAAACATCCATCTTCTTCTTCCTCTTCATTACTTATTCCCTTGCTCAATTCTGCCATTAAAATTCTTCAGAGCTCCTGAAGGCGATTTTATTCCAGTCGATCACTGATAACCTTTGCTATTCATCGCGTGAGTAAATTTGCTTCTTCCTCGATCCTAGATTACTGTTGATTTACGAATTCTGTCGCTCGAACACGAATCGCCTCTTTGCACGATGCTCCATCACGAATCCCATCGTATCTGTAGTCGATGAAGTTTAGGTTGCTCGATTTTGGCTCCAGACGATCGTTGAGACGATGAAGATGGTTTACCACTCAGGCTCAATGATCTCTGATGACAGAGCAATGGATTTGTGACGACTTTGAACTGTTTTATTGGGTTAACGGGTTGATGGAGTGAGATGCTGATTCGGCTGCGACTCAGTGAATTTGGACGACTTAACTTCTAGCCGACCTTAACTTCAAGGCTTGAGTCGTGGCCGAGCTAACACTTGAGGAAATTCCCACCTTTTGAGCCGGAGCCTGCCTTCCTATCACTCCTTTATGACCTAGAGGACTACCAAGTTAAGGAACCAGAAACTCAACCTTAACTCGTGAGAGATTCTTAGGTCGTAGCCGAGTTTGCACTTGAGCATTTAACTTGAGTTGCCAAATTAAACTGTTTAGACTCTGAACTACTACCGACTTAGCCTTAATTCGTGAAAGATTCTTAGATCCTAGCCGAGTTAACACTTGAGCTTTAAACTGCCTAAATTCTGAATTGCTTAAACTTTAAATTGCCTGAATTTCATTGCATTACTCCGCAGGTCATGTTACCTTATAATCCATCAATCTGTTGAAGATAATAATCACAAAGAAAAAACAAGGCGAATATACTGCCATTGACTGCCCGCATCAAATGACAGATTAGTCAACTTAAAGTAATTAACTTAAATATACTGCAAGAAATGCTGTGAACCAATCAACTAAAGTGAAACATCAATGCAAAGAGTCAATAATTCAAACTGATTTATTTGCATCAACATTGTACTTGCTTTCTTAGACTTAAAGCAACAATCCCTGGATTTCATAACTGACAAATGCTTGCTAGTTTTTATTCCAGTTATGTTTGCTAATTGCTTTGTTGATTTTACACAACACTCCACACTTTTTAGGAAACGTGCACCTTTATGTTTGAATACCCAGTTGTTTATGTAGAATGACTTCCCCCCAAGAAGAAGAAGTGGTAGCTCAAGAGGAAGAAACTCTTCCGACAGCTGTTCCCATAAAGAATCCTCCGGAGAGAACCTCAACTATTCTAACTCTGAGAGTGTTTATTCAGCTACGTACTCAATTTGGTTTTGCTGAAAGTGATGTCATACTCCCTGGACCAAGTGATACTGCTGACAATCCTCCCCGTGGTTTTGTTGCCATCAATCGTCAGATGTGCTTAAGCGGGGCGGTCCCTCCCTTTAATGACTTCCTCCGAACTCTTCTCCTTCGGTTGACAATTTCCCCGTTCCAACTTCATCCCAATGGCTATGCCATCCTGATGGGGTTGTGTATGTTGTTTAGAAGAACTCTTGATCGCTTGCCAAGTTTTGAAGAGATTCGTTATTTATGCTCGTTTGAAAAGAGTAAAGATCATCCTTCCCTTATAATTGTGAGGAGTGCAAGAAATCGCAAGCTTATTTCAGACCTTACCGAAAGTGTTCATGGATTCCTGAACCAGTTTTTCTTTGCTCGCTGCCCTCCAGAGTTTTATGCTACCTGGAGAGTAGGAAGTAAGACCATCTGTTCCTATTTTTTCCATTTCCAAATCTTTTCGGGGTCTGAATTGCCAATTGCTAATTTCATTCTCTGTTCTTTTCAGCACTTCCTTTACCTTCTAGAGATCCGATTCATAAGCAAACTTTCGACATACTGAGTGCCGTGGCCGTAGAAGAGAGAAGCATCAAGTTTTTGTTAAAGGATGTATTCTTGCATCAATATGGGCTTTTACATACTTCTCGCTCTACGCACCCTTACGAAGTTCCGGACTCTCCAGCTAAAACTCCATATGCCCCGCCTCCTGCTAGAGAGCCTGTGCAAGGAGAGACTATCATTGAAGCTTCACTAGTGAAATGTTCGACTCCGAAAGATGTTGCGGGGCCATCCGATATGTCTGCACTTGCTCCAATCATTGAACAAGAGGAGCCTCTTCAACGAACCGGGGAGCATGTTAAGAAAGGAGTTATGGAGGGAGCTCTGCTAAGCATGGCGGTGATGATATCTTCGAAGATCTGAGTGACATAATGATCACCTCTCAAGAGCTCTTCAAAGATGACCCTGCTATTACTAAAATTATATCTCCGGCAGTTGAAGCGACTTCTGCCTTTAAATAGACACCCTCATCCGAAGAATCGCCGTTAGCTATAAAACCTGTTGTTACCCCTCAACCGATGAGCGGTTCGTAGTTTAGCTTGACGCGCGTAGTTTACACATCACACGCATTTAGGATCTTTTAAGCCTTTCCATGCACTTGACTTTCTTATATTTGGAGGATTCTCAAGTTTTTTTCCTTTTCTTTAATTTCAGGTTCTCCAATGGGGCGAAGCGATTCTTACTATGACGATTTTAAACAATACGGGAGACGCGGACAATATGACTACAAGCGCCATCTTCCCGCTTACACCGAAACTGATGAGGAGAGGGCCGCTCGCAAGGCCAGGGAGAGACGTTCTTATGAAGAGCGCTATGGAAGAGAGGAAGAAAGACATGACCCTCCTCATAGAAATGATGACATTCATAAACGAAAAACTCATGATGAGAGTGGGAAGAGCCACATGGTCGATTCTTCCAGCAAACGGGCTAAACTCAGCGGAGAATCAGTGCCTACAATTTCAGAAAATGTCCCTGCTCAATCTCCTGCCCCCGTTCGTTCCGATATTCAAACAATTATCAACAGGCCCACATATAAAGTCGGGCAAGGTCCACCCACTCTTCAAAGTCGGTTCCCTCATTGGAGCTTAAAAGGAGTCCGATTTGACCTTGACCTGGTTCCTCTCGACAAACCGGCTATGCTGCGAAATCTTGATGCCGTCAGGGTTGATATTGAAAGAATGTCCAGCTGGCAGAAGCTCGTTGACGAGCTTCAAAGAGTTAATCGAGCGAATCTTGAAGCCATGCTCACAATGGAAAGTGATAAATCTGAGTGGCAGAAGGTTCTTGAACAACATGACACTGAGATGAGGAGCATCACTTCTCATAATGAAACACTTGAGGCGGAAGTTGAAAAACTCAAAGGAGAACTCGCCGCTTCCTCCGCTTCTCATTCTCAAAGGGAAAGTTTGCTTCAGCAACAAGTGCGAGATGCACATGCTAGTCAAAGAGCAGCTGAAGACAAACTCATGTGGCAAGAAAAAATTATAGAAGACTATCGTGTCGAAGTTGCCCAACTACGAGAACAAGCCGGCTCCCGAAATCTGGAAATTGAGCTTTTAAAAACTCGTCTTGCTATGGTTGAGAACGAACGTGATGAGGCTCTTGCTGGTAGAATTGCAGCTGAGGAGTCTCGTGATGCCATAAAAGCTGACATCAACTCAACGCTGTTTGATTTCTATCTGCAATGTGTTTTGGGGCGCGACAGCCTTTCATTTCTGGGTCCAAAATATGAAATTACACTGGCTGAAGTGTGGGAGGCTGCCATGGATATGCTTGGGGGTGCTGGTTACTCCGAGACCAGCTCGAAGAATATTATTTTGACGAGGAAACTCGAGCAGCGCTAGCCAGGGGAAAAGAGCAACTTGCTAAATTTCGAGCTGCTGCGATAGGAGAGGGATGCCCAGAGAAGGAAACACTTGTAAATGCCCCTGTCCTTTCTCCGATTTCAGCTAGCATTGACATAGCTGGTCCCAGTTCTTCCTCTCTTCCTCAAGACAAAACCGATCTCGGAGTTACAACTTCCCCGGTTGTAGAAGAGCCTCAAGAGAGCATCGAAGCTCAGGACTACGAGATTGAAATGGTAAAGACAACTATCGCAGGTAACTTTATTGTTGAACCATCTCAAGCAGATTGCTTTTTCACTTCTCGCAAATTTGATGAATTTTTTGACTATCCCTTGAATCTTAATGAGCCATTGTCTCCTCTCTTTACGAGGAATACTGATTTCAACTACTCTTCTTCCGCAAAAAAAGAAGCAAGAGTGACTGAGACTTCTCCTCCTCCGGTTATCGTTCCTCCGCCTCCTCAAATCACTTCTACTCCTCAACTGGGACCACAAGAAGAAATAATAGGTGCCCTTCAAGATTTGGATGACCCTGCTGCTTCGCAAGAGCAGAAAGAAGAAGGACTTGAGGTTGGCGAGATTTCTCCGGAGCGGACTCCATCGGATGACATAACTCTGTCTAAACTCGTCACTCCGGGGAGTGAATCTTCTACAAAGAGGAGGAGGAAGCGCACAACTTCTAAGAGGAAGGGAAGAGGCATATCTATCACTGAAAGGGAAGCGGAAGTTGATCCATCGATGGCCCTCTCTCCTTCTTCTCCAACTCTCCCAAGCCGTCTTGAAAAACTACCCATCAAACCTGGTGAAGGCTCAAAGGGCGGCGGAAGGAAAAAGAAGCCATAAGTCTCATTTTCCTTTACTTGTTTTGCTTTTAGCATATATTTGCCGGACATTGTGCAGGCACCGGCCCCTGCTTCTATCTTTATTTTGGCATATGTACCTGTACAAACTTTTGATAGTATCGAATAAAATGACTCTTTTTATTTGAACAAACTTCTGTCTGTATTTAAGAATGCATTTATTTCTTTTGCTTTCGTACAAGTTTCTTTATATGATATTGCGGTGAGCTGGTGGTATGTAGTTCGAGCGTTATACTTACCAATGTAGTTATATCATGTTGCCCCCATACCATGAGCTCGCCGCAATATTTCCAACTTCGAGGGAACTTGTACTCTTATTTTCTGGGAACAATTATCCCACGCTTGGGGGAATATTATTCTATTTAAAATTGAGCACACCTCGTTTTGTATGAGTTTTCACGCTCCACTTTCCGGAGATATCACCCTTTCTTTTATGGATATATGTATTTTTACAGAGTGAATTCTCCTGTGTAGTAGAGCGGGCCTTTGAAGAACACTTTAGTTTTTTGTGGAAGGGCCTTCTTGAAATAAAGAAACCAATCTTCCTTTGAAAGCTAAAGCGTACTTTTGAAGAGGATTTTTCTCTCTCCCTCTTTTTTTTATTTTGCGCCTCGGTGATGGGCTTTTTTGATCTTCATTTTGCACTTCTGATGAGGTGCCTTTTTGGAATGTTATACCTCTAAGGAAGGCCTTTTTCACGTTTCAACACTTGGAAGTTTTATTTCAATCTCGGTGAAACGTGTGCGTCCAAAGAGTTGTGCCTTCGAAGAGGGCTTTCCACGTTTCAACACTTGGAAGTTTTATTTCAATCTCGGTGAAACGTGTGCCTCCTGGAGAGGTCTTGTTGTCATTTCAGCTCCTGGTGAAGTGGACCTCCAAAGAGCGACTCTTACACTTCAACTCCTGGTGAAATGCGCCTTCGAAAAGGTCTTTCCACGTTTCAACACTTGGAAGTTTTATTTCAATCTCGGTGAAACGTGTGCCTCCGAAGAGGTCTTGTTGTCATTTCAACTCCTGGTGAAGTGGACCTCCAAAGAGCGACTCTTACACTTCAGGTCCCGGTGAAATGCGCCTTCGAAAAGGTCTTTCCACGTTTCAACACTTGGAAGTTTTATTTCAATCTCGGTGAAACGTGTGCCTCTGAGTGGGGCTACTGCCTGGGGGTTACTCTCTTGTGGTTAGATGGATTTACGGGGCAGACTCAAATCACTTGGACGTTCGTTGTGCAAACTGTCTCAACTAGTGAAAAAGTGCCTTGCCTCCCCATAGGGAAGAAGGTGCCTCTGGTCATCTTATGGATTTCCAGGGCAAACACAAGTTACTTGGACGTTTGTTGCACAAACTGTCTCAGCTAGTGAACAAGCGCCTTTCCTTCTCATAGGGAAGGTGCCTCCGATCATCCCACACATAGAGGAGATAACTCTCATTTTCTGGCTTGAGCCGTCTGGGGTCTTTATCCTCCGAAGAGTTGTGCCTCTGAAGAGGACTTTTCCATGTTTCAACACTTGGAAGTTTTATTTCAATCTCGGTGAAACGTGGGCCTCTGAAGAGGTCTTTTGTTGATGTTGATCCGCTTGCCCATATCTTTTCTTTGAAACCATCTTTAAGCATGTCTTATCCTCTTTTGGTTAGCGGGTTGCTTCATCCAAATAAATGTACTCTAGCGGAATAACTAATTGTTTGCTTAGAGTATTTCTTCATAGGATTTGACCCTAGAATTTTGTTGCTTAAAGCTTGTTTTAAGTGATGCCAAGGGTTATTCGGTATTGTGATGGGTAAGCTTGATTTCATTTGCCTGCAAATTTAAATCGACATTTTAGCAATACAATTGAAGTACTTTAAATATCGAAATAAAATGAGCAGTTGATAATAGTAAAGAACACAAGATTTATAGTGGTTCGGGCAAAAGTTGGGCCTACATCCACTTTATAATTCTCATTATTCACTTGCACTGTTTTACATGAGCTTTCAATACAAGAATCACACATTCACAATTCTTTTACAACATTTCAGTAAAGCTTTTAAGTAAAATATGGACGCAAGTGAATGCTGTTCCAGGCTCTTGGGATTGGATCTCCTTCAACAGTTGTAAGTTTGAATGTGCCATCAAGAAGTTTGCTGCCAATGACATATGGCCCTTCCCAGTTTGGCCCAAATACTCCTGTTGCTGTCATGATCCTTTTCAAAACTAAATCCCCAACTTCAAAGTGGCGCTGGCGGACTTTCGAATTGAAGTGCCTGGCTATCTTCTGTTGATGGGATGCAACTCTGAGCCTGGCTTCTTCTCTTTTTTCATCAAGAAGGTCAAGTGCTTCAAGTTGTAGTTTTTCATTCTCAGCTTGATTAAAATGGATTCTTCTATACGAGGGGATTTCTGTTTCCACGGGAATCATTGCCTTTGACCCATATGCCAATGAAAATGGGGTGTGTCCAGTCGCAGTCTTATGAGTGGTTCTGTATGCCTATATTGCTAGTGGTAGCTTATCGACCCAACCACCTTTTGCTTTTTCTAACTGCTTTTTGATGGTTGACTTGATGATTTTGTTTACCGCTTCCACTTGCCCGTTTGCCTGCGGGTGGGCCACTGCTGAGAAGCTTTTTTGGATCTTGAACCGTTCGCAAAAATTCTGGAATTCCTCACTTTCAAACTGGGTACCATTGTCGGTGATTATCTTCTGGGGCACACCATACCTGCAAATGATATTTTTAGTCACAAAATTTATCATCTTTTTGGAGGTAATAGTGGCTAGCGGTTCAGCTTCAGCCCATTTAGTAAAATAGTCAACAGCGACAATAGCATATCTTATCCCTGATTTAGCAGTTGGCAATGGTCCAATAAGATCTATCCCCCAAATGGCAAATGGACATGGACTGACCATTTGTGTTAGCATAGCGGACGGTGCTTTCGGAATCTTGGCAAACCTTTGACACTTGTCACATTTCCGAGAATAGTCAGCAGCGTCTCGATTGATCTCTGGCTAAAAGTATCCATAACGAAGAATTTTCTTTGCCAATGTTTGACCCCCTGTATGATCTCCGCATTCTTCTCCATGTACTTTGGATAAAATTGTCTTAGCTTCTTCTCTTGTTACACACCGGAGTAATGGCATTGAAAACCCTCGCCTGTACAATCGGCCGTCCTAGACAACATATCTGGCGGCTTTCCTTAAAAGCTTCTGCCTCTCTCTTGAACTTTCTAGCAAAGATCCTTTGAGCAGATAATTCAGAATTGGAGTCATCCATGACTCTTGTTCTTGAGATGCATTCATAATCCAGTCGACATCCATCTCATCTGTGCTTGGTGCTGACAAAATTTCCACAGGAATCAATCCCAACAACTGAGCTTCACCAGTGCTTGAATACTTTGCAAGGGAGTCTGCTTTCATATTCTCTTCCCGGGGAATATGGCTGATTGAATAATGATCGAAATCTTCAAGAAGCTCCCAGGCTTTTGACAAATAAGCGGGCAAATTTCCCCCTTTAGCTTGAAATTCCTTCTTGACTTGACATACAATAAGCTGAGAATCACTGAAGATTTGCAGTGCTCTGATATGTAATTCTTTAGCGATTCTCAGTCCAGCAATTAGGGCTTCATACTCTGCTTCATTGTTTGTTGAAGGAAATTCCAGTCTTAGTGCATAACACAATGATCGTCCTTCAGGGGTTTCAAGGATAACTCCCACTCCAGAACAGTAGTAATTTCTTGCGCCATCGACATATAATTTCCATCTCATTGGGGCATTATCAGTCTCTTCTTTCTCACTATCACCTTTATCAGTACATTCTGCAATGAAATCTGCTAAAGCTTGTCCGTTGATAGCCCTTCGGGGATAATAAGTGATGTCATATTGGCTGAGTTCAATATTCCATTTCAAACGACGACCCGAGGTTTCAGGGCGGAACAGGACTTGCTTCAGGGGTTGATCAGTGAGGACTTTTATGGGATGAGCTTGAAAATACGGCCTCAATTTCCTTGATGCAATCAACAAGCAATAGGCGAGTTTCTCCAGATTCGAATAATTCATTTCTGCCCCAGTAAACCTCTTGCAAATATAATAAACTGGTCGCTGAACTCCTGCATCTTCTCGAACCAATGCTACGCTGAGGGCGTGAGATGAGATTGCCAGATATATTAAAAGATCTTCACCATTGTCGGGTTTTGAGAGTATTGGAGGCACTTTCATGTGACGGACCAACTCATCAAATGCTTTCTGACATTCAGGAGTCCAGTCAAAGTTTTTTCTTCCCTTCTTCAGAGCGTCAAAGAATGGAATGCACTTGTCAGTAGCTCTAGAAATGAACCGGCTTAAGGAGGCAACTTTCCCATTAAGACTTTGCAATTCCTTCTTTGTTCTAGGAGCTTTGACCTCTCTCAAGGCAGTGATCTGAGCTGGATTGGCCTCAATGCCCCTAGCACTCACAATGAATCCCAAAAAATTTCTAGACTCCACTCCAAATGAACAATTCAACGGATTAAGCTTCATTCCGTACCTTCGAAGGACTGCAAACATCTCTGCCAAGTGATCCATGTGGTCCCCTGCTCTCTTCGACTTTACCAACATGTCATCGACGTAAACTTCCATTGTCTTGCCAATCTGCGGCTTAAACATGGCATTGACAAGCCTTTGGTAAGTTGCCCCCGCATTCTTGAGTCCGAAGGGCATGACCCTGTAACAGTAGAGACCGACATCTGTGATGAAGCTCGTGTCTTCCTGATCCGGCTCATGCATCATAATTTGGTTGTATCCGGAGTAGGCATCCATAAAAGATAACAATTCATGTCCGGCCGTACCATCCACCAACTGATCAATTCTGGGCAACGGAAAGCAGTCCTTAGGGCAAGCTTTATTTAGATCTGAAAAGTCAATGCATACTCTCCACTTCCCATTAGCCTTTTTAACCAGGACAGGATTTGAGACCCAATCCGGGTAAACAGATTCTCTGATGAAACCATTCTCCATAAGTCGGTCGACTTCTTCTTTTAATGCTGCTGACCTTTCAGGACCTTGGGTTCTTCTTTTCTGCTTTACTGGTGTGAACTTTGGATCAATGTTCAAGGTGTGTACTGCAATTTCTGGGGATATTCCACACATATCGGCATGGGTCCAAGCGAAAACATCCAGATTTGCCTTCAAAAATGAAATCAGAACATTCTGAACTGTTGTGTTGAGTTGTGAACCCACATTCAGCACCTTGTTTGGGTCCTTTGGGTCAACAGGTACCGGCACTGTTATCTCTACCGGTACCACCCTATTCTCCCCTGCACTGGCTTTCCTCGGGTCCATCTCTCTTCGTGCGCCGCTATGTTCGCCAGTGCAGGGTCCACCCTGTAGTTGCTACAAGGTTTGCTTTTTGATGCGGACCGGGGGCACCACATCTTTTCCCATTTCTCTTCTCTTTGCTTCACGTAGCTCTGTAAGATAACATTCCCGTCCCGCGTTTTGATCTCCTTTAACTACTCCGACTCCATTGTCGGTAGGGAACTTTACGGTCAAACACCATGGGGCGAGAACAGCTTTAAATGCGGCAAGAGCTGGACGACCCAAAAAGGCATTGTAGGTAGAGAGCTCTTCAACAATTATGAAAGTTTGCTTTCGAGTTACTTTCCTTTGCCCCTCTCCCAATTCGACGAACAAATCAATAGTTCCAATTGGCTGTTTCGGCTCCCCTGTAAACCCAGCAATTTTCAGCGTTGAAGCTTGAACGTCAGCCATTGGAATCCTCATCAGGTCAAATGTCTTCTTGAAAAGGATATTACACGAAGCACCACAATCAACAAGTACTCTTCTAACAGTTGCCGGCCCAATACCGACGGATATGACTAAAGGATCCATAGTAGGAGCTTCAATGCCAATCGAATCCCTTGCCGTGAACACAATATCATGAGGAAGAATTTTCTGCTGCTTCAAGGGTGCAGAATCTTCTAACACATAAACGTTTTCTTCAATCGGCGCATGCTTCAGAGCGCGGGCGTATCTTTCCATCTCACCCCAGCTTCTCCCTGCTGGGTGAGGACCGCCTGTAATCACATTAATGACTGGCCTTTCTGATTCATGTTCCACGACCTTTTCATTTGAGCTGGGACGGTGAGCGGGAGCTTGTTGTCCTTGAGTTGACGAGGATGGAACATTCCTATTCCTCTTCACATACTGCTGCAGCTTGTTCTCTTTCAATAATTGTTCGATTACTTCTTTCAGGTGACGACATTCGTTGGTGTCATGGCCGGGTTGGTTGTGAAACCGGCAGAACCTTCCACTTTTCTCCATCCTACTTCCAACCCTCATCTTGGGAGGTGCAGGATAATTGACATCATCCTTGGTCGCAAAGTAGATATTTTCAGGGGTGTCAGTTAAGGGTGTGAAGTTGAGAAGACGTCCTTTCTTTGCATTCCCCTGTTTCTTTCCGTCGTCATTTCCCCTTTTCTGAGTGTTAGGCTCCTTTTTCCCTGAAGCAGCACCGTTGTTCCCAGCTTCTACTGACACAACCTTAGCTGGTGCTTGGAGACTTTCTAAGCGCATGAACTCATACGCTTTCTTGTAGAATTTGTCGAGCGAGTTTGGTTCCTTCATTTTTAACCATTTCCCAAATTCACTCGACTTGTCAATAGCTCTCATCAGGTATGTGAGGATAATACGCGGTTCATCGTTTTCTACCTCGGCCAAGGCTATGTTGAAACGGTTCAAGAATGATTTGATGGATTCCCCCGAGTTTTGCTCTAGGCTGGATAGAGACATGATATCCTTCGCCTTTGAGGCATACAATCGAAATTGCTCCTTGAACTTCCTGGTTAAGTCAGAGAACTGATCAATGGACCTGACCGGGAGCTTAGTAAACCACAATAAAGCAACACCTTCTAGATATACCGGGAAATACCGGCACTTGATCTTATCCGATGCCCTGGCACCTGTCATATGCCAGTCATATTTATATAAGAATTCATTGGGATCACTTGTTCCCTTATAAGCTGGAATGGTAGGAGGGATAAACTTTCTTGGGAATTCCGCCTTCAGAATTCTTTCAGTAAACGGAGTCTTGCTTGGAGCAAAACCCCATTCTTTTTCATCTTCGTCTCTTTGCATGCTTTCTTTCATGATCTGACGTACCATGCCTGAGAAGTACTCTTCGTCATTCAGATGTTCTGGAGGGCAAACATCAGCCATTCTTTCCGAGTTCTGCCTTGACAATCGTTCTCGGAAAGTCGGTTGCGGACCTGACACCCCAGCTCGCGGAGGTGTCTTCTCTGTTGGGTCTGCCACTCGTTGAGACACATTTCTTCCAACATCATGAATTCCAGCAGCAGGGATCTCCTCATTATTCACCGTTGGACGATTTTCCCCAAGCAAATCGTTCAGTTTACTCAAGATTAAGGCATTTTGAGCATTTTGGGCTTCCATTCGTTGATTCAGCCCTTGAACTACAGCATCCAATTCCGCTCTTGTCACCCCAACAGCTGGAGTTGTCTCATTCGGAACTGGAGAAGCAGAAGTTCCCTCTTGAGCATTTCCATATCTGATTGATTTACTCTTCCTACCTGGAGCCATGATTTCTGATAAACTTCTGGTTCTTAAAGAGATCTTCTCAACAAACTTTTGCGGATCAATGGTGGAAATATTCCTGAGTTCAATTCTCAGTGAAAGCACCAAAAATGTTAACGTGAAATTCTGACGCTAACACCTCGGTGTGTGTAGAAACAATGTGAAAGCACCACCCGTGAATACGGGACTCAAGAAATAGCAGTAAGTAATAAAAAACGCAGTAAATGAACACAGAGTTTATAGTGGTTCAGCTTATAATAAAGCCTACGTCCACTTCAGTCCTTTTTATTGCTAATCAGATTACAACTTATTACAATCTCTTTCGATTACAACCCAATTCAATTCAATTCAAAAGACAAGTAGCTAGAGAAAACTTCAATGTGGTAGAGTTCTTCGAATTCATGATTGAATGTGTCGAATCTCTGTGTGAAGTTGATCTAAGCGTCTTGTATGTGCTTGAAGTGATGGAGTATAGATTGTCTTGGAGGTAATAGAGCCTTGATGTCACGAAGAAAATGATCCAAAAGTCCTTTGAACGTTGGAGGTGGTCGTGTATTTATAGGAGCTTCCGGTATCAAATTGTAGACAGTAGCCGAGATAAGTTAGGTCGTGAGTCGGCGCCGAGATAGGCTAGGTCGTAGGTCGCCCCCTCTCTCTCATGCACGGTCTATGGTTTAAGTCCTAGGTCGTTGCCGAGTTAACGTGCCGCGTGCTAAGTAGCTGCATCTGATTCGCCTTTGTTTGCCTGAGTCGTAACCGACCTAGCATAGGTCGTAAGTCGGTTTATGACCTAAGTATAGGTCGTGAACTTTTCCTTGTCCTGAGCCATTAGATCGGCAAACTCTTTGGGTAGTTAGATCGGCATCCTACTTAAACCTTAGGTCGGTATCCTTGTTAATCATTAGGTCAGCATCCTTGTTAGATCGGCATCCCTCTTTAGTCTTAGGTCGGTAATCGTTTAAGGTATTAGATTAGTAACTTCGTTAGGTCGGCAACCTCTGGGTCGGTTACTTCTTTGGGTCGGCAACTCCTTTAGGTCGGTTACTTCTTTAGGACGGCAACTCCTCTGGGTCGGTTACTTCTTTAGGTCGGCAACTCCTTTAGGTCGGTAACTTTTGGGTCGGTAACTCTTGGCCGAGGCGGAGTTAACAAGGTATTTAAAGTTGAATATTTGGATTTGAACTTATATAATAAAGTTTTGAAAGATATGATATTTCGATATTAAAATGATTTGAAAATGAAGTTATGAAAGATATGATATTTTGATATTAAAATGATTTGGAAATAAAGTTTTGAAAGATATGATATTTTGATATATTAAAATGGTAAGAAATGACTTGATATATGTCACGATCCGTAAATTTCGTTAATTAAATTTGTCCTATTTATAAAAATTTTGGATAATTATAAAGAAATGTAATTGTTATAATGTGGTAACGAAATAAATGTTAGCAATTAACCTATGAAAATATTTCATTGGTTGTAACAGACTAAATTTTAAAGATTGAATTTAATAAACCATATTTATTTGGAACCTTGTTTATTGATATGCAAAATATAATAAATGAGTTATTACAAGAGATTGAAATTTAAATAGAATGCTAATGAATGAATAGTGGAAATGATTAAACAGGTATATAATTTAATACGAGAAAGGAAAGTAATGAATTGATTATGTAATAAAAACATTGTAATGATAATTGGAATAAATTAAGGAATAAGTTAGTATAAGATAATTATTAATAACTTGAAAGGAAATACAACCTATTCACGTTAAAGGTTACACTTGGTTATAAATATAATATAAGAGAAATAATAAATATTGAATAAATTTTGGACTAGTTTGAAATAAATGTTAATTAAAACCAATGTTATGTAAGTAATTACAATATTGGGGTGTAAATAATGAACTTCTAAAAGTGTAATTATGAGTTAATGACAATATTTATTGAACGTTACTTATTTTATGAGGTTGTTATGTTAATTTGTAATCAAATTCAATTAATTCACTAAGTTAGGGCAGTTAATGTGGAATAATGTAACAACCCGCATATTTATCGATTTTATATTTAAATATTTCATCGTTAATCGGATTTTAGTCCGAAAAGCTACTTTTTGCAAATGGTCAAATTAGGACTCGAGACCACTTCCATTGAGTTCAAAACGTCGTTTGCAATCTTTTAAGTATAAACTTCGATATGTTTGGAGTTAGTGGAATTTTGCCACTTTTTACACTTTGGACTTTGGTTTGGAGTTAGCCTATTAGGCCCAACCTCCACTCCCTCTTCTCTTCATAATTTCCTAACAACATAAGCATTCAAGCTTCATCAAAAATGGAGGAGGGAATGGGAAATTAAAACTCCAAGCTCAAATTCAATTGCAATCCTTCATTCAACTCCAAATTCAAGAAGAAGACATTGGATTCAAGCTTCTTGTGTTGGGATTGAAGAAGGATTGATTCTTGCTTGCTTTAAGCTTTATCTTCATTGATTTTTGGTGCAAAGGTGAGATTTTTATCTCACATTCTTATCTATAACTATCTTGGATTGTTGGGAATGAATTCCCATCACTTTAGCATGTACACTTGCATTTGGTTTGGATTGGGTCGATGAAAAACTCCAATTTTTAGTGTTTTTGGTGAATTACTGCATTTAGGTCGCACTGCCACGAAACATCTCCTCGGTATTAGCTCGTTTTCCCCTAGGTCGTAGGTCACTAGGCCGTAGGTCGCTCGGCCTTAGGTTGCTCGGCCTAGTCTCCTTTTGGTCGGCCTGTAGTTAGGTTGTTCGTGGGTGTTAAGTCGCTTGCGTGCTATAGTTTGTTCCCCTTTAGGTCGTTATCTGCTACCATTAGGTCGTAGCACTTTAGGTCACTCGGCCTTGCTTGCTTCATTTTGTCGTTCGCTATGCTAAGTCGTTAGGTGGCGTGCTTGGGTCGTTTCCCCTAGGTCGCTCAACCTTACCACTTCATTTAGGTCGCAACCTCCGTTAGGTCGCTTGACCCCATTCCACCGTAGGTCGCTCGGCCTGTAACCATCCTTAGGTCGCTTGGCCTATTGGCTTGCATAGTTAGGTCGTTCGGTAATTAGGTCGCATACCCCTTAGGTCGCGTACCACTTGGGTTGCACCACCTAGACCCCATGCTCACTCCTTTAGGTCGCTCGACCTTACATATTCATTAGGTCGCACCTCGTTAGGCCGCGCCTTACCTTAGCTCGCCTATCTTGCTCGGCCATGTTTCCAAGTTAGGTCGTTTGCCACTTAGGTCGTATCATCAGTAGGACCCCCGACCTCATCACTAGGTCGCTCGGCCTCATCACTAAGTCGCTCGGCTTTGCCAATCCCTTAGGTCGCTTGACCCCGTGTTCACCGTTAAGTCGCTTGGCCTTGCTCGACCATATGCTAAGTCGCTTGCACCGTTAGGTCTTTTGTAGCCTTAGGTCGCTCGCTCTCTTCATGGGTTAGGTCGCTTGCCCCTGTTAACTATTTAGCTTGGCCAAGAGTTAGGTTGTACCTCGTTAGAGATAGGTCGCTACCTCTTTAGGTTGTTAGGCCGTTAATGCCTTAACTCGTTTATCTTACGTTGTTAGACCTTAATTCGTTCGACCTATTTTACTTTAGGTTTTTCCATTGCACTTTAGCTCGGCCTTGTTAGGTCGCATGGGAATTTCTACTTTTATGGATTTGAAAATGATTTCCTTGGATTTCATTCACGTCTTTGAACGTGAATTTTAGTGGATTGATTTGTTTCTTCATTCAATTTTGTGATTCCTCACTTTAAAAATATAAAGGTTTCAATACTAGTAGTAAATATTAGAACTCTTTCATCAAAGCGATTTCAAAACTATTTTATTACAAAGCTCTTTTCCTAAACCATTTTCCAATCTATTAGTATATACAAGCCTTTACCTCACTCGGATGAGAAATCTAATTAAACGCCTTAGTAAAACAAGTGGTATGAAACGCTTGCGTTTGCTTCATTAGTTAATTCTTGGACTTGTTCGATTGAACCTTTTGTGACAATTTTCTAGTGAAGATCTATAGTTTGTTCGTAAATATTTAAGTTAAGCAAGTGGTTATGGGACATGAAGCTAAACTTTTATATTTACTAACTTAGTGTAATTGACAATTCTTGATGATCATGGACGGTCAATTTTGTGATTTAGACTAGCAACTGTGCGATCTCTCTTTGTCTACGAGGGAGACTAAACCCCGTTTGTGTGATGTTTCATCATCACATATGTGGGGTAGCGCCACATGGTCTTCAGGCCGTTCGTGTGGAGTTTCGGCTCAAAAATTTAATGGCTAGCTACCATAAGATAGCATCTAGTTCGTGTGATACATATGTTGGTAAGTTTTCATGCTCCCATTCACGTGATAGGCCTCCCCCTTTTTGTGATTTCTGGATTTTGTGTGTTGATTTCTGTAATTTGTGCCTCACCAATTTTCGTGATTTCTATTGATAAGATTTATCAATTTGTGTGCATTGGTGAATTCGTGTGTCATTACCTTTTTGTGGTTTCGGATCTTTGAGAAGATTCTTGTGATATTGATTGACCTTTTGTTGATGTTCATTTACATACTTATCATAGTGTGCCAATATGGTTATTATACGTTTATGCCATATCTCTTATTCTACATCATATTATCTGATATTTATAGCTAGACTGATCCGTTTATTATTTTCTTATGAAATAATACTCGGGTCAGACCGAGATGTTACAGGTTCTTCTGCTTGACTTCTCCCCTGGGATTTACTACTCTGACTTTTGACTAACTACTTAGATTAGTAGTTTTTGTGTTGTATACATTTGTGACATAGACACCGTGATGTATACTTATTCTTTTGTATAACACATGTTCCTACTCTTTTGTGTTATTGTGGATCTTTTTGACCACTACTCTGATGTACACTTTCATGTGTTATATATATATTCATATCTTCTTCCTCCTTTGTGATATAGATGTCTGTGACTGATTTATGCTATGTTTATTTCTATATTTGTTTCCAAAGATTATATATAGCCACTGTGTGATAGCTTTGAGTTTATATCGGTATGTCGGATTTCCTCCTTAAATGAAATGCATGCTATACTATCTGAAATAACGGTGCTCGCACAAAGAAATTACATGGATGGTCGCTCCTCAATAGCCTTATTCTCTGTGCTAATTGACAGCATTACTCTTTAATGTTCTTGGCTAGCGTGGGTATAGAGGTGGGACGTCACAGCTTGGTATCGGAGCCAAACTTCGAGACAATTTAGAAAAAATTAACAAGGATCATCGTCCTAAGTCCACCTTAGGAGTCATGCTTCAGGATTTAGTTCAAGTCTTCGAACCGATTCATCCTGTTTTCTTTATGATTCCTTGTTTTATCTATCAAGATTGCTTGATATTCATTTTGAGAATAACCTTTTCCTTCCTCTTCCTTTCTTTCCTAAAAGAAGAAGAGATGGTTAGTTCTGGCAGTCCTAGCGCTAGTCAATCCAGTAGTCCTTCTCTAGATGGCGTATTCATGTCTGCCCAACAACTTTTGGATCTTGCTAAGAATCAAAGGTTTATCTGTGCTTTGTGTAAGAACCCCGAAATGATTTTACCTTTGAAACTTGAAGTTCCTTTCAATCAGCTTGTGGATATCACTCTTCGACATGAAGAGGCTGATAAAGGAGTTGATAGTGATATTGGGATGTCCAAGAAGAGGCATATTAAGTTCAAAAGCCCTTATCCCAATAAAAAGGTGAAACAACCTACTTTGGTAGCAAAGACTCCAGACACTATTTGTAGAGGATTCTACAATTGTAATTCTAAGGACCACTATGCAAAGAAGTTTCTAGAACCACTCTTTTGTCGTTATTGCAAAAATTCAAGTCATCATATTTCTGTCTGCCCCATACTTCTAATCAAGAAGAGGGTGGAACCGGAAACTACGGCAGCCAAGCTGCCTACCCCAAGTCGTAAACGATGTTACAATTGTGGTTCAACAGACCATTATGTAATTATGTGCCCGAAACCCCTTTATTGCCGCTATTGCAAAGGCTCGGGTCATTACTTATCTACATGCCCCAAACTTCAAAGTAGGAGAGAGGGAAAGCTAGAAGCTCCTAGCGAAACTTCTCTGGGTCAAGGTATTTCTTATTTAATCCTTGACTTCATTTGTTTGCGATTATCCGATTCGAGTTCTTTTTGATATGGGTTCATCTCATCATTTTTATATCAAAAGAACTTGTTGATTCTTTTTCTTTAAGAAACATTTTGGGCTTGATGACTTCTTTGAGGATTGCGAATCCGGATTGGTGGATCCGCAACACTCAATTTTCTTTTTATTGATGTCGAAATTATTTCATGTAATTTTTCTTTCCGAGCCGATTTGCATATAATGCGTTGTTTAGGCTTCGAAATTGATTTGCATGAAAGGATTGGCTTAATCACTTTGAAGCCCATATCCTATTTTTCCGAATGGACTATTTATTTTCGACATTTTCAATCTGTTAAGCAGATTCATATTTTCCCTTTGTGATTTCGATTCCAAATTGATGGCATCATTTTATTCTTTAAGCTCACATGTTGAGTTAAGAGTTATTTTTCTCAATTGGGTAGTTGTGAATTTTCCGAAAGCTTTGAGCTTGTCTTAGGATCATCACCTAAGCAATCTTTTGAGAGGTGCTAAGGACTTTCCAGTTTGACCTTGCCACCGGTTTCCATTAGCTACGAGTTGCGGAAGTTAATCTTCCACATACCGCATTCCGCACTCGCTATGGTTCATATGAATGACTTATTTTGTCATTCAGTTTATCCAGCTTATTTCATCCATTTTATAAATCGAGTATTCTATGAATATCTCAATAATTCCGTTCTTGTATTTATTAATTTTGGACGAAAATAGAAATTTAAAATTTTGCAAATCTTTTTCATAAGATTTATTTATAAGTACAATTTGATTTCTTATCTTAAACAAGCAAAGAATATTCTCAAAACTTTTAAAAATATATTTTCATCATATAGAAGATGATTTTGTGTTGTATTGCCCATTTAGTGTTTTAAGGATTCTAGTCGATGCGCTTGATCAATGTTATCGATAGGGATTTCCTGAACGCTTTGATGAGACAGTCGGACACAATAAATTGACTTATAAAATGTAAATTTTTCTATAAAAGTGGTTGTGATTTTGAAAATTTTAGCTTTTCGAGAAAGAAGATTAAATTCTTTCTTTTCGATACTCTTATCCTTGTGATTCCCAAAGGGAACCAAAACTTTATCTCTAGTACCAATGCTAATCGTATTGGTTTGGATGCCATCCTCTTGCAAAAGAGAGCGTGCAATCACTTGTGCTTGTAAATCTTAAAAACCGATCGAGACTAGGTATGTCACTTATGATCTGGTGCTCGCGGCTATTGTTTTTGCTTTCAGTATTTGGCATCATCATCTTTGGTGGAGAAATTTATTCTCTACCTCGATTATAAATCATTGGGATATCTATTTTCTCATAAGAAACATAATTTGTGTCAACCACGTTGGCCGTATTTCTTGCATCTTATGATCTCGGTATTCTTTATACTCCCGGAAAGGGAAATCGTGTTGCCAATGCACTTAGCCGTAAGCTACAAGTGGTTGTTTCTATGACGATATCCAAATGGGATGATCTCGAGACTCTATCCACTTGTGAGATATGAGATCGTGTTTTCGAATTGTGTTCATCTCTTGTTTTATGTAGCCTAAAGGCTCATCCTTCTCCTTTAGACTGCATTCTTGAAGCTCAAAGGGCTAGATCCTGAATTGGCTCTTCTTAGCCAAAGTTGAAAGGATAAAATTGATATTGAAGGTTTGATAGACTTTGATGTTGATTCAAGAGGCGGCACTCAAAAATTTGGTAGACTTATAGTACCAAATATTAGTGATCTTCGTCAATATATTTTAAAAGATTCACATCGTTCTAAATTTACCATTCATCTCGGTAGTAGTAAAATGTACGCAGATATGAAGCGACTTTATTATTTGGAGGGAATAAAATCTGATATTGCTAACTTTGTTAAGTGTTGCATGACTTGCCATCTTGTCATGGCCGAACACCAAAGGCCTGGTGGGCATTTCTGGCCACTAATAGAAAAGTGGCGGTCTGACCTAGAAATCAGTGTTTTGTTGCAATTTGTGAAAATGGGGGGTCTTTTATAGAAAATTTGCAAAACACTATTCATCGAAAATTTTCCGAACTCCAAACAAGGTGTGCCGTTTGGCGTTTCTAGGTTTTACCCCGCGTTCCGAACACAATGGAATGTGTTTCGAAAGCTAATTCCATCGTATGTGCGGGTTACGGAAATAAACGATCAATTTTAAATTAAACCGATTAAACGAATTTCTATGCGTTTTGGCTTGCTCTGGACAAACGGTAAATCCGATTGATACGAAATTTATAATCTTACAATAATACTACATTACGGATCCGATGAAATTGGTTTCGTCGAAATCCGAGACTGTTTGAAAAATGGCTATTTTTACACGTCAATTAAATATTAAAATATTCAATTTTCACAAATTAACTTTTAATTCGATTTTAAAAGTTCTATAACATTATTATATCTCCAATATGATATAATAAAAATTTTCAAATCAAGTTTAATCATATTAACCCAATTTCCAATTATTCCTATAATTTCAATGTTAAATTATCGATTAAATTACCAAATTAAATCCAGATATTCGACAAATAAATTCATTCGACTTATAAATTTTACTTATTAATATTTAAAATCAATTAAATATACGAATTTTAATTAACAGAAATTCCGGGTCGTTACAAACTTCCCCCCTTAAAAGAATTTCGTCCTCCAAATTACCAAGTAAGAAAAAGTTTAGAAATCCATTAACTTTTCAAAACCATTTAAATTAGATTTAAAATTCATTTAAACCTTTTAAATTTTCCAAAATCCATAGTTAAACTTCTTACAATAACTTCACTAAGTTTTCAACCCTCTACTTAGTTATCTTTTCAAAAACTAACTACTATTGTTTAACTTCCAATTCCAAATCAAATTTATAGTTTTCAAAAAAAAATTCCAATTTTTTTCAAAAATAATCTAATGCCTTAAATTTTTAGAAAAATTCACCGGAGTCTCCTTTGCGCGGTTCGATCGTAGTAGGATCACAACAAATATATATATATATATATATGTATACATCGACCCACCCGGTCGGAAAAACAGTTCATATTTCCTATTTTTATTGCGTAGGCGTACCTTTTTAGCGTTTTTAAGCAAAGCAGTTATTTATTAGCATTCTAGCGTGACCAAATCCAGCTAACTACTGCCCGGTACATGTACTTACTTAATTCAAACATGTAAGTGACATATATAGGAAATTCATTTACATTTCACTAATTTTCAATAGAAAACATGTAGTCTTCATAAGCAATGCAATCAAAATAATTTCCATAAGCATTCTATAAGGTTTTGATACAAATTTTTATTTGCTTACAACCAATTTACATTAGTTTACTTTCAATTCAATTCAATTACATAGCTTTCCATTTATCAATCCAATTTCATTAACATTTAATAAATTATATACAATCAACTAACATTCATATATCAACCAATGTACATCCAATACAACCAAATTCATTCAATTTACTTTACTTTACATTCAATTTGGTTCAACACATTTAATTAGCTTTAATGAATTCACACTTTCATTCATTATTTCATTTTACTATTTTACTTCGATACCAAAATCAACTTCATTCAACATTACTCAAGTTATATTCCATTTCAAACATCATTTGTTTAACTTATCTTAAAATTTCACTTATAAATCCAATTCAGATTTCAATTCTAAAGTAAATTCTATTTAACTTTTGCCAAAGCTAAATTTATTAACTCATATTATAAGTTCAAAACTTATTTCACTTATATTCATCAATTTCAATAGCTTATCTAATCCAAATCAATTTATTTAACTTTCCTTTACTTAAATTTCGAATCACATGTCTTTGATGACAACTCAAATTTATTTCAACTTGAATTTTAATTTCAAATTTGTTTATCACAATAAAACTTCAATTTCAATTTACTATGGTAGCAAATCCATCACATAGAGACTCGAAAAATGATACTGATGATGATGCAGTCATCACCCTTATTATTTTCCAGTAACAATAGTGAATTCAGTGCTTAATATTCTTCCAAAATTTTCCTTTTATTTATAAATCATATTTACAAATCTTTTACCTATAGAATTTCACTATTTAACTTTTAATTTTGAAAAATAACTTCCAAACTAATCAAAATTCAAAAACTTTCAAATCCATAGTCCAAATTCATTTTTATTTACAACTCATATTTCTAAATATATTCATATAGTTTCACCTTTATATACAAGATTACTTCACAATTGTAAATCATATTAATTATAATTCCATACTTAATAATTCAATTGGTTATACAATTATTCTTTTAATATATATGTTTTATTTAACTTATTCAAACAACTTTTATTACCTTGCATATATCTTACATTTTCAACAACCAAACAATCAATTTATATACACTTTAATAATTTTTGAAAAATTATTCCTTATATATAAAATATAATCGAGGTAAAATTATTTCATTTACCATATTTTAAAACGATATCGTGTCAAATTATTCTGTACAAGTGTTTAGAGATCCCTATCAATAACGTTAATTACTCGTATTGACCAGAATCCATATACCACTCAACAAACCAATCATCACAATATAAAACAATTTATATTCACTAACAAATACGCGCTCGTATCTATTATTACACTCAAACTCATTCTAGAGTACCACAGACTCTATCTCTAATGAGTAACACCCAACAGAGCCATGGTTGTCGCTTAACCATATGCTCTGATACCAAATGTAACTTTTACGATTTTTCGACGCTCGAAAACCGATACCAATACGTAAACTAAATCAACTGCCGAGCAATCGAATGCCAGAAAACCGAAATGTTACGGTTAAAGAAGAAGAAAAAGATAGAAGAAGAGAGAAAAGATAGAACAGAACAGAAAGAAACAACAGAACAATATCAGAATCTCACAATCGCAGCGGAACAACATATAATAGATAAATGAATAATCTTTAAAACAAAGAACTATATCAGTTATTACATTACATCACATTACATTACATTATATCATCAGACTGTACAACAACAAACAGCGGAAAAAATAATACTATATACTAGTTGATACGTCATGCCATCCAGCTTGCCTCCAGATCTCTACAACAACTCCCGAATTCCAGAATGACCTGATAACCTAACTCTAGACTGCCCGTGTGAAAATTGGTGGGTACCCAGAGTTTAGGAAGGAAACACTAAACTCCAGGTCAGTCATGGGACTGGTGTGAGAACTTAAAACAGTTTGTCTTTAAAACCAAACAAAGGAATATTTCAAAACAGATTCGCAATGCTTTTTGGAAAATGAGACTACCATAAGGCCTCCTGCATACACAAACAATGCAAACGTAGAATTGGAGGAGATTTCTCCTTATGATAGTCAAAGATGCTTACGAATTAAAAAGAAACATTTGATATTATTATTAGTGCATAGTGTAGAAAACATTGCGAAAGTATAATATAAATCTTAACCAGCACAGGCATTTCGCACTTATGCCTACTATAGCTACCATCTAAACAGTGGTGACCACCATGAGTAAATGATAGGTTCTACAACTAAAACCGTACAAGATCGTATTGTTTCTTTGGATTTTCAACAAATGGTCGGGCCAAGGAACTTCCCATTGCTACATGGGTACGCCTCTGGAAAGACGACCCGAGAACCTAACCGGATCTCTACCAACACAAGGCCGGGTTACCCCTAACTGGGTAACTACTGACACAAATATGTCATCCCCCGATCGTAACAGATCTATATCTGAGGGTCCTCGATTCCAACAACCACAAAGTAATAAATTTGCAGCAACAACATAGGTTAAATATCTAGGCTCCATACCATGATACAACCTCTATCCAGAAGGAATGGTATACACTAATGGGGCGCTACCCCCTAATAACTTTGCTACATCCTTTCTATTTTGACCATTTCCGGGGTGTGAGGTCCGACGAAGTCTCGTCCACAAAGCTATGCTTTATACAAAAGCTGTGCTTTGTTCAACAAATAATCAACAACACTTTATATGCCACATTACCAAATTGGGAGTGTATCACTAGTAACCATCAACTACATAACCTCTAAGGGTGTGAAGCTAAGAGAATAAATTCTCCGTGACCAACGGAAATATATTTGATAGAAACCAGGTTTACATCTCAAATTGTAACGTCAGACACACATCCATACAAGTCTGTTCTAGGATCGAACAGAACCGAAGGCACTTCCAAAGAAGCCCTTGCAATCTGGATATTCACTAATCATGACCGGACTTCCCATCACAAAGGGTAATAAATTTCTATATCGGAGATCAGCCGATGCATAAACATTCGACGGTAATCCTTCCGTTTTCACAAATATCCGGTCTTCAACACCGGTCATCAAATGCAATCCATAACGACGTATCACATATTCGGAATGGGTTATACGACCCAAAGGTCCTTTCCCGGCTAACCCGAATAGTGAGCGCTTATTTTAAAAATAAGTGTAGCATTCAAATTCAATCAAATCACAGCAAATACCTATTTAAAGGTAAATATTGATAGTCGGTTATTTAACTATCAATAGGTATGCACAACATCACCAAATTCCAAATAATTTCCCAAATTATTTATTTTCCAAAAATATCTTTACAAGATATATAATTTCAATACTTCAAAAATAAATCAACGTTTATTTTTAAACAAATTCCCCTTTCCCTTATAAATTCCATAGTGAAGTTACATTTCAAAATTTCTACTAATATTCGATTTTCAAATCGATTACAAATATTCACTTTCAATTTATCTTTAGAAGATGAAATACCAAAACATTTCATTTCATATTGGAAAACATTTCCGTACTTATTTAATAATGATAAGTAAGTCACAAATCCATTTATTTTCAACATTTAGAAAATTTTCGATATACTTAAATCACAGTTAAGTACATATTTTATTCTTTAAGGAAAACGCTCTCTTAAACACATTTATTTGGGTCAAAACGAATGTTGCGTAAAACACCGTTACGACAACCCAAAATCACTAGTATAGGGATTCGAAATTAAAATAGATATATAAATCCCAATACTATACAAAATATTTCCTTTCGGAAATCATTTACTATAACAACAGTGTTATAGTCCACTATTTCCTTATTTCTCGAAAACGTCTATTTCAACAATGAATGTTGAAATCTATGTATTCGATATTTAACACAATTTAATACATCGTTAAAACAATTAACTTCATTTTATAATATAGCTTTCCCAAAACATATCCATTTTATTTAATAATATATTCACTGTCCAAAATCGTGAATATAGTTCGTTAACCAATTTCAATATTCTACGCATTTAATTCAGAATTATCCACTGTCCAAAATCATGGATATAAATCTCTAACCAAATTCAACACTTCCACATGTTTAATTAAAGGATTATCCACTGTCCAAAATCGTGAATATAATTCCTTTAATAATTTCTATATTTTCTTATCAAATTTATTTGATTATGGATTTAAAAAACAATGATTATAAATTCTATTCCTATTTATAAAAACTTTGATTTATGAATCTCCTTTATTAACCAATTCAATTTATAACACAATTTTCATACCAAAAATCTAATTTATAAGTTAATTACTTATAAATCTTTTATTTTACAAAAATCTATTCATTTTATAACTTCACAATTTATAAATTTATAAATTTCATTCACTTATGAAATCCATTTTTATTTCATTTTAACACTTAATTAAACTCGTTTTATAATTTCAATATTTTAATTTATAATTATCTATTGTATAAATCTTTATATATAACTGTTTATAATAGTTCAAAAATCCCAATTTAAATAAACCAATCCTTTTAATAATTTACAAATCGTTATTTAAAGCTTATATAACTCCATAAATCGTACTTAAGTGTTATTTTCCAAAAATCATAACTTTTATAACAATAAAATTATAACGTTTATTTATTTTAACAATTCAAAATTTAATAAACGTATACTTTCAAAAATAACATTAAAATCCTTTTAAATTCAAAATCGTTACTTTAATATTTTTAAAACTCCAAAAATAGGCCAATGCTTCAACAACAACAATATATCAATCACGACAATCAAAACATCATATATCAATATGATAATCAACAAATATCACAATTTCTGTAAATAAATCAATACGGTTGAGGAATCCAGTTGGATCCCTCCAACCTGTTTCCCTGCATCCACGGACGTTTGCACAATACCAATTCCGTTCCAATATGGAATATCGCGGTACATAGGATTTATAAAATACTACCCGCTATTATACGGCGCAATAGGGTTTCATCCGCTATATACTGCGGGAAATCAACTCCAAGTACATAAATAATACCAATTTCACTTTGCAGTGAAATATTCGTGGTATATGTTTTTAATAAATAACCTCCGCTTAATATACGGCGTATAATATCTATTTTAACAATCAATAGATAATAATTCATCATCCAAGCATACAATCAACAATTTTAAATCTAACTATTTAAAATTTAAATCGAAATAGTTCGATTGAGTGAGAAGTTCTCACCTTGATTTCAATTCAGTTTCAGCGTTTTATTTCGATTAAAATTAAACGTGCATTTAATTTTACCCGAAATTCAAACTATCTCCAAATGACTCCAATCTAGTTTCATAGCGTAGTGCTCGTCCATACGATTCCAACGCAATTAGTTTCGTTCGAAACGGACCTCGTATAAAAAAGTTATGTTATTACCAAGTTTACACGATTTAATATATGATTATTTACTAATTCCTTTTTAAATTTTAAACCTTTATCCATCTCTGTCGTTGCTTCCTGGAGACCAAATCCAGGCCGTCCCTTTTACCTTCTCCCTCCATCAGTTTTTCAACGTAAAAAATGAACCTATTAGCCGCCCACCATCATTGAATTTTCGAGCCTCCAACGTCGTAATATACGACGATCAAACTACACCGAGACGAAGCCCTTGCCATGCTCCACCTTCACCCATAAACCGGTCGTGCTCGGCCATTATTCGCCTTGGGAAAACGTGAACGAACGACATACGTTCGAATGCCTATTGCCTTTGATTCATAGCACTATTCTCGATCAACTTCGTATGGATCTGAAGCTCTTCCGATGCTCTTCAACTTTGCTTCAGAAAGTTTTCAATAATATCGAGTGGATTGAAAGAGATTAAGGAGAGAAGATGGGGCATTTCTGGCCATTAATAGAAAAGTGGCGGCCTGACCTAGAAATTAAGGTTTTGTTGCAATTTGTGAAAATGGGGGGCCTTTTATAGAAAATTTGCAAAACACTATTCATCGAAAATTTTCCGAACTCCAAACGAAGCGTGCCGGCTGGCGTTTCTAGGGTTTACCCCACGTTTCGAACACATTGGAATGTGTTTCGAAAGCTAATTTCATCGTATGTGCGAGTTACGGAAATAAACGATCAATTTTAAATTAAACCGATTAAACGAATTTCTATGCGTTTTGGCTTGCCTCGGACAAACGGTAAATCCGATTGACACGAAATTTGAAATCTTATAATAATATCATATAACGGATCCGATGAAACTGGTTTCGTCGAAATCCAAGACTGTTTGAAAAATGGCTATTTTTACATGTCAATTAAATATTAAAATATTCAATTTTCACAAATTAACTTTTAATTCGATTTTAAAAGTTCTATAACATTATTATAACTCCAATATGATATAATAAAATTTTCCAAGTCAATTTTAATCATATTAAACCCAATTTCCAATTATTCCTGTAATTTCAATATTAAATTTTCGATTAAATTACCAAATTAAATCCAGATATTCGACAAATAAATTCATTCGACTTATAAATTTTGCTTATTAATATTTAAAATCAATTACATATTAGAATTTTAATTAACAGAAATTCTGGGTCGTTACAAATTTGTAATTTAACAATGAAATAATAACTAGAATTAAAGGTAACAATGTTTATTCAAGCTGACTATTAACAATTTAAATGTAATTACAATTAATTGAAATAACGTAAATTGTTATACTTGGTTGTGAATTTAATATAAGAAAACAAATGTGAATATTGAATTAACTAATGAAAAGGTATAATTAATGGTAATTGAATGAATTCAATATTATGTGAGAAATTATAATAATTGGTTGAAAATTAAACTTAAGTGTAATAGATCATAAACCAATGTAAATTTTATCCATTTGATAATAATGGATTGAATAATTGGATGGAAGTTCAATTAAATGGATTAGCGGAAATAAATTGGTTAACACAAATAAAGATGAAAATTTGGGTATATTAATGTAATTAAGTGTAAAAAAAATGTTAACTATGTTATCAGATCAAAAATTGGTTTTGTATAAAGGTTGAAATCAAATTAAAACGATTTACTGAAATTAAATTTTGAATAATTGGATTTTACTGAAATTTAAGTTAAATACTGTAATTGGTAAGTTTATCAACATTAAATTGGTATTTAATTTGTTTAAATTATTTGCGAATGTTTAAGAAATCAAAAAAATAATAAAGATTGCTAATTATAGAATTGGAATTGAAAAAGTGATTTAATTAATTTAATATTAATTTATTTAATTACCCTGAAAAATAGCCATTTTGGCTGCCGACTCGGATTTTGACGAAACCAGTTTCATCGGATCTGTAACAGTGAATTATTATTAGATTTCAAGTTTCGTAATGATCGGACTTGTCGTTTGATCATACGGACTCGAAACGCCTAGAAATTTATTTAATTGAAATCAATTTGAAATAAGCTGATTTTAACATAACTTCTTCATATGATGGAATTAGTACATGAAACCTGTTCCATTGAGTTAAAATATTGGAAAACATTTGTTTTGATATATAGGTTGATCATTTTCATTTCGGAGTCAAAACAGGCTTTTCAAGTCGTGTATCGTTCAATCAATCTGGTCCATTCTCTCTGTTTCCAGCTTTGTCTATAAATACCTCGTTATAAACCCTAGCCACTCCTTATTCTCAATTGTCTGTACGTACATCTCCTTCTCAACTCATTATTCCAATGGCCGACAAAACCTAATTCCCAAATCCTCAAATACAATTTCAATTTCAAAGCCAAATCAAAATTTAAACTCCTCAATACATATCGAATTATATATCGATTCGAAGCTCTCAACGAGTGAATCTGTAATTCATTTTCCAATTCGATTCATCATTTGTCCAGAAATTCAAGTTGAAACTCAACCGTCCATTGGCTAGGGTTTTGATCCAACGGTGGATTAGCGATGATATGACGATCGGGAGGCGGTAATTAGGAGGTGACGACGACCAGCACCCATCGGTGTGGCTCGTTCGCCCCCAGGTGACCGTAGTTCACCATGATTTGGGGTTAAATGGCAGTGGTGGAGTGGTGTTCTGGGAGGCTGAGGCGCGTGCGTGGTGGCTGTAGGGGCGGCCGACAATGGGGAGTTCGGCGGTGGTGCTCGATCGTGGTAGAGGTTGGCGAGGTGTTGAAGAAGTTCGGTCAAAAGGCGGTTTGAGAGGTGGCTGCATGTTCGAGTAGTTGATCAGCTAGTGTTTTGGTGCGTTAGGAACAAGGTGACGTGGCAGCTTTTATCTGGTTTGTTTATTTTAAATTCAAATGTTTAACTTCAAATGTATATAACTTTCACATACGAGGTCCAATTCATACGCGATTTTCTCCGCTAGGATTGTATTGAAAGTCCGGACATTTTGAAGCTAGTTTGGACAGATTCCGAGACTATCTGAATTTTGGGTTTAAATTGGATTTAAATTCAATTTAAATACAAAGGTGAGTGTTTTAGCCCACTCACAACTTCTAAAATTTCTTATGTTTGTTAAATTAAATTTGTGATGTGATTATGAATTTATTTATGGCTGTTTGGTATATTTTAATCACCATCTCAGTTAATTTGAATTTATTTGAATTAAATCGTTATTTAAATTATTATTAAATATAAATTTCCAGTTATATACCTATTATTGATTATTAATTCTATATTGATATTTATTGATTGATTTGGATGATGCTTGTGATGGATGTTGATTGTTGATATGGTTGGGTGGATGTTGTATTTATACCGTTATAAACTTCAAGTTCGTTATGGATTTTTATTTATTTCTGGATTGCGGTTTGAAATGATATACAGCCGTAAAATGTTTAAATTGCGGATTGAAATGATAAATATCCATCTCACATGACCCTAGGGTAGAAAATTATATACGAACACCGGATTGGTTAAATTAAATGATTTTAAGATCCATAAATTTTTGAATTTAATCAATTGATGTTTTGAAATAAAATTTGATTTATATAAATTGAAGTATTATTGAAAAATCAAGTTTTCTGTTGAAATGCGAATTGGTTTAAAAAGGAATTTCTTTAAGAAAGTAAATCAGAAGTTTAAAGTTAAACTTTTAAGTATAAATGAAATTCTATCAAAATTGAGTTATTGAATTTGTTTGAAAATAACTTTGAGATATTTTGAAGTTGAAGTAATCCGTATTGATATTTTGAACATGGATTTAAACGATATGAAATTCGATAGTTTATTGAAATTTGGTTTGTCGATTTGGAAATTTGAAATGGCCAAATATATTGAAATGAAATGAATAGTTTAATTTGGTATTAATTTCAAACCCATATTTTTAAGTAAACTGTTTTAAAACATATTATTTTAAATTTTCTAATTATTAAGATTTTCACATTTATTTAACTATTTAACTTATATTAACTATATAAATTATTTTAATCTATTTTAAACTAATTTAATTTATTTTAAAAACTAATTAAACCCTTTTAATTTATTTTAAATCTATTTTAGGCTATTTATTCTATTTTAATTATATTTAATTTAAATAAAATCTATTTAACCATCTTAAATCAATTTAAAAGAACTTTACCTATAATTAAACTATTTTGGAGCGTTTTAACTATTTATAATTATTTAAACTATTTCTAAATTTCCAAACTAAGTAAAATGTAAGTGTTTATATTCATTTCATTCGGTTTAAAAAGAGAATAAGGTTAAATGACATTATAACCTAAGTTGGAATTTTGAATGTTATAATAAATTGAAATGATGATTTTGAAGCAAGGACTTATCCTGTTTTGGAAATATGATTTTTGGAAGAAACTATGATTTGGAAATGATATGACTTTTGAAAGTGGTATAGTTTTGAGAATACGATATTTTGATATAAATTGTGAATTTGAATTTGAAAGGAAATATAATTATCAAACTATGATTTCAAATGTGATATGATTTCAAAGCGAATATGATTTTGAAAGTACTATGGTTTTGAGAATATGATATTTTGATATCAATTATGAAATGATTTGGGAAACGTAAAAGAACCATCCGATGTGTAATAAGCGATTGGTTGTTAAAGAGACCGGGATCAGATATTGTCATACTCTCTGCCAATATTGAGAACCACTTTGACAACTGTGTATGCGGTGGAGATTCCAGAATGAAGTAGGATGGTGGCGACGATCCTAAAGGTATATTTACGTGGACCTAACTCCCGTGAGTTAGCATAAGGTGGCTAAAACAGGAGCAATCGACGGGCCAATGAGGTAGCTCCACTAATTAGACACACTCCATCGATCTATATTCTGACTTTATGATTTATTCGGTGGCCACCCTTCAATTTTTACTCGGGAGTGTGTTTCGAGTTGGGTGGTATTTGCGGCTATGCGTTACCAACAGTCCGGAAGTGTAATTGGTATATCTACCATGGCATTGCCTAGTTGTGCCGTGTCACCTACCCTAGCGCGCTTTCTACGAGTTTGTTTTGTACCATACCTATGGAGTGCCCTCTGACGACACCGAATACAGCTGGGATTATGGTATTGTGTAAACTATGGGAATATATAAAATGTGTTAAGTGGGATATGGGTAATGCCTTAATGCTATTTTAATACATTACTTTACTGTAGACACTATTATAATAGCGTATTGTACTACATAGTAGATAGTTTAACAGATCCTTAGGAGCTGTGAATCCTGAACATCTCTTGAGTTACTACACTCATGTTAGACACTGGATAGGAGATGTCAAACCCTATAAACATCTCTGATGCCGTTCCACTCATATTTATTTACCATTGATTTAACTCACATAAGATCTTTTAGTTCTGAATCGAGTGATTTGTCTTTACAATTCGCTCGAGTCAGCCTGAGCGTTTCCGGATTTGAAGACCTTATTTCTAGAGGACGAAGACGAAGATTTTATTATTATTACTTACTGTATTATTCCACTGCATCATATTGTGCCGCTGCATTGTTATTCATTTATTCTTTAGTATGTGTAACACTGATTGTGTATTGTATAAGTATAATCAAATGTTTTGTAAACAGCTTCATGAACTGTTATTTGATTATTATATTTCGTCATTCGCTGCGAGATTCTGTTCTGTTTTCTTTCTTTCGCCTTCTTTTCTTATTCACCCGAATAACAATCCGCCCTTCTGTATGGTTTGAGTCTGATGTGTGTGGTTTATCGTCGATTTAAAGCATACAAAAAGGTGTGATGTTACAAGAACGAGAATTTATTCTGCTAAAAGATGTCCAAAAAATCAATTCAATTAAGTTATTGCAGAATGGGATTTATTCTGCTAAATAGATGTCAAGTTTAGTGTAACCTAAACACATTTGTATGGTTACTTAATGGTATTGACACTAGAATCCCTTATGTTCAAAATTATATTTTGTAAAAGAAAGTTTCCTTTAAATAAATTGATCCTTGGAACACAAATTAATTAAGAACTTAAACCTCTTTTCAAATAATAAATTACAAGTTAAATCCTTTATTAAACCTAATTAATTTATAATTATAATAATTGAACACTTGCTTAATAATTAGTTAATAATTAATCCTATACTTAATTAATAATTAATAAAAAATAAATCATGATATTAATTTATAATTAATTAAAAATTAATCCTACTTAATCAAATATTAATTTAATTAATCTCAGTATTGAAAGGTAATTAATTAGTATTTAATCTCCACTTAATTATAAATAATAAACCTTATTTAGTACTTAATTAATTATGAATTGCAAACTTAATAAATAAATAATAAATCCTTAATTAACTTCTTAAACATTACTAATTAATTTTTATAAAACATTTCCAAGTTTTAAGTATAAAACTTAATTTGAAACTAGTGGACTTTTTAGCGAAACTACATCCATAGCAACTATTGCAATTTGGACCATAACTTGAAAAACTTATCTTGGCTTTCCGTTTTGAAACTTAACACATGGAAGCTTATTAACTTTTTTAAACATAAAGTAAGAGTTTTGCAAACTAAACCAAAGTTTGAAACTCGAAAACTCTTTTGATTTTTGAACAACTAAGCAAATTGTTTACATAAGGATTCCAAGTCAACAAACCTTACAAAGGTGCTAACATTCTTAGCATACACTTGCATACTTTTGTCCATAGCAGATAAAATCATATCACAACCACAAACATATGTAAAGGTCTAAGCTTACAACTAAACAATTTTAGACTTTATTTCAACTTTAAGGCAAATTAATTTACAAATACATATATAATCACAATTAATCCATACAACTAGCCAATTATCAAACAATTTCACATGCAAATACTAAACATAAAGTAAAGATATAGTTTTCTCACAAAAGTATGTATTTACTCACCAAGGCTATGAAAGCAAACTAAATATTTCCTAGAACTTGAAAAGAGCCTAGATCTTAGCTTCCTTTTGTAAAAACTTGATTAGTTTTAGCTAAGAGAAGGCCAAGTAGGCTCAGCCAAACGCCTTTAGGCTCAGCTAAATGGTTGACTTGGGCATGTCCTTGGGGTATAAGGTAAGTTCTGGACTTGTTTTTGAAAAGAAGAGGTGGTGGGAAGAAGAAAGAAGTGACTTTTAAGAATTTTAAGAGTTTAAAATGGAAAAGGAATTGATTTTTGTTAACTTTAAAAATATGGAAGTCATTTAAGAGTTTGAGAGCTTAAGGAAGAAGAAGATGGAAATTTGATAAGTATAAAATGAAATAAGCATAGGGAGAGAGAAATTAAAAAATAGTTTTACAGAAAATGAAGTAAGAAAATTACCTAAATGCCCCCTCAAGTACATACCCTCCATACAAATGATGCCACCTCATCACACATCTCCACCTCTACCTTGTAATACACGTGGTTCAAGGGTGCACCCCTTTTATTCAATGTATAATGCATGGATTTGTACGATGGTGTCATAAAATGTGAATTAACATCTTCTCCTTCCTTTTATTTATTTATTTCTTCTGAAAATGATCACATCACTCTTACTTCTTAGGTATATTAATATTTAAACTTTTACTACCTTTAGTTAAGAACACGTTATTTATTTAAGTATATGTTTAAGTGTGCTAAGTTGTTTACAACCTTTCTAGTGGCAAAAAAAATCAAGATTTTGAAAAAAATCTTCCCAATTACATTTTCTATTTTCCGTTGAACTAATCATTTTTGTAGACATATTTTGAAAATCTTTTCACCATCACCAGTTATTATTTAAAAGGAGCATTTTTAAGTTATAAAATCCATTTATTATTATTTAAAAATATATTAATTATCCATATTTAAAGTGGTAAAATTCCATATCATTACATTCTTTTTCCCTTAAAAGAATTTCGTCCTTGGAATTTCACCACATGAATACCCAATACAATTCATAAGTCTGCATGATGTTCATGGATATCCATATACAAAATCAGATTCGATCATTATGCAAATACATAACTTCATTTCCAAACTAGTATCGCTCATTCGATTACCTAGTGTAGACTCCGATCAGGCTTCTTCACAAGGAAACTTTATTCCACTTACATAACCATATACTATGATAGAAAACTTTGGTTCACCATCAAGAACCTTCATTATGTGCTCACAGTCAAAATCGAGTAGTAAATCCTTATCCGGAATGGTGGAAAACGCCTCAAGTCATGTACTTTAATCTAGGATTAAGAATCATATAAGAAAGAGAAATAATCTACGTACAACCTACCTACTCATCAAAAGGTTCTTATTTACCCCTTTATCATCTTACCCTCCGACAAATATTTCTAAAATCATTTCATAACGATTCCAACTTAGGTTCAAACATTTATTTATGATAAAACTTATTTATTAAACATTTCACAAAATCACAAAATTATTAACTTGGATAATACCCTCCTATATCCTAAGAGTATATATATAAAATATCTGATTTTTAATTCTATTCACTTTTTACTATTTAGATGTAGGCACAAAATAATTTTAGGTCATAAAACTAAGTCGACCAATTCAACCTCTTTACCTATTCGATCTAATAAGTAGCTAAGAAGAGTAGGATGTTTGAATCCAAACTCCATGCTAGAGTCTACTTTTTCTTGGACACCTCTAAGGTAAAGGTATTTATTAGCTAGCCCAATAACATTAAATAATAATTAACTCCTAAGTGTTAAAGTCCAAAAGACGTTTTTTAATAAAACCAAGTTTGTTAAACTTCTAATTTAGTTAATTGAATTTTAAAACTTCATTTATTAACCATTTTAAATCAAGATACATTTAAATCCTGAAAACTTAGGACCTAATACCCGGGTTTTGGTTCAAAAATCTTATGAAATGATACTATATGTTTAATCTATAGAAAATGTACACATAGCTCGGGTAACCCCAAAATGATACTAAGGAACTAGGTACTACCGAACAGTATAATACATTCTCGGAGCAAGAAGGGTAATACTCAAGAGAAGTATTTACCATCTGAACACATCTCTTTCCCATTTTAATCTATATTCGGACCACTCGAACTAGTTAACTTAAAAATACTTCTTCTATTTCAAAATCCTCCTTTTTGAAACAATACTTTACATATTTTCAGCAAAATATTTAGTACCAACTTGCATTGGGGTCATTCGGATTTGAAGCTGTTTAGATCATACAATGATAAAGAGGATAAGTTAATGAATGCGCTATAACGTTTGCCTATGCAAACATTCTATCGTCACTTAGAAAATTATTCAGATCTTCATAGAAAAAATCAAGACTTATTACTCGAACCAATCTAAAGAAAATACTTCATACTGAAAGTTATTCAAAACCATTTTTCAAAAGCACGAGGATTTAAGTACTTCAGTTTCCTACTTAAATCTTTTTATTTTGAAGACCCATTCTTATAAATCCATTTTATAAAATCATTTCTAATATTCTAACTTCTAATACACATCTTTTATCAAATCAAATTCTTAGCCCAACAACACTATCGAACGCCTTATACTCAAATTATGAAACTTAATTCACAAGTTGTTCTTTTTAATGTTTCTCGATTTTCAATTTACCCAACCCGTGTAAAAAAAGGTGCCTATAACATTCAACAACAGTCAATGCTCAAACTGAACGAGCACGACTAAACTAAATCCTAAATGATAATAATATAATATTATCATTTCCTTTTCAACAAGTATCTCAAAAATAATATACTACTTTTGAAAATCATTTATATATATAAAAAAAATATTCCTAGGTAAAATTATTTCATTTACCAATTTTAAAGTAATACTATGTCAGTTGGTTTCGTTCAAGTGTTTAGGAACCCCAATCGATAATGGTGGCCGGACGCATCAATTAGAATTCATAAGCCACTTAACATATCAATTAACACAATATAAAATATTTTTATATCACTAACAAATACGTGCTCTTTTGTAATACACTCAAACTTATTTTAGGGTGCCACTTACCCTACCTCTAATGAGAATACCCCACCAAAGCCAAGGTTCTGACTTAACCTTCAGCTCTGATACAAAATTTAAGGATCTGCCTTTTCAACCCTCAGTAGTCGATAGTAATACAGCCACTATATTCAGAGGCCAAACAACCTAGTGCCGTAAAGACAAAAGGTTATGGGAAAGAAGAATAAAAATGATAAGAAGAAAATAAACAACAAAGAATCTCATATAGCAATGAATAATCTATAACATAGCAACGATCTTTACAAAAGAAATCTTTTATGTAATACATCCTTCTGAATAATGGCCTATCATCTTCCAAGGCAGCTATTACACATCTCCTTACAATTTTTGATAAATACAACAAAACCATGCAGCGGAACATAAAGAAATATATGACAGATACGTTTTAGACCTCCAGCTCATCTCCTAAGCTCCAATGCATCCAAATCTAATTTGGAAAATAAGCTCGGTCTAACAAAGCATTATGAGAAAACAACGTCCAGGTTAGTCTTGTGAGACCAGCGTGAGAAACTCAAATCATAAAAAATTTAATTATACTTACAAATCCTTTGAGATCAAAGGTATCTCTTAGGACCTCGAAGCACATAAACAAAGACGGGTTGTTACCATACGATAGCCAAACATTTGTATTATAATCCAATAATATTATAATATTATCTGAGGCTTTAAAGTAAATATATCAACTATATGTGATGTGTGTGCATGACAACAATAATAGGTATACAATCAAGAACCTAAGGCGCTTATTAGGGAATGGATTTCCAATAAATGGCAAGGTAAGAAACTACCCTCCAAAAATATGTACACCTCTAGATAAAATGTATAGTGAAATCGAAAACCTTTCAACCTCGGCATGACAAGACCGGCTTACCCCTTAGTGGATAGTGTCAAATATGATCACCCCTTGGATGTGATCAACAACCAAAAAGGTGCCCCAAAGCATACATATAGATAATGACTCTGGATCTAAACAATGATCATATCCTATTGTGAGCGACCCACTTAGCCTTGCGGCATACCCTGTTTTTTCCATTCCGAGGGTATGAGGTTTGAGAGGCCACGTTTACCTTTTCCTCATAGCAAACTATCTTGGAATGCTAATACTACCCTCCAGGAAAAAATGGAATGCTAGTATTCATCCATACAAGTTATTCCAGAGTCGAACAAACATTCAACATTTACTATCTTCCATATTGGAATCATCCTTAGGAAGAAAAATATAGCTCCATGGCATGGTCCATAACGATCCATCACAAACATTATTAGTTTTTGACCCCTTATCGGAGAACTTGAATATACACAACATACTTCCTGAGTTAAAATAGGTCAAAATTTGATACACGGTTATTGGACTATCAAATACATAATACAACAATAATCCAAACATTTAATTTTCCCATAGCAACCACTAGGCCTTAAAATAAGTTTTCATTTATTTAATCTCCATTCAAAACATTTATTAAAACATTCATACATATCTCGTTGACATAAGTATATTCACAAATCATTTCTGAAAGCTTCCTTATTTCAAAATCATATTAAAAGGATCAAATAAATGTTATTTAAGTTAGAAATAAATCAACATCAAACACCATTCCTTCGGTGTTAAGCAAGGAATAAAATTTCCACACCAACATAATTAAGAAGGTTAATTAAGGGAAATCTCATCTCAAATTCTTTAATAAATTTTAAATCCTTTCAATAAATCTCTTTCATCTGGAAATCTCCTTTTAATAAATTATAAATCTTTTTATAAAACTCTTTTATAAACATCCAAACATCGTTTATAAAACTCTTTTATAAATGTCCAAAATCATTTATAAAACTTCTTTTGTAAATATCCAAAATCATTTATAACACTCTTTTATAAATCTGCAAAATCATTTATAAAAGATCTTTTACAAATCTCAAAATTCATTATAAAAAATCTTCATAAATATTCATTTATAAATTCCCTTTTTAAAATATCATTTCTAAATCTCCTTAAATAAATCCTTTATGAAATTTTATTTATAAAATATCATTTGTAAATATCGTAATCACAATACTTGGAAAACTTATAAAGACATTTAAAACACTTATCCTCAAATTGACATAGAATTAAAGTCAATTAAAAACCATAGTTTTAAAAATTTAAAACAAGGTTTAGTGACCTCAATGATACAGAATAAAGTTACAATTTTAATTAAATTTGACTTCTAAGTCACGTAACAGTTATTTACGTAAGCCAGCATATATGTAAATAAAATCCATAACCAAATCAGGAAATAACATGTCGACACCACCAACTGGGAGATACATTTTCAATTAATATAATAGAATGATGGTGATTTGTCCTGCTAAATAGATGTCCAAATAATCTATTAAGTTTGGTTACAGTATAATGGAGATTTATTCTGCTAAAAGATGTCCAGATAATCAATTCGATTAAGTTATTGCAGAACGTGGATTTATTCTGCTAAATAGATGTCAAGTTTAGTAAAACCTAATCACATTTGTATGGTTACTTGATGGTACCAACAATAGAATCCCTTGTGTTTAAAATTAACCTTTGTAAAAGAAAGCTACCTGTAAACAAATTGATCCTTGGAAAATAAAGTAATTAAGAACTTCTTTTAGCAAGGCTAGCCGGCTTTATAGTGGGTCATGCCATTGTATATAAATAAAGAACAGGTGGTCTGTATATGCACAGAGCAGCTGATTAAAATAGACAAGCCACTGACAACAACCAGGAACTGGAGATAGACAAAAAGGTCTATACTACTACATAACAACTTGCCTAACCACCCGAAGGGAAGAAAGGACAATAACTACCATCTTCTGACATTGGACCAGAAACATCAGCATACCCAGCGAAAAGCAGAGCCAAGTCAGGTGCATAACCAACAGAAGCAGGAGAGTAAATAAATTTCCTATCCCATTTAACATCATAGAACTTAATCTTGTTCACTTCACCAATCTCACCCTCCCTAGTGAGGGCAAAGCCCTCACCATCAATATGGTAAATAAGACTCCTTGTATCCTCGACTGAGCCACAGATGTAGGCATAAAAGGTATAACTCTTTTAACGACTCAGAATTTCAGTCATTCGAAATTCAGATATTTAATTGGTTTTAAATATTCAAAAGTAAATTTTGTAAGTTGAATAACTTATATTTAAAATATAATAATTTAATTAGATAATTAAATTGTTAATTTAATATTTGAAATTGCAGAAATAATTGGATTTTTAATTTATTGTGAATAAAAATGATTTATAAAGATGAATTAAATTCTATTTGAATTAGAATGGAGTTCGTAAACTTTTAAAATTGAATCAAAAGTTAATTTATAGAAATTGGAAATTTTAATATTTAATTAACGTGTAAAAATAGTCATTTTTGACACTATCTCGAATTTTGACGAAACTACTTTCATTGGATCTGTAATGTTATATCATTGTAGGATTTAAAATTTCGTGTCAATCGGACTTACGGTTTGGTCGTACGAAGTTGAAATGCCTAGAAATTTATTTAAGTAAATTTTAATTTAAAATAAGTCGATTCGAAAACCAATCTTCCAAATATTATGGAATTGGCTCCCGATATATATTCCATTGTGTTTGGAATAGGGATAAAACATTATAAAAGTCTGGCGCCATGCTCCAATTGGAGTTCGAAAAATATTCGGATTAATAGTGCACGAGGGTTACCACCGCCACTAATAATTCAATGGTCGAAAACTCGTCTCCTTCTTGCTTGATTTTCTTCCAATCCATTGAGAATTAGCAAAAACATTCAACTAGAACATTGTAGAGCACGTCGAGAGCTTTCAATCCAACGGTGGTGATCATTTAATTTGTCGTGTAGAGGCCAGATTTTGGCGGCGTATACCTGACGTTCGTGCCTGATTTTCAAGGCGAGGAGATAGCCGAGCTCAACCGGACCGGGGGAGATGATGCGCGTGGGGATGGGCTACATGGCGGTGGCCCTTGATCAACGTCGAAGCAATCGTAGGAGGCACGACTATTCGTTTGATAAAGGCAGCCGATGGGTTTGTTTCAACCTGGAGAAGACATGAACAATGAAGAAGAATAGAACGTTTGGCCCAGATGTGGAGATGCAAAAAAAAACGGCTCAGATTATTTTAGCAAAGGTTAATAAAAAAATGTAAATTTAATCATATAAATTTGTACAAACTTTAAAATGTCATATCTTCTTCATACGAGGTCCGTTTTGCACGAAAGCAATTGCATTGGCATCGTATTGACGAGTACTACATTTTAGAGCTAGTTTGGAGTCTATTAGAGCTAGTGAAACTTTTGGGTAAAATTAAACGCTCGTTAATTTTATTCGGAATAAATCGCTGCAACGACTATTGGAATCAAAGTGATACAAATCACTCTTTCTGACTCGCTTATATTTTTATATAAGTGAGAATAAATTTATTTATGCTGATTGTTGATTGTTTTGATGATATATGATGTATTATATATATTGATAGGTATTTGGATATATTCCTACCTATTAGAGCAGATAAGACCCTATACGTTCCTGTATATGAGCGGATGACCCATTTGTACGCGCGTCTGCCTCAAAGTGGACATTGTACATATTTTCTAATATGTATATTTATTACAGCTGACAGGCCGGAGGGATCCAACTGGATTCCTCACCAGTGTTGATTTTATTTACAAGTATTGTTATATATGCTGTTATAATATTATATATGATGTTTTGGATGCTAGGATGCGATGATTGATGTGAGTCACCTTGTTTAGCATTTTTGCAGCATTGGGCCATATTTTGGAATTTCAAAAATATTAAAGTGATCATTTCAAATTAAAAAGGACTTCAAAGTGATTTTAAAAATAGATGTTTTATTAATTTTTGAATTGTTAAGGAATGAATTTATTTTAAATAAATAAGAAGTTGTACTTTTTATGTTATAAATTTTTTTTGTGAAATATACTTAATAATGGTTTTTGAAGTTATATAAGTAAAAATAATAAGTTGCAAACAATAAAAAAAGAAGTTTATTTAGATGGAATCAAAATGTGATTTTTGAAATATCGGGTTAACAATTTTGTAAATTAAGTTAAAATTGAGAGTTTTGGATTTATTATAAATGGTTTATGTATAAGATTTATAAAATTGATATTGTATAAATAAAAAAAGAATGGAATTATAAAGGAGTTTTATAAGTGTTAAAATGAAGTTATAAATGGATCTTATAAGTGAATAAGATTTATGAATTTATGAAATTATAAAAGGAAAGAATTTGTAAATAAATGATTTATAAGTAAATTAACTTATAGTTGGATTTTGGCATACAAATGAGATATATATAGAATTTGTTAGTAAAGGAATATTATATATGGAAGTTTTTATAAAATATGAATGAGATTTATAAACATGGTTTTACAAATGTGAAATCAACTTATTTTGATAAGTTAAATATGAAAGTTTATTAGAGGGATTATATTCATGATTTTGGACAGTGGATAATCCTTTTAATTAAATATGTAGAAGTAATGAATTTGGCTAGGAATTATACTCACGATTTTGGACAGTGAATAATCTTTTAAATAAATGTTTTGAAAAGTGATCTTTTAAATGGAGTAAAATGGTTTGAAGATGTTTTAAAAGATGTGAGCATCGAATACATAGATTTCAACATTCATTGTTGAAATAGACGTTTTGAGAAGTAAGGAAAGCATGACTATAACATTGTTGTTATAGTAAATGATTTTCGAAAGGAGATGATTTGTATAGTATATGGGATATATATATATATATCTAATTTTCGAATCCCTATACTAGTGATTTTGGGTTGTCATAACGATGTTTGACGCAGCATTCATTTTGACCAATAAAGCTTGTGTTGAAAATTTTAAAGCTTTCCTAAAGAGATTTGTGAATATGCTTATGCTGCGATACAAGTATATGGAAATGTTTTCCAAATAGTGAAGTATTGAAATGGTTTTGAGAATATATCCTTTTAAAGATAAGTTGAAGTGAATGTGTAACCATCCATAAATTTTCGATAATTAATATTTTTTAATTTAATAAGTTTTGTTGTTTAATATTGAAAGAATAATGAAATAATAACTAAAATAAAAGGTGACAATGTTAATTCAAGTTAATTGTTAACAATCTTAATGAGATTCCAATTAATTGAAATAGTGTAAATATTATAACCTGGTTATAAATTGAATATAAGAAAACAAATGTAAAAATTGAATTAATAAATGAAATAGTATGCAATAAATGGAAATTGAATAAAATTTGGATTATGTTTGAAATTATAACATTTGTGTGTAAATAATGAATGTATAAGTGTGATAAAGGTTAATGGCAACAATTGATGTTACCTATTTAGTCTATTAAATTTAAATTGGAAATCAACTTTAAATAAATATAAATAAATTAATGTGAAATGTAATACTATGTTTAGAAATTTTTAAATTGGTTTAAAAGGCAAATTAGTCGAGAAAAGAGTGCAACAAAGACAATTTGATTTATTGGGATTTTAAATTTTAATAAAATTGACAAAAAAATCCAATAAAATGGAAATACAATAGTTAATACAAGTAAAAGATAGAAATTGTAGTATATTAATGAAATGAAAGACAAACAAATATTAACTAGGTTATTTGAATAATAATCGATTGAATATAAAGTCTGAAATCAAATTTAAACAATTTATTCAAATTAAATTTTTATTAATTGGATTCAATCACAGTTGAAATTAAATACTGTAATTGGTAAATTAATCAACTTAGATTGATATCTAAATTGTTAAAGTATTGTAGTTGTTTAAGAAATCAAAATGATAAAATTTGTCAATTTTAGAAAAAAAATTGGTTTAATTTAATTAACTGAAATATAGCCATTTTGTTAACTATATCGGATTTCGACGAAACTAGTTTCATCGAATCCGTAAGGGTGAATTATTATACTATTTCAAGTTTGTATCGACCGGACTTGTCGTTTGCTCGTATGGACTCGAAATGCCTAGAAATCAATTTAATTGAAATCAATTGAAATCCATTTGAAATAAGCTGATTTTATCATAACTTCTTCATACAATTGAATAAGGACTTGAAACCTGTTCCATTGAGTTTAAAATTATTGAAAACATCTATTTTGATATATTGGATGACCCATTTTCATTCTAGAGACAGAACGTGCTTTCGAATCGTTTATCGTTCAAAATCCAAATCGATCTGGTTCATTCTTTTCTATTTCAGCTATTCATATAAATAGCTCGTTATATACCCTAGGTTATTTCTTATTTCCATTGTTTGTACGTACATTTCTTTCTCAACTACTCATTTCAATGGCAGACAAATAAAACCCTAATCCCAAATTGCAAGGACAATTTCAAATTTCAACTTCAAAATAAAATCCCTCCAAACCCTGGCAAATTATATATCAATTTGAAGCTCTCGACGAGCATAATCCAGATTTGCAATTTGTTTCTCGAATCGGATCATCATTCGTCCAAAAATCAGTGGATAAGTGTAACGAATCAGATTTTTCGCGCTCGAAAATCGACATCCATACTTCACATCGTACTCGAATGCCGTAGATTCGACCGTTCAAATCCGAGTCGCCGGTGCTTATAACATAATTAAGTAAACAACATAGCGAAAGAAAAAGAATAATACATTGATATACAGCATTGATACAATATCTGATACAATGAATATCAATATACATCTGAGATATGATACAAGAAATAGCAGCGGAAAAGAAAAATAGATAACACCGGCAGCGGAACAAATAACTCTAAGATAGCCTTCAAGAGAGAACTCCATCAGTAGCTTGAACAAACATCACGATGCACTAAGATAAGCAAGTGCAGTCCATATCCAAACAATGAACTAGCTCCAGATAATTCATTGAACCTAACTATCTGAAAAACCCAACTCTAGACTGCTCGTGTGGAAAATAGTGAGCACCCAGAGTTTATGAAAGAAACAATAAACTCCGGATCAGTCGTGGGACTGGTATGAGTAACAAAAACAGTTTATCTTTAAAAACAAACAAAGAAATGGGTTAAAATAGATCCGCAATGCTTTTTAGAAAAAGTAACTACCATAAGGCCTCCCACCACACACACAATGCAAACGCAGAATTGGAGGAGATTTCTCCTTATGATAGTTAAATATGCTTGATACGTGAATTTCTTTGATATTATTACTATAAGTGCAAAGTGCAGAAACATTTCAAAGTAGAATATAAATCTTAGCCGGCATAGACATTCCACACTTATGCCTACTATAGCTACCATGTTCAATAGCAGGTTACCTATCACGACCCAACTTCCTACGCCCAGGAAGACGTATCGTTTTTAAGAAAGAAAAGGGTGAGAAAATAGAAAAGATAGAGAAGAAAGAAGAAACAACATTAGAATCTCAACAGCGGAATGAATAAAATATAATATATCACATAAGACGATACATTGTATCATATACATTAGAGTTACACAAAATAAACAACAGATACTAGACAGTTATAAAACACCTGTCTAGTTAATACAACTCGATACAACTCAAACAAATGACTCAGAGATACCAACACAGCGGAACCACCTACACACACACACACACACACACACACACACACACTCGCTGAAGCCTCCTGCTCCATTGCTCCTCCAGTATTCGTCAAAGTAGATCTGAATCCCTTGGCTACTCGTAAAAATTTGAGTACCCAAGAGTTTATGAAAAACAGAAAAATAAACTCTGGGTCAGACATGGGTCTGGTGTGAGTAACAGGTTAAAGTTGCTTAACTTTAAAACATTTGGGAAGAAAGGGTATCACGTAAGACTTCCCATGCATAAATATGGGTAAGTTTTTGCCTTACGCTAACCAAAGCATTTTAGGAAATTCAATGATATTATAATAGGGTCTAGGGTTTTCAAGTAAAATACAGAAATAGCTGAAATGATTAAATCTCACATGCCAACATAGTTGGGCACAATCAAAACGTACGGCACTTATTGGAGATTGGTTTCCATACAATGGCAGGGCTACTGGGGTACCGCCCGTCACAGTACTGGGCCTTGATCACCGTACCGAGGATTACTCCCAATCCCCTACAACACAAAGCCAGACCCGTTCCTTACTGAACAGTTCCAAATAAGATAACCCCGCAGTTGGCTGCAGACCAACTGCCCACACAGCCGAAATAAAAAGGGACATCTAGACAGGGGTCTATCTTACTCTCCAGTGGGTGCTACCCACGAAGCCTTGCTGCACCTCCCCTGTTTTAGCAATTCCCGGTTGATGAGGCTTGAGGCTACGATTACCTTTAGAAAGACATTGCTTAGAATGCTCATCGTCCACCTGACGATGTTCTGAAAGCATTCAATCCATACAAGTTCGTTTCGGGTTCGAACGAAACCGAAGGCATCATCTCGTTACACTCATATTGGAACCACCCTCAGAGTTAACGACCATAACCCTTGCACTCTGAATCTTCATCTTTACTCGAGATTCAGGACCTACCGTTAATTTGGATCGATGTGGTTTTCGGACTTCCAAATTTGGAAAACCTGATCCCGGTCTCATCGAAGTCCAAAACGCCATCTTTAAGGTCCAAGTTGTTTTAAATTTTTAAAACAATTCTCAATTTATTATCTAAATCAACACAGATAGATAGTTCACAATATCACAATAGATAATCAACAAGATCATTGCAATAGATAATTCACATTATCATCACAACAGATAATTTATAGCATACATCAACCAAAGCATCAATATCATGTAGCATTACTTATCTCATATCAAGGATACCAAACATTCAATCTATATGTAAGCAAGTATTTAAATCATCACACTATAATTAATTTAAAATGAATTAAATTAATTACTTCTTCTTTAATTAACTTAAAGTAAATTAAATTAATTACCTCATCATTAAAACTTGCTTACATACCCACTAATTAATTACAAAGAAATTATTCAATCATCAGTTACTTATGTATTCCAATTAATCACCTTTGATTAATTAACCTTTACTTACATTCTAGTAATTTCTTTTAATTTATTTACAGAGGTTAATCTTTGAATAAATTCATAGATTAACTATTTATTATTTATTCCATTCATTCTTAATTTATTACATTGTAATTACCTTACTGATTTATTATTCCCAAATTAATCAATTTCTAATTACATCATTAATTATAATAATTAATGATCTCTAATCAATTATCTATTTATTTAATTATATAAAAAAACGTAATCTTCCAAACACATACATTAATCACCTCTGATTACTATCATACAGTAATTAACCTTCCTTAGTTAATTACTCCTCAATAAACAAACCTAATTAATCCCTTGATTAATTTCAAGTAATTATACTCCAATTACTTCCATTATCCATCATCCAATTAATTACCTCCAGTAATTATTCATCAATTACTTCTCTAAGTAATTGTACTTCCAAATATCAAATGATTAATCCAAATTAATTAAACTAAATTAATTAATTCAAATTAACCAAATTACCCAATTAATTACAATAAGTAATTAATTTCTTAATTACTTCCCATTAAGTAATTATACTTAAACAATTTACAATGATCATCATTAAATTAATTAATCCAATTAATTATTAAAATTTAATGAGATTAATTAATTATATAATAATCTAGTTAATGACCTTCATTAACATTTCTTTAATTACTTTTCTAAGAAATTAACTTACATTAAATTATTATTACTTATAATTTAATCAACCATTAATGATTCATAATTTTATTAAAATCTATGTTATGGTTCTTAATTACATATTAATTACTTAATTCATTATTTAAACTTTAATTAATATATGTAAACTTATAATTACTAATTTAATCAATACAAATCTTCGATTATCCATTCTAATTATCTTAATGGTTAATGAATATAAATCCTTAATCTTTATTACTTAAAGTAAACTCATTTTTTTATTATTGATTAAATTTTCACTTACAATATGTTTGAAAATATTATTTTCTTATCTCTACTTCTTAAGTTTTATTTTAAAATTCAGACTTAAAATGAATACCAATTTATCTTAAATAACATTTTATCTCACATAAAGTTTAAAACGAATTTTGAAAACTCTTAAATTCACATGTTAAGTAACATTTTATTGTAAAGGAAATTAAGATTTAAATCAAATTCTCCTTACATTTACATGTTAAAGTAGTCCTTAATATTTTAACTTATTTAACACATAAATTTATAGAACTTCCTTTTTATTCCAAAATCTGAAATTCCAAAATATAGATTTAAATCCCAGGTTTCAAATTTGATTTAACTTTTATTTTACATGCTTCTTTACAAATTGCAATTTCCATTTAAATTCAATCCTTTTTCCCTTTGAGTTCTTTAAGTTTATTTTAAACAAGTTTAAATTTTTAAAACAATATATATATTTCCAAACTAAGATTCAATGACTGGCATTTATATTTTAAACTTTTTATTTAGACTCAGTTGAAACTTTGATTTGATTTAAAAATAAATTTTAAAACTGTAACTGGTACAGGTTTAAAACTCTGAACCCAAACTACTCGAGCCTCTCTACTTACATCGGGTAAAACATGAATCAACCTGAGTAACCCGAGAACAACACTTCCTCCTACTTCCTAAATTCAACACTATCACAACAGATACTGATGATGTTCACGTGCACGTGCACACCCTTTGGTGATGCTCCGACCACTGAGACTGCCTCCGACAGGTCGTCAGTGACCTACATCCTCACTTCCGGTTATCAAAACGATGAAAACAACATCAAGGCAAAATCGAGCATTCGAGCTCGATACCAAAACCTGGAAACACCCTACCCCCCCAAAACCACAAACCTGACATCACCACTTGCTCGACGCTCTGACCATCGGAGGCCACCCAACTCCGGCCATAGCCTCGTCCCCCTTCCCTCTAACAAAACCCAAAGCCGTGCACGACTCGATGCACGATCGAAGCCTCCCCGATCGAATTCCTGACCACCCTAAAAATTAGGTTACCAAACTTCGAATGTCACCCACCGCCACCACCGCTGTCTATCCACCGTCGCGCCATTTTTCCCTGACCTATCGTAGGCTCCTCCACCTCCAGGAGGAAACTCGACACCTCCAGTCGACGAGATCACCCACGGCAACCCCAAATGTACAATACGATCAAACCCAAACCACTCTTCGATTTTTGCTCTAAAAATTAAGATTTTTACTTTAAAAATCATGTTAAAGTATAAAGATTTCATTTACATACCTGAATGGGTAAATCATAAAGTTTCAAATTTGACATATATAAGGATATGATCAATGTTCTTGATTTCCTGAGCTAAATACAAATTTGTTGGACTTGAAATAAATTTTAGTCTCAAGTATATGATATAACAAAAACTTCTTGTTTTAACTCTAAGTTCATATGGTAATTAGAACGAGAGAGAAAGATTTTTGGAATCAAGGTCTGTTGTTTTAAAAAAAAAACTAAGACAGAGAACAATGAAATCAACAGCTTGCACACATACTTCTAGTTTCCACCAATACAGATAACTATATATGCATAAAAAAAACATATCATAAATACTTGTTCAGATTTAACCTTTAAATGTTTAAAGAAAGAAATGCTACTCACTGGTTTTAAAAGAACAGAGCCTCTGCTGGAAACATGTTTGAAAATTATAACTAAAGCTCTGCCTCATTCTCTGGTGATTTGAGTTTTGATTTATGTTCAAGTAGAACTTTGTTTTAGTTTGAAATAAGTTTTACTTCAGATCTTAGTTTGTATGAACGAATTAAAATGGAAGGGCAGAGATATAAATAAAAGAAAGAAGACAGGGATATATAGCCAAAGACAAGTTATATTTTTTTATATTCAATACAGTGTTTATCAGTACAAGGCTGAGATAGCCTTCTATTTATTATTTGCCAAATGCAGATTTGGTCTTCTCTTTGGAGGCTAAGAGAGGATGTGTTACAGCTAGCATTTAATTCTCTTGTTTTGTTTGCACTAAAATCTAGTATATTTATATTGTTTTGTACACAATAAAAGGAAATTATATTTTCTTTTAAAATTTTCAGCCTGCACACTTACAACTTGTTTGCACTAAAGATATCATATTAGCCAACACATATATATTTCCTTTCTATTTCCAACCTGCACATTCATATTTGTTGCCTTTGTTATTTTGTTTGTTTCTACTACCTATTCATGTGTTATGAATAAATATGTTACTTGTTTTATATTTTTGAAGTGTAAAGGAACGTTATTTTAACATGTTGCATAAATATTTATAGTGTATTCATTTTATAAGTTATAAAACTATATAATTTAACTTATGTATATTTTTTTTTGTTTCTATATCTAACTTATTACTTAAAATCTTGTATTCCTATATGTACTTTTTCATTTTATTAATATTATAAAATCACACTTATAAAATTGAAATAATTAATAAAAGAAATTATCTTTTTATTATAGACTACTTATTTTATTTATGTATGTTAAAGTATTTGACAAAATTTGCATTTAAAACTTATATATATTTTAAATCATATTTTTCTCAAGCTATACTAAAAAGAAAACAAAACAAATCTTTTTGTTAATAAATTTAAATCTAAACTTAAGCTAAAATAAGTTTTAAATTATTCAAACATTTATCTTATGTGTTTAAAACCATATAGTTATTTATTAAATAGCTTTGAAAAGTTTATTTTAAAGAAATCATAATTTCCAAATCACTAAAACATATGCTAGAATTTGAAACATAATTTATTAGCTAAATTGTAAAACAAAGCCTCCCTATTTACAATATATACATATATAAATAGAAAACAATCAATCAATTTTAACAGATAAAATTTACCAATTAGATATTTATAGAAAGAAAAATATCAATTCAAATCTTATTAATGTTAACGCTAAAATTTGAACGCTAACACCCCGGTGTATGAGTTATAGTTGTGAAAGCACCACCCGATAGCTCGGGAACAGATTACAAGCAGATAATAGCAGAAAAGCAGTAAACAACAACAATTTTATAGTGGTTCGGCTTAAGGGTATAGCCTACGTCCACTTTAAGTACTTTTATTGATAATCTCGTTACAAGCTGATACAATTCTTCCCAAATACAATATACTTTGAATTACAAGAGGCTTAGAACAAGTAGCCTAAACTTCGATGAAGATGAGAGTCTTTGAACCCATGTTGGATGTATGTGATCTCTTCTTGAAGTTGTTTGTAGCGTTCTTAGTGTCTTGAGAGCTTCAAGTGTTGGATTGGTTTGGAATGCAGCAGAGTATCGGCGCTTGAAGAGAATGAGCCAAAAGTCCTTTTCTAGTTGGAGTTAGGGTCATATTTATAGGCAATTTTCAGAGTAAGGTTGTAGGTCGTGACCGACCTAAGCAAGGTCGTAGGTCGTGACCGACCTAAGCATGGTTGTAGTCAACCTGAAGAGTATTGGTGCTTCCTCCCTTACGCATGCTGATTTGCACAAGTCCTAGGTCGTGGACGACCTAAGTTAGGTTGTAGGTTGCGAGCGGTGTTAGAATTTTAGTAGCATAAGGTTGCACTCTAATTTGGAATGGGCTAGCAAGTTATAGGTCGTAGACGACCTATGGGGATGGTTGGCGATCTTGCAGTGCTGAAGCATCAATGTAACGACCTAAGCTAAGTCGTTCACTCGTTAGGTCGCTGAATCTTATTAACTTGATAGGTCGCTGATACCATCCGGTCAGTTAGGTCGCAAAAGCATGTTTGCAGTTAGGTCGCTACTCCCCATAGGTCGTGACAGTGCTTAATCCTTTAGGTCGCATAGCTTCTTTGTGGAGTTAGGTCGTGAGGCTTGATAGGTCGCGGCCTCCCTTAGGTCGCAGCTCTCTGTTAGGTCGCTGCTGCCTTTAGGTCGAGACAATCTTTAGGTCGCAACACTTTAGGTCGCAGCTACCTTTAGGTCGCTGGGTTCCGCTAGGTCGTAACCCTCTTTAGGTCGCTAGGCCACTTGTGCGGTTAGGTCGCTGCATTTCCATTAGGTCGCTCACAGAAGGGAGTTAACATTTGCCCCTCGAAGTATACGACTTAGCCATAGGTCGTGTGCTTCGACTTTATTAACTCCCGTTCTGAAGAATTGCTAGGTCGCAAACGACTTAAGGAGAAAATTAGGTCGCGTAGTGTCGGTTCGCGTTCCACTGCCCTAGAATATAAATACCGTAGGTCGCTCCCTCCCCTCTTCATCTGCTTCAACATCCATTCTGCCATTAACAAGCTTCTGAACTTCTCGAGGACAATTCTAATCAGCTCAATCTTTCAACTTTTCCATCACCAGATTGCGTAAGTGAGTTCCATCAACATTCGACCACATCCATCATCAAACCGCGAATATTCCACTTGTCATTTTTAATACATTTTCGTATGCTGCTTTTTCCCATAAGTCACGATTCGATTATCCTCTTGATTGAGTTATCGTGGTGATTCTTGTGGATATAGCAATATATCCGATGTATGGTGGACCTGAGGCAATTTGGATTGGATTTTTCGAGTGATCTGTGAGGATGTGGGAGGAAGATGGTAAATTGCAGTGATCCAAATTAGCTGGTTTATAAATTTGGAAGAGATGAGGAAGGCTCTAATGGGTTAACGGGTTAATGGAGGAGATGATGTGGCAGCGTGTGAGTGGATGATCGACCTTAGGGCTGTCTGCTTGAATACGAACCATGCGACCTATATTCTTAGCGATCTAACTTTGGAATGACTTAAGTTTTTGCGGTATTGGTTTTAGGTCGCGGCCGACCTTAGACTTTAATTCCTGTGGCACAGAAGTTAGGTCACTGCCGACCTAGTACTTTAAACTGAACGACTTAACAGCTTAGCAGCTTATCACTTTTGAATGACTGCATAGGGACTTAACATATCAACGACCTATCTTTTGCGACATAAGCTTTAGGTCGCGGCCGAGTTAGGACTTGACCAATTCGCATTACTTTGACATAAAGCCTTGAACTCTTCTATTTGCACAATGCGACCTAATGAAGCTCCGACCTATGCTAGGTCGCTAGACGACCTATGACTTGTGAAATTCTGTGAAGACTTGGTTGAATTGTTTGATCTTGAATTCTGTTGCACTTTGTTGTAGATTATCTCTAATGCTAATAACCTGTTAGACATAATATTTGCAGAAAACTGGGACGAATATGTTTGCGCCAAAAGTGGTCACAAACACCCAATACCGTGAAAGCACCAGTGTATGAATATAAATTAGTGATATTCAAACACGAACAACGAATCACCACAAATAACAAACAGCAATCCAAAAGTAAAGAACAGAGACACAAGTTTTATAGTGGTTCGGCTATCTCCGGCCTACGTCCACTCCAATTTTTTCTTTTTTATTGATTATCCTTGGAGATTACAAGTGATTACAACAATAGTGACCAAATCCGAAGAAAATAGCAATAATTATGCTATGGAATGATTTTGGCAGCGTCTGGGCTTGCCTTTCCTCTCCAAACTTTCCGACCCCTTTTCTGAATGACCAGGGGCTCTATTTATAGGCGTGGAAGGTTGAAATCCCGCCTAAGACCTGGGGAGGTTGCTTGGCACGTGAGGGGGGCCCACAGGCCTGTGTTCTCGGAATCCGTGCCCAATTTGAGATCGATTCGAAGTGACTTTCGAATCGATCAAGAATCCATCCAATTGAGCTGAAGTTTGGTGTGAACATTCTTCAACATGTATGTAAGCTCCTGTAAAAATTTCATTGCATTTGGATCAACGGTTTGGAAGATATGATCGATCCAAGTTCTAGAATTCGTGCGTCCTGATGGGTTCGAACCCATGCATTGTCTATTTCGAACCCATGGATTTCGAACCCATTCCTTCGAAATCACTCTTTTCGAATCCATCCCCCTCGGCTCCTCTCCTTCGAATCCATCGCCTTCGTATCCATCAGTAACTTCGAATCCATCATAAGCTTCGTATCCATCATTTCCTACGAATCCATCATAACTTCGTATCCATCATTTCCTACGAATCCATCACAACTTCGTATCCATCATTTCCTACGAATCCATCATAACTTCGTATCCATCATTTTCTACGAATCCATCACAACTTCGAATCCATCACTTTTCACGAATCCATCAGAACTTCGAATCCATCATTTCCTACGAATCCATCGAAACTTCGTATCCATCATTTCCCACGAATCCATCACCAACTTCGAATCCATATCAACTTCGAATCCATCACCTTCTACGAATCCATAACCAACTTCGAATCCATCACCAACTTCGTATCCATCATCTCCGAATCCATATCTATCTCTCGAATCCACTACCTTCGAGTCCATGCCCATCATTCGAACCCACTATCTTCGAGTCCATGATTCGAATCCACTGCACTGAAGTTATTCCTTTCGAACCCATCTAGTTTCCTTTGATTCGAACCCGATGGGTTCGAAGCTGATGGGTTCGAACCTGATGGGTTCGAACCTGATGGGTTCGAACAACTTTCCTCTCCCACCTTGAATCCATCATATTTCCTCCATACGAACTCCGATTAACCTGATATTTGAAACATAGCCTTTCATAGTCCTTGTTATCATTTCCAATCAATTTCGTCCCGATCGGAGTTCAACAAAATTTTGACGATATCCATCGTAGCCTTATTCCCGGTCCTGCTATCCATAATTCCTTGCCAATTTGTTGTTATTCCCGTTTTGACCAAAAAATGGGATAACAGTTTGCCCCCCAAAACATGCCTTGTGATAACAAGACGTGTTTTGAATAGTTCCGAATCCAATATTTGAAGTCCAAAGCCATATTGCCAGAGTATATCATCCTTAACTGCTTCGAGTCGATGTCCAATTCCATATCCAATAACCAAAGCCTTAGCCAATTCCGTATCCATTCGAAGTTGACAACCAAGTTCCAATCCATCCTTATCCAGTAGCCAATAACCGAAGTCAGGACCTCCTCGGGTTGATAGCCAAATCCATAACCTCTCCGGGTTGATATCCAAGTGCAATCCATGCTTGATGTCCTTGGTCCAGCGTCCCTGGACGTTGAGTCAACCTCTCCGGGTTCTTGCCAAGCGCAATCCATACTTGACGACCTTGGCCCAGTGTCCCTGGGCGCTGTAAAATGCCGTGGCTTAAGTCCTAAGCCGAATCCTGATCTCTCCGGACCCTTGCCGAGCATAGCCCATACTCGACGACCTTGGCCCAGTGTCCCTGGGCGCTGCAAAATGTCGTGGCTTAAGTCCTAAGCCGAATCCTGATCTCTCCGGACCCTTGCCGAGCATAGTCCATACTCGACGACCTGAAAATATATGATAATAGAGGGCCTAAGTCCTAGGCCGAATCCTGGTCACTCCGGACCCTTGCCAAGCATAGTCCATACTTGACGACCTGAATGAGTCAATTCACCTTGTTTGGGTAAAGTGACTCACCCCTTGCCAGGCATAATCCATACCCGACGACTATTTATCAAAGACCAACCAAAATCTATTCCAAAATCCAAAATCCAAATCCGAAATTCAAATCCGAAATCCAAATCCAAATCCAAAATCCAAATCCGAAATTCAAATCCGAAATCCAAATCCAAAATCCAAATCCGAAATTCAAATCCGAAATCCAAATCCAAAATCCAAATCCGAATCCAAAATTCAAATCCAAAACCAGAAAACCAGAAATCCAAACCAGAATCCAAAACCAAAAGCAATCATCCAAAGGAAAATCCAAATAAAAAAGCAAGAAAAACCAGGAGCTCAATCCAAGCTCCAAAACCAAATCCAAAAAGAAAAGCAATGTCCAATTTTAAAGTGAGAAATAAATTTCACAAACCATAGCGTCCCGGGTTATCATCATTCAAAGCATGCCTAGGGGCTATCTCCGTCCCCGTACATGTGTAAATGACTTTACCGTTTGCTAATAGCTTGCTACTTATTCCATATTACCTTGGTCAATGGATGATCAACCGACGATCATCCCTGGGCCTCCCATCATCACGGCGTGAGGTGGTCGGTGGTTGCTCCTGCTCCACCATTGCATCCCGAGTTCCAACGTATTGCTGTAACTGTCCATTCCTTACATGCTCCTCGATTATATCCTTTAGGTGCCTGCAGCTGTTGGTATCGTGTCCATCCAGATCATGGAAGAGACAGTGCCTTCCTGATGTCCTTTCCCGCTCTGTTGGTTCCCTCCTAGCCGGCCTTCGGTAGGGAAGGCGATTCCGAGTTTCCAAGTATATCCGCTCCAGCGTCTCGTTCAATCCAGTGTATGTGGAAAACTTTGGATCCTTCCATCGTTTTCTAGCGTTTCCAGAGTCGTCATCTAACTTCCTTTTTCCTTTATCCCTATCCGAACCGTTTTTGGATACCGCTCCAACCTCGATTGTACTAACCTTTTTTGACTTTAAATCCGTACTTGCATCTTCTTGTCGAAGGAACCTTTCTGCCTCATGAAAGAATTCGTCGAGATTTCGCGGGGGATCTCGTATCAGAGATACCTTGAAATCCGAATTTTCCTTGACTCCTGAAACTGCTGCCATTAAAACCATTGATGGATCAGGCCGATCCACCGAAGCGACTGCCGCACTGAATCGAGTTAGAAAAGTTCTAAGCGATTCGTCCATCCTTTGCTTCACCGACGTTAACGTCATCACGTTCTTTGGCCTCTTAACGTGAACCCGAAACTGTCCAAGAAACTTTTCCACTAATTCCTTCCAAGTCCTGATAGATCCTTCTCCCAGCTGCCTAAACCACATTGCAGCCAAGTCCTTCAAATACAAAGGGAAACATCGGGCCATCACTTCCTCCGATGCCCCCAGCACCTCCATGTGTCTGGTGTACCTCATTAAGTGATCTGTTGGATCCGTCTTACCATCATATACCTCCACGCTAGGTAGCTTGAACTTAGGTGGATTCCGAGCCATCCTTATCTCCCGAACGAATGGACTTCTATTTACTCCTTCCAAATCTCCGTTTGTCAAACCACCTCGCACAGTCTTCCTGATCATCTCTACTAATCCTGTATTGTCTGGTAGGGGTTGCCCCCCATGCCCCCGAGGGAACTCTGGTACGTATTCCTCGTGTGGCTCACTAGCAGCAACGTTAGCTCTAGCTTGTTGAATTCCTTCCAAAGGTTCTCCTGCATCGAATCCTGTGGGCCTGCCCCCAAGCCCTCGTTGATTGCCTTCTGGCTCCGTATCCTGTCCTTCATTGGGTTCCACAATCCTAGCTCCTTGTCCTGCACTCGCAGCTGCTGTAGCTGTTCCTAAGTCCTGCATCCCTGTGGCTCTCAATTGTTCCAAGAAAGTTTGCATCATTTCCTGTTGACTTTTCAACAATCTCTCCTGCAAAGAATTGGCCATAGCTTCCATTTCATCCCGAGTTATGTAGACCGAAGCCCGTTCTTCCTCACCTCCGGAGGATGCTTGCTGACTTCCTCCTTGTTGGCTTCTCTCAGCCCTTAGCCTTCTGCTATCCTGTCTAGCCATTGTCTCCCAAATCCAAATTCCTCAAACTCTTCAAATCCGATGTAGCGGGTGCTAGTTGTTCTCAGTGAAAGCACCAAAATGTTTGCGCCAAAAGTGGTCACAAACACCCAATACCGTGAAAGCACCAGTGTATGAATATAAATTAGTGATATTCAAACACGAACAACGAATCACCACAAATAACAAACAGCAATCCAAAAGTAAAGAACAGAGACACAAGTTTTATAGTGGTTCGGCTATCTCCGGCCTACGTCCACTCCAATTTTTTCTTTTTTATTGATTATCCTTGGAGATTACAAGTGATTACAACAATAGTGACCAAATCCGAAGAAAATAGCAATAATTATGCTATGGAATGATTTTGGCAGCGTCTGGGCTTGCCTTTCCTCTCCAAACTTTCCGACCCCTTTTCTGAATGACCAGGGGCTCTATTTATAGGCGTGGAAGGTTGAAATCCCGCCTAAGACCTGGGGAGGTTGCTTGGCACGTGAGGGGGGCCCACAGGCCCGTGTTCTCGGAATCCGTGCCCAATTTGAGATCGATTCGAAGTGACTTTCGAATCGATCAAGAATCCATCCAATTGAGCTGAAATTTGGTGTGAACATTCTTCAACATGTATGTAAGCTCCTGTAAAAATTTCATTGCATTTGGATCAACGGTTTGGAAGATATGATCGATCCAAGTTCTAGAATTCGTGCGTCCTGATGGGTTCGAACCCATGCATTGTCTATTTCGAACCCATGGATTTCGAACCCATTCCTTCGAAATCACTCTTTTCGAATCCATCCCCCTCGGCTCCTCTCCTTCGAATCCATCGCCTTCGTATCCATCAGTAACTTCGAATCCATCATAAGCTTCGTATCCATCATTTCCTACGAATCCATCATAACTTCGTATCCATCATTTCCTACGAATCCATCACAACTTCGTATCCATCATTTCCTACGAATCCATCATAACTTCGTATCCATCATTTTCTACGAATCCATCACAACTTCGAATCCATCACTTTTCACGAATCCATCAGAACTTCGAATCCATCATTTCCTACGAATCCATCGAAACTTCGTATCCATCATTTCCCACGAATCCATCACCAACTTCGAATCCATATCAACTTCGAATCCATCACCTTCTACGAATCCATAACCAACTTCGAATCCATCACCAACTTCGTATCCATCATCTCCGAATCCATATCTATCTCTCGAATCCACTACCTTCGAGTCCATGCCCATCATTCGAACCCACTATCTTCGAGTCCATGATTCGAATCCACTGCACTGAAGTTATTCCTTTCGAACCCATCTAGTTTCCTTTGATTCGAACCCGATGGGTTCGAAGCTGATGGGTTCGAACCTGATGGGTTCGAACCTGATGGGTTCGAACCTGATGGGTTCGAACCTGATGGGTTCGAACAACTTTCCTCCCCCACCTTGAATCCATCATATTTCCTCCATACGAACTCCGATTAACCTGATATTTGAAACATAGCCTTTCATAGTCCTTGTTATCATTTCCAATCAATTTCGTCCCGATCGGAGTTCAACAAAATTTTGACGATATCCATCGTAGCCTTATTCCCGGTCCTGCTATCCATAATTCCTTGCCAATTTGTTGTTATTCCCGTTTTGACCAAAAAATGGGATAACAGAATATACTGCCATTGACTGCCCACATCGAATGACAGATTAGTCGATAAAAAGCAATCAACTTAAATGAACTGTGTGAACGAAATACTGTGAACTAATGAATTCAAATGAAGTGTTAAAGCAAAACTAAAATGTCCAGTTAAAGCTGATTCGTTCGCATTAACACTACACTTGAACTTTATATTAACAAGTCCTGAAATCTCATAGTCGACTAATTGTCAACTAGTTTAATTTCAGTTATGTTTGATTCCTCTCTTTTTTTTAGTTCTGCACAACACTTCACACTTTTTAGGAAACGTGCACCTTTTCATCTGAACATCCAGTTGCTTATGTAGAATGACGTCTCAGCAAGAAGAGATGACAGAACACGCCGAAGGAGTTTTCCCGATCACTATTCCACTAGAAAACCCTCCAGAAAGAACTCCTACCCTTCTGAAACAGCGGACACTTAATCAATTATGCGTTCAATTTGGCATTGCCGAGGCAGAAGTTTTACTCCCTGGACCAAATGATTTCGCTGATAGACCACCTTACGGTTTTGTTGCCATTAATCGCCAAATGTGCTTAAGTGGGGCAATTCCTCCTTTTAATGAATTTCTTCGACAAATCCTTCTTCGACTGACGATCTCTCCTTTCCAGCTGCATCCCAATGGCTATGCCATTTTGATGGGATTATGCGTTTTGTTCAGGATGACTCTTGATCGTCTTCCGAGTTTTGAGGAAATCTGTTACTTGTGCACTTTTGCAAAGAACAAGGACCACCCTTCAATTGTACTTGTAAGAGGTGCGAGGAACCGCAAACTTATTTTGGACTTGCCGGAGAGTGCACATGGTTTCCTGAATCAATACTTCTACATTCGTTGCCCCGCAGAATTTTACGCAGCCTGGAGAGTAGGAAGTGAGATCTTTTTTCCTTCTTTCTTCAATTTTACTCTAAGTCTTTCATGGTTCGTATTGCCAGGTGCTGATTCCACTCCTTATTTTTATAGCACTTCCCCCTCCTTCCAGAGATTCCAGCCATAAACCAGTTTTTGAGAGGCTAAGCGCTGTGGCTGCTGAAGAAAGAAGCGCAAAATTTCTATTGACAGACGAGCTTCTTCATCGGTTTGAGCTTTTACATTCTTCTCGTTCCACTCAAATTCATGAAGTCCCAACGGAAGTCCCCGATTCTCCGATAAAGACTCTTGATGCCCCGGTCTCCACTAAAGAGCACATGCGGGGAGAAACTTCTATAGAAACTTCATTAGTAAAGTGCTCTACTCCAAGAGATGTTGCGGGGCCATCCGAAAAACTTGCCCCGGTTATCGAGGAAGAAGAGCCTCAGGGATCTTCTCACCATTCACAAGAATTTGGTGAAGAAGCTGAGAAATCCAGTCTTGTTAAGCAGAGCAGGGATGACACTTTTGAAGGACTGAGCGACCTCTTTGCTACTTCACAAGAGATCTTTAAAGACGATCCTATCACTACCGGGATCACTTCTTCAGTAGTCGAGGCTACTTCTGTTTGCGACAGGCTTTGTCGACTCAAGAGTTGACGCCAACTATTACGCCCACAACTACTCCCACATTAAAGAGTGGTTCGTAGTTTGATGCGCATAGTTTGCACATCACACACACTTAGAATTTCCTTAACCTTTCCACGAACATGCCTTCTTCTTTTTTTAAATATTTGAAAGATTCTCAAGTTTTGTTTCTTCTTCTTTTTTATTTTAGGTTCTTCAATGAGGCGAGGCAGCTCGTACTATAATGACTTTCAGCGATATGGGAAACGCAACCAGTATGGCTATCAATCCTATCCTCCTATTCATAGAGAGACTGATGAAGAAAGGGCTGCCCGGAAGGCTCGGGAAAGACATGCTTATGAGGAACGCTTTGGAAGACCAGATAATCGACATGATTCCTCCCACAGAGAGAGTGACTCCCTTAAACGCAAATCTCATGATGATAGAGGGAAGAGTCACATAACTGATGACTCGAGCAAACGGGCCAGAATTATTGAGGAGCCAATGCCTGCGCCTTCAGAGAAGATTACTGCTCCTACTTCTTCTCAATCTCCTGCCCCTTCCCCTACTGATATCCAAGCAATCATCAATAGGCCATCTTACCAAGTTGGACCAGGTCCAGCCACTCTTCAAAGCCGATTTCCTAATTGGTGTTTAAAAGGAGTTCGCTTCGACCTCGATCTGGTTCCCATAGATAAAAGTGCTATGTTACGGAACCTTGATGCAGTCAGAACTGATATTGAGAGGATGTCATCTTAGCAGAAACTCGTTGATGAGCTCCAAAGGGTGAATAGGGCCAATCTCGAAGCTATGCTTACCATGGAGAATGACAAAACTGAATGGCAAAAGATCCTTAAACAGCATGATGCAGAAATGAGGAGTATTGCCGATTATAATGAGAAACTTGAGGCGGAAGTTGGGAAACTTAAAGAGGAGCTTGCTACTTCTTCCACTTCTTATTCTCAAAGGGAGAGTGTGCTTCTTCAACAGGTGCGGGATGCTCATGCCGCGCAAAGAGATGCTGAGGCCAAGGTTGATGGGTTGGAGCAGATTATAGAGGGCAACCGTACTGATATTACTCAGTTACGAGGACAAACTGGCCTTCAGACTGCAGAGATTGAAAAATTGAAAGCCCAGCTATCCAAAGTCGAGAGAGAACGAGATGAGGCTGTTGCGGGTAGAATTGCAGCTGAAGAGGCCCATGAAGCCACCAAAGCTGATATTGGCTCGACACTATTTGATTTCTACTTGCATTGTATATTAGGGCGTGGCAGTCTTGCATTCCTGGGCCCCAAGTATGAGATTACCCTGGCCGAAGTGTGGGAGGCCGCACTAGATATGTTTAAAGGGGCCGGGTACACTGAAGAGGAGTTGGAGGTGAACTACTTAGACTTTGAGGCTCGCGCAGCCCTTGCCAGAGGGAAGGAGCAACTTGCCAGATCGCGGGTTGAAATAGTGGGGGAAGAGCATCAAGAAAAAGAAACAAATTTGACTACTCCTCTCCCTCCTTCAACTTCGGCCGATGCTGGCATTATTGGTTCCAGCTCTTATGTACCAATCCCTGCTCAAACTGATACTGGGGCCAAAATTACTCAAGCCACAGATGAATCGCAAGAGAGTGCTGAAGCTCCGGACTATGAAATTGACGTAATAAAGACAACTTCTGCAGGTAATTCTACTGTAAATTTCGCCACTGTCAATCTCGCTCAAGTGGATTGCTCATTTATTTCACATGGGTTTAATGAGCTCCTTGACTATTTTCTCAGCCTTGATGAGCCTTCATCTCCTCTCTTTACTGACTTTAACCTCTTTTCTTCTGTAGAGAAAGTATCAAGCACCGCTCAGATTTCTCCTCCTCCGGTTATCCCTCCTCCGTCTCTTCAGGTGGCTCCTCCTTCTGCTTCGCAGCCTGGATCACAGGAGGAGCAAATAGAGGCTCTTCATAGCTTGGATGATCCCATCGCTTCGCAAGAGCAGAAAGATGAGAGACTTGAGGGAGGTGACATATCTCCGGAGCGGACTCCTTCTGACGACATAGCTCTATCTAAACTTGTCACTCCAGGGAGTGAGTCTTCCTCAAAAAGGAGAAAAAAGCGTGGGACATCAAAGAGGAGGGGGAAGATAATCACTGCTACTGAAGAGGAGCCGGAAGTTGGACCAGCTGCGCCTACCTCTCCTTCTTCCCTTATGCCCACTGACCGACCTGAAAAGCTGATCATTCGGCCGGGTAAAGGGTCCAAAGGTGGTAAAAAGAAGTGAAGATTTTAGCTTCTTGTCTTTTGCTTGTACTGGTCGAGAATTGTGCGGGTACCGGCCCCCGCTTTTTTGTTTTGAAACCTGTATCTGCAATACATTTGAATAAAATGATATTTTATTTGCACAGACTCTTGTTTGAATTTGAGAATGCATTTATTATTCATTTCTGCACAAGTTTACTTATGATATTGCAACGGGCTTATGGTATGTTGTTTGAGTATTACCTTACCGACGTAGCTATACAATTTTGTATGTAACTATACCATGCTGCCCCCATACCATAAGTTTGCTGTAATATCTTATACTTCGAGGGGACTTGCACTCTCTTTTGCTGAAGAATAATTATTTTATTCTTAAAGAATTTTTTTGTAGAGTACAATTCCCTTCGTATAAGTTTTTACGCTTTGTCCTTCGGAGAAATCACTTTTGCTTATGTACATATTTTACCAAGTGAATTCTTCTATGCGGTAAAGCGGACCTCTGAAGGGTGCTTTAACTTCTTCATGAAGAAGATTATTTTTCCAGAATAGATAAATTACTCTTCCTTTGGAAGTTAAAGTATGCTCTTGACGAGGATTTTTTTTTTTAACATAGAAAGTTGTACCTCTGAGGAGGGATTTTTCACGTTTCAACACTTGGAAGTTTTATTTCAATCTTGGTGAAACGTGTACCTCCAAAGAGTTGTGCCTTAGAAGAAAGCCTTTTCACGTTTCAACACTTGGAAGTTTTATTTCAATCTCGGTGAAACGTGGGCTTCCGAAGAGGTCTTTCTTCTTGATTGTGCCTCCGAAGAGGTCTTTATTTTGTTTGCATTTCAACTCTGGTGAAGTGAAATTCCGAAGAGCGGTTGTTACACTTCAACTCCTGGTGAAATGTGCCCCCGAAGAGGTCTTTATTTTGTTTGCATTTCAACTCTGGTGAAGTGAAATTCCGAAGAGCGGTTGTTACACTTCAACTCCTGGTGAAATGTGCCTCCGAGAGGGTTTTCATCGCCTGGAAGTTACTCTCTCATGGTTGGAGGGTCATGACTCCTCCAATCTTTTTTGTTGAGTAGAGAACTTTCTTTTTTGTGGCATATGACCCATTAGAGGTCTTTATCCTCCGAAGAGTTGTGCCTCCGAAGAGGACTTGTGCTGCCGATGATGGCTTTGGTTGTTTCCTTGTCCACTTGCTTATGCCTTTTCAGCGATCCTCTGCTTTTTCTTTTCAAGTTCTCATTCCCTTTTCTTACAAGTAACTTGTTTAATCCAAGGAAGTGTACTTCATTATCAGGCAATTTCGTGAGAACGGGCATTAGCTTCCTAATTGGATGTTTGTTTGTTCAAACGATCTCAATTTATTAGCAAGGGCCCGTTTCTATCGAAATCATAGGCCGTTCAATTGAAGTACTTCCTATCTAGGATTCGAATTCGGGGCTTTTGTGACTTGAAATTTGTTTGTTGAATGATGGTGAGAATCACTCGGTCTTATTATGTGCAAGTTTTATTTCCATTGTCTGCAAAAATTTAAATCGACATTTCAGCAATACATTTTGTGTACTTTTATATCGAAAATAAAGCAAACATGTAATAATAATAAGGAATACAAGATTTATAGTGGTTCGGCCAGGAATTTGGGCCTACATCCACTTTATATTCTTTCATTATTCACTTGCATCAGTTTTACAATTGCTTTCAATTACAAGAATCATACATTCATAACTCTTTTTACAATATTTCAACAAAGTTTTCAAGTAAAGTATGGACGCAAGTGATTGCTATTCCATGCCCTTGGAATTTGATCTCCTTCAACAGTAGTGAGTTTGAATGTGCCGTCAAGAAGCTTCTGACCTATCACATATGGTCCTTCCCAATTTGGCCCAAACACACCTGTCGCGGTCATAATTCTCTTCAGGACTAGATCTCCAATTTCAAAGCTGCGTTGACGAACTTTGGAATTGAAATGTCTGGCTATCCTTTGCTGATGAGCTGCAATTCTGAGATTAGCTTCATCCCTTTTTTCATCAAGGAGATCTAGCGCTTCAAGTTGTAGCTTTTCATTTTCTGCTTGATTGAAATGGATTCTTCTGTGTGAAGGGACCTCTGTTTCAACCGGGATCATTGCTTCCGATCCGTATGCTAATGAAAAAGGAGTATGCCCAGTCGCAGTTTTGTGAGTAGTTCTGTATGCCCATAGTGCAAGTGGTAGCTTATCGACCCAACCACCTTTTGCTCTTTCAAGTTGCTTCTTGATGGTTGATTTGATGATCTTGTTCACTGCTTCCACTTGCCCGTTTGCCTGCGGATGAGCTACTGCTGAAAAGCTTTTCTGGATTTTGAATCGCTTGCAAAAATCCTGGAATTCCTCGATTTCAAACTGAGTACCATTGTCTGTAATTATTTTCTGAGGCACACTGTATCTGCAAATGATATTCTTGGTCACAAAACTTATCATCTTCTTAGAGGTGATAGTAGCCAATGGTTCAGCTTCAGCCCATTTAGTAAAATAATCAACTGCAACAATGGCATATTTAATCCCTGATTTGGCAGTCGGTAGCGGCCCAATGAGATCCATTCCCCAGATTGCAAACGGCCATGGACTGACCATCTGTGTGAGTTCAGTAGAAGGCGCTCTAGGAATTTTGGCAAATCTTTGGCATCTGTCACACTTTCGGGAGTAATCTGCAGCATCTCGATTAATTTCTGGCCAAAAATATCCGTATCGGAGAATTTTCTTTGCTAATGTTTGGCCACCTGAATGATCACCACATTCTCCTCCATGCACCTCAGCTAGGATTGTTTTGGACTCTTCTTTGGATACACATCGAAGTAATGGCATTGAGAATCCCCGTCTGTATAATCGGCCATCCTGAATTACATAACGAGAGGCTTTCCTTAGTAGCTTCTGTCTCTCTCTCGAATTTTCTGGCAGAGAACCTCTGAGTAGGTAGCCCAGTATTGGAGTCATCCATGACTCATGTTCTTGAGATACATTCATAATCCAGTCTATATCCATCTCGTCTGTACTTGGTGCTGACAAGACTTCTACAGGGACTAATCCCAAAAGTTGAGCTTCACCAGAACTTGAATACTTTGCGAGGGAATCTGCCTTCATATTCTCTTCCCGGGGAATATGGCTTATTGAATAATGATCGAGCTCGCATAGAAGTTCCCAAGCCTTTGACAAGTAGGCAGGTAGGTTTCCCCCTTTCGTTTGAAATTCCTTCTTGACTTGGCATACAATAAGCTGAGAATCACTGAAGATCTGTAATGCTCGGATGTTTAGTTCTTTAGCGATTTTCAGTCCTGCGATAAGAGCTTCATATTCTGCTTCATTGTTTATTGAAGGAAATTCCAATCTTAGTGCATAACATAATGACCGACCTTCAGGAGTTTCAAGTACCACCCCGGCTCCAGAACAGTAGTCATTTCTTGCGCCATCAACATATAACTTCCACTGGATTGGGGAATCATTGATCGCTTCTTCCTCACCATTACCTTTCTCTGTGAATTCTGCAATGAAATCAGCTAAAGCTTGTCCGTTGATTGCTTTTCGGGGGTGATAAGTGATGTCATATTGACTGAGTTCAATGTTCCACTTTAGAAGGCGACCCGAAGTTTCAGGGCGAAACAGGACTTGCTTTAGAGGTTGATCAGTGAGGACTTTGATAGGATGAGCTTGGAAATATTGCCTCAACTTCCTTGATGCAACTAGTAGGCAATAGGCGAGTTTTTCCAACTTGGAGTAATTCAGCTCTGCCCCAGTGAGTCTTTTGCTGATATAGTAAACCGGATGTTGAATCCTTTTGTCTTCCCGTATCAGCGCTGCACTTAGAGCATGAGATGATACTGCCAAGTATATAAGAAGATCCTCACCATTGCCTGGCCTAGAAAGTATTGGAGGCGTTTCCATATGACGGATCAATTCATCAAAGGCTTTTTGGCATTCGGGAGTCCATTCAAAGTTCTTCTTTCCTTTCTTCAGAGCGTCAAAGAATGGGATGCATTTATCAGTAGCTTTGGAAATGAACCGACTCAGGGCGGCGACCTTTCCGTTCAGACTTTGCAATTCCTTCTTCGTTCTAGGAGCTTTAACTTCTTTTAAGGCAGTAATTTGAGCTGGACTAGCCTCAATGCCCCTAGCGCTGACGATAAACCCTAAGAACTTCCCGGACTCGACCCCAAACGTACATTTCAGAGGGTTAAGCTTCATTCTGTATTTCCGGAGGACTGCGAACATTTCTGCTAAGTGTTCAATGTGATCCGCTGCTTTCTTAGACTTTACTAACATGTCGTCGACGTAGACTTCCATAGTTTTGCCCAATTGCGGTTTGAACATAGCATTAACAAGTCTTTGGTAGGTTGCCTCTGCATTTTTCAATCCGAAGGGCATAACTCTGTAGCAATAAAGACCAACATCGGTGATAAAGCTCGTGTCCTCCTGATCCGGTTCATGCATCATGATCTGGTTATATCCGGAGTAGGCATCCATGAAAGATAACAATTCATGCCCCGCTGTTCCATCTACCAGTTGATCGATCCTGGGTAAAGGGAAGCAATCTTTGGGGAAGGCCTTGTTCAGATCTGAAAAATCGATGCACACTCTCCATTTTCCATTAGCTTTCTTAACCAGCACAGGATTCGAAACCCAATTCGGATATGTAGATTCTTTGATGAAGTTATTTTCCATGAGTCGATCAACTTCCTCTTTTAATGCTGCTGACCTTTCTGGACCTTGGGTTCTTCTTTTCTGTTTCACAGGTGTAAACTTTGGGTCAATATTTAGAGCGTGTACTGCAACTTCTGGGGATATTCCACACATATCGGCATGAGTCCAAGCGAAGACATCCAGATTTGCTTTCAGAAAAGATATCAAGATACTCTGAATTGACACATTAAGCTGTGAACCCACATTCAACACTTTATTTGGGTCCTTCGGGTCAACCGGTACCGTTGTTTCAACCGGTACTACTCTATTCTCCCCTGCACTGGCTTTTCTAGGATCCATGTCTTTTCGTGCCCCGCTATGCTCGCCAGTGCAGGGTCCGCCCCGTAATTGCTACAAGGCTGGTTCTTTGATGCGGACTGGGGTTGCCGCATCCTTTCCCATTTCTCTTTTCCTTGCCTCTCGCAGCTCTGTCAGATAACACTCCCGTGCAGCATTTTGATCCCCTTTTATAACTCCTACTCCATTGTCTGTAGGGAATTTAATAGTGAGGCACCACGGGGCTAGAACAGCTTTGAACGCTGCGAGCGTCGGACGACCAAGGAAGGCATTATAAGCAGAATATTCATCGACAATCACAAAGGTTTGCTTTCGGACCACTTTCCTTTCTCCTTCCCCAAGTTCTACAAGCAGATCAATGGTTCCTATTGGTTGCTTTGGCTCCCCAGTAAAGCCAGCGATTTTCTACGACGAGGCTTGTACATCGACCATAGGGATCTTCATTTGGTCGAATGTCTTCTTGAAGAGGATATTACATGATGCTCCGCAATCAATGAGAACTCTTCTGACAATGGCCGGTCCGATACCAGCTGAGATGACCAAGGGATCTAGGGTAGGAGCTTCGATACCTGTGGAATCTCTGGCTCTGAAAACAATATCATCACTGAAAGTTTTCTGTTGTTTCAGGGGCGTAGTGTCTTCTAAGACAAAGACGTCTTCTTCGGCTGGAACATATTTCAAAGCCCTGGTATATCTCTCCATCTCACCCCAGCTCTTGCCAGCTGGGTGAGGTCCTCCTGTAATGACATTGATAATGGGCCTTCCAGATTCATGCCCCGTAGCCTTCTCACCTGTCCTAGTCTGATGAACAGGAGCCTGTTGCCCCTGACTTGACGATGCAGGATTGTTGCTATTCTTTTTCACAAATTGCTGCAGCTTGTTTTCTCTTAGCAACTCTTCAATCAGATTTTTCATCTAGCGGCATTCATCGGTCTCATGACCGGGTTGATTATGGAAGCGGCAGAACTTCCCACTCTGTATAGCCTTTTTCCCGGTCCTCAGAGGGATAGGTTTAGGAAAATCAACAGAATCTTTAGTGGCAAGGTAGATGTGCTCCGGCGTATGTGATAATGGAGTATATTCTGATGGCTTGAAGGATCGAGGCTTCTTCAGATTACCCTGTTTCTTCCCGTTATTATTCTCCCTTTTTTGCCCCACCGATTCATTCTTGCGTGGGGCGACAGTGTTATCTTCAGCTTTCTCCAACACTGCCTTTGCCGGTACAGGACGGCTTTCCAGGCGTATGAATTCATCTGCTTTTTTGTAGAACTTTTCGAGGGAGGTTGGCTCCTTCATGTTTAGCCATTTCCCAAATTCGCTCGACTTATCAATAGCGCTCATCAGATAAGTCAATATCATTCGCGGTTCTGCATTGTCCACCTCAGCCAGCGCTATATTAAAGCGATTCAAGAAAGATCTGATAGATTCACCAGGATTCTGTTCTAAACTCGACAGCGACATGATGTCCTTGGCCTTTGAAGCATATAGTCTGAACTGCTCCTTGAATTTCCGGGTCAAGTCCGAAAACTGATCAATAGATCGGACTGGAAGCTTGGTGAACCACAGTAGAGCCACACCTTCAAGGTATACGGGAAAATATCGGCACTTTATCTCATCAGAGGCTCTGGCACCTATCATGTGCCAATCATATTTATACAAGAATTCATTCGGATCACTTGTCCCTTTGTAAGCCGGAATAGTTGGAGGGACAAACTTCCTTGGAAATTCCGCCTTTAAGATTTTCTCAGTAAATGGAGTTTTACTTGGGGCGAAACCCCATTCCTTCTCGTCTTCAACCCTCTGCATACTTTCTTTCATGATTTGCCGGACCATTCCAGAAAGATACTCCTCATCATGTCGAGTTCTAGATCCACCAGCCTCAGGAAATGCCTGCTCAAAGGGACTAGCAGCCCTTTCAGGAGCATTCCTTTCATTAGCATCATGAATGTTGCCAGCATAGTTCCTTTCATTACCAGCCGGTTGATTTTTTGCCCCAAGTAAATCGTTTAGCTTATTCAGAATTAGAGCATTTTGGGCAGTCTGAGCCTCTAATTGTGCATTCTGGGCGTTTATCTGCTGGTTCAGCCCTAATATAACAGCATCCAACTCCGCTTTCGTAACTCCAACAGACGGAGTGGGTTGATTAGGTACAGGGGAAGCGGAGGTCCCCTCTTGAACATTCCCAGATCTGACAGATCTACTCTTCCTTCCAGGAGCCATAATCTCAGATAGACTTCTGGTTTTCAAGGAAATTCTCTCTACAAATCTTTGCGAAGCAATGATGACAATTTTCCTGAGTTGGGTTCTCAGTGAAAGCACCAAAAATGTTAACGCTAAAATTTGAACGCTAACACCCCGGTGTATGAGTTATAGTTGTGAAAGCATCACCCGATAGCTCGGGAACAGATTACAAGCAGATAATAGCAGAAAAGCAGTAAACAACAACAATTTTATAGTGGTTCGGCTTAAGGATATAGCCTACGTCCACTTTAAGTACTTTTATTGATAATCTCGTTACAAGCTGATACAATTCTTCCCAAATACAATATACTTTGAATTACAAGAGGCTTAGAACAAGTAGCCTAAACTTCGATGAAGATGAGAGTCTTTGAACCCATGTTGGATGTATGTGATCTCTTCTTGAAGTTGTTTGTAGCGTTCTTAGTGTCTTGAGAGCTTCAAGTGTTGGATTGGTTTGGAATGCAGCAGAGTATCGGCGCTTGAAGAGAATGAGCCAAAAGTCCTTTTCTAGTTGGAGTTAGGGTCATATTTATAGGCAATTTTCAGAGTAAGGTTGTAGGTCGTGACCGACCTAAGCATGGTTGTAGTCAACCTGAAGAGTATTGGTGCTTCCTCCCTTACGCATGCTGATTTGCACAAGTCCTAGGTCGTGGACGACCTAAGTTAGGTTGTAGGTTGCGAGCGGTGTTAGAATTTTAGTAGCATAAGGTTGCACTCTAATCTGGAACGGGCTAGCAAGTTATAGGTCGTAGACGACCTATGGGGATGGTTGGCGATCTTGCAGTGCTGAAGCATCAATGTAACGACCTAAGCTAAGTCGTTCACTCGTTAGGTCGCTGAATCTTATTAACTTGATAGGTCGCTGATACCATCCGGTCAGTTAGGTCGCAAAAGCATGTTTGCAGTTAGGTCGCTACTCCCCATAGGTCGTGACAGTGCTTAATCCTTTAGGTCGCATAGCTTCTTTGTGGAGTTAGGTCGTGAGGCTTGATAGGTCGCGGCCTCCCTTAGGTCGCAGCTCTCTGTTAGGTCGCTGCTGCCTTTAGGTCGAGACAATCTTTAGGTCGCAACACTTTAGGTCGCAGCTACCTTTAGGTCGCTGGGTTCCGCTAGGTCGTAACCCTCTTTAGGTCGCTAGGCCACTTGTGCGGTTAGGTCGCTGCATTTCCATTAGGTCGCTCACAGAAGGGAGTTAACAATTAATAAAGATATATTAAATCAATTTAATATTTAATACAGATTATTAAATTGATATTGCTCGAAAATTCCGGGTTGTTACATTCCTCCCCCCTTAAAAGAATTTCGTCCTCGAAATTTAAAAGCAAAGGTAATTTAATAATTTATTTAAGGTTTTAATAAATTTTTAAATCATAAGCATATATCAATCATATGCTAACAATCATAACAACCAATCCACTCAATCAACAAATCTAACCATCCAGACTAAAATTCTGGATAGAGCTTCCTAGAGTTTTCCCAATATAATACCGGAATACTCGATCTATAGAATCCAAACAGTCAATACTACTAAGCTATAGAGCTCCTACTCATCAAGATCTACAAAACTACACAGATATCAGATGACAGACGAGTCTGACTCACAACCAAAACTTCCTGAACTGCTGGTCCCAAAACCAGAAATGGATTACACGTACTCCCTCCGAGATACGTGAAACACATCGAATCCCAGTTATCTAAACTGGCAATTCACTCCAGAAGATCAAACATCTAACCTTACCAAAACACAGAGAAAATCTAAAGCACCTCGGAGCTAGTTTCCCAGTCTTACCAAATTATAGAGCTCCTTTGAATCAGAGAAAATTATCCAAAATCAAATCTCCGACTCCTAAATCCAAATTCCTCCGTCTCTTATCCACCAAATTCTTCTAATGATCCAGAGCTGTCTTCATCCCTACTGATCAGCTCAATTTCTGCTGATGCCTCTCAGAATAATCTGAACCTAAAACAATCCAGTAGAATGATCTTCTCAAGATCAACCAAAATCAAGAACACAACCTCTACTATCATTAGTAGGAAACAACCTCTTCTTTCCAGAAAAGAAAAACAGATCTCACTTCTCTCATCCTGAAGAGATAAAACAGGTGCACTCCAATGGCCTCAAATCTTGAAAAAATTCTTGTAGAAACCTCTAATTCAAAACACTGCAACTTCTAGTTGCTTCCACTCTAAAACAGCTGCCACCATGCTTCCACTGCGCAGCTCTGATCTGAAACAGATGAAAATCCTGATGACGATCACGAGCATAAACTGTTTGCTAATACCATATGCGATAGATCTAGGTTTTACAACTGTCGGCCAGTAGTCACAATTGGTCTTTTCAACCATTCCGGAAATATGGTTCAATAAATCCATAAAGAGTAACTCATAAATTCCATGATATCCTGATCTGCTTCACCACAAACTCTCTCTAGAAACCATTCTACTAGGCTGAACCATCGGTACCACTCCTGGAATCCGGTCGATACCAAACTCAACTCCAGATGCTGACAAAATTCTTTGAAAACACAAGAGAACACTCAGCTATCGCAAATCACTTTTGCGATCAACTCAGTCTAATATCCAAAGAAAACTATTCTCTCTTTACTAATCAGAATAGCTTAAACTTATCTAGCCAATCTACCGAAGAAATGGATTCATATGGCTGCTGCTGCTTCTGGGCTTTACCTCGAGAAAACTGCTGACAGATGGTTTCCTTGCGTGCCAGCAGAACAATCTGAGCTGCAACGCTGCTACTGATGCCAAAGACTTTCTAATCCAAAACTCCTCGAGAAACTCAGACCTCAAAGCCAAACATAATTACCCAGCTGAACTTAGCTTCATCACTGATGGAGACACACTTCCTTATCCAAAGCTTCTTGAGAAACATCTTCGGAAACAACCCATAGCCACTGCATCTCATCACACAACTTCTACTTCCTGAGCTACCAAGGTAACATCACTAGCTTCTGCTCAATTGAAAAAATCCAAACTTTACTCATCCAAACTTGCACCTCAAAAAATGGAATCCGAATCTTAACAGATTCCCTTCAAAGATTTGGTGAAATCCTTATACCACAAATTCACTCGAGACGGTATTAGGTCTACTGTGACGCCCCACCTCTATACCCACGCTAGCAAAGAGTATTAATAGATAATACCGTCTGCTAACACGGAGAATAAGGCTGGATAGGAGCGACCATCTATAGCCTTGCTTTAACTATCGATTGAATACATCAACAATTGCCTTACCTAGCAGATCGACATATCCAATGAATACTTAAAACAAAACCATAGGAGGCTAGAGGATCTATCAGAACAGAATATAACAACTCAAATGCAATATACATCACAGAACAGTAGATCATCATATACACATATACAGATACATAACAGAGTATACCAAATAATACATGTCAAGTGGTATAGCAAACCACGATATACAGACAATCCAAAAGAATACATGTCAGAGTTACAACAAAATGGGACTACGCAAAAAGCTATGACAAAAAGAAGCTAGCGGAGTAGTCCATGCGGAAGCAAAATAGGCTAAGTCCAAAAGCACCTAACCTGAAACATCTCGGTCTGACCCGAGTATAAAATACACGGGTCAGTCTAGCTAAACAAATCAGTTAGATAAACTGAACAATGATAAACCTGCAAGGTTACAATGTATATCAAATATCTCTGAAAGAGAACACAATCATCCAACATAAGATGAATCATATCAAGACAAGCCTCATATCATCGGCAACATAGATAAACAAAGGATAAGAATATCCCAAAGCAAGCCAAGAAGGCAAATAACAAATACCAATGAAGGTATACAAGTTCCACAAAGTAATCGCTATATATCGTGCGACTCGAAAAGACCAACACCGAAGGGCGATACCAAGGGAATATAATATCAATGAAACATAAGATTTGCTCGAGCTCAGTACTTTATAAACAAGGATCCATGAGCCCGAAGACTCCAAACCCAATATCACCCATGCGGCTCATAAAGACCAACATCGGAAGCGATGCTATAGGGCGACAAACCCGAAGGTACAAACCCGAAGGCGACATACCCGAAGGCGACAAACCGTAGTGGTGAAGGTCGGAGACCCAGCACTGGACACCACTAACTGGCGGAATGTGTCACAACTCTCGAAAAGGAATCCGAAAAGTGTTAAAGTGAGTCCCATAACCACTCGTTCGTACTAAACGGTTTACTATCCGTCAGTCAATTTCACACTCAAAGCAGTACAAAGTTTACCTCATTTCATCGGTAAACCATACCCGAAGGTCAAGACGATCAATTGAATAGGTCGGGGATTAATCGGAAAGACAAACGCACGGATTCATTGTCCATGTTTTACCTAACCATTTAATCTTCCTTCCACTTCGCTCGAAGTGCAAAATCGTGTGTGTGTATTATAAATAGAATTTATGAATTGGAGACGAGAGCTTTTAAAACGATTTAGAGGGATTATTTATAAAACTCGTGAATGAAGTCAAAAATAAGTTATTGAAATCAAAGATGTAATAACAACTATTAAAAACCAACTTGAATCGATAAAATTTGGAAAATCCATCAAAATATGCAAAAACAGGCAAAACAGACAAAACGGGAGCAGGTCGGTAGACTGGCTACAGGGCTCGGTCGGCTGGCCATATGCAGGAAATAAAAAAAAGCTCGGGATAGCAGGTCGGTCGACCGGCTACAGGGCTCGGTCGGCCGAACTGCAAATTTCTGCAGTTCCTGCCCTTTTTCAATGAAATGCAAATTCTACCAAACGCGACCGTTCGAGCAACGGAGTTAAGGAGCCTTAGCCAATAGATACCCCAGCTCCATTAGCTCTCCGATTCGCCACCAAAAACATGTTCAAATATCAAAGTTAGGATCTTTAAAGAATTGAACCCAAACACTAAAAATTTGGATATTCACCAATTCAACCCAAACCAAAAGCAAGTGCATATGAACAAGGTGTTAGGAATTCATACCCAACATCAATGATAGCAAGAGAGGTAGATGTGAGTTCAAAACTCACCTTTTTAACACAAGAACAAGGATGAGAAGCACAAACACAAGGAAAAGGCTAACCACACTCTACTTCAACTCTACTAGCTTCAATCTATGAACAAAACATATATTTCCCAAATTAGGGCTTAGGAAATTTCTGAAATTGAAGAGGAGAAGAGTTGGAGAAGATGAAGAGGAGGCTTACCTATCCTTCTCTTTGGATTCCAAGCAAGAATTTGGAGTTTGCAAATGGAACTGGGGCTTTTGGTTTCTAATTCTTCTTTCTTTCCCCCATTTTCAGTTTTTCTTAAGCTTTAGAAGTGAGAATGAGATAATGGAGAGAAGAGGATTGAGTTAGAGGGTTAAGAGGGGATTGGGGCTAAGCCCTAACTCAAGCCCAAGTAGAAAAAGGGGCAAAATTTCACAAACTCCAAACATATCAAAGATTATACTCAAAAAGATCGCAAACGCCATTTTGAACTCAATGGAAGTGGTTTCGAGCTCCAATTCGGCCGTTTGCAAAAAGTAACTTTTCGGACCTAAATCCGACTAACGACACTATATTTAAATTAAACATTTAAATATAAAATCGTTAAATATTCGGGTTGTTACATCTACAGTCTCGTCAGATATACTTCCAATCACTGGTAGTCGTGTTACACAAACCACTACCCTATCTACCTTTTGAACGTGTACGTGCAGTACTAAGGATCGTGTAATATGGTATATAAATGCGGAAACCGATAATAACAATAAAATAAAAATTAAAGTAAGCACACCAGAAATTTTTATACTGGTTCGAACTTCCCGTTCTACGTCCAGTCCCAGACTATCCTCTGGATTTAAACTAGACCCCTCACTTAACCCGGAGGAATAGGTATACGACACCTGAGCAGCCGAACAGGAATTTTTCCGCCTCAACAGCCGAAGTGGACTTTAACTTCAATACAGATAATTCGTTGACGAATGTGTTCTGAATAACAATGATTGTCTTTTGATAGTACAACTTCTCTATAATCAAATCCTCAAGAGTATATATGTGTGTGAAGATTTAGAAGAAAGATATTCACTTAGAATCAAAGTTTATGAATTAAATCAAGGATTCTAGTGATTAAAATAAGAATGAATGCTTTTGTTTGCAAAAATTACTAGAGAATATATTTCAGAATTATAAACAAGAATCGGTTATTGTAGAAGTGAATTGAACATGTTTATATAGTTGTAGAATAGTTACAATCTTTCATGAAGAGTTTCAATCAAAAGTTGTGTCTGTATCTCTTGGATTAAGGGACATTCCTCTTCATAAACAATCGCAACTCTTCAGCAAACTAGCCGTTATGTGCAGGTCGGTCGACCGAAAAAACTGGCCGGTCAGCTGAGTTTGAAATCGTACACAAAACAGAGAGTATCTGTGCACTAGACACTGGATCGGTCGACCGAAGATTCTGGTCGGTCAGCCGACCTGTTGTTAAACAAAAACTGCAGTAGCTCATTTGGTTAGAGTACTTGCCTTCCAAACTAGTTACCCGGGTTTGAGCCCTGCTCTATGCAATTTTTGAAAACTTGATTTGGATTAAAATATGCATGCAATTTTATTTGAATGTGAATGATGATTCTTGAGGAAAGATTTTAACAATATTCTAAGACTCAATACATTAAAACATTCATACTAAACTTTGGATTGTAGTCTTGTCTCCTTTGTAGTGCATAATATACAATTATTCTCTTTTTGTCGCTTTCGTATAGTATTATCGTCGTATGATCTCTGAAGCTTGTGTCATGAATCAAAACTCATGAATCAACATTCTCCCCCTTTTTGATTGATGACAATACTTATGTGACGAAGTAGTATATATTGTAATTCTCCCCCTAAATATATGGCGACCTTTCTGCAAAAACTTGTTATCTTTCATATATTTTCTCCCCCTTTGTCATCGACAAAAAGGAATGCTTATGATGCATAAAAATAAAAATAACTACTACTTATAATGTAAGGTATCAGAAAAAAATAACATTTAAAGCATGCGATACCCAAGATTTTTATAATTTCCTAATTTTTAGGAAACCATACCCATTTGGGTGTGGTTGAACCTTTATAGATATAATTTTCATTATTCACTATTATATTAAAATAATCATCAATGTGTTTTTCTCTATTTTTCCAATTAACAGGAACCCAAATAGTTAGATATTTTTTATTCATATTTCCTATTAATGATTTTGTACTTCTAGAGAATTTATCAACATTATTGGTCATAGAAGTATTTGAATTTCTATATAAATTGGATTTAGACTTTTCTCATAATCTAGTACTAGCACTAACATATTTTCTATACATGAAAGCGTGTCTAGTGCTATTTCTACGATCTGTTTTATTATATCCTAAACCACTTTTATCATTTAAAGGTCTAGAACTAGATAAAATCAAGTTTAAATCGTTTTGACCTTTATTAAATTTTGTGACTTCGGTGTTAAGTTTGTCAAATTTAGCTTTAAAGTCACAATTATTATTTTCAAAAGAAATATTACTATTATTCAAAATATCAATTTGCTTGTTTAATTCAGAATTCTCCTTTTTTAACGTACAGTTCTCATTTTCGAGAAGAAAAATTCAAGATTCCGAATTATCTAAAGAGTATTGTAATAAATCATTTTGTCTTTTCAAATCAAAAATTTCTTTTGAAAATTTCTCTCTCTCTTTTTCAAATATGGTGTTTTGTTCATCTAGAAAATCTTTAAGAGCCACAAAATTATTCTTTAAAACACCAAGTTGATTTTCTAAATCTAACTTCTCATTTTTCAGTTTCTCATTTTCAGGTTCAACAGATTTCATCTTTTCTAAAATAATAAAATTAAGCTTTGAAATCTTATTGCTTATACTAAATAATTCATTATTATCTTTTACTGAAATTTGTAAATCAGAAAGTACCTTTTTACAGTCCTCATTGGTCGTTGCTCTGATAGATTCAGGCTTTTTGCTTGCTATAATTCGACCGGATCTTTTTCTGGCCATTATTCTATGATGTTGTGACGATCGATAGAATTCCAGGCTCTGATACCAAATGAAAGTGTACGTGCAGTACTAAGGATCGTGTATATGGTATATAAATGCGGAAACTGGTAATAGCAATAAAATAAAAATTAAAGTAAGCACACCAGGATCTTTTATACTGGTTCGAACTTCCCGTTCTACGTCCAGTCCCAGACTATCCTCTGGATTTAAACTAAACCCCTCACTTAACCCGGAGGAATAGGTATACGACACCTGAGCAGCCGAACAGGAATTTTTCCGCCTCAACAGCCGAAGAGGACTTTAACTTCAATACAAATAATTCGTTGACGAATGTGTTCTGAATAACACTGATTATCTTTTGATAGTACAACTTCTCTATAATCAAATCCTCAAGAGTATATATGTGTGTGAAGATTTAGAAGAAAGATATTCACTTAAAATCAAAGTTTATGAATTAAATCAAGGATTCTAGTGATTAAAATAAGAATGAATGCTTTTGTTTGCAAAAATTACTAGAGAATAGATTTCAGAATTATAAACGAGAATCGGTTATTGTAGAAGTGAATTGAACATGTTTATATAGTTGTAGAATAGTTACAATCTTTCATGAAGAGTTTCAATCAAAAGTTGTGTCTGTATCTCTTGGATTAAGGGACATTCCTCTTCATGAACAATCGCAACTCTTCAGCAAACTAGTCGTTATGTGCAGGTCGGTCGACCGGAAAAACTGGCCGGTCAGCTGAGTTTGAAATCGTACACAAAACAGAGAGTATCTGTGCACTAGACACTGGATCGTCGACCGAAGATTCTGGTCGGTCAGCCGACCTGTTGTTAAACAAAAACTGCAGTAGCTCATTTGGTTAGAGTACTTGCCTTCCAAACTAGCGACCCAGGTTTGAGCCCTGCTCTATGCAATTTTTGAAAACTTGATTTGGATTAAAATATGCATGCAAGTTTATTTGAATGTGAATGATGATTCTTGAGGAAAGATTTTAACAATATTCTAAGACTCAATACATTAAAACATTCATACTAAACTCTGGATTGTAGTCTTGTCTCCTTTGTAGTGCATAATATACAATTATTCTCTTTTTGTCGCTTTCGTATAGTATTATCGTTGTATGATTTCTGAAGCTTGTGTCATGAATCAAAACTCATGAATCAACAGCTTTATACTTATATTGGAAAACCCGAACAGGTAAACCAACAAATAGGTACAAATATATATATATATATATATATATATATATATATCAAAATTACAAATACGCTCTCTCAAGAAAGAAATCACTTAAGAGCCTAGGTATTCACTCAACCTAGCACTCTGATACCACTGTCACGACCCGACTTCCTACGCCCAAGAAGACGTATCGTTTTTAAGAAAGAAATGGGTGAGAAAATAGAAAAGATAGAGAAGAAAGAAGAAATAACATCAGAATCTCAACAGCGGAATGAATAAAATATAATATATCACATAAGACGATACATAGTATCATATACATCAGAGTTACACAAAATAAACAACAGATACTAGACAGTTATAAAACACCTATCTAGTTAATACAACTTGATACAACTCAAACAAATGACTCAGAGATACCAACACAGCGGAACCACCTATATATATATACACTCGCTGAAGCCACCTGCTCCATTGCTCCTCCAGTATTCGTCAAAGCAGATCTGAATCCCTTGGCTACTCGTAAAATTTGAGTACCCAAGAGTTTATGAAAAACAGAAAAATAAACTCCGGGTCAGACATGGGTCTGGTGTGAGTAACAGGTTAAAGTTGCTTAACTTTAAAACATTTGGGAAGAAAGGGTATCACTTAAGACTTCCCACGCATAAATATGGGTAAGTTTTTACCTTACGCTAACCAAAGCATTTTAGGAAATTCAAAGATATTATAATAGGGTCTAGGATTTTCCAGTAAAATACAGAAATAGCTGAAATGCTTACATCTCACATTCCAACATAGTTGGGCACAATCAAAACGTACGGCACTTATTGGAGATTGGATTCCATACAATGGCAGGGCTACTAGGGTACCGCCCGTCACAGTACGAGGCCTAGATCACCGTACCGAGGATTACTCCCAATCCTCTACAACGCAAAGCTGGACCCATTCCTTACTGAACAGTTCCAAATAAGATAACCCCGCAGTTGGCTGCAGACCAACTGCCCACACAGTCGAAATAAAAAGGGACATCTAGACAGGGGTCTATCTTACTCTCCAGTGGGTGCTACCTACGAAGCCTTGCTGCACCTCCCCTGTTTTATCCACTCCCGGTTGATGAGGCTTGAGGCTACGATTACCTTTAGAAAGACATTGCTTAGAATGCTCATCGTCCACCTGACGATGTTCTGAAAGCATTCAATCCATACAAGTTCGTTCCGGGTTCGAATGAAACCGAAGGCATCATCTCGTTACACTCATATTGGAATCACCCTCAGAGTTAACGACGATAACCCTTGCACTCTGAATCTTCATCTTTACTTGAGATTCACGACCTACCATTAATTTGGATCGATGTGGTTTTCGGACTTCCAAATTTGGAAAACCCGATCCCGGTCTCATCGAAGTCCAAAACGCCATCTTTAAGGTCCATGTTTTTTTAAAGTTTTAAAACAATTCTCAATTTATTATCTAAATCAACACAGATAGATAGTTCACAATATCACAATAGATAATCAACAAGATCATTGCAATAGATAATTCACATTATCATCACAACAGATAATTTATAGCATACATCAACCATAGCATCAATATCATGTAGCATTACTTATCTCATATCAAGGATACCAAACATTCAATCCATATGTAAGCAAGTATTTAAATCATCACACTATAATTAATTTAAAATGAATTAAATTAATTACTTCTTCTTTAATTAACTTAAAGTAAATTAAATTAATTACCTCATCATTAAAACTTGCTTACATACCCACTAATTAATTACAAAGCAATTAATCAATCATCAGTTACTTATGTATTCCAATTAATCACCTTTGATTAATTAACCTTTACTTACATTCCAGTAATTTCCTTTAATTTATTTACAGAGGTTAATCTTTGAATAAATTCATAGATTAACTATTTATTATTTATTCCATTCATTCTTAATTTATTACATTGTAATTACCTTATTGATTTATTATTCCCAAATTAATCAATTTCTAATTACATCATTAATTATAATAATTAATGATCTCTAATCAATTATCTATTTATTTAATTATTAAAAAAACTTAATCTTCCAAACACATATATGAATCACCTTTGATTACTATCATACAGTAATTAACCTTCCTTAGTTAATTACTCCTCAATAAACAAACCTAATTAATCCCTTGATTAATTTCAAGTAATTATACTCCAATTACTTCCATTACCCATCATCCAATTAATTACCTCCAGTAATTATTCATCAATTACTTCTCTAAGTAATTGTACTTCCAAATATCAAATGATTAATCCAAATTAATTAAACTAAATTAATTAATTCAAATTAATCAAATTACCCAATTAATTACAACAAGTAATTAATTTCTTAATTACTTCCCATTAAGTAATTATACTTAAACAATTTACCATGATCATCGTTAAATTAATTAATCCAATTAATTATTAAAATTTAATGAGATTAATTAATTATATAATAATCTAGTTAATGCTCTTCATTAACATTTCTTTAATTACTTTTCTAAGAAATTAACTTACATTAAATTATAATTACTTATAATTTAATCAACCATTAATAATTCATAATTTTATTAAAATCTAAGCTATGGTTCTTGATTACATATTAATTACTTAATTCATTATTTAAACTTTAATCAATATATGTAAACTTATAATTACTAATTTAATCAATACAACTCTTCGATTATCCATTCTAATTATCTTAATGGTTAATGAATATAAATCCTTAATCTTTATTACTTAAAGTAAACTCATTTTTTTATTATTGATTAAATTTTCAATTACAATATGTTTGAAAATATTGTTTTCTTATCTCTACTTTTTAAGTTTTATTTTAAAATTCAGACTTAAAATGAATACCAATTTATCTTAAATAACATTTTATCTCACATAAAGTTTAAAATGAATTTTGAAAACTCTTAAATTCACATGTTAAGTAACATTTTATTGTAAAGGAAATTAAGATTTAAATCAAATTCTCCTTACATTTACATGTTAAAGTAGTCCTTAATATTTTAACTTATTTAACACATAAATTTATAGAACTTCCTTTTTATTCCAAAATCTGAAATTCCAAAATTTAGATTTAAATCCCAGGTTTCAAATTTGATTTAACTTTTATTTTACATGCTTCTTTACAAATTGCAATTTCCATTTAAATTCAATCCTTTTTCCCTTTGAGTTCTTTAAGGTTATTTTAAACAAGTTTAAATTTTTAAAACAATATATATATTTCCAAACTAAGATTCAATGACTGGCATTTATATTTTAAACTTTTTATTTAGACTCAGTTGAAAATTTGATTTGATTTAAAACTAAATTTTAAAACTGTAACTGGTACAGGTCTAAAACTCTGAACCTAAACTACTCGAGCCTCTCTACTTACATCGAGTAAAACATGAATCAACTTGAGTAACCCGAGAACAACACTTCCTCCTGCTTCCCAAATTCAACACTATTACAACAGATACTGATGATGTTCACGTGCACGTGCACCACCCTTTAGTGATGCTCTGACCATCGAGACTGCCTCCGACAGGTCGTCAGTGACCTACACCCTCACTTCCGGTCATCAAAACGATGAAAACAACATCAAGGAAAAATCGATCATTCGAGCTTGATACCAAAACCTGGAAACACCCTACCCTCCCCCCCCCCAAAACCACAAACCTGACATCACCACTTGCTTGACGCTCTGACCACCGGAGGCCACCCAACTCCGGCCATAGCCTCGTCCCCCTTCCCTCTACCAAAACCCAAAGCCGTGCGTGACTCGATGCACGATCGAAGCCTCCCCGATCGAATTCCTGACCACCTAAAAATTAGGTTACCAAACTTCGAATGTCACCCACCGCCGCCACCGCTGTCTATCCACCGTCACGCCATTTTTCCCTGACCTATCGTAGGCTCCTCCACCTCCAGGAGGAAACTCGACACCTCCAGTCGACGAGATCACCCACGGCAGCCCCAAATGTACAATACGATCAAACCCAAACCACTCTTCGATTTTTGCTCTAAAAATTAAAATTTTTACTTTAAAAATCATGTTAAAGTATAAAGATTTCATTTACATACCTGAATTGGTAAATCGTAAAGTTTAAAATTTGACATATATAAGGATATGATCAATGTTCTTGATTTCCTGAGCTAAATACAAATTTGTTGGACTTGAAATAAATTTTAATCTCAAGTATATGATATAACAAAACTTCTTGTTTTAACTCTAAGTCCAGATGGTAATTAGAACGAGAGAGAAAGATTTTTGGAATCAAGGTTTGTTGTTTTAAAAAAAACTAAGACAGAGAACAATGAAATCAACAGCTTGCACACATACTTCCAGTTTCCACCAATACAGATAACTATATATGCATAAAAAAACATATCATAGATACTTGTTCAGATTAAACCTTTAAATGTTTAAAGAAAGAAATGTTACTAACTGGTTTTAAAAGAACAGAGCCTCTACTGGAAACATGTTTGAAAATTATAACTAAAGCTCTTCCTCATTCTCTGGTGATTTGAGTTTTGATTTATGTTCAAGTAGAACTTTGTTTTAGTTTGAAATAAGTTTTACTTCAGATTTTAGTTTTTATGAACGAATTAAAATGGAAGGGCAGAGATATAAATAAGAGAAAGAAGACAAGGATATATAGCCAAAGACAAGTAACATTTTTTTATATTCAATACAGTGTTTATCAGTACAAGACTGAGATAGCCTTCTATTAATTATTTGCCAAATGCATATTTGGTCTTCTCTTTGGAGGCTAAGATAGGATGTGTTATAGCTTGCATTTAATGCTCTTGTTTTGTTTGCACTCAAATCTAGTATATTTATATTTTTTTGTACACAATTAAAGGAAATTATATTTTCTTTTAAAATTTTCAGCCTGCACACTTACAACTTGTTTGTACTAAAGATATCATATTAGCCAACACATATATATTTCCTTTCTATTTCCAACCTGCACATTCATATTTGTTGCCTTTGTTATTTTGTTTGTTTCTACTACCTATTCTTGTGTTATGAATAAATATGTTAGTTGTTTTATATTTTTGAAGTGTAAAGGAATGTTATTTTAACATGTTGCATAAATATTTATAGTGTATTCATTTTATAAGTTATAAAACTATATAATTTAACTTATGTATATTTTGTTTTGTTTCTATATCTAACTTATTACTTAAAATCTTGTATTCCTATATGTACTTTTTCATTTTATTAATATTATAAAATCACACTTATAAAATTGAAATAATTAATAAAAGAAATTATCTTTTTATTATAAACTACTTATTTTATTTATGTATGTTAAAGTATTTGACAAAATTTGCATTTAAAACTTATATATATTTTAAATCATATTTTTCTCAAGCTATACTAAAAAGAAAACAAAACAAATCTTTTTGTTAATAAATTTAAATCTAAACTTAAGCTCAAATAAGTTTTAAATTGTTAGCGCCAAAATTGGCCACCAACACCCTTAGAGAGATTAGAGAGATTGTGTAGAGAGAATAATGAAGAAAATAAATTAAAATAGAGAAGAGAACATAAATTAAGAGGCGGAAGACAAGAACACCAAATTTATAGTGGTTCGGCGTAATAGCCTACGTCCACTTTGAAGTTGATCTTTATTCCTTCACTTGATACTTGGTTACGGATACAATCCGTTCTTCAGTACTTGGATACAATTGTTAAATAAACAGTGAAGTCTTGGATGAGGGTTGAATGTGGCGGAGTCTCTCCAGTGCTCTCTAAAATCTCCCCCTTTTTCCTGTGCCCCTGTCCCTTTATTTATAGGCGAACATGGGTTGGACTTCCTTGGCGGGCCAGGTGGCTAGATAGCTTGGTCCGAATAGGACGCGCCCTGTATGCCTAGTAGAACAGGCCGAACAGTAAGCATGCCGAGCCTTCCTTTTCAATTCGATGGACCTCTCTGTTGAATGGAGGGAGCGGGCCGAACGATGCTGGGGTGCCGAGTGAAGCATGGATGCCGTGTGAAGGATATGCCGAGTGATCCGAGTGAAGGGAAGTGAAGAGTATGCCGAGTGAAGTGCTGAACGGTCTTATGCGAGTGCAATCTTGGACTGCCGAACGTCTTCTCAATGCCGAGTACAAACTTGGACTGCCGAACGTCTCTTAATGCCGAGTGTCCGCTTATGCTGAGTACAACTCTGTATGCCGAGCGCTATAATTGCCTGGTCGATTCTCCAGGCAACATTTTGCCCCCCCAAAGTACACCGTGTGTTCGAACAGGGTGTGCTTTGAACTACCGGATCAGGGCATTGTCACCGGGTGCTAAGGATGCCGAACGATGCGAGTGCCGAGTGAAACCATTTCGACCGGTAGAGCCGGTCAAAGTCTCTTCGTCTTCTTCTTCTCCTTTATAAAAACGACCTTCTTCTTCCTTTCCTCTTTTCGCCTTTACTTCTTCAGCTCCGAATTCTCAAACCACTCCTGCAATCAGAATCCAAGGGTTTTTCAAATCTTTCTAACGCTCGATCCCCGAACTAGGTACAATCCTATCCTCGAATCTTTTTCCTGTCGAGTTCCCACTGATTCGTATGGGTTCAATGTAGGTAGGAATTCGAATTTTACTTTCAAAGTTGAGCGACGTGAGGTAGGGAGGAGAGAATCAAGTATGAATACCTTGTAGGATTCGAGAGGGAGTAAGGCGGAGGAGAGGAAGGTATGGAGGCTATGCCGAGTGTTAGGACTCGGTATGATCATAGTTCGACCCGGCATAACGACGGGCGAACGATGGGTTAGAAGGAAGATGTGCAAGTCAGTGGGTAGGCCGGGCGTTGTTTCGGCCGAATCGTGTTTTGGCCGAACGACACTAACTCATTACGAACTGAGGTTGGGCCGAACGATGGTAGTAGGTCGAATAGTAGTTTTGCCGAGTTAACAATTAACCGAACAAACAGTCATGCCGACCATGGTTAGATGCCGAGCATACCCTAATGCCGAACATATACAAATGCCGGACATACTTAACATGCCAAACATACATAAATACCCGACCTATCTTCATGCCGAATATAGTTAGCATGCCGAGCATAATTAGGTGCCGAGTATACCCTAATGCCGAACACACTTAACATGTCGAGCATAATTAAATGCCGGACATATACTAATGCCGAACATACCCTCCTTGCCCAATTTCATAACTGGTCTTTACTTGGCACAATCGGATAATTACTTCTAGTGTCTTACTGCAGTCTCTATTCAGAAGGCTTTAGGAGACGGTCAGCGATGACGGTTTTCGGAGGCGACGTTTTTAGGCTTGACGTTATATTAAATGCTTATGCACGATTGATTGCACTAGTTCACACACCACGTGGGGGGGTTATCTGCGTTGTTAATTCTAACGTCGATCATTTTTCGAGTATAGTTCACACAGGTGCTTGGTTGGGTCTGCTATTTATTCAAGATGTCCAAAAGATCCAGTTCTACTACGCTTTCCGACAAACCTGGGTCGTCTTCTAAGCGAACGACCCCCGACACGTCTGACCCGTCAGTATCTCCCGCTCATGACTGGGCTCCCGATACCTTGGAATCGTCGATTTTACTAGATGACCCAGTTGCCTCACAGGCTTCGAGAGTCACTGAGGCCGCTCTTAAGCGGATATGTTCTATTCATGGCATCTCGTTTGCTAACGTGCTTGTTCCATTGGGGCATGACCGCCCACATCTGCCCCCAGTGGGATATACGACGTGTAGCAAATTCATGTGTTGGGTTGGTAGCGTGCCACCATTCAACCTATTCCTTCGTGGCGTGCTACGGTATCTAGACGTCGCCCCGTCTCAGCTTCGTCCAAACGGTCACGCTTTCATTTATGGCACGTACATGCTTTCATGGCCGTCTTCTCTAGGCCTCCAACTCCGGGCGATATAAGGTACATATACATGACCAAGAAACGGGGAGAAAGCCCCTCTTACATGTTCCTTGAGCCACATCGGAAGTGCCAACTTTTCACCAGCGTGTGGAGTAGCAAATTCGCCCTGTACAAACAGGAGTGGTTTTACGTGCGCTGTCCCCAGGGCTTTGTGAGGCGATGGATTGAAGGAAGTAAGTCTTTTCTCTGAGTTGATGGCCGTTCCCGATTGAGGTTGAGCTTCTCCTAACTCACTGTTCTATCTTTTCAGGTTCCATCCCACGTCCCGAGGGCCGAGGGTACTCCGATGCTGTCGACGCCATTAGTGCTCTTCCTGCTGAAGAGCGAGATATCCGAGCCCTCATTTCCAATGAGTCACTATCAAAGTTCGGCTTGCTAGCCCCTGGCCGCCGGGTTAGTCTTCCAGAGGGCGTCTCGCTTCCCAAGCACGCACCCGTTAGAGGGAAAAAACTGCCGGAATCATCCGTTCGCCCTTCTCTTGAAGCACCGAAAGAAGGGGAAATTCCAGGCGAGCTACCTGAAATGCAAGGTGAGGATTTAGGCTTTGCAGCCGAAGTTCATGATATTGAAACGTCATCTTCCCCTTCGAAGGGGAAAAAGAAGCTGGCGCGGAAGTTGAGGAAGGAGAAAGTTGGTGGGATTTCCAAAGTTACGCCTATTCAGCCAGAGAAAGAGGCTTCTTCACAGCGCGTCGAAAGTTCTCTGAAGGGCTTATCGAACCTCTCCATTCCCGACGACTTTCTCAACTATGATTTCAGCGACCCAGAGCTGTTTAAGTTTCGCTCACCCGTCAGGGGCGATGCGGGTGTCCCGGCTCCGATCCAAGGGGAAAAAACTCCCGTTAGCAAAGCCACTGGTCCGTCGGGGGATAGCACTAGGACAGACACAGACACATGCACTTCACTGTGCACCTGCTTTTCTTTCACCATTCTGTTCCCTCGCTGATTTTCTATTGTTTGATTGCAGGTGACATGGGGCGCTCTCACGGATTTGACCTCCTTCGTGGTTCATCAACCTTCCGCCAGCCCGGTCGGGACTCGGGCCTCGAGAAGCGTCGAGACAGAGATAATGATAGTGACCGAGATTATCCTGCCCGGGACTCATCATTCCGGAAGAAAACTCATTATCAGCCCGAACACCGCCAGGAGACCTCTTTTTATTAGGAGTGAAGCAAAGAAAAATGTGGCTATAAGAGGTCGCTTTCCGATGCTCTCCGGGACCAACACTCCGACTCCTCTTCTACCCGGCACTCCCGAGATCCTCATAGGAAGGGCGTACATTCAAAGCCGTCCCCTCCCGCTCCCATGACAGACCCGACGGTGTCGGAGACATTGACCGAACTCAAGGCCAACTTTTCGAAGATCTGTTTTGATGGGCTAAAGTTTCTCCCGGCGATTCACCCTATTCCCGGAGACGTCAAACAAAACCCCATCGCCTGCACCAACGACGTCTATGTTCAACATGACGCATTCGTTCCTCTGGCTTAGAAGCTTTATGAAGTCTCTATGGAGCGACAGCACGAAATTGACCGTCTAAAGCTTGAGGCCATTCATGATAGGGATATCATTAAGGCCCAGGACGGAGAGCTGGCTACTTACAAGTCCGAGCTGGAGGCAGCTCGTCTTAATGCAAAAGATACTGCCGAGGCCGTTTCTCGTCTTGAATCGACTCATAAGAAAGAGCTTGACGAAGCGGTTCAACGAAGCGGAGCTCTGGCTTTAGAGAAGGATTCCGTCCAGAAGGAGCGATACATACTTAATAAGTGAGTTAGGGAGCTCGAGGAGCAACTCAATAAGGAGAAGAGAGAAAAGGTGGCCGCCCAGGTCGAGGCACAGCATTATTGTGATGAGATCGTCGCCACCCGACTCTTAAAGGAGAAACTTGAGGACGATCTCTCCAAAGTCGAGGCACTGAGGGACGAGGCCCGTGAGGAAGGCAAAAAGATAGCAATTGCCGACATCGACTCTCGCCTCGAGGCGGCCAGGAAAGAAGGTAGGGAGGAGATAAAGACCTAATTCGACCCGCTCATTGCTGAATTCAATGCCCGAGTTCTCATGCATAGAGATTTGACTTTTCTGGGTGACGGCTACCTCGAGTCTCTATTCGAGGCGTGGGAAACGTTGATTCAAATCAGGAAGTTTGAGAGCGGAGTCGACGAGGTCGACGAAGAAGCATTGGTGAAAGAATTCCTGAGGGGGAAGGAGCCTTCAAACTTATCAGCGGCTAAAGCCCTCTACAGCAAAGGCTCTCCCTCCAGGAAAGGGAAAAAGGTGGCTACTGACTCTTCCGGCATTGTGCCCCCAGTCTGCGTGCCTACTCAATCGGCTAGTCGACCAATACTTGACCCCTTCGAGCAGCACGTTGGCTATGACCCGGAAGCCCCCGGGCTTGGCATTCATGTTTTATCTCCCATCCCGGAGGGCGAGACCCCCCTGATGACTGAGAACCCACCGGCACCTGGTGAGTAACCACTGGGCTTCACAAAGTTCTTTCTCGTTCCCTCAAAAGTTGTTGTGTTCTAACACCTGTTTTTTCGTGATCGTAGGTTGTTCTGATCCCGAGCCCTCTCCGAGGAGCGATGCCGCCAAGGAGGTGGAGAAAAAGGCGAGTGAGGCTACTCAAGCTGGCGGGGATCCTGGTCCAGATGCTCAAGTAATCGGGGTGCTTGATGAAGGCAAATCCGACTCTTCCTCGGAGAGTTTTGAAATAGAAATCACAGGCGTCTCTGAGCACACATCCGAGTTGAGCACGAAGGAACGGCTAGATAAAGAGAAGAGAGATACGGCCTCAGTCAAGGTTGAGCCGCGTGAAGTGGACCTGGATGATCCCTTGAACAAACCATTGAAGATCATTCTTCCTGGCAAGTCCCAGCCTATGGATGTTCCCCCTACATCTTCGATCGTCACCCCTCCATCAGGGAAGGATTTCAAGGGTAAGCGCTCTGGGAAGGAACCATCCGGGAAGAAATCAAAGAAACACAAGAAGTGACCATCGTCCTCGTTTCACGAGGATTAATTTCGGTCATGTAATAATTTTTGCAAACCGTGTAAATAGGCTGTCGACTCCGGACTTCGGAGCGTTTTTTGTAGCGACAAGCATTTTGTGAATAAAATTTACTTTCCTCTTTTGTCTTTTCAAAAGATTCTTATTGTTCAGTTTCCTTTGTGATTGTGATTGAAATCTGAGCTGTTGTAAATAACTTAGACTTCTTGGTTTGTCCCTACATAGCTCGGGTAAGGACTTACTCAATTTCATTTTGTGCTTCAAGCACTCTAAATATTTCACAGCCCGTATGTCGGGGACTTGCCATATCCAAGTCGTTTGCGTCATAGCTCCTGTTCAGGGAACACGGAGGTCTGAACTGCTTATACTCGAGTCTGAACTCCGGGGACTCGGAGAGTTTGAATCGTCTATACTCGAGCCTGAACTCCGGGGACTCAGAGAGTTTGAATCGTCTATACTCGAGCCTGCACTCTGGGGACTTAGAGTACTCCAGTCCGTGCTCCGGGGACTTGGAGATTTTGAATCGTTTATACTCGAGTCCGCACTCTGGGGACTTAGAGTACTCCAGTCCGCGCTCCGGGGACTTGGAGATTTTGAATCGTTTATACTCGAGTTCGCACTTTGGGGACTTAGAGTACTCCTGTCCGTGCTCCAGGGACTTGGAGTTTTTGAATCGTTTATACTCGAGTCCGCACTCCGGGGACTTAGAGTACTCCAGTCCACGCTCTGGGGACTTGGAGATTTTGAATCGTTTATTCTCGAGTCCGCACTCCGGGGACTTAGAGTACTCCAGTCCGCACTCTGGGGACTTGGAGATTTTCGAATCGTTTATACTCGAGTCCGCACTCCGGGGACTTAGAGTACTCTAGTCTGCACTCTGGGGACTTGGAGATTTTTGAATTGTTTATACTCGAGTCCGCACTCTGGGGACTTAGAGTACTCCAGTCCGCACTCCGGGGACTTGGAGATTTTGAATCGTTTATACTCGAGTCCGCACTCCGGGGACTTAGAGTACTCCAGTCCGCACTCTCGGGACTTGGAGATTTTCGAATCGTTTATACTCGAGTCCGCACTCCAGGGACTTAGAGTACTCCAGTCCGCACTCTGGGACTTAGAGATTTTGAATCGTTTATTGCGGCAAGTTGACCATTTGTATAGACATTGACCATTTATGAAAAAGATGGTTCTAAGCCTTTATTAACGAGAATAGACTAGATCGTCTTATTACATGCCAATGGCTGGAAATGGAAATGTACTGGAAATAAAAGGTGGCTGAAATAAAAGCAACTAATACATGGAAGGGAAAACTAAGTGTAATAATGCCGCAGATGTTCGCTATTCCAAGCTCGGGGAAGTGTCGCGCTGTCGACGGTCGCTAGCTTGAAAGTTGCTTCTCCAAGCTTCCGTTCGACGACGTAAGGACCTTCCCATGCGGGGTTCAGGTGAGATGGAGATGGGAAAACTCGTTTCAAAACGAGGTCTCTCACATCAAAGGTTCTAGGGCGGACTTTTCCGTTATAATATTTGGCGACTCGATGCTTGTATGCAGCCGCTCTCAGATTAGTCTCTTCGCGTTTTTCATCAGCGAAGTCAAGAGATTCCAGTAAGAGACCCTGATTCGTATTGGGGTCGTAATGAGTTACCCGGTGCGAAGGAACTTCAAGCTCCACGGGTATAACAGCCTCTGCGCCGTATGCTAGTGCGAATGGAGTGTGGCCAGTCGCGGACTTGTGGGTGGTCCTATAAGCCCAAAGTGTTATTGGGAGTTCGTCCACCCACTTGCCTCTAGCCTTTTCCAAACGCTTCTTTAGTATGGACTGGATTACTTTATTCACAGCTTCCACCTGTCCATTGGCCTTCGGGTGAGCCACCACTGCAAACCTTTTCTCGATGCCATACTTCTGACAAAATTCTTTGAACTCTCTGCTCTCAAATTGAGTTCCATTGTCTGTAATGATGGTCCGTGGAAGTCCAAAATGACATATGATATTTCGTATAACGAAATTAATAACCTTCTTGGTGGTGATCGTAGCCAAAGGCTCTGCTTTCGCCCACTTGGTGAAGCAATCGACCACGACGATTGCATATTTTGCACCACCCTTGGACAGGGGTAGGGACCCGATTAGGTCTATCCCCCACATCACAAACGGTCAGGGACTGACCATTTGTACGAGTTCTGTCGGCGGAGCTCTTGGGATTTTTGCAAACTTCTGGCACTTGTCACCTCTTCTTGCATAGTCTGCTGCATCCCGATTTATAGTCGGCCAGTAGTATCCATAGCGGAGGATTTTCTTTGCTAATGTTTGCCCCCCAGTATGGTCGCCACAGTCTCCTTCATGAACTTCCCCCAAGATTCGCTTTATTTCGTCATGTGCTACACATCGGAGTAAGGGGGTTGAGAATCCCCTTCGATACATCACTCCATCTTGTATCACATAACGCGAAGCCTTTCGGAGGATTTGTCGTCTGTCGCTTTTCTTCTCGGGTAGTTCTCCTCGTAGCAAATATTGTTTGATTGGGGTCAACCATGGCTCCTTCTTAGGTTCGGTTTCTAACGCGAAGTCTATTTCCATCATGTCTATGCACGGGGACTGTAGGGTCTCAACAGGGAAAAGTCCCATTTGTTGTGCATCGCCTGTACTCGCGAATTTGGCCAACGAGTCGGCCTCCCTGTTCTGTTCGCGTGGGACATGCGAAATGTCATAATATTCCAAGTCTGCTAATAGCTCCCGAACCCGAGCAAGGTAAGGGGCAAGTCTCTGTCCTTTTGCTTGATAGTCTCCCCGTACTTGATATACTACCAGCTGTGAGTCGTAGAAGATTTCGATTGACTTTATCCTCGGTTCATTGACAAGCCTCAAGCCAGCAATCAATGCTTCGTACTCGGCTTCGTTATTTGTCGCTGTAAACTCAAGCTTCAAGGCGTAGCAAATCGATCGGTTTTCGGGAGTTATCAGAACTATTCCAGCCCCCGACCAACGGTCGTTAGATGCTCCGTCAGTGAACATCTTCCATCGGACATGAGAGATTACTTTGTGATTTTCACTTGGTTCATCCGGAATGGTGAACTCAGCAACGAAGTCAGCTAATGCTTGCCCTTGGATGGCCCTTCGCGGTAGGTAGGTGATATCAAACTGGCTTAGCTCGATATTCCACTTCAGCATCCTACCGGAAGTTTCCGGTCGTTGGAGTACCTGTCGCAAGGGTTGGTCAGTGTAAACACTGATTGAGTGCGCCTGAAAGTAGGGACGAAGCTTGCGTGATGCAATCACCAAGCAATAGGCAAGTTTCTCGATCTTTGGATAATTCTTTTCTGCCCCCGTCAATCGTTAACTAACATAGTACACCGGCCTTTGAGCCCTGTCCTCTTCGCGAACTAGGGCTGTACTGATCGCATGTCGAGACACAGCCAAGTACACGTACAACATCTCATGGTCCACTGGTTTTGACAATATTGGAGGACTTTCTAAGTGTCTTACCAGGGCTCGGAATGCTTCCTCGCAGCCAGTCGTCCATTCAAAGTTTCTCTTTCCTTTCTTTATGACGTCGAAGAAAGGAACACATTTATCTGTGGCTCTGGATATGAATCGACTGAGCGCAGCTACTTTTCCGTTCAAGCTTTGTACCTGTTTGATGGTTCTAGGCGCCTATATGTCTCAAATGGCTTGAACCTTTTCTGGGTTAGCTTCGATTCCACGTGCATTTACTATGAAACCCAGAAACTTTCCGGAAGCTATACCGAATGAACACTTCAAAGGGTTGATCCTCATCCCGTACTGTCTGAGTACACCGAACATCTCTGCCAAGTCTCGGATGTGGTCGTTTGACTGTCGTGACTTCACGAGCATGTCATCCACATAGACTTCCATGGTTCTACCAATTTGATCCTTGAACATTCGGTTCACCAGGCGTTGATAGGTTGCCCCCGCATTCTTCAACCCAAAAGGCATTACTACGTAGCAATACAGTCCGACGTTTGTGACGAAGCTGGTGTGTTCTTGGTCTGGGACATGCATCGGAAATTGATTGTACCCGGAGTATGCATCCATAAAAGATAGTAACTCATGTCCGGCAGTCGAATCGACCAGCTGGTCAATCCATGGTAGCGGGAAGCTATCCTTTGGGCATGCCTTGTTTAAATCAGAATAGTCAACGCAGGTCCTCCACTTCCCGTTTGCTTTCTTCACCAACACCGGGTTGGATACCCATTCAGGGTAGAGGGCATCGCGGACAAACCCATTGGCTTTGAGTTTATCCACCTCCTCTTTATGGGCTATAGACCTCTCCGGGTCCATGCTTCTCCTTTTCTGTTTCACAGGTACATGTTTCGGGTCTATGTTCAACATATGACTCGCAATCGCAGGGGAAATCCCACACATATCAGAGTGTGTCCAAGCGAAGATATCAAGATTCGCTCGGAGGAAATCAGATAGATTCTCTGCCATTAGGGGATCGAGTTGTGATCCAATTTTGAGAACTTGTGATGGGTCGCTATGGCTAACTGGAATTTCAATCGTTAGTTCAACCGGTGCTGCATCTGGTTCCCTGGGTTCCCTTGCGTCATCTCTCGGATCTATGTCTCTGACGATCCGAGAATGTTGCCCGAGCCATGGCTCGGGCGCTAATTGTCAATCATCAGAATTCGAAATGCGGACGGTGTTGTCCGCAGTCTTCCCCTTTTCTTTGCGATGGGCCTCTCTCAGCTCAGCCACGTAACATGCACGTCCAGTCGCTTGGTCGCCATGCACAATGCCCACTCCTTTATCTGTCGGGAACTTTAGTGTAAGACACCACGGGGCCAAAGCTGCCCTAAATTCTGCCAGGGCTGGTCGACCCAGAAATACATTGTATGGAGAATCAACGTCCAATACTATGAACGGTAGGATCCGCACTCTTCTACGCTCGCCTTGTCCCAGTTCAACTGGAAGCTCCACGTATCCTACAGCGTCCGTTGCAGCGCCATTAAAGCCATGGATTATGGCTTTAGATGGCTTCAAGTCCTTCGCTTCCAGTTTCATTTGCTCGTATGCTTTCTTGAAGATGATGTTAACAGAACTTCCGTAGTCGACTAGAATTCGTCTCACGAACGCCGGTCCGATGGTCGCGGATATGACCATTGGGTCGACAGTAGGAGCTTCCACCTTATCCGCATCTCTATTCCTGAATACAATATCATCGTTCATTGAGCGTTGCTGCTTTGCGGGGGTTCCATCCTCCATGTTAGAACAGCACTCATATTCCGTGTGTCTCAGAGAACTAGCATATCGCTCCATCTCCTGCCAGCTCTTATCCGCGGGATGAGGTCCACCAGCAATCGTGTTGATGACCAATCTTCCCACAATTTGAGCAGGTTGTCCTGGCTGGCGTGGAGCTGGCCCGGGCCCGGGGTCCTATGTCTCCTGTCTTCCGCCCGGTGTGTCTTTGACAAACTCCTGTAGCTTCTTCTGTCTAATCAGCTTCTCAATAGCGTCATGAAGATGCCTGCACTCCTCCGTGTTATGCCCATAGGACTCGTGAAAGCGGCAATATTTCCCCGTCCGCTTCTGTTCTTCCGTCGATTCCTTTGGGCGTGGCTTTCTATACTGGAAAGTGTTGCAGGTTGACAGGTAAATGTTCTCGAGAGATGCGTTCAGCGGAGTGTATTCGTTGTAGGTCAGGATCCTTGATTTCCATTTTCCCGTATCTCTCTTCTTTCCGGTATTTCCACCTCCGGCTGCTTTAGACTATCCGGGCTTGCTCTGGGTGTTGACCTGAGCTTTTCCCGAATTGTCGCCGGTTTGTTTTATGGCCACATTACTCTTTACGGACTCCTGAACGGGTCCCGATGCCTTATCTCGCCTCGTCCATCGAGCTTCCTCCCTCCTTATAAACTGATGAGCCTTCTAGTAAAAACGTTCTAGCGTAGCCGGGGGTTTTCCCGCCAGTCAGTCCCCAAATTCAGAATCGAGATCCACTCCACGCATTACTGCCATCAAGATTGCGTGGTCGTTAGGATTGCTCACTTCAGTAGCGGCAACATGGAATCTCTGCAGATATGCTTTCAACGACTCTCCTGGAGCCTGGATTACACTGGACAAGGACATCACGTCCTTTGGACGAGTAGTCTGAATCCTGAACTGTTCTATGAACTTCATCGCCAATTCATCAAAGCTGGAAATAGATCGTGGAGGAAGTCGAGTGAACCACATGGTGGCAATCCCAGACAGAGTGATCGGGAAGCACCTACACTTGGTCGCATCATTGGCTCTTGTAGAATCCATCATCCATCCATATCTCATCACGTGCTGCCTAGGGTCAGTTTTCCCTTCGTAGGCAGGAATAGTAGGCATGCTAAACTTCTTCGGGTATTCAGCCTGTAGAATGGTATCTGTGAAGGGAGTATGACTCCTAGACACTCCCCAATCTTCATTAGTTAGTCCCTGATTCTCTTTCATCAGTTGCCTAACCATAGCTGTCAAGTCTGGGGTAGGTATGCAAGGAGGAAGGTTAGGTTCTTTGGGATCCTGGTTCCTAGTCGATCGGTCAGTGACATCTGCTTGTGTACCTTCATTCTTGTGATGTTTACGTCTAAGTGGTTCGTCAGCTGAGGTGGAACTATCATCTTCCGAATAAGGGGCAGGGCTTCCTCCAGCATTCTGATGCTGTTGCTGAGTAAGCTGGGTCATGAGGTCAACGGTAGCCTGCATTTGTTCAGCAAGCTGCCTCTTGCTTTCCTTAAGTTCTCTTATCAAGTCATCAAATTCCGCTCGGGAAACAACTTCCGCTTGATTTTGGTTTGAGGGTCCTGCATTATGAATAGCTTGTTGGTTGCTAGCTCCAATTTGTTGCACGCTAGCGGCCTCACGGGCATCTGCGTTTTGGGAAGCTGATCTGGTTCGTGGTCTTCCCATTGTAGAGTTGTTGGATGTAACTCCGAGTAGAATTAACAGATGCCTTATAAATAACTTGGATCTTCTTTGGGGGATTTATTCAATCCAGTAGCTGCAAAGTAGATCCTAACGGTCTGAGAATTCAATTCTCAGTGAAAGCGCCAAAATGTTAGCGCCAAAATTGGTCACCAAAACCCTTAGAGAGATTAGAGAGATTGTGTAGAGAGAATAATGAAGAAAATAAACTAAAATAGAGAAGAGAACATAAATTAAGAGGCGGAAGACAAGAACACCAAATTTATAGTGGTTCGGCGTAATAGCCTACGTCCACTTTGAAGTTGATCTTTATTCCTTCACTTGATACTTGGTTACAGATACAATCCGTTCTTCAGTACTTGAATACAATTGTTAAATAAACAGTAAAGTCTTGGATGAGGGTTGAATGTGGCAGAGTCTCTCCAGTGCTCTCTAAAATCTCCCCCTTTTTCCTGTGCCCCTGCCCCTTTATTTATAGGCGAACATGGTTGGACTTCCTTGGCGGGCCGGGTGGCTAGATAGCTCGGTCCAAATAGGACGCGCCCTGTATGCCGAGTAGAACAGGCCGAACAGTAAGCATGCCGAGCCTTCCTTTTCAATTCGATGGACCTCTCTGTTGAATGGAGGGAGCGGGCCGAACGATGCTGGGGTGCCGAGTGAAGCATGGATGCCGTGTGAAGGAAATGCCGAGTGATCCGAGTGAAGGGAAGTAAAGAGTATGCCGAGTGAAGTGCTGAACGGTCTTATGCCGAGTGCAATCTTGGACTGCCGAACGTCTTCTCAATGCCGAGTACAAACTTGGACTGCCGAACGTCTCTTAATGCCGAGTGTCCGCTTATGCCGAGTACAATTCTGTATGTCGAGCGCTATAATTGCCTGGTCGATTCTCCAGGCAACATAAACTATTCAAACATTTATCTTATGTGTTTAAAACCATATAGTTATTTATTAAATAGCTTTGAAAAGTTTATTTTAAAGAAATCATAATTTCCAAATCACTAAAACATATGTTAGAATTTGAAACATAATTTATTAGCTAAACTGTAAAACAAAGCCTCCCTATTTACAATATATACATATATAAATAGAAAACAATCAATCAATTTTAACAGATAAAATTTACCAATTAGATATTTATAGAAAGAAAAGTATCAATTCAAATCTTATTAATAAAGATATATTAAATCAATTTAATATTCAATACAAATTATTAAATTGATATTGCTCGAAAATTCCGGGTTGTTACATTACCGCCATATTCCATAGCAGGTTATACAATTTCAATCGTAAAAGCTCGTATTGGATGAATGGATTTCCAACAAATGATCGGGCAAAGGAACTTACCAAACCGAAATGGAACGCCTCTGGAAGGACGTCCCCGAGCATCCCAAATGGATCTCTGCCAACACAAAGCCGGTGTACTCCCTGCCCGGGGGTATCAACCTCAGATATTCCATCCCCGGTCATAACCAACCTTTACCCGAGTGCTTGGTACCAACAACCACAAAGTAATGAATTTGCAGCAACAACATAGATTAAATATCTGGGCTCCATACCATGATATCACCTCTATCCAGAAGAAATGGACATATCCTAGGGACGCGATCCCTGAAACCTTGCTGCATCTTTCTTGTTTCGACTATTTTCCGGGTTGAAAGGTTTGACGAAATCTCGTTTATAAAGCTACGCTTTTTACAAAAGCCATGCTTTGATCAACAAATGATCAGCAGCACTCGGCATGCCACAATACCAATTTTGGGAGCATATCACTGATAACCTTCCACTACATAACCTCTGAGCTCGTACGTCTCAGAGAAGGGTGTTAAGCTAAGAGAATAAATTTTCCGCCACCAACAGAAATGTATTTGAAAGAAATCTACTTTATATCTCAAATTGTAATGCCCGACATAGAATCCACTCAAGTCTGTTCTGGGTTCGAACAGAACCGAAGGCACTTCCAAAGAAGTCCTTGCAATCCGGGTATTCACAATCTCGATCGAACTTCCCATCACTTAGGGAATCTCTATACCGTAGCTACTCAGTGCAGAGACAATCGATAGGTCATCCTATCGTTCTCGCAAATACTCGGTCTTCACCACCGGTCCTCAAATGCTATCCATAACGTCGAATCACATATTCGGAATGGGTTATACGACACAAAGGTCCTTTCTCGGCTAACCCGAATAGTGAGCGCAACATTTAAAACATATGGATATTGGATTTCAATTAAGTCACAACTTATTACCCAAAACTTTTCTTTCAAATGGTTTAAACAAATTACCATTTCCAATCTTTAAACAAAAAGATTCATTTCATAAAGTTCACCCAATTCCACAAAGATTCATTCATATATTTCAAAACAGTTCCATCTCAATTGGATTAATTCTTTTAAATCTTTTAAATCAAAGATTTATCTTATAGCTTTCAAACAGTTTCCATAACTTGGTAAATCATTTTCATTTTTAACTTGAAATCCCTTTTAACACAGTTTGGAAGTACACTTCTTATATGAAAGCTTTTATTATTTGAAAACGAACAGCTTTCGTTTTAGAAAAATCCGATTATATTTGCACGAGTTAAAACCTTTGAATTTTAATTCAAATTCCCAAATCAATATCTTTAAAATAGTTTAACCCATATAAACTCATTTATAAGTTGAATAGCCCTTTCAAACCCTAGTTTCCAAATCATAAAATTCAATTTCAAATATGGGATTCAAATTTAAATCAAAATATTTAAATTTCAAAACTTAATCAAGTTATTCAAAATAAATTTCATCTTTGAAATTCCATTTCGAAATCTTTTCACTTTAAACCTAATCCATTTCCAAAATATTTTAATTCAAACTGTCTATACAAAAATCATTTCAAAAATCTGTGACTTAATCGATTTCCTCGTGAAATCCAATTTGTGTTTGTATGGTGTGGTCCAGGGGTTTAACACAATAGTGCAACATCATCAATCAGCACAGATTCAAATACAGTAATATACTTGTTAAGCGGTATAAACTATAACACTTATATTTGATAAGCAGTATAAACTATAACGCTTATCTTTTATTCACAGATCACAGATATATATCATAGATAATAAATTACAGTAATCATAGCTCAAATCGAGGCAGAACATATCAGGGTATCAAACAATTTCAATCATCCAATAGAATCCAAACGTCCATAAGTAAAATCAGTTAATTGTCTGATTAATTCAAATCAGATTTAATTACATACATACTAATCCTAGTTAATTAATATTAATTAGATTACAAATCATTTTGATATAATTTTTTCTTTAATCATGTATTAATCAACTTTTTATTAATAATTAATTATTCTTTAACTAATCGTTCTTAATTAATTACACTAATTGACGCAGCGGATTAATCAAACAAAACTTCAATCGATGAAATGTAGCAATCGGTGAGTTGAGAATACTGTATGGCCCAAATCCGTTGATCCAAAGATACCGGATTCTAGCTATCTTCGTCTCGTTGATCGCGCACGATACCGAGAAACAAAGATCTACGATTCTTCGTACGTTGATCTAGCGCACTAGATTCCGTGAATCGGCTTCTACGATCGTTGAATCGAGCGCACTCGATTAACCGAAAGAGGAGATAGGAGATTACACTCAACTACCAATTTGTATGAAAGCACAAAGCTAACAAAAGAGAATTTTATTCAAAAATCAACAACCACCAACATTTACAACACACGCGTATTTATAGGAGTTACAACCCAATTCCTAAGTCGTTGCCGACCTACGACTCATCCTTGGTCGTTGCCGACTCATTACAGTGGCGACCTAAACCCATTACAACATAGCACAAGATGACCGACTCAAACATGGCCGACTTAACCAAGTACGACCTATCATACAACATACGACTTGACGTGACCGACTCATATATACATGACCATAATACGACTCATCATAGGTCGCACGCGACCTAACACATTACATACATACACGTTTACAACAGTTAGGTCGTAAACGACCTATGACCCATCATTACAAACGACTTAACAAACCCAGCATTGGTGCTTTATCTTCCTGGCTACCTACGACCTAAGTTAGGTCGTTAGCGACTCAAATTTCAAACGACTCATCTCCAGTAACGGTATCTCATTGGGTCGGTCCATATCTTCCTCCTTAGGTCGGGTCCGACCTAAAATGTGCTTTGTTTTCTGTAAATCGTTGCCATTTGTCTCGTTAAGTCGCGAACGACTTAAAATCCTGTTGAGTCTTAGTTCCTTTTCATCTTCACTCTTAAGTCGTGAACGACTTAAAGTTAGGTCGTTAGCTTTCTTAAGTCGTGAATGACTTAAAGTTAGGTCGTTAGCTCGGTACCATTTTCCTTCTGGCCTCCGGTTAGCTCGGTGACGACTCAAGTCTACCCTCCTAAGTCGTGAACGACTCATGCTGCCTTCACCTTCCTTAAATCGGAGCTCGTTAGGTCGGAATTCTTTATCCTGTGATTTCTTAGGTCGTACTCAACTTAAAAACAAGTTAAGTCGGAGCCGACCTAAGACTTCGTCTCTCGGGTCTGCATCATCCTCCCCGGGTTGACAGAAATTCGACCTCGAATTTTCACTATCTCCTTTCGTAGCAATCTCTCCTCCATGATATGGAATTAAATGTTTGACGTTAAAAACATCAGAAGTATAAACATCTTCTGGTAGCTTTAATCGATAAGCATTCTCATTGATCCGTTTCACAACTTCTACAGGTCCAATTTTTCTGGCCTTCAACTTATTATAAGTGCCCACTGGAAAACGATCCTTTGTTAATACAGCATACACCAAATCGCCTTCGTTAAATTCAACATTTCGTCGCTTCAAATCTGCAGACTTCTTATACTTCTCATTCGACTTTTCCAATCGTTCCTGAACGATTCTATGACATTCCGTCAATCCTTCAACAAAATCAGCAGCTCGTTTAACCGTCCCTTTCGATTGTGGTACCACTGCTAAGTCCAACGGTCCCCTGGGTAAATTTGAATAAACAATCTGAAATGGACTGAATCCCGTGCTACGATTCACTGCATGATTATGTGCAAACTCAGCTTGGCATAACTTCATGTCCCAACTTCTCAAATTATCCTGTACAAGACATCGCAACAAATTTCCCAATGTCCTGTTTACAACTTCTGTCTGCCCGTCTGTTTGTGGATGATAAGCACTGCTAAAATTCAACTTCGTTCCCACCATCTTCCACAAACTCAACCAAAAGTGACTCAGAAAACGAGTATCTCTATCCGACACAATAGACTCTGGCAATCCATGAAGTCGATAAATCTCCTTGAAAAATAATTGCGCCACTCGAACTGCATCCGCTGTCTTCTTGCAAGCAACAAAATGTGCCATCTTCGAGAACCTGTCCACTACAACAAATATCGAATCATTTCCCCTTTGAGTTCTTGGCAAACCCAAAACGAAATCCATGCTAATATCAACCCATGGCTTAGATGGTACCGGTAATGGCATATACAACCCTGCATTGGTCGCTGTTCCCTTTGACACCTGGCAAATATGGCATCTCCCCACGAATCTTTCAACCTCTTTTCTCATCGACGGCCAAAAGTAAGACTGTGAAATCAACTGTAAAGTACGATCACGGCCCACATGCCCTTCCTCGTGTAACTCCTTGATAATTTTCAATCTCAAGCTACAGTCTGGAATACATAAACGATTCCCCTTAAACAGAAAACCATCAACTATCATAAATTCATCGGTACTCCCATCCTTCACTTTCTCAACATATTTCACGAAGTAAGGATCTTCTTCAATCATCTCTGGTAGTAATTCAAACCCCGTCACTTCAACCTTCAATGTTGTCAACAAATGACTCCTCCTACTTAAAGCATCAGCTACCCGATTTGTCACCCCTGATTTGTGCTTAACGACAAAAGTAAACTGCTGTAAATAAGCAATCCATGATGCATGTCTCGCTGAAATTTTGTCCTGTCCCTGTAAATGTTTCAATGCTTCGTGATCTGTGTAAAGAACAAATTCTTTCTGAAATAGGTAATGTCTCCAATGCTTAACAGCTTGCACAACAGCATAGAATTCAACGTCATATGTACTGTATCTCATCTTTGCCCCTGACAGTTTCTCACTAAAATAAGCAACTGGCTTCCCATTCTGACTCAGAACTCCTCCAATACCAACCTTCGATGCATCAGTATGCAATTCAAACAATAACTGAAAATTAGGTAGAACAAGAATTGGTGCAGATGTCAATAATTCCTTGATCTTCTCAAAAGCAACCCCCGCTTCCTCTGACCATACAAACTGTTTCCCTTTCATGCAATCAGTCACTGGAGTCATCACGCTACTGAAGTGTGGAATGAATCTTGGTAGAATGATGCTAGCCCATGAAAACTTCTCACTTCCGTAATTGTCTTCGGCGGTGGCCAATTCCTGACTGCCTCAACTTTACTCTGATCAACTTGAATGCCTTTTCCTGAAACAACATAACCCAGAAATAAAACACTGTGCGTCATAAACACACATTTCTTCGTAGCAGCATAAAATTGTTCTTCACGAAGAATAATCAACACTTCCCTCAAATGTAGAACATGCTCCTCCGTACTCCTGCTATAAATCAAAATATCATCGAAATAAACCACGACGAACTTTCCAATGAATGGTCTAAAGATTTGATTCATCACCCGCATGAATGTACTAGGTGCATTTGACAAACCAAATGGCATAACCAACCATTCGTACAACCCCTCTCTTGTCTTGAAAGCTGTCTTCCATTCGTCACCAGGTCTGATTCGAATTTGATGATAACCACTCTTCAAATCAATCTTTGAAAATATAGTTGCCCCGCTCAATTGATCTAACAAATCATCCAACCTCGGCATAGGAAATCTATATCGAACAGTGATCTTATTCAAAGCTCTACTATCTGTGCACATTCTCCATGTTCCGTCCTTCTTTGGTACTAACAATGCTGGCACGGCACAAGGACTCAAGCTTTCCTGAACACGTCCCTGTTCCAACAACTCTTCCACCTGCCTTCGTAACTCCTCATGTTCCTTCGGACTCATTCGGTAATGTGGTCGATGTGGTAAAACTGCCCCCGGAAAAAGATCAATTTGATGTTGAATGTCTCTAAGTGGCGGTAACTCCTTAGGCAACTCCTCTGGAAAGACATCTTCAAATTCTTTCAAAATTGGCTTTCCTTCTTCTGGAATCTCAACTTCTTCACTGCTCTCTCTCCCAATCAACAAAAATACTTCAGGTTCTTCCTCAACTTCCTTCACAAACTCCTTCAAAGTCAACAGAGTTTTCAATTCCTCAATCTCTTCTAGCTTGCTCTCCTTCTGCTGTTGCTTCTTGGGAACCAAAGTGATTTTAGTACCCTCGAACATGAAACTATAGCTATTGGCACGACCATCATGCTGTACTGCTATATCGAACTGCCACGGTCTGCCCAACAACAAATGACAAACATCCATGTCCACTACATCACACCAAATTTCATCCTTGTACTTCTTCCCAATAGAAAAATTAACACAAGCCCTTCGACATACTTTCACTTCACCTCCTTTCCTTAACCATGCTAATTTGTACGGTTTAGGATGCTTTTCAGTCTTCAAGTTCAACTTCCTTACAGCTTCTGTAGAAATAATATTATCACAACTTCCAGCATCAATGACGAACTTGCAAACTTTCCCCAGAATAGTACATGTCGACTGAAAAATATTGCTTCTCAACCAACTACAATCCTCCTCTTGTTTTGGTGTAAGACATGACCTCCTCAACATAAGATTACAACCTTCATCCCCGGATAATTCTTCTTCCTCCTCAACATAAGGTGTATTTGAATATTCTGCCTCCTCACCATCATCCTCCTCAACCTCTGCAACCATGGTTCTCTTCTTCGGCTTCGAACACTCATTGCTTTTATGACCCAACTCCTGACAGTTATAACATTTGAACCCACTGCTAACCTTCGCTTTCTCAATCTCCTTCACCACTGGCTTTGTAACAGGTTTAGGAACATTAGAGCTTCCACCAACACCCCTTGCTTGGTTATTAGAATTAGTGAACACACCTCCTTCACGCCTTCCTTGTTTCTCCCAAGCCACTGCTTTTTGATGTGCTTCTGCAACTGATCTAGGATCAAACATATTAACCATATCCTGGATCTGCATTCTCAAACCCCCAATGAATCTAGCGGTTAGCTGTTCTTCCATCTCCATAATATCATTCCTGGCAATGAGTTGGTAAAATTCATCAGCATAATCACTAACAGATTTTGTCCCTTGCCTCAGATTCTGCAACCTTTGGTACATAAGTGACTGATAGTTGTAAGGTAAGAAAGTAGATCTCATCAACTTCTTCATCTTATCCCACGATTCTATCTTGGACTTCCCCATTCTCTCCCTGGTAAGTTTAGTTTGCTGCCACCACGCCAAAGCTCTCCCCCTCAACCTAGTAGCAACCAACTTCACCCTCCTATGCTCAGGAACCTCCTTGAAATCAAAGATCTCTTCAACATTGGAAATCCAATCGAGAAATTCTTCCGCTACCATCCCGCCTTTAAACTCCGGAATTTCCATCTTCATACCCGATTCCCAGCGTCGATCATCTTCAATATCACGATAAGAATTTCGAACTTGGTCTCGATCTCGATAATGAATACTAGCTCTATCACCCTCTTCAACAAAATCAAAAGTACGCCTACATCGATCTCGACCATTATCATCCCTTCGTTCATGCATGCTTCTTTGACTATGTCTCTCTTCATCCCTATATGCTTCATTGTCAAATTCACGTTGACTTCTTCTCTCTTCATGTGCATAGTCATGATGATCTCTTCGTGATGAAATTGATGTTTCTCTTCTATCTCTACAAGAATGCGGTGATACCCTCCTCGCTTCCGTAACCGATGGCGAAACTCGGTTTCCTCCATGGTTCGAGTTTGGTGATCTCCTCCTTTGATTCAAATCATTCATCAATTTCTCCAATTTTCCAATGCCTTCATCAAATTTCTCATTAATACGTTGTTCCATAAGCTCGGCTTCTTCTCCACGATACAAAGCTTCAACGTTTTGATGACGATTAGCTCTCCTTGGTGGCATGATTGAAAAACTTCACAAAACTTCAACAATTCGACACACGACTTCACTACTTGGCTCGAACAAGCTTCCAATGATCCTCCCTAGGCTCGGCTACCTCAATAGTATACACGGCCTACTTCACTTCAACACTAACTCGAATTTCAAACCCCTTTGCTCACTTTGATCCAAAAAGCAATGGATCAAAAGTTCTCCTTTCGTTGCAACTTCAAGATGAACACGATGAACAACTTCAAACTTCAAATACGTGGCTCCAAGAATCAACTTAGCTATGATTGGCTAAGTATGGCTCTGATACCAAAACTGACGCAGCGGATTAGTCAAACAAAACTTCAATTGATGAAATGTAGCAATCGGTGAGTTGAGAATACTGTATGGCCCAAATCCGTTGATCCAAAGATACCGGATTCTAGCTATCTTCGTCTCGTTGATCGCGCACGATACCGAGAAACAAAGATCTACGATTCTTCGTACGTTGATCTAGCGCACTAGATTCCGTGAATCGGCTTCTACGATCGTTGAATCGAGCGCACTCGATTAACCGAAAGAGGAGATAGGAGATTACACTCAACTACCAATTTGTATGAAAGCACAAAGCTAACAAAAGAGAATTTTATTCAAAAATCAACAACCACCAAAATTTACAACACACGCGTATTTATAGGAGTTACGACCCAATTCCTAAGTCGTTGCCGACCTACGACTCATCCTGGGTCGTTGCCGACTCATTACAGTGGCGACCTAAACCCATTACAACATAGCACAAGATGACCGACTCAAACATGGCCGACTTAACCAAGTACGACCTATCATACAACATACGACTTGACGTGACCGACTCATATATACATGACCATAATACGACTCATCATAGGTCGCACGCGACCTAACACATTACATACATACACGTTTACAACAGTTAGGTCGTAAACGACCTATGACCCATCATTACAAACGACTTAACAAACCCAGCATTGGTGCTTTATCTTCCTGGCGACCTACGACCTAAGTTAGGTCGTTAGCGACTCAAATTTCAAACGACTCATCTCCAGTAACGGTATCTCATTGGGTCGGTCCATATCTTCCTCCTTAGGTCGGGTCCGACCTAAAATGTGCTTTGTTTTTTGTAAATCGTTGCCATTTGTCTCGTTAAGTCGCGAACGACTTAAAATCCTGTTGAGTCTTAGTTCCTTTTCATCTTCACTCTTAAGTCGTGAACGACTTAAAGTTAGGTCGTTAGCTTTCTTAAGTCGTGAACGACTTAAAGTTAGGTCGTTAGCTCGGTACCATTTTCCTTCTGGCCTCCGGTTAGCTCGGTGACGACTCAAGTCTACCCTCCTAAGTCGTGAATGACTCATGCTGCCTTCACCTTCCTTAAATCGGAGCTCGTTAGGTCGGAATTCTTTATCCTGTGATTTCTTAGGTCGTACTCGACTTAAAAACAAGTTAAGTCGGAGCCGACCTAAGACTTCGTCTCTCGGGGCTGCATCACTAATTAATTAACCCTTTAATTTATTACCATTTAATTAATTATTATAAATTAATTACCCTAAGTGATCATCCCTAATCACTTTTATTAATTGATTAGCTTTTAAATTAATTAATTATCTCCAAATTAATTACCTTAATCATTCAATTAATTAATTATCATTTAAATAAATTATTCCTTAATCACTTGATTTTTCAACTTTAATCATTAATTAAATATTTTTAATTAAGTAATTATATTTAATTAATTGCATATATTAATTAACTCTTTAATTAATTACATTAATACGACCCCAAATGTTTAAGATAAATTATTTATCTTAACCATTAAATTTAATTTCAAATACTTAGGATAATGTAACGACCCGTATTGTACGTGTCGATAAACCGTAATTATTAGGTCGTTAGTGTTGTTTATGACATCTATAGCCTAAGTCGTATGAAGTTAACTCGTAAGGATATTGACCCGTGTGGAAGTTAGGCTGTATTAGAGGAACTAACGGGTTAAGAGATGAGTCGTGTACGAGTTAACGAGTCAGTGGGGTTTTAAGTCGTAAACGACTTAGGAGATTAGGACCTATAGTTAAGTCTTAGACGACTTAAGGTGGTTGCACGAGTTAAGGTTTAGCGACCTAGTAGTATTACGAGTTATAGAAGTTGGCACGAGTTAATATGTTAAGTGATAGGTCGTATACGAGTTAGGGTGGTAGAGCGACCTATAGAAGTAATGACCTAAGAGTTAACGAGTTATCTTGTTACGACTTAGTGATGGACCGACCTAAAAGTTAGCGGGTTAGTAGAGCTAGCGAGTTAACGAGTTAAGGATGTAACGACTTAAGGTTTTGACCGACCCAAGGAGATAGGTCGTAAGGTGCTTAGGTCGTGAGTCGTTTGGAACGACTTAACGATGAGTCTTATGTCGTTAGCCCTGATGAGTCGTGAGTGTGTTAGGTCGTAGACGACCTAAGTTAGGATGCTGTGGGTCTTAGGTCGTATTAGAATTAAGTCGTAACTCGTAAGGCTGTTAAGTCGTCACAGCTTGAGTCGTGTTTGTTTTAGGTCGTAAGTCGTAACACAGTTAGGTCGTAAGGTTGTTAACTCGTGATGATGTTAAGCTGTTGAGTGCTGAGTCGTATGAACGACTTAGTGGTGAGTCGTAGGTCGTAACTCGTGAAGGCATTAGGTCGCGTAGGGGCTTAAACCGTTAAGCCGTTAGGTCGTGTACCCATTGAGTCGTAAGTCGTGGGATTTGTTAAGTCGTAGACGACTTAGGGGATGAGTTGTGAACGACTTAAGACCGAACGAGATAGGGTTTTGCCTATAAATAGACGGCTTTGGCTCACTTTTTGGCACCGGATTTTGAAGCGACGAAGTGCTGCCATTTTGAGAGCTCGACTACAACATTTCTTCACTTCTTTTCTCCACTTTGATCGAGTGCAAACATCCATTCAAGATCGAAGATCAAGATTGAAGATCCAAGAGCCAAAGTTGAAGATCTTCATCCACCAAAGCTAGATTTCATCGTTCGAAGCGGAATTTCACCGGATCGAGCTTAGATCTTCGCTGTCCCGATCTGAAGTTGATAGTTTTTGAGGTGTTTGGGTGATTCGGTGAGTGGTGGTTATCTCTCACGCGGACCCAAAGGAGTATATTGGTTTGGTGGTTTGTTGGAGTGTTGTAGATAGTGATTTCGTGCATTTTTCCCTTAGATTCAAGTGTAGATCCATTACTTATGAAGATGTTTACTTATACAAGTTCATTCATCTAGTTGTAGAGACAAAACCCATGATTTATATTTGTTAGATCTATGCTAGAAACCCATGATTCATGCATGTTAGACTTATGATCATTTATTTACGAAGTTGCCATTATAGTTAATATTGCTTGTTAAATCTTGTTTGAATGTTTGATTGTTTGGATTGATGATTGATTTGATTGTTTCAAGTTAGCTAGTAGTTGATTTGGAACAAGATGGTTGAAGATGATTCAAAAGCTAAGTGGAAAGGCTCTTGAATGGTGAAAGCTGCTTGGGGCATGTGAAGCGGATGATGAAGCTCATATGGATGGATTCGAGGAATTTGCTATGATTAGAGGAAGCAAAGCATGATGATGAAATGGACTTTGCCATGATATGTTGAGGCGAAGTATGATGATGAGATGGACTTTGCTAAGATGCGTTGGAGCAAAGCATGATGTGGAAGCCTTGGTTTAATCCAGACGGGATCATCCCAAGCATGTTGATTACTCGATGATGCGGTTCGAGTTGGTGGATAATGGTGGGCTCGAGAGGCGCTTGAGCTATAATGGGAATAGTCGTCGAGGAGGATGACTAGAAGGCTGAGATCTTATCGTTATTGAAGGTTCTAGCAAGCTCAAAGAAAGAGTACGTTGGGTATATCCGTTATACCCAGGCACGGGTCATGATGACGTGCTAGTACTCTGGGTAGATTCGTTATACCTAGGCACGGGTCACGATGACGTGCGGAGTTATGTCTAGAACCGGGGTTGCCATTAGCCCTTGACGGATGGTTGAAAGATGAGTTGGTCATTCAATTAACGATAAAATCAAGGCAATGATAACAGCGATAGCCAGAGTCATGGATGTTTGGTTGTACCATCATTCGGCCTCAAGAGCGGTGTTTTCTGGGTGCTTATCTGATCTTGGTTTAGGCCTTGGGGGTTTGTATTTGGAAAACATCGACCTTGACTCGAGTGATTATTGCTTTACCTTAATTATCTGCTTTGCTATGTTCTTTCTCCTTAGTGTGTGTCTGGGGGCTATCACTGTAGAAAGAGGTGGAGTGGGATGGTTTGGGTTCCTATTCCTTCTTATCCTTTATGCTCTTTTGGTATGTTTGATAGTTGATTTACTGCTCACTAAGACTTTGTCTGACTCAAGGTTTTATGTCTCCTCTTATTACCTTGGGATGTTCATCCATGTTGGGATGGGCAGACTAGGTAGCAGGTGACATGTGCTGTTCTTGGAGATCTACGCTGATGATGACGAAGACGAGCAGGAGGCTTTTGCATATTTTTCATATTATATGTACTGGGTGTTCCACTGCTTGTATATGCTTTGAGTGTTACGTAGTGAGGCTTTGATGTATGGATTATTCATATGTTTGTATAAAACTACTATGATGCTTATATGATGACATTCTGTTCCATGGAGCTTCACTATATATATTTCTCTATTGTATTTTATCCATGCGCTGTGATTTACGATAGATTCTGCGATGTTTATTATACCTTGACTATCGTCCATGGCTGCCTAGCACTTTTTAGCGCACTATTTCCTTGTTTGGTGCGGGAGTTATGGGCGGTCGTCACATTTGGTATCAGAGCTTTGGTTAATCGATTTTAGCCAACGCTCGTTGACGTAACTACGTAAGAGAGACGTAATTGTATTTTGATGGATGGTTACTATATATAATATACTAGTTAGAGGGATTTGAACTCCTTATGCAATTGTTTCTCAAGGTGTTCTAAATCATTCCTTTTTGTAGATATTAAGGATGAGTCGAAGTGAGAGACAAGCTGCTAGGGAAAGCCGTGCTGCTGGGGGAGCTACTGATTATGCTGCAATGTTTGAAGCTATGATGACTTCTATCTTGAGAAGGATACCAGCTCCAGGGCCATCTGTAGATGTTGGATTTCAAGTTCAAGCTCCAAGACCGGTGGATTTTGCTAAGTTGTGTAAAGACTATAATGATCTTGGAGGGAAGGTTTTCTTGGGAACAGAATCGACTATTGAAGTCCAAAGATGGATAGATGCTTGTAGGAGGATCTTTGGTGATTTGGGAATCGAGGATGCAACTAAGAGAAAGCTTGTATCGAGGCAGCTTCAAGGGAGAGCTTCTGATTGGTGGAACTCTATCACCATTGATACTCCAGAGGAAGAAATTACCTGGACACAGTTCCAAGCTAGATTTGAAGCTAAGTTCATTTCTATAGCTCAGAAGTCTGTTCTGTTCAAGAAGTTTGTGGAGCTCAAGCAAGGTGGGAGATTGGTTCTTGAGTATGTTTCTGAGTTCGAGGCTTTGTCCAAGTATGCTCGATCGTATATTGAATCCCCATACCAGAAGAATGAGAAGTTCGTGACAGGCTTGGACAGTTATCTTGGAAGGCAGTTGGTGGATCATCTGGACGATCCATTTGAGAAGCTAGTGGAGAAAGCTCTCAGGCATGATAGTTTGTTTCCTAAGGAAGGGTCTGTTGTTGCTGTGACCAAGGAGGAGTTTAAACCGCAGCAGGGTGGAAACAAGAAGAGGAAGCAGCAGCAACAGAAGGGTAAGGATGGTCAGAAGAAGCCGAAGGGGGAAAAGACCTGCTACAATTGTCGGCAGAGGGGCCATCTCTCCAAGGATTGCAAGAATCCAAAGGTGCTGTTGAAATGCTACAACTGTGATAAGCTGGGGCATATTAAGAAGAACTGTCCGGAACCGATAAAGGACAGGCAGATTGTGCAAGCTTATGCTTTGGGGGCTGTTCCATCGTCTTCGAAAGCTCCTACTACGGAAGAGAAGGGGAAGAGTGTGGTGGTTCAAGGTACTCTTTCCATTTGTGGTGTTCCAGTTAGAGTGTTATTTGATACTGGAGCGTCGCATTCCTTTGTTTGTAATGAGTTAGTGGACCGGTTGGGTTTGGAACCGGATATAGTTGATAGACCATTGGTTGTGACTAATCAAATTGGGGGTTCGTCTTGTTTGTATATGCTTTGCCGTGGTCTAGCTGTATCGAGTCATGATTGCTCTTTTGTTTGTGATTGTTTTGTTCTGAACTTTGCGGGGTTCAGAATTATTTTGGGTATGGACTGGCTTAGGAAGTATGCGGCAAAGGTTGATTGTGAGAGATTGGAGGTGACAGTCGAGAATGTGGAGGGGCGAAAGGTTGTGATACGATGTAAGCATGAGGAAGGCGTCTTCATGAGCTTCATGTATTCGCTGGTTGTTCCACGGGATGGACTGTCATCGGTACCAATCGCGAATGGATTCGAGGATGTCTTTGACGAGGTCAAAGGGTTACCGCCGCATAGGGAGATCGAGTTTCGTATCGATCTAGTTGAAGGAGCCAGACCTGTTGTAATGCCTCTTAGGCGGATGGCGCCTAGAGAACAGCAAGAGTTGAAGGTGCAGGTTGATGACCTTTTACAGAAAGGATACATTCGGCGTAGTGTGTCCGAATGGGGTGCACCAGTTGTGTTCGCAACCAAAGCGGATGGATCGTTGAGGTTGTGTGTCGATTATCGTGAGCTGAATAAGGTGACTTAGAAGAACAAGTATCCATTGCCAAGAATAGATGACTTGTTTGATCAACTTCATGAGGCTAAGGTGTTTTCTCAGATGGATTTGGCAACGGGATTTCACCAGTTGAGGGTGGCGAAGGATAGTGTGCCGAAGACTGCTTTCAGGACTCCATCTGGTTTCTATGAGTGGCTGGTAATGCCGTTTGGATTGACTAATGCACCAGCATATTTTGTGGATCTTATGAATAGAGTATTCAGAGATCAGTTGAACAAGTTCGTGCTTGTGTTCGTGGATGATATTCTGATTTATTCCAGAACTAAAGAAGAGCACAAGACGCACTTGCGTTTGGTTTTGGAAATCTTGCGGAAACATCAGCTGAAGGCTAAGTTTTCGAAGTGTCACTTCTGGAAGAGTGAAGTGAGGTTCTTAGGCCATGTTATCTCTGGAAACGGAATAGCGGTTGATCCCGCCAAGGTGGCAGCAATCCAGGATTGGGTTAGACCTAAGAATGCATCTGATGTGAGAAGTTTTCTTGGATTAGCAGGATATTATCGTCGGTTTATCAAAGACTTTTCCAAGGTGGCTGCACCATTAACAGGATTGACGAAGAAGAACCAAGTGTTCTGTTGGGATGCTAAGTGTGAGCAAGCTTTTGGAATCCTGAAAGAGCGATTGACGAGTGCTCCTGTTTTGACTATTCCAAGTGGGAATGATGAGATGGTGGTTTACACCGATGCATGTGGTACTGGACTTGGAGCAGTGCTAATGCATAAGAATAAAGTTGTTGGGTATGCAAGTCGACAACTGAAGCCGCATGAAAGGAATTACCCGACTCATGATTTGGAGTTAGCGGCGATTGTTTTTGCTCTGAAGATGTGGAGACATTATCTATTGGGAGTTCGATTCGAGTTGTATACGGATCACAAGTCATTGAAATATCTTTTCTCCCAAAAGGATTTGAATCTTCGGCAGCAACGATGGCTAGAGTTTTTAGCATCGTATGATTTTGGTATAGCCTATACTCCGGGAAAAGGTAACGCAGTAGCTGATGCGTTAAGTCGAAGACATGCAGGATTGGGAGCCATGTTTTTGGAATGGAAGAGTCTCGAGTATTTAGCTGGATTTGACTTCAGGCCTAGATGTGAATTGAAACCTGAGATGTTGGCAAACTTATCGATAAGACCTACTCTTGTGGAAATAATTGGCGAGAGCCAAAAGCGAGACGATAAGCTTGTCAAGATTATCCGAGATTTGGAATCTGGATTGGACCCAGAAAAGGATAAAGGATTCGAAGTCGATCGAGAGGGCTGGCTTCGAAAACAAGGACGACTGGTTGTTCCTGATATAGATGAATTGAGAGATGAAGTTCTGAAGGAAAGTCATCACTCAAAGTTGACAATTCATCCAGGTGGAAATAAGATGTATCGGGATATGAAGAGAACCTATTATTGGGAAGGTATGAAGAAGGATGTTGGAAATTTTATTTCCAAATGTATGAACTGTCAGTTGGTAAAAGCTGAACAGAAGAAGCCAAGTGGATTGCTTCAGCCATTAGAAGTTCCTACATGGAAGTGGGAGCAAATATCGATGGATTTTATTGATGGTCTACCTAGGACAAGAGCGGGAAATGAAGGGATTTGGGTCATCGTAGATCGTTTGACCAAGAGTGCAAGATTCATTCCTGTTCGATCGACTAGGACTGCATCGAAGTTGGCTGAGTTGTATGTGAAGTGGATAGTTCGATTCCATGGTATTCCGAAGAGTATAGTGAGCGATCGAGACCCATTGTTCACTAGTGGATTTTGGAAGAGCTTCCAGGAAGTTTTGGGAACCGAGTTGTGTTTGAGTACAGCTTATCATCCCCAAACAGATGGTCAGACTGAGAGAGTCAACCGAGTTTTGGAAGATCACTTGAGGGCATGTGTTTTGGATTTTGGAGGATCATGGGAAGATCATCTTCATTTGGTGGAGTTTGCGTATAATAACAGTTACCAGTCAAGCATTGGTATGGCACCATATGAAGCACTGTATGGAAGACCGTGTAACTCTCCGACATGTTGGTTGGAAACAGGAGAAAAGTTGATACTTGGGCCAGAGATGATTCGTCAGACTTCAGATTGCATAGAGATCATGCGGCAACGAATGAAGGCAGCTCAAGATCGTCAGAAAAGTTATGCAGATAAGCGTCGTAAGGATTTGGAATTCGACGTAGGTGATATGGTTTTTGTGAAGATTTCTCCATTGAAGAATGTTATTCGATTCGGGAAGAAAGGAAAGTTGACTCCGAGATTTGTTGGACCATTCCCAATCATCTAGCGAATTGGAAAGCTCGCTTATAGGTTGGAGTTACCGGAAAAGATGGCGGGCGTGCACAATGTTTTTCATGTATCTTATCTACGGAAGTATGTGCACGACTCGAATACAGTGGTTTCTGCGGATAGCTGTGAAGATTTAGAGGTTGATCCAGTGGTTACGAGACCTCGTAAGCCGCTTCGTGTTATTGAAACCGACACGAAACAGCTTAGGAGGAAGACGATTACGTTGCTCAAGATACAATGGAGTGATGATGTTAACGACTGTACGTGGGAGGAGGAAGAGAGGATGAAGGCAGCTCATCCTGAACTCTTCGAGGTATGGCCCTAAGGTGTCGTGACATCTCATGAATTTGTAGCTTGTTCTAGTCTTAGAATTCTGCATGCTAGGTTAGAAATTGGATGCATGGTTTGTTGATTGCTATGGATGGTAGGCATGCAGAATAGTTTTGGTTGCTCTTGTTTGTTTGGAATTTCGGGGGCGAAATTCCTAAGGGGGAGAGAATGTAACGACCCGTATTGTACGTGTCGATAAATCGTAATTATTAGGTCGTTAGTGTTGTTTATGACATCTATAGCCTAAGTCGTATGAAGTTAACTCGTAAGGATATTGACCCATGTGGAAGTTAGGTTGTATTAGAGGAACTAACGGGTTAAGAGATGAGTCGTGTACGAGTTAACGAGTCAGTGGGGTTTTTAAGTCGTAAACGACTTAGGAGATTACGACCTATAGTTAAGTCTTAGACGACTTAAGGTGGTTGCACGAGTTAAGGTTTAGCGACCTAGTAGTATTACGAGTTATAGAAGTTGGCACGAGTTAATATGTTAAGTGATAGGTCGTATACGAGTTAGGGTGGTAGAGCGACCTATAGAAGTAACGACCTAAGAGTTAACGAGTTATCTTGTTACGACTTAGTGATGGACCGACCTAAAAGTTAGCGGGTTAGTAGAGCTAGCGAGTTAACGAGTTAAGGACGTAACGACTTAAGGTTTTGACTGACCCAAGGAGATAGGTCATAAGGTGCTTAGGTCGTGAGTCGTTTGGAACGACTTAACGATGAGTCGTATGTCGTTAGCCCTGATGAGTCGTGAGTGTGTTAGGTCGTAGACGACCTAAGTTAGGATGCTGTGGGTCTTAGGTCGTATTAGAATTAAGCCGTAACTCGTAAGGCTGTTAAGTCGTCACAGCTTGAGTCGTGTTTGTTTTAGGTCATAAGTCGTAACACAGTTAGGTCGTAAGGTTGTTAACTCGTGATGATGTTAAGCTGTTGAGTGCTGAATCGTATGAACGACTTAGTGGTGAGTCGTAGGTCGTAACTCGTGAAGGCATTAGGTCGCGTAGGGGCTTAAACCGTTAAGCCGTTAGGTCGTGTACCCATTGAGTCGTAAGTCGTGGGATTTGTTAAGTCGTAGACGACTTAGGGGATGAGTTGTGAACGACTTAAGACCGAACGAGATAGGGTTTTGCCTATAAATAGAGGGCTTTGGCTCACTTTTTGGCACCGGATTTTGAAGCGACGAAGTGCTGCCATTTTAAGAGCTCGACTACAACATTTCTTCACTTCTTTTCTCCACTTTGATCGAGTGCAAACATCCATTCAAGATCGAAGATCAAGATTGAAGATCCAAGAGCCAAAGTTGAAGATCTTCATCCACCAAAGCTAGATTTCATCGTTCGAAGCGGAATTTCACCGGATCGAGCTTAGATCTTCGCTGTCCTGATCTGAAGTTGATAGTTTTTGAGGTGTTTGGGTGATTCGGTGAGTGGTGGTTATCTCTCACGCGGACCCAAAGGAGTATATTGGTTTGGTGGTTTGTTGGAGTGTTGTAGATAGTGATTTCGTGCATTTTTCCCTTAGATTCAAGTGTAGATCCATTACTTATAAAGATGTTTACTTATAGAAGTTCATTCATCTAGTTGTAGAGACAAAACCCATGATTTATATTTGTTAGATCTATGCTAGAAACCCATGATTTATGCATGTTAGACTTATGCTCATTTATTTACGAAGTTACCATTATAGTTAATATTGCTTGTTAAATCTTGTTTGAATGTTTGATTGTTTGGATTGATGATTGATTTGATTGTTTCAAGTTAGCTAGTAGTTGATTTGGAACAAGATGGTTGAAGATGATTCAAAAGCTAAGTGGAAAGGCTCTTGAATGGTGAAAGCTGCTTGTGGCATGTGAAGCGGATGATGAAGCTCATATGGATGGATTCGAGGACTTTGCTATAATTAGAGGAAGCAAAGCATGATGATGAAATGGACTTTGCCATGATATTTTGAGGCGAAGTATGATGATGAGATGGACTTTGCTAAGATGCGTTGGAGCAAAGCATGATGTGGAAGCCTTGGTTTAATCCAGACGGGATCATCCCAAGCATGTTGATTACTCGATGATGCGGTTCGAGTTGGTGGATAATGGTGGGCTCGAGAGGCGCTTGAGCTATAATGGGAATAGTCGTCAAGGAGGATGACTAGAAGGCTGAGATCTTATCGTTATTGAAGGTTCTAGCAAGCTCAAAGCAAGAGTACGTTGGGTAGATCCGTTATACCCAGGCACGGGTCATGATGACGTGCTAGTACTCTGGGTAGATTCGTTATACCTAGGCACGGGTCACGATGACGTGCGGAGTTATGTCTAGAACCGGGGTTGCCATTACCCCTTGACGGATGGTTGAAAGATGAGTTGGTCATTCAATTAACGATAAAATCAAGGCAATGATAACAGTGATAGCCAGAGTCATGGATGTTTGGTTGTATCATCATTCGGCCTCAAGAGCGGTGTTTTCTGGGTGCTTATCTGATCTTGGTTTAGGCCTTGGGGGTTTGTATTTGGAAAACATCGACCTTGACTCGAGTGATTATTGCTTTACCTTAATTATCTGCTTTGCTATGTTGTTTCTCCTTAGTGTGTGTCTGGGGGCTATCACTATAGAAAGAGGTGGAGTGGGATGGTTTGGGTTCCTATTCCTTCTTATCCTTTATGCTCTTTTGGTATGTTTGATAGTTGATTTACTGCTCACTAAGACTTTGTCTGACTCAAGGTTTTATGTCTCCTCTTATTACCTTGGGCTGTTCATCCATGTTGGGATGGGTAGACTAGGTAGCAGGTGACAGGTGCTGTTCTTGGAGATCTACGCTGATGATGACGAAGACGAGCAGGAGGCTTTTGCATATTTTTCATATTATATGTACTGGGTGTTCCGCTGCTTGTATATGCTTTGAGTGTTACGTAGTGAGGCTTTGATGTATGGATTATTCATATGTTTGTATAAAACTACTATGATGCTTATATGATGATATTCTGTTCTATGGAGCTTCACTATATATATTTCTCTATTGTATTTTATCCATGCGCTGTGAGTTACGATAGATTCTGCGATGTTTATTATACCTTGACTATCGTCCATGGCTGCCTAGCACTTTTTAGCGCATTATTTCCTTGTTTGGTGCGGGAGTCATGGGTGGTCGTCGCAGATAATTTAAATGATCAACCTGATACGATTTCTCAAAACCACACAAGTTTTAAAATCATTTAAATTTAAACTTGAAGTTTGCTTGAAAGCTTGAAAATTTATTCCTTGAAATTTGTTCTAAAAACTTGATCAGTATCTTGCTTTAAACTTTGTTCAAAATTTTGTTTTGAAAACTTACCAAAATTTTACATTTTCTTTTACCCTTAACCCAGGTTAGTTTATACAAAGCAAAAGAAAGGAAATCCTGAACCAAATTCGAAATTACCCATGCAATTACCAGGGACTCACTTCATCTCCTTCCCCACAATACCATAACAACCCAGACCAACCACTGACACGTGTGCACGCGTGCACGTGTCCAGGCACTCCGGCCACTTCCAGTCGACCTTGCCACCCTCAACACATCGTCAGTCATTTATACGAACCTCCGGACAACACATCGATTTGTGACAACTACGAATTCGAAATTTCACTGCTTAACCCAAACTGGAATAACATTCTATCATCAGAGAATCTCCACGCATCGCCTATCCCGACCACGGGTGACCACGGCGACACGTTTATAGCTTCGCCAAACGACGACGAACCAAACCCCCCCGGTTCGATCGCTTGAATCGCAATGTCGACAACGACATTTCCTCGCGACTTCGACCTTCAAAACACCCCACAAAACCCTAAATTGACTTCGTCCCCCAAATTTACGCAATAGAATTTTTTTTTAACATTTTTCCCGAAATCATGAAGGGTTAAACTTGCTTCAACTCAAGTTTCAACAATTAAAATTGATTCAGTCATCCTAAATTGGTAAAAATATAGTTTTTATTCAATCACGAATTACACCTAAGATACATCATTAAAAATCATCGTATTGGTTTTAAAAATCATAATGTTGTATGTTTATACAAGTTATATAATCAAATCTAAAATTTATACTACTTGAATAAATTGAATAATTTCTTATTTGACTGTAAAGTGAGTTTACAGTGACCAGTTTCTTCATTTCAAGCTAAAGAAAAATTTGGATCATGGGTTAAGTTTAATCAAACGTAATTGGTTTAAAAAAATCCTAAGTTTGAAATGTTTTTTTTTTTGTATAAAGAAGTATAAATTTTTCCTACTTATCTTTGTTCAGGTTCTGAACAAATTTGAAGAACATCACCCAAAAGAACTTCCAGTAATTAGCAACATCACAGAACCACTTATTTGCAATATTTACAAACAAAAATTTTTCCTGAACCAACTATCAAGATTTATATTTAGAGAATTATGTTTACTCACCTTGGAAAAAACAGAGAAGGACAGAGGAAATTATTGTTAGAAACTGCAGACTTGGTTTTCTTTAAACCCTGTTTTTGTTTTCTTTGATCTTGAATATAAAGTGATGTTTTCTATTTTTTTTTCTTTTCTTAGGTTGATGATGCTCGAACTAAAATGAGGGGAGAAGGCTGATATAAAGGAAATGATGCATATAAAAGATAGTGTGCAGGCTTGCATTTCTTTGCTGGTACAATTGATAGTATTTTTAGTTATAGGCATGGCTGATATATACTAGAGGTAAGTTGCATTAATTGTTAAGTACTTTATTTCCTTTTTCTTGTTCTAGCCTTGCATTATTTTACTCGGCTAATAGATGATATAATTTATGCTGAGAAGATTTTTGTGTTGATGGCTAAAGGTATTTGTCTTTGCTTTGAAATTTAAGTGAAGTCCTAGTTAACATGTTGTTAGATCTTTATTTGTTTATACATAGTTGAATATATATATATGCTAGTATCTTCTTTTACAAGTTTTATAGAAATTTACATTTGCTTTTGTTTCATACTTATCTATATTTTTGGTTGTCTTGTTGTATGCATACTTTTGTTTAATATCATACTTCAATGTTCTTAGCTTTGCATTTATTTTGTCATATGAACACATTTCTATTTTAATTCTGTTGTTTGAATTTTAACTATACTTATTTATTTTATTTACTTATGCTTAGTATTTATAAAGTTTATTTTATTTTCAAACATTTTTGAAAGACTTCTTTTTGAATTTTTCACAATTTAAAATCAAAAAATTAATTTAATTACTAATTTAAAATTAGTTAAAATCCAGGAACGTTACAATTAGTTTCGGCCGTTCATATAGGGCTATCGTTTTTGACGGTAGATCTTCGATGATAGCTCGATCCGATAGTGCTGCGTCGAAGAGGAAGCGTAGGGGAGTCTATCGGCACGGTTATGATGGGTTATTGGCGGCAAAGGTCGCCACGAATTGAGCTGAATGGAGTAGAGGCTGTTCGTTTCTAGTGAACTAGGGGGTCGCGATCGTCGTGGTGGTGGCCGGAGGGGCGCCAAGAGGCGGCGCGTCTGGGGCGGCAGTACAATCGATGGGAGGTGATCGTTGGCAACGGCTCTTCATGTTGTTCGAGCAATCGAACATATTAGGGTTTTATGACCAGCGTGTGGACGTGGCCTGAGATAGTAACTCCTTTTTTTTGTTTGTTTGTTTTGTTTCTTTTATTTTAATTTAAATTGTATATTGTTTTAATCAACGTAACTTTCGCATACGAGGTCCAGTTCATGCGCTGTTTGTTTTGCCGGGATCATATCGAAATTCCAGACATTTTGACGCTGGTTTTGACGAATTCTGAGACTGTTTGAATTTTGGGCTTAAATTGGATTTAAATCAAATTTAAATTCAAAAAGTGAGTGTTTTAATCCACTCACAACTTCTATAATTCCTTATGTTTGTTAAATTAAATTTACGATCGATGTGATTGGAAATTTATTTATGACTGTTTGATATATTTTTAATCATCAACTCAGTGAATTTGAATTTATCTGAATTAAATAATTAAATAATTTATTATTGAATATAAACTACCAGTTAAATAACTGTTATTGATTATCAGTTCTATATTGATATTTATTGATTGATTTGGATGGTGATTGTGATGGATGTGTGACTGTTGATATTGGATGAATGGATGTTGTATTTTATATCTTTATAAACTGCAAGTTCACTATGGGTTGAAATGATTCATACCCGAATGATCCATAGATTAAGGAAAAATCATTATGAGTTGAAATGATAGACTTGAGCGATTTTACGGATGTTATTTATTTCGAGATTGCGGTTTGAAATGATATATAACCGTAAATATTAAATTGCAGATTGAAATGATAAATATGTGCATCACATGACCCTAGGGTAGAGAATTATATTCGGACACCAGATTGGTTAAATTAATTGAATTTTAAATCCATAAATTTTTGAATTTAATTAAATGATATTTTGAAATAAAATTTGATTTATATAAATTGAAGTATTATTCGAAAATCAATTTTTATGTTGAAATGCGATTGGTTAAAAAGGAATTGCTTTAAGAAATTTAATTGAAAGTTTAAAGTTAAATTTTAAGTAAATGAAATTGTAACAACCCACATATTTTACGATTATATATTTAAATGTTTTATTTAAATATAGCATCGTTAGTTGGATTTTTGGGTCCGAAATGTCACTTTTTGCAAACTGTCAAATTGGGACTCGAAATCACTTCCATTGAGTTCAAAATGGCGTTTGCGATCTTTTTGAGTATAAACTTCGATTTGTTTGGAGTTAGTAGAATTTTGCTACTTTTTCTATTTGGGCTTTGGGTTTGGGTTCAGCCTACTATCCTAACTTAACACCCTAACTCATTAACTCTTCTTCCATTCACTCATTTTCATTTCCTATGCTCTAGCTTAACTGAAAATAGGGGAAAAGAATGGGAAATAGAAGCTCCAAGCCCTAGTTTCCTTTGCAAACTCAAATTCTTGCTCCATAATTCAAGAGAAGCTATTGGTAAGCATCCTCTTCTTCTTCTCCAACTCTTTCTCTCTTCAATTTCAGAAATTCCTAAACCTAACTTAGGAAATGGTTCTCTTTTAAGCATAGATTCAAGCTCCTTGGGTTGGAATTGAAGAGTGGTTGTTATTGCCTTGCTCTATAGCTTCTTCTTCTTTGTTTTTGAGTTAAAAAGGTGAGTTTTGAATTCACATCTACTTATCTTGATATCATTGATGTTAGGTACGACTCCTAACACTTATTTAAGTTCATTTTCTTTTGGTTTAAATTGATTTGGTGAACATTTTAATTTTTTGGTGTTTTGAAGTCAAAAACTCTAAAAATCATAGCTTTGACGTTTTGATCATATTTTTGGAGGTGTATAAAAGAGCCAATAGGCTGGGTTGTCGATTGGCATAAACCCTTAGTGCCATTGCTCGTTCGGTTGCAATTTGGAAGAGTTTGCTCTTCATTTGATAGGCTGAAAAACAGCCCCAGTGCCAGTCAGTCGACTGACCGTAGCAATCAGTCGACTGGCTGTAGCAAATGATTGTTCCTGGGACTGTCTACAGAGGTTGGGAGTCTCTGTTTCCTGCAATCAGTCGACAGGCCTCTGTAATCAGTCGACTGACTATAGGAGATGAAACTTCCAGGTTTCTGGATCAGTCGACTGGCCTCTGTTGTCAGTCGACTGACCTGCTTGTTTTTGTCTATTTTTTCCTATTTTGCCAGGTTTTCAAATTTAATCGATTCGTGTTGATTCCAATTAGTTGTTATCACATTTTTGGACTTTGATGATTCCTTTTCGATTTCATACACGGGTTTTTATAAAATGATCTTTTCAAATTGTATTAAAATCTCGTTTCTTCAATTTTTTATTTCTATTTAAATCACACACACACAATTTTGCACTTCGAGCGAAGAGGGAGGAGAATTAAATGATTAGATAAAAAGCGTGCTATGAACACGTGCTTTCATCTTTTCAGTTAATTCCTAATCTATTCGTTTGATTGTTTTGAACTTTGGGTTTGGTTTACCAATGAGATGAGGTAAACTTTGTACTGTTTTGAGTGTGAAATTGACTAACGGATAGTAAACCGTTTAGTGCGAGCGTGTGGTATGGGACTCACGTTAACATTTTTTGGGTTCCTACCGAGGAGTTTGCGACACATATTGCCTGTTAGTGGCGTCCAGTACTGGGCCTCCGGACCTCCGCCATAACAGTTTGTTGCCTTTGGGTATGTTACCTTTGGGTTTGTACCTTCGGGTTTGTTGCCCTATAGTATCGCTTTTGGAGTTGGTCCTTAGTCACCGCTCGAGAGATATTTGGGTTTGTGCCTTGGGGCTTGTGGATCCTTGTTTATACAGTACTGAGCACGTGCATTTTCTTTTGTTTCTTTGATATTTATATTCCCTAGCGTATCACTTTTCGGTGTTGGTCTTTTGAACCACACGATATATAGCAGTTACCTTGTGGAACTTGTGTTACCTTCATTGGTATTTGTTATTTGCCTTATTGGCTTGATTTGGGATATTCATATCCTTTGTTATTTGAGTTGCCGATGACATGAGGCTTGTTATGATTCATCTTTTGTTTGATGATTGAGTTATCTCTGTTAGAGATATTTGTTATACTTTATGACCTTGCAGATTCATTATTGTTCACTTTATCTAACTGATTTGTTTAGCTAGACTGACCCGTGTATTTTATACTCGGGTCAGACCGAGATGTTTCAGGTTAGGTACAATTGGACTTAGCCTATTTTGCTTTCGCATGGACTATTCTGCTAGCTTCTTTTTGTTATAGATTTTTGTGTAGTCCTTTTTGGTTGTAACTCTGATATGTATTCTTTTGGACTTTCCTGTATATTGTGGTTTGCTATACCACTTGCCATGTATACTCTATTATGTATCTGTATATGTGTATGTGATGGTCCACTGTTCTGTGATGTATATTACATTGATTTGTTGTATTCTGTTCTGATAGATCCTCCAGCCACCTATGGTTTTGTTTTAAGTATTTATTGGATATGTCGATCCGCTTGATATGGCAATTGTCGATGTATTCAATAGATAGTTAAGGCAAGGCTATAGATGGTCGCTCCTATCCTGCTCTATTCTCCGCATTAGTAGACGGTATTATCTAATAATACTCTTTGCTAATGTAGGTCTCGGAGTGGGGTGTCACATCTCGGTATCAGAGCTGAGTTCAGAACAAAATATGATAAACACAGAATAGAAGCACATATTATGGTACATCCAAGTGTAATGAGTGTTATAAATCTTTGAATCATCGTGCCCTTATTCCTTCTACTCCAAAGGCTAGATAGAATTTGGGAATACGTCTAGGGATGCATCTTTTCCGTAGTATTCCACATTTGTATTAATGATATCTACCTTGTGGAAATCCTTACCTTATCTTAAACTTTTAGCTTATGGCTGGAAGAGGCAGAGGACGACGCTCGGATGCTGGGCAATCCAGTGGCGCGCATCCGGATGGCGTTTATATGTTTGCTGATCAGTTTTTGGAGTTGAGCACTCAGCCTCCAGCTCCTACTCGTGTATCTCCTCCTCGCAAGTCTGCCTTTGCACGCTTGTGCAGTGATTTTTCTCATCTTGGAGGAAAACCTTTTAAAGGCTCCGAGTCTGTTCTTGAAGTCCAAGCTTGGGTTCGCACGTGCGAGCGTATCTTCTCTCGCATGGATCTTTCTGATCATGATAGAGTTCTGGTAACTTCTAGATTATTGGAAGAGCGTGCCCTTGATTGGTATGAGCTTCTAATAGCCGAAATTGATGAGTCTGCTCTTTCTTGGACTCAGTTTCGGGAGCGATTCGAACTCAAGTTCGTTCCTGAATCTGAGAAAGTTTTATTGGCCCGTTGCTTTCTTGAATTGAAGCAAGGGAAGTCTTTCGTTTCTGAGTATGTTGCATCATTCGAGGCTTTATCTAAGTATGGTCTTGAGTTCATTAGCACCTCTTATAAGAAGAATCTGAAGTTTGTTTCTGGTCTTAAGAAGTATCTTAAGAAGTCTTTAATGCTCCGGCTTAAGCTTTCTTTTGAGGAGTTGGTAGATTCGGCACTTCATCTCGAAGCCATCGAGAAGAAGTGTGATAGTGGTGATGATGTTGAGGTTTCCAAGAACCCCAACAAGAAGCAGTTTCCATTTCATAAGTCCAGGTCTTTTCCTTCCAAGAAGAAGAAGGTTGGTGGTCCTAACTTTCAGACTCGGTCTTCTGGAACACCTTCCATTCGGAAGTGTTTCAATTGTGGTTCTCCTGATCATATGATTCGAGCTTGTCCTAAGCCTCTCTTCTACCGCTATTGCAAGAAGGAAGGTCATCATGTTTCCTCCTGCCCTACTGTTCCTACTAATGCCAAGTCTGGCAAGCTTTATGCTGCTTAGGCTTCTGAAGGTTCTTCTCAGCCCAAGGGTATATCTCTGTCTGTTTTGGAAGGTCCTGCTTTATTTCATGACCATAGTATTCGAGTTCTTTTCGATACGGGTGCTTCACATTCTTTCGTATCAAAGAAACTCGTCGATGATTTATCTTTGGATGTTCCTTGTACCGTTACTTCTTTAAGGATTTGTTCGTCGACGGAAATTCTATCGGTTTAGAAAACCGTCGAACGAATTTTGAAATAAAATTTTACCGCAAGCGCACGGTGTACGAATGTAGCACGTGGCGAATACGGGTCGATCCGCAGGGAATTGATGATTTTAAAAATTCTATTCAATCAAATTATACCAAAGTCGAGTGAAAGTTAAACTAAAGAATTAGAAAATTAGCTAACGAAAAGAAAAGAGATGCAAATATAAGAGTTAAATGACAATTTAGAGAATAAATCCACTCTCTAGACCATGTAGTTCAACACATATGAAATCATGATCTCTCTTTTATGGACATTAGTGCTTTAATTGATGTGTTTATCATAAGTATGGCATATTTGTGCTATTGATTAGCTAACATAAGCCATCAAACTATAACACACCCCTTAAAGCACTTACCAACTTTGATGACAATGACATGAAAATGAAAATGAAATCTATTTTAAGTATGGCCTATTAACTATTGATTAGAAATATAGACCATCAAATTTTAATTTCAAATCACTTTCTTTTGCCATAATCATATTTTGATGAAGAGGCAATTAGTGTTAGTGATTGTTTAAGCATAGCCTATTTGGTGTCAACAATATAGGCTATCAAAATTCAAAGCAAAAACAACTAGTAACCATTTCCATCATCATCATTAAGCACAAAAAGAGAGCATGAATTAACAAAATGTTGAAGCTACATTAATTAGAGAGCTTCATTACCCCTAAATTGAAGGGGTTTAGCCTCTCATATTTGTCATCATATGAACAAATGTAGCAACAACATGAAAGCAAATAAGAAAGAAAAATGAAAGCAAATGAAAAGAAAACTATTCTACTTGCATATAGTTAAATCTACACTACTAGCATGAAAGGAAATGAACATGTAAGTAAAATGAAACACTACTTAACATTGCATAAAAAGAAAAGAAAATTACATAAAATAAAAGTGGCTAAGTAGCCATGAAAAGAGAAAGAGTGCTTTCTTTTATTTGATCTAAACTAAACTAAAGAGAAGGAGGCCTAAGAGAGACTAACTAAAGAGGAGAGAGTGTTACATGAAACATAAGGGGTATATATACAAGTTTAAAACCCTAATTCCTATTTTTGGGGAATGCCCAAAATGCCCATGAGAAAGTGGGGGGGCCAAGTTATCATTAGCATGTTTTAATCCCTACTTAAATGTACATGAAGCCATTAAATCCATAAGCATGTGCATTAGCCTTTAATTTGTACATTAAGGTAGGTGGGTAGGTGGGGTCCTCCATGATCTTCACTTTGAATTATTTCAATCTTCATTCCTTTGTATTGATTTTGTGCATGCATATCTTCATGAAACCACTTGTAAAAGTCACCAAATTTCCTACAAAAAACATAGAAATTTCTAAGTAAATTTTCACAATTTAATAAATGCACAAAAATGACCATTTCACCCTTGTATGAAGATGAATGTGTGACAATTTGGAATTAATGTGAATTTTGGTTAAAACAAGTTAAAATACCCAATATGATCATTTATTTAATTTAAATAGAATAAATATGGCGATAAAAATGTGCACATTTACGTGCACATCAAATACCCCTACACTTATCTTTTTATTCGTCCTCGAATAAAGGAAAACCAAGATAAATCCGTTTTCGTAGGGAACACGATTGCATTGAGCATATGCAACAAGCCGTTAAACCTCTGGGTGTCCCCAGTAGGACGAATGTTGTCTCGTGAGGGTTTTTAGCGGATACTACCCACAAAATCCAAATGCAGGATGCAAATATTTACAAAATGCAAGATTCCTGAATGCAAGCTTTATTTACAAAGATATGGATGCAAGTTTTGGAAAATATTTACAAATGAAGGATTTATTTTTAAATTGACACAAATAAGTTAAATATAGGTTTTGGTTATTATCTCGAAAAAATTTTGTTATTTACTCGTCAAAATTTCCAACAAAAATCAAGTTATCATAGCAAATAGACTATAGTTTAACTCGTTGATTTGGTTGATAACACAACGTAACTATGAAATGGATCCTTAGCTGATTGTCAAAGTTTACCAAAGTGGTATTTTCATTTCTTTTCAATAACAAATCAAATCAAATAAGTAAAAATAGTGTTAGGATTTCAATTGCTTGCTCTCTCATTATTTGCAAGAAAAATTACACACCTAGCTCAGGTAAACTGAGGCCAGATATACCACCCATGCACTGCCTTTCGGGCTTATGTGAGGGTAGTATAGAGCATGGCGAGTGCACACACTTTCGTGCATACACTTATCGACCGTAGGTGATTTTTTTTAAGTCTGTTCTTCTTTTTAATTTTTTATATGTGTTCCATACACGCATAACCGTGAGGGCTTTTAAATGAGTATGAAAGCATATAATCAAAGATTCCAAGTAATTCACACATGCATAACCGTGAGGACTTTTAAATGAGAGTGAATACTTTGAATGTTATTTTTTTATATTTTTTTTAAAAAAAAGAGAGAGTTTTGCAAAATCATATTAGCACCATTTAACTTAGAAGACAAAAAAATATATTATATCCATTACTTTAAATCAACCACCTTTTAAAACAAAGATTTTCAATTAGGATGCATTTCATAATTAACACGTGTGAATCTACCTATATACCAGTTAAACCATTGTTATTTGTAATTTAACTTCATTTTTATTTTTGTTAAGACAAATAAAATTTCAAAAATTTTAATTTAATAAACCAAAACCATATATTTATCCTATAGTGTTTCTTTAAAAATAAATCAAAATGCTAAAAAAAATTTTGCATTTTAAAATTTTGATATTTTTTTGAGTTTTGGAAGAAAAAAGAAAAAATGAAAATTTAATCATGAAAAATCAAAAAGAAAATGAGTTTCCCCCCACACTTGATCTTGACTGTGTCCCCACAGTCAACCCAAGTGGAAGAAGAAAAATAAAAACATAACCTTTATTTAAATGAAAATGAAAAGATGATTATTTACAAGACATGAGAAAGTATACAGTCAAAAAGTAAATGAAACGGTCTTCTAAAGACCAATTCATTTGTCTTGTCAAATGTGCAAGACACAGCTTAAGCACGAAAAACCAAATCGTAAAAGATTTCGAAGTTGATTGTTAATTTGGAAAAACGAATTTTGTTTTATTAAAAATTGAACGAGTTGTTTTGTTTTCGATGATTCTTGGGGTTGATAAAACAATTGATTGAAGTTCAAGTTTATTTTCACCAAATTCAAGCCTATCATCGATTTCAAAATCAAAATGATGATTCAAATCATCCCCTTTAGAGTTTAACGACTCGTTTTCGAAAAGTTCATAAAACTCGTGTTCATTAAATTCATCTTCCTTCTTTGGATTATCAACAACTTCATCGCATAAATTCATTTCAAAATCCAAAGTTGTTGTCTTCAAATTTTCAGAAAAAGGAAGATCGAAATTTAAATCGAGTTTCACACCCTCAAAAGAATTGAAATCCAACTCAATTACCAAATTTTAAACAACATCATTAAGAATGTCATTTTCAGTTTCGAAAGTTGTTATTTGAAAATCGTCGATTAGGGTAAAAGATGGATTATCGCTTGACTCGTCATGCTTTGGGATTTGATTTTGTTGTTCACGTTGTTTCATATAAGTTTCAAATAATAAATTTGTGTGATCATCATAAATTTCATTCATTTGTTCAACAAAATCCAATTTGTAGTTATTAAATTGAGAATTTTCGATTTGGATTTGTTGAGAACAAAAATTTTCACTCGTAACATGGTTAAGATTATTCCCATTGCCAAATTCGTTTGAAAAGTTGTTCCCATTTTCATGTTGAGTTTGAAATTCATTTTGGAGTTCGAAATTAAATTGGCATGGGTTATAATCATAATCGTTTGAATTTTGAATTGAATTCAAATTTTGAAATCCTTGACTCAAGTTATTACACAAATAAGAATTACATAAATCATTTATCTCTTGATTTTGTCGTGTAGAAAGTTCGAGTAAAGATGAAATCATTTCAATGCTATTTACAAGAGTCGAAGGTTGGTCATCATTTTGAAAATTTTGTTGTTCGAGATTTGAATTATTTACACAATAGTTGTTGTTAAAATATCCATACGAATTTGGACTGAAATCATATGGATTATATTGATTTTCACAACTATTGTAAAATTCAAGTGAATATGGAAATTCAGACATTTTCAAGAATGTTTTTTTTTGGTTTTTTTTATCAACGAAAAATATTTACAAATAGAATTTAATTTTTCAAAATGGAAAATTGATTTTTATTTTGTTTTTGGATTTTCAAATTTTTTTTGGATTTTTTAAAACGATTATTTTTTTTTGGATTTTGTTTTTCAAAGGAAAAGGAAAAAAAATTTCAAAGAAGAAGGAATATTTACAACTTTTTTTAGTTTTGGATCTTGAAATTTTTTTGTTTTTTTTTTGTTTTTAAATATGCATGAACTAATGCAACTAAATGAATGCAAGGTTTTAATTACAAATGAATTATCCTAAGTTAAATCAAAATTGTATAATCACACTTTGTCTTAGATAAACAAAATAGTTCTCAGCCAGGTAACGGATAGGATTTATCGGTGCACCACGAATCACTGTAGCAATGCAGCCGAAGGTTTAAGTACCTTCAGAGAAACAACCACTATAATATTTTCGAATCACCGTAATATTTATAAATGGTTATTGCTCTGCCGTAGCCTAGACACCAAGAAATTAAATTGTTCAAAGAAGACAAATTGTCGATATACAATTAAGAGTTATCAATGTCTAACCGTTATTATTAATGAAAATTCTAGGATGCAATCAACAATGCAACTATGAATGAATTTTTTTTGAAATTTTTTTCAAATGCAAGTAAACAACAATGCAAGAAAAACAGAAACAATAGATATATAAAATGCAAGCAGTTTTTTTTAAGCAATCAAAGCAAGTCTTCTTCTGCTGAATTTCTGCTTTGGCAACCTGAAAATTAAAACAAGATATATACAAGTTTATTATTTTTATTTTTGCAAAGAAAAAAGGATGAAACAAAACTAAAATCAATGAAAGAAAAACAAATTAAGCAAACCCACTTTTTTTTTCAAAGTACTTGAACAAACTAAACTTCACAATCAAAAAGAAAACAAAGTAAATTTCACTTGGGCCAAATAAGAAGCAAACTTTATTAAAATAAACTAAAGTAGAGTTAAACAAAAACCTGCTCTAGACTTTACAAAACTGAATTGTATCTGGCCCAACAGACAAACTAATACTTGCTAAACACTATTTATCAAACCCAAAAGCAAATTACTCTACTCATCCCAAACGCTATTCATTTCCTCTTCCTCGTAAATTTTTAAATCAAAATTAAACTTCCAAATTAAAATCGAATTCGAAGAATTAAACTGCGGGTGATTTCGATTGTCGTTTCTGGTCTGGTTTGTTCAGTGATGTTGGAAGTTGGGGAAGTTGGAGCTCGACTGTAATTTTGCAGCGGTGGATTTGGAGGAGTTGGCGATTGCAGAGGTGGAGGCAGTGGAGGTGGCGATTCGACGGTCGAAGGATGCGGTCGAGCTTGGGTTTTCTGGTTGCAGCTGTCGTTGGTGTTGGGTGTTGTTGACAGAAATGTTGGCGGAGTTAGGCTGTGGTTTCGTGGGGATGGAAGCGGAGGGTTCGTGGTGGTTTGTGATGTAGTGAGTATTCTCGTTTGGGAAGAGGCGGTAGTGAAATGTGATGTTGATGAACTGTCAGGCGACAGTTGTGGGAAGAGAGTGGTAAAAGCAAGTAGTTGTATTTTAGGCAAGAGTGTACGTTGTAGTACTTGTATCGCCAGAGTTGTTGAAGGTTGAGTGATGTTTGTGTGTAGAAGTAGCAGCTGCAGTATGGTGTAGTGTTTAGGAAAAGGAGGTGGTTGATGGAGACTGATGGTCAGAGGAGCTTGTATAGGTAAGGGCACAGAGATGATGGGTGGAGGAAATGAAATGTTTGTAAGGTTGTATGGTATGTGAATGAGAGTTGTCTGTTGTAGAGGATGGTGCAGAAGCAAGGGGATGTGTAGGTGAATGGATGACTGGTGAGGCAGTAAGGAGCAAGAGGAGTTATTGGTGGCATTGTAAATGCTGAAGGCAGATAATGGTTGTAAGGCAGAGAATGGGTTGAAAGGTGATTTGTATGTGGCTGTAGCAGCAGAAGTTACAGGAGTATGGAGATGCAAGAAGCACTGAGATGACAGGGGTATATGGTGACAGTATGTAGTGGCACTCTGCAGTTTTGAATGGTGGTATGGAAGTGGCACAGTGGGTAGTTGAGAAGATGTTGAAGCAACTGCACTAATGGGTGGTGATGAAGAAGATGAAGTTTGAGGAGTGATGCATTGAAGATGTTTCAGCAGCAGGCAGAGGTGAAATGGTAATGAAATGTTGGGCAGAGGTGAAATGTAGCAGAGAAAAATGTAACAGAGAACAATGTTCTTTTTACTAAATATGTAATGGCACAAAAGAAATGCAGTATTTTTTTTTCTTTTGGCAAAGAAATGAAATGCACAGAGTGAACAAAGAAATGCACACAACAGAAATGCAAACTAAAAAAAATGAAATGCAACGTGATTTTTTTTAATAATAAATATGCAAATGCAAAACAAACAAAAAGAAAACAAGCACACAAACAATTGCAAGCAAAACTCACACAACACACAATTTCTTTTTCTAAATGCAAACACACACAAAATAAAAACACACAAAAATCACACAACAATAATTCGAAGAATAGAAAATTCAAAATCAAAGCAAATCCCCGGCAACGGCGCCAAAAACTTATTCGTCGACGGAAATTCTATCGGTTTAGAAAACCGTCGAACGAATTTTGAAATAAAATTTAACCGCAAGCACACGGTGTACGAATGTAGCATGTGGCGAATATGGGTCAATCCGCAGGGAATTGATGATTTTAAAAATTCTATTCAATCAAATTATACCAAAGTCGAGTGATAGTTAAACTAAAGAATTAGAAAATTAGCTAACTAAAAGAAAAGAGATGCAAATATAAGAGTTAAATGACAATTTAGAAAATAAATCCACTCTCTAGACCGTGTAGTTCAACACATATGAAATCATGATCTCTCTTTTATGGTCATTAGTGCTTTAATTGATGTGTTTATCATAAGTATGGCATATTTGTGCTATTGATTAGCCAACATAAGCCATCAAACTATAACACACCCCTTAAAGCACTTAACAACTTTGATGACAATGACATGAAAATGAAATCTATTTTAAGTATGACCTATTAACTATTGATTAGAAATATAGACCATCAAATTTTAATTTCAAATCACTTTCTTTTGCCATAATCATATTTTGATGAAGAGGCAATTAGTGTTAGTGATTGTTTAAGCATAGCCTATTTGGTGTCAACAATATAGGCTATCAAAATTCAAAGCAAAAACAACTAGTAACCACTTCCATCATCATCATTAAGCACAAAAAGAGAGCATGAATTAACAAAATGTTGAAGCTACATTAATTAGAGAGCTTCATTACCCCTAAATTGAAGGGGTTTAGCCTCTCATATTTGTCATCATATGAAAAAATGTAGCAACAACATGAAAGCAAAAAAGAAAGAAAAATGAAAGCAAATGAAAAGAAAACTATTCTACTTGCATAAAGTTAAATCTACACTACTAGCATGAAAGGAAATGAACATGTAAGTAAAATGAAACACTACTTAACATTGCATAAAAAGAAAAGAAAATTACATAAAATAAAAGTGGCTAAGTAGCCATGAAAAGAGAAAGAGAGCTTTCTTTTATTTGATCTAAACTAAACTAAAGAGAAGGAGGCCTAAGAGAGACTAACTAAAGAGGAGAGAGTGTTACATGAAACATAAGGGGTATATATACAAGTTTAAAACCCTAATTCCTATTTTTGGGGAATGCCCAAAATGCCCATGAGAAAGTGTGGAGGCCAAGTTATCATTTGCATGTTTTAATCCCCACTTAAATGTACATGAAGCCATTACATCCATAAGCATGTGCATTAGCCTTTAATTTGTACATTAAGGTAGGTGGGTAGGTGGGGTCCTCCATAATCTTCACTTTGAATTATTTCCATCTGCATTCCTTTGTATTGATTTTGTGCATGCATATCTTCATGAAACCACTTGTAAAAGTCACCAAATTTCCTACAAAAAACATAGAAAATTCTAAGTAAATTTTCACAATTTAATAAATGCACAAAAATGACCATTTCACCCTTGTATGAAGATGAATGTGTGACAATTTGGAATTAATGTGAATTTTGGTTAAAACAAGTTAAAATACCAATATGATCATTTATTTAATTTAAATAGATTAAATATGGCGATAAAAATGTGCACATTTACGTGCACATCAGGATTGTGAATCCTATTAGGGGATCTGCGACCCTTAGCATGCTTTGTGACGATGTTGAAATTATTTTATGTGGCTTTTCTTTTCGTGCGAATCTGCATGTTATTTCTTATCTGGTATTCGATATGATTTTGGGTATGGACTGGCAAGTGAGATACGATGCTAGGATTATTTGTTCTGAAAGAATTTTATATCTTCGACATCCGGATTCACCTACTCAGCTATCACTTGTTCTTCGGGATGTGGATAATTCCGAAATGGCTTTATATTCTCTTGACTAGAGAGATGATGATGATATATCTCATATTCCTATTGCTTGTGACTTCTCTGATGTTTTTGAGCCTGTTTCGGGTTTGCCACCCAAACGGGCAATTGAGTTCCACATTGATCTCATTCCAGGCACGCAGCCAGTTAGTCATCCTCCCACGACGATGTCTACAAAGGAAAATGAGGAACTCAAGAAGCAGCTTTTAGAGCTTGAGTCTAAGTAGTTGATTCAGTCCAGTTTTTCACCGTAGGGAGTCGCAGTTGTCTTCATGAAGAAATCCGATGGAACTCTTAGGCTTTGCATTGACTATCGCAAGCTTAATGATTTAACCATCAAGAACAGGTATCCATTGCCTAGGATCAATGATATGTTCGATCTATTGAGTGGTGCTAAGGTCTTTTCTCAGCTCGACCTTGCCACAGGTTTTCATCAATTATGAGTCGTGGAGGATAGCATACCTCTTACAGCTTTTCGCACTCGATATGGTTCTTTTGAGTGGCTCGTTATGCCGTTCGGTTTGACGAACGCCCCTGCTTTCTTTGTCGATCTCATTAATCGAGTATTCCAGGAATATCTCGATAAGTTCGTCCTTGTGTTTATTGATGACATCCTTGTTATTTCTAAGTCTGAAGCCGAGCATGCTAATCACTTGAGAATTGTCTTGAGTACTCTCCGTCACCATCAGCTTAGAGCCAAATTCTCCAAGTGCCATTTTTAGGAGAATAAGGTTAAGTTCTTAGGCCATGTGGTATCTTCCGACGGCATTTCAGTCGATCCCTCAAAGATCGAAGCCATCCAGAATCGGAAGAGGCCTGAGAATGTGCATGAAATTCGTAGTTCCCTTGGATTGGCGGGTTATTACCGTCGGTTCATTAAGGATTTTTCCCATGTTGTGCTTCCTCTCACTTGCCTTACTCGGAAAGGCATTCGTTATATTTTGTCTGACAAGTGTGAAGCTTCCTTTCAGGCATTAAAGGAACTTCTCACTAATACACCAATTCTTATGGTTCCCGAAGGGAATCATGATCTTGTTGTCTACACTGATGCTTGTGGTAGTGGTCTTGGTGCTATACTTATGCAGAAGGATTGGGTAGTTGCTTTTGCTTCTAGGCAACTGCGTCCAAATGAAGTTCGCTATGCCACTCATTATCTTGAGTTATCCGCCATTGTCTTCGCCTTGAAGATTTGGCGACACTATTTATTGGGCGAGCGCTTCATTCTTTATACCGATCATAGATCCTTGAAGTATTTGTTCACTCAGAAGGAACTCAATATGAGACAACAGCGTTGGCTCGAGTTTTTTGCTTCCTATGATTTTGATATCCTGTACACCCTTGGTAAGGGTAATCGTGTTGCTGATGCGCTTAGTCGTAAACATTCGGCTGTCGTTTCTATGATGCTTGCCGAATGGGATATTCTTGAGATTCTACCTTTTTATGAAATTCGTGATCGAGCTTCATCTTTGGATTCTCCTATTCTATTATTTAGTTTGGGAGCTCGACCCATTTTATTGGATCATATTGCCGATGCTCAGCAACAAGATCCAGAGTTGTTGCATCTTATTCAGCTTAGTGAGACTGAATCACGTGATGAGGCGTTGCGGGATTTCAGCATTGATTCTCATGGGTGTCTTCACAAGAAGAACCGTCTTATTGTGCCTTCTGATTTTGCACTTAGGCGTGACATTCTTGATGACTGTCATCGTTCTAAGTATATCATTCATCCTGGAAGTAGTAAGATGTATGCCGGTATGCATCGTCTTTATTATTGGGAAGACATGAAGCGCGATGTGGCGAGTTATGTGAGTAATTGCATAACTTGTCAGCGTATTAAGGCTGAACATCAGCGGCCTTTGGGTCTTCTTCAGCCTCTAGAGATTCCATTGTGGAAATGAGATCAGATTTCGATGGATTTCATTGACGGCCTACTTCGTTCGAGATTGGGCCATTCTAGCATTTGGGTTATAGTTGATCGCCTCACCAAATCTGCTCATTTTGTTCCTATTAAGTCTAATAGGACTGCTTTTCATTTGGCTAAGTTATATGTCAAGGAAATCATGAGACTTCATGGTGTTCCTAGTTCTATTGTGAGTGATCGTGATCCTTTATTCACAAGTCATTTTTGGCAGAGTCTTCAGCAAGCTTTGGGAACAAAGCTTAATTTTAGCATAGCTTATCATCCGCAGTCTGATGGACAGACTGAACGGGTGAATCGTATCTTGGAAGATCTCCTCCGTATTTGTATTCGTGATTTCGGTGGTAGTTGGGAGGATCACCTACCTCTTGTAGAGTTTTCCTACAACAATAGTTTTCTGTCCAGTATCGGTATGGCTCCTTTCGAAGCTTTATAAGGAAGGCCATGTCGATCACCTTCTTGTTGGTTGGAATCTGATGAGAAGCTTATTCTTGGCCCAGATTCTGTTCGTGATTCTTCTGAGAAGATTGATCTTATTCGTCAGAGAATGAAAGAGGTGTAGAGCCGCCAGAAATCCTACGCGGACCGTAGAAAGCCTCTCGAATTCTCAGTTGGCGACTTCGTCTTTATTCGTGTTTCTCCTTTGAAAGGGGTTATGCACTTCAGTACGACTGGGAATTGGCTCCTCGCTTTATAGGACCATTTTCTATTACTGAAAGTATTGGCCATGTGGCTTATAGAGTTTCACTTCCAGCTCATCTATCTGGCATTCACGACGTGTTTCACGTCTCTCCACTTCGGAAGTGTCTTCGAGAATCGGATTTGGTTATCAATTCTTCTGATTTGCAAGAGCTTGAGGTCTCACCAAACTTATCTATTGTACAGCAGCCTATTCGCGTACTTGCCTCGGAGGTGAGACACCTTCAAAACAAAGACGTGCTGCTCATTAAAGTTCGATGGTCCGCTAATCCTAATGACTGTACTTGGAAAACCAGAGAGTTTATCGAGCGATCTTATCCGGGTTTTCTATCTTTGCTTAGCAATGGTGAGAATTTTTTTGCATCTCAAGCTTATTTCCTTTTCTTTTTGGGTGATGTAATTATGTAGTTGTTACAAATATTGTCTTTATAAATTGCGTGGACATAATTTTGTTAAGGAGGGGAGATGTGTAACAACCCTCATATTTTACGATTATATATTTAAATGTTTTATTTATGTAACGACCCATAGATTTCGACCATTTAATTTGTTTATATAATAGGATTTTGTAATTTAAATTTAGTAGAAATAATAGAAGGTGATAAATTTTATATGGGAATGAACACTAATTTAGAATACAACAATGGTAATTTAAGTCTATTTATAGAAATTTGTATAATATTCAAATGATGGAAGTAGAAAATGATTCTTACCTGGATATAAAATATAATAAGAGAAGAATGTCATCTATATATAAATTGAATACGAAAATTTGAGGAAAGTATTAAACTGAGTTAATATAATAAACATTGTTAACAGAAATTTGAATAAATTAAGGGATTATGTTAATGCAGGTAATAATCTATAAATTGGAATGAACAATGCCATTTGATAAATTATTTTAATGATACGACTAAGAATAAATGAAATAATTTGGGTTAATTGGTATTCAATGAAATTAAAGGTTAGAATATTCATAGCTAAGGATTAAGATGAAATGGATTGATGTATGAAAAATTTAGGGATAGAATGGCAACTATTATAAATTACCTAATATATTGGGAAATGAATTCAGGGTCAATAAAGTCCATTTAAATGGTAAATAATTAATGTTGTTTTGATAATAAAACGTACTCTAAAAATTTATTAATATAGTAACCAAGGTGTAAATGAAAACTTAATAGAAATGTTGGTTATTTTGTAAAATAATTAATAGAATGTATAGTATTTAAAACCCTTAATTAACATGTTCAATTGAAAGAAATTGCAACATTTGTTTGGAAATGACTTTTACTTGGGAGAATGTGAAATGTAATACCATGTTTATGAGGGGTTAAATTTTATATAAGTTTTATCAGTGTTTTAAAACCTTATTTTATAGGCATATATTAATGTCATGAAATAAAAATTTAGCGTATATGAAATTTTAAGTCCGGATCGATAAGTAACGAACTTATGAATGCAATTAAAAGCGAATAGGTGGCAATTAATATAGGTTGCTTGTTTATTTAATATGTCAAATAAATCTTTGGTAATCAATTTGAATAAAATCTAAATTTAACGTTTTGTAAGGTAAATTAGAGAAATAGTCGAAAGTAACGTAATTTTTTTTCATAAAATGATAATTAATTGAATTAAGGAATAGATGGCAGGATTTATAGATTTATTGGAATTTAAAACTAAATATTTGGATTTATTGCAAATAAGTAGGATTGGAATTAAATTTTATGTTAGTTAAAAAGAAGATGGTATGTGAGGAAATTTATGTAATAGTTTGAATCCAATGCTTAATCCATCTATAATATGACTATTGGTTAATTTAAAATATAGAAAGCGAGATTTATTAATTAAATTGAAGTATAAAATACAATATTGGAAGTTATTGCAAATAAATGAAATTTAACGTTTAAATATTACGTTATTGAAATTAAGATGAAATTTTGAGGATTGTAATGTAATGAACCATTATCCAAAGTTAATTTCATCTGTTTGACAATAATGAATGGAGTAATTGCTGATTTATATAACTATATGGAATTATTGGGAATTTTCTTATAAAGCCTGATTTCAATAAATTAAGGTTAGTACGGGAATTTATGAATTAGTCAACTTTAAATTTACATATAAATTTGTTTAAAAATTTGGGCAAATGATTAAGAAAATCTAAAGGGATAAAAATGTAAGTTTGAGAATTTAAATTTTTAGATTTGATTTAATTAATCAATTCTTAATTTATTTAATTAATATAAAAATAGCCATTTTTGTCACGGACTCGGATTTCGATGAAACCAGTTTCATCGGATCCGTATCGGTGAATTATTGTAGGGTTTCAAGTTTCGGATCGATCGGACCTGTCGTTTGATCGTACGGACGTGAAACGCTTTGAAATCGATTTAATTAAAAATCAATTTGAAATCAATTTGGAAATTTTGTTTTCAGCATAACTTCTGCATACGATCGAATTGGACGTGAAACTTTTTCCATCGCGTTCAGAATACTTTAAAATACCTATTTGGATATATGGGTTTAACAAATTTCGTTCCGGGGTCAGAACGGGCTTTTTGGGCCAACTACCGTTTACCACGTTCGAAATTCGTACCCACCTAGCCTACTACAGTTTGTCTATAAATATGCTGTGATAAACCCTAGCCTCCATCTTCTATCATTTGTCTGTACGTTCTTTTCTTCAACTCCTTCTCCTCCTCAAATGGATGCAAACCTAGATCTATTCCAATTCAAAATTTCCAATGAAAATTCAAACTCTCCAGAAAAATCCGGAAAAAATATATGTCATAGTTCTCAAAATACGTAATTCAATGGTACAGTTCGTTTTTCGATCCGGGTTGTGGTTTGCTCAGAAAAATTTGAATCATTTTCGGTCGTTCATCATCGCCGCGACAAAATTCGTCGGATCGGGAAACGGTTTCTGGGTTTTGACGAGTGGACGATGGGGAGTGCATCTATATGGTTTGTTCGTCGTTTTGATGGCTTGATTGGCGCGTAAAATTCGATTAGGGTTTCACTTAGAGGCGGAGGCTGTAGATATTTTTCACGTCAAAAATATTGTCGCGACTCAGTCGCGAGGCAGGGTAGTGCGCCTCGTTCTAGGGGTGGAGGCGGCCGGCTTCGATCATCTGCTAGAGGGGCGACGGCGATCATTGCTTGAGGCTGCGTACGCAATGTTGTTTTGGTTCGTGCGTTTCTGTTGCCTGGAGGAAGAAGGTTGTTTGATGACGTGGCGGTAAAATATGTTCTCTTTTTATTTATTTTGAAATTGAAATTTAAGTGCAATTTTCGCCATATTTTTCACATACGAACTCCATTTCACGTGCGATTTTTTTGTTAGGATCGTAATTTAATTCCGAACCTGATGTCGCTTGTTTGGATGAATTTGGAGAACGTCAAATTTTTGGGTTTAAATTGAATTTAAATTCGATTTAAATTCAAAAGGTGAGTGTTTTAACCCACTCACAACTTCTAAAAGTTTTTATGTTTGTTAAATTTATTTTAGATATGAGTAGAAATTTATTTGTGACTGTTTGGCATGTTTTATTCATCATATCTGTTAATTCGCATTTATGTAACTTAACTGTTAATTTATTTTATTTATTGCATAAAATTTGACAGTTAGAATTTATTTTTGCACATAAATTGCTAGTTAACAGTCATTAAATTTATTATGGATTATAAACTGTTAGTTAATATCTGTTATTGATTCCTGTATAATTCATATGCTCTGTATCGATGATTGTTTAAAATTGGATGATGATTGAAATTGATGATTGATGATTGATGGATGAATGGATGTTTTATTGTATATCATACACTGCAAGTTATCATGCATTTTTCATTTCATCCGGGATTGTGGTTTGAAATGATATACAACCGCAAAAATTTTATTTTTAAATTGCGAATTGAAATGATAAATATCCGTACCACTTGACCATAGGATAGAAAATTTTATACAGGCACCGTGGTCTATATATAAATATTTTAAAGTGATTTCTATGGTTTGGATGGGATACGGTTTATAAAAAAAAATTTAACTTTGATATTTTATAAATATTATTCTTCTATATATATACATATGAAGTTAAAAATTTGAATTCAAGCAGGGTATAAATCTGTTAAATAAAAATGGAATTTGAGAAATGGAATTTGATAATTTATATTATATGTTTAAGTTGGAAATTTTAAGATATGATATTTATACTGGATTTTTCCAAGATAATTTAAAATGAATATTTTAGTATAAATTAAATTGAAGAAAATATTTAATTGCTAGAAATTGGAGTTTTATTTATTTATTTTATGTGAATATTCAAAACTAAATAATAGAACATTTAATTTGTGGAAAGAATAAATTCCAATTTTAGTTTTGAAATAGTAATACTCCAAATAGATATATATATATATATATATATATATATATATATATATATATATATATATATAAATTGAAGTGGTAATGGAACTTGATAGTAATATTTAAATTTTGGTTTAAAACTTTAAATAGAGAAATATATTTGTAAAGCCATGGAAATTATTTTCTTTACAAAGTAAACCTTAAAGGTAAACCATTTATTTTATATTCCGTTGAATATCCAAACCATTCAAGTTTAGAAGTTATGGTTTTAAAATTTTGAATTCCGAAATATTATGTTTTGAAAGTATAATTCAAATGTTTGGTGTCCAGATATTATAAATTTTTAAAGCAGTATGATTTTTGAAAAAGAATTATATTTGGGATAAATGGTATCATATTGTTTTGGGTTTTAAAAAGGATATCATATTCATAGTTTTGAAAAGGAAATTTTTATTCTGGTTTTTAAGTATAAACTATTTTTAAATGACCGCGGTGTTATAATAACGATTGGTTGGCAAAGAGACCGGGATCGGATATGGGCATACTCTTTGTCGATACCGAAAACCACTTTGACTAACCGTGTACGCGGTGGAGATTCCAGAATGAAGTAGGTTGGTGGCGACGTTTCCTGTAAGGTAAATACGTGGACCCAACTCCCATGAGTTGGCACAAGGTGGCTAAAATAGGAGCGATTGACGGGTTAATGAGGTCATTCCTCTGATCGGGCACTCCTCTTCGATATTATACTTTGACTTTGGATTGATTCAGTGGCCACTTTTACTTTGATTTTGGGGGAGTTTGTTCGAGGTGGGCGGTAGCTGCGGCTATGCGTTACCATCGGCCCGGAAGCGTAATTGGTATATCTACCCTGGCATTGCCTAGTTGTGCCGTGTCACCTACCATACCGAGCCTTTACTACGAGTTTCTATTTGTGTCGTACCTATGGAGTATCCTCTGGTAGCTTCCCGATCAGGAGGTATTACGGTACTGTATAGACTATTGGCATTTTACGTGTTAAGGTGGAAAATGTAAAGCCTTAACGCTATTCAAAAGTAAGTTTACTTTACAATTAGACACTATTATAATAGCGCAATATACTACATAGTAAATAGTTTAACGGATCCTTAAGAGATGTAAATCCCGAGCATCTTTTGAGTTACTGCACATATATTTATTTCTGTTAAATTAACTCACATAAGATCTTTTAGTTCTGACTCGAGTGTTTTTGTCTTTTCAAATTCGCTCGGGTCAGTCCGAGCGTTTCAGGATCAAAGACTTTAGCTTTGGAGGACGAAGACGAAGAATTCGTATTATTATTATCTATTTTATTGCACACACTCATATTGTTCCGCTGCATTGATGATATTGGTAGGTGTAACGCTGATATTTATTGTACAAGTGAAATAAAATATTTTGTAAAACAGCTTTATGAACTGTATATTTAATTATTATATTTTATCCTTCCGCTGTGAGATTCTGTTTTGTTTTATTTCTTCTCTGTTTTTCTTATTTACCCCATAACAGTCCGCCCTTCCGTATGGTTTGAATTGGCACGTGTGACGGTTTAAATCGTGCGAAAAGGCGTGATGTTACAGTTGGCATCAGAGCTTTGGTTTAGCGATAAACCTTGGCTTTGTGGGGTAATGACTCTTTGTTAATAGGGTATTAATATCCTATGGGAGTCGCTGAGTGAGTGTGTGTGTGTGTGTGTGTGTGTGTGTGTATGAGAGAGCGTATTTGTTAGTGTTATAAAGGGATTTTTATATTGTGTTAATCTGTTCCGTTTTGTATTTATAAATTCTGGTTGATGCATGAGACGCTATGTCATCAATAGGGATTTCTAAACACTTAATAGGACAGACCTACATAATATTTGTTTTAATATAGGTGAATGAAATAATTTTGCCTATTATATTTTCTATATATAAAATAAAATTTTCAAAAGATATCTATATTTGGTTGTAATAGATTGGTTGTTAAGAATAAAATTTATAAAAATAGGTAAAATAAGAATGAAACTAACAATCAATGAAATTTGGAAATTTTAGAACTTAAGTCCGGGATTTTGAAAATCTGCTTTCAAAGGATTTATGAAATATAATAATTTGGGTTATAAGTATTTTCTTATATAAATATTTAGTATAATTCGGAAAAATTGTTTTAAAGAATATTTTGGAGAAAATAAATTTTGTACTTTCCTCTCTATCGCTGGAAAATAATTTCGGTGATAGCGGCTGCATCATCGACTTTCATTTTCGAGTTTCGAAGGGGAAAGGCTACTATGGTAATTCTACTGCAAATTCATTTTGAAAATATCTAAATTTTGAATTGTTTAAATAAAATTAGAGGTATATAAGTTATAAGAATATATTTATCTATTATTTTAAAATAAATTGAAATTTTACCCGGTATTTAGTCCTTAAATTTCCATGAATAAATTGTTTCAATTATGGTAGTGAAATGAAAGGTTAGTAAATAAATAATTGGAACCCTTAAATGAAGTAAAAATTTAATATAATAGATAGATAAGAAAATGTAAATAAGTGTTGTAAACCTTAGAAATTGAATTAATGAAAATCTTTACTGATAAAAATTGATGCTATAAAGTTGTAAATGTAAGTTTAATTAAAATGTTAATATAATTGAAACAATAGAATGGAAGCATTAAATAAATTAAAGGTAAGCTGAAATTGTAACTTATAAGAAAGGGTAAAAACTTATGGAACAATGAATTAATTGATAGTTTCAATTACTGGAATAAATTGGAACGTAGCTAATTAATAAATTTCACTCTCTGTAGGAAATAAGAGATTTTATGATAGGTTATAAATGGTATTAAATGAAATTTTGAAATTTGTAACCTACGAAATAAAGAACATTATTATTAAACATTTAATTTAGCATGGGTAATTAATAAATTAAAACCTCAAATGGAAATAAGAATTTAATGATAGGTTATAAATGGTCTTAAATGAAAGTTGAAATCATAACCCATGAAATAAAGAATACTATTATTAAACGTTAAATTTACCATAGGAAATGAGAAACTTGTATAAATTTCAAGTATATTCTTTAAAAACATATATAACTTACCAAATATTAAAAGTTGAAATGTTTAATAGGAAGTGAAATTTGTATAAGAAGAAACTTGAAATAATGAAGGTATTTAATGAAATTGATATCAAATGAGAATTTAATGTATAAACTTAAGTATAAATTGAAATTTTACCATAAATAAAGGTAAGTATTCTAAATAGGTGATTTTAAACTTAAGTTAATAAAATGAAATTCTTTAATAAATAAGGATTGATGTGTAGGGTTATAAACTTAAGTATGATTTAAATACTGCCAGTTTAATATAATGGAAAGTAGGTAATATAAATAAATGACTGCAAACCATAGCAATAAATTAATAAAATCTTTTACTTATAAGAATGAATGTTATAAGGTTAAGAATTTAAGTGTAATTAAAATGGATTACTATAATTAAATATAATAGGAATGAAAGCATTAAATGAATGATGGAAATTTGAGAAGTGTATTAAATATAATACAAATAAAAGAAACTTGCATGACCTGAATAAATAAAAAAAATGAATAATTGTAAGTAATAAGTAAAAATAAAGGAAACAACCACTGATGAGTAAATAAAATTAAAAGTTGTTAGAAATAAATGTAAATTATAAAAGGATAATTTATGTGGTATGAACAAAAACTTATGAAAAAGGGTTTTAAGAAAATAAATGAAAATAAAGGATAAACTGTTATATGAATGAAAAGATCAAACAGCTAATGTATGAAATAGAAATTTTATAATGAGTTAATTGATTGTTGGATGAATTGTTATTGTTTGATTTATGGTTGGTCGGGTAAGGAAATTTGAAGTAGTTGGATGAATAAATAATCTATTCTGTTCAATCTAAGACTGTTGAGTAAATGATGCATTGATAGTTATTTTTTTCATTCCGTACCATTTCGAGTTTTGAACCCGAACAACTAGTTGTTTGTTTGATTATATGGTTGTTTTATATTTGTTGTGTATGCTGTTTGTTGAAATGGATGGTTGTTGGATTAATTTGTTGTTAGTGATTGAAACCACTTAGAGATTATTTGAAAATGTTTTCCAAACTTTATTTATTTAAGTACATAAAGAGATAATGATTACTAAACGAGTATATTTTATTTAAAGTAATAAATTAAGTAAATTATTGTTTATAAGTTAATATTTGTAATAAGATGTATTGTTATTTAATTCTTTCTTCTCCCTTCTTTTTCCTTTTCGGGGACGAAAAGTTTTGAGTGGGGGAGAGTGTAACGACCCGTAGATTTCGACCATTTAATTTGTTTATATAATAGGATTTTGTAATTTAAATTTAGTAGAAATAATAGAAGGTGATAAATTTTATATGGGAATGAACACTAATTTAGAATACAACAATGGTAATTTAAGTCTATTTATAGAAATTTGTATAATATTCAAATGATGTAAGTAGAAAATGATTCTTATCTGGATATAAAATATAATAAGAGAAGAATGTCATCTATATATAAATTGAATACGAAAATTTGAGGAAAGTATTAAACTGAGTTAATATAATAAACATTGTTAACAGAAATTTGAATAAATTAAGGGATTATGTTAATGCAGGTAATAATCTATAAATTGGAATGAACATTGCCATTTGATAAATTATTTTAATGATACGACTAAGAATAAATGAAATAATTTGGGTTAATTGGTATTCAATGAAATTAAAGGTTAGAATATTCATAGATAAGGATTACGATGAAATGGATTGATGTATGAAAAATTTAGGGATAGAATGGCAACTATTATAAATTACCTAATAAATTGGGAAATGAATTCAGGGTCAATAAAGTCCATTTAAATGGTAAATAATTAATGTTGTTTTGATAATAAAACGTACTCTAAAAATTTATTAATATAGTAACCAAGGTGTAAATGAAAACTTAATAGAAATGTTGGTTATTTTGTAAAGTAATTAATAGAATGTATAGTATTTAAAACCCTTAATTAACATGTTCAATTGAAAGAAATTGCAACATTTGTTTGGAAATGACTTTTACTTGGGAGAATGTGAAATGTAATACCATGTTTATGAGGGGTTAAATTTTATATAAGTTTTATCATTGTTTTAAAACCTTATTTTATAGGCATATATTAATGTCATGAAATAAAAATTTAGCGTATATGAAATTTTAAGTCTGGATCGATAAGTAACGAACTTATGAATGCAATTAAAAGCGAATAGGTGGAAATTAATATAGGTTGCATGTTTATTTAATATGTCAAATAAATCTTTGGTAATCAATTTGAATAAAATCTAAATTTAACGTTTTGTAAGGTAAATTAGAGAAATAGTCGAAAGTAACGTAATTTTTTTTCATAAAATGATAATTAATTGAATTAAGGAATAGAAGGCAGGTTTATAGATTTATTGGAATTTAAAACTAAATATTTGGATTTATTGCAAATAAGTAGGATTGGAATTAAATTTTATGTTAGTTAAAAAGAAGATGGTATGTGAGGAAATTTATATAATAGTTTGAATCCAATGCTTAATCCATCTATAATATGACTATTGGTTAATTTAAAATATAGAAAGCGAGATTTATTAATTAAATTGAAGTATAAAATACAATATTGGAAGTTATTGCAAATAAATGAAATTTAACGTTTAAATATTACGTTATTGAAATTAAGATGAAATTTTGAGGATTGTAATGTAATAAACCATTATCCAAAGTTAATTTCATCTGTTTGACAATAATGAATGGAGTAATTGCTGATTTATATAACTATATGGAATTATTGGGAATTTTCTTATAAAGCCTGATTTCAATAAATTAAGGTTAGTACGGGAATTTATAAATTAGTCAACTTTAAATTTACATATAAATTTGTTTAAAAATTTGGGCAAATGATTAAGAAAATCTAAAGGGATAAAAATGTAAGTTTGAGAATTTAAATTTTTAGATTTGATTTAATTAATCAATTCTTAATTTATTTAATTAATATAAAAATAGCCATTTTTGTCACGGACTCGGATTTCGACGAAACCAGTTTCATCGGATCCGTATCGGTGAATTATTGTAGGGTTTCAAGTTTCGGATCGATCGGACCTGTCGTTTAATCGTACGGACGTGAAACGCTTTGAAATCGATTTAATTAAAAATCAATTTGAAATCAATTTGGAAATTTTGTTTTCAGCATAACTTCTGCATACGATCGAATTGGACGTGAAACTTTTTCCATCGCGTTCAGAATACTTTAAAATACCTATTTGGATATATGGGTTTAACAAATTTCGTTCCGGGGTCAGAACGGGCTTTTTGGGCCAACTACCGTTTAGCACGTTCGAAATTCGTACCCACCTAGCCTACTACAGTTTGTCTATAAATATGCTGTGATAAACCCTAGCCTCCATCTTCTATCATTTGTCTGTACGTTCTTTTCTTCAACTCCTTCTCCTCCTCAAATGGATGCAAACCTAGATCTATTCCAATTCAAAATTTCCAATGAAAATTCAAACTCTCCAGAAAAATCCGGAAAAAATATATGTCATAGTTCTCAAAATACGTAATTCAATGGTACTGTTCGTTTTTCGATCCGGGTTGTGGTTTGCTCAGAAAAATTTGAATCATTTTCGGCCGTTCATCATCGCCGCGACAAAATTCGTCGGATCAGGAAACGGTTTCTGGGTTTTGACGAGTGGACGATGGGGAGTGCATCTATATGGTTTGTTCGTCGTTTTGATGGCTTGATTGGCGCGTAAAATTCGATTAGGGTTTCACTTAGAGGCGGAGGCTGCAGATATTTTTCACGTCAAAAATATTGTCGCGACTCAGTCGCGAGGCAGGGTAGTGTGCCTCGTTCTAGGGGTGGGGGCGGCCGGCTTCGATCATCTGCTAGAGGGGCGACGGCGATCATTGCTTGAGGCGATGTACGCAATTTTGTTTTGGTTCATGCGTTTTTGTTGCCTGGAGGAAGAAGGTTGTTTGATGACGTTGCGGTAAAATATGTTCTCTTTTTATTTATTTTGAAATTGAAATTTAAGTGCAATTTTCGCCATATTTTTCACATACGAACTCCGTTTCACGTGCGATTTTTTTTGTTAGGATCGTAATTTAATTCCGGACCTGATGACGCTTGTTTGGATGAATTTGGAGACCGTCAAATTTTTGGGTTTAAATTGAATTTAAATTCAAATTAATTTCAAAAGGTGAGTGTTTTAACCCACTCACAACTTCTAAAAGTTTTTATGTTTGTTAAATTTATTTTAGATATGAGTAGAAATTTATTTGTGACTGTTTGGCATGTTTTATTCATCATATCTGTTAATTTATTTTATTTATTGCATAAAATTTGACAGTTAGAATTTATTTTTGCACATAAACTGCTAGTTAACAGTCATTAAATTTATTATGGATTATAAACTGTTAGTTAATATCTGTTATTGATTCCTGTATAATTCATATGCTCTATATCGATGATTGTTTAAAATTGGATGATGATTGAAATTGATGATTGATGGATGAATGGATGTTTTATTGTATATCATATACTGCAAGTTATCATGCATTTTTCATTTCATCCGGGATTGTGGTTTGAAATGATATACAACCGCAAAAATTTTATTTTTAAATTGCGGATTGAAATGATAAATATCCGTACCACTTGACCATAGGATAGAAAATTTTATACAGGCACTGTGGTATATATATAAATATTTTAAAGTGATTTCTATGGTTTGGATGGGATACGGTTTATAAAAAAATTTTAACTTTGATATTTTATAAATATTATTCTTCTATATATATACATATGAAGTTAAAAATTTGAATTCAAGCTAGGTATAAATCTGTTAAATAAAAATGGAAATTTTTTTGAGAAATGGAATTTGATAATTTATATTATATGTTTAAGTTGGAAATTTTAAGATATGATATTTATACTGGATTTTTCCAAGATAATTTAAAATGAATATTTTAGTATAAATTAAATTGAAAAAAATATTTAATTGCTAGAAATTGGAGTTTTATTTATTTATTTTATGTGAATATTCAAGACTAAATAATAGAACATTTAATTTGTGGAAAGAATAAATTCCAATTTTAGTTTTGAAATAGTAATACTCCAAATAGATATATATATAGAAATTGAAGTGGTTATGGAACTTGAAAGTAATATTTAAATTTTGGTTTAAAACTTTAAATAGAGAAATATATTTGTAAAGCCATGGAAATTATTTTCTTTACAAAGTAAACCTTAAAGGTAAACCATTTATTTTATATTCCGTTGAATATCCAAACCATTCAAGTTTAGAAGTTATGGTTTTAAAATTTTGAATTCCGAAATATTATGTTTTGAAAGTATAATTCAAATGTTTGGTGTCCAGATATTATAAATTTTTAAAGCAGTATGATTTTTGGAAAAGAATTATATTTGGGATTAATGGTATCATATTGTTTTGGGTTTTAAAAAGGATATCGTATTCATAGTTTTGAAATGGAAATTTTTATTTTGGTTTTTAAGTATAAACTATTTTTAAATGACCGCGGTGTTATAATAACGATTGGTTGGCAAAAAGACCGGGATCGGATATGGACATACTCTCTGTCGATACCGAAAACCACTTTGACTAACCGTGTACGCGGTGGAGATTCCAGAATGAAGTAGGTTGGTGGCGACGTTTCCTGTAAGGTAAATACGTGGACCCAACTCCCGTGAGTTGGCACAAGGTGGCTAAAACAGGAGCGATTGACGGGTTAATGAGGTCATTCCTCTGATCGGGCACTCCTCTTCGATATTATACTTTGACTTTGGATTGATTCAGTGGCCACTTTTACTTTGATTTTGGGGGAGTTTGTTCGAGGTGGGCGGTAGCTGCGGCTACGCGTTACCATTGGCCCGGAAGCATAATTGGTATATCTACCCTGGCATTGCCTAGTTGTGCCGTGTCACCTACCATACCGAGCCTTTACTACGAGTTTCTATTTGTGTCGTACCTATGGAGTATCCTCTGATAGCTTCCCGATCATGAGGTATTACGGTACTGTATAGACTATTGGCATTTTACGTGTTATGGTGGAAAATGTAAAGCCTTAACGCTATTTAAAAGTAAGTTTACTTTACAATTAGACACTATTATAATAGCGCAATATACTACATAGTAAATAGTTTAACGGATCCTTAAGAGATGTAAATCCCGAGCATCTTTTGAGTTACTGCACTCATATTTATTTCTGTTAAATTAACTCACATAAGATCTTTTAGTTCTGACTCGAGTGTTTTTGTCTTTTCAAATTTGCTCGGGTCAGTCCGAGCGTTTCAGGATCGAAGACTTTAGCTTTGGAAGACGAAGACGAAGAATTCGTATTATTATTATCTATTTTATTGCACACACTCATACTGTTCCGCTGCATTGATGATATTGGTAGGTGTAACTCTGATATTTATTGTACAAGTGAAATAAAATATTTTGTAAAACAGCTTTATGAACTGTATATTTAATTATTATATTTTATCCTTCCACTGTGAGATTCTGTTTTGTTTTATTTCTTCTCTGTTTTTCTTATTTACCCCATAACAATCCTCCCTTCCGTATGGTTTGAATTGGCACGTGTGACGGTTTAAATCGTGCGAAAAGGCGGGATGTTACAATTTAAATATAGCATTGTTAGTCGGAATTTTGGGTCCGAAATGTAACATTTTGCAAACTGTTGAATTGGGACTCGAAACCACTTCCATTGAGTTCAAAATGGCGTTTGCGATCTTTTTGAGTATAAACTTCGATATGTTTGGAGTTAGTAGAATTTTGTTACTTTTTCTATTTGGGCTTTGGGTTTGGGTTCAGCCTACTATCCTAACTTAATACCCTAACTCATTAACTCTTCTTCCATTCACTCATTTTCATTTCCTATACTCTAGCTCAACTGAAAATGGGGGGAAAGAATGGGAAATAGAAGCTCCAAGCCCTAGTTTCCTTTGCAAACTCAAATTCTTGCTCCATAATTCAAGAGAAGCTATTGGTAAGCATCCTCTTCTTCTTCTCCAACTCTTTCTCTCTTAAATTTCAGAAATTCCTAAACCTAACTTAGGAAATGGTTCTCTTTTAAGCTTAGATTCAAGCTCCTTGGGTTGGAATTGAAGAGTGGTTGTTCTTGCCTTGCTCTATAGCTTCTTCTTCTTTGTTTTTGAGTTAAAAAGGTGAGTTTTGAACTCACATCTACTTCTCTTGATATCATTGATGTTAGGTATGACTGCTAACACTCATTTAAGTTCATTCGCTTTTGGTTAGAATTGATTTGGTGAACATTTTAATTTTTGGTGTTTTGAAGTCAAAAATTCTAAAAATCATAGCTTTGATGTTTTGATCATGTTTTTGGAGGTGTATAAAAGAGCCAATAGGGCTGGGTTGTCGATTGGCATAAACCCTTAGCGCCATTGCTCGTTCGGTTGCAATTTGTAAGAGTTTGCTCTTCATTTGATAGGCTAAAAAACAGCCCCAGTGCCAGTCAGTCGACTGACCGTAGCAATCAGTCGACTGGCTGTAGCAAATGATTGTTCCTGGGACTGTCTGCAGAGGTTGGTAGTCTCTGTTTCCTGCAATCAGTCGACTGGCCTCTGTAATCAGTCGACTGACTACCGGAGATGAAGCTTCCAGGTTTCTGGATCAGTCGACTGGCCTCTGTTGTTAGTCGACTGACCTGCTTGTTTTTGTCTATTTTTGCCTATTTTGCTTGGTTTCCAAATTTAATCGATTCGTGTTGATTCTAATTAGTTGTTATCACATTTTTGGACTTTGATGATTCCTTTTCGATTTCATACAAGAGTTTTTATAAAATATCTTTTCAAATTGTACTAAAAGCTCGTTTCTTCAATTTTTAATTTCTATTTAAAACGAACTCACACAATTTTGCACTTCGAGCGAAGGGGGAGGAGAATTAAATGATTAGATAAAACGCGTGCTATGAACACGTGTGTTCATCTTTTCAGTTAATTCCTAATCTATTCGTTTGATTGTTTTGACCTTTGGGTTTGGTTTACCAATGAGATGAGGTAAACTTTGTACCGCTTTGAGTGTGAAATTGACTAACGGATAGTAAGCCGTTTAGTGCGAGCGTGTGGTGTGGGACTCACGTTAACATTTTTCGAGTTCCTACCGAGGAGTTTGTGACACATATTGCCAGTTAGTGGTGTCCAGTACCGGGCCTCCGGACCTTCCACACTACGGTTTGTTGCCTTCGGGTTTGTACCTTCGGGTTTGTATCCCTATAGTATCGCTTTTGGAGTTGGTCCTTCGTCGCCGCTCGAGAGATATTTGGGTTTGTGCCTTCAGGCTTGTGGATCATTGTTTATACAGTACTGAGCACGTGCATTTTCTTTTGTTTCTTTTATATTTATATTCCCTAGCGTATCGCTTTTCGGTGTTGGTCTTTTGAACCACACGATATATGGCGGTTACCTTGTAGAACTTGTGTTACCTTCATTGATATTTGTTATTTGCCTTGTTGGCTTGATTTGAGATATTCATATCCTTTGTTATTTGAGTTGCCGATGACATGAGGCTTGTTATGATTCATCTTTTGTTTGATGATTGAGTTATCTCTGTTAGAGATATTTGTTATACTTTATGACCTTGCAGGTTCATTATTGTTCAGTTTATCTAACTGATTTGTTTAGCTAGACCGACCCGTGTATTTTATACTCGGGTCAAACCGAGATGTTTCTGGTAAGGTACATTTGGACTTAGCCTATTTTGCTTCTGCATAGACTATTCCGCTAGCTCCTTTTTGTTGTAGCTTTTTGTGTAGTCCCTTTTTGGTTTTAACTCTGATATGTATTCTTTTGGACTCGCCTCTATATTGTGGTTTGCTATACCACTTGCCATGTATCATTTCGTATACAATGTTATGTATCTGTATATGTGTATGTGATGGTCTACTGTTCTGTGATGTATATTACATTTGAGTTGTTTTATTCTGTTCTGATAAATCCTCCAGCCACTATGGTTTTGTTTTAAGTATTTATTGGATATGCCGATCCGCTTAGTATGGCAATTGTCGATGTATCCAATAAATAGTTAAGGCAAGGCTACAGATGGTCGCTCCTATCCAGCTCTATTCTCCGCATTAGCAGACGGTATTTTCCAATAATACTCTTTGCTAATTTGGGTCTCGGAGTCGGACGTCACTGAAATTCTATTAGAATTGGGCTATTGTATTTGTTCAGAATATAACTTTGGAATATTTTGAAAATGGAGTAATTCGAATTGATATTTGAACATGGATTGAAAATGAGATGAAACTCAATAGTTATTGAAACTTAAAATTTAAGGTTTGAAATTTGGGTGTTGATTTGGAAATTGAAATTTGGTCCAAATGGGTTGAGATGAAATGAATAGTTTAATTTGATATAAAATCCAAATTCATATTTTAATACAAACTGTTTTAAAAATATATTATATTAAAATTTCTAATTATTAAGATTTTCAAATTTATTAAACTATTTAACCAATATTAACTATATAAATTATTTTAATCTATTTTAAACCAATGTAATTTACTCTGAACTAATTAAACCATTTTAATTCATTTTAAATCTAACTAATCTATTTTAAAGCTATTTTAGAGTATTTAACTATTTATAACTATTTCAACTATTTATAATTATTTAAACTTTTTCTAAATTTCCAGACTAAGTAAAGTGGAAGTGTTTAAATTCAATTCTTTGGTTTAAAAGGGAATAAGGTTAAATGATGTTATGACCTAAGTTGGATTTAAATGTTATAATAAATTGAAAATAATGATTTTGAAGAAAGGATTTAACCTATTTTGGAAATATGATTTTGGAAGAAAATATGACTTTTGAAAGGAAATATAATTCCGAACTATGATTTGAAAGTGAATATGATTTTAAAGTGAATATGATTTGAAAGTGAATACGATTTGAAAGTGACTATGATTTCAAAGTAAATATGATTTGAAAGTGCATATGATTTGAAAGTGGATACAATTTAAAAGTGAATAGGATTTGAAAGTGAATATGATTTGAAAGTGATATGGTTTGAGAATATGATATTTTGATATCAATTGTGAATTGACTTTTGAAATGTAAAAGAACCATCCAGTGTGTAATAAGCGATTGATTGTTAAAGAGATCGGGATCGAATATTGTCATACTCTCTGCCAATACTGAAAATCACTTTAACAATTGTGTACGCGGTGGAGATTTTAGAATGAAGTAGGATGGTTGGCGACGATCCTATATGAGGTATGACGTGACCCTGACTCCCGTGAATCAGCTTAGATGTGACTAAAACAGGAGCAATTGACGGGCCAAGTGAGATCATTCCTTCGATCGGGCACATTCCTTCGATACTATATTCTAATTTTGTGATTGATTTGGTGGCCACCCTTGATTTTTGATTTGGGAGTGTGTTTCGAGGTGGACGGTAGCTGCGACTATGCCTTACCACCAGCCTGGATGTGTAATTGGTATATCTACCCTGGCATTGCCTAGTTGTGCTGTGTTCAATTGCCCTAGCGCGCCTTCTACGAGTTTGTTTTGTACCATACTTATGGTACGGTACTATATAGACTATGGGAATATATAAAAATGTGTTAATGGGGACATGGATAATGCCTTAACGCTATTTTAGTAGTTTACTTTACTTTAGACATATTATAATAGCGTATTGTACTACATAGTAGGTAGTTTAATGAATCCTTAGGAGATGTGAATCTCGAACATCTCTTAAGTTACTGCACTCACGTTAGACACTGGATATGAGATGTCAAACCCCGTAAACATCTCCGACACCGTTCCACTCATATTTATTTACCGATGATTTTACTTACATAAGATCTTTTAGTTTTGACTCGAGTGTTTTGTCTTTTCAATTAGCTTGCGTCAGCCTAAGCATTTTAGGATTTGAAGACCTTATTTTTGGGGGCGAAGACGAAGATTGTATTATTATTATTTACTATATTGTTCCACTGCATTATACTGTTCCGCTGCATTATTTATTATTCTCTGGTATGTGTAACTCTGATTTTTTATTGTACTATAATCAAATGTTTTGTAAACAGCTTCATGTGCTGTTATTTGATTATTATATTTTGTTATTCCGCTATGAGATTCTATTTTTTTTTCTTTCTCTGTTTTTTTCTTATTCACCCCAATAACAAGCTGCCCTTCTGTATGGTTTGAATTGGCACATGTGTCTGCTTAAATGTACAAAAAGGCGGGATGTTACAGAATATTTGGGAAGTGATTTAATTAATAAAAGATTAATTAAGGGCATAGTGATTGCTTATGGTGCTAAATATTTATTGTTGCTTTGACAGTTAAATAACTGATTATCAAAATTTGGCCATTTTAGTTCCTCGACTTGATGTGGGAACTGTTTAGTCATACATTTCGTACATAGCCATCTGTGTAGGCTTGATTACGTTTGTGTTGAGGATGTTGATTCGTGTAGTGCGGAGTATTACTCTAATCTATCGAGTTTCCTTCTAGGCTGAAGGATAGCAAGTTGAAAGTTGGAGACATGATAAGTCTATGAGACCTAGTTTCTATGTGAGGTTGAGAAACGCTTTTGCATTGTTGGTGCGAAGAGACCGGGATCGGATTTATCTAAAAACCACTTCGGGCCAACAAATATGTGTTCGATTGTGCAGGTTGTGATGATATTGATAGTTAGGATTTTCATAGTGGAGATCTGCTTGTTGATCGTTTGGGATTAAAATCTCAATATACATATAGTAGCAGTAGTCTCTTCGTTATGAAATATCCATGGCAAGGACTATTCGCTACTAATCCTAGGGATTTCCCGACAAGATGTGGTAGGACAGTACACAACATGTATGGATGGACGAGTGTCTGAATTGCATTTCTAAGATTACGTGCATTGGTTTTTACAAACGTACATCAATGATGGCGAAGATAGCAACTTCTCTTAGTTAACACCCTCCTTGAGACATACGAGCTCAAGGGTTGTATTTTTGTGGAAGGGAATGAGTAATCAACGGGAATGGAAATGTGGCATTCAAAGTGATGTGATATGTGATATGTGAAAGGTAATCGTTACCTCATGCTTCATCAACCGAAAATGACCCAAACAGTGTTAGATGCGGCAGGGCTAAGTGGGTCATTCCCAAGTTGGATATGATCATCTCCTTCTAGATATATTTCTTCTCGCTATGATGCTCGGGATGTAAATTATTATGGTTTGTATGATATGAGGGCCCTCGGAAAGGTCGGTAACGACTGGGGGATGACATATTCGGTACTACCTAGTTACTAAGGTAGGCCAGTCTTGTGTTGGTAGAGTGAAGATGTTCTATGCCTCAGGACATCCATCTAGTGTTGTACCCATCGGAATGTAGTTCCTTCACCTGGTCATTTGTATGAAAATCCAAACTCCACTACGTGTCTGCCATTATGTTTGTAGAGCCTAGTATGCTGGAATTTAATAATGGTAAATTTTTTGGCTATTTTAATATTATTTGTGCCATAGACACTATTATAATATAAGATGATTTGATATGAAATGTTTCGGTTATCGTAAGGTAAAAACATGTTCGTGTTTATGTGTGGGCGTGCCTTACAAGATACTTTTGTTTTGAAAGGAAAAGTTTGGTAATTTAATTTATTCATTTAAGTGTGTTTCTCATGCTGGTTTGCCATAATGATCCGGACGTTCTTCCCTTTCAATGCTCGAGTCAGACCGAGTATATTTAAAGGTTCAGATTTGGTGCTTTTGGAGCTTCAGCAGCCGAGCTGGAGATCTTCATTTTCTTATACATGTATTTGTTTATTATCTATTGCATTATTGTTTGATATTATCGGCAAACGTAAGGACAGGTTATTATAACTGTCCGTGTTGATAATTAGTGCTTGATTGTTGAACTCTGATTGATGTATGTGTATACAGTTTCTGTTTTGTAAAGATCATTGATATGATATTATATATTTACTACTGTGATGTGAGATTTTGTATTGTTCTGTTTTGTTTTCTCTTCTCTCTTTATTTTCTTCTCTTCTTCTCTCTTCTTTTCTTTCTCATGACTTTCCGCCAGTATGTGCTTTTTGGGTCGGACATGTGTGGTTTATTGTCGATTCAAAGGGTACGGATTTGTGGGTCGTCACAACTCTCAGGCGAGAACCTCATGTCCGAAGGTAGGTGTAGCAAGCACGCTCATCAGGGTCCCAAACAATAATATTATAGGTAGGACCATCACTCAAAGGATCAGCAGAATCATCCATGACCAGGTCAATAATAGGTGGAAGTATAGTAGAAGGAGCAACCTGAATAATGTCAACAGGTGGAAGGGCAGGCATATCTGGGGCAGCTTTCAGAACCCATTTCCTAATAAGAGGTCTAGGAAGTGGGACCCACAAGGACACAGGAGCAACAGCTGTTCCACATGCACAAGAATTAGTGGAATGACCAAAAGACTGACAGGACGTACAAATATTCGGCTTCTAGCTGTAGCATACAAGAATCTCGGCTTCATGACCATTCGGAAGACGAAGCCGAAGAGAAGAAGGTAAGTGTTTGGTAGGGTTATCTCAATTAAGGCTTTAGCATAAACTGGTCTCTTCGTCGCCACTGTGTTTGCATCATAACATATGACCTTGCCAATAAGGCCGGCCAGCCAGTCAATACCGATTAAAGGCTGAAGCACTGAAGGAATACGAGAAAGATGGGCCCAGAAGGGAATAGATAATACCTTCTTAACCGCCCTGTCAACCGATGGATTCAAGGAAGTGATAATGAAAGGCTTTCCAACAATTAGAATCGGATCAGATTCTAGGACACAGTCTCTCTCATCATAATGGGAGAACTTGAAATAGTACATAGCATTATCAAAATGCACATTATGACCTCCTTTGGGGTTCCATACTTGATTGCATCTCGCTTTAACAAATTGATAGTCCGGTTTGGAATCCAAGAAAAAAACCAACCAAGTAGTCCTTCCAATAGTCCATGTCCGCTTGAATTACTTCGGAAGGAGGAGCCATGGCTCCTTCAAGCTCAACATTCTCAAACATTCTTGGGGAATGAGCACCCGCGTTGCTGGGCAGCGTAGTAAATAGTGAAGTCCATTTTTTCGACGCATCTGGTGGAGAAGTAGGGGTAGTAGGAAAAATGTAGACTGGCTAAATGCGTCTGCAGATTCACAGACATTTGCATAAGCAGTTCTAGGGCATTCACATTGTTTTAAATTGTCAGCTTCGACAGGAAGAACAGCCACCACATTCTCAATTGGTTCAACAGTAAGATACTCTACATTATCTCCACACAACAATCATTAACCATTATCATCAGAGAACCCAAAAGTAGGTACACAATTTTTAGACCATTGCTTAGTTGCACGACTAGCCGCAGCACCAAGCAAAGGCGACAGAGGGGAACTCAATACTGGAATGGAAATACCTGAGATCGGTAGGCATACAGAAGACTAGGGAATTGTGTTCGGTAGGGCAGGAGCAGATTTAGCATTGATGGAAGGAATAAGTTCCAATACATGTTCACTTAGGGGACCTGGAATGCCATGCGATGGATGAGAGGCCTGTTTGAAAGGCAACGGAACGACAGCTAAAGGAAGTTGCAGAGGCAGTATAGGGTTTGATTGAGAAAAATTCTTACCAGATCTGGTCTCCGAACTCAACACGGAAAGGGCTGGCGATGGAAGCTTCTTAGGACGAGGCATCACTACCAATAAAGAAGAAAGGAACAGTGAAAAGGTCGGTGACGAAGTAAGTTACGAAAGCAAAAAAAACCGCCAGATTCGAAAGCCAAAAATTCGTAGATTAGGTCATGTTTTCAATACTTCGATTAAGAACTTGAACCTCTTTTTAAATAATTAATTACAAGTTTAATCCTTTATTAAATCATAATTAAATCTTAATTAAATCTTAATTTAAATATTAATTAAGAAATAATTAACCTTTAATAAATAATTTGTTATAAATCAAACCCTTAATTAATTTATAGTTGGAATAATTAAACATTTACTTAATAATTAATTAATAATTAATCCTATACCTGATTAATAATTAACTGAAAGTAAATCATATACTTAATTCATATTTAATTAAAAATTAATCTTACTTAATTAAAGATTAATTTAAAATTAATCTCACTTTTAAAAGATAATTAATTAGTAATTAATCTCCACTTAATTAGTAAACCTTGTTTATTAATTATTAATTAGCAAACTTAATAAATAATTAGTTAATTAATAAGTCTTTAATTAATTTCTTGATCATTATTAATAAGTTTTTTAAAACATATCGCAAGTGTTTTAAGTATAAAAGCTTGACTTGTAAAAAGCTAACTTTTTAGCGAAACTGCATCCATAGCGACCATCGCTGCATGGATTATAACTGAAAAACATGTCTTGGATTTCGAAACATAACTCATGGAAGCTTGCTAACTTTTTCAAACATAAATTAAGAGTTTTGTAAAAATAAAACAAAGTTTTAAACTTTAAAACTCTTTTGATTTTTGAAAACAACTTATCAAATTGTTTACATAAGGATTCCACGTCATCAAACCATACAAAATGCTAACTTTCTTAACATACTCTCACATACTACTATCCGTAGCATATGAAATCATATCAAAACCACAAACACATGCAAAGATCTAAACTTTCCAACCATAACAACACTTTTAGACATTATTTCAAGTCTACTGCAAATTCACGTACAAAGACATATATAATCGCAACCAATCGATACAACTGACCAATAATCAAGCAATTTCATATGTAAATACTAAACATAAAATAAAGATATAATTTTTTTCAAAATGATATGAGTTTTACTCACCAAAGCTATGAAAGAAAAATAAATATTTTCTATAACTTGAAAAGAGCCTAGATCTTTGCTTCCTTTTTATAAAAACTTGATTTTTAGCCAAGAGAAGGACAAGTAGGCTCGGCCAAAGGCCTTTAGCTCGGTTAAAGGGTGGATTTGGGCATGACATCGGGGTATATGGTGGGTTTAGGACTTGTTTTGAGAAGAAAAGATGGTAGGAATTAGAAAGAAGTGACTTTTAAGAATTTTAAGAGTTTAAAATGGAAAAAGAAGTGATCTTTTGAACTTTAAAAATATGAAAACCATTAAAAAATTTGAGGGCCTAAGGAAGAAGAAGATGGAAATTTGAAAAGTAGAAATTGAAATGAGAACGGAGAGAGATAAATTCAAAATTAGTTTTATGGAAAATGAAGTAAGAAAAATTACCTAAATGCCCCCTTAGGTGCATACCCTCCAAATAAATGATGCAATATCATCACACATCTCCACCTTTACCTTGTAATAAACGTTGGTTCAAGGGTGCACCCCTTTTATCAATGTGTAACGCATGGATTTGTACCATGATATCATAAAATGTGACTCAATATCTTTTCATTTCTTTTATTTATTTCTTTCTTTTAAAAATGATCGCATCACTCTTACTTCTTAAGTACACTTATATTTGCATTTTTATCACCCTTAATTAAGTACACATTATTTATTTAAGTATTTAAGTGTGCTAGAATGTTACAACTTTTTAAACCACTTTTTTCATGGTGAAAATTAGGATTTTGAAAAAAGCTTTTCGCCCACATTTTCTTTGAACTAATTATTTTTGTAAACATATTTTGAAAATCATTTCACCGTCACCGGTTAATATTTAGAAGGGGTACTTTTGAGTTATAAAATCCATCTATTAATTATTTAGAAATATATCAATTATCCATATTTAAAGTGGTAAAATGGGTCATCACATTCTTCCAACCTTAAAAGAATTTCGTTCTCGAAATTACACCAAATGGACACCCAATACTATTCATAAGTCCGCATGATGTTCATAGATCATCCATATGTAAAATTTGATTCGATCACTATTCAAATACATGACTTCATTTTCAAACTAGTATCACTCACCCGATTCACTAGGGCGGACTCCGATCGGGCTTCTTGACTAGAAACCTTTGTCCTCCTTACATAGCCAAAGTATATGATAGAAAACTTTGGTTCCCTATCAAAAACCCTCATCAAGTGCTCACCGTCAAAATCGAGTGTTATCCGGAATGGAGTAAAACAGCTCAAGTCATGTACCCGAATCTTAGATTGAGAACTATATGAGAAAGGGAAATGATCTATGTACAACCTACATACTCACTAAATGTTCTTATTTATCCTTCTGCCTTCTTACCCTCCCATGAATATTTACGAAATCATTTCATAACAATTCCAACTAAGGTTCAAACACTTTTAGATGATACAACTTGTTTATGAAACCTTTCATAAAATCATAAAATTATTAACTTGGATAATACCCTCCTAGATCCTGAGAGCATATATATAAAACATATAATTTTTATTTCTTTTCACTTTTAACTATTCAGATGTAGGAAGAAAATAATTTTTCTCTTAAAACTAAGTTGACCAATCAACCTCTTTAACCATTCGGTCTGGTAAGTGGCTAAGAAGAGTATGATGATGATATCCAAACTCCATCCAAGAGTCCACTTTTTCTTAGACACCTCTATGGAAAAGATGGTTATTAGCCGGCCCAATAGCATTAAATAATAATTAACCTCCTAAGTGTTAAAATCCAAAAGGCATTGTTATCCCGCCTTTTAGTAAGGCCGTGATATCAAAAGAACGATCGAGAAACCAAAGAAAGTTCGTCTCAAAGATTGGTCAACTCATCATCTCAGAAAAACAAGTCTTCAAGTAGGTCGCTCACGACCTAACGAACTTCTAGCGAGTTAACAGTCCAAAGCTTCCAACGAGTTGGCAAAGTTCAAAGAGCAAGCGACCTACCGACCTAAAGGTCCCAGCGACCTACGACCTAAAGGTTCCAGCAACCAAGCTACTCTGAAGCTCTTGCGACCTAAAAACCCACAGGTTCAAGCGACCTAACACCATTGCGACCTAACGACCTAAAACCTAGATCAACTCAACAGCTAAACGACCTAATGAAGTAAGGAGCTAAGCGGCCTAACCTCCTACCGACCCAATCTGTTAGCGACCTACCTACCATGGAGTTCCTACGACCTAGCAAGTCAAGGGGAAGCGACCAAAGGACTTGCCTCATTGAAGTTAGGTCGCTGCGACCTATCCAGATCAAGATCACCCCCTTAGGTCGCTAACGACCTACAACCTTGCCCTAGGTCGCTCTACATGATACCTCAGCATTGTTTAAATCACTCACCACTCCCCTAGGTCGCTAACGACCTAACCACTCTCTATGTCGTAACACCATCAATCACTACCTCCTATCCTCTTACACCTTAAGTCACTAACGACCTTCGACCTAACCATTAGGTCGTCCCTCTTCTCCTACCCCTAGGTCGCCCATGACCTAGCAGCCGAAGTAGTTGATCGCGTGCATTTCTTTGAAGCCATAGCTTGTATCCTTTATGTCGCTCGCGACCTAAGACTCACGACCTAAATGCAGCCGACCTAACTCTAGAATTCCCTATAAATACCTAGCCTACTCCATATTTGAAGGGGACTTTTCCGGATTCTGAAGCGTTGATACTCTGCTGTTTTCTCCACTCTTCCAACACTTCAAGAGTTCTATCATCGAAGATTCTTCATCAAGAGGTCCAACTACATTCAACATGAATCCGAAGGGCAATTCATCATCAAAGTTCTAATTTCTTTCTTCGATCGTGTTGTAATTGTGGAGTTGAGTTGTAAAAGTGTTGTAATCGAGAAATTGAGTTGTAAAAGTGTTGTAACCTTGTAAAAGTGTGAAAGTAGAACAAAATGGAGGATGTAAAGTGGATGTAGACTTCACTTAGAGCCGAACCACTATAAAAATTGATGTCTCTTTTACTTTTTTGCTATTTTCTGTTTACTTTTAGTTCCCGTGCGAACGGGTGGTGCTTTCACTTCATCACAACGTACACCGGGTTTTAGCGTACATTTTCAACGTTAACATTTTGGTGCTTTCACTGAGAATTGAACTTAGGAATTTTATCAATCAAGAGTTGGATCCGAGAAATTCGAAGAATTATGGTAAGGCGATCAAGTAGATTACAGAGACCAGAGAGTAGTCAGCATGGAGAAAGTCAAGAGGCTTCCTCGAGAGCAAACCAAACTTCAGCCTTCGTTACCAGAGATGAGATGGAGGCAATGATGAAAAGGCTAGAGGAATTGATCCAGAATTTGTTTCATCAGATTGGGCAACTTGGAGCACAGAATCAAAGAAGGACAGAAGCCCAACCAGAAGAAAAGATTCCACCATCCCCTCGTGAACTCGGAGGGCAAGACGAAAACAATAGATGAGGACTACAACTAGGATGTAGCGACGAATTGGTGGAAATGGTCAAAAATGCTATGAGAGGTGGTTTGGTAAAAAAGGACTTGGAAGATGTGAACAAAAGTCCTTTTACCACAATAATCAGGCGATCTAAGAACCCACCAAACTTCAAGCCACCATCATTGGATATGTATAATGGAAAGACAGACCCTACAGTTCATCTGACAAAATATATGAGGCATATGGAAGTGCTGGGGGCATCAGAGGAAGTTATGGCTCGGTGCTTTCCATTGTATTTAACAGATATTGCGGCACTATGGTTCGGACAGTTGGAGAATGGATCTATCGAAACTTGGAATGATTTGATTAGAAGGTTTATGAGGCAATTCAGGGTTCACATTTCGAGACCTAAGAATGTTATGAGTTTGGCAGCACTGAAACAAAAGGCTGGGGAATCTTTGAGAAGCTTTTTGACGCGATTTAATGCAGCTGCAGCATCAGTGGATCGACCGAATCTGTCCATGGTCTTGATGGCGGCTTTGTCGGGCATAGCTGACGGTACAGATTTCAAGAATTCACTGACAAGAGATCCTCCTATGGATCTACGGGAATTTTACCATGAGGCTGAAGGATTTCTACGATTAGAAGACGCAAAGGCTGAAAGAGAAGAAGGAGAAGGAATCGATGTTTTTGTGGTCAAAAGCGGGAATCCTCCTGAGAAAGGTGTAGAAACCAGCAAAGGTAAACGAAAAGCTAAGGATAACAACGATAGGTCAGCACGATAGCAGAGGGGACCAAGATTCACCTCATACACGGAGTTGAATGAGACTTTGGAGCGGATCTACCAAGACACCAAAGGGCAGGTTCCTTATCGAAAGCCGATTAGGAGAGATCCAACTAACAGCGAAAGAAAGTCGAACAAGTACTGCTTGTTTCATGAGTTAAATGGTCATAGCACAAATGACTGCAGACACTTGAAAGACGAAATTGAGGGACACCTCCGGGATGGTTTGCTATCACAATATGTAAAAAAGAAAACTACAACGGTGGAGCAAGAACGTCCACCTCCTGCACCAACTGGGGACGGCTCAAGATCGAGGCGTCGGCCTTTTGTCGAATGATTGAGGTTACGACGAATGAGTAGAAAACTCTACATCGACACAATTAGGTTGATCACACATGTATGGGACCACGAACGATCCCTAGGCATGCTCTGATACAACTATAAATCATATCGATGTAGGTGTTTTCACTCGGACGTCAATTCTTTGCTTTTGAATTTTACTTCTGATGATTGACTGCTTTGCTTTCATGTTTTACTTCTGATGATTGGTTACTTTGCTTTCATGTTTAGCTTCTGATGTTTGGATTTAACTCTACATTGCTTTCTTGTTTTTCTTCTGATGATTGAATTTGACTTTTTCAGACATTTCTACTTTACAACTTTTCAGTTGAATATTTGATTTTGATGATCTTGAAATGATTAAGCCCTCGAACAGGCACCCGACTTCGAACAGTCAAAAACTCGCCTTGAACGGCATCTGACTTCAAACAGTCACAAACTCACCTCGAACGGCATCAGACTTCGAACAGTCACAAACTCGCCTCGAACGACATCCGACTTCGAACATTCACAACCCGCCTCGAACGGCACAATTCATTTAATCTCACTTGAATTGATCTTGATCATCATATGAAGTTAAGCGCTTGACCGCGGACGGCCGCACTTCACCTCAAATGACTTGATCCCAAACGATCGTCATTTGAAGTTAAGCGCTTCACCGCGAGCGGCCGCACTTCACCTCAAATGGCTTGATCGGGAACAGTCTCACTGGAGGTCCGCCACTTGACCGCGTACGGTCGCACTTAACCACAAATGGCTCGACCCCGAATGGTCGTCATTTGAAGTAAGGCGCTTGACCACGAACAGTCGCCATTTGAGCTCCGCCACTTGACCGCGCACGGTCGCACTTTACCACAAATGGCTCGACCCTGAATGGTCGTCATTTGAAGTAAGGCGCTTGACCACGAACGGTCGCCATTTGAGCTTCGCCACTTGATCGCGCAGGGCAGCACTTTACCTCGAATGGCTCGATTCCGAACGGTCGTCATTTGAAGTAAAGCGCTTGAACATGAACGATCACATTTCACTGCAAATGACTCGATCCCGAACGATCATCGCATGGATTTAGACGCTTGACCGCTAACAGTTGCACTTTCACCTCAAATGGCTCGATCAAAAACGATCGTCATTTGAAGTTAGGCGCTTGACTGTGGACGGCCGCGCTTCATACCAAATAGCTCGATCCCGAACGGTCGTCATTTGGGGCCATATAAAACTGTCAATTCCTTTGCAGGTTATCAACAGGATATGAACATTCGGCTTATGGCAATACAAAACACACCTTCCAACCGCAAGGCATTTTTTGGGGGGGCAAGTGTTATCCCTCCTTTTAGCAAGGCCGTGATATCAAAAGAACGATCGAGAAACCAAAGAAAGTTCATCCCAAAGATTGGTCAACTCAGCATCTCAGCAATACAAGTCTTCAAGTATGTCGCTTACGACCTAACGAACTTCTAGCGAGTTAACAGTCCAAAGCTTCCAACGAGTTGGCAAAGTTCAAAGAGCAAGCGACCTACCGACCTAAAGGTCCCAGCAACCTACGACCTAAAGGTTCCAGCGACCAAGCTACTCTGAAGCTCTTGCGACCTAGCAACCCACAGGTTCAAGCGACCTAACACCATTGTGACCTAACGAACTAAAACCTAGAGCAACTCAACAGCTAAACGACCTAATGAAGTAAGGAGCTAAGCAGCCTAACCTCCTACCGACCCAATCTGTTAGCGACCTAACTACCTTGGAGTTCCTATGACCTAGCGAGTCAAGGGGGGAAGCGACCTAAGGACTTGCCTCATTGAAGTTAGGTCGCTTGCGACCTATCCAGATCAAGATCACTCCCTTAGTACGCTAACGACCTACAACCTTCCCCTAGGTCGCTCTACATGATACCTCAGCATTGTTTAAATCACTCACCACTCCCCCAGGTCGCTAACGACCTAACCACTCTCTATGCCGTAACACCATCAATCACTACCTCATCTCCTCTTACACCTTAAGTCGCTAACGACCTTCGACCTAACCATTAGGTCGTCCCTCTTCTCCTACCCCTTGGTTGCCCACGACCTACCAACCGAAGTAGTTGATTATGTGCATTTCTTTGATGCCATAGCTCGTATCCTTTATGTCGCTGCGACCTAAGACTCACGACCTAAATGCAACCGACCTAACTCCAGAATTCCCTATAAATACCTCGTTTACTCCACATTTGAAGGGAACTTTTCCGGATTCTGAAGCGCTGATACTCTGTTGTTTTCTCCACTCTTCCAACACTTCAAGAATTCTATCATCGAAAATTCTTCATCAAGAGGTCCAACTACATTCAACATGAATCCGAAGGGCAATTCATCATCAAATTTTTAATTTCTTTCTTCGATCGTGTTGTAATTGTGAAGTTGAGTTGTAAAAGTGTTGTAATCGAGAAATTGAGTTGTAAAAGTGTTGTAACCTTGTAAAAGTGTGAAATAAGAACATAATGGAGGATGTAAAGTGGATGTAGGCTTCACTTAGAGCCGAACCACTATAAAAATTGCCGTCTCTTTTAATTTTTTGCTATTTTCTGTTTACTTTTAGTTCCCGTGCAAACGGGTGGTGCTTTCACTTCATCACAACGTACACCGGGTGTTAGCGTACATTTTCAACATTAACAGACATTATTTAATAAAACCAAGTTTATTGAACCTTATGATTAAATTAATTCAATTTCAAAACCTTATTTATTAACCATTTTAAATCAAGATACCTTTACATCCTTAAAACTTAGGAGCTAAATACCCGGTTTTATTTCAAAAATATTTTGAAATGATACTATATATTTAATCCATGGAAAATATACATATAGCTTGAGCAATCCCAAAATGATACTAAGGGAGCGGATACTGTCGAATAGTATCATACATTCCTTTAACAAGAAGAGTAATACTCAAGAGAAATGTTTAACATCCAAAGACATCTCTTTCAAATTTTAAGTTATTTTTGGACCACTCGAACTAGTTAACTTAAAAATTATTTTTCTATTTCAAAATCCTACTTTTTCAAACAATACTTTACATATTTTCAACAAAATATTTAGCACTAACTTGCTTTGGGTTCATTCGGAATTGAACTTATTTAGATCATGCAATGATAAAGAGGATAATTTACTAAGTGCCCTATAATATTCACCTGAGCAAACACCTTATGTCACTTAGAAAATTATTTCGATCGTTATGAAGTAAATCGAGACTCTTTACCCGAATCAATCCAAATAAAATACTTCTTACTCAAAATTTCCACACCCAAAAATTTCTCTTTTCTTAACAAAAATACTTCCAAATAATACCATTATTACTTTTCAAAACTTTGATTTCAAAAGCACCGGGATTTAAGTAATTAAGTTTCATGCTTAAATGTTTTTATTCTAAAGACCTATTCTTATAAATCCACTTTATTAAATCATTTCTAATATTCTAACTTTTAATAAACATCTTATATTAAATCAAATTCTTAGCCCAACATTAATATCGAACACCTTATAATCAAATCGTAAAACTTAATTCATATGGTGTTCTTTGCAATGTTCCTCGGTTTTCCATTTACCCAACCCACGTAAGAAAAAGCAAAAATCTATAACATTCAACAACAGTCAGTGCTAAAACTAGACGAGCACGACCAATAATAATAGAATATTATCATTTCCAATTCAACAAGCACATATAAGATACAATACTATTTTTGAAAATCAATTTTGTGTATATAAAATATAGTCCTAGGTAAAATTATTTCATTTACCAATTTTAAAACAATTCTTTGTTGGTTGGTTTTGTTCAAGTGTTTAGAAACCCGTGTCGGTAACGTTGGCCAAACACGTTGACCAAAATTCATAAGCCACTTAACAGATCAATTAAAACAATATAAAACATTTTCATATCACAAACAAATACACGCTCTTATATAATACACTCAAACTCATTCTAGGTGTCACTTACCCTATCTTTGATGAGATTATCCCATCAAAGCCAAGACCTCGCTTAATCTTCAGCTTAGATACCAATTGTAATGATCCACCTTTTCAACCCTCGGAAGTCGAAACTAATACATCCACGATATTCACATGTCAAACAACCAAGTGCCGGAAGACAGATAGTTAGGTGAAAGAAGAAGAAAGAAGACAAAGAAACCAAACAACATAGAATCTCACATCGTAACGAATAATCTATAATATAACAATGGTATTTACAAAAGAGAACTTTTATAAACATACATCCATCAGAGTACTAGCCTATCATCTACCTGGACAGTTATAATACATTTCCTTAATTTTTTCGATAAATGCAACAAAACCATGTAGCAAAACGTAAAGAAATATACGAAAGATACGTTTTGGATCACCAGCTCGTCTCTTGAGCTCCAATGCATCCAAAGCTAATCTAAAAAATGATGCTCGGTCTACCCAAGCATCATGAGAGAACAACACTCAGGTCAATCTAATGAAACCAGCATGAGAAATTCAAATCATAAGAAATTTTATAACACTTACAAATCCTTTGAAAACAAAGGTATCTCATTAGACCTTAATGTACATAAACACGTACAGGTTTTTACCTTACGATAACCAAAAAAATTTATTTTGAAATCTAGTAATATTATAATAATACTAAGTGTTCAAAGTAAATATATCAGGAAGCTTTGATACGTGTGCATGACAGCAATAATAGGTATATAACAAAATCCGAAGGCACATATTGGAGACTGAATTTCCAACAAATTGTCATGTAAGGGATTACCTTCCAAAAATTTGTAGACCTCTAGATAAAATGTACAGTAAAATTTCGACCTCATTATGGCAAGTCCGACTTACCCTTTAATGGATAGTACCGCATATGATCACCCCTTGGCTATAATCAATAACCAAAAATGGGTCTCGAAGCATATATGTAGATATCGACTCTAGATCTTGGCGATAATCATACCCAAATTGGCCTGTCCCATTTAGCCTTGCGGACCCAAATTTTTTCCATTCCTCGGGTGTGAGGTTTGAGAGGCCATAATTACATTTTCCACGTAGGAGACCGTCTTGGAATGCTAATACTACCCTCCAAGCAGAAATGCAATGCCAGCATTCATCCATACAAGTTTTTTCGAAATTGAACAAACGTTCAACATTTACCATCTTCCATTTTGGAATCACCGTTACAAAAAAATAGTATAGCTCCATGGAATAGTTCATAACTATTCATCATGATCGTTATTAGTTTGGATGGTTTGGATACATTAAACTTATCTGAAACCAATGCCTCCCAACCAAGTTGTAATTTTCAGATAACTCAATTTTGGTTCTTAAAAGTATGCAATAAGTATTCGAGTCCTCACTGTGAACTCGAATATACACAACATACTTCCTGAGTTAAAATAGGTCAAGATTTGATAGTCGGTTATTTAGAATAAGTTTTCATTCATTTGAATCTCCGTTCAAAAATTTTATCAGAACATTCATATACTTATCTCACTGTTGGGCGAATTTTCACCCAGAAGATCTCAAGACCAAGAAGCAGCAGTTTCACTCGGGTTCGCAAGCAACCTCCACTTCGCTCAACAGCCAAGAAGTTCAATACTAACCTAGAAGTCCATCCAATATTCTCCATGGAGAGGCTCATTCGGCTCCACCTCATCCGGCTCCAACACATCCGGCTCCACCACATTCGGCTCCACCTCATCCGGCTCCAACACATTCGGCTCCACCTCATTCGGCTCCACCTCATCCGGCTCCAACACATTCGGCTCCACCTCATCCGGCTCCAACACATCCGGCTCCACCACATTCGGCTCCTTTATACCACCAAACTACCGGACCAACCTTACTGCCGAACCACCTACATAACGTCCTCACGACCGGACCAAACAACCACCGGTCCACACTCATTGCCGGACCACGCCTACCACCGGACCAAGCCCCTTGCCGAATGACCTCCGCCGAACCAGATGATTACCAGTCCAGATCGCTTCAGCCCGGGCCCACCAGCAGTTATATACTTCCAAGACCCCTGCCCCCTACCTCATTCTATAAATAGAGGGGCAGGGGTACAACGATGGCAGACAAGTTTGAGAGCTCAAGCAAGGAAGGAACTTTCAAACTACTTTCATATACTTGTATACAAAGCATTGTACTTGTAATCTGAAAGAAAGAAGATAATAACATATAAAGTGGACGTAGGCATATTCTGGCCGAACCACTATAAATCTGTGTGTCTTTTACATTTCAGCTCCTACTTCTTTCATACCCACATACTCATCTAAAATTATTGAAAATCACATATAATCAACTAAATAATACGACTTGGAGGTGTTTGTCCATTTTTTGTGCAAACATTTTTGGTGCTTTCACTGAGAATTGAACTCAGGCTTCATCTTCTCCCACTCTACCTTCTTCCTAACAACATCGCTCGTCGCTTAGAAATCATGCCTTCCAAACAGAGAAGGGATGCTAACAAAGGAAAGAACATCGCAACTAGCAGCCTTCCAGATCCAGCAATCGCAGATCAGCCCACTTCAACAGCAGTACCGGATGAAAATCAAGAAAATACAACCGGTCCCGCAACGGAACAACCAATCACTAGGGCAGATCTGGATAGAGTTGTGGCTGAAGTAACTAACCGCTTCACATCCCAACAAGAGGCTTTGGTGGACCAGCTCATGTCACGCTTAAGGGATGCTGAAGAGTCCAACCGCAACAATGAATCGTGGGGTGAATCCCAATCTGGAGGATCTCGGAGGCAACAAAGGTCTTCCCTTTTCGAAGAAGCTACCAACAGGAACAACAATGATAGGGGCCGAGCCCGGACTCAGCCCGAACTCCGACTCGAGGAAGCACTTGGAACCGAACCCAGTGGGGGAGGTGCCAGACGAGGGTCGGATGTAGCTGAGCCAGTCATGCCACCTAATCATAGAAACCCCGCTGAACGGAGCCGAGCTAGGACCCAGCCCGAAGTTGACCCCATGGATATGCTCGAAACAGAACCCCACAGGGGAAGATCAAGGCAGGGGGCAACTGTAGCTGGTCCTAGCGTGCATCCGAGCAGCCAGAGACAACCACTGGATAACGCTAGAAGTGATAGACTGTACCATCCCTACCGGTCATCTGGACGAGATAGATCCCGCAGGGAAGAGCCAAGCTCATTTTTGTCCGCTCCAAATTCTGACGAACGAATGGCACGATTATTCAGAGAATGTGTCCAACGGGAGCAAAGGGACCGGGGAATAGGCGCTAGGGTCACCAGCCCCTTCACCCGAAATATCGAAACTGCCATCACTCCCCGGGAATGGAAAATGCCAACCATGGAACCTTACAAAGGAACTTCCGACCCCGTCGTACACTTACAGAGATACACCCAGCATATGCTCATGAGTGGAGCAACAGAAGGAGTGTTATGTAAATGCTTTCCGCTGTTCCTAGCAGATCTAGCTACCTCCTGGTTCTGCCATCTACCCCAAGGATCCATCAGCTCATGGGAGATGTTGAAAGAAAGGTTTATCAGCCAGTTCCGCATCCATGTGGAACAACCCAAGGATGCTTATTCTCTATCCAATGTCAAACAGAAATCCGGAGAAACACTACAACAATATCTAACACGGTTCAACGCCGCAGCGGCAGCAGTTCAAGATGCCGATGAAAAACTCACTCTAATGGCCCTCTGTAGTGGTATACATCCAGACACCAAGTTTGCCAGAAGATTAACTAAGGAAAAACCAGCTACCTTGCCTGATTTCTTCCATGAGGCTGGAAAGTATATGAGGCTTGAAGACGCTGCTACGGAGAGGCAGTCAGGGCAACAAGGTAAGCCAGTTCAGGACAAGGTTCCCACGGCGGCTAAGGACGCTCGAAGAAATGAATCTAGAGACAACGCCGGGGGCAGGAAGGTCGAAAAGCGCCAATATCGTCCGGGACCGAGATTTGACTCTTACACTCCTTTGAATGAAACAATCGAAAACATCTACCTAGCCACTCAGGGCGAACTCGGATACAAGCGCCCCCCGCACAAGAAAGAATCAGATAACGCACTCAAGTCCGGAAAGTTCTGTCGCTTCCACGAATCCCACGGACATGACACCAATGAATGCCACCATCTCCGGGACTTGATCGAAGAGCACATTAGAAGAAGAAGACTGGAACGCTATGTGAAAAGTCAGAACAGGACTCCAACTCCTGCCAATGAGAACTCAAAGCAACCCCTCCCAGAAGTAGGCAGAGGGAATCGCAACAATCACAACACCAGTGGCTCTAATCAAGAGAAGATAGTGGTCCTTACCATCTCAGGAGGACCACACATCGCCGACAGAAGTTGGGCAGAGATGGAAAGGTACGGCAAGTCACTTAGAAATGCTGAAGGCTATGTTAACTCTATTACAGAGGAACACCACCCGAAACGAAAAGAAAACGATGACATAGTATTCAGTAGGCGTGATTTGGAAGGAAGGCAGTACCCACATATGGATCCTATGGTCATCTCTGCCTGGTTCGGTCCAGCTAAAGTTTTTCGGATTCTAATAGACACGGGAAGCTCCGTGAATATCCTATTCAAGCATGCTTTCGACAAAATGAAGTTATCAATGAAGGATGTGTCTCCCTGCGACAAACCACTGCACGGTTTCACTGGAGATGCAAAAATGCCCCTCGGGCAACTCGACCTCTTCGTCGAAATAGGAAGTCATCCCCGCTCCGTGGTGCGAAAACAAACGTTCGTACTAATAGAAAGCCACTCGGCTTACAATGCCTTCCTGGGAAGACCAGCCTTGTCTGACTTCCAAATTGTCTTAGCCCCCTGGTGCCTGAAGATGAAATTTCCAACGGACAACGGAGTAGGGGAAGTAGAAGGAGATCAAGATGCTGCCCGAGACTGCTATGTGACTGAGCTTCGCAACAACCGCAGGAAGAATAAAGGAAAAGATGCAGAGACTACTCTCTGCATAAAAAGCTTGGAGGCATAGCAACTAAAGAAAGCCCCTCCTCTTCGATACACAAGCGATCCCTTCAACGAACTAGACCCCAGGGATAAAGAGGAGGAGGCTACCGCCGAGCCTGCAGAGGCTATGGAATTCGTATCTGTAGATAAGCACGATTCAAGTAGACTGTTAAAAATCGGATCTCAGCTAAAAACAGAATTGAAAGATCAACTCATCGACTTCCTCCGCCACAACTTAGATGTATTTGCATGGACACATGCCGATATGACAGGGATCTCCCCAGACATTGCATGCCACATGTTGAACATCGATCCCACCAAGGTACCAGTAAAGCAGAAAAAGAGGAGCATGGGAGCAGAGCGATCAGCAGCCCTTGATGAGGAAGTAAAGAATCTACTTGCTAATGGCTTCATACGGGAAGCCATCTACCCAGAATGGATTGCTAACCCAGTGCTAGTAAAAAAGGCCAATGGAAAGTGGCGAACATGTATTGACTTCTCCAATCTGAATGACGCTTGCCCGAAAGATTGCTTCCCACTTCCCCGAATTGACCAACTTGTAGACAGCACAGCCGGGCACGAACTCCTGTCTTTTATGGATGCATACTCCGGATATAACCAGATTCCCATGCACGCTCCCGATCAAGACCACACTAGCTTCATCACTGACCGCGGATTATATTGTTACAAAGTCATGCCTTTTGGACTCAAAAATGCTGGAGCTACCTATCAACGCCTCGTCAACAAGATGTTCGCAGAACTAATAGGACGAACTATGGAGGTGTATGTGGATGACATGTTGGTAAAGTCCAGGAAAGCCGACGACCATGTAAGCCATCTGGACGAGATGTTTCAGGTACTACGCCGATATGGAATGAAGCTGAATCCTCTAAAGTGTTCCTTCGGAGTATCATCGGGAAAATTCTTAGGATTTATCGTCCACGCCAGAGGAATCGAAGCAAACCCTGAACAAATCCGGGCTCTAAAAGAAATAAGGATACCTTCCACTCGAAGAGAAATGCAGAGCCTAAACGGAAAGGTGGCCGCCCTAAGCAGATTCATCTCTAAGGCAACTGACAAGTGTGTCCCTTTCTTCGAAGCTCTCAAGAAAGATAAAGGGAGGTTCGAGTGGACCGACGAATGCTTAAAAGCCTTCCTCAACCTAATCGAACACCTTCAGAAACCACCAGTACTCTCAACTCCAAATGAAGGTGAAGTGTTATACCTATACCTCGCTGTATCATCTCATGCTCTAAGCGCCGCCTTGGTAAGGGAAGAAGACCGCACACAACGCCCAGTTTACTTTGTAAGTAAGAGATTTACAGGGGCAGAGACCAGATATCCTAAACTCGAGAAGTTAGCGTATTGTTTATTGATCGCGTCACGGAAACTGCGACACTACTTCCAGTCTCACTCCATCAGGGTTCTAACCGATCAACCACTAAGGCAAGTGCTCCATCGTCCTGACACTTCTGGGCGACTCCTCAAATGGTGCATCGAACTAAGTCAGTATGATATCACCTATCATCCTCGCACCGCTATCAAAGGACAAGCCATGGCTGATTTCATTGCCGAATTCACTATCAACGAAGGCAAGGAACAATCCGAAGTAGCAAAAAGCATCAAGTGGAACCTCTTTGTAGACGGAGCATCGAACGAACAAGGCTCGGGGGCAGGTATTGTGATCATCACCCCCAGAGGGAGAAAGTTATACTACGCATTAAGGTTGGAGTTCACGGCCACTAACAACGATGCTGAATACGAAGCAGTAATAGCGGGATTGGAACTTGCCCTAGAAATTGGAATCAATTCCTTATGCCTTCATAGTGATTCTCAGCTTATCGTAAACCAGGTACTAGGAGAATTCCAGACTCGAGGAGAACGACTCACAGCATATCTAAAGAAAACTAAACTGCTGCTCGATCAATTGGACCACTATCTAATCAAACACGTTCCTCGAGAAGAAAACCAAGAGGCAGATGAACTTGCAAAGCAAGCTAGTATGAAGAATAGCACCATTTCCGGAGCACTAGCAATCTCAAGGCAGCTAGCCCCAAGTTTCGAACAAGTGAATCTGATAACTACAATCGAAGAAGGAACCTGGATGACTCCTATCCGGAAATATCTGCAAGATGGCATACTACCCAACAGGCGTGACGACGCCAAGAAGATCTTGAGGAAAGTTCCCCACTACACAATACAAGAAGGCATCCTCTACCGGCGTGGCTTCTCTAGCCCCTTATTAAGATGCGTCGCCGGAAGGGAAGCCAAGGAGATATTAACAAACATCCATCAGGGAGGATGCGGAGATCACACTGGAGGGCAGACTTTGGCAAGAAAGATACTCCGATATGGATATTACTGGCCCACACTAAACAAAGATGCCCTAGACTTCGTTAAGAAATGCGACAGATGTCAGAAGTTCGCCAAGATTCCTCGACTGCCCACAAACGAAATTACTCAAATGACCAGCCCTTGGCCCTTTGCTGTATGGGGAATTGACTTAATCGGTGAACTGCCAACGGGCCGAGGCGGAGCCAAATATGCTATAGTGGCAGTCGATTATTTCACCAAATGGGTGGAAGCGGAACCTTTAAATAAAATATCTTCAGCAAAAGTTATTAACTTCTTGATCAAAAACATTCTGTGCAGGTATGGAGTCCCGCTCAAGATCGTATCAGACAACGGACTCCAATTTGACAGCGAAGAATTTGCCGACTGGTGCCAAGAGCATGGAATTCATAAAAGCTTCTCATCAGTAGCTTACCCTCAGGCAAACGGACAAGTTGAAGCTGTCAACAAAATTCTCAAAACCCTAATCAAGAAGAAACTTGAAAAGTCAAAAGGCGCTTGGGTGGACGAGCTTCCTACGGCACTATGGGCATACCGCACCTCTTTCAGAACATCAACGGGACATACTCCCTTCTCTTTGGCATATGGATCGGAGGCAATGCTCCCAGTTGAGACTATTGTGCCTTCCCACCGAAGGATCCACTACAACCCAGAAGAAAACGAAGAACTCCTCCTCATGTCTTTGGATCTGATTGAGGAAAGGAGGAACGATGCAGCACTCAAAGCAGCAGCTCACAAGCAAAAAGTGGCAGCACTATACAATTCCAAAGTCAAGCATCGCAGCTTACAAGAAGGAGATCTTGTCCTCAGGCGAATCTTTCCGCGCCCCGGGGCACTGGACCCCATCTGGGACGGACCATATGTAATTCACAAAGATCTCCACAACGGAGCTTACATTTTGTCAACAGTGGACGGAGAGGTGTTCCAGAGGGCATGGAACATCCGACACCTCCGTCGATACTTTTCTTAACTTGTACTGCCCATATGAAGTGAATTAACAAAGAGAATCAGTGGACGTAGGCATTTTCGTGCCGAACCACTTTAAAAAATCTTGCCTCTTTTTAACTTGTTCCTTTATGTCTTGGCTGCTTGTTAAGTTTTATCCCTTTCTGTTGAACAAAATCCTATGGCATCTCCGCTCAAGACGCACCACGGCCTCATCTGGACTAGGCCTAACAGGTACGCTACGATTCTATGCACTCGCCAATGAGACACTTTTGCTCCAGCATCCCTCTGCTGCGGGTTAACTCATTGCGCGCCTTCCCTCAAAGCCAACTGTAATGAGCCGATTATAAGTCATCATAAAGGCCGACTATAGCCGATGGCAGCTCATTACGGCGTTTGGCTCGCCGGTAACTGTGAACCTACTTTAAGCCCCAACATAAGGTGTGGCCAGCCAGGGGTAGTTCACGGCCAACGGCACCCACGCTAGCCGGCCACGGTAAATCGAATAATACCCACGATTACGGACCATAATGGTTCGGGTAGTTACCGTGCGCGATCTCGGCTCCGATGTGTCTTAAGTGTGGCTGTGGTAAAAAAGAAAACTCCCCGCGGAGGCGTAAGATGGGTGACAAATGTCTCCAAGACCCACAGCTAGGGAAAGTGACTACAAAACCCGTTTGCCACGAACTTAAGCACATCGACGGCCTTCCGTGACTGGAAGTTTTACTTTTACTACATTTCCATTTCATTTAATATTCTCCTGCCCTGTATAACAAACTCTAAAGTACAGGAAGCCAAATAAGAAGCATTCACTCATGAGAATCTAAGCCTGCGTACTGGGTGGCAGGGTACCCAGCTGTATCCGTGAACAGTTACACATGACACTCAAAGCTACCGCCTGCGAATAAAACATGAAGGGCGGTACTCTCTTTTCTTATACATAAATACGTAACTATAGCTTGTTCGTACAATAACATTGCAACGCATGAAATTATATTTCTAGCAAAAACTTAGCATCAAACACAACTAGAATCACAGGCATATACATAGTTATATTTCTCACGCAGCACATCAGGATGACGACAACGTTCAAACATAACAAAATCAGCTTATATCATGAAATCACACGAAGTTATTCTTTGCAAATAATTTTATTACAGTCGCATATCAAATGACTAACGTAAACAGTGATAAAAAGAAACAAAAAGATGGCAGCTGCATCCACACTCCATCATCAACTCCCCCAGTCTACTTAGCCGCAGGATCAGGGCCCCCAACATGTGGATCAGAAGTCCCGCCTGTCCAGATCAGAAGAGGAATTCATTAAACGAACGATCAAGTTATGGAAACACAGAGAAAAATGAAAGGGAAAAGAATAACTCACCAGCATCCGCCGCTTGATCCTCGTCATCCAACTGCACGCCCGCTTCCTCTGCAGCCAGCAGCCGCATCCCCTCCTTCACCGCCGCTTGTTCCTCCTTCGAGAACTGAGCAGTGACCGCATCCAGACTGAAAGCCTCTCCGCCTTCTTTGCCCGCGTTAATCCTGGCCTCCTCTAGAGCCTGGAGATATATCTTGGCTATGACCCGAGGGTAGTCATCCATCCAAGATAAGCCGCCCTCCTTCCAAGTGTGGAAGTGCAGGTCCTGCAGCATCTCGTCCATCATCCCCTCATTCTCCTCAAACTCCCTCATCCGGGCCTCAGAAGCTTGCAACTTGGCAACGGCGACGTCCCTCTCTGATTGCTACCTTAAGCAGTCAGCCTGGAGCGACCTCCTCATTTCCTCCTCCTTCAACTTGAGGGACCTCCTCATCTCCTCCATCTCCTCCTTCAACTCGGCCTGAGCCATCTCCGCAGCCTCGAGCCTCCCAGACAACTCCTCTACCCGCTCGAGATCTGCATTTCGAACCTCATCCACCGTTGTAATAGCCATGTTAATCCGTTCCCTGCAGGCGACCTCCATCTTCCGTAATTCCGCCCTACTGGCCTTCTCCATGGTCTCTTTCAGCCGCCTGGAGGCTTCCTCATGCTGGGAAATCTGGATGGCTTGGTCAGCAAGCTGCTTGGCCTGGTCGGCAACCTTTAACCTCAACCGAATGTTAGCACTCCCGATCTCTTCCCCGGCCTTGACCAACTTAGCGTGATGCTCCATTAACTTCTTGGTCTCTGCGGCCACCCGATCGATATTAGCCTTGGCCTCATCCCCCATGGTGACTACCCGTGTAGTAAGTAAATCAAGATCTAAAGACTTGGCCTCGTCCAGCACTCTTACCATAGGGTTGCGGGGAAGGAGGTGCTCGCCAGTGGCCTCATCAAATGAAATGTCCTGAGAGCTTGGATCTAAATCAGGATGGCCGGCAAAAGGGTCACGAGGCACGGGGGGAGGCACATCAGGACGCCTTATACGAATAATAGTAGGACTCTTGAAAGGAGGAGGAGGGGGACCAGATTCCGTGCTCTCCTCCATAGTATCACGAGGAGGCTGAGTAGGAGGAGGCTGAGTAGGAAGCTGCGAAGCAGGGGAAGACTCAAATAAGGAACGGCTCCGCTTCTTTTTTCGAATGCCCTCTTCAATGACCCCAAGAAGAGGGCGATAACTGACTACATCCCCAGTGCGGCCGGTAGAGGACTTCACAGAAGCTCTCCTCGACTTGAAGTGTTCAAGGCAGTGTCGAACATGTGACGGGTTAACCACCTGGCCTGCCCCTGGAATGAAGAATAAGTGTTACGAACATACAATAATCCACAATTCAAGAAATGTGTTAAGTTAAAAAAAAAAAAAAAAAAAAAAGGAAGAAGACACGTCTATTATACAAACCCGGCGGAGGTGTGGGATACTGCAATAAGTCCTGGATCTCATTCCAGGACGGGAGTGAACCGTAAAAAATTTCTAAGTCCCTATCGAAAATGGAATCGGCAGAAGACAAAAGTTCACCTTGCATCGCCGGAGTCACCCTAGCTGAGGAACCCTTAGAAGACGGGTCAACGCCAGCTACAGCTTTGCCGGTTTCCTTTGCCTTCTCCGTTTCCGACTCTCCCTCCGAATCCCCGAAGGCCTGACGGAGAGCCTCATCCAGTGCAAGGTCTTGCTCAGAGGTTAAGGCAACCACGCCACTACCTCCCTGCCCGTCGCCATCTCCTCCATCCTCTGACCCTTCTCCAACTTCACCTCCTTCCTCCTCTTCTACACCTTCCTCCTCTTCTACACCTTCCTCCTCTGGAATAATCGGGCAAGTACTAGGAGAAGGGCCATCGGACTCCTTAAGTTTCTTGCCTCCTACGACGGGACGTTGAGCAAAGGACTTCCTCTTGCCACCCTTCGCTGTCACCCCTCCTTTAGGCTGGACAGCCTTCTCTTCTGCCGTGTCTCTCTGTTTGACTACGGACTGATTTGGGAGAATCAAATTGTACATCAAAAGCCTGGCGTTCCTAATCAAATAAGCAGCCGATCTGTCTCTGCCAGAAATAGCTTCAATTTCAGCTGCCATCTGAACTAAGCGATCGTCTTCCACGACCGCAAAACTACCTGTCGCTAGCAAGAAATAAAAGCGCTTAAGAAAGAGAATTGCAGCCAAGACAATAATTATGAGTAGAATTTTGACTTACATCCGGAGGTGAATCGGCGAATGGAGACGGAATCATCTCTGACAAAAAACCATTCCTTCTTGAACATGCTATACTTCGAGTATAAATCCAAGACCGGCTTGAAGGAAACAGATGACTCCAAGCTAATGTATGGGGACCCCTTCCTATATCCCCTCAGATTGTACAGATATCGTATTTCTCGATTGGAAGGAGCACGCCCGTACCTCTTTTGGAAAATAGCATACAAGCATACCAAAATGGCGTAAGAATTGGGCTGGAGCTGGAATGGAGCCACTTTCAGATAAGTGACAAAGCTTAGTATCCAGGTGTTGACTGGAGGAATAGCCCCGCACATACAATGGTATCGACTGAAAGCAAAATATCCCTCAGGGGGATCATATGGCATGACCCCCTCTCCCGGCAACAGCATAAGAGCCCTGTCTATCCCAAAGGAACGGGATATAACGTCAAGTTGCTCCTCCTTTAGGGAGCTGGGAAAGCAATCAGGGGGGAGATCAAAAGTTCCTGTGGACCGTATCCATCCACTAAAGACCTCGGAATAGGCCGATGTTGCCCGGATCCTGGTTGGACTGGGGGCAAGGAAGAAGAAGGCTCTCCTGTGCCTCTAGGCTTCTTTCTGTCCGATCGTGTTTCCGCTTTGCGAGACATTTTCTGCAGCACAAGAAAAACTTAATATTAGAACAAGGAACGTAGAAAAGTAAACAAACAAGTGCGTGCGAGTGTGGGATTTCATTCGCAAACTAAAGTCTTCATGTTCACAAGTTCATTCGGTTTCCAAGTTCATTCGGTTTCCAAGTTCATTCGGTTTCCATCCCATTCGGTCATCATGTCCATTCGGTGGTACTATATCGAGTGCATTCGGTACACAAGACATTCGGACCCAAGGCCGCAGTCCCATTCGGTGAAACGAAGACATACGAGGATATTCGGCAATAAGTATATACCTGGTTCGGTATAAGTTTGGCAAACGCTTGGTTCGGCAATGAATTGATTCGGCGCTTGTTGGTTCGGTAAAGAAAAACAAGGGGGGTACGGCCTCTATATATAGGCGAACTCAGAACCACCGGACAAAACGATTCGTCCCACCGGACCAATGATACCAGACCACCAGAAGCCGAATGAGAATAGCCGGACCAACCAAAAACCGAATGAAACTCTCTCTCTACCGACCAAGACCGGGAACTAGTGGCGTGCAAAGCGCCTCCCTCAGATAAGTACCGAACTCCAGAACTAACTAATAAAATAAGATTATGATAACGATGAATAAGTCGTAAAATCCTCACCGATGTGAATTAAATCGTTTACACGTGTACGCGACCTCGTATGGTCCACAGGCACGCTCTGAATGGTTATTAACCCTACCGTCATGGGAATTTACACTTTGACACGCATTTTTAGGCTCATAGGTGAAACGGATATTTGACTCTGATAATTATGAAATGGCTAAGCTGCTTACACATGTACGGGGTCGCGAACGATTCCTAGGCATGCTCTGAGCTGGCGATAAACCATCTCGACAAACGATCCAAGGATCCACGCTGACATAAATAAACCGGGCATCAATGATGCTAAGCCCCCTCGGGGCTCACTCTGTCGTCCCAAACGATACAGTTCACTTCATCTCTAATATTCCGATCATGAACGGTCGTTATTTGAAATCACACTAAAACTGTAAATTCCTTTGCAGGACATTAACAGAATACGAACATCCAATCACCGGCGTTACAAAGCCAATCTTCCTACCATAGGGAAAACAAAGCGCGACACATGCAAGCACGTGCCCCACTTTGGGGGGCAAATGTTGGGCGAATTTTCACCCAGAAGATCTCAAGACCAAGAAGCAGCAGTTTCACTCGGGTTCGCAAGCAACCTCCACTTCGCTCAACAGCCAAGAAGTTCAATACTAACCTAGAAGTCCATCCAATATTCTCCATGGAGAGGCTCATTCGGCTCCACCTCATCCGGCTCCAACACATCCGGCTCCACCACATTCGGCTCCACCTCATCCGGCTCCAACACATTCGGCTCCACCTCATTCGGCTCCACCTCATCCGGCTCCAACACATTCGGCTCCACCTCATCCGGCTCCAACACATCCGGCTCCACCACATTCGGCTCCTTTATACCACCAAACTACCGGACCAACCTTACTGCCGAACCACCTACATAACGTCCTCACGACCGGACCAAACAACCACCGGTCCACACTCATTGCCGGACCACGCCTACCACCGGACCAAGCCCCTTGCCGAATGACCTCCGCCGAACCATATGATTACCAGTCCAGATCGCTTCAGCCCGGGCCCACCAGCAGTTATATACTTCCAAGACCCCTGCCCCCTACCTCATTCTATAAATAGAGGGGCAGGGGTACAACAATGGCAGACAAGTTTGAGAGCTCAAGCAAGGAAGGAACTTTCAAACTACTTTCATATACTTGTATACAAAGCATTGTACTTGTAATCTGAAAGAAAGAAGATAATAACATATAAAGTGGACGTAGGCATATTCTGGCCGAACCACTATAAATCTGTGTGTCTTTTACATTTCAGCTCCTACTTCTTTCATACCCACATACTCATCTAAAATTATTGAAAATCACATATAATCAACTAAATAATACGACTTGGAGGTGTTTGTCCATTTTTTGTGCAAACACTCACTAACATAAGTATATTCATAAAATATTTTTGAAAGCCTCCTTATTTCAAAATCATATTAAAAGGATCAAACAAATGTTATTTAAATTAGAGATAAGAATAACCCCAAGCACTATTCCTTCAGTGTTAAGCATGGAACGAAAGTTCCACACCACCATAATCACGAAGGTCGGTTAAGGGAAACCTCGTCTCAAACTTTTTTATAAATTTCTTAAATAAATCCTTTTAATAAATCTTTTTCATTTATAAATCTCCTTATCTTAAACTCTAAATCCATTTATAAAACTCTTTTATAAATATCCAAAACTCATTTATAATCACTTTTATATATACCCAAAATCATTTATAAAACTTTTTTACAAATATCCAAAATCATTTATAAAACTCTTCTATAAATCTTCAAAATCATTTATAAACTATTTTATAAATCTCCAAAATCATTTATAAAACTCCTTTATAAATTTTTATTTATAAATTCCCTTTTTATAATATAATATACAAATATCATTTGTAAATCTGCTTTAAATAAATCCTTCATAAAATATTATTTATACCATTTGTAAATACCTTTATCAAAATAATTGGACAACATACAAAGTCATTTAAACACTTATACTCAAATTGATGTAGAATTAAAGTCAATTAAAAATCATAATTTTACATATTTGAAAGGAGGCTTAGCGACAACAATGGTACTAAATCAAGTTATCATTTTAATTAAATTTGACATCCAATTCACATATCAGTTATTTACATAAACCAATGTCTATTTAATGAAATACATAACCAAATCAGGGAAGAACATGTCAATACAAACAAATTGGTTGATACATGTCCAATTAACATAATAGTTGGATGGTGATTCGTCCTCCTAAATAAATGTCCAAAAAATCTAATAAGTTTAGTTATAGCAGAATATGATTTATTCTGCTAAAAGATATCCAAACAATCAATTCAATTAGCAGAATAGGGATTTATTCTGCAAAACATATGTCAAGTTTAGTATAACCAAATCACATTTGTATGGTTACTTAATGGTATCGACAATAGAATCCCTTGTGCTCAAAATTATTCATTGTAAAAGAAAGTTGCCTTTAAACAAATTTATCTTTGGAAAACAAAGTAATTAAGAACATAATCCTCTTTTTAAATAATTAATTACAAATTAAATCCTTTATTAAGTCATAGTTAAATTTTAATTAAGTCATAACTTAACTTAATTATTATACCGACCCGCTTTTCCATTCAATTCAAGCTGACAATAAACCATATACGTCCAACCCAAATCGAACGAAAAGGCGGATAGTTAAGGTAAAGAAAGAATAAAGAATAAGAGAAGAAAAGAAAAGAAAAGAAGAAAGAAACTAAAACAACATAGAATCTCACAATCACAGCGGAATAAATTATAATATAATATCAATGATCTTTACAAAAGAGAAACTGTTATATGCACATCCATCAGAGTACAACAACAATCACAATTATCAACCTAGATATTTATAACATCATGTCCTCATAATTGATGATAATTTCAATTACAAAGCAGTGGAAAAATAAACATATATGTGTATACGCCTTGAAGGCTTCCAACTCGTCTCCTAAACTCCCATGCATCCATGTAGTCTATAAATATGCTCGGTCTGACCTGAGCGTTATAAATAAATAATACCCGAGTCAGTCTGGAAAACCAGCGTGAGAAAACACACCAAAATGGACCTTTAAAATTATGGAAATCTTTCAAAAATCAAAGGTATCTCGTAAGACCATGCTGCACATAAACAAGGATGGGTTTTTATCTTAAGATAACTAAAATATTTCATATGAAATCCTCTGATATTACAATAGTGTCCAATATACAAGTACTTACTAATCGTAGCCGAAATTGTTACATTAATTAAATTCCATCATACTAGGTTCTACAACCAAAACCGAAGGCTTGTATTGGAGAATGGAATCCAGCTATGAAAGGGTATGGGTCTACGCACCGAATCCGTACACCTCTAGATAAAATGTACGGGAGGATACAACATGTTGCACCTCTGCTACTCAGGTGTAGCACTACCCCCTTCTCAAGTAGCACCGAATATGATCACCCCACGGTTGCAATCAACAACCACACAATGGGATCCCAAAGTATACACGAATATCGCTCTAGACTTGGGATGATCATATTATACTTGGTTGCGACCCACTTAGCCCTGCTGCATGTCCCTGCTTCATTCGTTTTTCGAGTGTGAGGCTCGAAGATGCCACGTTCTTACCATTTCCTCCTAGAAAACCATCTTGGAATGCTAATATTGCCCTCCAGGCAACCAATGCAATATCAGCATTTATCCATGCAAGTTTGTTCTAGCGCTAAACAAAACGCTTAAGAACTTCATCTCCAATTCCACCATCTTTAAGATGTCTTCACTTCGAATTCTTGATTTGGATCAAAGTGGTTTTTGTATAACATATCTGATCCTGATCTCTTCAAAACAACATTCAACGGTTTTCGGTAAACTCAATCACAGATCTTTAGGAAATAAACAATCAAAGATAAGAATAGATCTTTACAAAAGGAAACTGTAATATATATATATATATACATCAAATCAGATTACACTAATTAATCATCTGCTTGGACGGTTATAACAACCCCCCATAACAATTGATGATTAATATAAACAACAAATGCAGCGAAAATAAATAAACGTGAACATTACTTGGAGACATCCAACTTGTCTCCTAAAGCTCCAAAGCATCCATAACTGGATCTGAAATATGTTCGGTTTGACCCGTGCATTATAAGAAAATAACGCTCGGATCTGTCTGGTAAACCAACGTGAGAAATAACCTCAATTGGATTTCAATCTTATTTAACCTTTCAAAATAAAGATATATCGTAAGACCATGCTGCACATAAATATAGACGAATTTTTACCTTACGATAACCAAATCATTTCGTAGGAAATAACCTGATATTATAATAATGACTTGGATTTAAAATAAATATTGAAAATAGCTGAAATTGTTACGTCAATTAAGTTTCATCATAATAAGTATACAACTCAAGTCCGAAAGGAACTTACTGGAGAAAGGATTCCATAAAATGAAAAGCCACTAGGGTACCATCTGCCATAGCACACCTCGAGAAAATGCATCGATGGCCTCAATAGACCCTCTGCGAACTCAGGACCGGCCTAACCCTTACCTCACATTGAGAGCTCTTATGCATAACCAAATCCATATATATATATAGAAGGGTAATGATAGTATTCTAATTGTTGCGACCTACATAAACTTGCCGCATATATCCTTTATTTTTGGCATTCCTTGTTGTTGAGGAACTCGGTTCAAAGGGGATTTTAGATAATATATCTAAACACGGTCTCTCCGAACCGACAATGATATTTTTAAACTAGCCAATTTGATAATCGATTATTTAACTATAAAATTTCAAACAATCCAGCTAAAGTTTTAATCAAACACGGTTAAGCACAAAGCAACTAGTAAGCCTCTTTAATTAATCATTTTGTTAATTAAAATCACTTTTTAAATAATTGTATCAAAATTATTTTTTACAAAGATATATTCACAAGTCACCTCTACTCTTTTCTATACTTAGAAAATATTTGTTTACTTATCTCGACGATATAAATGTATTCACAAATAGTTTATCTTTTTAATACATAAACTTTTCATATACTCAAACTCCTTTCTTCACTTGATCAAAACCTCCCTCTAAGATCGTCATAATAGTCACCACCATTAGTGATGCATCATCAGTGACTTATTTCTTCCCTCCATGTGGATATACCCTCAGAAACCACAGCATATTTTCCAATATAACTTACCACAGCATGCACGGATAACACAGAAGACTAATCAATATTAGCACGCCAAACCTGAAGTATTTTTCTATTATTTGAGCAAATTGAAGGATCATTGCGTTGTGAAATAAACAGATTTTACTGTTTGGAGGATCTTATACAACTTTTGATAGTGCACTAAAACAAAATGTACCCATCGCAGCGTTTTAAAAAGGCTATGAAAACCTTTAACAACGTTTTTAACTAGCTGCATATTAACATGCCATTATAGGTCAGATGTATACCATAGCAAGACAGAAAACACTATAGAATCCACGTATCTATAGCGTTTTTTTTGTCATTAATACGTTTTATGAAGTTCGTCTTGGCTCATAAATATATTCAACAGCGGTTATAATATGCTATGTTAACTTTTTACAACATTCTTTTCTTTGCTATCAGCATTTCTTTTGTTGCTATGATGTTTATTGACAACATTTTCTGGAATGCTCGGTCCCATTTCATAGCATTTCTATAATGTTTTAAAAACGCTGTTAAAACTTTCTATAGCGTTTCGAAAAGGCTGTTTAATCTCTTCTGTAGCGGCTTAGAAATGCTATTAAATATTTTCAAGCATTTTATAAAAGCTGTCGTATTTTGCTCAGTTCCTACCCAATATATAGCAGGTTCCAATTCTATATGCAGCAACAATTTATGCTCTATCTACTAATTTTATTTTAAAGGTTTAAATGGATATTTGATTTAGAAAATGGTTATTTAAATATTTATACTTTGTGTGTACTAATTTTATTTTAAAATTAGATTGGACTTGAAGTTTTATATGAGATATTGGTATAATGTTTTCATAACTAACATTTAAATAAATGTTTCAAAATAGTTTTATCTAAATATTTCCAAGTATATTTTGGATAAGTGATTTGATTATTTTAAAGTATTTGAACTCGGCAGACTTTCAGTGGAAATAAATAATATAGGGAATCTTATTCCGCGAGTGAAAAGTGATTTGAAATTTGTTTTCAAAATGGTTGAAATGTGAAAATATATCTTGCAAAGATATTTTGAAAATAAATAACTGGGGGAAAATTATTTGAAATTCAGTGATTGTTGTGAATGTTGATTGATAGTTAAATAACCGACTATCAATATTGGCCTTTAAATGACATTTGAATTTCGATGCGACAGGAAGTCGGATTCTAGATGGTTATCCGAAACCCACATCGAATCTTGATGATGAATCTTTGTGATTGAAATATCCACATGTTTTTGAATTAAGCGCTCACTATTCGGTTTAGCCGGGAGAGGACTTTGTGTCATATAACCCATTCTGAATAGTGATACGACGAAATGGATAGCATTTGAAGACAGTGATGAAGACCGGGTGTTTTCAAGAACGATAGGATTACCTGTCGAATGACTCTGCACTAAGTTGCTTCGGTATAGAGATCTCCATATGTGATGGGGAGTCCGATTGGGATTGTGGATGCCCGGATTGCAAGGGCTTCTTCGGAAGTGTCTTCGGTTATGTTTGAACCCAGAACAGACTTGTATGGTTGTATGTCTGACATTACATTTTGAGATATAAAACTGATTTCTATCAAATACATTTCTGTTCATGGCGGAGAATTTATTCTCTTAGCTTAACACCCTTCTTTGAGACGTACGAGCTCAAAGGTTATGTAGTTGATGGTTATTAGTGATATACTCCTAATTTGGTAGTGTGGCATGCTGAGTGCTGCTGATCATTTGATTGATCGAAGCATGGCTTTTGTGAAAAGCGTAGCATTGTTGACGAGACTTCGTCGGACCTCACAACTCGGAAATGGTCAAAACAGGAATGTTGCGGCAAGGTTTTTAGGCGTCGCGCCCCTAGGGTATGTCTATTTTCTTCTGGATAAGAGGTGATATCATGGTATGGAGCTCAGATATTTAACCTATGTGGTTGCTGCAAACTTATTGTTTTGTGGTTGTTGGTGTAAAGCGCTCGGATAAAGGTCGGTAACTATCTGGGATGGCATACTAGTGTGGTAGTTACCTATGTTATAGCTTGGTTAAAGCGTGAGGTAACGTCGGCCTTGTGTTAGCAGAGACCCGGTTAGGTTCCCGGGGTCGTCCTTCAAGAGGTGTACCCATTTCGGCAAGGAAGTTCCTTAGCCGAACTATTGTTGGAAATTCAAAGAAACAATACACGCCATGTACAGTTTTAGTTGTATAACCTGCCATGGAATGTGGCGGTAACCTGCTATTGAACATGGTAGCTATAGTAGGCATACAACGAAATGTGGTATGCTGGCTAAGATTAATATTATACTTTCGAAATGTTTTCTGCACTATGCACTAATAATAATATCAAATGGTTTTCGCGTATCAAACATTTTTGACTGTCATAAGAAGAAATCTCCTCCAAGTGTGTGCTTGCATTGTGTGTGTGGCGGGAGGCCATATGGCAGTTTCATTTTCCAAAAACATAGCGGATTTTTTATTTTCTTTGTGAAAATAACTGTTTTAAGATCTCACACCAGTCCCATGACTGACCTGGAGTTTATTGTTCCCTTTCTAAACTCTGGGTGCCCACAAATTTCCACATAGGCAGCCTAAAGCCAGGTTATCATTATTCTGGAGCGAAGTCAATCGAGAAGTATGCTGTGGAAATCTGGAGTTGAAGCTAGATGGCGAGGCGTATCATCTATACTATGTATTATCCGTTGCGTTTGGGTTGGTGCAAAGTCAGTTCCATGTAGTCAGGTTATAATAACTTTTAGTTTTGTATTGTGTGTCGTTGTAAACTCTGATGATGTATGTAAAACTGATATAGTGCTTTTGTTTTAAAGATATTCATTTATCTATTATATTTGTTCCGCTGCGAAATGTGAGATTCTGTTATTGTCTTCTTTTCTTCTTTTATCTTCTTCTTCTTTAACCATCACGGTTCAGTTTTTCGGCATTCGACTGTGAGGCATTTGATACAGTGGACGTATTGATGTTGACTTTCGGAAGTCGAAAAGCCGGGTCGTTATAGGTTTTGTAATAATTATCATTTGGAAACTTAATTCCAGTATAAATTTGATTTGTATAACTAAAGCAATGCAGCTTTGTGACATTAAATGCAAACATTGAGAATGACGAAAGGCTTAAGCTAACCTTCCTTCAATCATCAAATATACTCTTTATTCCTCCATATGTATCCTTAATCAACCGTAAACTAAGGAACTAAAATTCCAGAATAGTAATACTCGGATCCTGAAATTGTCATTCACATACGTGATCTATGTAATAAATCTTTTTGGACTTCAATGCCTTAGCTAAAATATAATCCACTACCGCCGTAAGATCCTTGCTTGAATAGTGACAATCACTTGCTTGTACATCAACATATAAATTAATAAAGTATATACATATAAAAAAAACTAACAACATTTTAAGCAATAATTAACCTTATTATCATGATTTTCTAGTCAAAGGTGTGAGAAGAGCAATAATGCTTTCCAACAAAGCAGCCCGAAATTTCTATGAGAACCATGCCCACTTGCAAACTTTTTGAAAAAATAAAAGCAAGAAATGAATATTACAGAGCGGTTTCTGATAAGATTATGATATCTTTACACAATTTTGGGAAAAATTATTTGGCAAATGATGATTTTCTTTCATTTTCCGAATAAGTTTCCCTAAACTAATAGATTTAAAAGAGATATTGAAGATGAAGAGTTGAATAAATAATGGATGGAATACAACTTTAATAGAGGATGAAAAGTGGAAAAAGAATAGATAGAGGGGAAAAAATGCAAATGTTTATTCAAATAAAGAAGAAATAAGTATATGATCTTAGATTGAATGAGAGCAAAGGATACAAACAGTCACAAATTTAATTTTCTTTTAATATAATGGAATAGATTAGAGTGCAGGTGAGATTTTTTATATACTTCAGGAAATATGTATATAGATATGAAATTGGCATGAATAATAGATTTCTTGCTTTATTTGCACATGAAATATTTACATATAAGAATACAAAGAATACTATAAGTTTCTTTATTCCATACGAAGTACTTACATACTTTAGATACATATGATGCTTATTTACCTAGGGCTGTCAAAAGTGAATCCAGCTCATTTACCCAATCCACCTACCCAAAAAATAAATGGGATGGGTTGTACCCATCAAATTGGGTGGATTAAATGGTCTTACCCGTTTAAACCCAAAAATAAACGGTTCCGACCCATTTTACTTCCTTCTTCCCGTTTTAACCCAATTACCTAGTGCATCCGAGCTAAAATTTTAGGGTTTTTCTGATCGATCCCTTTTCTTTCGCTTCTGTCTTCTTCCCGTTTCGAGTCCTAGCTCGTTGTTATTCTGGGTGTTTTCATCTTGATTCCCTAAATTTGAAGATCTACACTTGCTTTGAGATTTTGAAGGTGAGCTTCTTCATCACTTATCATTTTCTCTTTTATTTTCTTTACTTGCTGATTTGTAAACTGGATCTGTATCTTCCGTGTAGATTTGTAAACTGGATCTGTAATCACAATGGCAGTTGCTATCAATTTCATGTTCTACCTCAACTCAATTGCGATTATTAAATTCAATTTCGATTATTGATTCTTTGTGATCTGCAACTTCTACCTTCATCTTTGTAAACATCCATCTTCTTATTGAATAGGTAAGCATATTTTAATCCTTGAGTTAAAAGTATAGGCTATTTTGGGGTTTGTTTTGCAAATTTACTGTTTATCATTAAAGAGTAATCTGCAATTGCTTAGTTCATATTATTTGTGGAGAAGAATGACTACCTTAATCCTTCAGTTCGTTGAAAATTAACTTATTTCCAGATTTCTCAATATAAAATTTTGTCTACTTTCGTCTTCAGTTGCCTTAACTGGGGATAGTAGTCTACCATTGTTTGAGATATTGATTTTGGTTACAGTCTTACGAGATTTCAGATATTTTGGTTAGCTTTCGAAATTTTGGATTTAGATTTCGGTACTTATTTTTAATGTAAATACAATAATACGTTGTTAAATTAATATAATATCATTCATATAAAAATATAAATCGTATTTCATACGTCAAATACACGTTTTATAAAACGGTTATATTATAAATAAAACTTAAGTACGTTAAATAGATGAGTTAGTGAAATAACCTGACACAAGAACCCTTATCTTACCTTATATTCTTTACCCTTGTCCTTAGCTCGTTTAATAGCTGAATCACAAATTTTTTTCACGTAAGTCTCCCTCCTCATTATAGTTTAAAGTTTTTCACGAAAATTTGTTTCTTTTTGCCTCGAAGTAGTAAGCAGTGAGAAACACTTTGTTTCTGCGGATTTTTTTGCTGCATTGTTAGTTTCCAGTAAAGTATATTCGAAAATAATATATATGGTCAGCAAATCTTATTTATGAAAAATAATAACCCAAATATTTGGTCTTTTGGCTCGAAGGAGAAAGCACTTTTGTTATTCCCAAATAATTTTTCGTAGATGCTTCAATGTATAAATGAAATAGGGTAATGCTTTGCCAATATAAAAACTTAATTTTTTTTAGTGAAGAGCAGTTTATCTAAGGAAATAAATGAACTTACAAGATGCATACCAACAGTTTCAGCATGTGAATCTGAAGAACTGTTAGATCCTAAAACACCATTCGACATTATTTCTTTTTGGAAATCTCACCAATATAAATATCCAATTCTTTCACGAATGGCAAAAGATATTTTGGCGGTTCCGGTTACTACTGTAGCATCGGAAAGTGCATTCAGTATCGAAGGCAGGGTTCTTGATGATTACGAAGTTCTTTGAAGGCAGATACCGTTGAAGCTTTGTTATGTTCACATGACTGGCTATATGGAAACAGGACAGCGTCGGCTATAGAGGAACCTGATGTGGATATTTCTTTGTCCCGTACGGAAGCGGAGTTGGCAATTTCTAACTAAATCTTAGGTACATGCTTAACTGCCAAATTTTGTTTGTTCGCATTGTTTAAAGAATGCTTAAATGCCAAATTTTGCTTGTTTACATTGCTTAAAATGTAGAAATATACAAATGTTGTTACCCTATACATGAACAAGGGTGTGCGGCCAACATACATCCAAAATATTAAATGTTGTTACCCTGTACATGAACATAGTTCAAACATTGCTGATGCGTTGCTTGATTTCTTCTTATATATTCCTAATTCATTCCTCAACTGTAAATTTGATGTGTTGATTTCTGACCGTCCTGGTAGTTTTTCCATGACATAGAGAGCTATATTAGAAAATGAGGACGGTGATATAGCGATTTTTGGTAAACAGTTTATCTTTTCTGAATTTAATTTAAGTAAATGTTTGAATCTCAGCCTTCTTAATATATTTGATCACATTGTCTGTCTTCAATTTTGAAGGTGCTGAACTTTCGTAGATTTATTCACATAAAAATATATGCAGGTTGGAGCCATTTGGACACTATATGCAGTTGCAGGTTGGACAATAGAGATGCAAAGGAAGGACAAAAAATAGATTTAGTGCTTTCATTGAACTACTTCATGTTTCATGCATTTTTATGCTATGTAGTTTTGAATTATATGTTGATTAATATTGCATTAAATTCTGAATGTTTTTATATTGATCTTGTACTAATCTTGAATGTTTTTATATTGATCTTGTACTAATCATGAGTGTTTTTATATTGATCTTGTACTAATCTTGAATGTTTTTATATTGATCTTCAATTATACAAATTGAATTGATGGGAATGATTGTAAATGTTTTTATGTAATTTTATTCAAAGTGGGTTAAATGGGTTGGGTTTGGTTGATCCGTTAAATTAGTGGGTTTGGATTGGGTTTACCCAATTAATAAATGGATCTAATGGGTTGGGTCTATCTTTTTAAAAATGGGTTGGGTTGATTTTTAAACCAACCCATTTATACCCAACCCAACCCATTTGACACCCCTATATTTACCTTGCAATAGCCAAAAAAGCAAATATAAAATTTGTATCTGAAATAGTTGAAAGCAGAAGAACAAAATTATTTAGCATATATAAATGCTAGGATGAAGTGGCTTATAATTGACCATTGTGATATATTAACTATTATTAATTTTGGAAGTACATATAAATATTATGAATCAAGTCAGACTATGACATTAGAACTTTCTTACGTAGCAGATAACGTATAATTTGAAACATATCCTAAAATGCAGGTTTTAAGATGTAAGTGTTTTTATGGAAACAAACAGAAGGGTTTTAATAGTACACCAAACATCACTTAGGATTGATTTACTGTATTAACCACTGATCAATTATTTTGTATTATCTGTTTCATACTACTAGAAACGGTAATCAGAGCGCTGGTATACTATCACAAAGAAATGCCATTGGTTGCTCCAATTTGAACTTACATGTTGAGATGGAACCAGGATTCGGTTTTTTCCCATCATGAAGAACACTAAACTGATTTAGTAGCCATGCCTAGCAAATGTAAAAAATATTCATTACTAATACTAGTATACATAAACAAAATGGACTAAGTTATAATAGATGCATCATACATTATCAGTTTACTGTTTAGTTACTTTTTTTCGATTTAAAGGTACGATGGAAAAGGAGTTGCATAAAGAAAATCATTTCATATTTATTGTTTTGCTAAATTAAAAGAGCAATAAAAATTCAAAGAGCCGATAATATTTATCATACTAAATGTTTGTGATGCTCTAAGAGTAGTAATCTGTGGTCCATCCAATATAGTCAAAAGAAACCAACTAAAAATCTTTCTAGCATTCTACACAACTCTCATGTAATAATACAAATAAAACCAACTAAAATCTCATATTAGATAAGAAGTTATAAAACTTTGTATTTCCAATACAATGCATGAAATTTTTCTTGATGATTTTGAGTTTGAAGCGAGACTTTTAAGGGGCCTACTATTGAAAGACCAATTACGAAAAGAGGGAAGGACCAAAATCGACCGATTGTTGATGACGGATGTGGCACCGATCGACTGTTTTTTGGATTTCGTGGAGGTTTTCTGGATTTCGTGACGGATGTGGCACCGATCGACTATTTTCTGGAGGTGATAAGTTGAAGGATCTTATGTTTAAAGATAGATTATGTTGGAGATTTTGCGGGTCGAGACTGAATTTGATCGCGATAGTGATGAAGACAATGCTGTACTTCCGACTTTAAGGATCTATGGAATAGATTCTTTCAGACAATAGTTCAACCCACCAAGTACAAACGGGTTATCGAACTATCGACTTTCAGGATTCAATGAAGCCCTATAACAGCGTAATCGAATTCAAAGTTTGTACGACTTTGATCCGACCAAGAACACTTTAAAAATGGTTTCTGATGACGCAATTTGTAGAGAAAGAGATGAAGAGAAGAAGAGAAGAAGAAGAAACAAATCTGCAACGATCCAAACGTTTGCAACACCTTCAGATGTTGCAAAATATAGAGGAATGGAAGTGCAGCGATTTGCAACACTTCCTTGGCGTCGCAGATTCGTGCAAGAGGAAGAAGAAGAGCGTTGCAGAAAAACTTCATTGAAACGGATTCTGGGCGTCGCTATTTATAGTGTTGAAGACGTGTCCATTCGCGAAGCGTCGCGATCGTTTGCAACGGTTCGAAACTGTTACGAACGGATTCAATTCAAACGTCGCGCCCTTTCATTTGCAACGTTTAGAAAACGTTACAAATTCCCGCCATCAAATCAAATTCTGAATTTCGGTTCTGGGTCCTTAACGGGCTGAAATCTAGCCCGTTACTGTTTACATACGATCCAAAAATATTTTCGAATCCGAACCCGAAACCCGTACCCAGCCCGGCCTGGCCCGGTTCGGTCGGACGGCGGCGGCGCGCGTGTGGTGTTGCATGACTTCTCTCCTCACAACAAAGCAAACATGTGGGAGCCCGGAGGCCCCATCATCCACTTGAGAGAGCTATACTTATATAAGTATAGTCTCCTCTTTTCTACAATGTGGGAATTTACTTTCTTTTATTCTTCTTTCTTTTCTTCTACTCTTCCAAAACAAGAAACCCAAACCCAAAGCAATTTGAAAATTTACAACAATCTCCCCCAATTTTCAAAATAAAATAAATAAATAAGTAGGACGGCTGCATCACTAGAGTGACTTCCTACATACCCAAGTGGGATCAAGCCTATGTAGTTCTAAGATCAAGTTTTGCATCATCGTGAAAACCAACACATAAATAAAAGGTATCTTTCGGATTTGAACCTTTACTTAGTGTAAATCATTCAAAGCCTTATCGAGATTCTATGGTGAACGAATCTTGAACCAAGTATCCCTAATGATAAAACTGGAACAATCACACATGTTGATTTTCTTAGGTAAAGTGTTCTGTATTGCTCAGCACGTTAATGGCCATGTGCTTAAATCCTGTTTCATGAGTCTACTTAGAAAGCGGTCTTACTTTCCTAGGAAACGGCCTGATTTCCATACTCATATAGGTAAGTCTCTTAAGGTGTTTCTGCGATACACCTTTTAAGGTTTCTAGACTTATTAAGGATATATATCCATCCTTTGTTCTTGTAGAATCCAACACTAAATAATATGGGATTATCTTTTTAGTATTCCATAATCATTCTCTTAACTTGTTGGTACCCATTGAACTTTGTCTATCCTTTTCAAGACATAAGTTGGATTTCTGTTAAGGATGATCAACCTTCATTCACAGACCTTAGTCCCATTTCTTGCGACTTTATAGAAACCATTGCCTTTGGAAGACCTTTTGTAAGTGGGTCAGCCAAGTTTTTCTTCGTTTCTATGTAGTCAACATTTATAACTCCTCTTTTGAGTAACTGTCTCACCATTTGATGTCTTAGACTCACATGTCTAGACTTTCCATTATATGTCTTATTAGACACATTGTATATTGTTTCTTGATTGTCACAGTTAATCAAGACTGCTGGAGATGGCTTCTTCCACAAAGGGATTTCCATTAATAAATCCCTAAGCCATTCTGCTTCTTTAGATGCATCTGCTAACGCAATCAATTCTGACAACATTGTTGAGTCAGAGATACAGGTCTGCTTCTTGGAAGCCCAAGACACAGCAGCGCCTCCTAATGTAAAGATCCATCCAGTCGTAGACTTGGATTTGGATTCTACATTGTTCCAGGTTGCATCACTAAATCCATCTATCACAGCAGGATATCCTTTATAAGATAAACCATATTCAATGGTTCATTTCAAATAAGCTAAAACTATGGAAATAGCTTTCCAATGTTCGAAACCTGGATTTCTCGTAAATCGAGACAATACACTTATAGCATGTGCGATGTCTGGTCTAGTGCAATGCATAGCATACATAAGACTCCCAATAACATTGGAATACTCTAGTTGAGAGATAGTACATCCAGTGTTCTTTTCTAATTTAATACTAGGATCTAAAGGAGTTGGTGCTGGTTTGTCGTCGTAATGACCGTATTTTTGTAGCAATTTCTCTATGTAATGGGGTTGAGTTAGTAATAACTCCCCCTTTTACCTAACAATTTTAATTCCTAGAATTACATCAGCCTCTCCTAGATCTTTCATATCGAATTTAGAAGACAGAAGCTTTTTAGTTTCATTCACACAAGATATATTGGAACCAAATAGTAGCATGTCATCAACGTATAAACATATTATAACAATACCGTTGTTATCCGATTTGCTATAAATACATTTATCAGCATCATTAACAATGAATCCATATGACAGTGCAACTTTATCAAACTTCTCATGCCATGGCATGGGAGCTTGTTTCAGGCCATAAAGAGATTTTACTAATTTACAAACTTTCTTTTCTTGGCCTGGGGTTTTGAAACCTTCAGGTTGTTCCATATATATCTCTTCTTCTAAATCTCCATTTAGAAAAGCAGTTTTTACATCCATTTGATGAATGACTAATTTATGAATTGATTCAAGTGCAATTAAACAGCGTATAGAAGATATGCGAGAAACTGGAGCATATGTATCAAAATAATCTACTCCATGTCTTTGCTTATATCCCTTAGCAACTAATCTGTCTTTAAACTTATCAATGGATCCATTTGTATTCAACTTTTTCTTGAATATCCATTTACATCCTATAGGTTTAGCACCAGGAGGTAAATCAGTTAAAACCCAAGTTTGGTTTAACATTATGGAATTCATTTCATCATTGATAGCTTCTTTCCAGAAATTTGAATCTCTGCAACTCATAGCTTCAGAATAAGTTTTGGGATCATCATCAACGTTCATTACATATTTATTCACATTAAGGACTTCGTCCTTACTGCCTTCTACAAGATATGTAATGAAGTCAGGACCATAGTCCTTCTCTATTCTCACTCTTTTACTTCTCCGTTGTTCAATACTATTATCTGGTACTGACACTTCCTTGTTGTTTTGAGCAGGAGCATAATCATCGTCATTGATATCATTAGTCACACTAGGTTCTGGACTAGATGATCTCAATGGGATCTCAACAGTTTGATTTTCAAAAAATTCTACATCTACAGATTCTATAACTTCTAGGGTGTCAAGAATTAGAAATCTATAAGTTATACTATTAAGTGAATATCCTATGAAAACACATTAAAATGCCCTATTTCCTAACTTTGGTCGTTTAGGGTCTGGTTTTCTAACATAAGCTAAGCAACCCCAAACTTTAAGTGTAGTTAGGTTATGTTTCCTATTAAACCATAATTCATAAGGGGAAATATTATTCTTTTTAAGTGGTACTCTATTTAAAATATAACATGCAGATAACATAGGATCAACCCATAGGTTATAAGGTAAATTAGAACTTATGAGCATGGAATTAACCATTTCTACTAAAGTTCTATTCTTCCTTTCAGCAACACCATTTTGTTGTGGTGTATATGGGGCAGTACATTGGTGAATTATACCTTGTTGTTTACAGAACAAGGTGAATTCATTTGAGAAATATTCACCACCACGATCTAAATGTAATATTTTAATTTTAACTCCTAATTGTGTTTCGACCTCTGCTTTGTAAATTTTGAATTTATCAAAAGCTCATCTTTAGTTTTCATTAGATATACATATGCATATCTAGTATAATCATTAATAAATGTTATATAGTATTGGTTACCACCATAGGTGATATGAATTTTTAAGTCACCCACATCACTATATACCAAATCAAGCAAACCAGTTTTCCTTTCTACGGATTTAAAGGATTTCCGGTGTATTTTTGCTTGAACGCATATTTCACATTTAGAGATGGTATCGAAATCACAATCAGAAATTAATCCTAATTTATTCATATTCTCAATGGAATTATAATTAACATGTCCTAATCTACCATGCCATAAATTAATAGAATCAACAATATAAACAGAAGATTTCTTTATTAGATTCAACTTAATCATGCCGTTACAAGAGTATCCCTGTCCAATGAATTTACCATTCTTAGACAACACTAGCTTATCAGACTCGTACACCATCTTGAATCCTTCTTTGTTAAGAAGGTATCCAGAGATCAAATTCTTACACATATCGGGTACATAGAATACAATGATTAATGTAAGAACTTTTCCAGAGGTGAGAAGAAGTTCAATAGTGCCTTTTCCCAGAACTTTGCTTGGAACCTTATTTGCTCCAGTAACTTTGTCGGCTTCTCCTTTATTTTCTTTTGAACAGATTACGGTCTTTGCAAATGTGAATGGTTGCTCCAGTATCGAACCACCAATCATTATCATTGCCACTAACGAAGTTTGCCACTTGCACTACAGCTACAAGCGAGTCTTCGACCACATTCACTTTTTGTTGTTTCTTTCGCAGACGGCAGTCTCGGGCATAGTGGCCGGGCTTGTTACAAAAATAACAAGCACCTTTCTTTTTGTTGTTAGTTTTGGAATGTTTTTTCTTAAACTGTGTCTCATTCTTTGGCTTTAATTTATCAGTAATTTCAACATTATTTGCCTTAGAATGGGACTCAGTTTGCGGATTATCATCTAGATTGCGTTTGCGAGAGTCTTCTTCAATACGAAGATGACGCTGTAAACCGTCTAAATTATAATCCTTTTCCGCATGCTTTATCTTTTTCTTATAATCATTCCAACTATGCGGAAGTCTAGAAATTATAACTCCAACAACATAAGATTCAGGGAGATCAATTCCAGCATCTTTAAGTTGATTCACCAACAGTAAGATTTCGCTTACTTGTCCAATTATGAACTTATTGGTGACCATTTTGAAATTCATAAAATTAGAAATAAGAAACTTTTTATTACTTGCCTCGGATATGCGGTACTTATTCTCTAGAGCAGTCCAGAGTGCCTTCGCTGTTTCCAAAGTCCTATGAGCATTGTAGACTGTGGTAGAAAGCGCATTCAGAATATGGCCTCTGCATAGGAAATCGTCCTCTTTGCGCTTTGCACGTTTAGCCTTTAGAGCAGCATCATCTGTATCAGTTTCCTCCGGAATTTCTTCCAAGTCATCTTCCAAGATGTAGAACAACTTGACGGTGACCAAAAAAAATTTCATCGTCTCTTGCCAACGAGTGAAATTGTCGCCATCAAAATGCTCCAATCGAGTTAGATGCTGATTCATAACTTGTAGAGCGCTCGAACCTTCCATGGTTGAAGAATATTGTCTGAAATTTGTTGGAGATTTTGCGGGTCGAGACTGAATTTGATGGCGATAGTGATGAAGACAATGTTGTACTTCCGACTTCAAGGATCTATGGAATAGATTCTTTCAGACAATAGTTCAACCCACCAGGTACAAACGGGTTATCGAACTATCGACTTTCAGGATTCAATGAAGCCCTATAACAGCGTAATCGAATTCAAAGTTTGTACGACTTTGATCCGACCAAGAACACTTTAAAAATGGTTTCTGATGATGCAATTTGTAGAGAAAGAGATGAAGAGAAGAAGAAGAAACAAATCTGCAACGATCCAAACGTTTGCAACACCTTCAGATGTTGCAAAATATAGAGGAAAGGAAGTGCAGCGATTTGCAACACTTCCTTGGCGTCGCAGATTCGTGCAAGAGGAAGAAGAAGAGCATTGCAGAAAAACTTCATTGAAACAGATTCTGGGCATCGCTATTTATAGTGTGGAAGAGGTGCCCATTCGCGAAGCGTCGCGATCGTTTGCAACGGTTCGTAACTGTTACGAACGGATTCAATTCAAACGTCGCGTCCTTTCATTTGCAACGTTTAGAAAACGTTACAAATTCCCACCATCAAATCAAATTCTGAATTTCGGTTCTGGGTCTTTAACGGGCTGAAATCTGGCCCGTTACTGTTTACATACGATCCAAAAATATTTTCTGATCCGAACCCAAAACCCGTACCCGGCCCGGCCCTGTTCAGTTCGGTCGGACGGCGGCGGCGCACGTGTGGTGTTGCATGACTTCTCTCCTCACAACAAAGCAAACATGTGGGAGCCCCAAGGCCCCATCATCCACTTGAGAGAGCTATACTTATACAAGTATAGTCTCATCTTTTCTGCAATGTGGGACTTTACTTTCTTTTCTTCTTCTTTCTTTTCTTTTACTCTTCCAAAACAAGAAACCCAAACCCAAAGCAATTTGAAAATTTACAACAATCTCCCCCAATTTTCAAAATAAAATAAATAAATAAATAGGACGGCTGCATCACTAGAGTGACTTCCTACATACCCAAGTGGGATCAAGCCTATGTAGTTCTAAGATCAAGTTTTGCATCATCGTGAAAACCAACACATAAATAAAAGGTATCTTTTGGATTTGAACCTTTACATAGTGTAAATCATTCAAAGCCTTATCGAGATTCTATGGTGAACGAATCTTGAACCAAGTATCCCTAATGATAAAACCGAAACAATCACACATGTTGATTTTCTTAGGTAAAGTGTTCTGTATTGCTCAGCACGTTAATGGCCATGTGCTTAAATCCTGTTTCATGAGTCTACTTAGAAAGCAGCCTTACTTTCCTAGGAAATGGCCTGATTTCCAAACTCATATAGGTAAGTCTCTTAAGGTGTTTCTGCGATACACCTTTTAAGGTTTCTAGAATTATTAAGGATATATATCCATCCTTTGTTCTTGCAGAATCCAATACTAAATATTATGGGATTATCTTTTTAGTGTTTCATAATCATTCTCTTAACTTGTTGGTACCCATTGAACTTTGTTTATCCTTTTCAAGACATAAGTTGGGTTTCTGTTAAGGATGATCAACCTTCATTCACAGACCTTAGTCCCATTTCTTGTGATTTTATAGAAACCATTGCCTTAGGAAGACCTTTTGTAAGTGGGTCAGCCAAGTTTTTCTTCGTTTCTATGTAGTCAACAGTTATAACTCCTCTTTTGAGTAACTGTCTCACCATTTGATGTCTTAGACTCACATGTCTAGACTTTCCATTATATGTCTTATTAGACACATTGTATATTGTTGCTTGATTGTCACAGTTAATCAAGACTGCTGGAGATGGCTTCTTCCACAAAGGGATTTCCATTAATAAATTCCTAAGCCATTCCGCTTCTTTACATGCATCTGCTAACGCAATCAATTCTGACAACATTGTTGAGTCAGAGATACAGGTCTTCTTCTTGGAAGCCCAAGACACAGCAGCGCCTCCTAATGTAAAGATCCATCCAGTCGTAGACTTGTATTTGGATTCTACATTGTTCAAGGTTGCATCACTATATCCTTCTATCACAGCAGGATATCCTTTATAAGATAAACCATATTCAATGGTTCCTTTCAAATAAGCTAAAACTATGGAAATAGCTTTCCAATGTTCGAAACCTGGATTGCTCGTAAATCGACACAATACACTTATAGCATGTGCGATGTCTGGTCTAGTGCAATGCATAGCATACATAAGACTCCCAATAACACTGGAATACTCTAGTTGAGAGATAGTACGTCCAGTGTTCTTTTCTAATTTAATACTAGGATCTAAAGGAGTTGGTGCTGGTTTGTCGTCGTAATGACCATACTTTTGTAAGAATTTCTCTATGTAATTGTAACATTGCGGATTTTCGTTGCCGAAAAACCGAATAGTTATGGGTTTTAAAAAGAAATTTAAGAAAAGAAAGAGAGAGAAAAAGATAGAAAAGATAGGAAATAGAGGGAAAAGAAATTAGGAATAAAAGATTTTTAAAAAAAAAACAGAAAGACAGAGAATTTGAAAATAGAGAACAGAAATTTAGAGATAGAACGGAAACAACAGAACAACAACAGAATCTCACAATTCGCAGAGGAACAACATATAATAATAAATGAATAATCTTTAAACAAAGAACTATATCAGTTATTACATTTCATCATATTACATTACATCATATCACATCATCAGAGTGTACAACATCAACAACAACAAACAGTGCAGCGGAAAAAGAAATACTATATAAACTAGTAATACGCCATGCCATCCAGCTTGCCTCCAGCAACTCCTGAATATCCATAATATCCTGATAAACCTTAACTCTTAACTGCCCGTGTGGAAATTGGTGGGCACCCAGAGTTTAGGAAGGAAAACAATAAACTCCGAGTCAGTCATGTGACTGGTGTGAGAACTCAAAACAGTTTATTTATTTATCTTTAAAATCAAAATCGAAGAATATTTTTAAAATCAATTCGCAATGCTTTTAAAAATGTAACTACCATAAGACCTCCCACCACACGCACAATGCAAACGCAGACTTGGAGGAGATTTCTTCTTATGTTAGTCAAAGATGCTTGATACGCATTTAAAATAACATTTGATATTATTACTAGTGCATAGTGTATAACAAATCACTTCGAAAGTAAAGATATAAATCATAGCCAGCATAGGTACCATTATAGTATGCTTACTATAGCTACCATATTAAATGGCAGGTTCTACAACTAATACCGTACAAGTCTCGTATTGTTTCTTTGGATTTCCAACGAATGGTCAGGCTAAGGAACTTCCTACTGCCACATGGGATCGCCTCTGGCTGGACGTCCCGAGAACTTAACCAGCTCTCTGCCAACACAAGGCCGGGTTACCTTTGTCACTAGGTAACTACTACACGAATATGGCATCCCCCGGTCCCATCGGACCTTTAACCGAGCGCTCGTCACCAACAACACCACGCAGAAATAGATATAGTGTATCAACATGAGTAAGTATCTGGGCTCCATACCATGATACCACCCTTTCCAGAAGGAAATGCACATACCCTAAAGGGAGCTACCCCTCATAACCTTGCCGCATCTTTCCTGTTTTGACCATTTCCGGGATGTGAGGCTCGACGAATTCACGTCCACAAAAACATACTTTATACAAAAGCCATGCTTTGGGTCGACAAATGATCAACACAATGATCACTAAGATAGACGATCAAATAAATGATCCTATCACAATAATCAACACAATGATCATTTCAGCATCACTCAGCATGTCACATTAACAAACTGGGAATATATCGCTGATAACTTCAACTATATAACCTCTGAGCTCGTACGTCTCAGAGAAAGGTGTTAAGCAAAGAATAAATTCTCCGCCACCAACAGAAATATATTTGAAAGAAATCGGCTTTATATCTCAAATTGTAATGTCAGACATACAATCCATACAAGTCTGTTACGGGCTCGAACAGAACCGAAGGCACTTACAAAGAAGTCCTTGCAATCCGGATATTCACAATCCTGATCGGATTCACCATCACATATGGAGAACTCAATACCGGAGCAACTCGGTGCAGAGTCAATCGATAGTTCATCCTATCACTCTTGCAAATACCGGTCTTCAACACCGATCTTCAATGCAATTCATAACGACGTATCACATATTCGGAATGGGTTATACGACCCCATGGTCCTTTCCCGGTTAACCCGAATAGTGAGCGCTTATTCAAAAATAAGTGTGCATTCAAATTCAATCAATTCACATCAAATACCCATTCAAAGGGAAATATTGATAGTCGGTTATTGAACTATCAATGGATATGCACACATCACCAGATTCCAAATAATTTTCCAAATTATTTATTTTCCAAAATATCCTTACTAGATATATAGTTTCAACCCTTCAAAAATAAATCAATATTTATTTTTAACAATTTCCACTTTCTTATATAAATTCAATAATGAATTTATATTTCAAAGTATTCATGCATATGATTTCCATTTTTCATTTCAATTTATCTTCAAAAAGATAAATTCGAAATATTCACTTTATATTGGAAAACATTTCCATACTTATTAAAAATAAGTAATTCACAAATTCTATTTATTTTCAACACTTGGAAAATATTCAATATACTTAAAATCGAATTAAGTATATATTTCATTCTATTAAGGAAAACATTCTCTTAACATATTTATTTGGGTCAAAACGAATGTTGCGTAAAACATCGTTACGACAACCCAAAAATCACTAGTATAGGGATTCGAAATTAAATAGATATATAAATCCCAATACTATACAAAACATTTCCTTTCGGAAATCATTTACTATAACAACAGTGTTATAGTCCACCATTTCCTTTTATTTCTTGAAAACGTCTATTTCAACAATGAATGTTGAAATCTATGGTTTCAAATCTTAACATGTTTTAAAACATCGTTAGATCATTTTAATTCTATTTAAAACATCTCATTCAAACATTTTCTTTAACGTGTCATTCACTATTCAAAAATGTGAATAAACTCCGTTAACAAATTTCATTCTTTTATTCATTTTAATTCAAAGGATTATTCACTATTCGAAAATGTGAATATAACTCCATTTATAAGTTATAACAATTAACTTATCAAAATAAGTCGTTTGCGAATTCATAAAACAACGTTTATAAATTCCATTTCTATTTATTTATAAAAACTTCCTTTTTATAAATTCCTTTATTAACATATTCCAGTTTATAACTAAATTATAAACTAAACGTTCATATTATAAGTTAAATACTTATAAAACAATTATTTTACAAAATCGTTCTTTCAAACTTCCCAAATTATAAATCTTATAACTTATAAGATTCATTTATTTAACCAAATCTATTCTTCAAATAATTTCACCAAATTTATAAGTCTTACTATTTATAAATTTCATTTATAACTTCCCAGTTTATAATTCTATAAATTTCATTCTATTATGAAATTCATTTTCACATCATTCAAACACTTATAAAAACTCGTTTTATAATGTCAATATTTCAATTTATAAATATCCATTTACAAATCTCTTAATATAAATCAATTTTATATTACTCTTTTAAAACGACTTTAATTTCCTTTATAATTTCATCATTCTCTTGATTTATAAAATAATCAAATTTTATAAATCCTATATTTAAACTTTTTATAATAAATTCAAAATCTCAATTTAAACTATTTTATAAAGTCATTAATTCCTATTTCTCAAAAATCAATCTTTTAACTATATTCCTCAAAAACATAATTTTCATAACTTTAAAAATTATACCGTTTATTTATTTATAATGAATCAATTCCAAAAATATAGTGTATTTTCAAAGATCACTTTTAAAAACATTTTAAAATCCCAAAATCTGGGTCCAATGATGCTACACACCAAATAGTCAATCACGACTACAACGATCCATCATATATCGTATATGATAATCAACGAATATCAAAATATCCATAATCAAATAAAAAAAACTGTTGAGGAATCCAGTTGGATCCCTCCAACCTGTTTTCCTGCATCCAAAAACATTAGCACAATACCAATTTCGCTCCAGTACGAAATTATCGCGGTATATGTTCTTAATAAATATTATCCGCTTAATAACGGCGCAATAGGGTCTCATCCGCTAAACGAAAAATGCGGGAAATCAATAACTCCAATATATACATATGCCAATATATATATATTGCTATTATATATAATACCAATTTCACTTTTTATGAAATATTCGCGGTATATGTTTTTACTAAATAACATCCGCTTACTAACGGCGTATAATGTCTATTTTAACAATCAATATATAACAATCATCATTCAAACATGCATTCAAATATTTTAAATCTAACTATTTAAAATAAAATCGAAACCTATTCGATTGAGTGAGAAGTTCTCACCTTGGTTTTAATTTCCGTTTCAGCTTTTATTTCGAATAAAATTAAACGCACGTTTAATTTTACCCGAATTTCTCACTAACTCCAAACGACTCCAAACCTACTCCATCGCGTAGTGCTCGTCCATATGATTCCAACGCAACTGAGTTTGCATTTTTTCGACCTCGTATGAAAAAGTTATGTAATTTACAAGTTCGTACACGTTTTAACTTATATAAATACAACATAATTTTAAAATTATAAACCTAAGCAAATCTGGACCCTTGGATTCTTCAGCATACAATCACCACTGCCTATCTCTTCTTCCCTCACTCTCGTTCAAGCTCCAGGAAGTTGCCGCACGCAATAACCCATAACACACGAATTTAGGTTTACAAATCGCGAGCAAAATACTCAACGATAACTCGATCAGAGAGTTGCATGTTGTAGCCCCTTCCACCCCCTATGCACGGCCTCCAAGGCACAGAGCTCGGCACCCCCCCCTGCGTGGAAAACCGTGCGCAATTCCTTGAGAACGCGGCCCCCTATACGCCACCACATCGCTCCGTTTTACATCACAGCCGTTGGATCTTGAGATCTCGACGTGCTCTTCATCTTTCATGTTGGGAGTTTCGTCTAATAGTCGACGGATTTGGAGATTTTTGGTGATGAAGATGGAGCATTTATGGCCGTTGAAAACATGGGTGGCGGCTGTTAATATTGGCTAGGGTTTTGTTTTTTTATTTATTTTTTATTTTAGAGTGAGAGTGTGGTGCTATTTATAGAAAAAGCTAGCGTAAACACTATTCATCCCGGGAATTCCGAACTCCGATTTAGACGCCGTAACCAGCGTTTCTAAGGTTTACCCCGCGTTCCGGACACAATGGAACAGGTTTCGGAAGCTAATTCGGAAGTATATGCGAGTTATGGCTGAAAACGTTCGATTTAAATTAAACCGATTTAAATCGATTTCTAGGCGTTTTAATTTGTACCGGACAAACGGTAAATCCAATTGACTTGAAATTTGAAACCTTACAATAATATCACATTACGGATCCGATGAAACTGGTTTCGTCGAAATCCGAGACTTTTTGAAAAATGGCTATTTTGACTCGCCAAATTTAAATTAAAAATAATTCGATGCGTTTCGAGCTGCCACGATCAAACGATAACTCCGATTGACACGAAAATTGAAATCCGGTAATAACTAACTATTACGGATCCAATGGAACTGGTTTCGTTCAATTCTGAGACTGTTCAAAAATTGGCTATTTTACAGTCGATTATTAAATATTAAAATATTCAATTTTCACAAATTAACTTTTAATTTGATTTTAAAAGTTCTAAAATATCATTCTAACTTCAACATGATAAAATAAAATTTTACAAATCATTTTCAATCATATTTAACTTAATTTTCAATTATTTCCATAATTTAACATATTAAATTATCGATTTAATTATCCAATTAAATCCAATAATTCAAATAAAGATTTATTTGACTTATAAATTCACTTATTAATATTTAAAATAAATTAAATATTCAAATTTAAATTTATAAAAATTCTGGGTCGTTACAATCTTTCCCCCTTAAAAGAATTTCGTCCTCGAAATTACAAGTAAGAAAGTTACAGAATCTATTAATTTTCCAAAATTTATAATTAAACTTCTTAACATACTTTACTAAGTTTTCAAGTCTTACTTAGTTATCTTTTCAAAAACAATTACTATTGTTTAACTTTCAATTCCAAAAATCAAAGTTAAAGTTTTCAAAATTTTCCCAATTTTCTCAAAAATATTCTAACGCCTTAAATTTTCGAAAAAATTCGCCATAGTCTCCTTTGCGCCGCTCGATCCGAAAAAAAATGAAAGTATATATATCACAAATATACATCTCATCAAGTAATGAGGCATCCCGAAGGGAAAAAAGTGTAAAAGTACGATATTTAATCCGAGATATGTACCTTATATTTTATTAGCAAGCATATACGGCTAATATAGCGCTAAAGCGAACTCCAAATGCGAAGCAAACGCGATCCGCACCTACTAAACACTCAACAAACAACATGAGAATCATGTACATATGCAAATAATCTCAATATACAACATATAGCAACATAACAACTACATATGTCACATAGCAAATGCAACTAAACAACAAATGCAAACATTAACCATCTATTAAATCTATATTCATTCATATTCTCATTTATATTCAATGAAACAGATTTCCAATATCAAATCACATTTGATTCATTAATGTTGGAATTTACTAACATCCATCCATATTAAATTTTAATTAGTTTGCATTCCCTAATTAAATCCAATTCACATTCAATTCTATTCAAATTTATTTACTTTCAATTTGAATTCAATTTCATAGCTTTCAATTTCATTAATTCACTTTCATTAACACTTAATGAATTATATACAATCAATCAACAATCATATAACAACCAATATATTTTAATTTCAACCAAATTTCCTTTGCTTATATTCATCTTGGTTTAACACCATCACTTTTAATTGGTTTAATTAAATTGATTTTCATTCACTCTTCAACTTCTAATAACATTAGATTTTAATGAATTACCATTTATATTCATTATTCCATATCAACTAAATTTACATTCAATTGATTATCATCCAATCCATTAATTTAATTCAATTCAATTCAATTTCTAAAGTTGAATTTCCATTACATAACTCAAGTTTATATTCATTTAATCCACTTGATTATTTACTTCGATACCAATATCAATTCCATTCAACAATTCTTAAGTTATACTTCATTTAAACATCACTTAGTTTTACATAACTTAAATTCACTTTCATTTACAACTCATATTCATATAATTTTACTTCTAATTTATATAAGTTTATTTCACAATTGCAAACACTTTAATTATAATTTCAATTCTTATAATTCTTTTGCTTATACAATTTTTCTTTTATTTAGATTATTCAAACAACCTAACAATCAACTTATATACTTTTTAATAATTTTGAAAAATTATTTCTTTATATATAAAATATAATCAAGGTAAAATTATTCCATTTACCCAATTTTAAAATCAATATTGTGTCGAATTGTTTTATTCAAGTGTTTAGAAACCCCTTCGGCATAGTCTTGCGGACCACGCTGACGAAAGTTCATATGCCACTCAATAAACAAATCATCACAATATAAAACAATTTTATATTCACTAACAAATACGCTCTCATAGCTATTAATACACTCAAACTCATTCTAGAGTACTGCTGACTCTATCTCTAATGAGTAATACCCAAAAGAACCATGGTTGTCGCTTAACCATCAGCTCCGATACCAAATGTAACATTGCGGATTTTCGTTGCCGAAAAACCGAATAGTTATGGGTTTTAAAAAGAAATTTAAGAAAAGAAAGAGAGAGAAAAAGATAGAAAAGATAGGAAATAGAGGGAAAAGAAATTAGGAATAGAAGATTTTTTAAAAAAAACAGAAAGACAGAGAATTTGAAAATAGAGAACAGAAATTTAGAGATAGAACGGAAACAACAGAACAACAACAGAATCTCACAATTCGCAGCGGAACAACATATAATAATAAATGAATAATCTTTAAACAAAGAACTATATCAGTTATTACATTTCATCATATTACATTACATCATATCACATCATCAGAGTGTACAACATCAACAACAACAAACAGTGCAGCGGAAAAAGAAATACTATATAAACTAGTAATACGGCATGCCATCCAGCTTGCCTCCAGCAACTCCTGAATATCCAGAATATCCTGATAAACCTTAACTCTTAACTGCCCGTGTGGAAATTGGTGGGCACCCAGAGTTTAGGAAGGAAAACAATAAACTCCGAGTCAGTCATGTGACTGGTGTGAGAACTCAAAACAGTTTATTTATTTATCTTTAAAATCAAAATCGAAGAATATTTTTAAAATCAATTCGCAATGCTTTTAAAAATGTAACTACCATAAGACCTCCCACCACACACACAATGCAAACGCAGACTTGGAGGAGATTTCTTCTTATGTTAGTCAAAGATGCTTGATACGCATTTAAAATAACATTTGATATTATTACTAGTGCATAGTGTATAACAAATCACTTCGAAAGTAAAGATATAAATCATAGCCAGCATAGGTACCATTATAGTATGCTTACTATAGCTACCATATTAAATGGCAGGTTCTACAACTAATACCGTACAAGTCTCGTATTGTTTCTTTGGATTTCCAACGAATGGTCAGGCTAAGGAACTTCCTACTGCCACATGGGATCGCCTCTGGCTGGACGTCCCGAGAACTTAACCAGCTCTCTGCCAACACAAGGCCGGGTTACCTTTGTCACTAGGTAACTACTACACGAATATGGCATCCCCCGGTCCCATCGGACCTTTAACCGAGCGCTCGTCACCAACAACACCACGCAGAAATAGATATAGTGTATCAACATGAGTAAGTATCTGGGCTCCATACCATGATACCACCCTTTCCAAAAGGAAATGCACATACCCTAAAGGGAGCTACCCCTCATAACCTTGCCGCATCTTTCCTGTTTTGACCATTTCCGGGATGTGAGGCTCGACGAATTCACGTCCACAAAAAAATACTTTATACAAAAGCCATGCTTTGGGTCAACAAATGATCAACACAATGATCACTAAGATAGACGATCAAATAAATGATCCTATCACAATAATCAACACAATGATCATTTCAGCATCACTCAGCATGTCACATTACCAAACTGGGAATATATCGCTGATAACTTCAACTATATAACCTCTGAGCTCGTACGTCTCAGAGAAGGGTGTTAAGCAAAGAATAAATTCTCCGCCACCAACAGAAATATATTTGAAAGAAATCGGCTTTATATCTCAAATTGTAATGTCAGACATACAATCCATACAAGTCTGTTCCGGGCTCGAACAGAACCGAAGGCACTTACAAAGAAGTCCTTGCAATCCGGACATTCACAATCCTGATCGGATTCACCATCACATATGGAGAACTCAATACCGGAGCAACTCGGTGCAGAGTCAATCGATAGTTCATCCTATCACTCTTGCAAATACCGGTCTTCAACACCGATCTTCAATGCAATTCATAACGACGTATCACATATTCGGAATGGGTTATACGACCCCATGGTCCTTTCCCGGTTAACCCGAATAGTGAGCGCTTATTCAAAAATAAGTGTGCATTCAAATTCAATCAATTCACATCAAATACCCATTCAAAGGGAAATATTGATAGTCGGCTATTGAACTATCAATGGATATGCACACATCACCAGATTCCAAATAATTTTCCAAATTATTTATTTTCCAAAATATCCTTACTAGATATATAGTTTCAACCCTTCAAAAATAAATCAATATTTATTTTTAACAATTTCCACTTTCTTATATAAATTCAATAATGAATTTATATTTCAAAGTATTCATGCATATGATTTCCATTTTTCATTTCAATTTATCTTCAAAAAGATAAATTCGAAATATTCACTTTATATTGGAAAACATTTCCATACTTATTAAAAATAAGTAATTCACAAATTCTATTTATTTTCAACACTTGGAAAATATTCAATATACTTAAATCGAATTAAGTATATATTTCATTCTATTAAGGAAAACATTCTCTTAACATATTTATTTGGGTCAAAACGAATGTTGCGTAAAACATCGTTACGACAACCCAAAAATCACTAGTATAGGGATTCGAAATTAAATAGATATATAAATCCCAATATTATACAAAACATTTCCTTTCGGAAATCATTTACTATAACAACAGTGTTATAGTCCACCATTTCCTTTTATTCCTTGAAAACGTCTATTTCAACAATGAATGTTGAAATCTATGGTTTCAAATCTTAACATGTTTTAAAACATCGTTAGATCGTTTTAATTCTATTTAAAACATCTCATTCAAACATTTTCTTTAACGTGTCATTCACTATTCAAAAATGTGAATAAACTCCGTTAACAAATTTCATTCTTTTATTCATTTTAATTCAAAGGATTATTCACTATTCGAAAATGTGAATATAACTTCATTTATAATTTATAACAATTAACTTATCAAAATAAGTCGTTTGCGAATTCATAAAACAACGTTTATAAATTCCATTTCTATTTATTTATAAAAACTTCCTTTTTATAAATTCCTTTATTAACATATTCCAGTTTATAACTAAATTATAAACTAAACGTTCATATTATAAGTTAAATACTTATAAAACAATTATTTTACAAAATCGTTCTTTCAAACTTCCCAAATTATAAATCTTATAACTTATAAGATTCATTTATTTAACCAAATCTATTCTTCAAATAATTTCACCAAATTTATAAGTCTTACTATTTATAAATTTCATTTATAACTTCCCAGTTTATAATTCTATAAATTTCATTCTATTATGAAATTCATTTTCACATCATTCAAACACTTATAAAAACTCGTTTTATAATGTCAATATTTCAATTTATAAATATCCATTTACAAATCTCTTAATATAAATCAATTTTATATTACTCTTTTAAAACGACTTTAATTTCCTTTATAATTTCATCATTCTCTTGATTTATAAAATAATCAAATTTTATAAATCCTATATTTAAACTTTTTATAATAAATTCAAAATCTCAATTTAAACTATTTTATAAAGTCATTAATTCCTATTTCTCAAAAATCAATCTTTTAACTATATTCCTCAAAAACATAATTTTCATAACTTTAAAAATTATACCGTTTATTTATTTATAATGAATCAATTCCAAAAATATAGTGTATTTTCAAAGATCACTTTTAAAAACATTTTAAAATCCCAAAATCTGGGTCCAATGATGCTACACACCAAATAGTCAATCACGACTACAACGATCCATCATATATCGTATATGATAATCAACGAATATCAAAATATCCATAATCAAATAAAAAACTGTTGAGGAATCCAGTTGGATCCCTCCAACCTGTTTTCCTGCATCCAAAAACATTAGCACAATACCAATTTCGCTCCAGTACGAAATTATCGCGGTATATGTTCTTAATAAATATTATCCGCTTAATAACGGCGCAATAGGGTCTCATCCGCTAAACGAAAAATGCGGGAAATCAATAACTCCAATATATACATATGCCAATATATATATATTGCTATTATATATAATACCAATTTCACTTTTTATGAAATATTCGCGGTATATGTTTTTACTAAATAACATCCGCTTACTAACGGCGTATAATGTCTATTTTAACAATCAATATATAACAATCATCATTCAAACATGCATTCAAATATTTTAAATCTAACTATTTAAAATAAAATCGAAACCTATTCGATTGAGTGAGAAGTTCTCACCTTGGTTTTAATTTCCGTTTCAGCTTTTATTTCGAATAAAATTAAACGCGCGTTTAATTTTACCCGAAATTCTCACTAACTCCAAACGACTCCAAACCTACTCCATCGCGTAGTGCTCGTCCATACGATTCCAACGCAACTGAGTTTGCATTTTTTCGACCTCGTATGAAAAAGTTATGTAATTTACAAGTTCGTACACGTTTTAACTTATATAAATACAACATAATTTTAAAATTATAAACCTAAGCAAATCTGGACCCTTGGATTCTTCAGCATACAATCACCACCGCCTATCTCTTCTTCCCTCACTCTCGTTCAAGCTCCAGGAAGTTGCCGCACGCAATAACCCATAACACACGAATTTAGGTTTACAAATCGCGAGCAAAATACTCAACGATAACTCGATCAGAGAGTTGCATGTTGTAGCCCCTTCCACCCCCTATGCACGGCCTCCAAGGCACAGAGCTCGGCACCCCCCCTGCGTGGAAAACCGTGCGCAATTCCTTGAGAACGCGCCCCCTATACGCCACCACATCGCTCCGTTTTACATCACAGCCGTTGGATCTTGAGATCTCGACGTGCTCTTCATCTTTCATGTTGGGAGTTTCGTCTAATAGTCGACGGATTTGGAGATTTTTGGTGATGAAGATGGAGCATTTCTGGCCGTTGAAAACATGGGTGGCGGCTGTTAATATTGGCTAGGGTTTTGTTTTTTTATTTTTTTTTATTTTAGAGTGAGGGTGTGGTGCTATTTATAGAAAAAGCTAGCGTAAACACTATTCATCCCGGGAATTCCGAACTCCGATTTAGACGCCGTAACCAGCGTTTCTAAGGTTTACCCCGCGTTCCGGACACAATGGAACAGGTTTCGGAAGCTAATTCGGAAGTATGTGCGAGTTATGGCTGAAAACGTTCGATTTAAATTAAACCGATTTAAATCGATTTCTAGGCGTTTTAATTTGTACCGGACAAACGGTAAATCCAATTGACTTGAAATTTGAAACCTTACAATAATATCACATTACGGATCCGATGAAACTGGTTTCGTCGAAATCCGAGACTTTTTGAAAAATGGCTATTTTGACTCGCCAAATTTAAATTAAAAATAATTCGATGCGTTTCGAGCTGCCACGATCAAACGATAACTCCGATTGACACGAAAATTGAAATCCTGTAATAACTAACTATTACGGATCCAATGGAACTGGTTTCGTTCAATTCTGAGACTGTTCAAAAATTGGCTATTTTACAGTCGATTATTAAATATTAAAATATTCAATTTTCACAAATTAACTTTTAATTTGATTTTAAAAGTTCTAAAATATCATTCTAACTTCAACATGATAAAATAAAATTTTACAAATCATTTTCAATCATATTTAACTTAATTTTCAATTATTTCCATAATTTAACATATTAAATTATTGATTTAATTATCCAATTAAATCCAATAATTCAAATAAAAATTTATTTGACTTATAAATTCACTTATTAATATTTAAAATAAATTAAATATTCAAATTTAAATTTATAAAAATTCTGGGTCGTTACAGTAATGGGATTGAGTTAGTAATAACTCCCCCTTTTTCCTAACAAATTTAATTCCCATAATTACATCAGACTCTCCTAGATCTTTCATATCGAATTTAGAAGACAGAAGCTTTTTAGTTTCATTCACACAGGATATACTGAAACCAAATAGTAGCATGTCATCAACGTATAAACATATTATAACAATACCGTTGTTATCCGATTTGCTATAAATACATTTATCAGCATCATTAACAATGAATCCATATGACAGTGCAACTTTATCAAACTTCTCATGCCATTGCATGGGAGCTTGTTTCAGGCCATCAAGAGATTTTACTAATTTGCAAACTTTCTTTTCTTGGCCTGGGGTTTTGAAACCTTCAGGTTGTTCCATATATATATCTCTTCTTCTAAATCTCGATTTAGAAAAGCAGTTTTTACATCCATTTGATGTATGACTAATTTATGAATTGATGCAAGTGCAAATAAACAGCGTATAGAAGATATGCGAGAAACTGGAGCATATGTATCAAAATAATCTACTCCATGTCTTTGATTATATCCCTTAGCAACTAATCTGTCTTTAAACTTATCAATGAATCCATTTGTATTCAACTTTTTCTTGAATATCCATTTACATCCTATAGGTTTAGCACCAGGAGGTAAATCAGTTAAAACCCAAGTTTGGTTTAACATTATGGAATTCATTTCATCATTGATAGCTTCTTTCCAGAAATTTGAATCTCTGGAACTCATAGCTTCAGAATAAGTTTTGGGATCATCATCAACGTTCATTACATATTTATTCACATTAAGGACTTTGTCCTTACTGCCTTCTACAAGATATGTAATGAAGTCAGGACCATAGTCCTTCTCTATTCTCGCTCTTTTACTTCTCCGTTGTTCAGTACTATTATCTGGTACTGACACTTCCTTGCTGTTTTGAGCAGGAGCACAATCATCGTCATTGATATCATTAGTCACACTAGGTTCTGGACTAGATGATCTCAATGGGATCTCAATAGTTTGATTTTCAAAAAATTCTACATCTACAGATTCTATAACTTCTAGGGTGTCAAGAATTAGAAATCTATAAGTTATACTATTAAGTGAATATCCTATGAAAACACATTTAAATGCTCTATTTCCTAACTTTGGTCGTTTAGGGTCTGGTTTTCTAACATAAGCTAAGCAACCCCAAACTTTAAGTCTAGTTAGGTTATGTTTCCTATTAAACCATAATTCATAAGGGGAAATATTATTCTTTTTAAGTGGTACTCTATTTAAAATATAACATGCAGATAACATAGCATCACTCCATAGGTTATAAGGTAAATTAGAACTTATGAGCATGGAATTAACCATTTATACTAAAGTTCTATTCTTCCTTTCAGCAACACCATTTTGTTGTGGTGTATATTGGGCAGTACATTGGTGAATTATACCTTGTTGTTTACAGAACAAGGTGAATTCATTTGAGAAATATTCACCACCACGATCTGAATGTAATATTTTAATTTTAACTCCTAATTGTGTTTCGACCTCTGCTTTGTAAATTTTGAATTTATCAAAAGCCTCATCTTTAGTTTTCATTAGATATACATATGCACATCTAGTATAATCATCAATGAATGTTATATAGTATTGGTTACCACCATAGGTGATATGACTTTTTAAGTCACCCACATCACTATATACCAAATCAAGCAAACCAGTTTTCCTTTCTACGGATTAAAAGGATTTCCGGTGTATTTTTGCTTGAACGCATATTTCACATTTAGAGATGGTATCGAAATCACAATCAGAAATTAATCCTAATTTATTCATATTCTTAATGGAATTATAATTAACATGTCCTAATCTACCATGCCATAAATTAATAGAATCAACCATATAAACAAAAGATTTCTTTATTAGATTCAACTTAATCATGTTGTTACAAGAGTATCCCTGTCCAATGAATTTACCATTCTTAGACAACACTAGCTTATCAGACTCATACACCGTCTTGAATCCTCCTTTGTTAAGAAGGTATCCAGAGATCAAATTCTTACACATATCGGGTACATAGAATCCATTGATTAACGTAAGAACTTTTCCAGAGGTGAGAAGAAGTTCTATAGTCCTTTTCCCAGAACATTGCTTGGAACCTTATTTGCTCCAGTAACTTCGTCGGCTTCTCCTTTATTTTCATCGTAACTCTTGAACAGATTACGGTCTTTGCAAATGTGAATGGTTGCTCCAGTATCGAACCACCAATCATTATCATTGCCACTAACGGAGTTTGCCTCTTGCACTACAGCTACAAGCGAGTCTTCGACCACATTCACTTTTTGTTGTTTCTTCCGCAGACGGCAGTCTAAGGCATAGTGGCCGGGATTGTTGCAAAAATAACAAGCACCTTTCTTTTTGTTGTTAGTTTTGGAATGTTTTTTCTTAAACTGTGTCTCATTCTTTGGCTTTAATTTATCAGTAATTTCAACATTATTTGCCTTAGAATGGGACTTAGTTTGCGGATTATCATCTAAATCGCATTTGCGAGAGTCTTCTTCAATACGAAGATGACGCTGTAAACCGTCTAAATTTTAATCCGTTTCCGCATGCTTCATCTTTTTCTTATAATCATTCCAACTATGCGGAAGTCTAGAAATTATAACTCCAATAACATAAGATTCAGGGAGATCAATTCCAGCATCTTTAAGTTGATTCACCAACAGTAAGATTTCTCTTACTTGTCCAATTATGGACTTAATGGTGACCATTTTGAAATCCATAAAATTAGAAATAAGAAATTTTTATTACTTGCCTCGGATATGCGGTACTTATTCTCCAGAGCAGTCCAGAGTGCCTTCGCTGTTTCCAATGTCCTATGAGCATTGTAGACTGTGGTAGAAAGCGCATTCAGAATATGGCCTCTGCATAGGAAATCGTCCTCTTTGCGCTTTGCACGTTTAGCCTTTAGAGCAGCATCATCTGTATCAGTTTCCTCCGGAATTTCTTCCAAGTCATCTTCCAAGATGTAGAACAACTTGACGGTGACCAGAAAAAATTTCATCGTCTCTTACCAATGAGTGAAATTGTCATCATCAAAACGCTCTAATCGAGTTAGATGCTGATTCATAACTTGTAGAGCGCTCGAACCTTCCATGGTTGAAGAATATTGTCTGAAATTTGTTGGAGATTTTGCGGGTCGAGACTGAATTTGATGGTGATAGTGATGAAGACAATGTTGTACTTCCGACTTCAAGGATCTAAGGAATAGATTCTTTCAGACAATAGTTCAACCCACCAGGTACAAACGGGTTATCGAACTATCGACTTTCAGGATTCAATGAAGCCCTATAACAGCGTAATAGAATTCAAAGTTTGTACGACTTTGATCCGACCAAGAACACTTTAAAAATGGTTTCTGATGATGCAATTTGTAGAGAAAGAGATGAAGAGATGAAGAAGAAACAAATCTGCAACGATCCAAACGTTTGCAACACCTTCAGATGTTGCAAAATATAGAGGAATGGAAGTGCAGCGATTTGCAACACTTCCTTGGCGTCGTAGATTCGTGCAAGAGGAAGAAGAAGAGCGTTGTAGAAAAACTTCATTGAAACAGATTCTGGGCGTCGCTATTTATAGTGTTGAAGAGGTGCCCATTCGCGAAGCGTCGCGATCGTTTGCAACGGCTCGTAACAGTTACGAACGGATTCAATTCAAACGTCGCGTCCTTTCATTTGCAACGTTTAGAAAACGTTACAAATTCCCGCCATCAAATCAAATTCTGAATTTCGGTATGGGTCCTTAACTGGCTGAAATCTGGCCCGTTACTGTTTACATACGATCCAAAAATATTTTCGGATCCGAACCCGAAACCCGGCCCGGCCCGGTTCGGTTTGGTCGGACGGCGGCGGCGCGCGTGTGGTGTTGCATGACTTCTCTCCTCACAACAAAGCAAACATGTGGGAGCCCAAGGCCCCATCATCCACTTGAGATAGCTATACTTATACAAGTATAGTCTCCTCTTTTCTACAATGTGGGACTTTACTTTCTTTTCTTCTTCTTTCTTTTCTTCTACTCTTCCAAAACAAGAAACCCAAACCCAAAGCAATTTGAAAATTTACAACAATCTCCCCCAATTTTCAAAATAAAATAAATAAATAAATAGGACGGCTGCATCACTAGAGTGACTTCCTACATACCCAAGTGGAATCAAGCCTATGTAGTTCTAAGATCAAGTTTTGCATCATCGTGAAAACCAACACATAAATAAAAGGTATCTTTTGGATTTGAACCTTTACTTAGTGTAAATCATTCAAAGCCTTATCGAGATTCTATGGTGAATGAATCTTGAACCAAGTATCCCTAATGATAAAACCGGAACAATCACACATGTTGATTTTCTTAGGTAAAGTGTTCTGTATTGCTCAGCACGTTAATGGCCATGTGCTTAAATCCTGTTTCATGAGTCTACTTAGAAAGCGGTCTTACTTTCCTAGGAAACGGCCTGATTTCCATACTCATATAGGTAAGTCTCTTAAGGTGTTTCTGCGATACACCTTTTAAGGTTTCTAGACTTATTAAGGATATATATCCATCCTTTGTTCTTGCAGATTCCAACACTAAATATTATGGGATTATCTTTTTAGCGTTCCATAATCATTCTCTTAACTTGTTGGTACCCATTGAACTTTGTCTATCCTTTTCAAGACATAAGTTGGGTTTCTGTGAAGGATGATCAACCTTCATTCATAGACCTTAGTCCCATTTCTTGTGACTTTATAGAAACCATTGCCTTTGGAAGACCTTTTGTAAGTGGGTCAGCCAAGTTTTTCTTCGTTTCTATGTAGTCAACAGTTATAACTCCTCTTTTGAGTAACTGTCTCACCATTTGATGTCTTAAACTCACATGTCTAGACTTTCCATTATATGTCTTATTAGACACATTGTATATTGTTGCTTGATTGTCACATTTAATCAAGACTGCTGGAGATGGCTTCTTCCACAATGGGATTTCCATTAATAAATTCCGAAGCCATTACGCTTCTTTATAAGCATCTGCTAACGCAATCAATTCTGACAACATTGTTGAGTCAGAGATACAGGTCTGCTTCTTGGAAGCCCAAGACACGGCAGCGCCTCCTAATGTAAAGATCCATCCAGTCGTAGACTTGGATTTGGATTCTACATTGTTCCAGTTTGCATCACTATATCCTTCTATCACAGCAGGATATCCTTTATAAGATAAACCATATTCAATGGTTCCTTTCAAATAAGCTAAAACTATGGAAATAGCTTTCCAATGTTCGAAACCTGGATTGCTCGTAAATCGACACAATACACTTATAGCATGTGCGATGTCTGGTCTAGTGCAATGCATAGCATACATAAGACTCCTAATAACACTGGAATACTCTAGTTGAGAGATAGTACGTCGAGTGTTCTTTTCTAATTTAATACTAGGATCTAAAGGAGTTGGTGCTGGTTTGTCGTCGTAATGACCATACTTTTGTAGGAATTTCTCTATGTAATGGGATTGAGTTAGTAATAACTCACGCTTTTTCCTAACAATTTTAATTCCCAGAATTACATCAGCCTCTCCTAGATCTTTCATATCGAATTTAGAAGACATAAGCTTTTTAGTTTCATTAACATAGGATATATTGGAACCAAATAGTAGCATGTCATCAACGTATAAACATATTATAACAATACCGTTGTTATCCAATTTGCTATAAATACATTTATCAGCATCATTAACAATGAATCCATATAACAGTGCAACTTTATCAAACTTCTCATGCCATTGCATGGGAGCTTGTTTCAGGCCATAAAGAGTTTTTACTAATTTGCAAACTTTCTTTTCTTGGCCTGGGGTTTTGAAACCTTCAGATTGTTCCATATATATCTCTTCTTCTAAATCTCCATTTAGAAAAGCAGTTTTTACATCCATTTGATGTATGACTAATTTATGAATTGATGCAAGTGCAAATAAATAGCGTATAGAAGATATGAGAGAAACTGGAGCATATGTATCAAAATAATATACTCCATGTCTTTGCTTATATCCCTTAGAAACTAATCTGTCTTTAAACTTATCAATGGATCCATTTGTATTCAACTTTTTCTTGAATATCCATTTACATCCTATAGGTTTAGCACCAGGAGGTAAATCAGTTAAAACCCAAGTTTGGTTTGACATTATGGAATTCATTTCATCATTGATAGCTTCTTTCCAGAAATTTGAATCTCTGGAACTCATAGCTTCGGAATAAGTTTTGGGATCATCATCGACGTTCATTACATATTTATTCACATTAAGGACTTCGTCCTTACTGCCTTCTACAAGATATGTAATGAAGTCAGGACCATAGTCCTTCTCTATTCTCGCTCTTTTACTTCTCCGTTGTTCAGTACTATTATCTGGTACTGACACTTCCTTGCTGTTTTAAGCAGGAGCATAATCATCATCATTGATATCATTAGTCACACTAGGTTCTGGACTAGATGATCTCAATGGGATCTCAATAGTTTGATTTTCAAAAAATTCAACATCTATGGATTCTATAACTTCTAGGGTGTCAAGAATTAGAAATCTATAAGTTATACTATTAAGTGAATATCCTCTGAAAACACATTTAAATGCTCTATTTCCTAACTTTGGTCGTTTAGTGTCTGGTTTTCTAACATAAGCTAAGCAACCCCAAACTTTAAGTTTAGTTAGGTTATGTTTCCTATTAAACCATAATTCGTAAGGGGAAATATTATCCTTTTAAGTGGTACTCTATTTAAAATATAACGTGCAGATAACATAGCGTCACCCCATAGGTTATAAGGTAAATTAGAACTTATGAGCATGGAATTAACCATTTATACTAAAGTTCTATTCTTCCTTTAAGCAACACCATTTTGTTGTGGTGTATATGGGGCAGTACATTGGTGAATTATATCTTGTTGTTTACAGAACAAGGTGAATTCATTTGAGAAATATTCACCACCACGATCTGAATGTAATATTTTAATTTTAACTCCTAATTGTGTTTCGACCTCTGCTTTGTAAATTTTGAATTTATCAAAAGCCTCATCTTTAGTTTTCATTAGATATACATATGCATATCTAGTATAATCATCAATGAATGTTATATTCATATTCTTAATGGTATCGATATCACAAATCAGAAATTAATCCTAATTTATTCATATTCTTAATGGAATTATAATTAACATGTCCTAATCTACCATGCCATAAATTAATAGAATCAACAATATAAACAGAAGATTTCTTTATTAGATTCAACTTAATCATGCCATTACAATAGTATCCCTATCCAATGAATTTACCATTCTTAGATAACACTAGCTTATCAGACTCATACACCATCTTGAATCCTCCTTTGTTAAGAAGGTATCCAGAGATCAAATTCTTACACATATCGGGCACATAGAATACATTGATTAATATAAGAACTTTTTCAGAGGTGAGAAGAAGTTCTATAATGCCTTTTCCCAGAACTTTGCTTGGAACCTTATTTGCTCCAGTAACTTCGTCGGCTTCTCCTTTATTTTCATCGTAACTCTTGAACAGATTACGGTCTTTGCAAATGTGAATGGTTGCTCCAGTATCGAACCACCAATCATTATCATTGCCACTAACGGAGTTTGCCTCTTGCACTACAGCTACAAGCGAGTCTTCGACCACATTCACTTTTTGTTGTTTCTTCCGCAGACGGCAGTCTCGGGCATAGTGGCCGGGCTTGTTACAAAAATAAAAAGCACCTTTCTTTTTGTTGTTAGTTTTGGAATGTTTTTTCTTAAACTGTGTCTCATTCTTTGGCTTTAATTTATCAGTAATTTCAACATTATTTGCCTTAGAATGGGACTCAGTTTGCGGATTATCATCTAGATCGCGTTTGCGAGAGTCTTCTTCAATACGAAGATGACGCTGTAAACCGTCTAAATTTTAATCCGTTTCCGCATGCTTCATCATTTTCTCATAATCATTCCAACTATGCGGAAGTCTAGAAATTATAACTCCAACAACATAAGATTCAGGGAGATCAATTCCAGCATCTTTAAGTTGATTCACCAACAGTAAGATTTCGCTTACTTGTCCAATTATGGACTTATTGGTGACCATTTTGAAATCCATAAAATTAGAAATAAGAAACATTTTATTACTTGCCTCGGATATGCGGTACTTATTCTCCAGAGCAGTCCAGAGTGCCTTCGCTGTTTCCAAAGTCCTATGAGCATTGTGGACTGTGGTAGAAAGCGCATTCAGAATATGGCCTCTACATAGGAAATCGTCCTCTTTGCGCTTTGCACGTTTAGCCTTTAGAGCAGCATCATCTGTATCAGTTTCCTCTGGAATTTCTTCCAAGTCATCTTCCAAGATGTAGGACAACTTGACGGTGACCAGAAAAAATTTCATCGTCTCTTGCCAACGAGTGAAATTGTCGCCATCAAAACGCTCCAATCGAGTTAGATGCTGATTCATAACTTGTAGAGCGCTCGAACCTTCCATGGTTGAAGAATATTGTCTGAAATTTGTTGGAGATTTTGCAGGTCGAGACTGAATTTGATGGCGATAGTGATGAAGACAATGCTGTACTTCTGACTTCAAGGATCTATGGAATAGATTCTTTCAGACAATAGTTCAACTCACCAGGTACAAACAGGTTATCGAACTACCGACTTTCAGGATTCAATGAAGCCCTATAACAGCGTAGTCGAATTCAAAGTTTGTACGACTTTGATCCGACCAAGAACACTTTAAAAATGGTTTCTGATGATGCAATTTGTAGAGAAAGAGATGAAGAGAAGAAGAGGAAACAAATCTGCAACGATCCAAACGTTTGCAACACCTTCAGATGTTTCAAAATATAGAGGAATGGAAGTGCAGCGATTTGCAACACTTCCTTGGCATCGCAGATTCATGCAAGAGGAAGATGAAGAGTGTTGCAGAAAAAATTCATTGAAACAGATTATGGGCGTCGCTATTTATAGTGTTGAAGAGGTGCCCATTCGCGAAGCTTCGCGATCGTTTGTAACGGTTCGTAACAGTTACGAACGGATTCAATTCAAACGTCGCGTCCTTTCATTTGCAACGTTTAGAAAACGTTACAAATTCCCGCCATCAAATCAAATTCTGAATTTTTGTTCTGGGTCCTTAACGGGCTGAAATCTGGCCCGTTACTGTTTACATACGATCCAAAAATATTTTCGGATCCGAACCCGAAACCCGTACCCGGCCCGGCCCGGGTCGGTTCGGTCGGACGGCGGCGGCGCGCGTGTGGTGTTGCATGACTTCTCTCCTCACAACAAAGCAAACATGTGGGAGCCCCAAGGCCCCATCATCCACTTGAGAGAGCTATACTTATACAAGTATAGTCTCCTCTTTTCTACAATGTGGGACTTTACTTTCTTTTCTTCTTCTTTCTTTTCTTCTACTCTTCCAAATCAAGAAACTCAAACCCAAAGCAATTTTAAAATTTACAAAAATCTCCCCCAATTTTCAAAATAAAATAAATAAATAAATAAATAGGACGGCTGCATCACTAGAGTGACTTCCTACATACCCAAGTGGGATCAAGCCTATGTAGTTCTAAGATCAAGTTTTGCATCATCGTGAAAACCAGCACATAAATAAAAGGTATCTTTTGTATTTGAACCTTTACTTAGTGTAAATCATTCAAAGCCTTATCGAGATTCTATGGTGAACGAATCTTGAACCAAGTATCCCTAATGATAAAACCGGAACAATCACACATGTTGATTTTCTTAGGTAAAGTGTTCTGTATTGCTCAGCACGTTAATGGCCATGTGCTTAAATCCTGCTTCATGAGTCTACATAGAAAGCGGTCTTACTTTCCTAGGAAACGGCCTGATTTCCATACTCATATAGGTAAGTCTCTTAAGGTGTTTCTGTGATACACCTTTTAAGGTTTCTAGACTTATTAAGGATATATATCCATCCTTTGTTCTTGCAGAATCCAACACTAAATATTATGGGATTATCTTTTTAGTGTTCCATAATCATTCTCTTAACTTGTTGGTACCCATTGAACTTTGTCTATCCTTTTCAAGACATAAGTTGGGTTTCTGTTAAGGATGATCAACCTTCATTCACAGACCTTAGTCCCATTTCTTGTGACTTTATAGAAACCATTGACTTTGGAAGACCTTTTGTAAGTGGGTCAGCCAAGTTTTTCTTCGTTTCTATGCAGTCAACAGTTATAACTCCTCTTTTGAGTAACTGTCTCACCATTTGATGTCTTAGACTCACGTGTCTAGACTTTCCATTATATGTCTTATTAGACACATTGTATATTGTTGCTTGATTGTCACAGTTAATCAAGACTGCTGGAGATGGCTTCTTCCACAAAGGGATTTCCATTAATAAATTCTTAAGCCATTCCGCTTCTTTACATGCATCTGCTAACGCAATCAATTCTGACAACATTGTTGAGTCAGAGATACAGGTCTGCTTCTTGGAAGCCCAAGACACAGTAGCGCCTCCTAATGTAAAGATCCATCCAGTCGTAGACTTGGATTTGGATTCTACATTGTTCCAGGTTGCATCACTATATCCTTCTATCACAGCAGGATATCCTTTATAAGATAAACCATATTCAATGGTTCCTTTCAAATAAGCTAAAACTATGGAAATAGCTTTCCAATGTTCGAAACCTGGATTGCTCGTAAATCGACACAATACACTTATAGCATGTGCGATGTCTGGTCTAGTGCAATGCATAGCATACATAAGACTCCCAATAACACTGGAATACTCTAGTTGAGAGATAGTACGTCCAGTGTTCTTTTCTAATTTAATACTAGGATCTAAAGGAGTTGGTGCTGGTTTGTCGTCGTAATGACCATACTTTTGTAGGAATTTCTCTATGTAATGGGATTGAGTTAGTAATAACTCCCCCTTTTTCCTAACAATTTTAATTCCCAGAATTACATCAGCCTCTCCTAGATCTTTCATATCGAATTTAGAAGACAGAAGCTTTTTAGTTTCATTCACACAGGATATATTGGAACCAAATAGTAGCATGTAATCAACGTATAAACATATTATAACAATACCGTTGTTATCCGATTTGCTATAAATACATTTATCAGCATCATTAACAATGAATCCATATGACAGTGCAACTTTATCAAACTTCTCATGCCATTGCATGGGAGCTTGTTTCAGGCCATAAAGAGATTTTACTAATTTGCAAACTTTCTTTTCTTGGCCTAGGGTTTTGAAACCTTCAGGTTGTTCCATATATATCTCTTCTCCTAATTCTCCATTTAGAAAAGCAGTTTTTACATCCATTTGATGTATGACTAATTTATGAATTAATGCAAGTGCAATTAAACAGCGTATAGAAGATATGCGAGCAACTGGAGCATATGTATCACAATAATCTACTCCATGTCTTTGCTTATATCCCTTAGCAACTAATCTGTCTTTAAACTTATCAATGGATCCATTTGTATTCAACTTTTTCTTAAATATCCATTTACATCCTATAGGTTTAGCACTAGGAGGTAAATCAGTTAAAACCCAAGTTTGATTTAACATTATGGAATTCATTTCATCATTGATAGCTTCTTTCCAGAAATTTGAATCTCTGGAACTCATAGCTTCAGAATAAGTTTTGGGATCATCATCAACGTTCATTACATATTTAGTCACATTAAGGACTTCGTCCTTACTGCCTTCTACAAGATATGTAATGAAGTCAGGACCATATTCCTTCTCTATTCTCGCTCTTTTACTTCTCCGTTGTTCAGTACTATTATCTGGTACTGACACTTCCTTGCTGTTTTGAGCAGGAGCATAATCATCGTCATTGATATCATTAGTCACACTAGGTTCTGGAATAGATGATCTCAATGGGATCTCAATAGTTTGATTTTCAAAAAATTCTACATCTACGGATTCTATAACTTCTAGGGTGTCAAGAATTAGAAATCAATAAGTTATACTATTAAGTGAATATCCTGTGAAAACACATTTAAATGCTCTATTTCCTAACTTTGGTCGTTTAGGGTCTGGTTTTCTAACATAAGCTAAGCAACACCAAACTTTAAGTCTAGTTAGGTTATGTTTCCTATTAAACCATAATTCATACGTGGAAATATTATTCTTTTTAACTAGTACTCTATTTAAAATATAACATGCAGATAACATAGCATCACCCTATAGGTTATAAGGTAAATTAGAACTTATAAGCATGGAATTAACCATTTCTACTAAAGTTCTATTCTTCCTTTTAGCAACACCATTTTGTTGTGGTGTATATGGGGCAGTACAATGGTGAATTATACCTTGTTGTTTACAGAACAAGGTGAATTCATTTGAGAAATATTCACCACCACGATCTGAATGTAATATTTTAATTTTAACTCCTAATTGTGTTTCGACCTCTGCTTTGTAAATTTTGAATTTATCAAAAGCCTCATCTTTAGTTTTCATTAGATATACATATACATATCTAGTATAATCATCAATGAATGTTATATAGTATTGGTTACCACCATAGGTGATATGACTTTTTAAGTCACCCACATCACTATATACCAAATCAAGCAAACCAGTTTTCCTTTCTACGGATTTAAAGGATTTCCGGTGTATTTTTGCTTGAACGCATATTTCACATTTGGAGATGGTATCGAAATCACAATCAGAAATTAATTCTAATTTATTCATATTCTTAATGGAATTATAATTAACATGTCCTAATCTACCATGCCATAAATTAATAGAATCAACAATATAAACAGAAGATTTCTTTATTAGATTCAACTTAATCATGCTGTTACAAGAGTATCCCTGTCCAATGAATTTACCATTCTTAGACAACACTAGCTTATCAGACTCATACACCATCTTGAATCCTCCTTTGTTAAGAAGGTATCCAGAGATCAAATTCTTACACATATCGGGTACATAGAATACATTGATTAATGTAAGAACTTTTCCAGAGGTGAGAAGAAGTTCTATAGTGCCTTTTCCCAGAACATTGCTTGGAACCTTATTTACTCCAGTAACTTCGTCGGCTTCTCCTTTATTTTCATCGTAACTCTTGAACAGATTATGGTCTTTGCAAATGTGAATGGTTGCTCCAGTATCGAACCACCAATCATTATCATTGCCACTAACGGAGTTTGCCTCTTGCACTACAGCTACAAGCGAGTCTTCGACCACATTCACTTTTTGTTGTTTCTTCCGCAGACGGCAGTCTCGGGCATAGTGGCCGGGCTTGTTACAAAAATAACAAGCACCTTTCTTTTTGTTGTTAGTTTTGGAATGTTTTTTCTTAAAATGTGTCTCATTCTTTGGCTTTAATTTATCAGTAATTTCAACATTATTTGCCTTAGAATGGGACTCAGTTTGCGGATTATCATCTAGATCGCGTTTGTGAGAGTGTTCTTCAATACGAAGATGACGTTGTAAACCGTCTAAATTATAATCCGTTTCCGCATGCTTCATCTTTTTCTTATAATCATTCCAACTATGTGGAAGTCTAGAAATTATAACTCCAACAACATAAGATTCAGGGAGATCAATTCCAGCATCTTTAAGTTAATTCACCAACAGTAAGATTTCGCTTACTTGTCCAATTATGGACTTATTGGTGACCATTTTAAAATCCATAAAATTAGAAATAAGAAACTTTTTATTACTTGTCTCGGATATTAGGTACTTATTCTCCAGAGCAGTCCAGAGTGCCTTAGCTGTTTCCAAAGTCCTATGAGCATTGTAGACTGTGGTAGAAAGCGCATTCAGAATATGGCCTCTGCATAGGAAATCGTCCTCTTTGCGCTTTGCACGTTTAGCCTTTAAAGCAGCATCATCTGTATCAGTTTCCTCCGGAATTTCTTCTAAGTCATCTTCCAAGATGTAGAACAACTTGACGGTGACCAGAAAAAATTACATCATCTCTTGCCAACGAGCGAAATTGTCGCCATCAAAATGCTCCAATCGAGTTAGATGCTGATTCATAACTTGTAGAGCGCTCGAACCTTCCATGGTTGAAGAATATTGTCTGAAATTTGTTGGAGATTTTGCGGGTCGAGACTGAATTTGATGGTGATAGTGATGAAGACAATGCTGTACTTCCGACTTCAAGGATCTATGGAATAGATTCTTTCAGACAATAGTTCAACCCACCAGGTACAATCGGGTTATCTAACTATCGACTTTCAGGATTCAATGAAGCCCTATAACAGGGTAATCGAATTCAAAGTTTGTACGACTTTGATCCGACCAAGAACACTTTAAAAATGGTTTCTGATGATGCAATTTGTAGAGAAAGAGATGAAGAGAAGAAGAAGAAACAAATCTGCAACGATCCAAACGTTTGCAACACCTTCAGATGTTGCAAAATATAGAGTAATGGATGTAACGACCTGACTTCCTACGCCCAGGAAGACGTATCGTTATTAAGAAAGAAAGAGATGAGAAAATAGAAAAGATAGAGAAGAAGAAAGAAACAATTTCAGAATCTCAACAGCGGAATGAATAAAATATAATATATCACATAAGAGAATACATAGTATCATATACATCAGAGTTACACAGATAATACAACACATACTAGACAGTTATAAACACCTGTCTAGTTAATACAACTCAAACAACACAGAGATACAACACAGCGGAAATAAAAAATAAACACTAACACAGCGGAACAAATATATATATATACGCCGAAGCCTCCTGCTCCATTTCTCCTTCAGAATTCGTCAAAGCAAACCTGAATCCCTTGGCTACCCATAAAAATTTGGGTACCCGAGATTTTAAGAAAAAAAATAGAAATAAACTCCGGGTCAGACATGGGTCTGTTATGAGTAAACGGTTAAAGTTGCTTAACTTTAAAAATCATTTGAAAACAAAGGTATCACGTAAGACTTCCCACACATAAACATGGAAAAGTTTTTACCTTACGCTAACCAAACAGTTCTATAGGAAATCCAGTGATATTATAATAGTGTCTAGGGTTTTCAAGTAAAATACAGAAATAGCTGAAATGCTTACATCTCACATTCCAACATAGTTGGGCACAACTAATACGTACGGCTCTTATGGAAGATTGGATTCCATACAATGGAAGGGCTACTGGGGTACCGCCCGTCACAATACGTGGCCTAGATCACCGTACCGAGGATCACTCCCGACCCCCTACAACACAAGGCCGGACCCATTCCTTACTGAACAGATCCGAACAAGACAGCCCCGGCAGTTGTCGCGACTAACCGCCCACACAGCCGAAATAAAGGGACATCTAGACAGGGGAAAATCTCGTCCTGCAATGGGCATGACCCACCTAGCCTTGCTGCACATCCCCTGTTTTAGCCATTCCCGGTTGTTGAGGCTTGAGGCTGCGGTTACCTTTAATCAGGACATATCACTTAGAATGCTCATCGTCCACCTGACGATGTTCTGAAAGCATTCAATCCATACAAGTTCGTTCCGGGTTCGAACGAAACTGAAGGCATTATCTCGTTACACTCATTTTGGAATCACCCTCAGAGTTAACGACGATAATCCTTGCACTTTGAATCTTCATCTTCACTTGAGATTCACGACCTATCGTTAATTTGGATCGATGTGGTTTTCGGATATCCAAATATGGAAACCCGATCCCGGTCTCATCGAAATCCAAACCGCCATCTTTTAAGGTCAAGTTGTTTTAAAGTTTAAAACAATTTCAATTCAATTATCTATATACACATAGATAGATAATCATAATATCAAAATAGATAATCAACATTATCACCATCAATAGATAATTCATATTATCACCACAACAGATAATCCATATTATCATCATAAAGCAACCAAAGCATCCATGGCATCACTAATCTCATATCTGAGATATCAAACCATTCAAAGCAATCAATATTATAAGCAATCACATCAGGTATAATTAATTTAAAATGAATTAAATTAATTATCTGCATCTCTAATTAATTTAAAGTAAATTAAATTAATTACTTCACCATTTAAACTTACTTATATCAGTATTAATCAATTAACAAGCAATTAATAAATTATCATCCAATTATTCAATTTAATTAATCATCCTTGATTAATTATCTTTAATCACATTCAGGTAATTAGCTTTAATTATTCTTACAAAATAATTATTCTTAACCCATTACAGTAATTAAACTTTAATTTCTTCATTTATTAATTAACTGAAATTAATTACATTATTACATTAATAAAAAAATTCATTTATTAATTATTCCAAATAAATCTATTCTAAAACACATCATTAATCATAATAATTAATGATCTCTAATTTAAGTAATTAATCTTCAATTTAACCAAATTGTTAATCAGCCTTGATTAACCACATTTAGTAATTAACTACCCTTAATTACTCCATCAATTAAATTAATTACCCCTTAATTAATTTCTCTAATTAATCCCTTGATTAATTATATAAAGTAATTATACTCAAATTACTTCACTATTAAATCACCCTTGATAATTTCATCCAGTAATTATCATTAATTACTTCCCTAAGTAATTACATTTATCACATCATTAATTTGTTATTTAAATTAATTAAACTTAATTAATTAACTTAAACAATTCATATTAACTTAATTAATTACAATAAGTAATTAATTCCTTATTGCTTTGTTTAAGTAATTATATTTATTACAATCAATTTATTATTTAAATTAGTTAACCTAAATGATTATTAAAAATAAATCACATTAACTAATTATTAATTTATCCTAGTTAATGTCCTTCATTTACTATTAACAATTTCTTTAATTATTTTTCTTAAGTGATAAAACTAAAATTAATCATTATTAATTACAAATTAATTAATCTTTAATAACCCATTAATTAATCTCAAAATTATTAAATTAATTTAAGTTTTAACTATAACTTAAATAATCTTTAATTACTTGATTAATTAACTCTGAATCATTAATCTAATTTTATCTAATTAATGATTTCCTAATTACAAATTAATTAATCTAAATTAATTTGCTTAAACCTTTAATTTATCAAATTAAACCCTTAATCACTTAATTAATTATTTCTAATCATAAATTAATTAAAGTAATCAATTTCCTATCTTAATTACCTTAATAATTAAATGTATTATAAATCATTAAGTCCTAATTAATTTTAAGATAAACCTTAATCTTATAAATGATTAGATTATCATTAACAAAGTATTTTAAAAACAATTTGAATTTAAATTTACCTTTAAAATTCATTTTAAATTTAAGATTTAAAATGGGTACAATTTTAACTTTAATAAAGTTTTAAAGAACAATTTAAAACCCTTTTAAATCACATGTTAAGACACACTTATATTTTATAAAAGGAACTTACAAGAGTTTCAAAACCAAATACCACTTATTATTCAAATCACTTTTACCATATATAACTTAACAATTAATGTTGTTAAACATTCCATTTTTTTTAACTTTATTTTAATTAGAACCTAGATACCAAATTTAATTTGAAACCAACTTAAATTTATTTTTAAACTTTGTTTAAATTTGGTTTTTCAACTTTTAATTCTCTGTTTAAGTTAAACAAAATAGAACCCTATCAGGATAAAACCTGGAATAACCCAAACTTATACAAAGTACTCAAGACAAAAACCTTATCAACTGGCACAAACACAAAATCCCCTTCCCCAGGATTTCACCGTACACCGTGCACATGCACGATGATGCCGGTCACCACTGGCCATCATCGGCGATTCCCCCACGTCGACCTATACTCAGCAACACTCCATGATCTTCAGATCGTGCTACGATCCCCAAAATCAAATTCGAGAACTAAAACCCAAACCTGGAAACAGAAGTCGCCACCATACCCATACCTGTCAATGCCGCCATCTCCCAACTCCGACCACCTGACGATCATCTGCTCCGGCCGTGAACGCGACTACGACCCAGCTACCTCCTCACGTAATCCCGCTACACTCGATCACTTGATGGCGACGAACGGGACCCAAAACTTCGACTTCTTCAAACTAGGTTTTCAAGCAAAAATTGCTCACCGCCTCCACCACGATCATCGACCCACCATGCGCATATTTTTTCCTGCGACCACCCTTCCCTCTTGCACCTTCGTCCAAGATCCCATCCACCACAAATCCATGGATCATCAGAGATCGACAAAAACCCACTTTTCAATCAACCCAGAACTACACTCCCAATCCCTATCTAAAAATTCCAATTCTTACCTTAAAATTCAAGTCAAGATATAAGATTTCATATTATATTTTTGAATTCGAGAATTAAAACATTCGAATTTTTGTATATATGATGATGTTTCTCAGTACTGTGCTTTTCCAGAGATATTTCAAACTGTTTTTAACTTGACTACATGTTTAAATCTTTAGTTAGGATATAACAACAAATCTATACTTTAAATTTTTAAGAAATAAGTCGCTCACTTGTAAATAAACAGAGCACAACATATATACACAGCATACACACAATTATATTTACACCTGACTTTCACCTATATCCTTCTGTAGATACTCATTCACTTTAACATACTAGCAGCAACAAATTTTACCTTAAGTTTGTTTAAAAAGTGAAGTTGCTCACATGTTCCAGGTTTTTAAAAACCATTCTACCAACACATTTCAAACATACATCACAAGTTTTCTTAAAACATAAGTCATATACATCAAAACAAAAAGGTCTCATGTTAACAGTTTAAAACAGAGGCTTGAAAACTAAGATCTGAGATGTTTAAAACCACAGATATGCACACTTACATAAAGTCACAAGCATTGCACATACACATACATATAAACAAACATCATCACAGAAATTTCTCAAAGTATTAAGTTTTAGTTTGAAAGTTTACTCACCTGTCATTTAAAACAGAAAGCTTGTTCTTCTTCTTCTTTTTGTTTGAAAACAGAAATGCTTGAAAACTGGTATTTGAAAACTTTGCATGTTGTTGTTGATCCCAGAAACTTTGAAATGGCTTTGAACTTGAACATGAATGCTGGAAATCTTGAAACTGAAGTGTTTGGCTTTCTAGTTGTTTCAGGTTTGTATATTCTTCTATTCTTTCTTTTCTTAAGTTTGTATTTGTTTAAGACTTTAGAAACTGGAAATGCAAAGTCTTTTGCATACGAAGAGAAATAAGGCAAGTTGATAAATAAGCATGTAAAGAGAATTATTTAATGTTCAAGTACACCCAAATTCAGAGATTTTATTTTGCTTTGGGGGCAGCAAACATATTTGAACAAGCTATGTTTTGTGCTAAGATGGCAAGCATTAAATGCTAATGTACCTTATGTACATATATATTTTATTCACTTACTTATCTTATCTTGTAAATTTCTACTTTCTTTAGCTAGTCTGTTTGCTTCTTCTATGTTCATACTTATCTGGTTTATATATTAAGATATTTCCTTTCCTTTGTTTATTTTTGTCAGGCATATACATTGACTTACCTGGCTATTTCAAAGGTTGAAAAGATAATGTTGTACCAAAGATATTTGCATTGATTGCTTCTCGTTTACTTATTTATTTTATTTTATTTTAACTTAGATGCTAAGCATACATACTCTATTTCTATTCGTATGCATTGAAATGAACTTTTTTTGCCTGCATACTTTTTCTTCCAAGTTATAAATATCATTTGTTGTTTCACTTGCTTTGCTAAAGCTACTTACAGGTTACAATACATTTCATTTTTCCTAGTCTATATTTAACTCTAGTATAACCACTTGCTTAACAACATACTTTATTTAAAACTACAACTATACAAAGTCTAGCATACCTCCATTTTGTTGTATAAGCATATTTTAGTTAACTTTATATGTTTTGCCTAGTCATTAGCTATTTGTTTATAAGGTTTTTACACAAGTATAAACACAATTTTGTACTTAACACAATTTTAAAAATCTTTCCTTTACTTTCTTTTAAAACTTATATTATTAAATACTTACTTTATTTAAAATTACTAAAAACGTATGTAAATTTTTATAAGATTCATTTTATATTTTAAATCGTAGTTTACCAAAGCATGTGTATATGTATAGACATAAGTTTAAAATAACAAATTCTATTTATTAAAAATCCATTGTAAAGATATTACAAAAAATTAATATTATCTAACTATAACTCATTTCTAAAGATATTTTATTTTGTACTGTTTAAATATAACCCATTATTACATGAAAATAATTTATAAAAGATTTTATCTCTACATTAATAAACTTCTCATTATCAACCATATAATAAAAAGAACAAAACACCCCTTAGAATAAATTTAAACTTAAACCAGAATTTCTTTTAAACAAATTAAACTTATCTTGAGTAATTTAAGCCATATAGTTATTTTATTTAATATTAAATTAAATCAAATTCCAAATTACCAAAAAGATTAGATTTAGAAAACTTGTCTTTATTTATTAAATTTAAAACAAAGATTATCTATTTACAATATATACAGCTATATATATTTATAAATAGAAAATATTTTAATTAACTTTTAAAAGATAATTTATCAGTTAAATATTTATTTAAAAGAAAATTTTTAAATCAATTCATAACTTATTAACAAAGATATATCTAATCAATTTAATATTTTTATATATAGATTATTAAATTGATATTGCTCGAAATTCCGGGATATCACATTCCTCCCCCCTTAAAAGAATTTCGTCCCCGAAATTTAAAACAAAGGTAATTTAATAATCTCATTAAAGATTTAATTTTAAAAACACAAGCATATATCATTAGTATATGCTAACAACCATAGCAATCAATCATCCCAATCAAACAAATCTAACTATCCAGACAAAATACTTGATAGAATTCCCTTGAGTTTCCCCGAGTATAAATTCCGGGTTGCTCGCTCTACAGAATCCAAACAATCAATACTACTAAGCTACACACATCAAGATCTACAAAACAAGATAGGACATCAGACAATAGACAAGTTTGACTCAACATCCAAACTCCCTGAACTGCTGGCTCTACAACCAGAGATAACTCATACACGTACTCCCTCAGAGATACGTGAAACACATCGAATCCCAGTTATCCAAACTGACAATTCACTCCAAAAGATCAAACACTTATCCAAAATCAAATCTCCGATTCTTTATCCACAAAATTTTCCGGACGATCCTTAGCTGCCTACATCCTTCTTGATCAGCTCAACTCTTGCTGATGCCCCTGAACTAAAACAATCAAACAAAATGATCTTTCCAAGATCAACCAACTCGGAACACAAACTCTACTGCAAAATCAGAAGACAGATCTCACTGCTCATATCCAGAAGAGATAAAACAGATGCTCTCCAAACTGCTTCCACTGCATAACTCTGATCCGAGCAGATGAAAATGTTGATGACGAACACAAGCAAAGACTGGAAAACACCTTCCAAAAAATATGGTTCAACAGATCCAAAAATAAAACTCAGAAATTCCTCCAAACCTGAGCCGCTTCACTAAAATCATACTCCAAAACATTCTACTACTAAGCTGAACCATTGGTACCACTTCTGACAACTAGTCGATACCAAACTCAATCTTCAGATGCGGACAAAACTCTGACTCCCTGAAAACATCTAGAAAAATCTCAGAAACACAAGAGAACACTCAAACAAATCGAAAGTCACTTTTGCGATCAATCCAGCCTAATTCCAAAGAAAAGACTGCTCTCTCTTTACCAAACAAAACAGCCTACGCCTATCTAGCCAATCCATCGAAGAAATGGAACCACACGGCTACTTCTGAAATCCACTGCTAATCCGGAAAGCTTCCTTGACGGCATAAAGAACACTCCGAGCTACACTGTTGACACCAAAGCTCAAAGACTACAAATCCAGGAACTCCTCGAGAAACTCGAACCTCAAACCAAACAGAAACACCCTGCTGCACTCAGCCACATCACCGAAGCAAACACACTTCTTAAAAACTTGTTCCAAGAAACATCTTCGGAAACATCCATAGTCACTGTGTCTCATCACAAAGCTACTACATCCTGAGGTATCAAGATATCATCATTTGCTTCTGTCCAACCGACAGCTCCAACTCTAGCTCATCCAACTTCACTTCAAAGACAAACTCTGAACCCAAACAGGTTACCTTCAGAGATCGATGAAATCCTTTACACCATCCAAAACTCACTCGAGACGGTATTAGGTCTGCAGTCTTGACAAATACACTTCCATCCATTGGTAGTCGTGTTACACACCACTACCCTATCTACCTTTATATATATTACATTGGAAACCCGAACAGGTAACCCAACAGATAGGTAAAAATAGATAAATATATATATATATAGATAAAAATTACAAGTACGCTCTCTCAAGAAAGATACCACTCCAGAGCTTAGGTATTCGCTCAACCTATCGCTCTGATACCACTGTAACGACCCGACTTCCTACGCCGAGGAAGACGTATCGTTATTAAGAAAGAAAGAGATGAGAAAATAGAAAAGATAGAGAAGAAGAAAGAAACAATATCAGAATCTCAACAGCGTAACGAATAAAATATAATATATCACATAAGAGAATACATAGTATCATATACATCAGAGTTACACAGATAATACAACACATACAAGACAGTTATAAACACCTGTCTAGTTAATACAACTCAAACATCACAGCGATACAACACAGCGGAAATACAAAATAAACACTAACACAGCGGAACCAATATATATATATATATATATATATATATATATATATATATATATATATATATATATATATATATATACGCCGAAGCCTCCTGCTCCATTTCTCCTTCAGAATTCGTCAAAGCAAACCTGAATCCCTTGGCTACCCGTAAAAATTTGGGTACCCGAGAGTTTAAGAAAAAAAAACAGAAATAAACTCCGGGTCAGACATGGGTCTGGTATGAGTAAACGGTTAAAGTTGCTTAACTTTAAAAATCATTTGAAAACAAAGGTATCACGTAAGACTTCCCACACATAAACATGGAAAAGTTTTTACCTTACGCTAACTAAACAGTTCTATAGGAAATCCAGTGATATTATAATAGTGTCTAGGGTTTTCAAGTAAAATACAGAAATAGCTGAAATGCTTACATCTCACATTCCAACATAGTTGGGCACAACTAATACGTACGGCTCTTATGGAAGATTGGATTACATACAATGGCAGGGCTACTGGGGTACCGCCCGTCACAGTACGTGGCCTAGATCACCGTACCGAGGATCACTCCCGACCCCCTACAACACAAGGCCGGACTCATTCCTTACTGAACAGATCCGAACAAGACAGCCCCGGCAGTTGTCGCGACCAACCGCCCACACAGCCGAAATAAAGGGACATCTAGACAGGGGAAAATCTCGTCCTGCAATGGGCATGACCCACCTAGCCTTGCTGCACATCCCCTATTTTAGCCATTCCTGGTTGTTGAGGCTTGAGGCTGCGATTAACTTTAATCAGGACATATCACTTAGAATGCTCATCGTCCACCTGACGATGTTCTGAAAGCATTCAATCCATACAAGTTCGTTCCGGGTTCGAACGAAACCGAAGGCATTATCTCGTTACACTCATTTTGGAATCACCCTTAGAGTTAACGACGATAATCCTTGCACTCTGAATCTTCATCTTCACTTGAGATTCACGACCTATCGTTAATTTGGATCGATGTGGTTTTTGGATATCCAAATATGGAAACCCGATCCCGGTCTCATCGAAATCCAAACCGCCATCTTTTAAGGTCAAGTTGTTTTAAAGTTTAAAACAATTTCAATTCAATTATCCATATACACATAGATAGATAATCACAATATCAAAATAGATAATCAACATTATCATCATCAATAGATAATTCATATTATCACCACAACAGATAATCCATATTATCATCATAATGCAACCAAAGCATCCATGGCATCACTAATCTCATATCTGAGATATCAAACCATTCAAAGCAATCAATATTATAAGCAATCACATCAGGTATAATTAATTTAAAATGAATTAAATTAATTACCTGCATCTCTAATTAATTTAAAGTAAATTAAATTAATTACTTCACCATTTAAACTTACTTATATCAGTATTAATCAATTATCAAGCAATTAATAAATCATCATCCAATTATTCAATTTAATTAATCATCCTTGTTTAGTTATCTTTAATCACATTCAGGTAATTAGCTTTAATTATTCTTACAAAATAATTATTCTTAACCCATTACAGTAATTAATCTTTAATTTCTTCATTTATTAATTAGCTGAAATTAATTACATTATTACATTAATAAAACAATTCATTTATTAATTATTCCAAATAAATCTATTCTAAAACACATCATTAATCATAATAATTAATGATCTCTAATTTAAGTAATTAATCTTCAATTTAACCAAATTGTTAATCAGCCTCGATTAACCCCATTTAGTAATTAACTACCCTTAATTACTCCATCAAATAAATTAATTACCCCTTAATTAATTTCTCTAATTAATCCCTTGATTAATTATATAAAGTAATTATACTCAAATTACTTCACTATTAAATCACCCTTGATAATTTCATCCAGTAATTATCATTAATTACTTCCCTAAGTAATTACATTTATCACATCATCAATTTGTTATTTAAATTAATTAAACTTAATTAATTAACTTAAACAATTCATATTAACTTAATTAATTACAATAAGTAATTAATTCCTTATTGCTTTGTTTAAGTAATTATATTTATTACAATCAATTTATTATTTAAACTAGTTAACCTAAATGATTATTAAAAATAAATCACATTAACTAATTATTAATTTATCCTAGTTAATGTCCTTCATTTACTATTAACAATTTCTTTAATTATTTTTCTTAAGTGATAAAACTAAAATTAATCATTATTAATTACAAATTAATTAATCTTTAATAACCCATTAATTAATCTCAAAATTATTAAATTAATTTAAGTTTTAACTATAACTTAAATAGTCTTTAATTACTTGATTAATTAACTCTGAATCATTAATCTAATTTTATCTAATTAATGATTTCCTAATTACAAATTAATTAATCTTAATTAATTTGCTTAAACCTTTAATTTATCAAATTAAACCCTTAATCACTTAATTAATTATTTCTAATCATAAATTAATTAAAGTAATCAATTTCCTATCTTAATTACCTTAATAATTAAATGTATTATAAATCATTAAGTCCTAATTAATTTTAAGATAAACCTTAATCTTATAAATGATTAGATTATCATTAACAACGTATTTTAAAAACAATTTCAATTTAAATTTACCTTTAAAATTCATTTTAAATTTAAGATTTAAAATGGGTACAATTTTAACTTTAATAAAGTTTTAAAGAACAATTTGAAACCCTTTTAAATCACATGTTAAGACACACTTATATTTTATAAAAGGAACTTACAAGAGTTTCAAAACCAAATACCACTTATTATTCAAATCACTTTTACCATATATAACTTAACAATTAATGTTGTTAAACATTCCATTTTTTTTTTAACTTTATTTTAATTAGAACCTAGATACCAAATTTAATTTGAAACCAACTTAAATTTATTTTTAAACTTTGTTTAAATTTGGTTTTTCAACTTTTAATTCTCTGTTTAAGTTAAACAAAATAGAACCCTATCAGGATAAAACCTGGAATAACCCAAACTTATACAAAGTACTCAAGACAAAAACCTTATCAACTGGCACAAACACAAAATCCTCTTCCCCAGGATTTCACCGTACACCGTGCACATGCACGATGATGCCGGTCACCACTGGCCATCATCGGCGATTCCCCCACGTCGACCTATACTCCAGCAACACTCCATGATCTTCAGATCGTGCTACGATCCCCAAAATCAAATTCGAGAACTAAAACCCAAACCTGGAAACAAAAGTCGCCACCATACCCATACCTATCAACGCCGCCATCTCCCAACTCCGACCACCTGACGATCATCTGCTCCGGCCATGAACGCGACTACGACCCAGCTACCTCCTCACGTAATCCCGCTACACTCGATCGCTTGATGGCAACGAACGGGACCCAAAACTTCGACTTCTTCAAACTAGGTTTTCAAGCAAAAATTGCTCACCGCCTCCACCACGATCATAGACCCACCATGCGCATATTTTTCCTGTGACCACCCTTCCCTCTTGCACCTTCGTCCAAGATCCCATCCACCACAAATCCATGGATCATCAGAGATCGACAAAAACCCACTTTTCAATCAACCCAGAACTACACTCCCAATCCCTATCTAAAAATTCCAATTCTTACCTTAAAATTCAAGTCAAGATATAAGATTTCATATTATATTTTTGAATTTGAGAATTAAAACATTCGAATTTTTGTATATATGATGATGTTTCTCAGTACTGTGCTTTTCCAGAGATATTTCAAACTGTTTTTAACTTGACTACATGTTTAAATCTTTAGTTAGGATATAACAAAAAATCTATACTTTAAATTTTTAAGAAATAAGTCACTCACTTGTAAATAAACAGAGCACAACATATATACACAGCATACACACTATTATATTCACACCTGACTTTCACCTATATCCTTCTGTAGATACTCATTCACTTTAACATACTAGCAGCAACAAATTTTACCTTAAGTTTGTTTAAAAAGTGAAGTTGCTCACATGTTCCAGGTTTTTAAAAACCATTCTACCAACACATTTCAAACATACATCACAAGTTTTCTTAAAGCATAAGTCATATACATCAAAACAAAGAGGTCTCATGTTAACAGTTTAAAACAGAGGCTTGAAAACTATGATCTGAGATGTTTAAAACCACATATATGCACACTTACATAAAGTCACAAGCATTGCACATACACATACATATAAACAAACATCATCACAGAAATTTCTCAAAGTATTAAGTTTTAGTTTGAAAGTTTACTCACCTGTCATTTAAAACAGAAAGCTTGTTCTTCTTCTTTTTTTTGTTTGAAAACAGAAATGCTTGAAAACTGGTATTTGAAAACTTTGCATGTTGTTGTTGATCCCAGAAACTTTGAAATGGCTTTGAACTTGAACATGAATGCTGGAAATCTTGAAACTGAAGTGTTTGGCTTTCTAGTTGTTTTCAGGTTTGTATATTCTTCTATTCTTTCTTTTCTTAAGTTTGTATTTGTTTAAGACTTTAGAAACTGGAAATGCAAAGTCTTTTGCATACGAAATGAAATAAGGCAAGTTGATAAATAAACGTGCAAAGAGAATTATTTAATGTTCAAGTACACCCAAATTCAGAGATTTTATTTTGCTTTAGGGGCTGCAAACATATTTGAACAGGCTATGTTTTGTGCTAAGATGGCAAGCATTAAATGCTAATGTACCTTATGTACATATATATTTTATTCACTTACTTATCTTATCTTGTAAATTTCTACTTTCTTTAGCTAGTCTGTTTGCTTCTTCTATGTTCATACTTATCTGGTTTATATATTAAGATATTTTCTTTCCTTTGTTTATTTTTGTCGGGCATATACATTGACTTACCTGGCTATTTCAAAGGTTGATAAGATAATGTTGTACCAAAGATATTTGCATTGATTGCTTCTTGTTTACTTATTTATTTTATTTTATTTTAACTTAGATGCTAAGCATACATACTCTATTTCTATTCGTATGCATTGAAATGAATTTTTCTTGCCTGCATACTTTTTCTTCCAAGTTATAAATATCATTTGTTGTTTCACTTGCTTTGCTAAAGCTACTTACAGGTTACAATACATTTCATTTTGCCTAGTCTATATTTAACTCTAGTATAACCACTTGCTTAACAACATACTTTATTTAAAACTACAACTATACAAAGTCTAGCATACCTCCATTTTGTTATATAAGTATATTTTAGTTAACTTTATATGTTTTGCCTAGTCATTAGCTATTTGTTTATAAAGTTTTTACACAAGTATAAACACAATTTTGTACTTAACACAATTTTAAAAATCTTTCCTTTACTTTCTTTTAAAACTTATATTATTAAATACTTACTTTATTTAAAATTACTTCAAACCTATGTAAATTTTTATAAGATTCATTTTATATTTTAAATCGTAGTTTACCAAAGCATGTGTATATGTATAGACATAAGTTTAAAATAACAAATTCTATTTATTAAAAATCCATTGTAAAGATATTACAAAAAATTAATATTGTCTAACTATAACTCATTTCTAAAGATATTTTATTTTGTATTGTTTAAATATAACCCATTATTACATGTTTGCACAAAAAATAGACAAACACCTCCAAGTCGTATTATTTAGTTGATTATATGTGATTTTCAATTATTTTAGATGAGTATGTAAATATGAAAGAAGCAGGGGCTGAAATGTAAAAGACACACAGATTTATAGTGGTTCGGCCAGAATGTGCCTACGTCCACTTTATATGTTATTATCTTCTTTCTTTCAGATTACAAGTACAATGCTTCGTATACAAGTATATGAAAGTAGTTTGAAAGTTCCTTCCTTGCTTGAGCTCTCAAACTTGTCCGCCATTGTTGTACCCCTGCCCCTCTATTTATAGAATGAGGTAGGGGGCAGGGGTCTTGGAAGTATATAACTGCTGGTGGGCCCGGGCTGAAGCAATCTGGACTGGCAATCATCTGGTTCGACGGAGGTCCATTCAGTGGTGAAGTATGGTTTGGCTCGGTGGCGTTGGTCCGGCCAGGCATGATTCGGTGTTGGTGGTCCGGTCGTGGAGTTGTGGTGGACCGGTAGTATGGGCATGGCTGGTCCGGTATGGGAGTGGGATGGAGGTCCATTCGGCATCGAAGTAGGTGGTTGGTCCGGTAGTAGAGTGGATCCGGTAGTGGCCTTGGTACGGTGTTGACCTTGGTTCGGCACGCATAGGAGAGGCCGAATGGAGAGGCATGCCGGTTCGGTGATGGCCTTGGTTCGGCATGCATGGGAGAGGCTGAATGGAGCTTGGAGAAGGTTATTCTTATGCCGAATGAGAATGCCGGTTGATCTTCTATGTTTGTACCGAGCCTTGTGTTTTCCGAATGAAGCGGGGGTTGTGTGCCCGGGTAAAACTGTGACTTCTTGGTCTCGAGAGCTTCTGGGTGAGAATTCGCCCAACATTTGCCCCCCAAAGTGGGGCACGTGCTTGCATGTGTCGCGCTTTGTTTCTTTGTGGTAGGAATGCTTGTTTTTTAATGCCACGGGCTGGATGTTCGTATTCTGTTGAAGTCCTGCAAAGGAATTTACAGTTTTAGTGTGATTTCAAACAACAACCGTTCGTGATTGAAATATTCGAGTTGAATTGAACTGTGCCGTTTGGGACGAGAGAGTGAGCCCCGAGGGGGCTTAGCATCATTGATGCCAGGTTCATGTCAGAGTGGATCCTTGGATCGTTTGTCAAGATGGTTTATCGCCAGCTCAGAGCATGCCTAGGGATCGTTCGCGATCCCGTACATGTGTAAGTAGCTTAGCCATTTCATAATTATCAGAATCAAATATCCGTTTCACCTATGAGTTTAAAAAGGCGTGTCAAAGTGTAAATTCCCACGACGATAGGGTTAATAACCATTCAGAGCGTGCCTATGGACCATTCGTGGTCGCGTACACGTGTAAACGATTAATCCATGTTAGTGAGAGTTTTACGACTTATTCATCGTTATCATAATCCTTATTTTATTAGTTAGTTCTGGAGTTCGGTACTTATCTGAGTGAGGCGCTCTGCATGCCCCTAGTTCCTGGTTTTTGTTGGTAGAGAGATAGTTCATTCGGTTTTTTGTTGGTCCGGTTATTCTCATCCGGCTTTTGGTTGGTCCGGTACCGAACTAACTGGTTCGGCAGTCCTGAGCTCGCCTATATATAGAGGCTACACCCCCCTTGGTTTTTCCTTACCGAATCAGAGAGCCGAATCAACTGTTCTGCCGAACCAAATCTTCTGCCGAACCAAATCTCTACCGAATCAGGTACGTACTCTATTGCCGAATGCCTCTTATTACCGAATGGTTCAGAATGCCGAATACACACGTAAGATCTCAAATGCCGAATGAACCTGGGACATTGGTGCCGAATGGACTTTCGTCATTAGAGCCGAATGAATTTAATTGCACTGTACTACCGAACGAATTCGTATACCGGATGAACTTCTAATGCCGAATGGAACTACCGAATGAGGCATATACCGAATGAGACTCGGAAATTTGAATCTTGAGCGAAATCTTAGGCCTTTATACGCTTGCTTTAGATACTTGCTTATTTATTTTTCTATAATTCTTGTTCTAACACCGTGTTTTTCTTGTGCTACAGAAAATGTCTCGCAAAGCGGAAACTTGATCGGACAGAAAGAAGTCTAAAGGCACAGGAGAGTCTTCTTCCTCCGTGCCCCCAGTCCAGCCAGGACCGGCGCAACATCGACCTGTCCCGAGGTCATTAGTTGATGGATACGGTCCACAGGAACTTCTGATCTCCCCCCTGATTGCTTTCCTAGCTCCCTAAAGGAGGAGCAACTTGACGTCATATCCCGTTCCTTCGGGATAGACAGGGCTCTTATGCTGTTGCCGGGAGATGGAGTGATGCCGTATAACCCTCCCGAAGGCTACTTTGCTTATAGCAGATACCATTGCATGTGCGGTGCTATCCCTCCTATCAATGCTTGGATAGTAAGCTTCACCACATATTTGAAAGTGGCTCCTTTCCAACTTCAGCCTAACTCTTATGCCATCCTGGTGAGCCTTTTTGTTATCTTCCAGAGGAGGTACGGGCGTCCTCCTTCTAACCGGGAAATTCGATATTTGTACAACTTGAGAGGCTATAAGAAGGGGTCTCCGTATATTAGTCTGGAGGCGGCCGTGCCCTTCAAACCAGTCCTGGACTTATATTCCAAGTTTACTATGTTCAAGAAAGAGTGGTTCTTTATCAAGGACGATTCTGTTTCTTTCCGCCTTTTCACTTCTGGCTGTAAGATGGATTTCATTTATATTTTCCATGTTCTGACTGTAATGTTTTTTCTGACATGCTTCTATTTCTGGCTAGCGACAGGTGGTATTGCAGTCGTGGAAGACGATTCCTTGGTGCGAATGGCTGCTGAACTAAAGGCTATTCCGGCACGGGACCGGTCGGCTTCCTTCTTAATCAGGAACACAACCCTCTTGGAGTACAATATGATCTTACCGCGCCAGTCCGTGGTTAAGCAGAGGGATACGGCTGAGGAGAAGGCCGCTAAAGCTAAGGAGGGGGCTACAGTGAAGAGCAGTAAGAGGGAGCCTTTTGCAGAGCGTCCCGTCGTTGGAGGGAAGAAACTGAAGAAGTCTGATGGCCCTTCTCCAAGCACTTGCCCGACTGTCCCGGAGGAGATGGCGACGGTCAAGGTGGTAGTGGTGTTGGTGCCCTAACCTCTGAGCAAGACCTTGAACTGGATGAGGCTCTCCGTCGGGCCTTCGGGGAGTCGGAGGGAGAGTCGGAAACGGAGAAGGCAAAGGAAACCAGCAAAGCTGTGGCTGGCGCTGACCCATCCTCTAAGGGTTCCTCAGCTAGGGTGATTCCGGCGATGCAAGGTGAACTTTTGTCTTCTGCCGATTCCATTTTCGATAGGGACTTAGAAATTTTTTACGGTTCACTTCCGTCCTGGAATGAGATCCATGACTTATTGCAGTATCCCACTCCTCCGCCGGGTTTGTATAATAGATGTGTCTTCTCATTTTTCTTTCTTTTTAACTTAGCACATTTTTTGAACTGTGGATTATTGTATGTTCGTAACACTCGTTCTTTATTCCAGGGGCAGGCCAGGTGGTTAAAACGTCGGACGTTCGACACCGCCTTGAACAATTTAAGTCGAGGAGAGCTTCTGCGAAATCTTCTACTGGTCGCACTGGGGATGTAGTCAGTTATCGCCCTCTTCTTGGGGTCATTGAAGAGGGCATTCGGAAAAAGAAGCGGAGCCGTTCCTTATTTGAGTCTTCCCCTGGTTCGCAGCTTCCTACTCAGCCTCCTCGTGATACTACGGAGGAGAGCACGGAGTCCGGCCCCCCTCCTCCTCCTTTCAAGAGTCCTACTGTTATCCGTATAAGGCGTCTTGATGTGCCTCGCCCCGTGCCTCGTGACCCTTTTGCCGGTCACCTTGATTTAGATCCAAGCTTTCAGGACATCTCATTTGATGAGGCCACGGGCGAGCACCTCCTTCCCCGCAATCCCATGGTACGAGTGCTGGACGAGGCCAAGTCTTTAGATCTTGATTTACTTACTACACGGGTAGTCACCATGGGGGACGAAGCCAAGGCTAATATCGATCGGGTGGCCGCAGAGACCAAGAAGTTAATGGAGCATCATGCTAAATTGGTCAAGGCCGGGGAAGAGATCGGGAGTGCTAATATTCGGTTGAGGTTAAAAGTTGCCGATCAGGCCAAGCAGCTCGCCGATCAAGCCATCCAGATTTCCCAGCATGAGGAAGCCTCCAAGCGGCTAAAAGAGACAATGGAGAAGGCCAGTAGGGCGGAATTACGGAAGTTGGAGGTCGCCTGCAGGGAACGGATTAACATGGCCATTACGACGGTGGATGAGGTTCGAAATGCGGATCTCGAGCGGGTAGAGGAGTTGTCTGGGAGGCTCGAGGCTGCGGAGATGGCTCAGGCCGAGTTGAAGGAGGAGATGGAGGAGATGAGGAGGTCCCTCAAGTTAAAGGAGGAGGAAATGAGGAGGTCTCTCCAGGCTGACTGCTTGAGATACCAATCAGAGAGGGACGTCGCCGTCGCCAAGTTGCAAGCTTCCGAGGCCCGGGTGAGGGAGTTTGAGGAGAATGAGGGGATGTCGGATGAGATGCTGCAGGACATGTACTTCCACACTTGGAAGGAGGGCGGCTTGTCTTGGATGGACGATTACCCTCGGGTCATGGCCAAGGTGTATCTCCAGGCTTTAGAGGAGGCCAGGGTGAACGCGGGTAAGGAAGGCGGAGAGGCTTTCAATTTGGATGCGGTTACTGCTCAGTTCTCGAAGGAGGAGCAAGCGGCGGTGAAGGAGGGGATGCGGCTGCTTGCAGCAGAGGAAGCGGGCGTGCAGTTGGATGATGAGGATCAAGCGGCGGATGCTGGTGAGTTATTCTTTTCCCTTTCTTTTCTTTCCGTGTTTCCATAACTTGATCGTTCGTTTAATGAATTCCTCTTCTGAACTGGACAGGTGGGACTTCTGATCCACATGCTGGGGGCTCTGATCCTGCGGCTAAGTAGACTGGGGAAGTTGGTGATGGAGTGTGGACGCATCTGCCACCTTTTTATTTCTTTTTATCACTGTTTACGTTAGTCATTGACATGCGACTGTAATAATATTATTTGCAAAGAATAACTTCGTGTGATTTTATAATATAAGCTGATTTTGTTATGTTTGAATGTTGTTGTCATCTTGATGTGCTGCGTGAGAAATATAACTATGTATATGCCTGTGATTCTAGTTGTGTTTGATGCTAAGTTTTTGCCGGAAATATAATTTCATGTGTTGCAATGTTATTGTACGAACAAGCTATAGTTACGTATTTATGTACAAGAAAAGAGAGTACCGCCCTTCATGTTTCATTCGCAGGCGGTAGCTTTGAGTGTCATGTGTAACTGTTCACGGATATAGCTGAGTACCCTGCCACCCAGTACGCAGGCTTAGATTCTCATGAGTGAATGCTTCCTATTTGGTTTCCTGTACTTTAGAGTTTGTTATACAGGATAGGAGAAAAGTATTTAAATGAAATGGAAATATAGTAAAAGTAAAACTTCCAGTCACGGAAGGCCGTCGATGTGCTTAAGTTCGTGGCAAACGGGTTTTGTAGTCACTTTCCCTAGCTGTGGGTCTTGGAGACATTTGTCACCCATCTTACGCCTCCGCGGGGAGTTTTCTTTTTTACCACAGCCGCACTTAAGACACATCGGAGCCGAGATCGCGCACGGTAACTACCCGAACCATTATGGTCCGTAATCGTGGGTATTATTCGATTTGCCGTGGCCGGCTAGCGTGGGTGCCGTTGGCCGTGAACTACCCCTGGCTGGCCACACCTTATGTTGGGGCTTAAAGTAGGTTCACAGTTGCCGGCGAGCCGAACGCTGTAATGAGCTGCCATCGGCTATAGTCGGCCTTTATGATGACTTATAATCGGCTCATTATAGTTGGCTTTGAGGGCAGGCGCGCAATGAGTTAACCCGCAGCAGAGGGATGCTGGAGCAAAAGTGTCTCATTGGCGAGTGCATAGAATCGTAGCGTACCTGTTAGGCCTAGTCCAGATGAGGCCGTGGTGCGTCTTGAGTGGAGATGCCATAGGATTTTGTTCAACAGAAAGGGATAAAACTTAACAAGCAGCCAAGACATAAAGGAACAAGTTAAAAAGAGACAAGATTTTTTAAAGTGGTTCGGCACGAAAATGCCTACGTCCACTGATTCTCTTTGTTAATTCACTTCATATGGGCAGTACAAGTTAAGAAAAGTATCGACGGAGGTGTCGGATGTTCCATGCCCTCTGGAAGACCTCTCCGTCCACTGTTGACAAAATGTAAGCTCCATTGTGGAGATCTTTATGAATTACATATGGTCCGTCCCAGATGGGGTCCAGTGCCCCGGGGCGCGGAAAGATTCGCCTGAGGACAAGATCTCCTTCTTGTAAGCTGCGATGCTTGACTTTGGAATTGTATAGTGCTGCCACTTTTTGTTTGTGAGATGCTGCTTTGAGTGCTGCATCGTTTCTCCTTTCCTCAATCAGATCCAAAGACATGAGGAGGAGTTCTTCGTTTTCTTCTGGGTTGTAGTGGATCCTACGGTGGGAAGGCACAATAGTCTCAACTGGGAGCATTGCCTCCGATCCATATGCCAAAGAGAAAGGAGTATGTCCCGTTGATGTTCTGAAAGATGTGCGGTATGCCCATATTGCCGTAGGAAGTTCGTCCACCCAAGCGCCTTTTGACTTTTCAAGTTTCTTCTTGATTAGGGTTTTGAGAATTTTGTTGACAGCTTCAACTTGTCCGTTTGCCTGAGGATAAGCTACTGATGAGAAGCTTTTATGAATTCCATGCTCTTGGCACCAGTCGGCAAATTCTTCGCTGTCAAATTGGAGTCCGTTGTCTGATACGATCTTGAGTGGGACTCCATACCTGCACAGAATATTTTTGATCAAGAAGTTGATAACTTTTGCTGAAGATATTTTATTTAGAGGTTCCGCTTCCACCCATTTGGTGAAATAATCGACTGCCACTATAGCATATTTGGCTCCGCCTCGGCCCGTTGGCAGTTCGCCAATTAAGTCAATTCCCCATACAGCAAAGGGCCAAGGGCTGGTCATTTGAGTAATTTCGTTTGTGGGCAGTCGAGGAATCTTGGCGAACTTCTGACATCTGTCGCATTTCTTGACGAAGTCTAGGGCATCTTTGTTTAGTGTGGGCCAGTAATATCCATATCGGAGTATCTTTCTTGCCAAAGTCTGCCCTCCAGTGTGATCTCCGCATCCTCCCTGATGGATGTTTGATAAGATCTCCTTGGCTTCCCTTCCGGCGACGCATCTTAATAAGTGGCTAGAGAAGCCACGCCGATAGAGGATGCCTTCTTGTATTGTGTAGTGGGGAACTCTCCTCAAGATCTTCTTGGCTTCACCACGCCTGTCGGGTAGTGTGCCATCTTGCAAATATTTCCGGATAAGAGTCATCCAGGTTCCTCCTTCGATTGCAGTTATCAGATTCACTTGTTCGAAACTTGGGGCTAGCTGCCTTGAGATTGCTAGTGCTCCGGAAATGGTGCTATTCTTCATACTAGCTTGCTTTGCAAGTTCATCTGCTTCTTGGTTTTCTTCTCGAGGAACGTGTTTGATTAGATAGTGGTCCAATTGATCGAGCAGCAGTTTGGTTTTCTTTAGGTATGCTGTGAGTCGTTCTCCTCGAGTCTGGAATTCTCCTAGTACCTGGTTTACGATAAGCTGAGAATCACTATGAAGACATAAGGAATTGATTCCAATTTCTAGGGCAAGTTCTAATCCCGCTATTACTGCTTCATATTCAGCATCGTTGTTAGTGGCCGTGAACTCCAACCTTAATGCATAGTACAACTTTCTTCCCCTGGGGGTGATGATCACAATACCTGCCCCCGAGCCTTGTTCGTTCGATGCTCCGTCTACAAAGAGGTTCCACTTGATGTTTTTTGCTACTTCGGATTGTTCCTTGCCTTCGTTGGTAGTGAATTCGGCAATGAAATCGGCCATGGCTTGTCCTTTGATAGCGGTGCGAGGATGGTAGGTGATATCATACTGACTTAGTTCGATGCACCATTTGAGGAGTCGCCCAGAAGTGTCAGGACGATGGAGCACTTGTCTTAGCGGTTGATCGGTTAGAACCCTGATGGAGTGAGACTGGAAGTAGTGTCGCAGTTTTCGTGACGCGATCAATAAACAATATGCCAATTTCTCAAGTTTAGGATATCTGGCCTCGGCCCCTGTAAATCTCTTACTTACAAAGTAAACCGGGCGCTGTGTGCGGTCTTCTTCTCTTACCAAGGCGGCGCTTAGAGCATGAGATGATACAGCGAGGTATAGGTATAACACTTCACCTTCATTTGGAGTTGAGAGTACTGGTGGTCTCTGAAGGTGTTCGATTAGGTTGAGGAAGGCTTTTAAGCATTCATCGGTCCACTCGAACCTCCCTTTGTCTTTCTTGAGAGCTTCGAAGAAAGGGACACACTTGTCAGTTGCCTTGGAAATGAATCTGCTTAGGGCGGCCACCTTTCCGTTTAGGCTCTGCATTTCTTTTCGAGTGGAAGGTATCCTTATTTCTTTTAGAGCCCGGATTTGTTCAGGGTTTGCCTCGATTCCTCTGGCGTGGACGATAAATCCTAAGAATTTTCCCGATGATACTCCGAAGGAGCACTTTAGAGGATTCAGCTTCATTCCATATCGGCGAAGTACCTGAAACATCTCGTCCAGATGGCTTACATGGTCGTCGGCTTTCCTGGACTTTACCAACATGTCATCCACATACACTTCCATAGTTCGTCCTATTAGTTCCGCGAACATCTTGTTGACGAGGCGCTGATAGGTAGCTCCAGCATTTTTGAGTCCAAAAGGCATGACTTTGTAACAATATAATCCGCGGTCAGTGATGAAGCTAGTGTGGTCTTGATCGGGAGCATGCATGGGAATCTGGTTATATCCGGAGTATGCATCCATAAAAGATAGGAGTTCGTGCCCGGCTGTGTTGTCTACAAGTTGGTCAATTCGGGGAAGTGGGAAGCAATCTTTTGGGCAAGCGTCATTCAGATTGGAGAAGTCAATACATGTTCGCCACTTTCCATTGGCCTTTTTTACTAGCACTGGGTTAGCGATCCATTCTGGGTAGATGGCTTCCCGTATGAAGCCATTAGCAAGTAGATTCTTTACTTCCTCATCAAGGGCTGCTGATCGCTCTGCCCCCATGCTCCTCTTTTTCTGCTTTACTGGTACCTTGGTGGGATCGATGTTTAGCATGTGGCATGCTATGTCTGGGGAGATTCCTGTCATATCGGCATGGGTCCACGCAAATACATCTAAGTTGTGGCGGAGAAAGTCAATGAGTTGATTTTTCAATTCCGTTTTTAACTGAGATCCGATTTTTATTAGTCTACTTGAATCGTGCTTATCTACAGATACGAATTCCATAGCCTCTGCGGGCTCGGCGGTAGCCTCCTCCTCTTTATCCCTAGGGTCTAGTTCATTGAAGGGATCGCTTGTGTATCGAAGAGGAGGGGCTTTCTTTAGTTGCTATGCCTCCAAGCTTTTCATGCAGAGAGTAGTCTCTGCATCTTTTCCTTTATTCTTTCTACGGTTATTGCGAAGTTCTGTTACGTAGCAGTCTCGGGCAGCGTCTTGATCCCCTTCCACTTCTCCTACTCCGTTGTCTGTTGGAAATTTCATCTTCAGGCACCAGGGGGCTAAGACAATTTGGAAGTCAGACAAGGCTGGTCTTCCCAAGAAGGCGTTGTAAGCCGAGTGGTTTTCTATTAGTACGAACGTTTGTTTTCGCACAACGGAGCGGGGATGACTTCCTATTTCGACGAAGAGGTCAAGTTGCCCGAGGGGCATTTTTGCATCCCCAGTGAAACCGTGCAGTGGTTTGTCACAGGGGGACACATCCTTCATTGATAACTTCATTTTGTCGAAAGCATGCTTGAATAGGATATTTACGGAGCTTCCCGTGTCTATTAGAATCCGAAAAACTTTAGCTGGACCGAACCAGGCAGAGATGACCATAGGGTCCATATGTGGGTACTGTCTTCCTTCCAAATCACGCCTACTGAATATGATGTCATCGTTCTCTTTTCGCTTCGGGTGGCGTTCTTCCGTAATGGGGTTAACATAGCCTTCTGCATTTCTAAGCGACTTGCCGTACCTTTCCATCTCTGCCCAACTTCTGTCGGCGATGTGTGGTCCTCCTGAGATGGTAAGGACCACTATCTTCTCTTGACTAGAGCCACTGGTGTTGTGATTGTTGCGATTCCCTCCGCCTACTTCCGGGAGGGGTTGCTTTGAGTTCTCATTGGCAGGAGTTGGAGTCCTGTTCTGACCCTTCACATAGCGTTCCAGTCTTCTTCTTCTAATGTGTTCTTCGATCAAGTCCCGAAGATGGTGGCATTCATTGGTGTCATGTCCGTGGGATTCGTGGAAGCGACAGAACTTTCCAGACTTGAGTGCGTTATCTGATTCTTTCTTGTGCGGGGGGCGCTTGTATCCGAGTTCGCCCTGAGTGGCTAGGTAGATGTTTTCGATTGTTTCATTCAAAGGAGTGTAGGAGTCAAATCTTGGTCCTGGTCGATATTGGCGCTTTTCAACCTTCCTGCCCCCAGCATTGTCTCTAGATTCATTTCTTCGAGCGTCCTTAGCCGCAGTGGGAACCTTGTCCTGAACTGTCTTACCCTGTTGTCCTGATTGCCTCTCAGTGGCGGCGTCTTCAAGTCTCATATACTTTCCTGCTTCATGGAAGAAATCAGGCAAGGTAGCTGGTTTTTCCTTAGTTAATCTTCTGGCAAATTTGGTATCTGGGTGTACACCACTACAGAGGGCCATTAGGGTGAGCTTTTCATCGGCGTCTTGAACTGCGGCCGCTGCGGCGTTGAACCGGGTTAGATATTGTTGTAGTGTTTCTCCGGATTTCTGTTTGACATTGGATAGAGAATAAGCATCATCGGGTTGTTCCACATGGATGCGGAACTGGCTGATAAACCTTTCTTTCAACATCTCCCATGAGTTGATGGATCCTTGGGGTAGATGGCAGAACCAGAAGGTAGCTAGATCTGCTAGGAACAGCGGAAAGCATTTACATAATACTCCTTCTGTTGCTCCACTCATGAGCATATGCTGGGTGTATCTCTGTAAGTGTACGATTGGGTCGGAAGTTCCTTTGTAAGGTTCCATGGTTGGCATTTTCCATTCCCGGGGAGTGATGGCAGTTTCGATATTTCGGGTAAAGGGGCTGGTGACCCTAGCGCCTATTCCCCGGTCCCTTTGCTCTCGTTGGACACACTCTCTGAATAATCGTGCCATTCGTTCGTCAGAACTTGGAGCGGACAAAAATGAGCTTGGCTCTTCCCTGCGGGATCTATCTCGTCCAGATGACCTGTAGGGATGGTACAGTCTATCACTTCTAGTATTATCCAGTGGTTGTCTTTGGCTGCTCGGATGCATGCTAGGACCAGCTACAGTTGCCCCCTGCCTTGATCTTCCCCTGTGGGGTTCTGTTTCGAGCATATCCATGGGGTCAACTTCGGGCTGGGTTCTAGCTCGGCTCCGTTCAGCGGGGTTTCTATGATTAGGTGGCATGACTGGCTCAGCTACATCCGACCCTCGCCTGGCGCCTCCCCCACTGGGTTCGGTTCCAAGTGCTTCCTCGAGTCGGAGTTCGGGCTGAGTCCGGGTGCGGCCCCTATCATTGTTGTTCCTGTTGATAGCTTCCTCGAAGAGGGAAGACCTTTGTTGCCTCCGAGATCCTCCAGATTGAGATTCACCCGATGATTCAGTGTTGCGGTTGGATTCTTCAGCATCCCTTAAGCGTGACATGAGTTGGTCCACCAAAGCTTCTTGCTGGGATGTGAAGCGGTTAGTTACTTCAGTCACAATCCTATCCAGATCTGCCCTAGTGATTGGTTGTTCCGTTGCGGGACCAGTTGGATTTTCCTGATTTTCATCTGGTACTGCTGTTGAAGTGGGCTGATCTGCGATTGCTGGATCTGGAAGGTTGCTAGTTGCGATGTTCTTTCCTTTGTTAACATCCTTTCTCTGTTTGGAAGGCATGATTTCTAAGCAACGAGCGATGTTGTTAGGAAGAAGGTTGAGTGGGAGAAGATGAAGCTTGAGTTCTACTCTCAATGAAAGCACCAAAAATGTTTGCACAAAAAATGGACAAACACCTCCAAGTCGTATTATTTAGTTGATTATATGTGATTTTCAATGATTTTAGATGAGTATGTAAATATGAAAGAAGCAGGGGCTGAAATGTAAAAGACACACAGATTTATAGTGGTTCGGCCAGAATGTGCCTACGTCCACTTTATATGTTATTATCTTCTTTCTTTCAGATTACAAGTACAATGCTTCGTATACAAGTATATGAAAGTAGTTTGAAAGTTTCTTCCTTGCTTGAGCTCTCAAACTTGTCCGCCATTGTTGTACCCCTGCCCCTCTATTTATAGAATGAGGTAGGGGGCAGGGGTCTTGGAAGTATATAACTGCTGGTGGGCCCGGGCTGAAGCAATCTGGACTGGTAATCATCTGGTTCGGCGGAGGTCCATTCGGTGGTGAAGTATGGTTTGGCTCGGTGGCGTTGGTCCGGCCAGGCATGATTCGGTGTTGGTGGTCCAGTCGTGGAGTTGTGGTGGACCGGTAGTATGGGCATGGCTGGTCCGGTATGGGAGTGGGATGGAGGTCCATTCGGCATCGAAGTAGGTGGTTGGTCCGGTAGTAGAGTGGATCCGGTAGTGGCCTTGGTCCGGTGTTGACCTTGGTTCGGCACGCATAGGAGAGGCCGAATGGAGAGGCATGCCGGTTCGGTGATGGCCTTGGTTCGGCATGCATGGGAGAGGCCGAATGGAGCTTGGAGAAGGTTATTCTTATGCCGAATGAGAATGCCGGTTGATCTTCTATGTTTGTACCGAGCCTTGTGTTTTCCGAATGAAGCGGGGGTTGCGTGCCCGGGTAAAACTGTGACTTCTTGGTCTCGAGAGCTTCTGCGTGAGAATTCGTCCAACATTACATGAAAATAATTTATAAAAGATTTTATCTCTATATTAATAAACTTCTCATTTATCAACCATATAATAAAAAGAACAAAACACCCCTTAGAATAAATTTAAACTTAAACCAGAATTTCTTTTAAACAAATTAAACTTATCTTGAGTAATTTAAGCCATATAGTTATTTTATTTAATATTAAATTAAATCAAATTCCAAATTACCAAAAAGATTAGATTTAGAAAACTTGTCTTTATTTATTAAATTTAAAACAAAGATTATCTATTTACAATATATACAACTATATATATTTATAAATAGAAAATATTTTAATTAGCTTTTAAAAGATAGTTTATCAGTTAAATATTTATTTAAAAGAAAATTTTTAAATCAATTCATAACTTATTAACAAAGATATATCAAATCAATTTAATATTTTTATATATAGATTATTAAATTGATATTGCTCGAAATTCCGGGATATCACAATGGAAGTGCAGCGATTTGCAACACTTCCTTGGCGTCGCAGATTCGTGCAAGAGGAAGAAGAAGAGCGTTGCAGAAAAATTTCATTGAAACAGATTCTGGGCGTCGCTATTTATAGTGTTGAAGAGGTGCCCATTCGCGAAGCGTCGCGATCGTTTGCAGCGGTTCATAATTGTTACGAATGGATTCAATTCAAATGTCGCGTCCTTTCATTTGCAACGTTACAAATTCCCGCCATCAAATCAAATTCTGAATTTCGGTTCTGGGTCCTTAACGGGCTGAAATCTGGCCCGTTACTGTTTACGTACGATCCAAAAATAGTTTCGGACCCAAAACCCATATCCGATTTGCAACACTCCCTTGGGTGTTGCATGACTTCTCTCCTCACAACAAAGCAAACATGTGGGAGCCTCAAGGCTCCATCATTCACTTGAGAGAGCTATACTTATACAAGTATAGTCTTCTCTTTTCTACAATGTGGGACCTTACTTTCTTTTCTTCTTTTTTCTTTTCTTCTACTCTTCTAAAACAAGAAACCCAAACCCAAAGCAATTTGAAAATTTACAACAGATTATACAATGTATTCTTGGTGTTTGTGTTATACAATGTATGTGTTTTGTGCAATATCAATGTATAAAATATTTTTATTTATCTAAACTATTTCTGATTTATGTAAAATAGCACCTATGTATGTACAATGTATGTGTTTGTATAATATGTGAGGAATAAAATATTTTCGTTTATCTATTCTGATTGTGATATATTATATACAAAGTATATTATTTGTTTTTCTACATTGCTATTGCTTGTTGCTTGTTGCTTGTTTTTAAATATTTTATGCAATGTATATTACCTGGTACTTGTGATTTATTTATTTATTACTTCAAACATACTTATTACTTTATTTTTAAACAGATCATTATTTATATGGTTATTCATTAGTTATTTTACAGCAATTATTATATACTTATAATTGATATTACTGGCGCTACTATAAAACTCAACATAAAACTTCAAAGCAAACCCATACTTCTCAAGACCCCTCTACTGACAATGCAGAACCAACGTCCCTGGTTTATTGGATTTAGTATATTGGCAATAGCCGTCTTCATCATGCTATCAAAAACTGCGACCAAACTTAGGATTCAAACTCACCGCCCGTGGCAGTGGCAGCTAAGGCGTAGAGTGAAGATACGGGCGCTGCAGCTTCATGTAAAGCTGCGGATTCGAGCAAGGCCAAGAAAAGAAAAGACAAAAGTTGTTCTGCGCTGGACAAGGGAAAAGCTGCTGCTACAGAAAACGGGAGTGAAGCATGGGTCTACATTCTGCAGTGCAGCAAGACACACCACAAAGTCTGTCCCAGAAATGTTCCTTACTGCTGGCCGCTGCCAGCAGGCTGCAGCCTGCAGCCCTCTGGCTGCCGGACGCAGCCCGCTGGCTGCCGGATGCAGCCCGCTGGCCGCAGCCCGCAGCCCGCAGTCCGCAGCCCGCAGCCCGCTGCCCGCTGCCCGCTGCCCGCTGGGGGGCGATGGCTGCAAGGGGCAAGGTTCCTTGCGAAGAATTTCTGAAGACCCTTTTAGTGCATGGCGTATTTAATAAAATTCTGCTGTATTGTAAACAGTGATGTTATATAATAAAAATGCATTAGCTCTTGCTTCTCATAAACTATACATATAGAAGGCTATTCGTCTTAGACTTTTAAGAAATAAAATTAAAGAAAATCATTTTGCTGTAGTTTATGTAGCAGGGTTGATGCCAGCCCTACCTGCTCCTGGACCAGTCTTCGTTCACATAGTCACAAATAAAGGAAAAGGGTACCCTCCTGCTGTACCTGCAGATGACAAAACGCATGAAAAAAAAATATATATCATAATCAAAATATGCATGCATCATTCTATTGTTTTTTTGGAAAAAATTGTATGAATTTATATTATGTGCTGCAGGTGTTGTTCGATTTAATATGAGAATCGGTAGACAATTAAATTCCAAATCCCCTACTCCGAGCTACACTTGATATTTTGTTGACAATAACCAAATATAATTTACTAAAATAACCAAATTGGACGGAGATTTTGAGAAGACCTAATTTGAAATTGGAAAACACAGAGAAACAAAGAGCTGGGACAGTGAAAAATTGCAACTTTTTTTTCCTCCCTAAGACTTAGGCTGGCGAATCATGGGTTGGGTCGGGTAACCAAATACTTCATCCAACCCGTATAGATATGGGTTAAAGGTCGAGTAAATTAAAGTGAAAATAAGGGACATGTCCCTACAATCAAATTTAATATACAAAACATTCTCCTCATAAAAAATATATAAATTACATCCATATTTTCAAATGCTATAATTTTCTTCTCTCATAAAAAAATAACGCCTGGATCTGTCTGGTAAACCAAAGTGAGAAATAACCTCAATTGAATTTTTTTTTTGTTTTTGCAAAGCAAACCGGTTTTATAGTAGGCCGTCCACTTTTATTATGAAAGTAATAAAGTTGAAGTACGGGAGAAAGGTAAAAGCACCTAAACTGCTAAGTGTTAACCCCGTTTTGTCAACGAGTTAAGGTCTGGGCCGACTCATCTGATAAGGTTCTCAGCGACTCAGTGGATTTACGACCTACCTTGAGTCGTCAGCGACTCAAGCATGCAAACCAAAAAGCCAAGTCCAATTATCTCGTGTGCGACTCATGACTTAAGGGAGTGCTCGACTCAAAGACAGGATGGTTTCGCGACTCAACTGATATGCGACTTATGGGAGTGTTTGACTCAGCGACTCACGACTTAAGGAGCCTAATGAGTTAAAGCTGTAACGACTCATTGAAAGGACGACTTAGGGAAAGTACCGACTCATCTGACCTGGCTCCGACTCATCAAAGACCGACTCATCTGATCACGACTCATCCACTCAGGGTCCTTAAGCATCTCATTGGGTTTACGACTCAAGAGATGAACGGTTCATAAGAAAAGGCCGACTCAAGAAACCTTACGACTCAAGAAGCCTTATGACTCAAGAGGCCGCTACGACTCAAGAAATCTACGACCTAAGCAACCTGACGGGTTAAGGAGATTCTACGAGTTAAGGATGGCACGACTCAGAGAAGCCTACGACTCAAAAGATAGGTCGACGCACGACACAAGGCTCAGAGGCAAGTTCAGAATCATGCTGCAAAGGGGTGACTCGCAAACGACTCACGACTCATCATGAGTCGGTCACGACTCATCATGAGTCGGTCACGACTCATGACTTGACAATTCTAGCCTAAAAGTTTGCCTATAAATACATGGCCATATTCAACATGGAGGGGACTTTTGGACTCACTTCCTAGGCGCCATTACTCTGCTATTGTCTCGACTTCAAGCAACACTCAAGCAACACTTCTATCACTCCAATCACCAAAGACATTTCAACAAATCTTCAAGAAGAAAAATAACTCATTCATCATGCATTCAAAGGATTCTTCCACATCGGGGTTTGAGATATTTGTCTAAGTGTGTTGTAATCGGAGTTGATTGTAAAGAATTGTAACCAAATCAGCAATAAAGAGCTTTAAAGTGGACGTAGGCTTGATCTTAAGCCGAACCACTATAAATATTGTGTCTTTTATAGCTTTTCTGTGATTTCTTTGCATATACTTTGTTCCCGTACCAACGGGTGGTGCTTTCACAATTTCCATCTATACACCGGGGTGTTAGCGTTTAATTTTTAGCGTTAACATTTTTGGTGCTTTCACCGAGAACCCAACTCAGGAGAACTGTCATCATTGCTTCACAGAGATTTGTAGAGAGAATTTTCTTGAAGACCAGAAGTCTATCTGAGATTATGGCTCCTGGAAGGAAAAGTAGATCTGTCAGATCTGGGAACGTTCAAGAGGGAACCTCTGCTTCCCCTATACCAATCCCCACTCCGTCTGTTGGAGTTACGAAAGCGGAATTGGATGCTGTGATTCTGGGGTTAAACCAGCAGATAAACGCCCAGAATGCACAATTAGAGGCTCAAAGTGCCCAGAATGCTCTGATTCTGAATAAGTTGAATGATTTACTTGGGGCAAACAATCAACAGGCTGGTAATGAAAGGAATTATGCTGGTAACATTCATAATGTTAGTGAAAGGAATGCTCCTGAAAGGGCTGCTAGTCCCTTTGAGCAAACGCTTCCCGAGGTTGGTGGATCTGGAACCCGACATGATGAAGAGTATCATTCTGGAATGGTCCGGCAGATCATGAAAGAAAGTATGCAAAGGGTTGAAGACGAAAAAGAATGGGGTTTCGCCCCAAGTAAGACTCCATTTACTGAGAAAATCTTAAAGGCGGAATTCCCAAGAAAGTTTGTTCCTCCAACCATTCCAGCTTACAGAGGGACGAGTGATCCAAATGAATTTTTGTATAAATATGATTGGCACATGACAGGTGCCCGAGCCTCTGACGAGATAAAATGCCGATATTTTCCCATATACCTTGAAGGTGTGGCGCTACTATGGTTCACCAAGCTGCCAGTCCGATCTATTGATCAGTTTTCAGATTTGACCAGAAAATTCAAGGAGCAGTTTAGACTGTATGCTTCGAAGGCCAAGGACATCATGTCATTGTCCAGTTTAGAGCAGAATCCTGGTGAGTCTATCAGATCTTTCTTGAACCGCTTTAATATAGCGCTGGCTGAGGTGGACAATGCTGAACCACGAATGATATTGACTTATCTAATGAGGGCTATTGATAAGTCAAGTGAATTTGGGAAATGGTTAAATATGAAGGAGCCAACCTCTCTCGAGATTCTACAAAAAAGCAGATGAATTCATTCGCTTGGAAAATCGTCCTTTACCAGTAAAGGCAGTGTTGGAAAAACATGAAGATAACACTGTTGCTCCACGAAAGAATGAATCGGTGGGGCAAAAAAGGGAGAATAATAATGGGAAGAAACAGGGTGACTTCAAGAAGCCTCGCTCCTTCAAGCCGTCAGAGTATACTCCATTATCACATACCCCGGAGCACATCTACCTTGCCACCAAAGATTCCGTTGATTTCCCTAAACCTATCCCTTTAAGGACCGGGAAAAAGGCCATACAAAGTGGAAAATTCTGCCGCTTCCACAATCAACCCGGTCATGAGACTGATGAATGCCGCCAGTTGAAAAATCTGATTGAAGAGTTGCTAAGAGAGAACAAGCTGCAACAATTTGTGAAAAAGAATAGCAACAATCCTGCATCGTCAAGTCAGGGGCAGCGGGCTCCTGTTCATCAGCCTGGGGCAAGTGAGAAAGCTAATGGGCATGAATCTGGAAGGCCCATTATCAATGTCATTACAGGAGGACCTCATCCAGCTGGCAAGAGCTGGGGTGAGATGGAGAGATATTCCAGGGCTTTGAAATATGCCCCAGCCGAAGAAGACGTCTTTGTTCTAGAAGACACCACGCCCCTGAAGCAACAGAAAACTTTCAGTGATGATATTATTTTCAGAGCCAGAGATTCCACAGGTATCGAAGCTCCTACCCTAGATCCCTTGGTCATCACGGCTGGTATTGGACCGGCCATTGTTAAAAGAGTTCTCATTGACTGCGGAGCATCATGTAATATCCTCTTCAAGAAGACATTCGACCAAATGAAAATCCCTATGGTCGATGTACAAGCCTCATCACAAAAGATCGTTGGCTTCACTGGGGAGCCGAAGCAACCAATAGGAACCATCGATCTGCTTGTGGAACTTGGGGAAGGAGAAAGGAAAGTGGTCCGAAAGCAAACCTTTGTGATCGTCGATGAATATTCTGCTTATAATGCTTTCCTCGGCCGTCCGACGCTCGCAGCATTCAAAGCTGTTCTAGCCCCGTGGTGCCTCACTATTAAATTCCCTACAGACAACGGAGTAGGAGTGATAAAAGGGGATCAAAATGCTGCACGAGAGTGCTATTTGACAGAGCTGCGAGAATCAAGAAGAAGAGAAATGGGAAAAGATGCGGCAGCCCCAGTCCGCATCAAAGAGCCAGCCTTGTAGCAATTACGGGGCGGACCCTGCACTGGCGAGCATAGCGGGGCACGGAAAGAGATGGATCCCAGAAAAGCCAGTGCAGGGGAGAATAGAGTAGTACCGGTGGAAACGACAATACCGGTACCTGTTGATCCAAAGGACCCGAATAAGGTGTTGAATGTGGGTTCACAGCTCAATGTGTCAATTCAGAATATCTTGATATCTTTCCTAAAAGCAAATCTGGATGTCTTCGCTTGGACTCATGCCGACATGTGTGGAATATCTCCAGAAGTTGCAGTACACGCTCTGAATATTGACCCAAAGTTTACACCGGTTAAACAAAAAAGAAGAACCCAAGGTCCAGAGAGGTCAGCAGCATTAAAAGAAGAAGTCGATCGACTCATGGAAAATAATTTCATCAAAGAATCTACATATCCGAATTGGGTTTCAAATCCTGTGCTGGTCAAGAAAGCTAATGGAAAATGGAGAGTGTGCATCGATTTTTCTGATCTAAACAAGGCTTGCCCCAAGGATTGCTTCCCATTACCCAGGATCGATCAACTGGTAGACGGAACTGCGGGACATGAATTGTTATCTTTTATGGATGCCTACTCCGGTTATAATCAGATCATGATGCACGAGCCGGATCAAGAGGATACGAGCTTTATCACAGATGTTGGTCTTTATTTCTACAGAGTTATGCCCTTTGGGTTGAAAAACGCAGGGGCAACTTACCAAAGACTTGTTAATGCTATGTTCAAACTGCAATTAGGCAAAACTATGAAAGTCTACGTCGACGACATGTTAGTGAAGTCTAAGAAAGCAGCGGATCACATTGAACAGTTAGCAGAAATGTTTGCAGTCCTCCGGAAATACAGAATGAAGCTTAACCCTCTGAAATGCACATTTGGGGTCGAATCCGGAAAGTTCTTAGGTTTCATCGTCAGTGCTAGGGGCATTGAGGCTAGTCCAGCTCAAATTACTGCCTTAAAAGAAGTTAAAGCTCCTAGAACGAAGAAGGAATTGCAAAGTCTTAACGGAAAGGTCGCCGCCTTAAGTCGGTTCATTTCCAAGGCTACTGATAAATGCATCCCATTCTTCGATGCTCTGAAAAAAGGAAAGAAGAACTTTGAATGGACTCCCGAATGCCAAAAAGCCTTTGATGAGTTGATCCGTCATATGGAAACGCCTCCAATACTTTCTAGGCCAGGCAATGGTGAGGATCTTCTTATATACTTGGCAGTATCATCTCATGCTCTAAGTGCAGCGCTGATACGGGAAGACAAAAGGATTCAACATCCAGTTTACTATATCAGCAAAAGACTCACTGGGGCAGAGCTGAATTACTCTAAGTTGGAAAAACTCGCCTATTGCCTACTAGTTGCATCAAGGAAATTGAGGCAATATTTCCAAGCTCATCCTATAAAAGTCCTCACTGATCAACCTCTAAAGCAAGTCCTATTTCGCCCAGAAACTTCGGGTCGCCTTCTAAAGTGGAACATTGAACTCAGTCAGTATGACATCACTTATCACCCCCGAAAGGCAATCAACGGACAAGCTTTAGCTGATTTCATTGCAGAATTCACAGAGAAAGTTAATGATGAGGAAGAAGCAATTAATGATTCCCCAATCCAGTGGAAGTTATATGTTGATGGCGCAAGAAATGACTACTGTTCTGGAGCCGGAGTGGTACTTGAAACTCCTGAAGGTCGATCCTTATGTTATGCACTAAGATTGGAATTTCCTTCAACAAATAATGAAGCAGAATATGAAGCTCTTATCGCAGGTCTAAAAATCGCTAAAGAACTAAACATTCGAGCATTACAGATCTTCAGTGATTCTCAGCTTATTGTATGCCAAGTGAAGAAGGAATTTCAGACAAAAGGGGGAAACCTACCTGCCTACTTGTCAAAGGCTTGTGAACTTCTATGTGAGCTCGATCATTATTCAATAAACCACATTCCTCGGGAAGAGAATATGAAGGCAGATTCCCTCGCGAAATATTCAAGTTCTGGTGAAGCCCAACTATTGGGATTGGTCCCCGTAGAAGTCCTCTCAGCGCCAAGTACAGATGAGATGGATGTAGTTTGGATTATGAATGTATCCCAAGAACAAGAGTCATGGATGACTCCAATACTGGATTACCTCCTCAGAGGTTCTCTGCCAGAAAGTTCAAGAGAGAGACAGAAGCTACTAAGGAAAGCTTCTCGCTATGTAATTCAGGATGGCCGATTATACCGGCGGGGATTCTCAATGCCATTACTTCGATGTGTATCCAGGGAAGAGTCCAAAACAATCCTAGCTGAGGTACATGGAGGAGAATGTGGGGATCATTCAGGTGGCCAAACATTGGCAAAGAAAATTCTCCGATACGGATATTTTTGGCCAGAGATTAATCGAGATGCTGCAGATTACTCCCGAAAATGCGACAGATGCCAAAGATTTGCCAAGATTCCTAGAGCACCTTCTACTGAACTCACACAGATGGTCAGTCCATGGCCGTTCGCAATTTGGGGAATGGATCTCATTGGACCGCTACCAACTGCCAAATCAGGGATTAAATATGCTATTGTTGCAGTTGACTACTTTACTAAATGGGCTGAAGCTGAACCATTGGCTACTATCACCTCTAAGAAAATGATAAGTTTTGTGACCAAGAATATCATCTGCAGATACGGTGTGCCTCAGAAAATAATTACAGACAATGGTACTCAGTTTGAAAGCGAAGAATTCCAGAATTTTTGCAAACGATTCAAAATTCAGAAAAGCTTTTCAGCAGTGGCTCATCCGCAGGCAAACGGGCAAGTGGAAGCAGTAAACAAGATCATCAAATCAACCATCAAGAAGCAACTTGAAAGAGCAAAAGGTGGTTGGGTCGATAAACTACCACTTGCACTATGGGCATACAGAACTACTCACAAAACTGCGACTGGGCATACTCCTTTTTCATTAGCATACGGATCTGAAGCAATGATCCCGGTTGAAACAGAGGTCCCTTCACACAGAAGAATCCATTTCAATCAAGCAGAAAATGAAAAGCTACAACTTGAAGCGCTCGATCTCCTTGATGAAAAAAGAGATGAAGCTAATCTCAGAATTGCAGCTCATCAGCAAAGGATAGCCAGACATTTCAATTCCAAAGTTCGTCAACGCAACTTTGAAATTGGAGATCTAGTCCTGAAAAGAATTATGACAGCGACAGGTGTGTTTGGGCCAAATTGGGAAGGACCATATGTCATAGGTCAGAAGCTTCTTGACGGCACATTCAAACTCACTACTGTTGAAGGAGATCAAATTCCAAGGGCATGGAACAGCAATCACTTGCGTCCATATTTTACTTGAAAATTTTGTTGAAATATTGTAAAAAGAATTGTGAATGTATGATTCTTGTAATTGAAAGCAATTGTAAAACTGATGCAAGTGAATAATGAAAGAATATAAAGTGGATGTAGGCCCAAATTCTTGGCCGAACCACTATAAATCTTGTGTTCCTTATTTTTATTACATGTTTGCTTTATTTTCGATATAAAAAGTACATAGAATGTATTGCTAAAATGTCGATTTAAATTTTTGCAGACAATGGAAATAAAACTTGCACATAATAAGACCGAGCGATTCTCACCATCATCCAACAAACAAATTTCAATTCACAAAGGCTCCGAATCCAAATCCTAGATAGGAAATACTTCAATTGAATGGCTAATGATTTCGATAGAAACGAGCCCTTGCTAATAAATTGAGATTGTTTGAACAAACAAACATCCAATTAGGAAGCTAGTGCCCGTTCTCACGAACTTGCCTGACAATGAAGTACACTTCCTTGGATTAAACAAGCTACTTGCAAGAAAAGGGGAATGAGAACTTAAAAAAAAAAAAAAAAAAGGAGGGATCGCTGAAAAGGCATAAGCAAGAAGACAAGGAAACAACCAAAATTCATCATCAGCAGCACAAGTCCTCTTCAGAGGCACAACTCTTCGGAGGATAAAAGACCTCTAATGGGTCATATGCCACAAAAAAGAAAGTTCTCTACTCAACAAAAAAGATTGGAGGAGTCATGACCCTCCAACCATGAGAGAGTAACTTCCAGGCGATGAAAACCCTCTCTGAGGCACATTTCACCAGGAGCTGAAGTGAAATAGCCGCTCTTCGGAATTTCACTTCACCAGAGTTGAAATGCAAACAAAGATAAAGACCTCTTCGGAGGCACATTTCACCAGGAGTCGAAGTAGTTACTCTTCGGAGTTTTACTTCACCAAAGTTGAAGTGCAAACCAAAATAAAGACCTCTTCGGAGGCATATTTCACCAGGAGTTGAAGTGTAACGGCCGCTCTTCGGAATTTCACTTCACCAGAGTTGAAAGACAAAGACCTCTTCGGAGGCAAAATCAAGAAGAAAGACCTCTTCGGAAGCCCACGTTTCGCCGAGATTGAAACAAAACTTCCAAGTGTTGAAACGTGAAAAGGCTTTCTAAGGCAAAACTCTTTGGAGGTACACGTTTCACCAAGATTGAAATAAAACTTCCAAGTGTTGAAACGTAAAAAAATCCCTCCTCAGAGGTACAATTTTCTATATATATAAAAAAAATCCTCATTAGGGACATACTTTAACTTCTGAAGAAAGAGTAGTTTACCTATTCTGGAGAATGATCCTAAAAAAAAAAAGAGAGAAAAAGTTAAAGTACCCTTCAGAGGTCCGCTTTGCCGCATAAAAGAATTCACTTGGTAAAAAATGTACTTAAGCAAAAGAAAGAAGTGATTTCTTCAAAAGGCAAAGCGTAGAAACTTATACGAAGGGGGTTGTACTCTACAAAAAATTTTCTTTAAAGAATAAAATAATTATTCTTTAGTAAATCAGAATGCAAGTCCCCTCGAAGTATAAAATATTGCAACGAGCTTATGGTACGGGGGCAACATGGTATAGTTACATACAAAACAATATAGTTATGTCGGTAAGATAATATTCAAGCAACATACCATAAGCCCGTTGCAATATCATAAATAAACTTGTGCAGAAATGAATAATAAATGCATTCTCAAATTCAAACAAGAGTTTGTACAAACAAAGAATCATTTTATTCAACTATAATGCAGATACAGGTTTCAAAATAAAGAAAAGCGGGAGCCGGTACCCGCACAAATCTCGGCTAGTACATGCAAAACACAAAAAAGCTAGAAACTGAAGTCCTCATTTCTTCTTACTGCCTTTGGATCCTCTGCCCGGTCGAATGATTAACTTTTCTGGTCGGTTTGTAGGCGTAAGGGAAGGAGAAGTCTGGGGGGCAACTGGTCCAACTTCTGGCTTTTCCTCGGCTGCAATAATTCTCTTTCCCCTCCTCTTCGACGTTCCATGCTTTTTTCTCCTCTTCGAGGAAGACTCACTCCCTGGAGTAGCAAGAGCAGACAAAGTTATGTCGTCGGAAGGAGTCCGCTCCGGAGAGATCTCGCCTCCCTCGAGTTCTTCGCCTTTCTGCTCTTGTGAAGCGGTAGGATCGTCCAGGCCATGGAGAGCCTCTATTTGCTCCTCCTGTGATCCAGGCTGCGAAGCAGAAGGAGGAGCCACCTGAAGAGATGGAGGAGGGATAACCGGAGGAGTGGAGATTTGAGCAGTACTTGGTACTTTCTCTACAGAAGAACAGAGGTTAAAGTCAGTAAAGAGAGGAGATGAAGGCTCACCAATAAAGTTAGTAGAGAGAGGGGATGAAGGCTCATCAAGGTTGAGAAAATAGCCAAGGAGCTCATGAAACTCATGCGAAATAAATGAATAACCCGCTTGAGCAGAATTGACAGTAGCGAGATTAGCAGTGAAGTTACCTGGTGAAGCTGATTTCCTGATATCAACTTCATAAGCTTGCGCGTCAGCGCTCTCATCGCCCTCGTCTCCACCATGTACGCTTGTAATCTCAGTGGTAACTTTGGTAGGAGATGCAAAATGGGAACTGGAACCAATAATGTTGACTTCAGACGAAGAAGGTGGCTGGATTAGAGTAGTTGAAGTGGTTTTTCCCAGCTGGTCCCCTTCCATCACTTCAGTTCTTAATTTGGCAAGTTGTTCCTTTCCCTTGGCAAGGGCAGCGCGAGCGTCTTCATCAAAGTAATGCCTTTCCAGGGCTGATTCGTCATAACCAGCACCTTCGGCACCAAGCATATCGAGGGCGGCCTCCCACACTTCAGCTAAAGTGATCTCATACTTGGGACCTAGAAAAGCAAGGCTTCCACGCCCCAAGACGCTATGCAAGTAGAAGTCGAATAATGTTGAGCCGAAGCTGTTTTTGGTCGCCTCATGAGATTCTTCAGCCGCGATTCTGCCGGCGACAGCCTCATCACGCTCCCTCTCGGTTTTGGAAAGCTGAAGCTTAAGCATTTGTATCTCCGCTTCCTGGGAGTTGTTTTTCTTTTGAAGCTCAGCAATATCAGAAACATAGCCTTCACTGATTCTCTTTTGCGCCTCAAGCCTGTCTTCGGCATCCCTTTGGCCGGCGTGAGCATCTCTCACTTGTTTCAGAAGCACTTCTTCCTTTTGAGAATATGAAGTAAAGGAAACAGCAAGCTCATGTTTCAAATTTTCAACCTTTGCTTCGAGTTCCTCATTGTAGGAAGCAATGCTCCTCATTTCGGTATCATGTTGCTCAAGGACCTTTTGCCATTCAGCCTTATCGTTTTCCATGGTGAGCATGGCCTCTAAGTTGGCACGGTTAACTCTTTGAAGCTCATCAACAAGCTTCTGCCAGTTTGACATCCTCTCTATATCAAGTTTAACGGCGTCAAGATTTCGTAGCATAGCAGGCTTGTCAATAGGGACCAGGTCAAGGTCGAACCTCACACCCTTTAAGCACCACTGTGGAAAACGACTTTGTAAAGTGGCTGGGCCCGGTCCAACTTGAAATTTGGGCCTGCTTATTATTGTTTGGATGTCCGTCTTCCCAAGAGCAGGAGAGTCGGAAGGAATGTCAAGAGGAGCAGGAGCAGTATCCTTTTCAGGAGTAGTGGAAGCATGTTTCTCACCATATCGGGCTCGTTTGCCTGAATCTTCGACTACATGACCTTTTCCCCGGTCATCGTGTGATTTCCTTTTGTGAGAATCGTCACCTCTCTGCAGAGAATCGTAATGCTCATCCCTATCCCTTCTGTCATAACGCTCTTCTGCATCCCTCCTTTCACGAGCCTTTCGAGCAGCCCTCTCTTCGTCAGACTCTCTATAGGAGGTGAAGTAGCGCCCATAATTATATTGGCCACGCCCCCCGTAGCGTTGGAAATCCTGATAATATGATCCGCCGCGTGTCATTGAAGGATCTGAAATAAGAAAAGACAAGCTTTAGAAATCTTTAAAGTATAAGAAGATAAGTGCATAAATGTGCTGGAAAATCCTTAGTTGTGTGTGAAGTGCAAACTACTCGCGTTGGACTAACGAACCACTTCTCAGTTGGGGGGAAGTAATAGGTTTCACTATCGGTGACAATTCTTGGGATAAAGGAGTTGGAGTCAGTTGGAGGGCAGATGTCGCTTCAATCGTCGGAGGTATAGCTTTACCACGAGCAGGGTCATCTTTAAAAAGCTCTTGGGAAGTGATAATTAAGTCACTTAAATCCCCAAAGACGTCATCATCATCATGCCCAACCTGGTTCCCTTCATCACTTCCTTCATCGGCACTCTTCCTGGTTTGGGAAGGGGGCTCCTCTTCTTCTTCAGTAATGGGGGCAAGCGCGGGTTTCTCGGACGGCCCCATGTCATCTCTTGGAACAGAACACTTTATTAGTGAAGTTTTTACAGAAGTTTCTCCTTGCATGTGCTCTTTAGTGGAAGCTGGGGGATCAAGAGTTTTCACCGGAGAATCAGGAACTTCTGTTGGAGCTTCATGAGGCTGAGTAAAGCGAGAGGGATAGAGAAGTCCGTATTGATGTAAAAATTCGTCGCTTAGCAGAAACTTTATGCTCCTTTCTTCTGCCGGCACAGCATTTAATCTTTCAAAAATTTGCTTGTGGCTTGGGTCCCTAGCAGGGGGTGGAAGTGCTAAAACAGGAACAAAGAATGAAATTAGCAACTGAAAGTTCGGATCTCAAAAAATGGCTTCAAAACGGAAAGAGTAGAGACAGGAAATCTTACTTCCTACTCTCCAGATGGCATAAAATCCTGGAGGGCAGCGAACAAAGAAAAACTGACTCAAAAATCCGTGAGCGCTTTCGGAGAGATCAGTAATAAGTTTGCGGTTTCGAGCGCTTCTTATAACCACAATGGAGGGATGGTCTTTAATTTTCGTGAATGAGCAAAAATAGCAGATCTCCCCGAAGCTCGGTAATCGATCCAAAATTCTCCTAAATAGAACACATAACCCCATCAGAATAGCGTAGCCATTGGGGTGTAATTGGAATGGAGAAATGGACAACCGAAGCAGGAACTGTTGAAGAAAGTCATTAAAAGGAGGAATAGCGCCATTTAAGCACATTTGGCGATTGACAGCAACAAAACCAAGAGGTGGCCTATCGGCAGTATCATTTGGCCCTGGTAGTAAAGCGTCAGCATCATCAATGCCAAACTGGATGCGCAATTGGTTAAACATCCGCTGATTCAAAGTTGTGGGTGTTCTCTCCGGAGGGTTATCCACAGGGATAGCTACTGGGAAGACATCTTCAGCCTGACCCATCGGCTCTTCTTGATGAGAAGTCATTCTACACAAGCAACTGGATGTTCAAATGCGAAGGTGCGCGTTTCCTAAAAAAGTGTGAAGTGTTGTGCAAAACTAATAAAAGTGACAAGTATATATAACTGGAATTATACTAATTGATGCTTGATCGATTGTAAACATTTCAGAACTTGTTAATCTAGAAAATTTAAACATAATATTAGTGCAAGCAAGTCGATTTCAATTGACTATTTCAGCATTGCTTTGGTATTTTGTTTGAAATTGATATGTTAAAGGCACTTCATACATGCAGTTTATTCAAGTTAATCATCTGTCGTTAACTAATCTGTCGTTCGATGTGGGCAATCAATGACAGTATATTCGTCCCAGTTTTCTGTGAATATTGTATTGAACAGGTCATTAGCCTGCAAGTCAAAATAACCTGTGAATGAGTACAATAAAATTCAACAGTCCAAAGTTAATGCAATGGTCCAGTGTTCAAACAGAGTTCACACAAGTCATAACCCATCAACGGTTCAAAGGTTCTGAGTCGGCAGTGTCCTAAGTCATGAGTCGTGGAAAATAAGGAGATTTTCTCCAAGTCTTGTCTCGGCAACGACTCAAGGCTTAGGCCGTGGAGTATGTTGAAAAAGCTCAGGTTCAATGGTTTCGTCTCGGTCACGACTCAAGAGTTTTGTCCCGGCTACGACTCAAGGGTCTTATCTCGGCCACGACTCAAGGGTTTAGGTCGTGGAGCATGATTGAGTCGAGTCAAACCTATGGCAATATTCGAATCAATCTGACCAACTAATCACCTAACTCCTAATCAGGTGGCCTTCTAACCCATAAACCATCTCGCTCCTAACCCCTAACCCGTTGATCTTCCAACATCTAACCCATTAAACCAAGAAACTCTCAACCTACAACCCCAATTTCATGGCGTCAGTAGATCGCCTCGGATCGCAAATCGTTGGATCAAACAATCCTCAACCCATCAATGATTAAGACGATCAAACTCGCAAAGCTCAGAGGGGTGGATTGAAGATAAAGACGGAGCGCACAGGTTAATAGTGATCGACAATCAGAAAGGAGGCGAAATTGCTTACGTGGTATGAATTCAGAGATGATCGGAGGATATTTGAGTTGAAATTGCTTTTGGGAGCTTGGAGATGTGTTAATGGCGGAACACGACTCACGAGAATGGTAAAAGAAGTAATGAGAAGAAAACGACCTAAGCCATTTATACCTCGGAGTAGTGGAAGATGAGTCGGCATGCGCGAGTCAAGATGAGTCGAAGTACACGACCTACGACTTAGGCGTGTACTTCGAGGGGCAAATGTTAACCCCGTTTTGTCAACGAGTTAAGGTCTGGGCCGACTCATCTGATAAGGTTCTCAGCGACTCAGTGGATTTACGACCTACCTTGAGTCGTCAGCGACTCAAGCATGCAAACCAAAAAGCCAAGTCCAATTATCTCGTGTGCGACTCATGACTTAAGGGAGTGCTCGACTCAAAGACAGGATGGTTTCGCGACTCAACTGATATGCGACTTATGGGAGTGTTTGACTCAGCGACTCACGACTTAAGGAGCCTAATGAGTTAAAGCTGTAACGACTCATTGAAAGGACGACTTAGGGAAAGTACCGACTCATCTGACCTGGCTCCGACTCATCAAAGACCGACTCATCTGATCACGACTCATCCACTTAGGGTCCTTAAGCATCTCATTGGGTTTACGACTCAAGAGATGAACGGTTCATAAGAAAAGGCCGACTCAAGAAACCTTACGACTCAAGAAGCCTTATGACTCAAGAGGCCGCTACGACTCAAGAAATCTACGACCTAAGCAACCTGACGGGTTAAGGAGATTCTACGAGTTAAGGATGGCACGACTCAGAGAAGCCTACGACTCAAAAGATAGGTCGACGCACGACACAAGGCTCAGAGGCAAGTTCAGAATCATGCTGCAAAGGGGTGACTCGCAAACGACTCACGACTCATCATGAGTCAGTCACGACTCATCATGAGTCGGTCACGACTCATGACTTGACAACTCTAGCCTAAAAGTTTGCCTATAAATACATGGCCATATTCAACATGGAGGGGACTTTTGGACTCACTTCCTAGGCGCCATTACTCTGCTATTGTCTCGACTTCAAGCAACACTCAAGCAACACTTCTATCACTCCAATCACCAAAGACATTTCAACAAATCTTCAAGAAGAAAAATAACTCATTCATCATGCATTCAAAGGATTCTTCCACATCGGGGTTTGAGATATTTGTCTAAGTGTGTTGTAATCGGAGTTGATTGTAAAGAATTGTAACCAAATCAGCAATAAAGAGCTTTAAAGTGGACGTAGGCTTGATCTTAAGCCGAACCACTATAAATATTGTGTCTTTTATAGCTTTTCTGTGATTTCTTTGCATATACTTTGTTCCCGTACCAACGGGTGGTGCTTTCACAATTTCCATCTACACACCGGGGTGTTAGCGTTTAATTTTTAGCGTTAACACTAAGAAAAATGGGAAAATACAGCACAGGTATGTGGCAGACATGCCACAGTAACTATATAAATCACCAAGCCTAGGACTCCTCTGAAGAGGAAGAATCACCATCATCATCAGAAACCAAAGGACATTCCCACAAAGACCAGCAAAGGGCTTGAACCGGGAAGCAAGACAATGGTCGTAACCCACAACATCAGAAGAATAAATGAAAGGATGATCTCAAGATAGATCAGCTAGCATGTCTGAAATTTTACTCGCATACATTCCTTCCAAATCAAGAAGTAATGAATCACCAGACGGTCTGTTGTAAAGGCATCGAAGGTCCTTCTGATCATCGGAAACAAATCTGAAAAATGAACCATTTACCGAGCTAAATCTCACATCAGAAATGCGGTCAACCCAACACCTCTCAGACTCATCCCAAACAACCCTAGCAGAATCTGGAACAACAATAGGAGAAGCTGAGGCAACACAAGGTACCACAGCAACAGAAGGAGAGACTGACGTATCTCCAGTTGGAGGCGGACCCAGATCAGACATAGGGAGATGTGGGATTTGAGAAGCAAAAGATGATACCTTAGGAATCCATTTCTGGAGCGGGGGACGAGGCAGAGGAATCTTAGGAGCAGCCGCGGAGGTTTTGGAATGAAGGCAGGAGATGGCCAGGTGGCCAAAAGACTGATAGGAGATACAAATATCTGGAACCCATCCATAGCGGACATGGACCTCCGCAACATGCCAAACAGCAAGCTGAACAGGAATACTAACAGGGAGAGGCTTGAAGGGGGAAATCTCGATAAGAGCCTTAGCATACATCAATTTATCTCGGGCAACCATATTAGAGTCAAAGCATTTCAGTTTTACAACGTTGCAGGCTAACCAATTCAACCCAAGCAAAGGTTGAAGCGCAGAGGGGATCTGCGAAAAGTACACCCATATGGGGATGGATAGCACTTGCTCACGAGCACTCGCCACAGTAGGAGACCAAGGAGTGATAATAAAGGGCCTTCCATCAATAAAAGAATGCTCGACACTAAGAACTAGCCGACGATCCTCAGCGGAAGAAAACTTGAGATAATACAAGGATTTAATCAGTTTCACATGCAAATTATCATGCAACTTCCAAACCTTTCATAAAATTGAGGACGGATCATGAAGACGGTGATTTGGTTCTAGGAAGAAACCAGCCAAATAATTAGACCAAAAATCAACTCTAGCTTGGATAACATTAGGAGGAGGGATCTTCACTCCATTCTCTTCAACAATTTCAAAATCAATTGGAATGTAATCACCAGCGTTACGAGGAAGTGAATTGAATAAAGAAGACCAGGACTTTGGGCAAGTTGGCGAAGATGCAGAAAACCTAGGACGATCCTTAATAATGGGCAAACCAGCCTTGGACGCAACCGAACAATCTTCACCGTTAATTGGGCCAAAAACGCCAGTTGCATTTAGAAAAACATTTGGCGTGCAATGTTCCGATACAGCAGCCTCAACCAAGCCCACTACACTTCCAGTCAGACCACCCAAACCACACTCACTTCAAAGCAGGCGAAACAAGGTTTCCTGAATCACAGCAAAAGTTCACAAGCGAACTCACATTGGCCCCAGGAGGAGGTGGAAATTGCAGCAAACCAGGTGAAAGCGATTCAGCACCAGATGCGACACAGCCAGCAGCCACATCATGAATACCATCACATGAGGAACGGTGAGAATCAGTGACTGTGGAAGCTAGGTTGGAAACACGAAGAGGAGGGAAATCGGAGAACGAATGAATTCTAGGTTGGGAGACACTAACAGCTGACATGGATTTAAATAGGCGCCTAGAACGTGTCGATGAGGGAGCGGGGAGGTGTGCTGGAGAGGAATGAGAAGGAGAAGAGGACATGAAACAGGGCGACGCAAAGAGAATGGGATTTCACGGAGAAGAAATCGCCACGAGCGAGAAATGCCAGATGAAGGAAGCCATTAATTTGAATCCGTGCAATTTAATTAAGTGGATATTTTTGAACCTCAATTGAATTTTATTCTTATTAAACCTTTCAAAATAAAGATATATCGTAAGACCATACCGCACATAAATACAGACGGATTTTTAACGTATAATGACCAAACCATTTCGTATGAAATAATCTGATGTTATAATAATGTCTTGGATTTAAAATAAATATTGAAAATAGCTGAAATTTTTACATCAATTAATTTCAGCATAATAGGTATACAACTCAAGTCTGAAAGGCACTTACTAGAGAATGGATTCCATACAATGACAAGCCACTAGGGTACCATCTGTCATAGTACACCTCTAGAAAATGTACCGATGGCCTCACATAGACCCTCTGCCAACTCAATGACGGCCTACCCCTTACCTCATGTTAATCAACTATTTTTCTATCGGTTTAGAAAATAGTCGAAAATTTTCGAAATAAAAATAACCGCAAGCGCACGACGTACACTTTTAGTATGTGGCGAATACGAGTCGATCCGTAGGAAATTGTTGATTTTATAAATTCTATTCAATCAAATTATACCAAAGTCGAGTGAAAGTTAAGCTAGAGAATTAGAAGATTAGCTAACTAACTAAAAGAAAAGAGATGCAAATATAAGAGTTAAATGGCAATTTAAAGAATAAATCCACTCTCTAGATCATGTAGTTCAACATATATGAAATCATTATCTCTCTTTTATGGTCATTAGTGCTTTAATTGATGTGCTTATCATAAGTATGGCATATTTGTGCTATTGATTAGCCAACATAAGTCATCAAACTATAACACATCCCTTAAAGCACTTACTAACTTTCATGAAGCTTGACAAAGAAAATGAAAGCGAAATTTATTTTAAGTATGGCCTATTAACTATTGATTAGAAATATAGACCATCAAATTTAAATATAAAATCATTTTCTTATGCCATAATCATATTTTGATGAAGAGACATTTGTTTTAGTGATTGTTTAAGCATAGCCTATTTGGTGTTAACAATATAGGCTATCAAATTCAAAGCAATAACAACAAATAAAACACTTCATTGATCATCATTTAGCACAAAAAGAGAGCATAAATTAACAAATAGTTGAAGCTACAAAATTAGAGAGCTTCATTACCCCTAAATTGAAGGGGTTTAGCCTCTCATATTTGTCATTTGATTAACAAATGTAGCTTGCAACATGAAAGCAAAAAAGAAAGGAAAATGAAAGCTAAGTAAAAAAAAGAGCTAATTAACAAGAATTATAACTATTCTACATTGCATGAATGTAAATCTACACTACAACATGAAAGGAAATAAACAAGAAAAGATAAGATAAATATATTAAAGTTGCATAAAAATTACATAAAAGAAATGGCTAAGTGGTCATGAAAAGAGAAGGAGGGCTTTGAGTTTTATTTTGAGCCTAAACTAAACTAAGAGAGACTAAGTAAGAAGAGAGTAACATGAAACATAAGGGGTATATATACATATATGAAACCATAATGCATATTTTTGGAGAGTGCCCAAAATGCCCTTGAGGTAATGTGACCACTAAGTAATCATTAGCATGTCATAATCCTCATTTAAGTGTACATGAAGCCATTAATTCCATAAGCATGTGCATTAGCCTCTAATTTGTACATTAAGGTGGTGGGTAGGTGGGGTTCTCCATGATCTTCACTTTGAATTATTCCCATCTTCATTGCTTTGTGTTCTTTATGTGCATGCATATCTTCTTCATGAAACAACTTGTAACTGAAATCAAATTCCTACAAAATAGTATAGAAATTTCTAATTAATTTTTCTCAAAGAAATATATGCACACAAATGACCGTTTTGCCCCTATATGAAGATGGATATGTGACAATTTGAAATTAATATGGATTTTGGTTAAAACAAGTTAAAATACCCAATATGATCATTTATTTAATTTAAATAGAATAAATATGGTGGTAAAAATATGCACATTTACGTACGCATCAAATACCCCCACACTTATCTTTTATTCGTCCTCGAATAATGAAAAACTAAAATAAATCCATTTTCGTAGCGAGCACGATTGCATTGAGCGTATGCAACAAACCGTTAAACCTCTGGGTGTCCCCAGTAGGACAAGTGTTATCTCGTGAGGGTTTTCAACGGATACTACCCACATAATCCAAATACAGGATGAAAATATTTACAAAATGCAAGATTTATTCACAAAGAGATGAATGTGAGTTTTTGAAAGTATTTACAAATGAAGGATTTATTTTTAAATTGACACGAATAAATAAAATATAGGTTCTGGTCATTATCTTGAAATTTTGTAAATTTACTCGTCAATATTTCCAATAAAAACGAAGTTATCATAACAAATAGACTATAGTTTAACTCGTTGTTTTGGTTAATAATACAGTGTAACTATGAAATGGATCCTTAGTTGATTATCAAAGTGGTATTTTCATTTCTTTTCAATAACAAATCAAATCAAATAAGTAAAAATAGTGCTAGGATTTCAATTGCTTGCTCTCTCATTATTTGCAAGAAAAATTACACACCTAGCTCAGGTAAACTGAGGCTAGATATACTACCCATACACTGCCTTTTGGGCTTATGTGAGAGAAGTACAGAGCATGGCGAGTGCACACACTTTCGTGCATACACCTATCGACCGTATGTGGTTTTTATTAAGTCTGTTCTATTTTTTTGTTTTTTTTACATGTGTTCCATACATGCATAACCGTGAGGACTTTTAAATGAGTACGAAAGCACATAATCAAAGATTCCAAGTAATTCACTCATACATAACCGTGAGGACTTTTAAATGAGAGTGAATACTTTGGATGTTATTTTTTATTTTATTTTTAAGAGAGAGAGACTTTTGCAAAATCATCTTAGCACCATTTAACTTAGTAGTAAAAAAATTGTTATATCTTTACTTTAAATCAACCACTTTTTAAAACAAAGATTTTCAATTAGTATGTGTTTCATAATTAACACGTATGAATCTTCCTATATACTAGTTAAACCATTGTTATTTGTAATCAAACTTCATTTTTATTTTTGTTAAGATAAATAAACTTTCAAAAATTTCAATTTAATAAACCAAAACCATATATTTATCCTAAGTGTTTCTTTAAAAATAAAAAAAATTGTTTTTTTATTTTTTTTGAAGTTTTGAAAAGAAAATGTAAAATAAACTATGAAAAATCAAAAAGATGATGAGACTCCCTCCACACTTGATTTTGACTGTGCCCCCACAGTCAACCCAAGTGGAAGGAGAAAGAAGAAAAATAAAAATAAAAATCCTATATTTACATGAAAGGATGATTATTTGCATGAGATGAGAAAGTATACAGTCAAGAAGTAAATGAAACGGTCATCTAAAGACCGATTCATTTGCCTCGTCAAATGTGCGAGACACGGCTTAAGCACGAAAAACCAAATCGTAAAAGATTTCGAAGTTGATTTTCGATTTGGAAAAACGAATTTTGTTTTTTTAAAAATTGAACGAGTTGATTTGTTTTCAATGATTTTTGGGATTGATAAAACAATTGATTGAAATTCACATTTATTTTCACCAAATTCAAATTCAAGTTTATCATTGAAAACTTCTTCCAAATTATCGATTTCAAAGACGAAATGGTGATAGAAATCTTCCCATCGGAATTTAATGACTCATTTTCGAAAAGTCCATAAAACTCGTGTTCGTTCAATTCATCTTCCTTCGTTGGATTATCAATAACTTCATCGCATATATCCATTTCAAAATCCAAAGTTGTTGTATTTAAATTTTAAATCAAGTTTCTCACCCTCAAAAGAATTGAAATCCAACTCAATTACCGTCTTTTCAACAACTTCGTTAAGATTTTCGTTTTCAATTTCAAAAGTTGTTATTTGAAAATCATCGATTTGGGTAAAAGATGGATTATCGCTCGAATCATCACATGTTGGGATTTGGTTTTGTTTTTCACGTTGTTTCATAAATATTTCAAACAATAAATTTGTGTGATCATTGTAAATTTCGTTCGTTTGTTCAACAAAATCCAACTTATAATTATTTACTTGAGAATTTTCGATTTGGATTTGTTGATAACACAAATTTTCAGTTGTGATGTGGTTAAGATTATTTCCATTGCCAAATTCATTTGAAAAGTTGTTTCCATTTTCATTTTGAGTTTGAAATTCATTTTGGAGTTTGAAATTGAATTGGCATGGGTTATAATAGAAATCGTTTGAATTTTGAATCGAATTCAAGTTTTGAAATCCTTGACTCAAGTTACTACACAAATATGAATTACACAAATCGTTTATACTCTAATTTTGTTTTGTAGAGAGTTCAAGTAAAGATGAAATGCTATTTTCTAGGGTCGAGGGTTGGTCATTGTTTTGAAAACTTTGTTGTTCAAAATTCGAATTGTTGAAATAATAATTGTCGTTAAAATATCCATACGAATTTGGAGTGAAATTATATGGATTATATTGATTTTCACAATTACCATAAAATTCATATAAGTGGGGAAACTCGGACATTTTCAAGAATATTTTTGGGTTTTTTTTAAAGGAAAAAATATTTACAAATAAAACTTATTTTTCAAAAGGAAATTGATTTTTGTTTTTTTTTTCAATTTTTTTTGGAATTTTGATATTCTAAAAAAAACTAAGAATTTTTTTTTGGAATTTTGATTTGAAAATTTTCAAAGGACAAAAAAACTAAGCTAAGAAATATTTACATTTTTTTAGTTTTGGATTTTGAATTTTTTTTTTTAAATATGCATGAACTAATGCAACTTAAATGAATGTAGGGTCTAATTACAAATTATTTATCCTAAGTTAACCCAAAATTATATAATCACACATTGTCTCAGATAAACAAGATAGTTCTCAGCCAGGTAACGGGCAAGAGTTATAGGTGCACCACGAATCACCGTAGTAATGCAGCCGAAGGTTTAAGTACCTTCAGAGGAACGACCACTATAATATTTACGAATCACTATAATATTTATAAATGGTTATTACTCTGCTGCAACCTAGACACCAAGAAATTAAATTGTTCAAAGAAGACAAATTGTCAATATACAATTAAGTGTTATTGATGTCTAACTGTTTTTATTAATCCAAATTTAAGATGAAATGCAAAGTAGAAATTAAAAGTGAATTAACAATGCAGCTATGAATGATTTTTTGTTTTTGTTTTATCTTTTTTTTCTTTTTTAAATGTAAGCAAACAACAATGTAAGACAAAAAACAATAGATATATACAATGCAAGGCAAATAAAAATAAAATTATAAATAAGCTAGCATTTTTTTTGGCAAGCAAGGCGAAGCAATTATTTTTGGTAAGCCAAGTGAAGCAAACGACTCTTCCAATCTGCTTTGGCAACCTGAAAATATAAACAAGGTATATATACAGCTGATTTTTTTTATATATACCAAAGAAGAAATTAAATCAAACAAAACAAATTAAACAAAAACACTTAATAATAACTTTTTTTTAAATGACAAAAAGAAAACTTAAAACAAAGAAAAAAAACTAAACAAATTCGAAAAACTACGGAAAACCAAAAAAAATGTTTTTTCCTTTTTAAGAGAAAATAAAAAAAATGTTTTAAAAGGAAACTAAACAATTAAAAAGAAGGAAGAAACAACTAAAAAAACAATAAAGAAACTAAAAGAAACAAAAACAAACAAAAAAGGAAGAAGTTTTAATTCAGCCCGTTTACCTTTCCTATTTTTTTTAGGGGCTCAATCCAAATTCAAGTTATCAAAACACTCTCCAATTAAATCCCGAACAAAACTTAAATCAACCAAAAAAATTCAACCCTCCAATTCAAAACTCGAATGAAACTTTCACAGACAATTAAATATCCAACGCAACTTTCACATAAATTTCTAAATCAAACTCTCCAATTCAAAGCAAAACTCTCCTCTTGTCCCAATTTTGTTCGAGTTCGTTGTAACGACCCGGAATTTTGGTCATTAGATTTAAACATTTAATTCATTTTAAGTGTTGAATGTGAATTATAATTTGACTTTGAATAAAAAGATTTTGGTTAAATTAATAAATTTAGTTAAAATTTCAAATATGGCAATTCAATTGAAATTGGATAATAACAATTAAATATGTGGAATTGGGATAATTGGTGAATCTAAGTGTAAATAGATATAAAAATAGTTTATAAGATTTATTTTAAGTCTAGTTTGATTTGAATTTTAGTATTTGACCTTTGAATGGAATCAAAAGTCGATAAATTAAATTTGGGATTTTATATTAATTTAATAATGGAATTTAACAATATAATAATGCAAATAATCAGATTTTGATTCGAAATGAATCAGAATGGTTTCTAATGTGATTATAAATTCTATATGATTTATTATTGAGTTAGTGAAATTTTAAAAGTGAATTTTTTTAAAGATTTCGACGATTTTGAAAATCGCTCGAATTAATCGACGAGTTAAAATAGCCTTTCGGTACACAGTCTCAGAATTCGACGAAACCAGTTCCATTAGATCTGTTATAGTTAGTTATTATCGGATTTCAATTTTCTTAGCGTTTGGATTTACCATTTGCTCGTACAGGTGAGAAACGCGTTGAAATTTAAATCGATAATTTAATATTTAAAACTCAATTCGAATAGCTATCTTCCATATATGATTAAATTAGCCTCCGAAACATGTTCCATTGTGTTCAGAATGTGGGTAAAACCTTATGAACGCCTGGCGGCACGTGTGATTTGGAGTTCGTTTGTAAATGCCCGTTAAAATTGAATTTAATATTAAATTAATAAGTAAACGTATATATATATACGTTTAACAGCCAAAGCCCTAGCTATTTTCTTCGGCCGCCACAAAACAGTTCAATGGCCAATAATCATTTTCGTTTCTTCCTCGTAATCTCTCGATCCATGCCTTAATTTCAAAAACCTTCTAAAGGAAAGTTGTAAATCGTGGAGAGATCTACAGATCCAACGGGTGATTTGAGCTATCATCAACGATGGAGGGAGGATTTTGGCTTCAAAGATTCGCCGTTTGAACTCGTCGTTCACGAGCGTGGGTTGACCGAGTGCGTCGAAACCAAAGGTGGGGGTGGCGCACGAGTAGGCGAAGGTAGCTGTGACCTCTGATCATCCCCTTGGGACCGGAACGTGGTGCGGCGGTTCGAATCAAGGAGGCGTCGATGGGTTTTGGTCGCGTACGTGATTCCATGGAGGGAAGGAAGAAGGTACCGGCCTTAATTTCTAATCGTGCGGCCACGTTCTTCTCTGTGTAAGTTTTTTTTAAAAAAATTTGTTTATAATTTTTATTCATCCTTTGTAAATTTGTAACTTAGCGTACGTTGTCAGATTTCGACCAAACTGGCGGGGCCGGAATTGCAGCGATGCGATCTACGTTGCAGTGCAGATTTGGAGTCAGTTTGAGCAAGTGAAATTTTAGATTAAATCGAAAGAGCTCGATTTAATTTAAAATTTAAAATGCTCGTCGAAACTCAAAGTGGGTTAATCTCACTCACATCTGGATACCATTTAATTTAAATAGCAAATATTCAAATGATTGATTGGTTGATTAGATGAATGTGATAATTATTATCAAATTTGATCGATATTTTATTTGTCGTGCTAACGTCTGTGGATGCAGGGAAACAGGTTAGAGGGATCCAACTGGATTCCTCACAAATAGAAATTATATTCATAATCTTTGGTATATCTCATTGATATCCTGTGATAAATTGATTTGGAATTTTGTTATGTTGTGTTATGGATGGATAAATATAATTTGGTATTTTAAAAGTATCAATAAATGAATTGGGATTAAAGGAAAATGAAAGGAGTTTTTAAGTAATGAATTTAAGGAAATTAAATTCAGGAAATTGATTTGAAATTTGTCAAGAGTTTTGAAACTGTGATGAGGAATGGGAATTTGTAAATTGGTTTTACAAATGAAGTGGAATAAAATATTTATCCGTGGATAAATTTGGAAATATAGAAAATTCTATAAGAAAGATATAATTATTTTAAAGGTAAAGATGAGATTATCTTTAAAGGATGGAAAGTGCATTTTTCTTGGAAATTTGGTATGTTTCAAAGAAAAGCTTTCAAAATATAAATTGGTAGTTAAAATGTGTTTTAGAATATTTTAGAAAAAATAATATTATTTTTAATTATTTTTAAGTATAAGTAAATACTTATTTAAGTAATTATGATATTTAATTATTTTACAGGTAAAGTAGTATTAAGTTTTAAAAGGGAAATTATAATATAAATATTTGATTAATAACTTTATTTTAAAGGGTAATTTTTGTTTTAAATTACCTAGAAACTCCTCTATATTTTCTTAAGTATTATTTTCATTTAAGAAATTTCTGGTAGCCTTATCCTAAATATTTTAAGCATATATTTTGAAAGTGATTTGCCAGGAAATGGGAATTGTGTTTAAAAATAAAAAAGGTTTATTTTTAAAGTGTTGGGAGAAATTTACGGAATTTAAACGTAAATTCGAATTGAGATAAATCAAGCAGGATTTATAGAAGGATTCTTTGGGTTATTTTGAAATGGAAGTGTATTTCCCTGAAAAGCCAAGTACGTTTTGAAGCAGATTTTGAGTGAAAGTTTGAAGTTTTGAAGTTGTTTTAAAGGAATGGTTTCAAGAAATTATTATTTAAGTTGTAAAAATTGTAAAAGTGAATATTTATCAAATTAGTTATAGTAGTAATTATTTTTAAAGGGTTAATTGGTATTATGTTTTGAAACAATATTATTAATATTTATATTTTATAAAATGGATTTATTTTAAAGATAGTTTGGTTGAGGTTTTATTAGAAACTAGTATAGAGTTTTGTAACTCCTCTTTTAAAATTTAGCTTGAATTTAACCTTTATCTTAAAATTAGCTTACATTTTATAAAGTAGTTTGCTTTAAATATTTTTAAAATATATGTTAAATAAAATGTTTAAGTAGTTTAATTTAAATATTTAAAGATATATTTTAGAATAAAGTGATTTAATTGTTTTAAAAATCTAAATGTTTAGACTTGGTTGTTTTTAGTGGAAATGAATATTTGGGAAATTCATTCCATGACAGAGTGTGAATTGAAACTGTTTTCAAAAGGGTTGATATATCTTGCAAAGATATTTTTGAGGATAATAAATAATCTGGGTAATTATTTATTGATCGATGGATGTTGTGGATGTAATTGATAGTTAAATCACCGACTATAAATATTGGCCAATGCGCTGTTCGTTTCGAAGAGACCAGGATCGGGTTTGCTATATTACATCATGATAAGGGGTAATAAGTATTTGTAAATAGACCCTATTATTATATCAGAGGATTTGATAGAAATGTTTTAGCTATCGTAAGGTAAAAACCCGACATGTTTATTTGTGGTGTGGTCTTACGAGATGCTTTTGATTTCAAAGGATTTTGAAACTTGAATAATCAATATGAGTGATTTCTCTCACGCTGGTATTTCAGACTGACTCGGGTGTTATTTTATTATAATGCTCAGGTTAGACTGAGTATTATAGATTACAGGAACGGATGCTGTGGAGCTCAGGAAAGGAGCTAGAGTCCGAGACATATTACCGTATTTGTTTATATCTGCTGCTGTGATTGTTTAAAATTATCAGGCTGGTAATTGTTGTGTGTTTGTGATACTCTGATGATATATTGTATTAAACAGATATAGTTTTCATTTTGTGTAAAGATCTGATATTATGTATTATATTTTGCTCCGCTGCGATTGTGAGATTCTGTTATTGTTTAGTTCCTTCTTTCTTCTATCTTCTTTCTTTTCCCTTAACAATCTGTCTTTTCCGGCGCTCGAGCATCGACATATTATTCTGTGGTGTATTTTGTGTCGATTTTCGAGGGTCGAGAAGGGCGGGCTGTATCAGCCTTTAGTTCGCTGCTGTTTCAGGCGTTGACATGTGGAAGGTCGAGGCAGAAATGGTGGTCGCAGTTGTTCGATCAGGTGATTGGGTGGTTGCGAACTTAGGCGAATCAGTGATTCTTCCGATTGATTGTGGGACATCACTTAATGGTTGACAGCGAAGAGTGGTACTGAAATTGCTCTGGTTATGGTTGAGGGGTTCACGCTATTGGGTTTGGGGGACGATTGCTTGCAGGCGGTGATTGGAGAAGCACGTGTGGTTAATTGCTGGAGGCTGGATGAGGATAGAGGGAGGTGCTGTAGCTGGTGATGGTTGCTGATATGATAAGCAATTGCCTGTGGGAATTTGTTGTATGGTGGCTATGATGTGGCTGTTCTTTTGGTTGCGGTGACTTGAATGTTCTTTTGGGATTATGGAGCAGTAGTGGTGAAGGAAGAAGATGTCGATGATGCATGAATGATGTGGCAGTCTTGTATGAAGTTGTGGTGGTAGTATGTAGATAGTGTGGTTTGGCTTTGGGGTGATGTTGGCAGTGACTCGGGATGATGATGATGGTAGAATTTGAAGTGGAAGGTTTTGTGATGGTTTATGCAGTGAGAAATGGTGAAGGATGATGGTTTGTGAACGGGATGGAGAAGATGTTTTAGCTTTGCTGTGGTTTGTATAAGCAGTAGTGAAGAAGTGAATGATGTATTGAAGTGTGCAAATATGAAGTGGATGGTATGGTCGTGACAGTGGTAGAGATCTGGGTTGCAGCAGTAAGAAGGAGCGACAGATGATGTTTGAAGGAGGATGTTGTCATGAAGTTGTGGTATGTAGTTTGATTGAAGTTGTCGTTTTGGTGTGCTGGAAGTAGGGGTGTAGACTGGGGAATGGTTGTTCAAGCAACAGTTTGAAGAAATGGTAGTGGAGACGCAACCGGGATTTGGAAGTTGCCGAAGTAGATGTCGTATCAGGTGGTTGATCTGGGAATATATAGGTGTGCAACAAGCAATACTGATGGATATGCAAGTTTTGATGTCATGGATAATCAGTGAAGTTGGTAGAGGAGTGTTATCAACTGTGTGGAGCAGTTTTTGATGTTGTAGTGGATGAGATTGTTGGAGGAGAAGAGAGTGAGTGCAATGTAGAGGTTCAGGTCAGTGAAGGCAAGAAGGAGGATGGCACTGCATAGTTTGTAGTGTAAATGGGTGAGGAGCAGTTACATGCAAACAGAGAATAGAGGGTTGAATGGAAAAATGCAAAATACAGTTTTTTTTCTTTCTTTTGAATTGTAATAGAAAAGAAAAGGAAACTTGTAAAACTAATATAGAAAATGTAAATGTGATGGAAATTGGAATATATATATATATATATATATTTGAAATTTTGAGTGTTCCATTTTTTTATTAATAGAAATGCAATGCAAATGGAAATAGAACAACCATAAACATACAAATGAAAATGCAAGCAAAAACTAAACAACAAACACACAATTTTTTTCTTCTTTTTAAATGAAAACACACACAAAATAAAATCACACAAAAATCAAACAAAAATAGTTTGGAAAATAGAAATTTAAAATAAAAAAATACACCCCGGCAACGGCGCCAAAAACTTATTAATTGACTATTTTTTATCGGTTTAGAAAATAGTCGAAAAATTTCGAAATAAAAATAACCGCAAGCGCACGGCCTACACTTGTAGTACGTGGCGAATACGGGTCGATCCGCAGGAAATTATTGATTTTAAAAATTCTATTCAATCAAATTATACCAAAGTTGAGTGAAAGTTAAGCTAAAAAATTAGAAAATTAGCTAACCAACGAAATGAAAAGAGATGCAAATATAAGAGTTAAATGACAATTTAAAGAATAAATCCACTCTCTAGATCATGTAGTCCAACATATATGAAACCATGATCTCTCTTTTATGGTCATTAGTGCTTTAATAGATGTGCTTATCATAAGTATGACATATTTGTGCTATTGATTAGCCAACCTAAGTCATCAAACTATAACACATCCCTTAAAGCACTTACTAACTTTCATGAAGCTTGACAAAGAAAATGAAAGTGAAATCTATTTTAAGTATGGCCTATTAACTATTGATTAGAAATATAGACCATCAAATTTGAATTTAAAATCATTTTCTTATGCCATAATCATATTTTGATGAAGAGACATTTGTGTTAGTGATTGTTTAAGCATAGCCTATTTGGTGTTAACAATATAGGCTATCAAATTCAAAGCAATAACTACAAATAAAACACTTCATTGATCATCATTATGCACAAAAGGAGAGCATGAATTAACAAATAGTTGAAGCTACAAAATTAGAGAGCTTTATTACCCCTAAATTAAAGGGGTTTAGCCTCTCATATTTGTCATTTGGTTAACAAATGTAGCTTGCAAAAGGAAAGCAAAAAAGAAAGGAAAATGAAAGCTAAATTAAAAAGAGAGCTAATTAACAAGAATTAGAACTATTCTACTTTGCATGAATGTAAATCTACACTACAATATGAAAGGAAATAAACAAGAAAAGAAAAGATATATTAAAGTTGCATAAAAATTACATAAAAGAAATGGCTTAGTAGTCATGAAAAGAGAAGGAGAGCTTTGAGTTTTATTTTGAGCCTAAACTAAACTAAGAAGAGAGTTACATGAAACATAAGAGATATATATACATGCACGAAACACTAATGCATATTTTTGGAGAGTGCCCAAAATTTTCTTGAGGTAGTGTGGCCACCAAGTAATCATTAGCATATCATAATCCTCATTTAAGTGTACATGAAACCATTAATTCCATAAGCATGTGCATTAGCCTCTAATTTGTACATTAAGATGGTGGGTAGGTGGGGTCCTCCATGATCTTCACTTTGAATTATTTCCATCTTCATTCCTTTGTGTTCTTTATGTGTATGCATATCTTCATCATGAAACAACTTGTAATTGAAGTCAAATTCCTACAAAATAGTATGGAAATTTCTAATTAATTTTTCCCAAAGAAATATATGCACACAAATGACCGTTTTTCCCCTATATGAAGATGGATATGTGACAATTTGAAATTAATATGGATTTTGGTTAAAAAAAGTTAAAATACCCAATATGATCATTTATTTAATTTAAATAGAATAAATATGATGGTAAAAATATGCACATTTACGTGCGCATCACCTCACATTGAGAGCTCTTATGCACAACCAAATCCACATATTATATATATAAGGGTGATGACAGTACTCTAATTATTGCGACCTACGTAGCCTTGTCGCATATATCCCTTTTTTGTCATTCCTTGTTGTTGAGGCCAGAGGCTATATTTTTACCCATTTAAGAAAATCCCACTTGGAATGCCAACAGCACCCTCCAGGCAATAATGCAATACCAACATTTATCCATACAAGTTGCTTAGGATAAGAACAAACCGAAGGCACTACTTCTACTACATCCATTTTGGAATCACCCTCAGGATTAGTAGCAACTTGCTCTAGCACTTCAAAGAACCCGTATTTGATTTCATCATCTTCAAGATGTCTTCAATTCGAATACTTTTTCCAGTTCGAAGGGGTTTTAGATAATATATCTGAACTCGGTCTCTCCGAACCGACAATGATATATTTAAACAAGCCAATTTGATAATCGGTTATTTAACTATAAAATTACAAACAATTCAGCCAGAATTTCAATCAAACATGGTTAAGCACAAAGCAACCAGTAAGCCTCTTTAATTAATCATTTTTTAATTAAAATCACTTTTTAAATAATTGTATCAGAATTATTTTTTACAAAGGTATATTCACAAGTCTCCTCTAATCTTTTCAATACTTAGAAAATATTTGTATACTTATCTCGATATAAGTGTATTCACAAATAGTTTATCGTCTTAATACATAAACTTTCACATACCCAAACTCCTTTCCTCACTTGATCAAAACCTCCCTCTAAGATCGTCATAATAGTCACCACCATTAGTGATGCATCATCCGTGGCTTATTTCTTCCCTCCATGTGGATATACCCTCAGAAACCAATATATAGAATTAACACGAACTAAAATCATGTGATCAACCATTTTCAAAGTAGGGCCTCAATAAAAAAGATCCTCGGTATCGTCATGTTAGTTCCTCTATTTCTACTTAGATATAACTAATCTATATAAGGCTTTTGTGAATTGTTCCGTATCGATCTACAACAACTACAAGTATATGATCTCCTGATGTCCCCAAATATCATGAATAAATTGCATCCAACACACGAAGAGCATACGATACACTAATCTCAAGGGTGAACCAAAATCCCTTTCTCAAATCACCTTGACTAGAAACATCTAAGGATAAATATTTATTTACATATAATGACTCATTACTCATGATTAACACATTCATAACTACAATAGATAAAATACTTACTCTTAGGAATTTATAATTATATGTGTAAAGTGTAATCATCAATGTTTAATTATAAATTTAAGCACACGTGATAAAAATAGAGACCATAAATAAACGTCATTTCATTTCAAACAAGGTTTATATATAAAAGTTAAGCGGATTATATAATCATAATTACATAATCAATCCCAGGGCAACCCTAACTCTATCACTCTCAATATCTAGCTCAAAATCTGATCTTTCAAACATATCGATAGTTATGCTCAAAAATCTTGTAAATGATCTTTTGGATTCAACGGGAGAGGTCAGAATTCATTCAACTCTAAGAGTCGATATTTTGGCCCGTTTTATAAATCTATTTTGATTCCAAATATGTTGCTTAAAATACCAATAGTTGATTTATGGGCTACTGCACTAATCTTATTGAGAACAACACCTCCAAGTGGCCTTGTCTCCCCTTGGCTAAACAAGCCAACAAATCGCACAAATGCGAAAGAAAGCCCTATACTACTCCATCCTCCATGATCTCTTTCGATGATTTATGGTGCTCCCTTCTATGTTTTTCCTGTGGCCATGACTCTATTAGGTCATTTCCACTCCCCTACTATACAATTTTCTTCATACATACATGCATGCATATTTATACACACACACACACACACACACACACATATATATATATATAGACACACACACATGCATATACATGTACATATATACATATATATGTATGTATGTATGTATGTATGTATATCTTCTTATTCCCTTCTTCCAATATTTTCTTAAACTAGAGAGACAATTACAACTTTATGTGTAAGGTTAGTGTTCCAGTTGAAAAAATCTTGATAGTCAGATTTAAGCAACGCAATCATTGACAGCTGATAGACCGTGGCCTAATCAAAGGAGATGAATAGTTATGAAGTAGGTTAATTCAATGGAAAATAAGATTTGAGATACCAAGGTTGAAGATAGAGGCGACGATGAAGAAGGAAAATATTTTAAGGTTATTTTTTTACCTTGAAAAGTTGAATTACCTTAGCCTAAAGAAATTGGAGAAGGTGAAGAAAGATGCTCTTATAGCAACTCAACTATGTGAAGGCATCAAATGTGAAAATCACTAATGAGGCACATATCAGAATTTTGTTATGCTCATTACCTTTGAAATATAGAGTATTTACACATAACTTTAGATAAAAAGCTTTATAAATGCAATAATGGTGGATTCTCTAAAAATCCAAAACAATCCATTCTTTGTTGATAATCTTGATCAGATTGGGGACTCCTCTTCTTCTACTTCCACTTTTCCATCCTCATCTACCTCTAATCCTCTTTCACAGCAAATCAAAAACAATGGTAACTCATTTCATAAGCCGGACATTATTGATACTAATGAGGATGGTTTCCAGAAAGTTATATACAATAAAAAAGGCGAGCAGAAAAGATAAAGCTTCAGATTTTCAGATTTATATACTAATGAGGACTTTTATAATAAACATGTTTTTATTTCAAATTTATCTTTTAAATTTAAAAAAATATCTTAATTTTCATAAATACTTTGAAAATTAGCTCAATGCCCAATTTAAATTGGGCCTTTTCTATTAGGGGCAACCTTTGGGCTCACATCACCTTTCAGGCCAGGCAGGTAACTATGAAGGACATGGTACTTGATTACTCAATTCCAATCCTAGACATCACCTTTCTAGACAATGTATTAAGTGCACAAGCTTAATTAGTTAGCCCTAATATGACTAATTTAGACCACATAGGTTATTGGGTTCTGATACCATTGTTGGAACTGGGTCAGTCCCGCAGTGGCAGAAATGGATGAATTTCAAAAAAATTAGCCATTCTGGATCTTTACTGGGCCTATGAAGTCTAAATATACTTGAACATTTTTCTAGGTTTCATTTAAATAAAATCAATATTTTATTTTATTTATAAATAAATTTTTACTTTAATTTAATGTATATGTAAATTACAGTATATCAAATATACTCTTATGTACATATTTATGTGTAATGAAATGAATGTATCAAATATTCCATGTTGGGAAATATAAGTGTAACATATAATGTATATTTGTGTAACTAAGCATGAGAAATTTTGGAGAAGGAAAACCTTTTGGTTTTCTTTCTCTTGACATGTATAATAAATTGAGGTAAGATAAAGCTATAAATGTAGAGAGATAAACCTTTACGTTTCTCTCTCTTTTTAATTACATTGAATGACATATTAAATGGCATTTACAATAGAATTTGCATATGCCTTTGTTGTCTAGGTTTTTTTTCAAGTAATAAAATATACATGTATTATAATTGACAAGTTTACATGTTAAAATAAGTTTTCCTATATATATGAGTTTGTCTCAACAAGAATTAACATTTGTAACAAATGCTACAATTAAAGAAGAGCATGAAATTGAATTATATAGTTTCACAAATGGTCTGCTCTGATTTAGATTAAAATAACATAAACACATGTATATGTATAGTGTATAAATAATTGCAAATTACATATTCATTTCAAAATAATACATATATTTACATATATGTATAAAGATTGTAATTTAAGTAACATATATGTTTGAATTTAATGTTAACAAAATGATCTAATCTTTCGATCTTACGCATGAAATAAAAGTCTATAACTTTACATAAATAACCACTTATGAATTCTAAAACAAAAGGAAAATTTTACTTTTATGACTAAAACAAGTAAAATTAAATCATTTTGGAAACTAACTATGCATCATTGGAAATTAATTTTACAGTATTAAACCACCAACAAATATAGTTTATTAATGTTTATGTATAGATATGTGTAGGATCGATTTCACCCTAGAGGGGGGGTGAATAGGGTGATAGTGTAAATTATAAAAATTAATCACGGAAGCTTATAAATTAATTTCAATTCAGATCACAGAATAGCAGCACAGATATCGCAGAATATAAATAACAGAATAAAACAGAACAACACAAAATTTACCCAGCTTCGGCAAAACCCTGCCTACGTGCTGCCCCCAAGGTTTCTACTAGAAATTAGATAGTCCCTCTCTTACACAAGTAAACTCGCTATACACCGCTATTGACTAATCTAACTCTACGCTCAAAATCCTGCCACAACTCAACTACCGAGTTGCGAATTCTCAAACTACACACCGTAGTTTGTACCCTAGTCACACGACTAGAAAATTAAACGGTTTAAAAAGGAAAATATAATTAAAAACAATTAAAAACAAAATAACCCTAATTTAAAACAAGTAAGCCCAAAATAATATTATTAGTATCGGCCCACTAATTAAAAGTTTGCGTCCCCTTTCTCCTTTTTATTTTATCGGCCTGGTTCCCTTCTCCCTTTTTTTGTTTTAGAATAATGCCGGCCGTTGTTTCTTCGTGCGTTCTTCTTTGTGAGATTAGGGCTTGTAAAATTGGGGCTTTCGTTCTCTCTGCTCTGGAAATTAGGGTTGAAGTCGCCGGCTTTAATTCGATCGATCCAGTGTTGTTTTGCGTGTCGCCTTGATCGATTGATTCCTCGTTGCTTATGCGGCTGCTTCGATGGAGTTAGTGTTCGAATTGGTATTTTATTTTTTGTTTATACTGTTCTGTTATGCTTCATTTAACTCCATACCTAGCCGATGATGATTGGGGCATTTTATATAGGATTCAAAACCCTATTTTTGCGTTCGTATAAATTTTGTTTGAATTCGTCTTCACTGTGCTTTGGCCGCTCGATTTTTATTGAACGAACGTGATGATTTCTGACTTTGTCAAATTGCTTGAATAACACAGTTTCGAAACTTGGTCATCAAGGCATTGATTTGATTTGAAATTTCGATATATTTGGTCAAAACGAAATTTTGATTTCTTTGTGATGACCACGGCTTTGACTTTATGTATGAACACGGCTTTGAATTCTGATGCTTGATAAAGTTGATTTGCTATTTTTGTAGCATACTCGACTTTGGTCATTTGTTTTGAAAACTGCAGCTTGATGCTTGCATGTTGCACTCACTTACTTGCTGTCGTAGACGTTTTGAACTGCATACTTCTTGTTGCAGTCTTGTACAATGCTCGGCCATGTTAGTTTCATATTATTCACCTGTTGACTACTCTTCATTCACTGCCTATAGTTGTTGTGTCATTGCTGTTGACATGTTGTTGCATTCCCTTGATTATTCATTTGTTTACACTCATGTGTTTGTTCATTAGCTCTTGCTTTTATACTGCAGTTATCTTCGACATTGTCTTCTGTATATTTTGTAGCATGTCACTGGTTGCATTCCTGTAGTAGCTTTGAGTACATTTACTGGGCTCGCTTTTGATGTAGTCTGTTGCGGCCTTTACTTGTTGATCTTCACTGTACTGCTTCATCATGTTGTATACACTCCATAATATCGTTGAATTCATTTGATTAGTTGATATTCTCTGGTCAGTTACATGTTCATGATGCATTATGCCTTTGCCTCTATTTGCTTGATGTCTACATACATGTGGTCTTGCTGCAGTTTGGTCTCATATTCATTCTTTGATCATGTTGGCTATTTGGTCGAGTTCATTTGAGTCAGTGGAGTTGTTTCATTGTGGCATTGTATTTATTCGAGTCTTGTTCTAGCCATTGTTTTGTTTTGAACCTGATGCATACATACTGCTGTATGTTTCATTGGTGCACTGCATATTGTAGTGTATTGCTTGCATTCATATTCTTGCTGTTGTTTGGATATTGTGGGATGCCATCTTCATGTACTCGATATTGTGGCATGTGGTCTTTGCTGTCCACTGCAGTTTGTGTTGCTGTGCACTTTTGTGCTTTGGTTTGAACTTGTTCATCTGCACTTGTGTATATTTGGCTTCACTGTGAATTTTGGTCTTCATGATAATGTATTTGCTGTTGTCATGATTGTTGTGGCACTGAACTTGAGTTGTCTTCATCTTTGTTCATTGAACTGGCTGTTGTTTTTGTTGTTGGGTTGCTGTACATTCATGTCATGTTGCCTTGTGTTGAATCCAGTTTTATAGCTCGGGTTTGACCTTGTGCTCGTGTCGTGATTTTAAATATATTGCACGTGAGTTGAACCCGGCTTTGCATTTGGGTTTGACCTGTGCTCACCTGTCCCTGTAAAACAATCAAGTGTATATATCGGCGTGCACGGCCTTGTGGCATATACAGTAATACACTGTGTATGTCACAAGTTGTTCGTGTATGATGAATTCAAATTTAAATTATGACGAACAACCCAAATAACTGAGGCAAATCATATTTTCAAAATTATCTTTTATTTTTGAATTGCAAAAATATTTCTTTTTCAATTTTACTGCGTTAGTTTATATTTTTGCAGATTGCTCAGATGTTGGATTCAAACTGGAATGCAGTTGAAGATAAATACGAGTGTGAGTGATATGTAGTGAGGTGAACTGTAAATATGAAATGTGATGTAATTGTAATCAAAGTTGTATAGTTATAGTGAGAGATTGAAATTGTACTATTCAAAAATGTAATAAATATTTGTTTGAATAAAATATTCATTTGAATTCAAATTCCGTGTTATTTATTTTATTCAGCAAATATTTATTTAATCTGTGAAAATAAATAGTATATTAACAAATACATTTAAACGAATGTATATATGTTTATTATCATCAAACAAAAATCATGTAAGCGCATATTCAACAATCTCCCCCTTTTGATGATAACAAACATATATTTAAGATTTTGAATATGTTAAATGTATTTGATCATGGATATGCATTGCTCCCCCTATTTAAATGCTTCCTCACTACACGATGCTCCCCCTACATATATGCATACAATTAAATAATATGCAAATGAGCCTAGATGCAAATGGAAAATTATTTGATCTTTGCTTTGAATTTATTTGACAAAATCTTAACTTTTCTCTCCCCCTTTTGTTATCAGCAAAAGAATAATAGTGTTAGAGAAAATAGAGATAAAATGATCGATATTAATCCAATATTAAAACTCAATCAAATATAAACTATTAAATTTCAATAAAAAATCAAACAAAAATCATAAATATTTTGTTAGGCGCATATTCCACTTTTAGAATGATGGAAATGATGTCATCATATAAAACCATACAGTTGTGTCTATTTGTGGCATATTTATATCAGGAATTTGAATATCTACTAACCATGCATAACCGTTAGGACTTTTAAATGAGATTAGTAGTATTCCAATTTTATTTTAAAAAAAAATGAATTCAAGTATCTTCTAACCACGCATAACCGTGAGGACTTTTAAATGGGATTAGAATCAACTTGTTTATTTTAAAAAAAAACTTTTGATATGCGTTCCATACATGCATAACCGTGAGGACTTTTAAATGAGCATGGAAGCACATAACAAATTCCAAGTAATTCACCCATGCATAACCGTGAGGACTTTTAAACGAGAGTGAATACTTTGGTATTTATTTATTTATTTATTTTTGTTTTTTTTTTAAAAAAAATGTGAAAATGAAAAACGAACGATTCCTGTTTAAAGTACCACATATCGACAAACTATATAGAATTTTGATGAGTGATGGTCGTTAGAAATATGATAGATATAGAGATGGTCATGGAATTTTTACCAACAAAAGTTTTATAACTCTTGTTTAAATTTCTAAAGAAATTTTCTAATTATACTTTCTTGAGTTATAATATATGATAAATATCAACACTCATCACTTTTTCAATTACTATTTTTCTTTTCGATAAACATTAGGGAGTCAGATTAGTCAAAATAGTCATTTAAAATCAAATTCAAAAATAATTATGAAATTAATGACTAATCTGAAAATATGGTCAAAAATGATTTTCTCCAGGGGATTTTAAAAGAAAATTTTCCGCTATTTGAAAAATATTTGAAATGAAGAATATGCAGATATTTTCTTTGAAAAACGATGCAGTTACTAAATGTCTCAAAAATTTCGTTCAACTAGTAATTTTTTATCAACTAGATTACCAGTGTAATCTGCATCTGAATTTTACTTTCACTCAATTATCACTCGTTGAATTTTATTGACAAAACCATGAAGTGTGCACCAAGAATTTCAAATTCAATTTTAACAACAATTTAAATAACATTCTTTTGAATTTGAATTGAAGCCGTGTAAATAATCAAAAACCGTGAATATAGAGTTAGCCGTATTATAACCAATTGTATTATCCAACAAAACACTATTTTTAATCCAAATTAATATATATGAAGTAATTCAAAGAATCTAGAGAATTTTATAGTGTTTTTGGCATAAGAATATAATTGGCCAACTATTTTGAATAAGTCAGAATCAAAATCATCATCTTTTCATCAATTTCAATATTGGCTGATTTTTATTCAGAATATGGTGCAGATTATCACATTTAATATATCGTTCAAATAAATATACATGTTTTACCTTTACGATATTTTTCGTTGTTGTCCATTGTGATTCTGTCACCTTTATACTAGGCTAAGGAACTTTGCTTTGTCATCCGTTGTGTTTCTGGATCAGCCAAAAAATCCAGAGAACACTATTGTTGTTCCTTAGCCTGCCACCACACCTACACGGAAAAGGATTTATGTGACCTATTTGTTTTTATAGGTCCATGATTGTTAGTGGCAGGATATTTAGAAAAATAATTTTGTGAAGACCCAAAATTATTTATAATTGTTCCCTTCGGCACCCAAATTTGTTTAACTTTGAGAGATTTTATATTTGTGCCTTTTGGAACCCAAATCGGTATAGTTTTCACATATTTGGGTCTATACCAACAATTATTGTGATCGTGTCCAAGTTTTCTACAAATTGTGCACATTAAATTTTCTCGATTAATCTCATTTCTAACATTTTTAGATTGAGTATATCCAAGTCCTTGTCTAACTGTATTAACGGTTTGTTTCCCTAATAGCATATTCAACGACTTTTCACTTTTGGAAAATTTATCTAAAGTCGTTGACAATTGTTGGACTTGTGTTTTGAGAGACTCATTTTCGTTTAATAATTGTGTGCACTTTTTAATAGAATTCTCTCTTCTAGTATTTTCGTTCTCTTTTAAAATCAGAATTTCATTTTCAAGTGATTTTATATTGATTTCTGATTTTTTAATTTCGTTTTCGAATGTTGGACACTTATCACACTTAGGGATTCTACTTTGATAGGTTTTAACTAATTGATCAAGTTGTTTATTACATTCTATCAAAGTATCTTTTTGAGATTCAAGTTTGGCGTATTTTTCCCTAAGTTGTTCAAAACAACCATTTACTTCATGAAAATATATAAGCAACTCAGAATGGGTAAGTTTTGATACCTCACTTGGCTCGTCATCGTCACTGTCAGTTGTATCACCTTGAAGACACAATTCTGCCTTTTCGCTTTCACTGCCAGTGCTTTGATTATTCTCGTCTATTTCATCCCAAGTGGCTGCAAAACTTTTCTTTTTCTGTTTCTTTTCATGGCTGGATTTAATTTGTGGACAATCGGGCTTGATATGGCCGGGTTTGTTGCAATTATAACAAATAAACTTTTGTTCTTCTGAGTAGTCTAGTGCTTTGGCTATTCTGCTTTTTGCTTTTTGAATTCGAGCTGAATTTCCATGTTTTTGATTCCATTTTTTGAATTTCCTTATTAACAGCTCCAATTCTGCTGCTCCATCATCTTCATCGTTATCATCATCACTTTCGATTGTTCCTTTGAGAGCTATTGATTTCTTTTGAGTGTCACCTCCTTCACGCTCTTCCTTGAATTTCATTTCTAGCTCATAAGTGGTGAGATTTTCGATGAGTTCTTCAACTTTAAGTTGTTTTAAATCTTTCGATTCTTGAATGGCAGTCACTTTCGCTTCAAATTTTCGTGGAAGGACTCTGAGGATTTTTCGGACTATCTCCAACTCTGTATATGATTTTCCAAGAGCTTTTGATTTGTATACGATATTGGAAAGTCGTCCATGCATCTCTTTGACATTTTCTTCCTTCGCCATTGTGAAGTTCTCGTATTCGCTGCTTAGCATGGTAAGGCGAGATTCTTTGACTTGAGATGTTCCTTCGTGAGTCACTTCTAGTGTGTGCCATATTTCCTGCGCAGTTAGACAATGTGAGACACGATTAAATTCAAATTGATCCAATGAACAGATAATAGAATTCATAGCTTTAGCATTGGTATTTTCTAATTTATTTTCAAGTTCTGTCCATTGTTCCTTTGGTTTTTCTATTTCTTGATTATCTACAGTTATAGTTGGTATTCTATAACCTGTCTCAACAATATTCCAAGCGTCAATGGTATTCAAAAAAATTTTCATCCCATTTTTCCAAAAAGCATATTCACCATTGAACATTGGTGGTCTAACTATCGACTGACCCTCTGCAAAAGCATTGTTAAAAGAAGCCATTTTAAAAATTCAAATTTTTAAAACAAAAATTGATTTTTTTAAAAAAAATCGAATTTTTAAAACAGATGATGACTTCTATTCCTGCTCTGATACCACTTGTAGGATCGATTTCACCCTAGAGGGGGGGTGAATAGGGTGATAGTGTAAATTATAAAAATTAATCGCGGAAGCTTATAAATTAATTTCAATTCAGATCACAGAATAGCAGCACAGATATCGCAGAATATAAATAACAGAATAAAACAGAACAACACAAAATTTACCCAGCTTCGGCAAAACCCTGCCTACGTGCTGCCCCCAAGGTTTCTACTAGAAAATAGATAGTCCCTCGCTTACACACGTAAACTCGCTATACACCGCTATTGACTAATCTAACTCTACGCTCAAAACCCTGCCACAACTCAACTACCGAGTTGCGAATTCTCAAACTACACACCGTAGTTTGTACCCTAGTCACACGACTAGAAAATTAAATGGTTTAAAAAGGAAAATACAATTAAAAACAATTAAAAACAAAATAACCCTAATTTAAAACAAGTAAGCCCAAAATAATATTATTAGTATCGGCCCACTAATTAAAAGTTTGCGTCCCCTTTCTCCTTTTTATTTTATCGGCCTGGTTCCCTTCTCCCTTTTTTTGTTTTAGAATAATGCCGGCCGTTGTTTCTTCGTGCGTTCTTCTTTGTGAGATTAGGGCTTGTAAAATTGGGGCTTTCGTTCTCTCTGCTCTGGAAATTAGGGTTGAAGTCGCCGGCTTTAATTCGATCGATCCAGTGTTGTTTTGCGTGTCGCCTTGATCGATTGATTCCTCGTTGCTTATGCGGCTGCTTCGATGGAGTTCGTGTTCGAATTGGTATTTTATTTTTCGTTTATACTGTTCTGTTATGCTTCATTTAACTCCATACCTAGCCGATGATGATTGGGGCATTTTATATAGGATTCAAAACCCTATTTTTGCGTTCGTATAAATTTTGTTTGAATTTGTCTTCACTGTGCTTTGGCCGCTCGATTTTTCTTGAACGAACGTGATGATTTCTGACTTTGTCAAATTGCTTGAATAACACAGTTTCGAAACTTGGTCATCACGGCATTGATTTGATTTGAAATTTCGATATATTTGGTCAAAACGAAATTTTGATTTCTTTGTGATGACCACGGCTTTGACTTTATGTATGAACACGGCTTTGAATTCTGATGCTTGATAAAGTTGATTTGCTATTTTTGTAGCATACTCGACTTTGGTCATTTGTTTTGAAAACTGCAGCTTGATGCTTGCATGTTGCACTCACTTACTTGCTGTCGTAGACGTTTTGAACTGCATACTTCTTGTTGCAGTCTTGTACAATGCTCGGCCATGTTAGTTTCATATTATTCACCTGTTGACTACTCTTCATTCACTGCCTATAGTTGTTGTGTCATTGCTGTTGACATGTTGTTGCATTCCCTTGATTATTCATTTGTTTACACTCATGTGTTTGTTCATTAGCTCTTGCTTTTATACTGCAGTTATCTTCGACATTGTCTTCTATATATTTTGTAGCATGTCACTGGTTGCATTCCTGTAGTAGCTTTGAGTACATTTACTGGGCTCGCTTTTGATGTAGTCTGTTGCGGCCTTTACTTGTTGATCTTCACTGTACTGCTTCATCATGTTGTATACACTCCATAATATCGTTGAATTCATTTGAGTAGTTGATATTCTCTGGTCAGTTACATGTTCATGATGCATTATGCCTTTGCCTCTATTTGCTTGATGTCTACATGCATGTGGTCTTGCTGCAGTTTGGTCTCATATTCATTCTTTGATCATGTTGGCTATTTTGTCGAGTTCATTTGAGTCAGTGGAGTTGTTTCATTGTGGCATTGTATTTATTCGAGTCTTGTTCTAGCCATTGTTTTGTTTTGAACCTGATGCATACATGACTGCCGTATGTTTCATTGGTGCACTGCATATTGTAGTGTATTGCTTGCATTCATATTCTTGCTGTTGTTTGGATATTGTGGGATGCCATCTTCATGTACTCGATATTGTGGCATGTGGTCTTTGCTGTCCACTGCAGTTTGTGTTGTTGTGCACTTTTGTTCTTTGGTTTGAACTTGTTCATCTGCACTTGTGTATATTTGGCTTCACTGTGAATTTTGGTCTTCATGATAATGTATTGCTGTTGTCATGATTGTTGTGGCACTGAACTTGAGTTGTCTTCATCTTTGTTCATTGAACTGGCTGTTGTTTTTGTTGTTGGGTTGCTGTACATTCATGTCATGTTGCCTTGTGTTGAATCCAGTTTTACAGCTTGGGTTTGACCTTGTGCTCGTGTCGTGATTTTAAATATATTGCACGTGAGTTGAACCCGGCTTTGCATTTGGGTTTGACCTGTGCTCACCTGTCCCTGTAAAACAATCAAGTGTATATATCGGCGTGCACGGCCTTGTGGCATATACAGTAATACACTGTGTATGTCACAAGTTATTCGTGTATGATGAATTCAAATTTAAATTATGACGAACAACCCAAATAACTGAGGCAAATCATATTTTCAAAATTATCTTTTATTTTTGAATTGCAAAAATATTTCTTTTTCAATTTTACTGCGTTAGTTTATATTTTTGCAGATTGCTCAGATGCTGGATTCAAACTGGAATGCAGTTGAAGATAAATACGAGTGTGAGTGATATGTAGTGAGGTGAACTGTAAATATGAAATGTGATGTAATTGTAATCAAAGTTGTATAGTTATAGTGAGAGATTGAAATTGTACTATTCAAAAATGTAATAAATATTTGTTTGAATAAAATATTCATTTGAATTCAAATTCCGTGTTATTTATTTTATTCAGCAAATATTTATTTAATCTGTGAAAATAAATAGTATATTAACAAATACATTTAAACGAATGTATATATGTTTATTATCATCAAACAAAAATCATGTAAGCGCATATTCAACAATATGTTACAAAGTTTTTATACAACATTACAACATAATAAAATATTTTCACATTCCACTTTTTACAATTCCAAAACAATAAAAAAAAATTCGGATAACCTAGGCATATACAAATTTGTTGTATGATAAATCAGATCTGACTATACAAAAGGACACACAATAAAATAGATAAAGGATTTGAAGTGAACCATAATAAACATATAATCAATGGATATGCAAATAAGGAGAGAAACAAATTAAATCTACATAATGATCATATAATTAAACGAGACGAACAAAAGGGGATCTAAGTTATGTTACAAGATGAATACATAAGATAGAAGAGATATAATATGAATAAATCAAACCTTTTAAACCTGATGAGATAGAAGATATATAAAATAAATCTGGACCATTTCAACATGATGAGTACACAAATAAATGAAATTAGAACTACCAAAAATGAAGCCAATGATTTGCACCTTAAATGATGAATCAAATTATAATTGAATTTATTTGTATTTGATTTTAGGAATAATTGAAGCCATGGAAGATCTCATATTTTTAGCCATTAGAGAAGGAGAGAACCAGAAAAGTTACAGACAGAAGAATGAAAAATGAGAAACTCAATTGTACATACAGAATGAATTGGAGAATAAGTTTGAACCTTTCCCATTCTTTAATTAAAATTTCTCTAATTAATTCTCTTGATTAAATTTATCTTTTCACTCCTGTTTCTTTACATGCCATCAAATGACATAAGATTCCATAAATTAACGCATGTAATTATCTTTTATTCAATTTCAATGATATCCTATATCAATGCGCGCAAACATAACTTTTATAAATGCATTCAAATAATTACAAGTAACTCCCAAAATTCAAATAAAATAAATAATAATTAAATTTCACAAATACTAATTAATTTAATTAATTTCTACTTTTTATAGATTAATTAAATCATGTGGTTTTTCAAAGAATTCATCATTACGGTTGTGCGACTCAAAGGTGTAAATTCAGTCGGCGATTAATATTGAATAATTCAAATACTAATTCACAAGTCACTTAGTAGGTAGTGTGACATTTTAGTTGAATTCATCGCTTACACATCTTTTGGTAAAACCCAATTTTACTTATTATAAGCGGTACCTAATAGTGATAATTATTTATACATATTCTCTACGTCAAAACTATATCACTTTGGAATTATAGAATTTGGCAATGGTCAAATTCCAATATCATCCACTTTCAACTTTATAGTCCAAACACAAAGCCCTTGGTTCAATAATAATAGTTATTATTAACCAAAATGCTTTAGCGAGAGACTTTAATTTTGAGTTGACTTGAGTTGACCATGATACTAATCCCATATAACCGAGAAGACGAATCCTCTCTTGAATAGTGCTTCGTTTCCAATACTTCCACTCGATCCAACTATAATCACTCTGTGACGACCCGAAATTTTTGAGCAATTGAAATTGGGATATCAAGTTGATTTTGAATATTTAAATGTTAAATTTTTAACTCGAATTCAAATATCACCAATTATTTGATAGTTAAATTATTGAATTAAATAAGTTGTAGTTGGGTAAAATGTTGAAAACTAGAGTTTTAAAGCCTGTTAAAATAATTTGAAGATTTGAAAATTTATATTGATAACACTGGAATTAATAGAAGTTGTAAAATCGAAATTTAACGATGGTTTGTTCAGTTTGAAATTTTATATAGTTTAAATTGAATTTAAAAATAGATTTTCGAGGCACAGTCTCGAAATTTGACGAAACCAGTTCCATTGGGTCCGTAATATTGAATTATTATCGGATTTCAAATTTCGTATTGATCGGAAGTGTTGTGTGAGCATACGATAAGCGAACGCGTTGGAATTTAAATAGAACTTTATTTAATCAAAGCAGATTATCATTCCCTTCTGTGACACGCCACTTACCTGTCTCTCCTCATTTCTTATTAGCCGAGATAAAAATTAAATAATATTATAAAAAAAAATGTCAAGTAGTGGCTTCCAAAGCACGCCACTTTCTTTCCAAATATTATCATCTCTTTCATTTTATACTAGCATCAGCCGTTCAGTCAACGATAATAATGCTTGAACTAAAAATATATATAATAATATAATAAATAGATAAACAAGAGAGGAAGCTTCAAAGGGAAGCTTTCAGCTGCATACTTTAAAAAAAAAAAAAAGTAAACAACAAAACGCAACACAATAGGGGCCGACCCCTTTTATCTTCTTTCCAAACCCCACGCACTCGGTGAAAAAAAAAAAAAGAATTTAATGGCCGAAGTCGTGCTTCTTCGAATCGAATAAATAGAGAATGGCGAACGACAAAAGGGGGAGACGTTCTCGTGTAAGACCGAAGTCGCGCGCGTGCAATAGAGGAGGGTAGTTGCGAATGAGGCTTTGGATTTAGGGATTTCACTCGAGGGCAGGTTAGGGTTTCGAGTCGCATTGATTCATGCTTGAAGCTACTGCAGGAGCGAGGCAGAAGGGAAGGCCGCGAATCGCAGTAGCGCCTAGGGTTTGGATGCGACTGGAGTTCGGTGGTCTCGAGTAGGGTAGAGTGGTAAGGTATAATTTACATTTTGTTATGATTAAATTAATTTTTATATATGTATTTGCTCAGTAAAACTTAAGTAAAGAGAAAACTAATAATAATAAATATTTACCTAATTACTTTCAATTTTTTTTAATATAAACCTTTACAGGAAAGTAGTTTTGTTTCAACATATATACAGAAAACGAAAAAAAAAATATTAACAGAAATTGTTCTCTCCATTGAGTTAATACATTTATGCAAAAATCGGGTATATAACAGTAAAGTTTTATAATAGAAATGATTTGGTACAGAGGGGAATCTTTAGACGGAATATTACATTGTTTTATAGTATTAAACTGAAAGTATATAAGATTTATGTACTGAGAAAAAAAAAATGATAACAGTAGGGTATATATATTTTCAATTCATTTTGTTATAATATTAATTAAACTAAAATTTATCAAATGGCGATTAATTATTCAAATTGTTCGAATATTAATAAATCATACAATGTTGTTTAAGGTCTAAAACCGTGAAAACGCAAGGCGTGATGGATATGGGTTGCAAACAAAAGCAAAGGTGAGTTAATCTCACTCAGTTTAAATTTAAATATAAAAGGGTTAAATTTAAATAATTGTTTGAATGGTTGAATGAATTGATGTGATATAATATGATATTTGGACTTGATATATTATATTGTGCTAACGTCTGTGGATGCAGGGAAAACAGGTTGGAGGGATCCAACTGGATCCCTCAACATTTATTTAAAATTATTTAATATCCTCTGTTGTGATTATGTGATATTCTTTGATGAACTTTATTGTGTTATTGAATGCTATGGTTTGATTGAATATAATCGTGTATAATGGACTATCAACAATATTTATAAATTAGATTTTGGGAAGGTAGATAAAAGGAGTAATTTGTAAGAAAATAATTATAGAAAATTTGAATAAGTTTAAGAATGAATGAGAAAAATAAAATAAAGGAACTTTAAAATTTAATAAACAAAGCTAGATTATAGAAAGGAAATTTTGAATGACAAGAAGTGAAATGAATTTTAAACTGTAGGGTTGTTATTTAAAAGAACAAAACATTTATTTAAAATTTAAGATTCAACTTATGGAAAGAAATAAAGAGAATGGGGAAGGACCTGAATTTATATATTTCAGGTAAGAGATTTAAAGTCAAATGAAAAACAATAACAACAATAATTAAGTGCATAATTAATGAAATTTGAAATGAATTGAGTAATTTAAGAAAACTTATTTCGAATGGAATAAGTTGGAAATCAATTTGGAAAATTGATTTACGTGATTGAAATTGGAATTCTCCTTGGATAACTAAGTACGTTTTAAGTAAATTTTTAAATATAAGTTAATAGTTTTAAAATTGTTTCAAAAGGTATGTTTTTGTAAAATTTATTATTTCTAATATCTAATTTTTAAAGTAAGTATTTTCTCAAATCTATATATTAGTAATTATTTAAAGAGTGACTTAGTATTTTATTTTAAAAGTAAAATCTAGTTTACATTTTATTTAGTAACATTATTTTCAAATATTCATATAGTATGTATTTTTAACAAATCATTGAAGTAGCTTTAAAATAAATGTTTTAAAATATATTTCAAGGTAAAGTGATTTAAATTAATTTAAAAATCTATTTTTGTGCTTGGTGATTCCAGAGGAGATAGAAAACATCTGGGAAATTTATTCTTAAGAGGAAAGATGTTTTGAAACTGTTTTCAAAGGATTGAAATTAGAAATATATCTTGTAAAGATATTTTTGAGATTAATAAATAATTTGGAGAATTATTTATTGGTTAGATGGTTGTTTGTGCATATAAATTGATAGTTAAATAACCGACTATCAATATTGGCCAACTGCGTTGATCTTTTCGAAGAGACCGGGATCGAGATTTATTTCTCGAAAACCACTTCGATCCGGTTTGTACGTTTCGTGCGAAAACGTGTTCGGAGTCGAAGATGGAGCAGTGAAGTGCAAGGGCTAGTCGCTACTAATCCTGAGGATATTTCCAAAATGGATGTAGTAGGAGTAGTGCCTTCGGTTCCGTTCGAACCCGGGACGGACTTGTATGGACGAATGCTTGCGAAACATCGTCAGGTGGACGATGGGCATTCTAAGTGAAAAAGTTCTAAAGGTAACGCTTAGCCTCAAGCCTCATCAAATGGGAATGACTGAAAATCAGGGGATATGCAGCAAGGTTAGGTGGGTCATGCCCAAGCAGGACAAGATAATTCCCCTGTCTAGATGTCCCTTATATATTTCGGCTTAGTGGGTGGTTGGTCGCGCCAACCATGGGGTTTATCTTGTTCGGGACTGTTCAGTAAGGAATGGTTCCGGCCTTGTGTTGCAGGGGATGAAGGGAGTAGTCCTCGGTACGGTGATCTAGGCCCCGTACTGTGACAGGTGGTACCCCAGTGCCTAGTCATTGTTGGAAATCCATTTTCCCTACGAGCCTTGTACGAGTTTTGTTTGTATTACCCACTCTGTGGCTAGTAGCTGGAATTTAATCATGTAACAATTTCGGCTATTTTATAAGTACTTGTATATAGACCCTATTATAATATCAGAGGATTTCTATAAAAATTGTTTTAGCTATCGTAAGGTAAAAACCCGACATGTTTATTTGTGGCGTGGTCTTACGAGATGCTTTTGTTTTAAAAGGGTTTTGAAACTTTAATAATCAATTGGGTGTGATTTTCTCACGCTGGTATTCCAGACTGACTCGGGTGTTATTTAACTGTAATGCTCGGGGTCAGACCGAGTATTATAGGATACAGGACAAGTTGCTGTGGAGCTCAGGAGACGAGCAGGATGACGACACGTATTCTCGTACTTATCTATATATATTCCGCTGTTGAGTTGTGAATTCTGAGCTGTTGTGTACTCATTGTATGTTATTGATGTGAGCTGTGACTGATGTACTCTGATGATGTAATATATGTAAACAGAAATATTTGATGTTGAGTAAAGCATATATATTATCTATTATATTTTATTCCGCTGCGATGGTTAGATTCTGATGTTGATTTTGTTTTCTCTTCTTCTACCTCTTCTTCTTAAACCCAAATGGTTCGTATTTCTGTACAACTTGAGTTGATTGTTGTAGAATAGTGTTAACTCAAGGGGTACGGATTTGCGGGTCGTTACACTTGGTATCAGAGCTTAGGTTGGTGATAACCTTGGCTCTGGTGGGAATTACTCATAAATAAGAGTCTGTAGTAATCTATAATGAGTTGGAGCGTATTAATAGATATGAGTGCGTACTTTTTAGTGAATATGAAATTGTTTTTATATTGTGTTGATTTATCGGTTGAGTGTTTATGGATTCTGGTCGATGTGTGGGACGCCATGTCATCGATAGGGATTTATAAACACTTGAACATGGTAAACCGACACAGTATTGTTTTAAACTAGGGTAAATGAAATAATTTTACCCAAATTTATTTTATGTATATAAAAGAAAATGATTTTCTTAATTATTATAACTATACATGGATGTTTGGACGATAGAAGTGATAAATAGTAAATTATTATCATTGTAAGATAATTGAATAAAGTTTGAAATAATTAAAATTAAGGAATAAATTAACATAATAGATCAAATTTATGAATGTGATTCAGAATGGAATAAGGAATTGAATTCATAATTAAAAACTAAGAAACCAATGCATATTAAATGAATTTGTAAATGTAAACTATAATGTAAATTATAGTATGAATAATTATTAAAGTAAGATAAAATTCCAAAGAAAAGTTTGAATTTAAATCTAAAGAGTTTGGAATTTGGGAATTTAAGTTTCTTAGGATTGGATAATGATTCTCAAAGGTTGGAAGGATAATATATATTGAGAAATATTTTCGAATCGGATTTGAAATCTAGAGAAATTGGGAATTTAAAAATATTGGATGGATTTTAGAAAGAGAATAAAAGCATTGAACTCTTTTGGTTGCTAGAAAATAACTTCGATGATGACTGCAGCATCATCGATGTTCATTTTCGGGTTTCCAGAAGTGAAAAGTTAAAATGGAATTAACTTGGATTGGAGAATAAAATTTAACCGGATTAAAATTAACTGGATAGGCTGAAATTAATATCCGGTTGTATGAATTAAATTGAAATCGAATTGAGTTAAATAAAACTGAGTTAAAATAAAATTGAATTGGAATAAGAATTCAATTGAATTATTTGATGGAATTAGATTCACACCTGAATAAATGGAAAATAAAGTGGATAAGGATTGGAATTTAAATAAATAAATAAGAATAACGAGTAGGAGAATTAAAAATCCATAGAAATAAAATATGCTTGGGCTATGAATAAATAGAAGGCTTGAGTTAAAAATAAAAGATAAATATATTCAAGCCTAAAATAAATGGAATTGTATAAATAATGAGTTGTGACTTATAGGTTTTGAGAGTGGAATAGAAATTTCAAAATAAATATTGTTTGATGTTCTGGATAATAGAATAAAAATCCAAACTTGAATTATAAAGTATATTGAACTTAAGAAAATAAAATGAAGTGATATTTGGAATAAAAATTCAAGTGTTGGATTATAAATAAGGGACGAACTAATTAGATAATAAATTAGTTAATGAAATTGAATTGTGAGTTTATGATAAAGTTTGGAAATAAAACTCAAGTTATAAATTAAATTCGGCTTAGATTGTCGATGAAGCAAATATAATTGAACTGTGAATTCAGAAATTTGGGTGGTAAATTGAGAATGGATTGATGATTCAGAACTTGAGTTATTAATTAAAATTAGACTGGAAGTGTTAACAAAATAAATATAATTTGAGATGTATAAAACAAAAATGAGATGGATTAAAATAATAATGGTTTGTATTGTGAATGAAATCCAAATATGTAGAAATAAATTGAAATGACCTTGTAAATTTATTTAAGTGAACTGAGAATGGATCGAACTTGAAAATTTGAAATTTATAATAACGAATCAAATAAATTTGTAGTTGAAAGGATATTGGATTGAAATAGAATCAAGTTAATTGAAAGGAGAACTTGGTTTGCAAGATAAGAATGAGCTTAAGTATAAATTAGAGTGAATAAACTTAAGCTAAAAAAATGGAAAGGAGCTGAATTGAATTCAACTTAAACTTAAGTTTAATAATATTGGATTGGTTTTAAATCATTCGATGAGTTATAAGTAATATTAATGGAATGGAATTCGAGAATAAATAATTGTAAATCATTTAAAATTATTAAGGGATTGAATTAACTTGAGACAATAAGGAAAAGATAAAATGTTTCGAGTTTATTGAAATGGTTATGGAATGCATTAGCTTGGAATTGTCTTTGAACTAAATACAATAGTTTGAAATAAACAAATTTGGAATGAAATGCAAGTGAATGGATTAAAATTTGAAATGCAATGAAACTAAGAATATATGATTTGTGAATAAATTTACAAGTGGAATAGAATTAAGTATAAATTGAGTTGAAATCAATTTAAATTGGTTATAAACATAAATACTTATTTATTCACATAAATCTCATCGAATTGCATAGAATAAATTGTCATTTGATGTAAATGAAAATAATTAAACATTCTTTGTATTGATAGAAGTAAAATAAAGTGATTTTGAAAACAGTTGAATTATCTTGGAAACTATATAAATAGCTTACGGAAAATGTTTGGTGTGAATTTCTGTTAGAATTCAGATGTTTTAACTATTGTAAATAAGTGATATGCTGTTAAACTTCATATTTTGGTACTTACATGTTTAAATTGAGTAAGTACAGGTACCTCGAAGCCGTATGGCTGGATTTGGGTTGCATTAACTGCTAAAATAATAAGCTGCTTGCTTAAAATGCTAAATAAGGTACGCCTACGCAATTAAAATAGGAAATATGAACTGTTTTTGGTTTTTCCGACCGTGTGGGTCGATGTATATATATTTATCTCTTTTGTCAAATTGCAAAAGATCCTCCGTACAAAGGGGACTCTGCCAAAATTTTTCAGAAATTTTGGGAGTTAGAAAATTTTTGAAAATTTTGGAAAATTTTGTTAACGACAAACAAATTCAGATTGGAAACTAAAATAAGTTAGTAAATGAAACTAATAAAAGTAATGACTTAAATTAGTTATAAATGAAGGATAAAACTTAAAAGTTCAAAGTTGAAAATAAATGAAATACATATTTAATGTGGAAATCGATTTGAATAGAAATAGGTATAAACTAAAAGTGGTAAAGAGAAATAAAGATAAGGAACATATAAAATGTTCATACTAACTTAAGTAAGGAATGATCAATTCTTAATTGGGAATTGAATATTGCAAATATATTCTAAGTTAATATTTGAATGAATAGATATTGACAAATTGTGAAAAAGTCGATAAAATGTTTTGGGAATATTGTGATTGGATATTGGTGTTAAGCAGGATATGCAGGTAGTATATAAAGAGAAAAAGAGAATTGAATTTGATTTCAAGAGATAAATTTGAATTGCCCGACAAAAGGTATGTATTTAAATTGGTATGAAATTTTATTGGGATTTGGATTTGGATTGAGCCACTTGGCTTTTTGTTTTCTTTTTGGATTTAGGGAGGCCGTAGAGCCATTTTGTAGTTGTACCGGGTCAGCCGCGCAAAGGAAACACTGGCAAAATTTTTCGGAAATTTAGGGAGTTAGAAAAATTTTGAGAAAATTTTGAGAATTCAAAATTTGGTTTTAATTGAAACTTGAATGGTTAAACAAATGGTATAATCTGAAACTAGAGAAAGATTTGGGAAGTTAATAAGAATGATAATGGATCTTTTATGAAAGATAGTTGGTAAGATGTTGAACTGTTAGAAACTGTTTGGTTTTGGGAAAATAGTAAATGGGTATTGGACCATTCTTCCTAATTAGTAATTTCGGGGACGAAATTCTTTTAAGGGGGAAGGAATGTGACGACCCGAAATTTTTGAGCAATTGAAATTGGGATATCAAGTTGATTTTGAATATTTAAATGTTAAATTTTTAACTCGAATTCAAATATCACCAATTATTTGATAGTTAAATTATTGAATTAAATAAGTTGTAGTTGGGTAAAATGTTGAAAACTAGAGTTTTAAAGCCTGTTAAAATAATTTGAAGATTTGAAAATTTATATTGATAACACTGGAATTAATAGAAGTTGTAAAATCGAAATTTAACGGTGGTTTGTTCAGTTTGAAATTTTATATAGTTTAAATTGAATTTAAAAATAGATTTTCGAGGCACAGTCTCGGAATTTGACGAAACCAGTTCCATTGGGTCCGTAATATTGAATTATTATCGGATTTCAAATTTCGTATTGATCGGAAGTGTTGTGTGAGCATACGATAAGCGAACGCGTTGGAATTTAAATAGAACTTTATTTAATCAAAGCAGATTATCATTCCCTTCTGTGACACGCCACTTACCTGTCTCTCCTCATTTCTTATTAGCCGAGATAAAAATTAAATAATATTATAAAAAAAAAATGTCAAGTAGTGGCTTCCAAAGCACGCCACTTTCTTTCCAAATATTATCATCTCTTTCATTTTATACTAGCATCAGCCGTTCAGTCAACGATAATAATGCTTGAACTAAAAATATATATAATAATATAATAAATAGATAAACAAGAGAGGAAGCTTCAAAGGGAAGCTTTCAGCTGCATACTTTAAAAAAAAAAAAGTAAACAACAAAACGCAACACAATAGGGGCCGACCCCTTTTATCTTCTTTCCAAACCCCACGCAATCGGTGAAAAAAAAAAAAGAATTTAATGGCCGAAGCCGTGCTTCTTCGAATCGAATAAATAGAGAATGGCGAACGACAAAAGGGGGAGACGTTCTCGTGTAAGACCGAAGTCGCGCGCGTGCAATAGAGGAGGGTAGTTGCGAATGAGGCTTTGGATTTAGGGATTTCACTCGAGGGCAGGTTAGGGTTTCGAGTCGCATTGATTCATGCTCGAAGCTACTGCAGGAGCGAGGCAGAAGGGGAGGCCGCGAATCGCAGTAGTGCCTAGGGTTTGGATGCGACTGGAGTTCGGTGGTCTCGAGTAGGGTAGAGTGGTAAGGTATAATTTACATTTTGTTATGATTAAATTAATTTTTATATATGTATTTGCTCAGTAAAACTTAAGTAAAGAGAAAACTAATAATAATAAATATTTACTTAATTACTTTCAATTTTTTTTTATATAAACCTTTACAGGAAAGTAGTTTTGTTTCAACATATATACAGAAAACGAAAAAAAAAATATTAACAGAAATTGTTCTCTCCATTGAGTTAATACATTTATGCAAAAATCGGGTATATAACAGTAAAGTTTTATAATAGAAATGATTTGGTACAGAGGGGAATCTTTAGACGGAATATTACATTGTTTTATAGTATTAAACTGAAAGTATATAAGATTTATGTACTGAGAAAAAAAAAATGATAACAGTAGAGTATATATATTTTCAATTCATTTTGTTATAATATTAATTAAACTAAAATTTATCAAATGGCGATTAATTATTCAAATTGTTCGAATATTAATAAATCATACAATGTTGTTTAAGGTCTAAAACCGTGAAAACGCAAGGCGTGATGGATATGGGTTGCAAACAAAAGCAAAGGTGAGTTAATCTCACTCAGTTTAAATTTAAATATAAAAGGGTTAAATTTAAATAATTGTTTGAATGGTTGAATGAATTGATGTGATATAATATGATATTTGGACTTGATATATTATATTGTGCTAACGTCTGTGGATGCAGGGAAAACAGGTTGGAGGGATCCAACTGGATCCCTCAACATTTATTTAAAATTATTTAATATCCTCTGTTGTTATTATGTGATATTCTTTGATGAACTTTATTGTGTTATTGAATGCTATGGTTTGATTGAATATAATCGTGTATAATGGACTATCAACAATATTTATAAATTAGATTTTGGGAAGGTAGATAAAAGGAGTAATTTGTAAGAAAATAATTATAGAAAATTTGAATAAGTTTAAGAATGAATGAGAAAAATAAAATAAAGGAACTTTAAAATTTAATAAACAAAGCTAGATTATAGAAAGGAAATTTTGAATGACAAGAAGTGAAATGAATTTTAAACTGTAGGGTTATTATTTAAAAGAACAAAACATTTATTTAAAATTTAAGATTCAACTTATGGAAAGAAATAAAGAGAATGGGGAAGGGCCTGAATTTATATATTTCAGGTAAGAGATTTAAAGTCAAATGAAAAACAATAACAACAATAATTAAGTGCATAATTAATGAAATTTGAAATGAATTGAGTAATTTAAGAAAACTTATTTCGAATGGAATAAGTTGGAAATCAATTTGGAAAATTGATTTACGTGATTGAAATTGGAATTCTCCTTGGATAACTAAGTACGTTTTAAGTAAATTTTTAAATATAAGTTAATAGTTTTAAAATTGTTTCAAAAGGTATGTTTTTGTAAAATTTATTATTTCTAATATCTAATTTTTAAAGTAAGTATTTTCTCAAATCTATATATTAGTAATTATTTAAAGAGTGACTTAGTATTTTATTTTAAAAGTGAAATCTAGTTTACATTTTATTTAGTAACATTATTTTCAAATATTCATATAGTATGTATTTTTAACAATCATTGAAGTAGCTTTAAAATAAATGTTTTAAAATATATTTCAAGGTAAAGTGATTTAAATTAATTTAAAAATCTATTTTTGTGCTTGGTGATTCCAGAGGAGATAGAAAACATCTGGGAAATTTATTCTTAAGAGGAAAGATGTTTTGAAACTGTTTTCAAAGGATTGAAATTAGAAATATATCTTGTAAAGATATTTTTGAGATTAATAAATAATTTGGAGAATTATTTATTGGTTGGATGGTTGTTTGTGCATATAAATTGATAGTTAAATAACCGACTATCAATATTGGCCAACTGCGTTGATCGTTTCGAAGAGACCGGGATCGAGATTTATTTCTCGAAAACCACTTCGATCCGGTTTGTACGTTTCGTGCGAAAACGTGTTCGGAGTCGAAGATGGAGCAGTGAAGTGCAAGGGCTAGTCGCTACTAATCCTGAGGATATTTCCAAAATGGATGTAGTAGGAGTAGTGCCTTCGGTTCCGTTCGAACCCGGGACGAACTTGTATGGACGAATGCTTGCGAAACATCGTCAGGTGGACGATGGGCATTCTAAGTGAAAACGTTCTAAAGGTAACGCATAGCCTCAAGCCTCATCAAATGGGAATGACTGAAAATCAGGGGATATGCAGCAAGGTTAGGTGGGTCATGCCCAAGCAGGACAAGATAATTCCCCTGTCTAGATGTCCCTTATATATTTCGGCTTAGTGGGTGGTTGGTCGCGCCAACCACGGGGTTTATCTTGTTCGGGACTGTTCAGTAAGGAATGGTTCCGGCCTTGTGTTGCAGGGGATGAAGGGAGTAGTCCTCGGTACAGTGATCTAGCCCCCGTACTGTGACAGGTGGTACCCCAGTGCCTAGTCATTGTTGGAAATCCATTTTCCCTACGAGCCTTGTACGAGTTTTGTTTGTATTACACACTCTGTGGCTAGTAGCTGGAATTTAATCATGTAACAATTTCGGATATTTTATAAGTACTTGTATATAGACCCTATTATAATATCAGAGGATTTCTATAAAAATTGTTTTAGCTATCGTAAGGTAAAAACCCGACATGTTTATTTGTGGCGTGGTCTTACGAGATGCTTTTGTTTTAAAAGGGTTTTGAAACTTTAATAATCAATTGGGTGTGATTTTCTCACGCTGGTATTCCAGACTGACTCGGGTGTTATTTAACTGTAGTGCTCGGGTCAGACCGAGTATTATAGGATACAGGACAAGTTGCTGTGGAGCTCAGGAGACGAGCAGGATGACGACACGTATTCTCGTACTTATCTATATATATTCCGCTGTTGAGTTGTGAATTCTGAGCTGTTGTGTACTCATTGTATGTTATTGATGTGAGCTGTGACTAATGTACTCTGATGATGTAATATATGTAAACAGAAATATTTGATGTTGAGTAAAGCATATATATTATCTATTATATTTTATTCCGCTGCGATGGTTAGATTCTGATGTTGATTTTGTTTTCTCTTCTTCTACCTCTTCTTCTTAAACCCAAATGGTTCGTATTTCTGTACAACTTGAGTTGATTGTTGTAGAATAGTGTTAACTCAAGGGGTACGGATTTGCGGGTCGTTACACACTCGATGGAACGCCATGATATGATTTTACTATAATCAAAGCGGAGCAGTCTTGATGCATGTTGATGCAGCCATGAAATTTGTCGTTCCATGGTTATCCAGTAACTATCAGTATATAACATCTAGGTGCTCCCTGCAGTCATGAGTAATACATTGCCTAAAATTTGGAGAGCGTTACATACTCTAGTCTTAACTGATACACCGATATCCGGCCTTGATGCATCTTGACTAGGAATATTTAAAATGGTACATTTGTTGTGATAAATTACTCACGGTTACAACACCTTGTAACTACTATCACAGAATATACCATTTATGGATCTTTTATTAAATATACTATTAATTAAACTAATTAATTAATATAACTACATTATATCAAGTATATAATAAAAAGAAACACCTTCATTGTGAACAACACTGTTCAACGAGTTAGATATATGTAACAAATTACATAATTTCCCCTAGGGCGTACACCTAACTCTATCAATTGTAACATTAAAATTGCATTATACGAAGATTCAGGCATAGATCACTAACCTAAACCACCAATGTTGCTCATGCCTTTGCTGTTCTTCAAATTTTCGACCATAAACATTCATATTTTGCCCAAACTTCTTTACCAAAACATAGTTCTTGTTCATACGGTTGTTGCAAGGGGTGGATTGCCAAATTATGTTATGAAACAAAGGAGATATGCTTTTTTGAAGTTGGACGTCGAATGATGAAAACTTCGCATGGAAATCATTCACTATCTGGGCCTACTGACTCCCATACTCTATAATTTCATCTTCCAGTCATTCCAGATCTATAGTCCACTTTGATAGCTTCGATTTTCCATTGGTTTCATGAATTTCATTGAGAATCGAGAGAGATATAGCATTTTGATTCTTGGTATGTTTTGAGAAGAAGGAGATAAGGAAGAAAGAGGAAGAGGAAGTTATAGATTGGTTCCCAAATGAAGAGGTGTACTATTATAACTAAGTTAAAAGGAGGGAAGTGCTATATGTTAAATTCAAATTCAAACTCAAAAGCCCAAAAACCAAAGCCTGCTTAACTTCAAAACTTGTTTCGCTCGTATTTCCTTCATATGACCTGCAAATAGACAAACAAACGTACTAATGGACTCCGAAAAATGAAACAGTCGCAATAGTACTAGTTTTCTCATCAAATTCCAAAGTTTGTAAAATTACAATTTTGCACCTCTTTAAATTTAATTTATTTAATAATTCGTTAGCTCCAATATTATTCACTGTATTATATTACTTATATTTAATTAAAATTTTACACAAAACTTCAATGTATTATAGCAGGTGTCTCTATAGAGAGAACCTCAATTCTATCCTAGCAGCCCTTCAAGCCTTTATAATCCAGTTAAACTAATGCATGGATGGAATAGAGAGATCCTTGGCCTAATATCATGCCCTTAAGCCGATATCCCCTCGACCTTTCATAGCTCATGGCTTTTATTCACCAACTGCACAAACTAATGCAAGGTGTGAGTGATAACAGCGATCTCAGAAGTGTGAAAAGCGATGCTAGATGAAAAATAGATACCAAGCACAAAGTCAAAATCCAAATCAATCCTCAGATCAAATCAAAACCTAGCATTATTAACCCGTTACTGCTAAAGAAGAAATCACAAACTTTCCTGATGGTGACGACATTATTTCACTCCACATAGACGGATCATCGAATAGTTACGAAAGAGGATGAGATCTACAAATTGAAGGCTCGCGTAGATCAGTTGGTAAGAATTTGCAGACAGAATAACAATGATGAAGTAAGGGAGGAAGGTCTTTCCCTTTAAATGAAAGCATTATGGAAGCAAATTTCCCTAACAATTTCAAAGCCTCATCGATTGATAAATTTGATGCGACCATAAACCCAAACGATCATATTTGTCCTTTTGAGTATTACATGGATATTCTAATGGTAAGGATGATGGCTGGATGTAAGCTCTTCCCAGTGTAGTTGGCTGGGTAGCTTCTAGATGATTGAGGAGGTACGGACCAAGAGAGGTTCATTCTTGGCTGTAGTTAACAATGGATTTCTTAAAGTATTTAGATTCTAGGTGGGAGGCTTCCTTAGATGTGAATATAATGTTCTATGTGAAGCAAGGTGAGAACGAGAGCCCACGTAACATCATAAAACGCTTCAAAGTCCAAGGCGCTTTGGATTGGTATAACTTGTGAGGAAGCGCTGCTTATGGTAGTGCATGTTAGGATCAAGAGGAATTAGACCACCTAGGCTAAGAACAGTAGGTAACCATGTCATCGTGTGAAACCATTATAGGAATGGGCCAATGGCTACATCAAAATGGAGAAAGCTATGTAGTTCATATCAGAGAATATCGTTGATAAATCGTCGATATATCTCATATTGCTCCTAAGTCGATATTTTTTCTAAATATCGCTAAAAATATCATAAGCGATATAACGCCCAATATTTGTCGATATATCGTTTCGAAATTTAGTGTAAAATACCCAATACTTTTTAAGAATATCGTTCATTATTATGTATTGAAGAAAATATATCTACAAATAAATATCCTCATATTCTCAACATTTTCTTTTTGTATATGGAAAATGACAATATCTACACTATATTAGAAATCCTAATGCACTAATTTTTTGTTTTAACCATACAATTTAGTCTTCTTCATTAGTCTTTTAATAAACAAAAGTCTAATTATTCCATCAATTTATATTTCTAATTCATGAAAACTTTACCACTAAAAACAGGGTCATGAAAATGCTACTTCTATTTTTAGTTGTTTTTTGCTCACCATTTCTAATTTTCAAGTTAGCTTATGAAAATTCATTTTATTAGTTATTATCATGCACCAAGCACAAAAACTTGAAGGGCAATAAAGTTATATATTTAACATGTCAGTAAGGAATGAGCCTAAGTAGCAAGTTGTATCAAATTAACATTGCTTATTTGATAAATTAAGTGAATATGAAAACGACGAAACTATAAATATAAAAATGTTTGAAAAGTAATATAAATGATTATCTGACTGAAGAAATAATGAATATAATATTAAATAAAGAAAAATATGTATAGTATATGAATTTCTTAATTTTTATGAGCTTATATTATGATTTACATTTAATAGAATATCTTAGTAAATGGATTTTAAAATGTAAACTATATGCAATTAACCTTCAATTTAGCATTACTTATCCAAATATTTGAAAATTTAACATCAATATAACGTTATAACATAGTACAATATCGTTATAACATGTTCTATACATGTCCGATATTTTACCGATATTATCCAATATTATCACAATTTTTAAAATATCTTATATCAGTATTTGACTGATACATACTTGATACCGATATTAACTACATAAGGAGGAAGCCGGGCTATATAGTCACATTTAGTTGAGAGAAATTTCGCTCCCCCCAATGAAAAGAAAAGGGAGGGAAAAAGGAACACCAACAAAGTAGGAAAGAGAATTCAATTCCATAACAAAGACTCCCCTCATCCACACACTTGATCAGATATATGTGATGATCAGAATTGAGTTAGCCTACAACGTCTTGAACAAATGGATGAAACTAGAACAAAATATGGGGAAGCCTACTATCATTCCATAAAGCCAACGGCCCGCACACAGATAATTGATGACACCTAAAAAATGAGATCAAGAGACTAATTCAGAAAGGAACCTAGGCTGCTATCAGAAGAAAAACAATGGGGAAAGGGCTGGGGACCTCATTCCGGATCTAAATGAAAATCTATCCGAAAACCCCTCTAATCTCATAACCTCAATTCATAGAGGACCACACCTTGTAGGAAAAAGTAAAAAAACACAAGAGCGGTAGTGCAAGAGGCCAAATAGAGGAAGGGACCATATTCCATATAAAACAAAAGCCTGCTTGGGATATAGTCTTCACCGCAGCTGACACTGCTAGATTTGTCTTTTCACATCAGGATCCACTCATAGTTATAGTGAAAATCTCAAATTGCACTATAAAGAAGGTATTTATGGACTCTGGGAAGTTTGTCAATGTCATTTTCAAATTTGCATTTGACCGAATGAAACTTCCAATGAAGATATTGAAGCTAAGCCCTGAGTTGATCTACGGCTTCAATAACATTTTAACCATACTTATCGAAGCAGCACGCGTACTTATCACTGCCAGAGTTGCACCCCTTCAAAAATCATTCTATGTGAGCTTCTTGATCATTAATCAACAGTCACCATATAATGTATTCTTCGGGAAACTCGTAGTGATTGACATAGGGGCAATAATTTCCTAGAAGGACCTTTTATGAAGTTCCATACCAATTCTAGGTAGGGTCGATAAAAGGAGAACAATTATTAGCTAATTAATTATACAATGTAAACCTCAATTCTATCAATAAAATTGTTCAAAACTACTATGTTATCTCGATTAATAATTGTAATAATAGTAATGAAAAAGAAATCAAGCTAATCCCAAGAACTATATTAGTACGAACTACCAAGATTGATGCTGAAATAGGCCTTTCTACGACCACATCATCTATGAGGAAGAAAAAGAGGGAATATATAAATATAGTTGGCACTGACATGTGTAACTTAGTCTATGCATAGTGTTTATCTAAGGAAGCTTAGAAGTAGGTATTTTTCGCTACATCCCAACCCAAAAAGGAAGAAAGTGAAATGGATCCAAGGTTAAGGGAGACAAGGGAGAATTAAATCCAATGGACGATCTCGAGGATGTACATATAGATCTGGAACACCCTTCAAAAGTTCTCAAGGTCGGGACTCGCCATAGAAATTAGAGTAGAGTTAATAGACTTTCTCAAAAGATCAATAGGTAATTTAGCTTGGACGCATTAAGATATGGTAGGAATAGACTCAGCCATCATCTCCCATACACTCAACATAGATTTCAATGTCATGCAGAGGTGTAGGACCTTAGATTGGGAAATATATAATGCTTCACATGAAGTAGTCAAGAAACTGAAGGAGGATGGGTTCACTAGAGAAGTATATTACCCGAAGTTAATTGCGAACCCTTTTCTTGTAAATAAGTTTAATGGAAAGTGGAGAACTTGCATAAAATATACCAACCTCAACAAGACCTGCTTAAAGGACAGTTTTCCTCTACCCAAAATTGATCATTTAGTAGATGCAACTATTGGCCATGAACTGCTCACCTTGTGGATGCATACTCAGGTTATAACCAAATAGCTATGTTTGAGGTAGATCGAGAGTATACAGCTTTGTGATAGATTGATAAGGGATTATAATGCAAAAATTCATGTCATTCGGACTCAAAAAGGCTGGAGCAACCTACCAAAGGTTAGTTATCATGATGTTCTTAGATCAAATTGGGAAAAATGTAAAGATCTACGTAGATGGTAAGCTTGTTAAGTCAAAAGCAGCGCTAAGTCATGTGTGTAACCTAGAAGAGACCTTTGCAATCCTTAAACGGTATAACATGAAACTAAACCCATCAAAGTGCACTTTTGCCATCTAGTCAGGTAAGTTTATGAGGTACTTAGTAAGTGACTGTGGCATTGAAGCAAACCCAGAACATATTGAGCCTTTAAGGAGCATGGGGTCTTAGAAAACTAAAAGATATCATGAGCCAAACAGCAGAGTGGTTATTCTATGTAGATTCATTTCTGTAGCAATAGATAAACGCTTACTGTTCTTTGACCAGGTGAAAAGGGGTGGAAGTTTAAATGGGCCGAAGAATGCAAAAATATTTTCAAAATCTAAAGGACCATCTAGTCGGTACCCTTATTCTGTCAAAATCGACAACAGGAGAGAACTTATATGTGTACTTAGCTATAATTGATAAAACTTTTAGTGCTGCAATGGTGCAAGAAGATAAAGGGACTCAAAGGCCCATCTATTTCACAAGCAAATGCCTATCAGGAGCAGAGCTCAACTACTCAGCCATTGAAAATCTAGTTTATATCCTAATTCTCATAGCAAGGAAGATGCAGCTGTATTCCCAAGCGCAACCCATTGAAGTCCTCAAAAACAAACCATTGAAGCAAATACTGTAGAAGCCAGAGACATCGGGTCACTTACTAAAACAGGCGATGGAGCTTATCCAATACGATAGCTCCCATTTCCCTGGAAATGCAGTCAAGGGACAAGTGCTAACATACTTCATTGTGGAATGCACATTGCCCATGGAACCACAATCTGAGAATAGGCCCCCACTTTGCATTTTTGGAAGTTATTCATGAACGGAGCATCAAATGAGCAGGGGGTAGGAATTGGATATGTATCGATCACTCCAAATGAGAAGAAGTTATATTAGGTAGTGCGGCTTGGGTTCAAAGCTACCAATAATGTTGAAGAATATGAAGCTCTCCTCATAGGCTTAAGGATGGATCAGGTAATGATGATTACCCATATTAAAATTCACAGTAATTATCAATTAGTTGTGAACCAAGTGCAAAGTAATTACCAAACAAAAGAGCCAACTCTAGCTAAATATGTGGAATTACCTAAGACATTACTATAGCAGTTCAAACAATTTGATATAGAGCAAATTCCATGCGAGAAAAATTCTTTTACATACTCATTAGTCAAACTCACCAGCACTAAAGTAGAAAATGAAATGAAAGATGTTCCAATGGGGCATTAAGCTTAACCAAGCATCAGCGATGGAAATTAAATATTGGTTCTAACCGAGGCCTAACAAACTACCATTACAGAAGCCTCAAATCAAGGAACAACAAAAAATCAAGAGCAGTGCCCAATCTCATCTATCCTCTAATAGGCAGAGGAGGACTCATAGATGACCTCTATCAAGCAATTCTTGGTAAACAGAGTTCTACCTCCAAACAAGAATGAAGCCCATAAAATAAGATATTAGGCTTCATACTTTTCCTTATCTAATGGTATATTATACAAGAGAGAGTAATCTACCGCATATCTTAGATGCATTTATGAAGAAGAAGGAGTACGAGTCCTGATTGAAGTACATATAGGGAAATGTGGGGATCACTCTAGAAGGGCTAGGTTAGTTAAGAAAGTCCTAAGGCATGGGTACTATTAGCCCACCGCACTTTAGGATTGCTAGTATCCCAAGGCAACCATCACATGAGCCCATCCCATTAGCCAGCCCATGGCTGTTCAACGTATAGGGCATATATTTGATAGGATCGTTTCCCATGTCAAAAAGAGGGGCAAAGTATGCCATGCTGGTGGTGGATTACTTCACAAAGTGGATGGAAGCAGACAATCGCTATAAAGAAGGTAGTCACTTTTGTCATGATAAACATAATCATCAGGTTTGGAATCCTTCATAAAATAATTTTTGATAATGGAAACCAATTTGAAAGCAAGGAGTTTATAGAGCTTTATAAAAGGAATGGGATAATAAAAAATCTCTCTTCCATCGCACACCACCAAGAGAATGGAAAAATTGAAGCATCAAACAGAACCAACAAGAAACTGCTTAAGAAAAGGTTGTAAAAATCCAAAGGAAAGCGGGTGGAAGAGTTATCTTTAGTACCATAGGCTTACAAAACATCATCTAGATCTCCAACTAGCAACACGCCATTCTCCTTAACCTATGGTTATGAAGCTATGCTCCTATTTGAAACAAAGATTCCATTGACAGAAAAATATCATATGTAGCAAATCAGAAAAGGAGCTAAAAAGCTACCCTTGACCTCATTCAAGAAAGAAGAGATGAAGCGGTAATCAGATTTTCTCTAAACTGACAAAGGATGGACAAAAAATTACAATGTTAGGCTCAAAGAAAGAAACTTTTACATGGAGGACCTGAAACTTCGAAAAGTGATAGTTGACACTAGACCCAACAGATTAGGCCTTATGTCCGAATTAGGAAGGCCCCCTAGTAGTGTGAGGCCTTAGCTAACAAGGCTTACTGACTCTCAATACCTGATGGAAACCCGATTCCAAGAACCTAGAATTCTAAGCATTTCAAACCACACTTTGTATAAGAAGTGTTATTTGTATGTCAAAATGACAAACGTTCTCATTATTAAGAAAAATAGTAATACAGTGAACTAGAGGTAAAGATATTAAATGGTCTAAACCAGTATAAAAAAATTCTCTGTTAATTTTACTAACATAGCAAAAAACATTTAGTCGTATCATAAATGACTCGGCGTCTCAGCCAAACAATTACATTAGATATAAGAATACTGATAGCCTGAACCATACAAAAAACCATGCACATGTGTTTGAAAGGTTGTAAATATGCAAACTGACTTCATAGTCAAGAATAATCGTCCCCCAAATAGCGAAGCAGACCATGCCAAGCACGTAAAAGGAGGATGAGACGATAGAAGACAAGCAAAGTTAAACAAAACTAGTGGATCGTATAGAGAAGCTAAGGCTCATATGGTACATAAACTCTTTTTACAAGAAAATTTAATTTACATAGTACCTTTACAAACACTTGCATAATGGAAAGAAAAAAGAACATTTTTTGCAAATTAGCTTTATAAAAATATTCTAAACTATAAGTTCCAAAATATCACTAATGTAACGACCTAAATTTTTCAACCATTTAAAAATATTGGATTTAATATAATTTTTGAATAAAAATGGTTAGAAACAAAAATTTAAGATGTTGCAGAGAAAATAGAAGTGAGTGAATGTGTAATAAGATAAGAGATGATAGTAATAGAAATAGGATAATAAACGTTTAACACTAATACAAAATTTGTCACGCGTTTTTGTTGAAATGAAATAATTTTTTTAATGAAAATAAAAGAATATTTAGGAAAAATAAAATATATGTTTCCATCCTAAAGGCAAGTAGAATTTTATAAAAAATAAATTTTTTGTTTAGCGAAATATTTTACGGTCGTTGAAAAACAGTCATAATTCGATATAGAATTTATTTTGACACATAAACTCAAAATTCCAATAAATTGAAGTTGTATAATTAAAACATGTTTTTAATAAGTTTAATCTACGAATTCAGATTCCAAATTTTGCGAAAATTTATGCCGTTCAAATTTAAGTAGAACCCGATTAATAAATTTAAGGGTAAAATATCATTTTTCGACATGTAAATATTTTTACATAGAAAAGATCTAAAAAATTCTCTGATTTGAATGGCAAAGTTTGTTTCATCCAATTCTGAAATTTCTAGCTCTATTTATCAAGAATTGCCATCGTCGTCCAATATCGAAGGGGTAACAACGGCGCCAAATGAAATTTTATTGTCATAACATAGATTTTAATACATCAATGGATTCGTCTTGTCGCCCTGATCTCCACGGTATATTTATTTTCATATTTCGGGTTCCGTGGCAAAATGCTACATGGGTGAAATATTGGTCCATGAATGTGCCCGGGTCATTATTCCACACATTCTTTTCAGCCGATACCTTGTGTGCGCCTCTCATCTAATTAAATGCTGCATTTGATGTTGTCTGCCCTCTGCATATACATGCGACGTTCCCTCCTGCTTGTAACGGCCTGGATGTTTAGCCATCGGATATTGGGAAACTAACTGATTTTAATTATTGAAATATTAATTTTTATAAGTCGAGTAGATGAATTTTCTAGTATTTAAAATATCTATAAACTGATAAAAAAACATATTTAATATCGAATTATAAATTCTGGATAAGATAGATTTTATAGAAATATGTATATAAACTCCACCATTTTGATTTAAGATAAAATATCCATAACCGTATATATAAATATATACAAGCTTTATGATGTATAAAAATTAATATATATACGTGAATGTATAAACTCCAAATGGAAAATTTCAAACTTATGAATATATATATATATATATAAATATATATATATATATATGGGTGTTTGTTTATAAAATATAGTGCATATAGGAATGCATATATACATCTATATATATGTGAAACATGTGTGTATTTAAAGGTATGTGAATATATATGGTAACATAAGTAAATATATATGTACATATGTTACACAAAATAGTAAATAGGTAAATATATATGTTAATATTAAATAGCGTATATGTAAATCTATATATATATACACATACATATGTATATACAAATATATAAGGGGACATTGATGGCAAACTTCATTTCAAGCACATAAAATGGCTAATCAGCATAATAAATCAAAATCAAGCCTTGAATCAAATCAACTTTATATTTAAATCATGTCAATCATATTTTCAAAGAAATTGGAAAATATGTAGAAAAGAAAAAAAATAAAAGGTGGAAAAACAGTACTGTGTAAGTGCAAAGGCTTCAGCGTTGTTCTCATATATATATGTACATTGTCTTTGGGTATATACGTATACCATTTGGCAAAAGAAAAAATAGTACACAAAACATAAAGGCGGCTGCCATTAAAAAAAACTTGTATAAGACAGTAAAGTTTGAAGCTAGAAGGAAGATTAAACAAGCAGCGCTGTTCGTCTCTTCTTCTAATAGTGAGTAAACATCAAAAGTTTTTACTGGTTGTTGTATGATTTCCATATAGCAGCGGTTAAATCTTTTACTTATGACAAGTATACAAGGTAGCTAGGTATACATTTTTTTGTAAATGCAAGTTAGACTAATCTAAAACCAAGTAAAATACTATATTAGCCTCTGTTCTTATTTTCTCTTTGATAAACAGGTAAAGTCTTCCTCTTCAAAAATCAGTAACTCGAAATCTCTTTAGTTTTTAAACTTAGTTCCAAAACAAAAGTTGTTTATTTTTTAGTATAGTATAATTTAAAATTTGTTCCATTAAATTTTATCAAGGAGAGAGGGAGGAAATGACATTTTACAGTGAACAGGTTAACCATTGTCGGAATTCGACTTTCGTAATTTGATAAGTGAATTAGGCAGTTGAAATCGCAATTGAAAAACACGATTTTTAAAATGATTATGGAGATTTTTTTTCACTGTGTGGAGGTAGGGATGTGGAGATAACTAGATTTAGGTGAAATATCAAATTCAGGCGCATCGATTGATTTGGCGGCAGGGCACTTTGCGTGGAAGGGCATTAGACAATGGCGACCTGAGAAAATTGTGAGATGATTTTTCCGTAGCATGGGGAAACGTGATGAACTCGAATTAGGGTTTAACAATGGGTTTGTTTGGGGTCGAGTTTGGCATTAATGGCGACGTCGTAAGGCCACTGGAAAGGTGCGGTATATGGTGAAAAGGAGGAGAGGGATGTGGCGCACGTTTCAGCAAGGTTTGGTGTGGATTAGTGGTGTGTGGCGGTGGAATGAGGTGATTAGACGGCGAGGCTTCACTCCAGATTTGGATCGAGGAGTTGAATTTGAAACTGAGGATGTGACCATGGTTTTAGGTGGTCAGATGGATGAGAGGGTCGTGGATGGTTGGGGAGGGTGGTCGCCAGCAAAGAAGGGGCCAGAGGTAGTGTGTGCATATGCATATATATCAGTGTGCACATTTTCATGTTTGGTACACTAGGGGAAAGAAAGAATAGAAGGGGAGCTGGAAAAAAAGAGGGGGTGAAGGAGTTGGGTTGGGTGGCATGGGCCGGAAGAAAAAGAATAGAAAAGAAAAGGAAAAAAATAAAAAGGAAAATAAAGGAAAGGAAAAAAAGAAAAAGAAAAGAAAAAGAAAGAAAGGAAGAGAAAAGGAAAAAAAAGAAAAGGAAAAATAGAAAGAGAAAAATGGAACTTGTATTTTTCTAACACTCTAATTTTATTATTATTTTAAATCCAAATCAACATGAAATTTTTTGCATCTTAATCCTATTACCCGGTATTATAAATTAACGTTATTGATTTTCCATAATTTAAAATATAATTTTATTATAATAATTAAAACGAGAAACTAATTAAATTCTTATTTGATTTAATCTTAAGGTAATTAATAAGTTTAGTTACTAATTTGGTTGTTTTAATCCTAATTAACTAATAATTGATTGTATTATAAATTTCTTTAATTTAATATTAATTTGGATTAAAATATAAGCAGATCAATTAAATTTTAAGTTGATTAAATTCAAGTTGTGAATTACTTAATTTGAGCTATAAATCGTTAAATTTGTTAATGATCTATGCTTTGGTTTACAGCACTTGAATATTATTTCAATTGTTCTTGTCTGTGAGTTTGTAGCCAAGCCAGTTGAAAAGTTGGTATAAAATTTTAGCACATTTTACTTGAAATAAACATATGTAATAAATTTCTGTATGTGTATTTTGACACTCTGAATACAAATTGTTTATTTTAAACAATTTGCCCTTTTAAATTTAATCATTTTTGGTTCGAAGAGACCAGAATTGGATATCAGTGTTATCCGCAACCTTTTCGATTTAATAATCATTACGAAGCTCTACGGTTTTGATCATAGAGTCCTATATGCTGGAGTTGGGTTAATTTAACAAAATCTGACCATTTTTAATGAGTAATTGTACTTAGGCATATTTATAATACCGATGGATTTCTGCAAAAAGTGTTTTGGTTATAATCAGATAAAAACTCGTCGTGTTTGTACGAGTTACCTTTGTTTTTGAAGATTTTGATAACTTTAGTAGTTTAATTTAAGGGTGTTTTACTCATGCTGTTTTACAGTCTGATTCGGGTGTTAGTTTATTGTAATGCTCGGGTCAGACCAAATATTACAGTTTTTAGGTTAGGACGCTTTGGAGCTCGGAAGACAAGCTGGATGGCAGAGACGTATTGCATGTATTTGACTATAGTAGGCTGTATATTCAGCATTTTGAGGACAAGTTATTATAACTGTCCAGATTTATATGTTGATGATTGTACTCTGATAACTTATATGTATATTAACAGTTACAGTTTTTCCTTTGTATAAAATGCTGTTATGGTATATTTTATTTTGTTCCACTGTGATTGTGAGATTCAGGGTTGTTGTTATTTCTGTTTCTTTTTATCTCTTTCTTCTTAAACCCTAACAAGCTGGTATTTTCAGCACTCGATTACTCGGCATTCTATACAGTGAACGTATTAGTATCGATTTTCAGGGGTCGAAAACGCCCGGTCGTTACACTGCACCTCTCTATTTTTCTCTGCGCCTTCCTTTTCTTCTAGGCAATTGTTGAAAAATATATAAAACTTGCTTATATATAAGATCATGTAACACTTTCCCCTTCCCTTATATTCCACCGTGCTCCTTCAAGCGACTCCACATCCTCTTTACCATGCACCCTCACCGCCGCCTCCTACCCTCCGCACCCCGACGTGCCACAAGCCCAGCCACCTCCACCTCACTGGCCTCCGCCTCTGGACCCGCAACCTCCACCAGTCCACCTCTGCTCGCAACCATCAGCCCATTTCTCACAACCACGGCCTCTTTCTCATAGCCCCGCTCCACCCCACCAATCCTCCATCTTCTCAGCCACATACCCGCACTACTCTGCCCAAAAAACCCAACCTCCCAGAACCCGCACCACACTCCTAGCCTAGCCCGTACCCGACCTAACTCTGGTCAGTACCCGTGCAACAACGCCTCCCCTCGTGCTGAAGTTCTCCCGTCATTTTTCGCCTCGTCGCTGTCTCATTTCTAGCAGCTTCGCGCGCGCGACCAGAGGAGCAATGGCGAGGTGGCAATGAGGGAGCGTTGACGGTGATGCGGTGCTGCAATCATCTTCGCGTAAAAATTAGAAAAAATATAAATAAATAAACAAACACATTCGCATGCATTGCCTGGAGTATGAGAGAAAGTTACCGTGTGTGTGGATGGAGCAAAGGCAGAGAGATGGGATGAGGTGTGATTTAGTTAATTGTTTAATTATATTGTTAATTTCAATTTAATTTTGTCATCATACTAATTTAATTGTATTTCGTCCATACGAGGTCTGATTCGGAGGATTCAAGTTGCGTTGGAATCGTGTTGTCATATTCTGAGCCATGAAATTGAAGCTGTATTTATTTGAAGCTGGGAAATTTTCAGTTTCAAATAAAGGTAAGTGTTTTTACGCTCATGACGTTCTATAATATTTTTATGTTCGTTAAAATTGAATCGTGAAGTTATCTAATTTATTGACTGTTATATGAAAATGAAAATGAAATTCACATAGGGATTGACTGTAGGTATTAAAATTGACGGTTAAATTTGTAATTGGAATTTAATGGTCCATAAAATACCCGATATCAATAACCTTGAAATTGTTGTGAATTACATTGTCTGTTTAGATGATTGATTGTGATGGATGCCAATTGATTAATATTTGGATGATTGGATATTTATTTATATTTTTATATATATCCTGTTATCACCCTGTAATTTAGTACAGTATATAAAACTGTAAATTGAATCATTCCGAATAAATTTTGAAATGGGTTGAAATGAAATATACCTAAGACATTTATTTTGGATTTAGAGGATATATACCCATCCCTGAATTAAAATTAAAGTAACTGATCACTTGGCCATAGGATAGAAAATTATATACGGACACCGGATTAGTTAAAATAAATAATTTTAAAAGTTTGGGTTTTAAAATTATTTAATGATTTTGATTTAAAGAAATGGAAATCGTATTTATGAAACTTGAATTAATCACGAATTCGAGTTTGAAATGTTGAAAATCAATGTTGATTAAAAAATTGTTTAAATAATTGATGTTGAGATTTTGAAGTTATTATAGAAATATGATTTGAATTTTGAAAATTGATTGGTTTTAAAAGATAGAAAATTTCATTCGAACTTTAAAATCTTACTAAGTAAAGGTAATTTAATTGGATATATAGATTTGGACTCAAGAATGGAATTTATTTTATGTTTAGAATCTTAATACGAAAATTTAAGTTTAATTTGAATCAAGTGATTTTAATCGATATTTTTGAAAATCGAACTCGTATTTATATAAATCAATATGGTTTAAAATTGAGAATTGAATTGAAATTAATTCAAATTGGAATTGAATTGAACTAAATGGAATTGAGCTCGAATATTGAATTAATTTAGGACCGGAATTGAAACTGATTTGAATATAAACTGAAATTGAAGTTAATTCGGATAGAAATCGGAATTGAATCGATATAAATGGAAATGAAAATTGGATTGATTTGAATTGAGAAGATTTGGAACTTAAATCAGTTTGACCTTGAAGCTATTTTCCAAATGAATTATTTAGTATAAACTGTTTAAAATATATATTCTTTAAATATTCAAATTATTTTGATTTTCCAAGTTATTTTACTATATAAACCATTTAAATACTTAAAACTATTTTCTATTAAACTATTTTAAACAATTTAAATCTTTAAACTATTTTTCTAAAAATCAAACTGGTTATGGTGGGAATTGTTATATTTAAATCACGGATTTAAATACGAATTGGGTTGAATGAAGTTACAACCCAAATTGAAATTGGAAACAATTTTGAAACGAAATCGAGATATTGTGGTGAAAATGATTTTTGAACTGAAATAGTATAATTTGAGTAAATAGATGATTTCGAAATGAATTTTATTTTGAAGCGAATATGATATTATGATATAAGTCCGAATTGTTTTCGAAATATAAAAGAACCAATCGGCGTGTCAAACGACATTTGGTTGTTAAAGAGACCGAGGTGGATATGGGCATACTCTTGGTTGATACCGGAACCAATTTAACAACTGTGCACGTGGAGTAATGGTCCATAATGAAGTGGTTGGACTTGGGATCGTTTATTGGATTTGAAAAAAGAGAACGATGACGGATAATCCTAGCACTTGTGCCAATTTTCAATGACTAAAACCAAGTGGGTTAGCTACCCCGAGTGGACGCACTTCTTCGTATTACCGTCATTTATAGTGTGATTGATTGGTGTGCACCCTCCGATTTTATGGGAGTGTTCAACGCAGTGGGCGATCATGGTTATGATGCGTTACCACCAACCGGAAAGGGTAAATTGGTAGTATCCTACCTTGGGCATTGTCTCACGTTCCTTGTCATACTTTTATCCCTATATGAGACTCATACGATTTTGGTTTAGTATTGTCGTATCACGGCGCATCTCTGACTACCGACGTTCTACTGGTGGTGTTAAATGCAAACTGTATGCCAACGCTTAAAAACACATTAAAGGTGATTAATGTAAAGCCTTGACGCTAGGAAAAATATTTATTTTACTGACTATACATTATATATATAGCGTATTCTACTACATATAAATATTTTGACGGATCCTTAAGCGATGGAAAATCCTGTAACATCTCTTGAGTTGTTGCATGCACTTAAACACTAGATAGGAGATGTGAAAACCCATAAACATATCCGACGCCATTACACTCATGTTATATGCGATATCAGTTTGACTTACATAAGGATATTTTAGTCCTGACTCAAGTGTTTTGTCTTTTCATTACGCTCGGGTCAGTCCAAAGTTTTTCAACTTATTGAAGATTTATTCCGGAGAACGAAGACGAAGATTTGGTATATTATTACTACTATTATTCCTGCATCATGTTGTCTGCTGCATTATATTTTATTCTAATGTATATGTATAACTCTGATAAATGTTGTATAAACTATAATCAAATGTATAGTAACCGGCCTCATGAACCGTTTATTTGATTATCATATTTTATCGTTCTGCAACGAGATTCTGTGTTTGTTTTCTCCTTCTTTTCTTATTTTTCTTAATTAACCCCTAAATATTCGTATTTCCGTTCAATACGAGTGGGACATGTGTGATTTATTGTCTACTCAAAGGGAACGAATATACATGCCTTTACAATTGGTATCAGAGCCTTGGTTTAGCGACAACCTTAGCTTTGAGGGGTAACTCTTTAGAGATAATCAGTAGCACCCTGGAATGAATTTGAGTGTATTAATACATACGAGCGCGTATTTGTTAGTGAATAAAAATATATTTTATATTGTGTTATTTGAATTATTAAGTTTGAATTTTTGGTTCAGATCGGTACATGGGACACCACTATATCGATAGGATTCCAAAACACTTGAACAAGCAAACCAATACAATATTTTTTACAAAATTTGGTAAATGAAATAATTTTACCTATGATTATATTTTATATATAAATGAATGGTTTTCTGAAATTTAGATAGTTAAATAAATTGGTTGTTTGAAATGATAATATTGATCATTATCATTTATTGTTGGATTAGTCAATATTCCAAAACTATTATCTATTATATGATTATTATAAAATGAAACTGTATAAATATTATTTATAAAATATAATTTGCAAGTAAAATGAATATAAAATTGAGAATTTGATGAACTTAAATTCTGGTGTTTCTGAAAAGGGTTTTCACGGTTTGGAATATAATATCAGTATTGTTTAAAAGTATATACAAATACAATTTTTTTTCAAATAAATTTAAAGGGAATGAATTCGGTACTCCCCTCTTATGTCGTTGAAAAATAAATTCGGTGATGACCGCGCAGCATCATCGAGGTTCATTTTCGAGTCTCAAAGTGGGATAGACTTCTGAGAAGCTTTGCTATGAAATTGTTTTGATAGATTGATTTTGGTTTAAACTCCAAAATTATTATTTGATATATAAAAGATATAAGTATACATACTTATTTCACATTATTTGAAATCAACCTGGCATTTAAAGTTTTTAAATTCTGTTAATTGATAATCTTTAAATCAGTTGAATGAAATGAAATATTTAAATAACTAGAACTTATAAAATAGGAGAATTGAGAAATCTAAGCTAAATGTTTTGAGAAGCCTTAGAGTGAAGTTTGCAACTCTTAAATTGAAAGTAAAGAAAATTTAAACAAATTAAAATAGTGAATATTCAATGAATTAGATTAATTTGAATAATACCAAATTGCATGCTAATAACATATAATAAGACTTACAAAATGTTAAAAGTTAAAACGATGGTTTGGATATGTAATGAGATATTATACAAGTAAAAAAAAACTTAAAATTAATTAAAAATGTATATAAATGGAAATTTAGTTGTAATAGTAAATGTTATATAATTAAATAGTATATTATGAAATGACTAATGACTAAATGAAATAAGTAGAACCTAAGAAAATAGACAAATGAAATAAATAATATCTTTGTAAATTTGTTATAGAATTAAATGTGAATTTTTAAAGAAATTCTAAAATTGATTTATAACCTTTGAGATAACTATAAACTTAGAAAAAGTGAAATATAGGAAGTCAGACTTTTATAGAATGATTATAAACTAAAGTGATGATTATAAAATGTTTCACAAATAAATTTGTTATTAAATGAAATATTAAAATGAAAGTGAGTAAGTGAATTTATATGAGATGTTGCTAACGTAAAATTAAACAATTGAAAGTTAACAATTAAATTGAATAAAAATGAAGTAAATTGATTAAATGTTAATAAAGATTGAATGTAAATGAAAAATAAAATATATCTAATGTTAAATTCTTTACTTAACGCCTTTTCGAGGATGAAAAGTTCAAAGTGGGGGAGATTCTAACAACCCAAAATTTTCAACCATTTAAAAATATTGGATTTAATATAATCTTTAAATAAAAATGGTTAGAAACAAAAATTTAAGATGTTGCAAAAGCAAATAAAAGTGACCAGATGTGTAATAGGATAAGAGATGATAGTAATAGGAATAGGATAATAAACATTTAACTCTAATACAAAATTTATTGTGCATTTTTGTTGAAATGAAATAAATACTTTAATAAAAATAAAAGAATATTTTGAGAAAAATAAAATATACGTTTCCATCCAAAAGGTAAGTAGAATTTTATAAAAAAAGAAATTTTGGATTCGGCGATAATATTTTACGGTCATTGAAAAACAGTCGTTATTCGATATAAATTTTATTTTAACACGTAAAATCAAAATTTCAATAAATTGAAGTTGTATAATTAAAACGTGTTTTTAGTAAGTTTAATCTATGAATTCATATTTCAAATTTTGTGAAAATTTATATCGTTCAATTTTAAGTGGAACCCGGTTAATAAATTTAACGGTAAAATATTATTTTTCGACATGTAAATATTTTTACATAGAAAAGATCTAAAAAATTCTCTGATTTGAAGGGTGAAGTTTGTTCCATCAAATTCTAAACTTTATAGCTCCGTTTATCAAGAATTTCTGTCGTTGCCCAATTTCGAAACCGTAACAGCGGCGAAAGATGAAATTTTGCGAAGGATGTTGTAACAAAGATTTTAGTACATCGTTGGATTCATCTCATCGCGCTGATCTCCATGGTATTTTTGTTTTCGTATTTTGGCCTCCATGGCAAAATGCTACATAGGTGAAATATTGGTCCATGACCGTGCCCGGGTCATCATTTCACACATTCTTTTCAGCCGATACCCTGCATGCGCCTCTCATCTAATTAAATATTTCATTTAATGTTGTTTGCTCTCTCTATATACAAACGATGTGCCCTCCTGCTCCTCTCTACTTTTCTCTACTCCTTCCTTTCCTTATCGGCAATTGTTGAAAAATATATAAAACTTGCTAATACATAAGGTCACGTAACTCTTTCCCCTTCCCTTATATTCCACCTTGATCCTTCAAGCCACGCCACATCCCCTTCACCTCGCACCCTCGCCGCCGCCTCCTACCCTCTGCACCCCAACATGCCACAAGCCCACCTCCGCCTCACCGGCCTCCACCCCTGGACCCGCTACCGCCACTAGTCCACCTCCGCCCACTTCCCTACCCACCCCAGTAGCTCGCAACCATCAGCCCATTTCCCACAACAACATCCTCCTTCCGGAGCACGGCTCTACCTCACCAGTCCTCCACATCCCCAGCCGCATACTCGCACCCCTCTGCCCAAAAAAACCTAACCTCCAAGAACCCACACCATACTCCTAGCCCAGCCCGTACCCAACCTAACTCCGGTCAGTACCCGTGCACCAGCGCCTTCCCTCGTAAGGAAGTTCTCCGGTCATTTTATCGCCTCGTCATTGTCTCATTTCTAGCATCTTTGTGCGTGCGACAAGAGGAGCGATTGCCAGGTGGCAAAGAGGGAGCATTGGCGGCAATGTGGTGCTGCAATCGTCTTTGTGTAAAAATAAAAAAAGATAAAGAAATAAATAAACACTTTCGCACGCATTGCCTGGAGTATGAGAGAAAGTTACTATGAGCATGCCTAGAGCTAACGACATAGATATGGGATGAGGTCTGGCTAGTTAATTGTTTAATTACATTGTTAATTTTAATTTAATTATGTCATCATACTAATTTAATCGTATTTTGTCTGTACAAGGTTCGATTCGGACGATTCAAGTTGCGTTGGAATCGTATTGTCATCATCTGCGCCATGGAATTGATGCGGTATTTATTTGAAGTTGGAAAATTTTCAGTTTCTAATAAAGGTGAGTGTTTTTACGCTCACGACGTACTATAATATTTTAATGTTCGTTAAAAATGAATCGTGAAGTTATCTAATTTATTGACTGTTATTTGAAAATGAAATTGACAAAGGAATTGACTGTAGGTATTAAAATTGACAGTTAAATTTGTAATTGGAATTTAATGACCCGTAAAATACCCGATATTGATAATTATGAAATTGTTGTGTATTACATTGTCTGTTTGGATGATTGATTGTGATGGATGCCAATTGATTGATATTTGGATGATTGGATGTTTATTTATTTATATATATATATATATATATATATATATATCCTGTTATCACCCTGTAATTTAGTACAGTATATAAAACCGTAAGTTGAATCATTCCGAATAAATTAAGAAATAGGTTGAAATGAGATATACCTAAGACATTTTTTTTTGGATTTAAAGGGTATATACCCATCCCTGAATTAAATTTAAAGTAACCGATCACTTGGCCATAGGATAGAAAATTATATACGGACACCGGATTGGTTAAATTAAATAATTTTAAAAGTTTTGGTTTTGAAATTATTTAATAATTTTGATTTAAAGAAATGAAAATCAAATTTATGAAACTTGAATCAATCATGAATTCAAGTTTGAAATGTTGAAAATTAATTTTGGTTAAAAGAAATAGTTTAAATAATTGAAGTTGAGATTTTGAAGTTACAATAGAAATATGATTTGAATTTCGAGAATTGATTTGTTATAAAAGATTGGAAATTTCATTCGAACTTTGAATGCTAAGTAAAAATAATTTAATTGGATATATAAATTTGGGCTCAAGAATGGAATTTTTTTATGTTTAGAATCTGAATTCGAAAATTTAAGTTTAATTTGAATCCAGTGATTCTAATCGATATATTTGAAAATCGAACTCGAATTTATATAAATCAATATGGTTTAAAAATGAAAATTGAATTGAAATTAATTCAAATTGTAACTGAATTGAATTAATTGGAATTGAGATCGGAAATTGAACTAATTAGGGATCAGAATTGAAATTGATTTGAATATAAACTGAAATCGAAGCTAATTCGAATTAAAATCGGAATTGAATCGATATAGATGGAAATGGAAATTGGATTGATTTGAATTGAGAAGATTTGGAAATTAAATCAGTTTGACCTTGAAATTATTTTTCAAATGAGTTATATAGTATAAACTGTTTAAAATCTATATTCTTCAAATATTCAAATTATTTTGATTTTTCAAGTTATTTTACTATATAAACCATTTAAATACTCAAACTATTTTATATTAAACTATTTTAACTCTTTAACTATTTAAATAATTTAAAATTTTAAACTATTTTTCTAAAATTCAGATTGGTTAAGGTGGGAATTGTTATATTGAAATCATGGATTTAAACACGAATTGGGTTGAATGAAGTTACAACCCAAATTGAAATTCAAAACAATTTTGAAATCGAAATTGAGATATTATGGCAAAAATGATTTTGAATCGAAATAGTATAATTTGATTAAATATATGATTTTGAAATGAATTTTATCTGAAAGCGAATATGATATTTTGATATCAAGTACGAATTATTTTTGAAATATAAAAGAACCAACCGGCGTGTAAAACGACGTTTGGTTGTTAAAGAGACTGGGGCCGGATATGGGCATACTCTCTGTTGATACCGAAACCACTTTAACAACTGTGTACGTGGAGTAATGGTACAGAATGAAGTGGTTAGATTTGGCATTGTTTACTGGATTTGAAGAAATAGAACGGTGATGGATTAGCCTGGCACTTGTACCAATTTGAAATGACTAAAATGAGAGATGTACCGGCCAAGTTGGTTAGCTACCCCGAGCGGACGCACTTCTTAGTATTACCTTCATTTACATTGTGATTGATTGGTACGCACTCTTCGATTTTATGGGAGTGTTCGACGCGGTGGGCGATCATGGCTATGATGCGTTACCACCAGCCGGGAAGGGTAAACTGGTAATATCCTACCTGGACAATGCCTCACGTGCCTTGTCATACTTTTATCCCTATACGAGACTCATATGATTTTTGTTTAGTGTTGTCGTATCATGACGCATCTCTGACTACCGATGTTCTACTGGTGGTGTCAAATGCAAACTGTACGCCAATGCTTAAAAAGCGTTAAAGGGGATTAATGTAAAGCCTTAACGCTAAGAAAAATATTTATTTTACTGACTAGACATTATATATATAGCGTATTCTACTACATATAAATATTTTGATAGGTCCTTAAGAGATGGAAAATCCCGTAACGTCTCTTGAGTTATTACACGCACGTTATACAATTGATAGCAGATGTGAAAACCCATAAACATCTCCGACGAGGTTAAACTCATGTTATATGCGATATCGATTTGACTTACATAAGGAAATTTTAGTCCTTACTCGAGTGTTTTGTCTTTCATTATGCTTGGGTCAGTCCTGAGTTTTTCAGCTTATTGAAGATTTATTCTGGAGGAGGATGATGAAGATTTGGTATATTATTATTCCTACATCATGTTGTCTGCTGCATTATATTTTATTCTAATGTATATTTATAAATCTGATAAAAGTTTTATAAACTATAATCAAATGTATAGTAAATGGCTTCATTAACCATTTATTTGATTATTATATTTTATCGTTCCACGGTAAGATTCTGTGTTTGTTTTCTTCTTCTTTTCTTGTTTTTCTTAATTAACCCATAAAGATTCGTATTTCCATTCAATATGAGTGGGACATGTGTGATTTATTGTCTACTCAAAGGGAACGAAGATACGGGCCTTTACAACTATTATAAAGTATCTTGTCTAAGGGGCACTTGCTAGAGGGCGGTCCATCGTGATGTGAAAGGTCTTTCTAAGGTCGAAGTCGGCACCTACATATGGGTCCGTCGGATCCTCAATGGTCACCTCAAAACATTAAGTCGAGTATAGGATAAAAATAATTAAAGACGTCTATACCCCTCTGTAGATAAATCTATCCCATTTTACATTCAACTTTCTCTTTCCTAAGCTTCTCTTTGAGATTGGCAACTCTATCAAGTCCTTGTACGCTAGCACGTGAAACTGCAACGCCAGAGGCAGCCAGAGCTTCTTATAATTAGTCTTCAAGTTCATAAATCTTATGCATAACAGTCTCCCTCATCTCTTCTAGAATCTTTATCAACTCAATCCTTATCTTTCTTGAGTCTCTAGTAAAGGTACCGTAATATTTACGAGCATCCGCCTTCCACCTCTTCTTTTGAGTGCGAGGGAGCACCTTCGGCCTTGGATGATATGATTGTTGTTTATAATGGCATCTAATTTCCTAAATTTACCTAGGTAATGCAGTTCCAATTCCTTCCTCCACTCATCAACTGATGAAGTATCCATCTCCACCCGGGGAGCAGAGGTAGCACCTAGGACAAGCCCCTTAACCATTTCTCCTCCTTCGGCACCTTCCTTCTCCTCATACTGATGGGCAGTTTGAAGGGGCATGTTTTCTATAGTCTTTTTTAAATCCTTAATCTCATATTCATATATGATCCCATAAAGCACTTTATCCTCCTTCAACGTCTGTTACATTTCAGTCACCCTAGAGTTTGCAACACCCAAATCAGTGTGCAACATGGTATTGTATTGGTGCTGATGCTTATGTGCATCCTTAACTTCTTTGAGCTTAGAAAGGGCATTCTTCAAGTTCATTTCAAGCCCTTCATTAGTAAGTAGTAGATGGATATTCTATTCCTACAAGGTTATGGGAGAAGTCGCGGTCGCAACCTAAAACTCAGACACACTAGTGTTACCCGAGCCACAATGTCCAAATCGAAGGTTCACTGGATTCGAAGGCTTCGGTTGATTCAAAAGGAGGCCTCTACGTTTGACCTAGCTAGTAGTAATTAGAGTTTGAATCAAAAGAAATCAAGTCACACAAATCTAAATTTAGAAAACATATCTCATAAAGATCAATTTTATATATTGAGAATGCAACGAATCCGAACACAAAAGTACACTACACTCACTCCTTATTTAGATTACTAAGACAAGGCCTAAACCACTCTGAGTAAGGACAATCGGGTGAGAAAGATCAACTTTCTAAGGTATATTGCTACTAGCACAATACAAAATCACTAAGTGCCTCTTTTTCTTTAACTGGATGACCAATTTTGGAAAGAAACCCTTGGATTTCCACTCTAAGTTGCATGAACTACTCATCTAAGTCTTTTTTCACGCTTGCAAATTATCATTACACTGAGATCAAGACAGTCTAAGGTCTAGGTTTGGAGTTTGTCCATGCTTTCCTCCAGGAGTCTAGTAAATATTACTTTCTTGGAAGACTATATAGAAGAAAGGAATGAAAATAACATAATCATTCGTAGTTCAATAACGAAGCAATAATAAAATAAAAAAATTGGCTACAACAAAACCGAGAAATAGATTTTATTTGTATAAGAAACAATAAGGTCATTTACAAGAGATTAGGTAGAAGTAGAGGTAATCTAATGTCCTTAGATTGTGCATACTGTTGCAAGGAGGCATCATCGGAAGCAGAAGGGAAATCATGCTCTGTGGCCAACTTCTTAGACCATCCAAACCTACAACAAGTAAAGTTTTTTTCAATCTTTGTGGAGTCACCTAAAAAAATTAGGTCAACCTTGGTAGAATTACTATCTAAGCAGTCTACAAAAAACGGATGGTTGATTGCAACATACATTTTGTAAAGAACCCAATAGGTGATCAGCTTGAGATTGCCTTTAAACCTCTCCACCTCCTTCTTCTTCTCCAATATTTTATTCCTCTTCCCCAATAATTTTTCCTTCTCCTTCAACTCTTGACTGTTCAATGCCAAGGCCTCGTCAGCTGCCTTCGTTATCTCCTATACCTTCTCCCTTTGAGCCCTAAGTTGTCCCTCTATTCTAGTTTCTTGGAGGCTTTTGTAACAAGGTCCACCTCAAGCTTAGTAGTATGGGAAATGGGTGTAACCAAGTCATCATCCATCTTTTTCCAAATCTTGAATTCTAATTCTCCTACCTATTACAAAGAAACAGAAAATAATATGAGGTTTGGTAAGGAAAATCACCATTAAATAAAGAAAGAAGTTAATTGTGTAAGCCTGAGACATCTCGAGCTCAATAGCAAGCTCGAAGAAGGGAAGCAAAAGAAATGGAAGAGCAATGGGGTAATATTATTGGGAAGAAGCAATGTAAGATTGACCGTCTAGTGTGATACGTCCTAACCTCTCAGCAAGATCAACAATGGCACCCTCGAGCAGGGGCAATAAGTGGATACTCAGGTCGTAGAACGATTGAAGAGGTGAGACAGGCATTATTTCATAGGAAGGAAGAGAAGGATGAGGATGTGTATGTGGTTTGTTGAAAGTCTGACCTGAAGCTTTAGCGCCGTTTTTCATCCCCTTTACTCTCTTCCTCTTCTTCGACGTCTCTAACTTCTTAGTCGGAGAATCCTAAAGAAACGAATCTAAATGATCATCACCCTTTTTTCCTGCTAAAAAAACCTGGATCGGTAATTGGTTTGAATTGAAAGGGGGAATTAAAACTTAATTGTCAATCTTATCAAATTATACCCCTAGGTTTATCTACAGTTGAAGAAAATTTAAAGATGGAGCGAGCAAAATTCTGCCTAATATGCAAAAATTGGTACTTCGCCAATAATGGCTCGGTAAAAATAATGTTGTTTTCCTTTTTTCACCAAAGCTTAGGATGCTTTTCTTACGAGATTCATGCGATCTGGTAGCTTGATTAGAAAAGATGGGACAACCAGGATGTGGTTGGAAAAGAGAAGGGAAGTTTTCAAATTTCTCGCCCTTAGATATTATGAGGAATAGATATATGCACCGATTTCTTTGCTTGGGCCTAACAGAACCCAAAATCACCCCCAAAAGGACTCTTATAGATGTCGAATAAGAATTGGAGTTCTTCACACAAAGGAGGTATTCACTTCTTAGCGTAAAGAATAAAAGTAGTGATCGAAAGGGTATAAGAAATGGGGGCAATTTGAATAGGGGATATATCAGTGGAAATTAACCATTCATGAAGAATTAGTTATGAAGGAGGTAAAGTCGGCATCGAATATGCTCAGGAGAAATAAAAATATAGCTTGTGAAGGGCATATGAATTCATTCATGAGAATTTGGAATCCTACACACATAATCCTCAAAACTAAAATGATCGAGAATACTTAATATTTTCCCTATTTAGTTACCCTAGACGGCAAGGATAGGTGAGAGAAAGTAAAGATTTTCATATCAGCTACCACTAAGATATATGAAAAAGGAAACTACAAAAAGGAGAATGACCTTACTTTTGCTTAGAAAAAAGTTTTGAAGTAGATGAGTTTGACAGTTAGGTTGCAAAAGCAGGTAAAGAAATAGAGAAGAAGAAAGGGAAAAGATATATGCTTACCTTAATCTAGACCACAGAATCACAGTAATGAAAGAACTCAAATAACATCAACTGATTAATGACAATGGAGATTAGCGAGAGGATCCATATATATTTTCTTAGAAGTCAAAAGGATGAAAATTAGAAATAAGGAGATAACACATATACTAGGGCATTAAATGTGAAACGACTATAAAGACTTTTCTTTTGGAAAGAAGAAAGAGAAAAGATAGAAAGTGATATGGTACAGGAAATATGATATAGACAATTCACATCAATCTACGATCAATGCAAATTTCAGAGGGGGAAAGTGTTATGCCCATATTTTCCTAACTATATCTATGATAAACCGATGCAAGTGCTATGATAAAAGAACAGCCCCAAGAAAGAAACTGGACCAAAAAAGAAAGCAAGAACAAAGACTAGGTAGGAACACGCCAAAGCCTCAAGATAGTAGCAAAACATGAAGGCTGCACCATTCGATCAAGTATATTATTGATGCTACAATACTACACCGACAACCTAAGATAGCCACAAAAGTGCAAGAACTGATCTGTAAGCCTAAAACCCAAGGGGCGAGATTGCGACACAAAGATTGCGACACAACTTTCTAATTGCATAGCTTCCAAATAAAAAATGCAAAGGTTGTACGGTAATTCCAAAAGTAAGGATTTGCGGGTCGAAGCAGCGGTATAATTTAAAAATAATGACAAAGTAAAACGATTGTGTTGTAGCCTGATAAAGCAACCTTGATAGAATAGAATCCTTACACCATCCTTATAGCAATTACATGCAGCTGGGATGCACCACAATCTTAAACCAACATTTGAAGTGGCAGGCTGCACTACGATCTTATATCAACATCAATGTAATAGGGATGTGACGCTATCCTAATGTGACAGAACAACACCGCAATCCTAAAAACACTGCCTACAAACACAAGGACTTGAAGGATGAGGCAATGGAGTAAACCTACTTCACAACCAAGAGTTCAGCCTTATTCCTCAAAGAAAAAGCAAGAGATCCCAGCTTCATCCCAAAGATCATTAAATCTAGCTCGAAGATAAGGGCACCGGTCCAGTCCCTTATTAATGGGATTGACTCGAGACGAGTTCATGCAAGGTAATCACTCTTCAAATAGCAGCATAGTCTCTTTTACTAAGCCATACAACTCAACTCCAACTGTCTCCAATGACATACTTTTCATATGTTTCAGATAAAATAGTGTCGTACCACTTTAAAAGTGTCGATGAGGTTCGAAAATTATGTGATGGCGCCATTCCTAATAATCTAAAGTAAAGTTCTGAAGTACTAATAATAATGTAGTTCTTCCTAAAGTGGAGGGTAGTTTCTCATTACGGCTTCATTTGCACATAGGTGCAGTCCATTGGACTGTTGCTTTATAGAATTGTAAAGTCGTGGGCTATTCAAAATTGTATATTCCCACTTCGATTTTGAATTTTTTGCCTAAGTCCAAAATTCACCAACTCAAATAATAGTTTTTCACCGAAGATCATCTTGGTAATCCTTGCATGGTAGATCAACAAGATGGATGATCAACATGTGGCATGAACTCAAGTTAGAATCAAAAGAGCCGAATGACACTTTCATAATCCGTGCAAAATAAACAAGCAAGATTGATGAATGACACATAGCAAGACGTATGGTTCAGAATTAGGGATATGTGTGAGTGACAAAAGAAATTCTCGTGATCCTTTGTACTATAAAATTAGAAGGTACTGTAGTAGAAAGGAGGAAAATTTTGGGACTTAATTCTTTTTAGAAACACTGGATTAAAAAAATGTACTCTCCGCCATTGCTTTTTTTTACTAAGAACAAAAAGGAAGAAAAGGAAATTTTTCCATGGACGTAGGATTCATTAACATCCGAACCACATAAATTCTCTGTGTTACTTTTATTGCTTTTAATACTTGTTTTAACTTTTTTCTGCTTGGATATTATTTTGCATAATGAATTGGACAGTGACTTGTTATTATATTTTGGATATTTTCCCATAATTATATTAGAACTATTATGCATAATTACCTTCATCAAAGGCAATTTAAAATAATTCAATTTTTTTATTCCTAATCACATAAGCGTTTAGTGACGTGATTTCTTCATATATTTATTTAAGGTGTTCATTAAAACAAAAAATCTCATCAATAATATATATGTGTTAATTAAACATAAATAAGCACCCTAGATCATGTAGGTTATAAGCAATTTAATTGCTTATGAGCACTATACACAAGTAATATAATTCATTCACTGGTCTTTGTTTGATTTTCCGACTAAATCGAAAAACCAAATTTTATTAGGTTACGGATCGTTGGTGTTAGAATCTTGTGCAAAACAGCTATCTATATGAACTAACAGTGAAATAATAAAATATAATAAAACTTATATAGATTGATTAAGGCTAATACCTCGGAACAAATAACATTCCTTAGATATCTAGTGTCCTTGTTAGTGCAGAGCATGAATTAGACAATTGACTTCTCATCGTTCCTATATTGTACCAGTACCTATCCTTCTAATCCCGTGGGCTGTAATGAGGAGGGTTCAAAATAATTTTATACTGACTGGTAAATTACATACTTTATCCACAACACTAGTTTTTACCAATTAGTTTCCATTTCATGTTATGTCTATTATTCATAAATTAGTCATTTTGACTTCACATATATGTACATACGTTCAACCTACCCCGAGGTATAAAATAGATACATACATGCTTATATACACACATATACATATATATGTACATACATACACACACACACACACATATATATATATATATATGGGAAATTCTATTTGAACATCAAATGTAGACACAAATACTGACAAAATGAATCTCCATTATTAGATTGCCCTCTTATTTAGACAAAAAAGGTCCAATGGTCCAGATCTTTTGTATCACCAATTGTATTTTATTTTGTTTTCAAATAACTAGTCTATATATATATATATATATATATAAAAGAATCATTGTCACCAATGGACAATGATATATCCCCCACCATTGTCCGTAACTATACACCGCACACCCCGTTCTCTAAGGAACATTCCATTAGTAACTAAAAATGGCATTGCAACTAATTAGCCGTATTACTAACTTGTCTCATAGATTTATCGAAAGGTTAACTAACAGACATCCTAATAAACAACAAACAAATTTTGAGGCAACTGCACATTTACACGAAACCTACACTAGCGCGAAGTGTAGTCCATCTCTAGGTGCAACCCGAGTCTTTTAATGATCATTCAAGACCAATGGTGCTCTCGACTGAATGTGTATAGCTCTACCCCTTAAATATATGGTACTAACACTGCTGACATAGCACCGAGGTTTTGCCCACAGTCTAATTTAGAATGTTTAATGCAAATTAAGGAAATGCCCATCTGGTTACTTAGTACCTCATGTAGGAATTGAAGCAAACCCCAAATTGCCATTTAAAACTTCAAATCTAAGGTGAACCCACTTTGATATGTTCCCCGAGCTTATATGTGAAGGTATATCCTGATAGAATTAGTGGTATGGCTTAGGGGTGATTATACGATTTCTTACATATATATAACACGATAACCGATCTTGTTCGAAATAAAAGGTTTTTTCTGTAACAACCCACATATTTATGCTAATTAATTAAAATAGAAATTAATTAATAAATAATAAACAGTGAAAAATGGAACTTTTACAAATATAAAAATTTGGAAACGAAACTTATACTATTGGATTCGTTGTGATTTTCTGATCGTCTTCCATATATAAACTTTTTTAATTGGAGTTCAAACCAAAAAGTTATCAGTGTTTGAATTTTCATAGTTGGAAATAAATATATGTGAAATTAAGAAAATAATTTAAAATTAATTAATGATTGATTAACAACTATACAGTTAATAGTAGCTTAACGTTTAAGGAAATTAATTAAGGCATAAGATAACACTAGTTAACGATAATTGGAGAATAAATGATAACAAATCAATTAAATCGACCAATGCTCAAAAATACACTATTTTGGCCTAGTCAGGTTGACCATGACCTAGGCAAGATTGACCATGAGCAGTCGACTTGGGTCATGGGTGGTCGACCCTCCTTTTCTAGGAGACAGTGAAGGAATGGCGTGTGGTCCATATCTAATCCAGTTGCATCTGACGGTTAGCACTGAATTGAACCTCTATAAATTAGAACCTAAGGCTTCACTTTCAACTCATTATTTCTCTAATGAGCACAGAAGCTTTGCCATTTTTCTTTTTCCTTTAGAATTTCTAAATATAATGAAATAGATCTAGATTGCACAGATACACTATGAAGAAGAATAGGAAAGAACAGAAAAATAGGAAATAGGTTCAAATCAGGTTGCTACGTCAAAGGTAAACTTTTATATCTGGATCTAATCAATAAATCTAATTTTAAAACTCTTTTTCCTAATCCAATTTCTAATGAAATATGTACAAATACAGTATGTGGGTCAGAATTGGGAGTCAAAAAGTAGAAAATATAGATAATAGAGGGTTAGATCATGATCAAGACTAGAGATTTAGGAGCGCTAATAAAAAAATAAGTAAGAATATTGTATACATTTATAAAATATTAGATTTTATCATTGCAGATCTATTCCTATATGCCCGAGTCTGATAATTTAATTTTAAATGAATTTATATATATGAAATGTTGAAGACTGTAAATTTGCCTATAAGTTTGTATTGATAATTACAGAAGCGTATTAATTAGATTTAATTCAATAATTGTGAAATGGTTTTAGTTATCAATTTTACATTGGATTAGTTGATTGAAAATATAATGAATTGGGATTTCAATTATTTGAGATTGGTGATTGAGATTGCAAATAAAGTTGTGAACTTTTGGGATTCTGGTGATATTTTAATTCATTGGAATGTATATCATTGTAAGCGGATTACTATATACTATCAAATTTAAATTTAGCAAAAGTGTGATGTTTGAAATGACAAGAAACAAATATATGTCTATAAAAGAAAGAGATGTACAAAATAAAGATAGAAACTATATTTTGTACTTCTTTTTCATAAATAAAAAGAGAACTCCTCGTAATTACAACCATCGCACAAACCATCTCTTTGTGAAAAAATATAGAAATTTACTATGCAACAGTTAATTGTTAAAGTTTAAATTCCAATTTATTAAAATGCAATAGATCCTAAAGGTTTAATATTAAATAAGAATGAAACTAAAAAGTTAATATAGTGAAACCAATGAAAAGGAAGTCTTATCAATAGATAAGAAAACGAAGTAGGAAATGAAATGGATTAAGTTTGATAGAAATGAGTGAGTTAAATCTGATAACTTAATGAAATGGATTAGGTCTGATAATTAAATGAAAAGAATTATGTCTGATAATCAAATCCAATGGATTAAGTCTGATAATTAAATGGAATGGAATAGAAATCAAAGTTGAACTAATGAATGTAGTAGCAACGATATTAGTGACGGAAAATAAGAAATAGCAAATGAATTTGATAAGTGAAAAGTTAAAGGCATAGTAAAATGAAGACCTAAGGTCAAACATAAAAAATGTGGAGGCAGTAAAGAAAATGTAAGAAGAATAAATATACATGAATATGAAATATGTATATATGTAGACTTAAATATGTGTTTATAATTAGTATGAATAGTTATAAATATAGAGAATAGATGAATTAAGGTCATCAGATTGGATTAGGATTCTAGAAACATATCCAACCAATAGGACCCATGGAAAGTATACACTTGCGTATAGATGAAGGGATACCTTCAAGCCTGTGGGTACTTGGAAAGAAACCTCTGTAATTGCAGGCAATCGACGGACCTTTTATGGATGGTGAGACTGTACCAACAATAGCAATCTGCTTCAAATTTATTAGAGGAGATCGCACTAGGAAATCGAAGTGGATGATGGGTGGGATCAGACTTATGCAATAGGACATGCAAAGGCTGGCATGCGTAGGTACCAAAACAAAGGGTATGAGTTGCATATTTAGCGAGCTCAACATCGATCCCATGCGGTCAACGAAAAGGACAGGGTTACACCTAACTGATCTCTTCCGCCTACCAGGTTTGATTCGATTGAGTTATGCACTACCACAGTTGTTTGTTAGTATGTTTGATAGAACAAGGCTAGTTAATCCTACTAGATATTCCTTTAAAACACAGATGGGGTGGGGTACATGGGGCCGAAATCCACGATATATGAAGCACGTAAAGGTTAAAATCCCAAAAGAATACATGACTTTTTGTAAAGGCCCGCAAATCCGTACCCCTTTGAGCTGACAAAATCCCACAACACAATAGCCCAAAGTGGCACAAAAGTACGAGTCTTAGGGTTAAAGAAGAAAGAGGTAGAAGAAGAAGAACAAAAACAACATCAGAATCTCACATCGCAGCGGAGCAAAATATAATATATAATAACAGCTTTTGAATACAAAGAATCTGTACTGTTATATAAATACATACATACATATCAGAGTACATCAATCAATCATACATGTCCATACACAGCGGAAATAATACACAAATACAGGAATACGCTCTGCCATCCAGCTTGTCTTCTGAGTTCCAGCATATAACCTGAACCTGTTTAACTCGGTCTGACCCGAGCATCATATAAAACAATACCCGAGTCAGTCTGGAAAACCAGCATGAGAAAATCACACTCAATCAGATTATTAAAGTTTTAGAAAATTCTTTGAAATCAAAAGCATCTCGTAAGACCACGCCACAAATAAACATGTCGGGTTTTTACCTTACGATAGCTAATACACTTTTTATTAAAGTTCTCTGATATTATTACAGTGTCTATAGAAAGTAAAATAGAATCTAGCTGAAATGCTTGCATCTCACGTCTCAGCAATAGTTGGGTACAATCAAAACCGTACAGGCGCTTATTGGAGATTGGATTCCATACAATGGCAGGGCTACTGGGGTACCGCCCGTCACAGTACCTGGCCTAGATCAGAGTACCGAGGATTACTCCCTTCATCCTCTGCAACACAGGGCCAGAACCATTCCTTACTGAACAGTTCCAAATAAGTTCACCCCACGGTTGGCGCGACCAACCGCACACTAAGCCGAATAAAAAGGGACATCTAGACAGGGGGAACCTTACTCTCCAGTGGGCGCTACCCACGAAGCCTTGCTGCACCTCCCCTGTTTTAGCCATTTCCGGTCGATGAGGCTTGAGGCTAAACGTTACCTTTCAAGAACGTGTCCCACTTAGAATGCTCATCGTCCACCTGACGATGTTTTGAAAGCATTCAATCCATACAAGTTGCCCTGGGTCTGGACAAACCGAATCACCGTCTTCAACTCTTCACGGACTTCATTCGTTATCGTTCAAACCGGATGGAAGTGATTTCCGAGAAATTAATCTCCATCCCGGACTCTTCGAAACTATGAACGTATTGTCCAATATTGATAGTCGGTTATTTAACTATCAAATAATCATACACAAGCAACCATTAAATAATTTCCATAAATTATTTATCTCAAATATCATTCAGATATTAGTTCCATTTTAACCCATTTGAAATAAATTCTCAAAGTCCTTTTATTTCCATTCATTTAACTGATTTCTTATGCTCACCCAATTTGATTTACTCTTGGAAAATATCCTTTATTTCCTCATTCCTTCCTCAAAAATCAATTTATACTTCTGCCTATAAATTTTCCAACTCAATTTCTCCATTTTATAAGATTTCTCCTAAATCTTATCTCATTTGAATAAATTTTTCTTACCATCACAAGAGGATTTTAAATTGGATTTTAAAAACAAATTGAAAACATATAGATTTATAAAATAAGAAGTTATATTAAATATTAAAATTTATATCTAGTTATTTATAAGTTTCAAAGCTGGTTTTAGAAAAATTAGAGTTTATTACAAATAATTGCTAAACCTTCAAAAATACTATTTCGAAATATTTAAGTTCAATAATGATTTATAAAACCTATATAGTATAGTAATTTAAAATATTCTTTTTTAAAATAAATTATAATTTTAGAAAATCCAATATCCATTTATAAATACCTCTTGTCCACATTCACCTTTAGAAATATCCTACTATTTCCATTCAACAAATTTCATATCTCATTTATAAATTCCATTCATGAATTTATAAAATCTCCTTGAATTTTATTTATTATAAAATAGTTTGATTTAAAAATCCCATTTATTTCTTCCTATAAAGTTCCATATTGTACCATTCAATAAATTCCATTCATTATTAAATAAAATTTCCTTTTGACTCTTAATAGAATTTCTTATTCGTAATTCTTAATAGCATCTTCTTTATTTCCTAATAAATTTTCTTTTCTTTTCTTATTATTATTTCGTTTTATTTCCTTAGTAGACCTCCATTTCCATTCCTTAATATAATTCCATTTTCTTTAATCCACTTATCGATTACAATATTCGAGTATAAATTTATAATTTAAATTTTTCGAAACTTAACTTTATCATAGTAAAGTTTAACTTAAGTAAAAAAATATACCTTTGTTTCTTTTCTTCATTCTCAATTAAAGTAGATTCAAACTTTTCGATAAATATTTCTATTGAGTTTTATTTAACTTCCTTAAATTAATTTAGCTATGGTATTTAAATTTCCCGAATTTCAACTTCTCTGTTATTTAACAGTTAATAATTCAATTCATATATAAGGCCAGCCATCTCAATTTATCATTCTATCACTGAACAACATATATATGAGATAAAATAAATATTTTGAGGAATCCTGTTGGATCCCTCCAACCTGTTTCACTGCATCCACAGATGTTAGCACAAATAAAATACCAATTCCACTTCAATGGTGGAATATCACAGTATACAGGATTTATATATTACCATCCGCTATTATGCGGAGTATAGGGTCTATTTAATCTATTCACTAATTTTAATCATCATCCAAGCAATTCAACAAGTAAATTTAAATTCAACAATTTAAATTTAAATTCCACTGAGTGAGATTAACTCACCTTTGATTTTTATTTTGCCTCTCCAATTCCACCTTGACTTGTCCCCCTATTTTTTACCTTGTATGAACAATCGCACGGATTTTATTAATATTTGAACAGATTGAACAATTTATCATTTAATCAATTTATTTTAATCTAATAATTTAGTTTGAACCAATTTCCTTTAATAAATTCCTAGTAACTAAAATAATTAATTAGATCAATTAAACAAGTTAAAGCATCATTTTTAAAATAAATTAGGAAATACTTTCAAATGTGTATTACGTATATTTATTTCCCTTTTTAGCTACATATATATACAAAATAAATTATAGGTTTTCATAAATTTACTTTTATATAACTCCTATTGGTTTTGAATTCCTATTGTTATTATTATTTTTTTCTTCAAACCCTACCAATAAGAATATAATTTCTGTTTTCCGTAAAAATATATAAATATCTGCATTTGTATTATACTTTCCCTTTACTGCAGACCTATGTGCATATATATAAAACTAAAACTGCTGCAAACCTTTACTGTAATTGTTATTGTAATTTCTGAAATTAAAATTTTACACTCATTTTATTTTTATTCTAAATTATACGAACTCGGAAAGAAACATACCTCTCCCCCCAAAACCAAGAACAGTTGCAGGCCATCCTCAACGCCCTAGCCACCATCGGCCCGAGCTCGAGCAAGCCACCCAACCCCACGATGTTCGCCTGCGCACACGAGCATCACTGCTGTGGCCATCCAGATGCCATCACCCCAATCGCCGCGAGTCCTGCCGCTGCCCCAAATCCACCGCGCTCCTCCAGTCGCGAGTCGAACTCGCACCTGACTCCGGCCGCCACAATCGAGCGCCGCTCGACTTACTTCGTCTAACCCTAATTGCTCGCGCACGCGGCCTTCGATTTTAGGAAGAAATCAAAATCGCGGATATGTATTAAACGAGGCGGCCCTTTCCTTTTTTTTTTAATAAATGAACAATCTTCGTTCGTTCAATTTTTTTTTAATGCTGGGTCGAAACGGCTGTGAAAGAAAAAGGGAAACAAGAGGTCTTCGTTTGGGAAAATAGAAGAAGAGGGGAGGGGGTTTCGTGATAAAAAAAAGAAGCGGCCATTAATTATTTCTCGATTTGGAGCTGAGGAGATAAGAGAGCATTGCGTGATTTAAACGAAGAAAGGAGACAAGAAGGTGGCTCATACCAGACAAGGTCGGCTTGAGGTGAAAGAATTTGGCTATGATTTGATGTAGGATATTTTTAATTTAAAACGGTTAATTATTGCCTAGACGTTTCTATCTCGTACGGTCGCACGGTAGCTCCAAAAATTACGAAATTGAAATTCGGTAATAAATTCAATATTACGGATCTAACGGAACTGGTTTCGTCGAATTCCAAGACTGTGCCTCGGAAGGCTATTTTTAGACATCAATTTAAACAATGCATTTTTAAAATTGAACAAACCACTGTTAAATTCAATTTTAATCCATTTAAAACTTCCAGTATTATCAATATAAATTTATAAGTTGTTAAAATATTTCCAACATGCTAACAATTCCATATTTAAATAATTTACCCAATTGTCAATTACTATTTTAATAATTATTTAATTTATTCAATTAATTGTTGTATTTAAATCCTGAATCCTTTTTATTAAATAACACAGCTTTTCATATTCAAAGTCAAATTATAATTCAAATTAAATATTTAAATTCGTTTTAAATATCGCAAGTTAACTGTTGAAAAAGCCGGGTCGTTACACTTTATGGACTGGAGCTCGTTGGTGGGCACTATAGGATTTTCTCAAGTGATATGACAATCATGATGCAACGAGTTGGTGAATCCTTACACGGTTCTAAGCGATAGATACTAGTATGGATAATATCTAGGTCCATTAGTGGATGATGGGATATATATATATACACACTTATATATGTATGTATGTGTATATATATGGGGTAGATGAGAATGGCTCTTACGCAGCGATGTAGTCGTAGTGAATAATGATAAATCTAATATAACAGGAAATGGTGAACAATTGGCATAAGTTAGGGTTATGTATAAGATGTATAATTTACTAATCACTGGAATGTTTTTCTAAACCTCTTCATAATATAACTCATTGGATTTAGAAGGGCAGGTACCGGTATTGTTTTGGAACAATTGTCTGGCCGAGGCACTTGACGTTTGAAGTGCCAATTCTGGGCTAGTAGTTATTATGATCTATTATATTTACTTATTTCTAATATGAGTTATTATCATTACTGCTCTGATATAGCTTCTCTTTTGAAGGATACCAAACCAACGATCCATATTTAAGTGGACTTGGGTTTTCGGGTTAGTGAAAATCTAGACCCACTGGAGTGCAGGTTGGTACATTTTCTTTCTTTTATATATTTGAAATAATGTGTTATATTAATTAATTAATTTAAATAAAAGTATATTTAGTATAAAATCCATAAATGGTATGTTTTGTGATGGTAGTTACGAAATGTTGTAACCATGAGTAATTTATCGGAATGAAAACAAATTTACCATTTTAGTATTCCTAGTCAAGATGTATCGAGGCTGGATATCGATACAACGATCAAGAGAAGAGTACGCAGTAATCTATAAATGGTGGTGGTGTATTACTTATGGCTGTTGGGGACACCAAGGGGTTACATAGTGATAGTAATTAGTGAACTATGAGATGACTCATTCGGTAGTTTTTTATTGGTTAATATAACTAAGTTTAAACATAATATATTGATGTGATAATCTTATATAGTTCTCTTGACTTGAGAATATTACCGATCTTTGATATGAAAACTCTGCTTTGATTGTAGTCAAATCATGGTATGACGTCCATCTAGTGACTATAGTTTGGTTGAGTGGGAGTATTGGAAGTGAACCGCTATTTAAGCGAGGATTTGTCTCCTCGGTTATATAGGGTTAGTATCATGGTCCACTCAAGTCAGCTTAAAGTCAAAGTCTTTGGTCAGAGCAGTTCGATTAATGATAATTGTTATTATGAACCAAGTAAGTGATAAATATGGCCAAACCGTTACACCACCTATTAAATGATATGTGAACGTTAATATTCAAATTGTTCGATATTAGTCGCTGACTAAATTTGCATCTAATGAATCACACAACCGAAATGAATTGACCAAATGATTTAGTTAATTTATAATTTTTATAAATTAATTAAATCAATTATATGAAATATTAATTATAGAATTTGATTTTGATTTGATGAATAAATATTGTTAAATATATTTATAATGATTATAAATATATTAATCAATATACAATATCAATAAGCGTTAAATTGGATTTAATTGCATGATAGTTTATTTGGGCTCTAAATGGGCTTAAAACCCATTAAGATGGTTGGTAGGATCGGCTCATATAGAGGTAATAAGGTGCAGCCTAATGATAGTGTTGGAGAGGTTTGTATGGATGGCAAAGATGGAAGGAGAACAAGTAAAAGATCAGATTAAGATTTTCCCCTTCTATTACTCTATATAAATATCTCCACCCACATCCTTTTGAAGACATTTTTCTTTAATATACTCTAGGTGAACCCGGCAGACCGGTAAACTCCTGAGGAGAATTAAGTTGTGCTTGGCCGCTTTAACTCATGGCACTAGTAACAATATACCTTTTCAAGCTTTAGAAGTAGACATTAATACAGCCACAATATACACATGCAGAACAACCAAGTGCTGGAATGACAGATGGTTAGGGGAAAGAATAAGAAAGAAGACAAGAAGAAACTAAACAACACAGAATCTCATATCACAATGAATAATCTATAATATAACAATGATCTTTACAAAATAAAAATTCTATATACATACATTCATCAGAGTACTAGCCTATCATCTACCAGGACAGTTATAACACCCGTCGTTACAATTTCTGATAAATACAGCAAAACCATGCAGTGGTACATAGAAATATAGAGAGATATATCTTGGACCTCCAGCCCATCTCCTGAGCCCCAATGCATCCAAAGCTAATCTGAAAAATAAGCTCGGTCTAACCCGAGCATTATGAGAAAACAACACCCTGGTCAGTCTAATGAAACCAGTGTGAGAAAATTAAATCACAAGAAAATTTATTACACTTACAAATCCTTTGCAATCAAAGTTATCTTGTAACACACCGTTGCATATAAATATGGTGGGTTTTTCCTTTACGATAACCAAATATTTTTAATATAAAATCCAATAATACTATAGTAACATCTAAGGGTTTAAAGTAAATATATCAAGTAGCTGTGATTGTGTACATGACAACAACAATAGGTATACAAATAAAAACCGAAGGCTCTTATTGGAGAATGGATTTTCAAAAAATGGCAAGGTAAGGGACTACCTTCGGAAAATCTGCACAACTCTAGATAAAATATACAGTGAGATCGAAAACCTTTCGACCACGAAATGACAAGGCCTGCGTACTCCTTACTGGATAGTACCAAATATGATCACCCCTTAGTTGTTATCAATAATCAAAAAGGGACCCTGAAGCATACATATAGATATCTATAGATCTTGGCGATGATTGTACTCTAATGGGAGCCACCCACTTAGCCTTACGACCTACCCTGTTTTTGCCATTCCCAGGGTATGAAGTTTGAGAGGCTATGATTTTCTTTTCCTCGGAGCAGACCATCTTGTAATGTTAACACTTCCCTCTAGGAAGAAATGCAATGCCAGCATTCATCCATACAAGTTGTCCTGGGATCGAACAAACATTCAACACTTACCATCTTCCATTTTGGAATCTCCCTCAAAATGAATAGTATAGCATCGTGGCATACTTCATAATGCTCCATTATGAATGTTTTTAGATTGGAATGGTTCAGATAAATCAACTTATCTGAAACCGGTGTCTGCCAATTAAGCAGTAATTTCTGGCTAACTAAATTTTGGTCCTTTGGAAGTATGCAACAAGTATTTGAGTCCTCACCATGGAACTCGAACATACACAACATACTTCCCGAGATAAAATAGGTGTAGATTTTATAGTCAGTTATTTAACTATCAAGTACATAATCAAATAATAATCTAGAGATTTAATTTTTCCATAGCAACCAATAACCTCAATGTCAGTCCGTGAGATGATGGTTTTGATGACAACAACCTTAGAATAGATTATAAAATATAAATACTAACAGTATAAGTTTAGATATATATGTATATGCAGGATTTAACCATGCAGGTACCAAGAATGTAGACTGTACAGTATAGAGATTCAAGATATCAAGATTGAAGACTCATGAGTATCAAGATTATCAAGAGTTCAAGATTTCAAGTAATTTATTTTTTAACTAGGAATTTTGTTAAAACTCCTAGAAAAGCACTGGCATCTTAAAATCCAATTTATTCGTGGAATGGAATCCACTTCGAGCCTGTTAAAGGGATGGAACCCTAAGTAGGATGGAACCTACGAAAAATCTAGTGGAACATTGTTTTGTATCCGCTATCTTTTATTCAAAATGATTTTTCAAAATTATATCTTGTTTTCAAAATAATTCAAAACCTTCCTTTTAAAAAGCATCAAAAACATCTATCCTGATTTTAAATACTTTTAACCTCAAAATCATCTTTAATTTCAAAGTCAAATTACTTCTGATTTTAAATTATCTTTTAAATAATATATTTAACTTTTAAATCTTTATAATTAGATTTAAATAAAAAATTATAAGTAAAATTTTGTATATATTATTCTTTATATTTACTTATGAATTTTAACTATAGTTAAGTATATTTATAAAGTTTAAAATAGTTTTAATATAAAATAAAAGTTATTTTCAAATAAAATCAAAACACCAAAAAATCCTTTGGGATGTCGACATGCCCAAGTACCCCATGTCGACATGGTGTCAGTTGAGTTCAAAATTTAAATTTCAAAAGAAGTGTCTATTCGTTATAACTCTTCATGAATGGACATGGCTGTTGTTCTTCTATAAATAGGGGTTAGTTTCAACGAATTTTATATCAGATTTTCTGGTTTTTCACTTCTTTTCTTCTTACATATTTCTTAATACATATTCTTACCATTACTCTGCCGAAATCAACATTGAATCGAACTCGATCATTCGTAGTTTGATTCTCTATCACTATCTCAACAAGATCCTCAGTTCTATTCAGAGTTATAGGCTTTTTGTAATCAACTTAGCGAGAAAAGGTGTGATTGTAGCCTTGGAAATCAATCAAGCGAGATAAGGTGTGATTATAGCCTTGGGAAATCGATTGGGTGAACTTATTGCCTGGGAAATCAAGTATCTCTACCCAGAGGATTGTGATTCTGGAGGATGTACCTCGTTGCCTTGAAATCGAGGGTATAATTGTAAAGATTGTTTTTGAAAGGAAATCCGTACTTGTTGTGCGGGACTGGATGTAAGGTAACTCCGAACCAGTATAAAATCCGGTGTGTCCTTTACTGCTTTTACTTTATTTCTACATATGTGTTTGTTTCTGTGATCATATCTGTGTTTGAATATTGCATACATCTGTGTTCAAATTAACATAAACTCAAAATGATTTATTAATTCTTTATAAACACTATTCACCCCCCTTTACTGTTAATCCTAGCCTAAAGATCCGTAATCCGCATTTCTCACACTCAAAATAAGATTTCATTTCTTAAAATCTCCTTACAAACATTTATCAAAATGTTCTTATACTTATCTCATTAACATAAATATATCCACAAAATATCTCTGAAAGCTTTCTTATTTCAGAATCAAATTAAAAAGATCAAACAAACGTTTTTTAAATTAGAGATAAGAATAACCACAAACACTATTTCTTTAGTGCTAAGCATGCAATGGAAGTTATACACCACCATAATTAAGAAGATCTGTTAAGGGAAACCTCATTTCAAATTCTTTTATAAATCTCTTAAATAAATCCTTTTAATAAATCTATTTCATTTATAAATCTCCTTTTCTTAAATTCTGAATCCATTTATAAAACTCTTTCATAAATATCTAAAAATAATTTATAAAACTCTATTATAATATCCAAAATCATTTGTAATACTTCTTCTATAAATATTCAAAATTATTTATAAAACTCTTTTATAAATCTCCAAAACCATTAATAAAAATACTTTTGTAAATCTCTATTATTATTTATACAACTCCTTTAAAAATCTTCATTATAAATTTCCTTTTTAAAATATCATTTGCAAATCTCCTTTGAATAATCCTTTATAAAATATTATTTACAAAATATCATTTATAAATACCTCTATCAAAATAATTGGACACTTACAAAGTCATTTAAAACATTTATCCTCAAATTGATATAGAATTAAAGTCAATTAAAATTTATAATTTTACAAATTTGAAAGGAGGCTTAGTTACCATAATGGTACTAAATCAAGTTACAAATTTAATTAAATTTTACATCCAAGTCACGTAACAGTTATTTACATAAGCCATCATATACATAAATAAAATTCACAACAAATTAGGAATAACATGGCAATACAAACCAAAAAGGAGACATATTTCTAGTTAACATAATATCAGGTTGGTGATTCGTCCTGCTAAATAGATGTCCCAACAACCCATTAAGTTTAGTTATAGTAGAACTGTAACGACCCGTAAAATTCAGTAATTTAAAACTTTTAATTTAATAAGATTTTGGTGATTTAATATGGAAAGACATAACAATTTTGTAACGTTTGCGATTTTTCGACGCTCGAAAACCGATATCAATACGTCTGTATCAACTACCGAGCAATCGAATGCCGAAAAACATTAATGTTATGATTAAAGAAGAAGAAAAAGATAGAAGAAGAGAGAAGAGATAGAACAGAACAGAAAGAAACAACAGAACAATATCAGAATCTCACAATCGCAGCAGAACAACATATAATAGATAAATGAATAATCTTTAAAACAAAGAACTATGTCAGTTATTATATTACATCACATTACATAACATTATATCATCAGAGTGTACAACAACAAACAGCGGAAAAAAAATACTATATACTAGTTGATATGCCATGCCATCCAGCTTGCCTCCAGATCTCTACAGCAACTCCCAATTCCAGAATGACCTGATAACCTAACTCTAAACTTCCCGTGTGAAAATTGGTGGGCACCCAGAGTTTAGTAAGGAAACAATAAACTCCAGGTCAGTCATGGGACTGGTGTGAGAACTTAAAACAGTTTGTCTTTAAAAACAAACAAAGGTATATTTCAAAATAGATTCGCAATGCTTTTTGGAAAATGAGACTACCATAAGGCCTCCCGCACACGCACACAATGCAAACGCAGAATCAGAGGAGATTTCTCCTTATGATAGTCAAAGATGCTTGATACGCATTAAAAAGAAATATTTGATATTATTGCTAGTGCATAGTGTAGAAAACATTTCAAAAGTATAATATAAATCTTAGCCAGCATAGGCATTCCGCACTTATGCCTACTATAGCTACCATCTAAACAGTGGTGACCACCATAAGTAAATGATAGGTTCTACAACTAAAACCGTACAAGATCGTATTGTTTCTTTGGATTTTCAACAAATGGTCAGGCCAAGGAACTTCTTATTGCCACATGGGTACGCCTCTGAAAAGACGACCCGAGAACCTAATCGGATCTCTACCAACACAAGGCCGGGTTACCCCTAATTGGGTAACTACTGACACGAATATGTCATCCCCCGATCGTAACCGATCTATATCCGAGGATCCTCGATTCCAACAACCACAAAGTAATAAATTTGCAGCAACAACATAGGTTAAATATCTGGGCTCCATACCATGATACCACCTCTATCCAAAAGGAATGGAATACACTAAAGGGGCGCTACCCCCTAATAACCTTGCTGCATCCTTCCTGTTTTGACCATTTCCGGGGTGTGAGGTCTGACGAAGTCTCGTCCACAAAGCTATGCTTTATACAAAAGCTGTGCTTTGTTCAACAAATAATCAGCAACACTTTATATGCCACATTACCAAATTGGGAGTGTATCACTAGTAACCATCAACTACATAACCTCTAAGGGTGTGAAGCTAAGAGAATAAATTCTCCGCCACCAACGGAAATATATTTGATAGAAACTACCTTTACATCTCAAATTGTAACGTCAGACACACATCCATACAAGTCCGTTCCGGGATCGAACGGAACTGAAGGCACTTCCAAAGAAGCCCTTGAAATCCGGATATTCACTAATCACGACCGGACTTCCCATCACAAAGGGTAATAAATTTCTATATCGGAGATCAGCCGATGCATAAACATTCGACGGTAATCCTTCCGTTTTCACAAATATTCGGTCTTCAACACCGGTCATCAAATGCAATCCATAACGACGTATCACATATTCAAAATGGGTAATACGACCCAAAGCTCCTTTCCCGGCTAATCCGAATAGTGAGCGCTTATTCTAAAAATAAGTATAGCATTCAAATTCAAGCAAATCACAACAAATGCATATTTAAAGGTAAATATTGATAGTCGGTTATTTAACTATCAATAGGTATGCACAACATCACCAGATTCCAAATAATTTCCCAAATTATTTATTTTCCAAAAATATCTTTACAAGATATATAATTTCAATACTTCAAAAATAAATCAACGTTTATTTTTAAAAAAATTCCCCTTTCCCTTATAAATTCCATAGTGAAGTTACATTTCAAAATATCTACTGATATTCGATTTTCAAATCGATTACAAATATTCACTTTCAATTTATCTTTAGAAGATCAAATATCAAAACATTTCATTTCATATTGGAAAACATTTCCGTACTTATTTAATAATGATAAGTAAGTCACAAATCCATTTATTTTCAACATTTAGAAAATTTTCGATATACTTAAATCACAGTTAAGTACATATTTTATTCTTTAAGGAAAACTTTCTCTCAAACACATTTATTTGGGTCAAAACGAATGTTGCGTAAAACACCGTTGCGACAACCCAAAATCACTGGTATAGGGATTCGAAATTAAAATAGATATATAAATCCCAATACCATACAAAATATTTCCTTTCGAAAATCATTTACTATAACAGCAGTGTTATAGTCCACTATTTCCTTATTTCTCGAAAACGTCTATTTCAACAATGAATGTTGAAACCTATGTATTCGATATTTAACACAATTTAATACATCGTTAAAACAATTAACTTCATTTTATAATATAGCTTTCTCAAAACATATCCATTTTATTTTGTAATATATTCACTGTCCAAAATCGTGAATATACTTCGTTAACCAATTTCAATATTCTACGCATTTAATTCAGAATTATCCACTGTCCAAAATCATGGATATAAATCTCTAACCAAATTCAACACTTCCACATATTTAATTAAAGGATTATCCACTGTCCAAAATCGTGAATATAATTCCTTTAATAATTTCTATATTTACTTATCAAATTTATTTGATTATGGATTTATAAAACAATGATTATAAATTCTATTCCTATTTATAAAAACTTTGATTTGTGAATCTCCTTTATTAACCAATTCAATTTATAACTCAATTTTTACACCAAAAATCTAATTTATATGTTAATTACTTATAAATCTTTTATTTTACAAAAATCTATTCATTTTATAACTTCACAATTTATAAATTTATAAATTTCATTCACTTATGAAATCCATTTTTATTTCATTTTAACACTTAATAAAACTCGTTTTATAATTTCAATATTTTAATTTATAAATATCAATTTTATAAATCTTTTTATATAACCGTTTATAATAATTCAAAAATCCCAATTTAAATAAACCAATCCTTTTAATAATTTACAAATCGTTATTTAGTGTTATTTTCCAAAAATCATAACTTTTATAACAATAAAATTATAACGTTTATTTATTTTAACAATTCAAAATTTAATAAACGTATACTTTCAAAAATAACTTTAAAATCATTTTAAATTCAAAATCGTTACTTTAATATTTTTAAAACTCCAAAAATAGGCCAATGCTGCAACAACAACAATATATCAATCACGACAATCAAAACATCATATATCAATATGATAATCAACAAATATCACAATATTTGAAAATAAATCAATACAGTTGAGGAATCTAGTTGGATCCCTCCAACCTGTTTCCCTGCATCCACAGATGTTAGCACAATACCAATTCCGTTCCAATACAGAATATCACGGTATATAGGATTTATAAAATACTACCCGCTATTATACGGCGCAATATGGTCTCAACCGCTATATACTGCAGGAAATCAACTCCAAGTACATAAATAATACCAATTTCACTTTGTAGTGAAATATTCGCGGCATATGTTTTTAATAAATAACCTCCGCTTAATATACGGCGTATAATGTCTATTTTAACAATCAATATATAATAATTCATCATCCAAGCATACAATCAACAATTTTAAATCTAACTATTTAAAATTTAAATCGAAACAGTTCGATTGAGTGAGAAGTTCTCACCTTGATTTCAATTCAGTTTCAGCGTTTTATTTCGAATAAAATTAAACGTGCGTTTAATTTTACCCGAAATTCAAACTATCTCCAAACAACTCCAATCCAGTTTCATAGCGTAGTGCTTGTCTATACGATTCCAATGCAATTAGTTTCGTCCGAAACAGACCTCATATCAAAAAGTTATGTTATTACAAAGTTTACACGATTTAATACAAAATTATTTACTAATTTCTTTTTAAATTTTAAACCTTTATCCATCTCTGCCGTTGCTTCTAGGAGACCAAATCCAGGCCGTCCCTTTTATCTTCTCCCTCCATCAGGTTTTCAACGTAAAAAATGAACCTATTAGCCGCCTACCATCATTGAATTTTCGAGCCTCCTACGTCGTAATATATGACGATCAAACTACACCGAGACGAAGCCCTTGCCATGCTCCACCTTCACCCATAAACCGGTCATGCTCGGCCATCATTCGCCTTGGGAAAACATGAACGAACGACATACGTTCGAATGCCTATTGCCTTTGATTCATAGCACTATTCTCGATCAACTCCGCATGGATCTGAAGCTCTTCCGATGCTCTTCAACTTTGCTTCAGAAAGTTTTCAATAATATCAAGTGGATTGAAAGAGATTAAGGAGAGAAGATCGAGCATTTTTGGCCATTAATAGAAAAGTGGCGGTCTGACCTAGAAATCAGTGTTTTGTTGCAATTTGTGAAAATGGGGGGTCTTTTATAGAAAATTTGCAAAACACTATTCATCGAAAATTTTCCAAACTCCAAACAAGGCGTGCCGTTTGGCGTTTCTAGGTTTTACCCCGCGTTCCGAACACAATGGAACGTGTTTCGAAAGCTAATTCCATCGTATGTGCAGGTTACGGAAATAAACGATCAATTTTAAATTAAACCGATTAAACGAATTTCTATGCGTTTTGGCTTGCTCCGGACAAACGGTAAATCCGATTGACACGAAATTTATAATCTTACAATAATACTACATTACGGATCCGATGAAATTGGTTTCGTCGAAATCCGAGACTGTTTGAAAAATGACTATTTTTACACGTCAATTAAATATTAAAATATTCAATTTTCACAAATTAACTTTTAATTCGATTTTAAAAGTTCTATAACATTATTATATCTCCAATATGATATAATAAAATTTTCCAAATCAAGTTTAATCATATTATACCCAATTTCCAATTATTCCTATAATTTCAATGTTAAATTATCGATTAAATTACCAAATTAAATCCAGATATTCAACAAATAAATTCATTCGACTTATAAATTTTACTTATTAATATTTAAAATCAATTAAATATACGAATTTTAATTAATAGAAATTCCGGTCGTTACAAACTTCCCCCCTTAAAAGAATTTCGTCCTCCAAATTACCAAGTAAGAAAAAGTTCAGAAATCCATTAACTTTTCAAAACCATTTAAATTAGATTTAAAATTCATTTAAACCTTTTAACTTTTCCAAAATCCATAGTTAAACTTCTTACAATAACTTCACTAAGTTTTCAACCCTCTACTTAGTTATCTTTTCAAAAACCAACTACTATTGTTTAACTTCCAATTCCAAATCAAATTTATAGTTTTCAAAAAAAATTCCAATTTTTTTCAAAAATAATCTAATGCCGTAAATTTTTAGAAAAATTCGCCGGAGTCTCCTTTGCGCGGTTCGATCGTAGTAGGATCACAACAAATATATATATATATATGTATATATCGACCCACCCGGTCGGAAAAATAGAAAAACAGTTCATATTTCCTATTTTTATTGCGTAGGCGTACCTTTTTAGCGTTTTTAAGCAAAGCAGTTATTTATTAGCATTCTAGCGTGACCAAATCCAGCTAACTACTGCCCGGTACATGTACTTACTTAATTCAAACATGTAAGTGACATATATAGGAAATTCATTTACATTTCACTAATTTTCAATAGAAAACATGTAGTCTTCATAAGCAATGCAATCAAAATAATTTCCATAAGCATTCTATAAGGTTTCGATACAAATTTTTATTTGCTTACAACCAATTTACATTAGTTTACTTTCAATTCAATTCAATTACATAGCTTTCCATTTATCAATCCAATTTCATTAACATTGAAGAAATTATATACAATCAACTAACATTCATATAACAACCAATGTACATCCAATACGACCAAATTCATTCAATTTACTTTACTTTACATTCAATTTGGTTCAACACATTTAATTAGCTTTAATGAATTCACACTTTCATTCATTATTTCATTTTACTATTTTACTTCGATACCAAAATCAACTTCATTCAACATTACTCAAGTTATATTCCATTTCAAACATCATTTGTTTAACTTAACTTAAAATTTCACTTATAAATCCAATTCAGATTTCAATTCTAAAGTAAATTCTATTTAACTTTTGCCAAAGCTAAATTTATTAACTCATATTATAAGTTCAAATCTTATTTCACTTATATTCATCAATTTCAATAGCTTATCTAATCCAAATCAATTTATTTAACTTTCCTTTAGTTAAATTTCGAATCACATGACAACTTAAATTTATTTCAACTTGGATTTTAATTTCAAATTTGTTTATCACAATAAAACTTCAATTTCAATTTACTATGGTAGCAAATCCATCACATAGAGACTCGAAAAATGATACTGATGATGATGCAGTCATCACCCTTATTATTTTCCAGTAACAATAGTGAATTCAGTGCTTAATATTCTTCCAAAATTTTCCTTTTATTTATAAATCATATTTACAAATCTTTTGCCTATAGAATTTCACTATTTAACTTTTAATTTTGAAAAATAACTTCCAAACTAAACAAAATTCAAAAACTTTCAAATCCATAGTCCAAATTCATTTTTATTTACAACTCATATTTCTAAATATATTCATATAGTTTCACCTTTATATACAAGATTACTTCATAATTGTAAATCATATTAATTATAATTCCATACTTAATAATTCAATTGGTTATACAATTATTCTTTTAATATATATGTTTTATTTAACTTATTCAAACAATTTTATTACCTTGCATATATCTTACATTTTCAACAACCAAACAATCAATTTATATACACTCTAATAATTTCAGAAAAATTATTCCTTATATATAAAATATAATCGAGGTAAAATTATTTCATTTACCTTATTTTAAAATGATATCGTGTCAAATTATTCTGTACAAGTGTTTAGAGATCCCTATCAATAACGTTAATTACTCGTATTGACCAGAATCCATATACCACTCAACAAACCAATCATCACAATATAAAACAATTTATATTCACTAACAAATATGCGCTCGTATCTATTATTACACTCAAACTCATTCTAGAGTACCACAGACTCTATCTCTAATGAGTAACACCCAACAGAGCCATGGTTGTCACTTAACCATATGCTCTGATACCAAATGTAACTTTTGCGATTTTTCGACGCTCGAAAACCGATACCAATACGTAAACTAAATCAACTGCCGAGCAATCGAATGCCGGAAAACTGAAATGTTACGGTTAAAGAAGAAGAAAAAGATAGAAGTAGAGAGAAAAGATAGAACAGAACAGAAAGAAACAACAGAACAATATCAGAATCTCACAATCACAGCGGAACAACATATAATAGATAAATGAATAATCTTTAAAACAAAGAACTATATCAGTTATTACATTACATCACATTACATTACATTATATCATCAGACTGTACAACAACAAACAGCGGAAAAAATAATACTATATACTAGTTGATACGTCATGTGATGCAGCTAAGGCCAGAGAAGAAGTTGTGCAAACTTTAATTCCTGAAAACATGAGTTTGTGGTGTAGTGTGATGAGTCGTTCACGACTCAGTGAAGGCTTGGGTCGTTGCCGAGCTAAGGAAGGAGGGCCACGAGTTAACAAGCTAAGGGGGAAGGTAGGCCGAGTTAACGAGACATCGGGCTTGAGTCGTCCACGACCTAACTGTGACAATCTAAGTCGTTTACGACTTAACGGGATAAAGGACAACGGGTTACAGGAACAAGAGCCTATTTTAGGTCGACCCCGACCTAAGGAGGAGAAGCTACGACTTAAGAGCCTAAGTCGGCTACGACTTAATAGAAGAAGAAGCAGTCACGACCTAACTAAGTCGTTGAGGAGCGCAGGGAGATTGGACTTGAGTCGGCAGGCGCTTAAGTCGGCCATATGAGCAGATGTGTTGTTGGCCTTGAGGCGTTAGGTCGTATACGACCTAACTGTTGTATCTGTGTGGTTGATGAGTCGTGTACCTGGTGTTGTAGCTTGAGTCTTTTAGTCGTTGAATGTGAGTCGGTCGTGTATATATATGAGTCGTCAGTTGTGTTAGGTCGTACCTAGTTAGGTCGGCCGTATGTCATCAGTTGTTAAGTCGTGTGTCTTGAGTTAGTTAGGTCGGCTGGCGACCTAGTGAGTCGTTTGCATGTGCTATGTTGAAAAGGGAGTTGAGTCGTTTTGTGTTAAGTCGGTCACGACTTAAGAAGAGTCGTAGGTCGACAACGACTTAGGGTCTGGGTCGAAAACTCTATAAATAGGGGCGTGTGTTGTACATTTGTGGGTTGTTGAATATTGAATAAAATTCTCTTTTGTTAGCTTTGTGCTTTCATACCAATTGGTAGTTGAGTGTAATCTCCTATCTCCTCTTTCGGTTAATCGAGTGCACTCGATTCAACGATCGTAGAAGCCGATTCACGGAATCTAGTGCGCTAGATCAACGTGCGAAGAATCGTAGATCTTTGAACACGGTATAGTGCGCTATCAACGTGTTTGAGATAGCTAGAGTTCGGTATCTTTGGATCAACGAACTTGGGAATTTTGGTATCTTCAACTCACCGATTGCTACATTTCACCGATTGAAGTTTTGTTTGATTAATCCGCTACGTCAGTTTTGGTATCAGAGCCATACTTAGCCAATCGTAGCTAAGTTGATTCTTGGAGCCAAGTTTTTGAAGTATTTGTAGTTTGAAGTTGTTCATCGTGTTCATATTGAAGTTGCATCAAGTTTGAAGAATTTGATCCATTCTATTTTTGGATCAAAAGGTGCAAAGGAGTTTGAAGTTGAAGTGATTGAAGGCCGTGTATACTTGAGTGAAGTAGCCGAGCCTAGGGAGGATCATTGGAAGTTTGCTTCGAGCTAAGTAGTGAAGTCAAGCCGAATTAAGTCATAGCCGAGTCAAGGGTTGAGCCGTGTAGAACCATTGCCGAGCTAAAGCCTTGCCGAGTCAAGTGTTGAGCCGTGAATTGTTGTTTGTGAAAGCTTTTGAAGTCTTGTGTTCGAATTGTTGAAGTTTTTTGAAGTTTTCAACCATGCCACCAAGGAGAGCTAATCGTCATCAAAACGTTGAAGCTTTGTATCGAAGAGAAGAAGCCGAGCTTATGGAACAACGTATTAACGAGAAATTTGATGAAGGCATTGGAAAATTGGAGAGATTGATGAATGATTTGAATCAAAGAGGAGATCACCAAACTCGAACCATGGAGGAAACCGAGTTTCGCCATCGGTTATGGAAGCGAGGAGGGTATCGCCACATTCTTGTAGAGATAGAAGAGAGACATCAATTTCATCACGAAGAGATCATCATGACTATGCACATGAAGAGAGAAGAAGTCAACGTGAATTTGACCATGAAGCATATAGAGATGAAGAGAGACATAGTCAAAGAAGCATGCATGAGCGAAGAGATGATAATGGTCGAGATCGATGTAGGCGTACTTTTGATTTTGTTGAAGAAGGAGACAGAGCTAGTATTCATTATCGAGATCGAGACCAAGTTCGGAATTCTTATCGGGATGTTGAAGATGATCGACGTTGGGAATCGGGTATGAAGTTGGAAATTCCAGAATTTAAAGGAGGGATGGTTGCTGAAGAATTTCTTGATTGGGTTTCAAATGTTGAAGAGATCTTTGATTTCAAGGAGGTTCCTGAGCATAGAAGAGTGAAGTTAGTTGCTACTAGGTTGAGGGGGAGAGCTTTGGCATGGTGGCAGCAAACTAAACTTACTCGAGAACGGATGGGGAAGTCAAAGATAGAATCATGGGAGAAGATGAAGAAGTTGATGAGATCTACTTTCTTACCTTACAACTATCAGTCACTTATGTACCAAAGGTTGCAGAATCTGAGGCAAGGGACAAAATCTGTTAGTGATTATGCTGATGAATTTTACCAACTCATTGCCAGGAATGATATCATGGAGACAGAAGAACAGCTAACTGCTAGATTCATTGGGGGTTTGAGAATGCAGATCCAGGATATGGTTAATATGTTTGATCCTAGATCAGTTGCCGAGGCACATCAGAAAGCGTTAGCTTGGGAGAAACAAGGAAGGCGTGGAGGTGGTGTGTTTACTAATTCTAATAATCCAATGAAGGGTGCCGGTGGAAGTTCTAGTGTTCCTAAACCTGTTACAAAGCCAGTGGTGAAGGAGGTTGAGAAGGCGAAGGCTAGTAGTGTTTTCAAATGTTATAATTGTCAGGAGTTGGGTCACAAAAGCAACGAATGTCCGAAGCCGAAGAAGAGAACCATGGTTGCAGAAGTTGAGGAGGATGATGGTGAGGAAGCAGAATGTTCAAATGTACCTTATGTTGAGGAGGAAGAAGAAGTGTCGGGTGATGAAGGATGTAATCTTATGATGAGGAGAAGTTGTTTGACACCAAAGCAAGAGGAGGATTGTAGTTGGTTGAGGAGTAACATATTTCAGTCGACATGCACTATTCTGGGGAAAGTTTGCAAGTTCGTTATTGATGCTGGAAGTTGTGATAATATTATTTCTACCGAAGCAGTTAGAAAGTTGAACTTGAAGACTGAGAAACATCCTAAACCGTACAAGCTAGCATGGTTAAGGAAGGGTGGAGAAGTGAAAGTGTGTCGAAGGGCTTGTGTTAATTTTTCGATTGGGAAGAAGTACAAAGATGAAATTTGGTGTGATGTTGTGGACATGGATGTTTGTCATTTGTTATTGGGCAGGCCATGGCAGTTCGATAGAGCAGTTCAACATGACGGTCGTGCCAATAGTTACAGTTTCATGTTCGAGGGTACTAAAATCACATTGGTTCCCAAGAGACAGCAACAGAAGGAGAGCAACCTAGAAGAGATTGAGGAATTCAAAACTCTGTTGACTTTGAAGGAGTTTGTCAAGGAAGTGGAGGAAGAACCTGAAGTATTTTTGTTGATTGGGAGAGAGAGTAGTGAAGAAGTTCAGATTCCAGAAGAAGCAAAGCCGATTTTGAAGGAATTTGAAGATGTCTTTCCAGAGGAATTGCCTAAGGAGTTACCGCCACTTAGAGACATTCAACATCAAATTGATCTTGTTCCGGGAGCAGTGTTACCACATCGACCACATTACCGAATGAGTCCGAAGGAACATGAGGAGTTACGAAGGCAGGTGGAAGAGTTGTTGGAACAGGGACGTGTTCAGGAAAGCTTGAGTCCTTGTGCCGTGCCAGCATTGTTGGTGCCAAAGAAGGATGGAACATGGAGAATGTGCACAGATAGTAGAGCTTTGAATAAGATCACTGTTCGTTATAGATTTCCTATGCCAAGGTTGGATGATTTGCTGGATCAGTTGAGTGGGGCAACTATATTTTCAAAAATTGATTTGAAGAGTGGTTATCATCAAATTCGAATCAGACCTGGAGACGAATGGAAGACAGCTTTCAAGACAAGAGAAGGGTTATACGAATGGTTGGTTATGCCGTTTGGTTTGTCAAATGCACCTAGTACATTCATGCGAGTGATGAATCAAATCTTTAGACCGTTCATTGGGAAGTTCGTCGTGGTTTATTTCGATGATATTCTGATTTATAGCAGGAGTACGGATGAGCATGTTCTACATTTGAGGGAAGTGTTGATTATTCTTCGTGAAGAACAATTTTATGCTGCTACAAAGAAATGTGTGTTTATGACGCACAGTGTTTTATTTCTGGGTTATGTTGTTTCAGGGAAAGGTATTCAAGTTGACCAGAGTAAAGTTGAAGCAGTCAGGAATTGGCCACAGCCAAAGACAATTACAGAAGTGAGAAGTTTCCATGGGCTAGCGTCATTCTACCGGAGATTCATTCCACACTTCAGTAGCGTGATGGTTCCAGTTACTGATTGCATGAAAGGGAAACAGTTTATATGGTCAGAGGAAGCGGGGGTTGCCTTTGAGAAAATCAAGGAATTGTTGACGTCTGCACCAATTCTTGTTCTACCTAATTTTCAGTTGTTGTTTGAATTACACACTGATGCTTCAAAGGTTGGTATTGGAGGAGTTCTTAGTCAGAATGGGAAGCCAGTTGCTTATTTCAGCGAAAAGTTGTCAGGGACAAAGATGAGATACAGTACATATGACGTTGAATTCTATGCTGTTGTACAAGCTGTTAAGCATTGGAGACATTACCTATTTCAGAAGGAATTTGTTCTTTACACCGATCATGAAGCTCTGAAACATTTACAGGGACATGATAAAATTTCAGCGAGACATGCATCGTGGATTGCTTATTTACAGCAGTTTACTTTTGTCGTTAAGCACAAATCAGGGGTGACAAATCGGGTAGCTGATGCTTTGAGTAGGAGGAGTCATTTATTAACGACAATGAAGGTTGAAGTGACAGGGTTTGAATTACTTCCAGAGATGATTAAAGAGGATCCTTACTTTGTGAAATATGTTGAGAAAGTGAAGGATGGGAGTACCGATGAATTTATGTTGGTTGATGGTTTTCTGTTTAAAGGGAATCGTTTGTGTATTCCAGACTGTAGCTTGAGATTGAAAATTGTCAAGGAGTTACATGAGGAAGGGCATGTAGGCCGTGATCGTACTTTACGGTTGATTTCACAGTCTTACTTTTGGCCGTCGATGAGAAAAGAGGTTGAAAGATTCGTGGAGAGATGCCATATTTGCCAGGTGTCAAAAGGAACAGCAACGAATGCAGGGTTGTATATGCCATTACCAGTACCATCTAAGCCATGGGTTGATATTAGCATGGATTTCGTTTTGGGTTTGCCAAGAACTCAAAGGGGAAATGATTCGATATTTGTTGTAGTGGACAGGTTTTCGAAGATGGCACATTTTGTTGCTTGCAAGAAGACGGCGGATGCTGTTCGTGTTGCGCAATTATTTTTCAAGGAGATTTATCGACTTCATGGATTGCCAGAGTCTGTTGTGTCGGATAGAGATACTCGTTTTCTGAGTCACTTTTGGTTGAGTTTGTGGAAAATGGTGGGAACGAAACTGAAATTTAGCAGCGCTTATCATCCACAAACAGACGGACAGACGGAAGTTGTTAACAGGTCATTGGGAAATTTGTTGCGATGCCTTGTACAGGATAATTTGAGAAATTGGGACATGAAATTATGCCAAGCTGAGTTTGCCCATAATCATGCAGTGAACCGTAGCACGGGATTCAGTCCATTTCAGATCGTATATTCAAATTTGCCCAGGGGACCGTTGGATTTAGCAGTAGTACCACAGTCGAAGGGAACAGTTAAACGAGCTGCTGATTTTGTTGATGAGCTGACTGAATGTCATAAAGTTGTTCAGAAACGATTGGAGAAATCGAATGAGAAATATAAGAAGTTTGCAGATTCGAAAAGACGAAACGTTGAATTTAAAGAAGGTGATTTAGTTTATGCTGTATTAACGAAGGATCGTTTTCCGGTAGGTGCTTATAATAAGTTGAAAGCCAGGAAAATTGGTCCTGTCGAAATTGTGAAACGAATTAATGACAATGCTTATAAGTTGAATCTGCCGGAGGATATTTACACTTCTGATGTATTCAATATTAAGCATCTTGTGCCATATTATGGAGATGAACATTTTGATGAGAAAGAATTTGCAAATTCGAGGACGAATTTTTCTCAACCAGGGGAGGATGATGCAGCTAACGCCAGAGAAGAAGTTGTGCAAACTTTAATTCCTGAAAACATGAGTTTGTGGTGTAGTGTGATGAGTCGTTCACGACTCAGTGAAGGCTTGGGTCGTTGCCAAGCTAAGGAAGGAGGGCCACGAGTTAACAAGCTAAGGGGGAAGGTAGGCCGAGTTAACGACACATCGGGCTTGAGTCGTCCACGACCTAACTGTGACAATCTAAGTCGTTTACGACTTAACGGGATAAAGGACAACGGGTTACAGGAACAAGAGCCTATTTTAGGTCGACCCCGACCTAAGGAGGAGAAGCTACGACTTAAGAGCCTAAGTCGGCTACGACTTAACAGAAGAAGAAGCAGTCACGACCTAACTATGTCGTTGAGGAGCGCAGGGAGATTGGACTTGATTCGGCAGGCGCTTAAGTCGGCCATATGAGCAGATGTGTTGTTGGCCTTGAGGCGTTAGGTCGTATACGACCTAACTGTTGTATCTGTGTGGTTGATGAGTCGTGTACCTGGTGTTGTAGCTTGAGTCTTTGAGTCGTTGAATGTGAGTCGGTCGTGTATATATATGAGTCGTCAGTTGTGTTAGGTCGTACCTAGTTAGGTCGGCCGTATGTCATCAGTTGTTAAGTCGTGTGTCTTGAGTTAGTTAGGTCGGCTGGCGACCTAGTGAGTCGTTTGCATGTGCTATGTTGAAAAGGGAGTTGAGTCGTTTTGTGTTAAGTCGGTCACGACTTAAGAAGAGTCGTAGGTCGGCAACGACTTAGGGTCTGGGTCGAAAACTCTATAAATAGGGGCGTGTGTTGTACATTTGTGGGTTGTTGAATATTGAATAAAATTCTCTTTTGTTAGCTTTGTGCTTTCATACCAATTGGTAGTTGAGTGTAATCTCCTATCTCCTCTTTCGGTTAATCGAGTGCGCTCGATTCAACGATCGTAGAAGCCGATTCACGGAATTTAGTGCGCTAGATCAACATGCGAAGAATCGTAGATCTTTGAACACGGTATAGTGCGCTATCAACGTGTTTGAGATAGCTAGAGTTCGGTATCTTTGGATCAACGAACTTGGGCATTTTGGTATCTTCAACTCACCGATTGCTACATTTCACCGATTGAAGTTTTGTTTGATTAATCCGCTGCGTCATCATGCCATCTAGCTTGCCTCCAGATCTCTACAACAACTCCCGAATTCCAGAATGACCTGGTAACCTAACTCTAGACTGCCCGTGTGAAAATTCGTGGGCACCCAGAGTTTAGGAAGGAAACACTAAACTCCAGGTCAGTCATGGGACTGGTGTGAGAACTTAAAACAGTTTGTCTTTAAAACCAAACAAAGGAATATTTCAAAACAGATTCGCAATGCTTTTTGGAAAATGAGACAACCATAAGGCCTCCCGCATACACACACAATGCAAACATAGAATCGAAGGAGATTTCTCCTTATGATAGTCAAAGATGCTTGATACGCATTAAAAAGAAACATTTGATATTATTATTAGTGCATAGTGTAGAAAACATTTCGAAAGTATAATATAAATCTTAACCAGCATAGGCATTTCGCACTTATGCCTACTATAGCTACCATCTAAACAGTGGTGACCACCATAAGTAAATGATAGGTTCTACAACTAAAACTGTACAAGATCGTATTGTTTCTTTGGATTTTCAACAAATGGTCGGGCCAAGGAACTTCTCATTGCTACATGGGTACGCCTCTGGAAAGACGACCCGAGAACCTAACCGGATCTCTACCAACACAAGGCCGGGTTACCCCTAACTGGGTAACTACTGACACAAATATGTCATCCCCCGATCGTAACAGATCTATATCCGAGGGTCCTCGATTCCAACAACCACAAAGTAATAAATTTGCCGCAACAACATAGGTTAAATATCTGGGCTCCATACCATGATACAACCTCTATCCAGAAGGAATGGTATACACTAAAGGGGCGCTACCCCCTAATAACCTTGCTACATCCTTTCTGTTTTGACCATTTTCGGGGTGTGAGGTCCGATGAAGTCTCGTCCACAAAGCTATGCTTCATACAAAAGCTGTGCTTTGTTCAACAAATAATCAGCAACACTTTATATGCCACATTACCAAATTTGGAGTATATCACTAGTAACCATCAACTACATAACCTCTAAGGGTGTGAGGCTAAGAGAATAAATTCTCCGCGACCAACGGAAATATATTTGATAGAAACCAGGTTTACATCTCAAATTGTAACGTCAGACACACATCCATACAAGTCTGTTCCAGGATCGAACGGAACCGAAGGCACTTCCAAAGAAGCCCTTGCAATCCGGATATTCACTAATCATGACCGGACTTCCCATCACAAAGGGTAATAAATTTCTATATCGGAGATCAGCCGATGCATAAACATTCGACGGTAATCCTTCCGTTTTCAAAAATATCCGGTCTTCAACACCGGTCATCAAATGCAATCCATAACGACGTATCACATATTCGGAATGGGTTATACGACCCAAAGGTCCTTTCCCGGCTAACCCGAATAGTGAGCGCTTATTTTAAAAATAAGTGTAGCATTCGAATTCAAGCAAATCACAACAAATACCTATTTAAAGGTAAATATTGATAGTTGGTTATTTAACTATCAATAGGTATGCACAACATCACCAGATTTCAAATAATTTCCCAAATTATTTATTTTCCAAAAATATCTTTACAAGATATATAATTTCAATACTTCAAAAATAAATCAACGTTTATTTTTAAACAAATTCCCCTTTCCCTTATAAATTCCATAGTGAAGTTACATTTCAAAATATCTACTAATATTTGATTTTCAAATCGATTACAAATATTCACTTTCAATTTATCTTTAGAAGATGAAATATCAAAACATTTCATTTCATATTGGAAAACATTTCCGTACTTATTTAATAATGATAAGTAAGTCACAAATCCATTTATTTTCAACATTTAGAAAATTTTCGATATACTTAAATCATAGTTAAGTACATATTTTATTCTTTAAGGAAAACGCTCTCTTAAACACATTTATTTGGGTCAAAATGAATGTTGCGTAAAACACCGTTACGACAACCCAAAATCACTAGTATAGGGATTCGAAATTAAAATAGATATATAAATCCCAATACTATACAAAATATTTCCTTTCGGAAATCATTTACTATAACAACAGTGTTATAGTCCACTATTTCCTTATTTCTCAAAAACGTCTATTTCAACAATGAATGTTGAAATCTATGTATTCGATATTTAACACAATTTAATACATCGTTAAAACAATTAACTTCATTTTATAATATAGCTTTCCCAAAACATATCCATTTTATCTAATAATATATTCACTGTCCAAAATTGTGAATATAGTTCGTTAACCAATTTCAATATTCTACGCATTTAATTCAGAATTATGCACTGTCCAAAATCATGGATATAAATCTCTAACCAAATTCAACACTTCCACATATTTAATTAAATGATTATCCACTGTCCAAAATCGTGAATATAATTCCTCTAATAATTTCTATATTTGCTTATCAAATTTATTTGATTATGGATTTTTAAAACAATGATTATAAATTCTATTCCTATTTATAAAACTTTGATTTATGAATCTCCTTTATTAACCAATTCAATTTATAACACAATTTTTATACCAAAAATCTAATTTATAAGTTAATTACTTATAAATCTTTTATTTTACAAAAATCTATTCATTTTATAACTTCACAATTTATAAATTTATAAATTTCATTCACTTATGAAATCCATTTTTATTTCATTTTAACACTTAATTAAACTCATTTTATAATTTCAATATTTTAATTCATAAATATCTATTTTATAAATCTTTATATATAACTGTTTATAATAGTTCAAAAATCCCAATTTAAATAAACCAATCCTTTTAATAATTTACAAATCGTTATTTAAAGCTTATATAACTCCATAAATCGTACTTAAGTGTTATTTTCCAAAAATCATAACTTTTATAACAATAAAATTATAACGTTTATTTATTTTAACAATTCAAAATTTAATAAACGTATACTTTCAAAAATAACATTAAAATCCTTTTAAATTCAAAATCGTTACTTTAATATTTTTAAAACTCCAAAAATAGGCCAATGCTTCAACAGCAACAATATATCAATCACGACAATCAAAACATCATATATCAATATGATAATCAACAAATATCACAATTTCTGTAAATAAATCAATACGGTTGAGGAATCCAATTGGACCCCTCCAACCTGTTTCCCTGCATCCACGGACGTTAGCACAATACCAATTCCGTTCCAATATTGAATATCGCGGTACATAGGATTTATAAAATACTACCCGCTATTATACGGCGCAATAGAGTCTCATCCGCTATATACTGCAGGAAATCAACTCCAAGTACATAAATAATACCAATTTCACTTTGCAGTGAAATATTCGTGGTATATGTTTTTAATAAATAACCTCCGCTTAATATACGGCGTATAATATCTATTTTAACAATCAATAGATAATAATTCATCATCCAAGCATACAATCAACAATTTTAAATCTAACTATTTAAAATTTAAATCGAAATAGTTCGGTTGAGTGAGAAGTTCTCACCTTTATTTCAATTCAGTTTCAGCGTTTTATTTCGATTAAAATTAAACGTGCATTTAATTTTACCTGAAATTCAAACTATCTCCAAATGACTCCAATCCAGTTTCATAGCGTAGTGCTCGTCCATACGATTCCAACGCAATTAGTTTCGTCCGAAACCGACCTCGTATAAAAAAGTTATGTTATTACAAAGTTTACACGATTTAATATATGATTATTTACTAATTCCTTTTTAAATTTTAAACCTTTATCCATCTCTGTCGTTGCTTCCAGGAGACCAAATCCAGGCCGTCCCTTTTACCTTCTCCCTCCATCAGGTTTTCAACGTAAAAAATGAACCTATTAGCCGCCCACCATCATTGAATTTTCGAGCCTCCTACGTCGTAATATACGACGATCAAACTACACCGAGACAAAGCCCTTGCCATGCTCCACCTTCACCCAAAAACCGGTCGTGCTCGGCCATCATTTGCCTTGGGAAAACGTGAACGAATGACATACGTTCGAATGCCTATTGCCTTTGATTCGTAGCACTATTCTCGATCAACTTCGTATGGATCTGAAGCTCTTCCGATGCTCTTCAACTTTGCTTCAGAAAGTTTTCAATAATATCGAGTGGATTGAAAGAGATTAAGGAGAGAAGATGGGGCATTTCTGGCCATTAATAGAAAATTGGCGGCCTGACCTAGAAATTAAGGTTTTGTTGCAATTTGTGAAAATGGGGGGCCTTTTATAGAAAATTTGCAAAACACTATTCATCGAAAATTTTCCGAACTCCAAACGAAGCATACCGGCTGGCGTTTCTAGGGTTTACCCCACATTCCGAACACATTGGAACGTGTTTCGAAAGCTAATTTCATCGTATGTGCGAGTTACGGAAATAAACGATCAATTTTAAATTAAACCGATTAAACGAATTTCTATGCGTTTTGGCTTGCCCCGGACAAACGGTAAATCCGATTGACACGAAATTTGAAATCTTATAATAATATCACATTACGGATCCGATGAAACTGGTTTCGTCGAAATCCAAGACTGTTTGAAAAATGGCTATTTTTACACGTCAATTAAATATTAAAATATTCAATTTTCATAAATTAACTTTTAATTCGATTTTAAAAGTTCTATAACCTTATTATAACTCCAATATGATATAATAAAAATTTCCAAGTCAATTTTAATCATATTAAACCCAATTTCCAATTATTCCTGTAATTTCAATATTAAATTATCGATTAAATTACCAAATTAAATCCAGATATTCGACAAATAAATTCATTCGACTTATAAATTTTGCTTATTAATATTTAAAATCAATTACATATACGAATTTTAATTAACAGAAATTCTGGGTCGTTACAAATTTGTAATTTAACAATGAAATAATAACTAGAATTAAAGGTAATAATGTTTATTCAAGCTGACTATTAACAATTTAAATGTAATTACAATTAATTGAAATAACGTAAATTGTTATACTTGGTTGTGAATTTAATATAAGAAAACAAATGTGAATATTGAATTAACTAATGAAAAGGTATAATTAATGGTAATTGAATGAATTCAATATTATGTGAGAAATTATAATAATTGGTTGAAAATTAAACTTAAGTGTAATAGATCATAAACCAATGTAAATTTTATCCATTTGATAATAATGGATTGAATAATTGGATGGAAGTTCAATTAAATGGATTAGCGGAAATAAATTGGTTAACACAAATAAAGATGAAAATTTGGGTATATTAATGTAACGAAGTGTAAAAAAAATGTTAACTATGTTATCAGATCAAAAATTGGTTTAGTATAAAGGTTGAAATCAAATCAAAACGATTTACTGAAATTAAATTTTGAATAATTGGATTTTACTGAAATTTAAGTTAAATACTGTAATTGGTAAGTTTATCTACATTAAATTGGTATTTAATTTTTTAAATTATTTGCGAATGTTTAAGAAATCAAAAAAATAATAAAGATTGCTAATTATAGAATTGGAATTGAAAAAGTGATTTAATTAATTTAATATTAATTTATTTAATTAACCTGAAAAATAGCCATTTTGGCTGCCGACTCGGATTTTGATGAAACCGGTTTCATCGGATCTGTAACAGTGAATTATTATTAGATTTCAAGTTTCGTAATGATCGGACTTGTCGTTTGATCATACGGACTCGAAACGCCTAGAAATTTATTTAATTGAAATCAATTTGAAATAAGCTGATTTTAACATAACTTCTTCATATGATGGAATTAGTACATGAAACCTGTTCCATTGAGTTAAAATATTGGAAAACATTTGTTTTGATATATAGGTTGACCATTTTCATTCCGGAGTCAAAACAGGCTTTTCATGTCGTGTATCGTTCAATCAATCTGGTCCATTCTCTCTGTTTCCAGCTTTGTCTATAAATACCTCGTTATAAACCCTAGCCACTCCTTATTCTCAGTTGTCTGTACGTACATCTCCTTCTCAACTCATTATTCCAATGGCTGACAAAACCTAATTCCCAAATCCTCAAATTCAATTTCAATTTCAAAACCAAATCAAAATTTAAACTCCTCAATACATATCGAATTATATATCGATTCGAAGCTCTCAACGAGTGAATCTGTAATTCATTTTCCAATTCGATTCATCATTTGTCCAGAAATTCAAGTTGAAACTCAACCGTCCATTGGCTAGGGTTTTGATCCAACGGTGGTTTAGCGATGATATGACGATCGGGAGGCGGTAATTAGGAGGTGACGACGACCAGCACCCATCAGTGTGGCTCGTTCGCCCCCAGGTGACCGTAGTTCACAATGATTTGGGGTTAAATGGCAGTGGTGGAGTGGTGTTCTGGGAGGCTGAGGCGCGCGCGTGGTGGCTGTAGGGGCGACCGACCATGGGGAGTTCGGCGGTGGTGCTCGATCGTGGTAGAGGTTGGCGAGGTGTTGAAGAAGTTCGGTCAAAAGGCGGTTTGAGAGGTGGCTGCATGTTCGAGTAGTTGATCGGCTAGGGTTTTGGTGCGTTAGGAACAAGGTGACGTGGCTGCTTTTATCTGGTTTGTTTATTTTAAATTCAAATGTTTAACTTCAAATGTATATAACTTTCACATACGAGGTCCAATTCATACGCGGTTTTCTCCGCTAGGATTGTATTGAAAGTCCGGACATTTTGAAGCTAGTTTGGACAGGTTCCAAGACTATCTGAATTTTGGGTTTAAATTGGATTTAAATTCAATTTAAATACAAAGGTGAGTGTTTTAACCCACTCACAACTTCTAAAATTTCTTATGTTTGTTAAATTAAATTTATGATGGGATTATGAATTTATTTATGGCTGTTTGGTATATTTTAATCACCATCTCAGTTAATTTGAATTTATTTGAATTAAATCGTTATTTAAATTATTATTAAATATAAATTTCCAGTTATATACCTATTATTGATTATTAGTTCTATATTGATATTTATTGATTGATTTGGATGATGCTTGTGATGGATGTTGATTGTTGATATTGGTTGGGTGGATGTTGTATTTATACCGTTATAAACTTCAAGTTCGTTATGGATTTTTATTTATTTCTGGATTGCGGTTTGAAATGATATACAGCCGTAAAATGTTTAAATTGCGGATTGAAATGATAAATATCCATATCACATGACCCTAGGGTAGAAAATTATATACGGACACCGGATTGGTTAAATTAAATGATTTTAAAATCCATAAATTTTTGAATTTAATCAATTGATGTTTTGAAATAAAATTTGATTTATATAAATTGAAGTATTATTGAAAAATCAAGTTTTCTGTTGAAATGCGAATTGGTTTAAAAAAGAATTTCTTTAAGAAAGTAAATCAGAAGTTTAAAGTTAAACTTTTAAGCATAAATGAAATTCTATCAAAATTGAGTTATTGAATTTGTTTGAAAATAACTTTGAGATATTTTGAAGTTGAAGTAATCCGTATTGATATTTTGAACATGGATTTAAACGATATGAAATTCGATAGTTTATTGAAATTTGGTTTGTCGATTTGGAAATTTGAAATGGCCAAATATATTGAAATGAAATGAATAGTTTAATTTTGTATTAATTTCAAACCCATATTTTTAAGTAAACTGTTTTAAAATATATTATTTTAAATTTTCTAATTATTAAGATTTTCACATTTATTTAACTATTTAACTTATATTAACTATATAAATTATTTTGATCTATTTTAAACTAATTTAATTTATTTTAAAAACTAATTAAACCCTTTTAATTTATTTTAAATCTATTTTAGGCTATTTATTCTATTTTAATTATATTTAATTTAAATAAAATCTATTTAACCATCTTAAATCAATTTAAAAGAACTTTACCTATAATTAAACTATTTTGGAGCGTTTTAACTATTTATAATTATTTAAACTATTTCTAAATTTCCAAACTAAGTAAAATGTAAGTGTTTATATTCATTTCATTCGGTTTAAAAAGAGAATAAGGTTAAATGACGTTATAACCTAAGTTGGAATTTTGAATGTTATAATAAATTGAAATGATGATTTTGAAGCAAGGACTTAACCTGTTTTGGAAATATGATTTTTGGAAGAAACTATGATTTGGAAACGATATGACTTTTGAAAGTGGTATAGTTTTGAGAATACAATATTTTGATATAAATTGTGAATTTGAATTTGAAAGGAAATATAATTATCAAACTATGATTTCAAATGTGATATGATTTCAAAGCGAATATGATTTTGAAAGTATTATGGTTTTGAGAATATGATATTTTGATATCAATTATGAAATGATTTTGGAAACGTAAAAGAACCATCCGATGTGTAATAAGCGATTGGTTGTTAAAGAGACCGGGATCAGATATTGTCATACTCTCTGCCAATATTGAGAACCACTTTGACAACTGTGTATGCGGTGGAGATTCCAGAATGAAGTAGGATGGCGGCGACGATCCTAAAGGTATATTTACGTGGACCTAACTCCCGTGAGTTAGCATAAGGTAGCTAAAACAGGAGCAATCGACGGACCAATGAGGTAGCTCCACTAATTAGACACACTCCATCGATCTATATTCTGACTTTATGATTTATTCGGTGGCCACCCTTCAATATTTACTCGGGAGTGTGTTTCGAGTTGGGTGGTATTTGCGGCTATGCGTTACCAACAGTCCGAAAGTGCAATTGGTATATCTACCCTGGCATTGCCTAGTTGTGCCGTGTCACCTACCCTAGCGCGCTTTCTACGAGTTTGTTTTGTACCATACCTATGGAGTGCCCTCTGACGACACCGAATACAGCTGGGATTATGGTACTGTGTAAGCTATGGGAATATATAAAATGTGTTAAGTGGGATATGGATAATGCCTTAATGCTATTTTAATACATTACTTTACTATAGACACTATTATAATAGCGTATTGTACTACATAGTAGATAGTTTAACAGATCCTTAGGAGCTGTGAATCCTGAACATCTCTTGAGTTACTACACTCATGTTAGACACTGGATAGGAGATGTCAAACCCTGTAAACATCTCTGATGCCGTTCCACTCATATTTATTTACCATTGATTTAACTCACATAAGATCTTTTAGTTCTGAATCGAGTGATTTGTCTTTACAATTCGCTCGGGTCAGCCTGAGCGTGTCCGGATTTGAAGACCTTATTTCTAGAGGATGAAGACGAAGATTTTATTATTATTACTCACTGTATTATTCCACTGCATCATATTGTGCCGCTGCATTGTTATTCATTTATTCTTTAGTATGTGTAACTCAGATTGTGTATTGTATAAGTATAAACAAATGTTTTGTAAACAGCTTCATGAACTGTTATTTGATTATTATATTTCGTCATTCGCTGCGAGATTCTGTTTTGTTTTCTTTCTTTCGCCTTCTTTTCTTATTCACCCGAATAACAATCCGCCCTTCTGTATGGTTTGAGTCTGATGTGTGTGGTTTATCGTCGATTTAAAGCATACAAAAAGGTGTGATGTTACAAGAACGAGAATTTATTCTGCTAAAAGATGTCCAAAAAATCAATTCAATTAAGTTATTGCAGAATGGGATTTATTCTGCTAAATAGATGTCAAGTTTAGTGTAACCTAAACACATTTGTATGGTTACTTAATGGTATTGACACTAGAATCCCTTATGTTCAAAATTATATTTTGTAAAAGAAAGTTTCCTTTAAATAAATTGATCCTTGGAACACAAATTAATTAGGAACTTAAACCTCTTGTCAAATAATAAATTACAAGTTAAATCCTTTATTAAACCTAATTAATTTATAATTATAATAATTGAACACTTGCTTAATAATTAGTTAATAATTAATCCTATAGTTAATTAATAATTAATAAAAAATAAATCATGATATTAATTTATAATTAATTAAAAATTAATCTTACTTAATCAAATATTAATTTAATTAATCTCAGTATTAAAAGGTAATTAATTAGTATTTAATCTCCACTTAATTATAAATAATAAACCTTGTTTAGTACTTAATTAATTATGAATTACAAACTTAATAAATAAATAATAAATCCTTAATTAACTTCTTAATCATTATTAATTAATTTTTATAAAACATTTCCAAGTTTTAAGTATAAAACTTAATTTGAAACTAGTGGACTTTTTAGCGAAACTACATCCATAGCAACTATTGCAATTTGGACCATAACTTGAAAAACTTATCTTGGCTTTCCGTTTTGAAACTTAACACATGGAAGCTTATTAACTTTTTTAAACATAAAGTAAGAGTTTTGCAAACTAAACCAAAGTTTGAAACTCGAAAACTCTTTTGATTTTTGAACAACTAAGCAAATTGTTTACATAAGGATTCCAAGTCAACAAACCATACAAAGGTGCTAACATTCTTAGCATACACTTGCATACTTTTGTCCATAGCAGATAAAACCATATCACAACCACAAACATATGTAAAGATCTAAGCTTACAACTAAACAATTTTAGACTTTATTTCAACTTTAAGGCAAATTAATTTACAAATACATATATAATCACAATTAATCCATACAACTAGCCAATTATCAAACAATTTCACATGCAAATACTAAACATAAAGTAAAGATATAGTTTTCTCACAAAAGTATGTATTTACTCACCAAGGCTATGAAAGAAAACTAAATATTTCCTAGAACTTGAAAAGAGCCTAGATCTTAGCTTCCTTTTGTAAAAACTTGATTAATTTTAGCTAAGAGAAGGCCAAGTAGGCTCAGCCAAACGCTTTAGGCTCAGCTAAATGGTTGACTTGGGCATGTCCTTGGGGTATAAGGTAAGTTCTGGACTTGTTTTTGAAAAGAAGAGGTGGTGGGAAGAAGAAAGAAGTGACTTTTAAGAATTTTAAGAGTTTAAAATGGAAAAGGAATTGATTTTTGTTAACTTTAAAAATATGGAAGTCATTTAAGAGTTTGAGAGCTTAAGGAAGAAGAAGATGGAAATTTGAAAAGTATAAAATGAAATAAGCATAGGGAGAGAGAAATTAAAAAATAGTTTTACAGAAAATGAAGTAAGAAAATTACCTAAATGCCCCCTCAAGTACATACCCTCCATAAAATGATGCCACATCATCACACATCTCCACCTCTACCTTGTAATACACGTGGTTCAAGGGTGCACCCTTTTTATTCAATGTATAATGCATGGATTTGTACGATGGTGTCATAAAATGTGAATTAACATCTTCTCCTTCCTTTTATTTATTTATTTCTTCTGAAAATGATCACATCACTCTTACTTCTTAGGTATATTAATATTTACACTTTTACTACCTTTAGTTAAGAACACGTTATTTATTTAAGTATATGTTTAAGTGTGCTAAGTTGTTTACAACCTTTCTAGTGGCAAAAAAAATCATGATTTTGAAAAAAATCTTCCCAATTACATTTTCTATTTTCCGTTGAACTAATCATTTTTGTAGACATATTTTGAAAATCATTTCACCATCATCAGTTATTATTTAAAAGGAGCATTTTTAAGTTATAAAATCCATTTATTATTATTTAAAAATATATTAATTATCCATATTTAAAGTGGTAAAATTCCATATCATTACATTCTTTTTCCCTTAAAAGAATTTCGTCCTTGGAATTTCACCACTTGAATACCCAATACAATTCATAAGTCTGCATGATGTTCATGGATCATCCATATACAAAATCAGATTCGATCATTATGCAAATACATAACTTCATTTCCAAACTAGTATCGCTCATTCGATTACCTAGTGTGGACTCCGATCAGGCTTCTTCACAAGGAAACTTTATTCCACTTACATAACCATATACTATGATAGAAAACTTTGGTTCACCATCAAGAACCTTCGTTATGTGCTCACAGTCAAAATCGAGTAGTAAATCCTTATCCGGAATGGTGGAAAACGCCTCAAGTCATGTACTTTAATCTAGGATTAAGAATCATATAAGAAAGAGAAATAATCTACGTACAACCTACCTACTCATCAAAAGGTTCTTATTTACCCCTTTATCATCTTACCCTCTGACAAATATTTCTAAAATCATTTCATAACGATTCCAACTTAGGTTCAAACATTTATTTATGATAAAACTTATTTATTAAACATTTCATAAAATCACAAAATTATTAACTTGGATAATACCCTCCTATATCCTAAGAGTATATATATAAAATATCTGATTTTTAATTCTATTCACTTTTTACTATTTAGATGTAGGCACAAAATAATTTTAGGTCATAAAACTAAGTCGACCAATTCAACCTCTTTACCTATTCGATCTAATAAGTAGCTAAGAAGAGTAGGATGTTTGAATCCAAACTCCATGCTAGAGTCTACTTTTTCTTAGACACCTCTAAGGTAAAGGTATTTATTAGCTAGCCCAATAACATTAAATAATAATTAACTCCTAAGTGTTAAAGTCCAAAAGACGTTTTTTAATAAAACCAAGTTTGTTAAACTTCTAATTTAGTTAATTGAATTTTAAAACTTCATTTATTAACCATTTTAAATCAAGATACATTTAAATCCTGAAAACTTAGGAGCCTAATACCCGGGTTTTGGTTCAAAAATCTTATGAAATGATACTATATGTTTAATCTATAGAAAATGTACACATAGCTCGGGTAACCCCAAAATGATACTAAGGAACTAGGTACTACCGAACAATATAATACATTCTCCGAGCAAGAAGGGTAATACTCAAGAGAAGTATTTACCATCTGAACACATCTCTTTCCCATTTTAATCTATATTCGGACCACTCGAACTAGTTAACTTAAAAATACTTCTTCTATTTCAAAATCCTCCTTTTTGAAACAATACTTTACATATTTTCAGCAAAATATTTAGTACCAACTTGCATTGGGGTCATTCGGATTTGAAGCTGTTTAGATCATACAATGATAAAGAGGATAAGTTAATGAATGCGCTATAACGTTTGCCTATGCAAACATTCTATCGTCACTTAGAAAATTATTCAGATCTTCATAGAAAAAATCAAGACTTGTTACTCGAACCAATCTAAAGAAAATACTTCATACTGAAAGTTATTCAAAACCATTTTTCAAAAGCACGAGGATTTAAGTACTTCAGTTTCCTACTTAAATCTTTTTATTTTGAAGACCCATTCTTATAAATCCATTTTATAAAATCATTTCTAATATTCTAACTTCTAATACACATCTTTTATCAAATCAAATTCTTAGCCCAACAACACTATCGAACGCCTTATAGTCAAATTATGAAACTTAATTCACAAGTTGTTCTTTTTAATGTTTCTCGATTTTCAATTTACCCAACCCGTGTAAAAAAAGGTACCTATAACATTCAACAACACTCAATGCTCAAACTGAACGAGCACGACTAAACCAATCCTAAATGATAATAATAGAATATTATCATTTCCTATTCAACAAGTATCTCAAAAATAATATACTACTTTTGAAAATCATTTATATATATAAAAAAAATTCCTCGGTAAAATTATTTCATTTACCAATTTTAAAGTAATACTATGTCAGTTGGTTTCGTTCAAGTGTTTAGGAACCCCAATCGATAACGGTGGCCAGACGCATCAATTAGAATTCATAAGCCACTTAACATATCAATTAACACAATATAAAATATTTTTATATCACTAACAAATACGTGCTCTTTTGTAATACACTCAAACTTATTTTAGGGTGCCACTTACCCTACCTCTAATGAGAATACCCCACCAAAGCCAAGGTTCTGACTTAACCTTCAGCTCTGATACAAAATTTAAGGATCTGCCATTTCAACCCTCAGTAGTCGATAGTAATACAGCCACTATATTCAGAGGCCAAACAACCTAGTGCCATAAAGACAAAAGGTTATGGGAAAGAAGAATAAAAAAGATAAGAAGAAAATAAACAACAAAGAATCTCATATAGCAATGAATAATCTATAACATAACAACGATCTTTACAAAAGAAAACTTTTATATAATACATCCTTCTGAATAATGGCCTATCATCTTCTAAGGCAGCTATTACACATCTCCTTATAATTTTTGATAAATAAAACAAAACCATGCAGCGGAACATAAAGAAATATATGACAGATACGTTTTAGACCTCCAGCTCATCTCCTAAGCTCCAATGCATCCAAATCTAATTTGGAAAATAAGCTCGGTCTAACAAAGCATTATGAGAAAACAACGTCCAGGTTAGTCTTGTGAGACCAGCGTGAGAAACTCAAATCATAAAAAAATTAATTATACTTACAAATCCTTTGAGATCAAAGGTATCTCTTAGGACCTCGAAGCACATAAACAAAGACGGGTTGTTACCATACGATAGCCAAACATTTGTATTATAATCCAATAATATTATAATATTATCTGAGGCTTTAAAGTAAATATATCAACTATATGTGATGTGTGTGCATGACAACAATAATAGGTATATAATCAAGAACCTAAGGCGCTTAATAGGGAATGGATTTCCAACAAATGGCAAGGTAAGAAACTACCCTCCAAAAATATGTACACCTCTAGATAAAATGTATAGTGAAATCGAAAACCTTTCAACCTCGGCATGACAAGACCGGCTTACCCCTTAGTGGATAGTGTCAAATATGATCACCCCTTGGATGTGATCAACAACCAAAAAGGTGCCCCAAAGCATACATATAGATAATGACTCTAGATCTAAACAATGATCATATCCTATTGTGAGCGACCCACTTAGCCTTGCGGCATACCCTGTTTTTTCCATTCCGAGGGTATGAGGTTTGAGAGGCCACGTTTACCTTTTCCTCATAGCAAACCATCGTGGAATGCTAATACTACCCTCCAGGAAAATATGCAATGCTAGTATTCATCCATACAAGTTATTCCAGAGTCGAACAAACATTCAACATTTACTATCTTCCATATTGGAATCATCCCCAGGAAGAAAAATATAGCTCCATGGCATGGTCCATAACGATCCATCACAAACATTATTAGTTTTTGACCCCTTATCGGAGAACTTGAATATACACAACATACTTCCTAAGTTAAAATAGGTCAAAATTTGATACACGATTATTGGACTATCAAATACATAATACAACAATAATCCAAACATTTAATTTTCCCATAGCAACCACTAGGCCTTAAAATAAGTTTTCATTTATTTAATCTCCATTCAAAACATTTATTAAAACATTCATACATATCTCATTGACATAAGTATATTCACAAATCATCTCTGAAAGCTTCCTTATTTCAAAATCATATTAAAAGGATCAAATAAATGTTATTTAAATTAGAAATAAATCAACATCAAACACTATTCCTTCGGTGTTAAGCATGGAATAAAATTTCCACACCAACATAATTAAGAAGGTTAATTAAGGGAAATCTCATCTCAAATTCTTTAATAAATTTTAAATCCTTTCAATAAATCTCTTTCATCTGGAAATCTCCTTTTAATAAATTATAAATCTTTTTATAAAACTCTTTTATAAACATCCAAACATCGTTTATAAAACTCTTTTATAAATGTCCAAAATCATTTATAAAACTTCTTTTGTAAATATCCAAAATCATTTATAACACTCTTTTATAAATCTGCAAAATCATTTATAAAAGATCTTTTACAAATCTCAAAATTCATTATAAAAAATCTTCATAAATCTTCATTTATAAATTCCCTTTTTAAAATATCATTTCTAAATCTCCTTAAATAAATCCTTTATGAAATTTTATTTATAAAATATCATTTGTAAATATCGTAATCACAATACTTGGACAACTTATAAAGACATTTAAAACACTTATCCTCAAATTGACATAAAATTAAAGTCAATTAAAAACCATAGGTTTAAAAATTTAAAAGAAGGTTTAGTGACCTCAATGGTACAGAATCAAGTTACAATTTTAATTAAATTTGACTTCTAAGTCACGTAACAGTTATTTACGTAAGCCAGCATATATGTAAATAAAATCCATAACCAAATCAGGAAATAACATGTCGACACCACCAACTGGGAGATACATTTTCAATTAATATAACAGAAGGATGGTGATTTGTCCTGCTAAATAGATGTCCAAATAATCTATTAAGTTTGGTTACAGTATAATGGAGATTTATTCTGCTAAAAGATGTCCAGATAATCAATTCGATTAAGTTATTGCAGAACATGGATTTATTCTGCTAAATAGATGTCAAGTTTAGTAAAACCTAATCACATTTGTATGGTTACTTGATGGTACCAACAATAGAATCCCTTGTGTTTAAAATTTACCTTTGTAAAAGAAAGCTACCTGTAAACAAATTGATCCTTGGAAAATAAAGTAATTAAGAACTTCTTTTAGCAAGGCTAGCCGGCTTTATAGTGGGTCATGCCATTGTATATAAATAAAGAACAGGTGGTCTGTATATGCACAGAGCAGCTGATTAAAGTAGACAAGCCACTGACAACAACCAGGAACTGGAGATAGACAAAAAGGCCTATACTACTACATAACAACTTGCCTAACCACTTGAAGGGAAGAAAGGACAATAACTACCATCTTCTGACATTGGACCAGAAACATCAGCATACCCAGCGAAAAGCAGAGCCAAGTCAGGTGCATAACCAACAGAAGCAGGAGAGTAAATAAATTTCCTATCCCATGTAACATCATAGAACTTAATCTTGTTCACTTCACCAATCTCACCCTCCCTAGTGAGGGCAAAGCCCTCACCATCAATATGGTAAATAAGACTCCTTGTATCCTCGATTGAGCCACAGATGTAGGCATAAAAGGTATAACTCTTTTAACGACTCAGAATTTCAGTCATTCGAAATTCAGATATTTAATTGGCTTTAAATATTCAAAAGTAAATTTTGTAAGTTGAATAACTTATATTTAAAATATAATAATTTAATTAGATAATTAAATTGTTAATTTAATATTTGAAATTGCAGAAATAATTGGATTTTTAATTTATTGTGAATAAAAATGATTTATAAAGATGAATTAAATTCTATTTGAATTAGAATGGAGTTCATAAACTTTTAAAATTGAATCAAAAGTTAATTTATAGAAATTGGAAATTTTAATATTTAATTAACGTGTAAAAATAGTCATTTTTGACACTATCTCGAATTTCGACGAAACTAGTTTCATTGGATCTGTAATGTTATATCATTGTAGGATTTAAAATTTCGTGTCAATTGGATTTACGGTTTGGTTGTACGAAGTTGAAATGCCTAGAAATTTATTTAAGTAAATTTTAATTTAAAATAAGTCGATTCGAAAACCAATCTTCCAAATATGATGGAATTGGCTCCCGATATATATTCCATTGTGTTCGGAATAGGGATATAACATTATAAAAGTCTGGCGCCATGCTTCAATTGGAGTTCGAAAAATATTCGGATTAATAGTGCACGAGGGTTACCACCGCCACTAATAATTCAATGGTCGAAAACTCGTCTCCTTCTTGCTTGATTTTCTTCCAATCCATTGAGAATTAGCAAAAACATTCAACTAGAACATTGTAGAGCACGTCGAGAGCTTTCAATCCAACGGTGGTGATCATTTAATTTGTCGTGTAGAGGCCAGATTTTGGCGGCGTATACCCGACGTTCTTCCTGATTTTCAAGGCGAGGAGATAGCCGAGCTCAACCGGCCCGGGGGAGATGATGCGCGTGGGGATGGGCTACATGGCGGTGGCCCTTGATCAACGTCGAAGCAATCGTAGGAGGCACGACTATTCGTTTGATAAAGGCAGCCGATGGGTTTGTTTCAACCTGGAGAAGACATGAACAATGAAGAAGAATAGAACGTTCGGCCTAGATGTGGAGATGCAAAAACAAACGGCTCAGATTATTTTAGCAAAGGTTAATAAAAAAATGCAAATTTAATCATATAAATTTGTACAAACTTTAAAATGTCATATCTTCTTCATACGAGGTCCGTTTTGCACGAATGCAATTGCATTGGCATCGTATTGACGAGTACTACATTTTAAAGCTAGTTTGGAGTCTATTAGAGCTAGTGAAACTTTTGGGTAAAATTAAACGCTCGTTAATTTTATTCGGAATAAATCGCTGCAACGACGATTGGAATCAAAGTGATACAAATCACTCTTTCTGACTCGCTTATATTTTTATATAAGTGAGAATAAATTTATTTATGCTGATTGATGATTGTTTTGATGATATATGATATATTATATATATATTGATAGGTATTTGGATATATTCCTAACTATTAGAGCAGATAAGACCCTATACGTTCCTGTATATGAGCGGATGACCCATTTGTACGCGCGTCTGCCTCAAAGTGGACATTGTACATATTTTCTAATATGTATATTTATTACAGCTGACAGGTTGGAGGGATCCAACTGGATTCCTCACCAGTGTTGATTTTATTTACAAGTATTGTTATATATGTTGTTATAATATGATATATGATGTTTTGGATGCTAGGATGCGATGATTGATGTGAGTCACCTTGTTTAGCATTTTTGCAGCATTGGGCCATATTTTGGAATTTTAAAAATATTAAAGTGATCATTTCAAATTAAAAAGGACTTCAAAGTGATTTTAAGAATAGATGTTTTATTAATTTTTTAATTGTTAAGGAATGAATTTATTTTAAATAAATAAGAAGTTGTACTTTTTATGTTATAAATTTTTTTTGTGAAATATACTTAATAATGGTTTTTGAAGTTATATAAGTAAAAATAATAAGTTGCAAACAATAAAAAAAGAAGTTTATTTAGATGGAATCAAAATGTGATTTTTGAAATATCGGGTTAACAATTTTGTAAATTAAGTTAAAATTGAGAATTTTGGATTTATTATAAATGGTTTATGTATAATATTTATAAAATTGATATTGTATAAATAAAAAAAGAATGGAATTATAAAGGAGTTTTATAAGTGTTAAAATGAAGTTATAAATGGATCTTATAAGTGAATAAGATTTATGAATTTATGAAATTATAAAAGGAAAGAATTTGTAAATAAATGATTTATAAGTAAATTAACTTATAGTTGGATTTTGGCATATAAATGAGATATATATAGAGTTTGTTAGTAAAGGAATATTATATATGGAAGTTTTTATAAAATATGAATGAGATTTATAAACATGGTTTTATAAATGTGAAATCAACTTATTTTGATAAGTTAAATATGAAAGTTTATTAGAGGGATTATATTCATGATTTTGGACAGTGGATAATCCTTTTAATTAAATATGTAGAAGTAATGAGTTTGGTTAGGAATTATACTCACGATTTTGGACAGTGAATAATCTTTTAAATAAATGTTTTGAAAAGTGATCTTTTAAATGGAGTAAAATGGTTTGAAGATGTTTTAAAAGATGTGAGCATCGAATACATAGATTTCAACATTCATTGTTGAAATAGACGTTTTGAGAAGTAAGGAAAGCATGACTATAACACTGTTGTTATAGTAAATGATTTTCGAAAGGAGATGATTTGTATAGTATATGGGATATATATATCTAATTTTTGAATCCCTATACTAGTGATTTTGGGTTGTCATAACGATGTTTGACGCAGCATTCATTTTGACCAATAAAGCTTGTGTTGAAAATTTTAAAGCTTTCCTAAAGAGATTTGTGAATATGCTTATGCTGCGATACAAGTATATGGAAATGTTTTCCAAATAGTGAAGTATTGAAATGGTTTTGAGAATATATCCTTTTAAAGATAAGTTGAAGTGAATGTGTAACCATCCATAAATTTTCGATAATTAATATTTTTTAGTTTAATAATTTTTGTTGTTTAATATTGAAAGAATTAAAATTTTGGGATTTATTAATGAAATAATAACTAAAATAAAAGGTGACAATGTCAATTCAAGTTAATTGTTAACAATCTCAATGAGATTCCAATTAATTGAAATAGTGTAAATATAATAACCTGGTTATAAATTGAATATAAGAAAACAAATTTAAAAATTGAATTAATAAATGAAATAGTATGCAATAAATGGAAATTGAATAAAATTTGGATTATGTTTGAAATTATAACATTTGTGTGTAAATAATGAATGTATAAGTGTGATAAAGGGTAATGGCAACAATTGATGTTACCTATTTAGTCTATTAAATTTAAATTAGAAATCAACTTTAAATAAATATAAATAAATTAATGTGAAATGTAATACTAGGTTTAGAAATTTTTAAATTGGTTTAAAAGGCAAATTAGTCGAGAAAAGAGTGCAACAAAGACAATTTGATTTATTGGGATTTTAAATTTTAATAAAATTGACAAAAAAATCCAATAAAATGGAAATACAATAGTTAATACAAGTAAAAGATAGAAATTGTAGTATATTAATGAAATGAAAGACAAACAAATATTAACTAGGTTATTTGAATAATAATCGGTTGAATATAAAGTCTGAAATCAAATTTAAACAATTTATTCAAATTAAATTTTTATTAATTGGATTCAATCACAGTTGAAATTAAATACTGTAATAGGTAGATTAATCAACTTAGATTGATATCTAAATTGTTAAAGTATTGTAGTTGTTTAAGAAATCAAAATGATAAAATTTGTCAATTTTAGAAAAAATTTGGTTTAATTTAATTAACTGAAATATAGCCATTTTGTTAACTATATCGGATTTCGACGAAACTAGTTTCATCGAATCCGTAATGGTGAATTATTATACTATTTCAAGTTTCGTATCGATCGGACTTGTCGTTTGCTCGTATGGACTCGAAATGCCTAGAAATCAATTTAATTGAAATCAATTGAAATCCATTTGAAATAAGCTGATTTTATCATAACTTCTTCATACGATTGAATAAGGACTTGAAACCTGTTCCATTGAGTTTAAAATTATTGAAAACATCTATTTTGATATATTGGATGACCCATTTTCATTCTAGAGACAGAACGTGCTTTCGAATCGTTTATCGTTCAAAATCCAAATCGATCTGGTTCATTCTTTTCTATTTTAGCTATTCATATAAATAGCTCATTATATACCCTAGGTTATTTCTTATTTCCATTGTTTGTATGTACATTTCTTTCTCAACTACTCATTTTAATGGCAGACAAATAAAACCCTAATCCCAAATTGCAAGGACAATTTCAAATTTCAACTTCAAAATAAAATCCCTCCAAACCCTGGCAAATTATATATCAATTCGAAGCTCTCGACAAGCATAATCCTGATTTGCAATTTGTTTCTCGAATCGGATCATCGTTCATCCAGAAATCAGTGGATAAGTGTAACGAATCAGATTTTTCGCGCTCGAAAATCGACATCCATACTTCACATCGTACTCGAATGCTGTAGATTCGACCGTTCAAATCCGAGTCGCCGGTGCTTATAACACAATTAAGTAAACAACATAGCGAAAGAAAAAGAATAATACATTGATATACAGCATTGATACAATATCTGATACAATGAATATCAATATACATCAGAGATATGATACAAGAAATAGCAGCGGAAAAGAAAAATAGATAACACCGGCAGCGGAACAAATAACTCTAAGATAGACTTCAAGAGAGAACTCCATCAGTAGCTCGAACAAACATCACGATGCACTAAGATAAGCAAGTGCAGTCCATATCCAAACAATGAACTAGCTCCAGATAATTCATTGAACCTAACTATCTGAAAAACCCAACTCTAGACTGCTCGTGTGAGTTTAGGAAAGAAACAATAAACTCCGGATAAGTCGTGGGACTGGTATGAGTAACAAAAATAGTTTATCTTTAAAAACAAACAAAGAAATGTGTTAAAATAGATCCGCAATGCTTTTTAGAAAAAGTAACTACCATAAGGCCTCCCACCACACACACAATGCAAACGCAGAATTGGAGGAGATTTCTCCTTATGATAGTTAAATATGCTTGATACATGAATTTCTTTGATATTATTACTATAAGTGCGAAGTGCAGAAACATTTCAAAGTAGAATATTAATCTTAGCCGGCATAGACATTCCGCACTTATGCCTACTATAGCTACCATGTTCTGTCACGACCCGACTTCCTACGCCCAGGAAGACGTATCGTTTTTAAGAAAGAAAAGGGTGAGAAAATAGAAAAGATAGAGAAGAAAGAAGAAACAACATTAGAATCTCAACAGCGGAATGAATAAAATATAATATATCACATAAGACGATACATTGTATCATATACATTAGAGTTACACAAAATAAACAACAGATACTAGACAGTTATAAAACACCTGTCTAGTTAATACAACTCGATACAACTCAAACAAATGACTCAGAGATACCAACACAGCGGAACCACCTATATATATATATATATATATATATATATATACGTTGAAGCCTCCTGCTCTATTGCTCCTCCAGTATTCATCAAAGTAGATCTAAATCCCTTGGCTACTCATAAAAATTTGAGTACCCAAGAGTTTATGAAAAACAGAAAAATAAACTCTGGGTCAGACATGGGTCTGGTGTGAGTAACAAGTTAAAGTTGCTTAACTTTAAAACATTTGGGAAGAAAGGGTATCACGTAAGACTTCCCACGCATAAATATGGGTAAGTTTTTACCTTACGCTAACCAAAGCATTTTAGGAAATTAATTGATATTATAATAGGGTCTAGGGTTTTCAAGTAAAATACAGAAATAGCTGAAATGCTTACATCTCACATTCCAACATAGTTGGGCACAATCAAAACATACGACACTTATTGGAGATTGGATTCCATACAATGGCAGGGCTACTGGGGTACCGCCCGTCACAGTACGGGGCCTAGATCACCGTACCGAGGATTACTCCCAATCCCTTACAACACAAAGCCAGACCCGTTCCTTACTGAACAGTTCCAAATAAGATAACCCCGCAGTTGGCTGCAGACCAACTGCCCACACAGCCGAAATAAAAAGGGACATCTAGACAGGGGTCTATCTTACTCTCCAGTGGGTGCTACCCACGACGCCTTGCTGCACCTCCCCTGTTTTAGCAATTCCCGGTTGATGAGGCTTGAGGCTACGATTACCTTTAGAAAGACATTGCTTAGAATGCTCATCGTCCACCTGACGATGTTCTGAAAGTATTCAATCCATACAAGTTCGTTCCGGGTTCGAACGAAACCAAAGGCATCATCTCGTTACACTCATATTGGAATCACCCTCAGAGTTAACGACGATAACCCTTGCACTCTGAATCTTCATCTTTACTTGAGATTCAGGACCTACCGTTAATTTGGATCGATGTGGTTTTCGGACTTCCAAATTTGGAAAACCCGATCCCGGTCTCATCGAAGTCCAAAACGCCATCTTTAAGGTCCAAGTTGTTTTAAAGTTTTAAAACAATTCTCAATTTATTATCTAAATCAACACAGATAGATAGTTCACAATGTCACAATAGATAATCAACAAGATCATTGCAATAGATAATTCACATTATCATCACAACAGATAATTTGTAACGACCCAGAAAATTTTAACGATTTTTAATTGATTTTATAACGTATTTAATTGAATATTTGTGAAATTTATAATAATTGAAATTTTAAAATTTTCATATATTTAGAATACGTATATTTAAATATAGCAGATTTTAAATTTTCAATTAATTTTATCAAAGTTTATTTCGTTGTGGAATTCTAATTAATTCAAGCTAGATAATAATTGCTGATAATAAATTTATTTTCAAGTCTGGATATTATTCTTTAGAAAATTTCTAATTCCTCTTCTGACTGAGACGTCATCGTTCGTTTTTCCAAAATCGGACGTCTACTGCTCCGTTTACCTTATGTCTGACAAATTAATAGCTTTTTCAGTACCGATTTTCGACTTTTGATCGGATGATCGTACTACCAATATCTGCATACCGTTTTGATCGTCCCATTGTGCTGATCTCCACAGTATATTTGTTTATGTGTTTTAAAAGTCGACATACAGCGGAGCTCGCGAAACCGGTAACCGTATCGGTACCGGTCCGTGAACTTTTGTTTCTTTGAATTTCAAACTTCAGCCGTGGCTTCCAAGCAACCATCAATTGCTTAAATTTTTCTGCGTCAATCAAGTGTACTGTTACTTTCCATTTATTTATATTCATTGATATTTGCTGCCGTTCCATCTTTATTTATCTAATTTCATTCATTCGCTTGTGACTGTTGGAATTGAAATAATAGCAGAACGTTTCTATATATTTAAGCAAATGCATCATTATCGGCTGCCAGCTATTCACTATCTTCCACCCTCTCCCTATATTGCTCCCTTTCTTCTTGAAACCCATCTTCCTCTCCTTTATTTATTTCTTTCCTTCTCCTCTCCATAATTTAACTACAGCGAGGCAAATTCTTCTCTCCACCAAGCTTCCTTTCTCCCTGACCTCCTTCGCCTCTCACTCGCCTCGTAGCTTCCTCCAGATCCGCCCCTTACTCAGCATAGCCGAGCATCGCTGCAACCCACACACGTCCCCTCACCATAGCTCGCCTCGGCCACCGCCTACCACAGTCTCACGCAACCGCGTCCACTCGCCTACCATTTTGCTTCCCACTGCCGTGAGAGGCAGATCCATCCCAGTGGCCGAGCAGCACCTCTTATTTCCCCTTCCACGCAGCAACACACGTGGCCGCAGCATTTCCCACGGCTCCCCTGCCGAGACTCTACCTGCGTTCATATATATGTAAGTTTTATATATATGTATTTTATAGTTAAATGTTATATATATATATATATATTACGTTTAATCTACAATAAGGTTTTATATTAGTTTATCTATTTAGTTTAAATATTGATTTAGCTTGCTTTCAGGTTTCTGTTCTTCTTTGTTTTGGGTAGTGTCCATTTTTTTTTGGTTATATATATATATATATATATATATATGCGTATGTATTGGGTTGCCGTTATATGTATATAATAGTTTTTTTTTCAAACCTCATTTTATGTTGATGTATATATAGGTTCATATATATGTAAGTTTAAAATAATTAAAATATAATATGTTCTGATTTTCTGAAATGTTACAGTAAGTTTGGTATATTATTATATGTGAAGTTATTTTATATGTGAAGGTATACAGTATAAGTTTACAGTACTTATATACTTTGCCATGGGATTATGAAATGATATAATGATTTGGTAAAATTGTTTTAACCTGATGTTGTTTTGTATGTTCTGTATATATTGACATGGATTATATGTTTCATTAGTTTATGGTATATAGGTTTATTAATGTGAATTTATTAACTATTGGTTTCAAACTCTATACATATATAGATTTTTATATATAATTTATATTATATTATAAGTTTGTTTTCTTTTGTGATAAGCTGTGTATTGTTTGGAACCAGCTACTGCTATTATAAAAATATAAAGATATTTGGAGGACTTGTTTTTATTGTAAGATATTTTATGCAGATATGTATTGATTTTTAGTACCGAATGCATATTAGATTGATTTTTATATAATATATATACGTGTAAGTTATATATACGTATAAGTTACTTTTTGTAAGTTATGCGAGTTATAGATATAATACATATCAGTTTATATACCAAAAATCATGGATCGGTTGTTTTTCAAATATAGTATGGGTTTAATACAATATAATATTCATATGATTGTTGAGCTTATTTATGTGATTGACCGGAATTATATGCATACATGTATTTAATAAAGTAAGTTATATAAGAGTTTAGTTTTTATACTATTATATATATTTGTTTATAAGTAGCTGATTTGATATATATGTCATACATTATGGTCTGCATACATAAACTGTAAATATATAGTTTGAAAAAAAAAACCTCTATGTAAGATTTTTTTTAACATGATAGGTATTTTTAAAATATGTGTTGATTTGAAAATTTATACATAGATTTTTATAAGTTGTTTATATCTTGGGTCCTAATTTGTTTTAAATATAATAAGTTGAATCACCTATATAATTTTATTCAAATAATTGTGGTACTGATTTTTATAAAGTAATAATAATAATGTATATATACTTTAATTTGAATTTTGGGTTTAAGGAGGATAATAATATATAAAAATACATCTCGCCTAAATTTTTATCAAGCTAATTTGACCCGCTCCCATCGATTTCTTTTATCAGTTCTGATCGTCGATTCGTGCCGATCTTACTTTGCTTTGAGATTTGTGCTTGGGCTTCGTAACTCGACTACATTGTCTATCTCTCTAACCTCGAAAGGTGAGCAATCACTCACGATTAACGTTCTTTTATTTATTAAATTTGATTTCAATTGAAACAACAATTGAAATATACTGCTGTTAGTTATTTAACTGCTTCATTTTATATGCTTTTATCTGTAACTGTTCACTTATGGAATATGACACCATATTCTATTGTTTATATTTATGATATATACCTATTGTTATTATTATTTTTCATATCGGTTATCACTCTGCAAGTTCCCTGTTAGTATAGAAATCACTATGGGTTGAAATGATACATACATGAACGGACTTTAGAATAGGAGAAAATCGTTATGGGTTGAAATGATAAACCCAAGCGATTTTCATTTAACTGAATTTGGGATTACGGGTTGAAATGATATCCACCCGTATATATTTAGTGTACGGGTTGAAATGATAAATATCCGTAGCACTTGACTATATGATAGGAAATATATACAAACACCGTTGGTCCATATAAATACTTTGAAAATAAATTTCTATAGTTGAAAGGAAATATATGGGATTTAAAAAATTTTGGTTCTTAAAATATTTTATATAAATGGAAATTTTATATATAGATTTAATAATAATATCATTGAGATTGATTTAATCCATATAATATGTTTGAGTATTATTTAAGGTTTATATTTCAAAATTTACCGTTGTAAAAAGTTGAAAAATTTAGATTGGGAGATAAATTTTGGTTTATTTAATGGTATTTAAATAAGGATTTATCTAATTAAATCAATTTGAAATTTTTGAATGGAAAATTTAAAGGTATGATTTTGTAACTAGATTTTTGATTTAAGTGATTTAATGAATATTTCACGTTAAATAAACTTAAAGAAAATATTGAGTAAATTGAAATTTAAGGTTACTTAAATGATATTTAATCTAATAAGGGAATATTTCAAGACTAAATAATAATGAGGTTAAATCGATATCTATATGAAACTGTTATATAGAACATTTAAGTATTAAAGCCTTGAACTATATTGGAATTTAAATGGTTTATGTTGAGATTCGGATTTGTACTTGAAAATCAGTGTATTTGAATTTATTATTTAGAAACTAAATTGAATAAAAATTTAGTTGAAACTTTGAATACTTAAAGTTTTGAAATATATTGAAATATAAAGGTGTATTTTTGTGATTACAAATCCGAATATGAGATCGATAAATTGAAGTGTTTATTTTAGGAATTGAGTTGAATTTAAATTGATAAATTGAGATTGAATTTAATTTAAATGGGAAGGTCGGGTTGATGTTGAAACGATTTGTTAAGTTGAGGGAATTGAAAATACTTTATTGTATAAATTATTTAATATATATAATTTCTATTTTGGGAATATAGAGATATTTGAAGTAAAAATGATATTTGGTTTTGAAGTATAAATTAAGTTGAAATGACTACGGTGTTATAGTGGATATTCCTTGAAGATAGTTCCATGGATCCTTAGAGGATGGTTATCCCAACTTTCCCCTAAGTTACTTGTATTTCAGTTGATATTTCACTTGAGTTGGATTTATTGATATAAGAATGTTAATCCTGACTCGAGTGTTTTGTGTTGTTGCTTTACGCTCGGGTCAGACTGAGTGATACAGCATTAGAGACTCACCTTTGGAGTTCGGAGCTTCATTTGGAGATCCAACTATCGTTTCAGATTCCAGCCTTTAGAGTTGATTGGTTTAGAGAAGTAATCTGTTGCATTGGAGACTTCACTGCATTTGAACCATTCGGTTGTATTTTATTTCTAACTCTGATTGTATATAGTAGCTTCATGAACTACTATTCTTTATCTATTCCGCTGCATTATATTACTCTGTGTCTGTGATCTGTGATTATTTATTTACTGTTTATGCCGAGTTTGCAAAATTTAATTAACAATTCGGTATTTTGAATTATTCAAGTCTGACATGTATGGTTTTATTGTCGATTTGAATGGTCCAAAATAGCGGGTCGTTACAGTTGATATCAGAGCTTTGGCTCTAGGCAAAACTTAGCATTTATGGTAAATTTATTTACAGAATCACTTTCGTTCGAGTTGAATCTCTTCCTTTTGACTCGATTTCCTTTGAATTTTGGAATGTCCCTCGGTTCAGAAATTCATTCTTGTCTCTTTCTATTTATAATTGTTTGATTCTGGAGTATCCCATAACTCCACTGAATGTTTTGTAAAGGGGGTGAAAACTCCTTTACAATTGGCATTGATTCACCGAAGATTCCTGTATCCTTGGTTTACGATGCTGCTATGTCTTGATATGCCGAATTCTATCTCTGGCGATCGAATGTCGATTTGTTTTGGAATTCCGCATCGATCATATTCCCGAAGTCACAGTTGACCCGGTTAAGGTCGCCCGCGATTTATAGAAGTATATCCATCTTCTATTTTGTAATTTAATTATCTCATCTTCGATCGAGTCAGGATTCTATTGATTAGAGTTCCTCTAATTCAAATCTCTATCTTTGTTTCAAAATCCATTCTTAAAATTTTCCTTTGAAAATCGGGTATGTTTGCATTTTTGAAATTGTTTTATATATCGAAATTATTATTTTGATAACTATGATTTTATTCTATATATAAAAGTGAAATTGTTTTCGATAAGGATTATATACCTATATATAAAACAAGTAAGAAATGTTATTCTATATATAAAAGTTTTGAAAGGATTTGAAATTTTGGAAAATTTATGAGAAATGGATTTATATATATAAAAAAAAAATTAAAAGAAGTTGATTTATATAAAAATGATTTATAACGGAAGTGTTAAATTTGAAATTCGAGAATTTAATTCCGGTATTTTGAAATTGGTTTTAAGATTTTGGAAAATATATATAAATAATACGATTTAAAAGTATTTTTCCGAATAAGAAATGTTTCAAATGAATTCCAATAATTTTGAAGAAAATTTCAAAGAAGTTTTTAAGAAAATAGAAGTCCAAAACTCACTTATGTCGCTGGAGAATAATTTCGGTGATGAGTGCACGCATCATCGACATTGATTTTCGAGTTTCAGAGTGGGGAGAGGCCACTTTAATAGCTTCGCTATGCAAGTGATTTTGTAAAACTGTTTTTGATTTCAAATTCCGAAGTATAATTTGATATTTTAGAAAGATATAAGTATATATTTGACACAATTTAAAATGAGACCGGTGTTCAGTCCTCGAGTTTCGGATTTAAAATTGATTTATTGATTTATTGTTGATTTTCAACTCTTGAATTGAAAATTTGATTTCCCTAGCTATTTTGAATGTTCGAACACTTCCAAATCGAGATTAAATTTTCAAAGCTAAGAAATTTCGAAGAGTATAAAATGTTTGATAAAGAATATAAATTTAGTTTTGAAATGTTTTGAAAAAAAATAGTTGAATAATGGTTTTCAGAAAGGTAAATTGGATATTTCACATAGAAATAGATAGTAAAAGTTTTAAAAAAAGGGATAATTATAAATTTGGAGACCATTTTGAGTATAATTGATTATGGGAAAATATTTGGTTTTGAAATTAAATTAGAATTTAAAAAACCAGTACTTATATGGTTATTTTGGAAATGAATTTGTTTGACTTGAATTATTTTAATTTGGAAAATGGGATAATTTTCTAAACCTATTATTTTGGGAACTTTGAAATTTAGATATTTAATTTGGAAGAAAATTTGGTGAAATCATATATGATTTTGAAACTGAATTGATATTGAAATGATTTGAAATTTGAGAACCTTATATTATTAAGCACTTGATTTGGGAGTGGTCGAACTTATATAAAATGGATTGTATAAGTATGAAGTTGATTTGAAATCTATTGATTTGAAAGGTACCCAATTTGGAAAGAGATTTTATATAATCGAAGTCTATATAAGTATGATTTGATCTACTATTGATTTGGAAAGTATTCTATTTGGGAAAAATGGAATCCTATATATATGGACTTTATATAAGTACGATATTTGAAAGTGATTTGAAAAGGTACTATATGATATATATTTTCGAAGTAAAGATATGGAAAGTGCCTTCTGCTTGATATCCGCTTTGTGGCCACATCATGGATTCATTCTATCGATATTATTCTTTCTGATTTTTGGTTTTCCGGATGTAATACTCGAGTGTTCCCACCGTGGCGTAACCCATGGATTTTTTTCTCTCTCGTGAATGCATAGCGCAATTGCCTGGCTGAGTCTTGCCTAGGGGTACGGATTGTTTCCTGGGGGATCCAGGCGTAACCATTGTGTATTCTACAATCTGTGTATGTCGTGAATAGTAGCGCAAGTGCCTGGCTGAGTCTTGCCTAGGGGTACGGATTGTTTCCTGGGGATCCAGGCGTAACCATTGTGTATTCTGCACTCTACTAGTCATCATGGCGTAACTCGCAGGGCTGAGAAAGCTTACGGATATGGATTGTTTCCTGGGGGATCCAGGCGTAACCATTATGTATCTGCGAACCATGATCGGACAAAGGTTTTTGGTTTGGTTGTTTGTTTGGATTGTCCTTTCCATATCTATTTTTTTTAAAAGTTTTTCAAGTATTTTCACTGGGTGTTGAAATAGGTCTACTAAGTACTTGAAGAACTCTAGCTTTGCGCCTGATCAACGCATGGCCAGAGTCTGCAAGAACGAGGATAAACTTGTTAAAACATCGAGTTATAAAAGTATTTTCGAAAGAAAAATTGGTATCGGTATAAAAGTATTTTATTTATAAAGGTATTTTATTATAAAAGTATTTTCAACAAAGAAATTTTGTATTAATATTTGAAATTTAAATTCTTATGGTTTGAAATAAATTATTCGTGCCCGATTCTATTCTTTTGAATCTACCTCATCTGCTCAACTTTAGTTGTTCACTTATATTCTGTTGCCAGAATCTACCTTCCTTTCCTTTTGAACATAATCTCTTAAATATTGCTTATTTGTATACTACATTGTTTAATAGAAATTTTAGTTTTATAGATATATTTTTTCAGTTACTAATTAAATAAAATAAAAAATTTCATGAATTTTTGGATTTAATATTTTTAAAAAGCTTCTTTGTAAATATAAGTAACAGTGTAAATGATTAGTTTCAAAGGAGTTTTGAAAAGTTTTAAAGTATCAAAGATAATCGAATTGCAAATGAAGTTTTCAAATTTCAAGTAAAATGTATTTAGTTCAAATTATTTGTTCAATCTTGACTTCCAATCTACTTTTATTTCTGGTTGTACAATTCTCCTACCTCCTTCCTTTTCGGGGACGAAAAGTTTTGAGTGGGGGAGAGTGTAACGACCTGGAAAATTTTAACGATTTTTAATTGATTTTATAACGTATTTAATTGAATATTTGTGAAATTTATAATAATTGAAATTTTAAAATTTTCATATATTTAGAATACCTATATTTAAATATAGCAGATTTTAAATTTTCAATTAATTTTATCAAAGTTTATTTCGTTGTGGAATTCTAATTAATTCAAGCTAGATAATAATTGCTGATAATAAATTTATTTTCAAGTCTGGATATTATTCTTTAGAAAATTTCTAATTCCTCTTCTGACTGAGACGTCATCGTTCATTTTTCCAAAATCGGACATCTACATCTCCGTTTACCTTATGTCTGACAAATTAATAGCTTTTTCAGTACCGATTTTCGACTTTTGATCAGATGATCGTACTACCAATATCTGCATACCGTTTGGATCGTCCCATTGTGCTGATCTCCGCAGTATATTTGTTTATGTGTTTTAAAAGTTCGGTATACAGCGGAGCTCGTGAAACCGGTAACCGTATCGGTACCGGTCCATCATCTTTTGTTTCTTTGAATTTCAAACTTCAGCCGTGGCTTCCAAGCAACCATCAATTGCTTAAATTTTTCTGCGTCAATCAAGTGTACTGTTACTTTCCATTTATTTATATTCATTGATATTTGCTGCCGTTCCATCTTTATTTATCTAATTTCATTCATTCGCTTGTGACTGTTGGAATTGAAATAATAGCAGAACGTTTCTATATATTTAAGCAAATGCATCATTATCGGCTGCCAGCTATTCACTATCTTCCACCCTCTCCCTATATTGCTCCCTTTCTTCTTGAAACCCATCTTCCTCTCCTTTATTTATTTCTTTCCTTCTCCTCTCCATAATTTAACTACAGCGAGGCAAATTCTTCTCTCCACCAAGCTTCCTTTCTCCCTGACCTCCTTCGCCTCTCACTCACCTCGTAACTTCCTCCAGATCCGCCCCTTACTCAGCGTAGCCGAGCATCGCTGCAACCCACACACGCCCCCTCACCATAGCTCTCCTCGGGCACCGCCTACCACAGTCTCACGCAACCGCGTCCACTCGCCTACCATTTTGCTTCCCACTGCCGTGAGAGGCAGATCCATCCCAATGGCCGAGCAGCACCTCTTATTTCCCCTTCCACGCAGCAACACACGTGGCCGCAGCATTTCCCACGGCTCCCCTGCCGAGACTCTACCTGCGTTCATATATATGTAAGTTTTATATATATGTATTTTATAGTTAAATGTTATATATATATATATTACGTTTAATCTACAATAAGGTTTTATATTAGTTTATCTATGTAGTTTAAATATTGATTTAGCTTGCTTTCAGGTTTCTGTTCTTCTTTGTTTTGGGTAGTGTCCATTTTTTTTTTGGTTATATATATATATATATATATGCGTATGTATTGGGTTGCCGTTATATGTATATAATAGGTTTTTTTTCAAACCTCATTTTATGTTGATGTATATATAGGTTCATATATATGTAAGTTTAAAATAATTAAAATATAATATGTTCTGATTTTCTGAAATGTTACAGTAAGTTGGGTATATTATTATATGTGAAGTTATTTTATATGTGAAGGTATACAGTATAAATTTACAATACATATATACTTTGCCATGGGATTACGAAATGATATAATGATTTGGTAAAATTGTTTTAACCTGATGTTGTTTTGTATGTTCTCTATATATTGACATGGATTATATGTTTCATTAGTTTATGGTATATAGGTTTATTAATGTGAATTTATTAACTATTGGTTTCAAACTCTATACATATATAGATTTTTATATATAATTTATATTATATTATAAGTTTGTTTTCTTTTGTGATAAGCTGTGTATTGTTTGGAACCAGCTACTGCTATTATAAAAATATAAAGATATTTGGAGGACTTGTTTTTATTGTAAGATATTTTATGCAGATATGTATTGATTTTTAGTACCGAATGCATATTAGATTGATTTTTATATAATATATATACATGTAAGTTATATATACGTATAAGTTACTTTTTGTAAGTTATGCGAGTTATAGATATAATACATATCAGTTTATATACCGAAAATCATGGATCGGTTGTTTTTCAAATATAGTATGGGTTTAATACAATATAATATTCATATGATTGTTGAGCTTATTTATGTGATTGACTGGAATTATATGCATACATCTATTTAATAAAGTAAGTTATATACGAGTTTAGTTTTTATACTATTATATATATTTGTTTATAAGTAGCTGATTTGATATATATGTCATACATTATGGTCTGCATACATAAACTGTAAATATATAGTTTGAAAAAAAAAAATCTATGTAAGATTTTTTTTAACATGATAGGTATTTTTAAAATATGTGTTGATTTGAAAATTTATACATAGATTTTTCTAAGTTGTTTATATCTTGGGTCCTAATTTGTTTTAAATATAATAAGTTGAATCACCTATATAATTTTATTCAAATAATTGTGGTACTGATTTTTATAAAGTAATAATAATAATGTATATATACTTTAATTTGAATTTTGGGTTTAAGGAGGATAATAATATATAAAAATACATCTCGCCTAAATTTTTATCAAGCTAATTTGACCCGCTCCCATCGATTTCTTTTATCAGTTCTGATCGTCGATTCGTGCCGATCTTACTTTGCTTTGAGATTTGTTCTTGGGCTTCGTAACTCAACTACATTGTCTATCTCTCTAACCTCGAAAGGTGTGCAATCACTCACGATTAACGTTCTTTTATTTATTAAATTTGATTTCAATTGAAACAACAATTGAAATATACTGCTGTTAGTTATTTAACTACTTCATTTTATATGCTTTTATCTGTAACTGTTCACTTATGGAATATGACACCATATTCTATTGTTTATATTTATGATATATACCTATTGTTATTATTATTTTTCATATCGGTTATCACTCTGCAAGTTCCCTGTTAGTATAGAAATCACTATGGGTTGAAATGATACATACATGAACGGACTTTAGAATAGGAGAAAATCGTTATGGGTTGAAATGATAAACCCAAGCGATTTTCATTTAACTGAATTTGGGATTACGGGTTGAAATGATATCCACCCGTATATATTTAGTGTACGGGTTGAAATGATAAATATCCGTAGCACTTGACTATATGATAGGAAATATATACAAACACCGTTGGTCCATATAAATACTTTGAAAACAAATTTCTACAGTTGAAAGGAAATATATGGGATTTAAAAAAATTTGGTTCTTAAAATATTTTATATAAATGGAAATTTTATATATAGATTTAATAATAATATCATTGAGATTGATTTAATCCATATAATATGTTTGAGTATTATTTAAGGTTTATATTTCAAAATTTACCGTTGTAGAAAGTTGAAAAATTTAGATTGGGAGATAAATTTTGGTTTATTTAATGGTATTTAAATAAGGATTTATCTAATTAAATCAATTTGAAATTTTTGAATGGAAAATTTAAAGGTATGATTTTGTAACTAGATTTTTGATTTAAGTGATTTAATGAATATTTCACGTTAAATAAACTTAAAGAAAATATTGAGTAAATTGAAATTTAAGGTTACTTAAATGATATTTAATCTAATAAGGGAATATTTCAAGACTAAATGATAATGAGGTTAAATCGATATCTATATGAAACTGTTATATAGAACATCTAAGTATTAAAGCCTTGAACTATATTGGAATTTAAATGGTTTATGTTGAGATTCGGATTTGTACTTGAAAATCAGTGTATTTGAATTTATTATTTAGAAACTAAATTGAATAAAAATTTAGTTGAAACTTTGAATACTTAAAGTTTTGAAATATATTGAAATATAAAGGTGTATTTTTGTGATTACAAATCCGAATATGAGATCGATAAATTGAAGTGTTTATTTTAGCAATGGAGTTGAATTTAAATTGATAAATTGAGATTGAATTTAATTTAAATGGGAAGGTCGGGTTGATGTTGAAACGATTTGTTAAGTTGAGGGAATTGAAAATACTTTATTGTATAAATTATTTAATATATATAATTTCTATTTTGGGAATATAGAGATATTTGAAGTAAAAATGATATTTGGTTTTGAAGTATAAATTAAGTTGAAATGACTATGGTGTTATAGTGGATATTCCTTGAAGATAGTTCCATGGATCCTTAGAGGATGGTTATCCCAACTTTCCCCTAAGTTACTTGTATTTCAGTTGATATTTCACTTGAGTTGGATTTATTGATATAAGAATGTTAATCCTGACTCGAGTGTTTTGTGTTTTTGCTTTACGCTCGGGTCAGACTGAGTGATACAGCATTAGAGACTCACCTTTGGAGTTCGGAGCTTCATTTGGAGATCCAACTATCGTTTCAGATTCCAGCCTTTAGAGTTGATTGGTTTAGAGAAGTAATCTGTTGCATTGGAGACTTCACTGCATTTGAACCATTCGGTTGTATTTTATTTCTAACTCTGATTGTATATAGTAGCTTCATGAACTACTATTCTTTATCTATTCCGCTGCATTATATTACTCTGTGTCTGTGATCTGTGATTATTTATTTACTGTTTATGCCGAGTTTTCAAAATTTAATTAACAATTCGGTATTTTGAATTATTCAAGTCTGACATGTATGGTTTTATTGTCGATTTGAATGGTCCAAAATAGCGGGTCGTTACATAATTTATAGCATACATCAACCAAAGCATCAATATCATGTAGCATTACTTATCTCATATCAAGGATACCAAACATTCAATCTATATGTAAGCAAGTATTTAAATCATCACACTATAATTAATTTAAAATGAATTAAATTAATTACTTCTTCTTTAATTAACTTAAAGTAAATTAAATTAATTACCTCATCATTAAAACTTGCTTACATACCCACTAATTAATTACAAAGAAATTAATCAATCATCAGTTACTTATGTATTCCAATTAATCACCTTTGATTAATTAACCTTTACTTACATTCTAGTAATTTCCTTTAATTTATTTACAGAGGTTAATCTTTGAATAAATTCATAGATTAACTATTTATTCTTTGAATAAATTCATAGATTAACTATTTATTATTTATTCCATTCATTCTTAATTTATTACATTGTAATAACCTTATTGATTTATTATTCCCAAATTAATTAATTTCTAATTACATCATTAATTATAATAATTAATGATCTCTAATCAATTATCTATTTATTTAATTATATAAAAAAACTTAATCTTCCAAACACATACATTAATCACCTCTGATTACTATCATACAGTAATTAACCTTCCTTAGTTAATTACTCCTCAATAAACAAACCTAATTAATCCCTTGATTAATTTCAAGTAATTATACTCCAATTACTTCCATTATCCATCATCCAATTAATTACCTCCAGTAATTATTCATCAATTACTTCTCTAAGTAATTGTACTTCCAAATATCAAATGATTAATCCAAATTAATTAAACTAAATTAATTAATTCAAATTAACAAAATTACCCAATTAATTACAATAAGTAATTAATTTCTTAATTACTTCCCATTAAGTAATTATACTTAAACAATTTACAATGATCATCATTAAATTAATTAATCCAATTAATTATTAAAATTTAATGAGATTAATTAATTATATAATAATCTAGTTAATGACCTTCATTAACATTTCTTTAATTACTTTTCTAAGAAATTAACTTACATTAAATTATTATTACTTATAATTTAATCAACCATTAATAATTCATAATTTTATTAAAATCTAAGTTATGGTTCTTAATTACATATTAATTACTTAATTCATTATTTAAACTTTAATTAATATATGTAAACTTATAATTACTAATTTAATCAATACAAATCTTCGATTATCCATTCTAATTATCTTAATGATTAATGAATATAAATCCTTAATCTTTATTACTTAAAGTAAACTCATTTTTTTATTATTGATTAAATTTTCACTTACAATATGTTTGAAAATATTTTTTTCTTATCTCTACTTCTTAAGTTTTATTTTAAATTTCAGACTTAAAATGAATACCAATTTATCTTAAATAACATTTTATCTCACATAAAGTTTAAAACGAATTTTGAAAACTCTTAAATTCACATGTTAAGTAACATTTTATTGTAAAGGAAATTAAGATTTAAATCAAATTCTCCTTACATTTACATGTTAAAGTAGTCCTTAATATTTTAACTTATTTAACACATAAATTTATAGAACTTCCTTTTTATTCCAAAATCTGAAATTCCAAAATTTAGATTTAAATCCCAGGTTTCAAATTTGATTTAACTTTTATTTTACATGCTTCTTTACAAATTGCAATTTCTATTTAAATTCAATCCTTTTTCCCTTTGAGTTCTTTAAGGTTATTTTAAACAAGTTTAAATTTTTAAAACAATATATATATTTCCAAACTAAGATTCAATGACTGGCATTTATATTTTAAACTTTTTATTTAGACTCGGTTGAAACTTTGATTTGATTTAAAACTAAATTTTAAAACTGTAACTGGTACAGGTTTAAAACTCTGAACCCAAACTACTCGAGCCTCTCTACTTACATCGGGTAAAACATGAATCAACCTGAGTAACCCGAGAACAACACTTCCTCCTACTTCCCAAATTCAACACTATCACAACAGATACTGATGATGTTCACGTGCACGTGCACACCCTTTGGTGATGCTCCGACCACTGAGACTGCCTCCGACAGGTCGTAAGTGACCTACACCCTCACTTCCGGTCATCAAAACGATGAAAACAACATCAAGGCAAAATTGAGCATTCGAGCTCGATACCAAAACCTGGAAACACCCTACCCCCCCAAAACCACAAACCTGACATCACCACTTGCTCGACGCTCCGACCACCGGAGGCCACCCAACTCCGGCCATAGCCTCGTCCCCCTTCCCTCTACCAAAACCCAAAGCCGTGCGCGACTCGATGCACGATCGAAGCCTCCCCGATCGAATTCCTGACCACCCTAAAAATTAGGTTACCAAACTTCGAATGTCACCCACCGCCACCACCGCTGTCTATCCACCGTCGCGCCATTTTTCCCTGACCTATCGTAGGCTCCTCCACCTCCAGGAGGAAACTCGACACCTCCAGTCGACGAGATCACCCACGGCAACCCCAAATGTACAATACGATCAAACCCAAACCACTCTTCGATTTTTGCTCTAAAAATTAAGATTTTTACTTTAAAAATCATGTTAAAGTATAAAGATTTCATTTACATACCTGAATTGGTAAATCGTAAAGTTTAAAATTTGACATATATAAGGATATGATCAATGTTCTTGATTTCCTGAGCTAAATACAAATTTGTTGGACTTGAAATAAATTTTAGTCTCAAGTATATGATATAACAAAAACTTCTTGTTTTAACTCTAAGTTCAGATGGTAATTAGAACGAGAGTGAAAGATTTTTGGAATCAAGGTCTGTTGTTTTTAAAAAAAAACTAAGACAGAGAACAATGAAATCGACAGCTTGCACACATACTTCTAGTTTCCACCAATACAGATAACTATATATGCATAAAAAAAACATATCATAGATACTTGTTCAGATTTAACCTTTAAATGTTTAAAGAAAGAAATGTTACTCACTGGTTTTAAAAGAACAGAGCCTCTACTGGAAACATGTTTGAAAATTATAACTAAAGCTCTTCCTCATTCTCTGGTGATTTGTGTTTTGATTTATGTTCAAGTAGAACTTTGTTTTAGTTTGAAATAAGTTTTACTTTAGATCTTAGTTTGTATGAACGAATTAAAATGGAAGGGCAGAGATATAAATAAAAGAAAGAAAACAGCGATATATAGCCAAAGACAAGTTACATTTTTTTTATATTCAATACAGTGTTTATCAGTACAAGGCTGAGATAGCCTTCTATTTATTATTTGCCAAATGCAGATTTGGTCTTCTCTTTGGAGGCTAAGAGAGGATGTGTTATAGCTAGCATTTAATTCTCTTGTTTTGTTTGCACTCAAATCTAGTATATTTATATTGTTTTGTACACAATTAAAGGAAATTATATTTTCTTTTAAAATTTTCAGCCTGCACACTTACAACTTGTTTGTACTAAAGATATCATATTAGCCAACACATATATATTTCCTTTCTATTTCCAACCTGCACATTCATATTTGTTGCCTTTGTTATTTTGTTTGTTTCTACTACCTATTCATGTGTTATGAATAAATATGTTACTTGTTTTATATTTTTGAAGTGTAAAGGAACGTTATTTTAACATGTTGCATAAATATTTATAGTGTATTCATTTTATAAGTTATAAAATTATATAATTTAACTTATGTATATTTTGTTTTGTTTCTATATCTAACTTATTACTTAAAATCTTGTATTCCTATATGTACTTTTTCATTTTATTAATATTATAAAATCACACTTATAAAATTGAAATAATTAATAAAAGAAATTATCTTTTTATTCTATACTACTTATTTTATTTATGTATGTTAAAGTATTTGACAAAATTTGCATTTAAAACTTATATATATTTTAAATCATATTTTTCTCAAGCTATACTAAAAAGAAAACAAAACAAATCTTTTTGTTAATAAATTTAAATCTAAACTTAAGCTAAAATAAGTTTTAAACTATTCAAACATTTATCTTATGTGTTTAAAACCATATAGTTATTTATTAAATAGCTTTGAAAAGTTTATTTTAAAGAAATCATAATTTCCAAATCACTAAAACATATGTTAGAATTTGAAACATAATTTATTAGCTAAATTGTAAAACAAAGCCTCCCTATTTACAATATATACATATATAAATAGAAAACAATCAATCAATTTTAACAGATAAAATTTACCAATTAGATATTTATAGAAAGAAAAGTATCAATTCAAATCTTATTAATAAAGATATATTAAATCAATTTAATATTTAATACAAATTATTAAATTGATATTGCTCGAAAATTCCGGGTTGTTACATTCTTCCCCCTTTAAAAGAATTTCGTCCCCGAAATTTAAAAGCAAAGGTAATTTAATAATTTATTTAAGATTTTAATAAATTTTTAAATCATAAGCATATATCAATCATATGCTAACAATCATAACAACCAATCCACTCAATCAACAAATCTAACCATCCAGACAAAAATTCCGGATAGAGCTTCCTAGAGTTTTCCCAGTATAATACCGGAATACTCGATCTATAGAATCCAAACAGTCAATACTACTAAGCTACAGAGCTCCTACTCATCAAGATCTACAAAACTACACAGATATCAGATGACAGACGAGTCTGACTCACAACCAAAACTTCCTGAACTGCTGGTCCCAAAACCAGAAATGGATTACACGTACTCCCTCCGAGATACGTGAAACACATCGAATCCCAGTTATCCAAACTGGCAATTCACTCCAGAAGATCAAACATCTAACCTTACCAAAACACAGAGAAAATCTAAAGCACCTCGGAGCTAGTTTCCCAGTCTTACCAAATTATAGAGCTCCTTTGAATCAGAGAAAATTATCCAAAATCAAATCTCCGACTCCTAAATCCAAATTCCTCCGTCTCTTATCCACCAAATTCTTCTAATGATCCAGAGCTGTCTTCATCCCTACTGATCAGCTCAATTTCTGCTGATGCCTCTCAGAACAATCTGAACCTAAAACAATCCAGTAGAATGATCTTCTCAAGATCAACCAAAATCAAGAACACAATCTCTACTATCATTAGTAGGAAACAACCTCTTCTTTCCAGTAAAGAAAAACAGATCTCACTTCTCTCATCCTGAAGAGATAAAACAGGTGCACTCCAATGGCCTCAAATCTTGAAAAATTTCTTGTAGAAACCTCTAATTCAAAACACTACAACTTCCAGTTGCTTCCACTCTAAAACAGCTGCCACCATGCTTCCACTGCGCAGCTCTAATCTGAAACAGATGAAAATCCTGATGACGATCACGAGCATAAACTGTTTGCTAATAACATATGCGATAGATCTAGGTTTTGCAACTGTCGGCCAGTAGTCACAATTGGTCTTTTCAACCATTCCAGAAATATGGTTCAATAAATCCATGAGTAACTCATAAATTCCATGATATCCTGATCTGCTTCACCACAAACTCTCTCTAGAAACCATTCTACTAGGCTGAACCATCGGTACCACTCCTGGAATCCGGTCGATACCAAACTCAACTCCAGATGCTGACAAAATTCTTTGAAAACACAAGAGAGCACTCAGTTATCGCAAGTCACTTTTGCGATCAACTCAGTCTAATATCCAAAGAAAACTGTTCTCTCTTTACTAATCAGAACTGCTTAAACTTATCTAGCCAATCTACTGAAGAAATGGATTCATATGGCTGCTGCTGCTTCTGGGCTTTACCTCGAGAAAACTGCTGACAGATGGTTTCCTTGCGTGCCAGCAGAACAATCTGAGCTGCAACGCTGCTACTGATGCCAAAGACTTTCTAATCCAAAACTCCTCGAGAAACTCAGACCTCAAAGCCAAACATAATTACCCAACTGAACTTAGCTTCATCACTGATGGAGACACACTTCCTTATCCAAAGCTTCTTGAGAAACATCTTCGTAAACAACCCATAGCCACTGCATCTCATCACACAACTTCTACTTCCTGAGCTACCAAGGTAACATCACTGGCTTCTGCTCAATTGACAAAATCCAAACTTTACTCATCCAAACTTGCACCTCAAAAAATGGAATCCGAATCTTAACAGATTCCCTTCAAATATTTGGTGAAATCCTTATACCACAAATTCACTCGAGACGGTATTAGGTCTACAGTCTCGTCAGATATACTTCCAATCACTGGTAGTCGTGTTACACAAACCACTACCCTATCTACCTTTTGAACGTGTACGTGCAGTACTAAGGATCGTGTAATATGGTATATAAATGCGGAAACTGATAATAGCAATAAAATAAAAATTAAAGTAAGCACACCAGAAATTTTTATACTGGTTCGAACTTCCCGTTCTACGTCCAGTCCCAGACTATCCTCTGGATTTAAACTAAACCCCTCACTTAACCCGGAGGAATAGGTATACGACACCTGAGCAGCCGAACATGAATTTTTCTGCCTCAACAGCCGAAGAGGACTTTAACTTCAATACAAATAATTCATTGACGAATGTGTTCTGAATAACACTGATTGTCTTTTGATAGTACAACTTCTCTATAATCAAATCCTCAAGAGTATATATGTGTATGAAGATTTATAAGAAAGATATTCACTTAGAATCAAAGTTTATGAATTAAATCAAGGATTCTAGTGATTAAAATAAGAATGAATGCTTTTGTTTGCAAAAATTACTAGAGAATAGATTTCAGAATTATAAACAAGAATCGGTTATTGTAGAAGTGAATTGAACATGTTTATATAGTTGTAGAATAGTTACAATCTTTCATGAAGAGTTTCAATCAAAAGTTGTGTCTGTATCTCTTGGATTAAGGGACATTCCTCTTCATAAACAATCGCAACTCTTCAGCAAACTAGCCGTTATGTGCAGGTCGGTCGACCGGAAAAACTGGCCGGTCAGTTGAGTTTGAAATCGTACACAAAACAGAGAGTATCTGTGCACTAGACACTGGATCGGTCGACCGAAGATTCTGGTCGGTCAGCCGACCTGTTGTTAAACAAAAACTGCAGTAGCTCATTTGGTTAGAGTACTTGCCTTCCAAACTAGTGACCCGGGTTTGAGCCCTGCTCTATGCAATTTTTGAAAACTTGATTTGGATTAAAATATGCATGCAATTTTATTTGAATGTGAATGATGATTCTTGAGGAAAGATTTTAACAATATTCTAAGACTCAATACATTAAAACATTCATACTAAACTCTGGATTGTAGTCTTGTCTCCTTTGTAGTGCATAATATACAATTATTCTCTTTTTGCCGCTTTCGTATAGTATTATCGTCGTATGATCTCTGAAGCTTGTGTCATGAATCAAAACTCATGAATCAACATTCTCCCCCTTTTTGATTGATGACAATACTTATGTGACGAAGTAGTATATATTGTAATTCTCCCCCTAAATATATGGCGACCTTTCTGCAAAAACTTGTTAGCTTTCATATATTTTCTCCCCCTTTGTCATCGACAAAAAGGAATGCTTATGATGCATAAAAATAAAAATAACTACTACTTATAATGTAAGGTATCAGAAAAAATAACATTTAAAGCATGCGATACCCAAGATTCTTATAATTTCCTAATTTTTAGGAAACCATACCCATTTGGGTGTGGTTGAACCTTTATAGATATAATTTTCATTATTCACTATTATATTAAAATAATCATCAATGTATTTTTCTCTATTTTTCCAATTAACAGGAACCCAAATAGTTAGATAATTTTTATTCATATTTCCTATTAATGATTTTGTACTTCTAGAGAATTTATCAACATTATTGGTCATAACAGTATTTGAATTTCTATATAGATTGGATTTAGACTTTTCTCGTAATCTAGTACTAGCACTAACATATTTTCTATACATGAAAGCGTGTCTGGTGCTATTTCTACGATCTGTTTTATTATTGTTGGGCGAATTCTCACCCAGGAGATCTCGGGACCAAGAAGCGTCAGTTTCACCCGGGTTCGCAACCTCCAATCCATCTGGTAAAGCAAGGTTCATTCGGTGACAATAGTCCATGCATCCAACCTCCATCCGGTCAAACACCATTCGGCAGTCTCCATGCCGAATCAACCTCCATCCGGTCAAACTCCGTTCGGCAGTCTCCATGCCGAACCAACTCATACTTCCCCCATACCGAACCAACCTCCAGCCGGTCCAATACCCTACCGGACCAGCCCCTCTCACACGCCCCACCGGACCAGACCATCTCCTGTAACCGGATAACACTCCTACCACCGGACCAGATTGGTACCGGACCAAAGTCCTACCGGTCCAACACCACACACTCAAGACTGGACCAAGCTTCGCCAAACCAGAATGCTACCAGGCCGGATTGCTTCAGCCCGGGCCCACCAGCAGCTATATACATCCAAGATCCCTGCCCCCTACCTCACTCTATAAATAGAGGGGTAGGGGTACAACAATGGTAGACAAGTTTGAGAGCTCAAGCAAGGAAGGAACTTTCAAACTACTTTCAAATACACGTGTAAAAAGCATTGTACTTGTAATCCGAAAAGAAAGAAGATAATAACATATAAAGTGGACGTAGGCACGTTCTGGCTGAACCACTATAAATCTGTGTGTCTTTTACATTTCAGCCCCTGCTTTTTTCATATTTACATAACTCATCCAAACCATTGAAAATCACATATAATCAACTAAATAACACGACTTGGAGGTGTTTGCCCATTTTTTGCGCAAACATTTTTGGTGCTTTCACTGAGAACTAGGAACTCGAAGCTTCAGCTTCCCTCATTCAACCTCCTTTCCCAACAACATCGTTCGTCGCTTAGAAATCATGCCTTCTAAGCAGAGAAAGGATGTTAACAAAGGAAAGAACATCGCAACTAGCAGCCTTCCAGATCCAGCAATCACAGATCAACCCACTTCAACAGTAGTACCAGATGAAAATCAGGAAAATCCGACGGGCCCCGCCACGGAACAACCAATCACTAGGGCAGATCTGGACAGGGTTGTGGCTGAAGTAACTAACCGCTTCACATCCCAACAAGAAGCTTTGGTAGACCAACTCATGTCACTCTTAAGGGATGCTGAAGAATCCAACCGCAACACTGAATCTGTTGGGCGGATTTTCACCCAGAAGATCTCGAGACCGAGAAGCGTCAGTTACACCCGGGTTCGTAACCTCCAATCCATTCGGCAGACACAAGGCTCAATGCTAGCATAAAATCCATTCGGCAATTCAAGCATGGTGGTTCATTCGGCATGGGTTCATTCGGCATTCCCAACCTAGTCCGGCAACCAGACTCCCCCTCACAATCCCACTACCGAACGAGGTTGGTACCGAACCAATCACCACCGGTCCAATACCACACAACCAAACCGGACCAATCCCCACATCAATGCCGAACCAACCTCTTCATCACCGGACCACCATGACCGGACCACGTACAACCGAACCAACCTCCAAGCTCACTACCGAATCAACCATCTCAGAGACCTCAACACGGCCGAACCAAGGCTTCGCCGAACCAGAACGCTACCAGGCCAGATTGCTTCAGCCCGGGCCCACTAGCAGCTATATACTTCCATGACCCCTGCCCCCTACCTCATTCTATAAATAGAGGGGCAGGGGTACAACAATGGCAGACAAGTTTGAGAGCTCAAGCGAGGGAGGAACTTTCAAACCACTTTCATACACTTGTATACAACGCATTGTACTTGTAATCTGGAAGAAAAGAGATAATAACATATAAAGTGGACGTAGGCACATTCTGGCCGAACCACTATAAATCTGCGTGTCTTTTACATTTCAGCCCCTACTTTTCTCATATTTACATACTCATCTAAAATCATTGAAAATCACATATAATCAACTAAATAATACGACTTGGAGGTGTTTGTCCATTTTTTGTGCAAACATTTTTGGTGCTTTCACTGAGAACTGAACTCAAACTTCATCTTCTCCCACTCAACCTTTTTCCTAACGACATCACTCGTTGCTTAGAAATCATGCCTTCCAAACAGAGAAGGGATGTTAACAAAGGAAAGAACATCGCAACTAGCAGCCTTCCAGATCCAGCAATCACAGATCAGCCCACTTCAACAGCAGTACCAGATGAAAATCAGGAAAATCCAACTGGTCCCGCAACGGAACAACCAATCACTAGGGCAGATCTGGACAGGGTTGTGGCTGAAGTAACTAACCGCTTCACATCCCAACAAGAAACTTTGGTGGACCAACTCATGACACGCTTAAGGGACGCTGAAGAGTCCAACCGCAACACTGAATCATGGGGTGAATCCCAATCCGGAGGATCCCGGAGGCAACAAAGGTCTTCACTCTTCGAACAAGCTATCAACAGGAAAAACAATGATAGGGGCCGCGCCCGGACTCAGCCCGAATTCCGACTCGAGGAAGCCCTTGGAACCGAACCTAGCGGGGGAGGCACCAGGCGAGGGTCGGATGTAGCTGAGCCAGTCATGCCACCTAATCATAGAAACCTCGCTGAACGGAGCCGAGCTAGAACCCAGCCCGAAGTTGACCCCATGGATGTGCTCGAAACAGAACCCCACAGGGGAAGATCAAGGCAGGGGGCAACTGTAGCTGGTCCTAGCATGCATCCAAGCAGCCAAAGACAACCACTGGATAATGCTAGAGGTGATAGACTGTACCATCCCTACAGGTCATCTGGACGAGATAGATCCCGCAGGGAAGAACCGAGCTCATTTTTGTCCGCTCCAAGTTCTGACGAGCGGATGGCACGATTATTCAGAGAATGTGTCCAACGGGAGCAAAGGGACCGGGGAATAGGCGCTAGGGTCACCAGTCCCTTTACCCGAAATATCGAAACTGCCATCACTCCCCGGGAATGGAAAATGCCAACCATGGAACCTTACAAAGGAACTTCCGACCCCATCGTACACCTGCAGAGATACACCCAGCATATGCTCATGAGTGGAGCAACAGAAGGAGTATTATGTAAATGCTTTCCGCTATTCCTATCAGATCTAGCTACCTCCTGGTTCTGCCATCTACCCCAAGGATCCATCAACTCATGGGAGATGTTAAAAGAAAGGTTTATTAGCCAGTTCCGCATCCATGTGGAACAACCCAGGGATGCTTATTCTCTATCCAATGTCAAACAGAAAACCGGAGAGACGCTACAACAATATCTAACACGGTTCAACGCCGCAGCGGCAGCAGTTCAAGATGCCGATGAAAAACTCACTCTAATGGCCCTCTGTAGTGGTGTGCATCCAGACACCAAGTTTGCCAGAAGATTAACTAAGGAAAAACCAGTTACCTTGCCTGATTTCTTCCATGAAGCTGGAAAGTATATGAGACTTGAAGACGCTGCTACGGAGAGGCAGCCAGGGCAACAAGGCAAGATAATTCAAGACAAGGTGCCCACTGCAGCTAAGGACGCTCGAAGAAATGAATCTAGAGACAATGCTGGGGGCAGAAAGGGTGAGAAGCGCCAATATCGACCAGGGCCAAGATTTGACTCCTACACTCCTTTGAATGAAACAATCGAAAACATCTACCTAGCCACTCAGGGCGAACTCGGATACAAGCGCCCCCCGCACAAGAAAGAATCAGATAACGCACTCAAGTCCGGAAAGTTCTGTCGCTTCCACGAATCCCACGGACATGACACCAATGAATGCCACCATCTTCGGGACTTGATCGAAGAACACATTAGAAGAAGAAGACTGGAACGTTATGTGAAAAGTCAGAACAGGACTCCAACTCCTGCCAATGAGAACTCAAAGCAACCCCTCCCAGAAGTAGGCGGAGGGAGTCGCAACAATCACAACACCAGTGGCTCTAGTCAAGAGAAGATAGTAGTCCTTACCATCTCAGGAGGACCACACATTGCCGACAGAAGTTGGGCAGAGATGGAAAGGTACGGCGAGTCGCTTAGAAATGCCGAAGGATATGTTAACTCCATTACGGAGGAACGCCACCCGAAACGAAAAGAAAACGACGACATCATATTCAGTAGGCGTGATTTGGAAGGAAGACAGTACCCACATATGGATCCTATGGTCATCTCTGCCTGGTTCGGTCCAGCTAAAGTTTTTCGGATTCTAATAGACACGGGAAGCTCCGTAAACATCTTGTTCAAACATGCTTTCGACAAAATGAAGTTATCAATGAAGGATGTGTCTCCCTGCGACAAACCACTGCACGGTTTCACTGGAGATGCAAAAATGCCCCTCGGGCAACTTGACCTCTTCGTCGAAATAGGAAGTCATCCCCGCTCCGTGGTGCGAAAACAAACGTTCGTGCTAATAGAGAACCACTCGGCTTACAACGCCTTCTTGGGGAGACCAGCCTTGTCTGACTTCCAAATTGTCCTAGCCCCCTGGTGCCTGAAGATGAAATTCCCGACAGACAACGGAATAGGAGAAGTAGAAGGAGATCAAGACGCTGCCCGAGACTGCTATGTAACTGAGCTTCGCAACAACCGCAGAAAGAAGAAAGGAAAAGATGCAGAGACTACTCTCTGCATGAAAATCTTGGAGGCATAGCAACTAAAGAAAGCCCCTCCTCTTCGATACACAAGCGATCCCTTCAATGAACTAGACCCCCGGGATAAAGAGGAGGAGGCTACCGCCGAGCCTGCAGAGGCTATGGAATTCGTATCTGTAGATAAGCACGATTCAAGTAAACTATTAAAAATCGGATCTCAGCTGAAAACGGAATTAAAGGGTCAACTCATTGACTTTCTCCGCCACAACTTAGATGTATTTGCGTGGACCCACGCCGATATGACAGGAATCTCCCCAGACGTAGCGTGCCACATGTTGAACATCGATCCCGCCAAGGTACCAGTAAAGCAGAAAAAGAGGAGCATGGGGGCAGAGCGATCAGCAGCCCTTGATGAGGAAGTAAAAAATCTACTTGCTAATGACTTCATACGGGAAGCCATCTACCCAGAATGGATCGCTAACCCAGTGCTAGTAAAAAAGGCCAATGGAAAGTGGCGAACATGTATTGACTTCTCCAATCTGAATGACGCTTGCCCGAAAGACTGCTTCCCACTTCCCCGAATTGACCAACTCGTGGACAGCACAGCTGGGCACGAACTCCTATCTTTTATGGATGCATACTCCGGATATAACCAGATCCCCATGCACGCTCCCGATCAGGACCACACTAGCTTCATCACCGACCGCGGATTATATTGTTACAAAGTCATGCCTTTTGGACTCAAAAATGCTGGAGCTACCTATCAACGCCTCGTCAACAAAATGTTCGCAGAACTGATAGGACGTACTATGGAAGTATATGTGGATGACATGTTGGTGAAATCCAGGAAAGCCAACGACCATGTAAGCCATCTGGACGATATGTTTCGGGTACTTCGCCGATATGGAATGAAGCTGAATCCTCTAAAATGCTCCTTCGGAGTATCATCGGGAAAATTCTTAGGATTCATCGTCCACGCCAGAGGAATCGAAGCAAACCCTGAACAAATCCGAGCTTTAAAAGAAATAAGGATACCTTCCACTCGGAAAGAAATGCAGAGCCTAAACGGAAAGGTGGCCGCCCTAAGCAGATTCATTTCCAAGGCAACTGACAAGTGTGTCCCTTTCTTCGAAGCACTCAAGAAAGACAAAGGGAGGTTCGAGTGGACCGACGAATGCTTAAAAGCCTTCCTCAACCTAATCGAACACCTTCAGAGACCACCAGTACTCTCAACTCCAAATGAAGGTGAAGTGTTATACCTATACCTCGCTGTATCATCTCATGCTCTAAGCGCCGCCTTGGTAAGAGAAGAAGACCGCACACAACGTCCGGTTTACTTTGTAAGCAAGAGATTTACGGGGGCAGAAGCCAGATATCCTAAACTCGAGAAGTTAGCATATTGTTTATTGATCGCGTCGCGGAAACTGCGACACTACTTCCAGTCTCACTCCATCAGGGTTCTAACCGATCAACCACTAAGACAAGTGCTCCATCGTCCTGACACTTCTGGGCGACTCCTCAAATGGTGCATCGAACTAAGTCAGTATGATATCACCTACCATCCCCGCACCGCTATCAAAGGACAAGCCATGGCTGATTTCATTGCCGAATTCACTACCAACGAAGGCAAGGAACAATCCGAAGTAGCAAAAAACATCAAGTGGAACCTCTTTGTAGACGGAGCATCGAACGAACAAGGCTCGGGGGCAGGTATTGTGATCGTCACCCCCAAGGGAAGAAAGTTGTACTATGCATTAAGATTGGAGTTCACGGCCACTAACAACGATGCTGAATATGAAGCAGTAATAGCGGGATTGGAACTGGCCCTAGAAATTGGGATCAATTCCTTATGTATTCATAGTGATTCTCAGCTTATCGTAAACCAGGTGCTAGGAGAATTCCAGACTCGAGGAGAACGGCTCACAGCATACCTAAAGAAAACCAGACTGCTGCTCGATCGATTGGACCATTATCTAATCAAACACATTCCTCGAGAAGAAAACCGAGAGGCAGATGAACTTGCAAAGCAAGCTAGTATGAAGGACGGCACCATTCCCGGAGCACTAGTAATCTCAAGGCAGCTAGCCCCGAGTTTCGAACAAGCGAATCTGATAACTGCAATCGAAGAAGGAACCTGGATGACTCCTATCCGGAAATATTTGCAAGATGGCATACTACCCGACAGGCGTGACGAAGCCAAGAAGATCTTGAGGAAAGTTCCCCACTACACAATGCAAGAAGGCATCCTCTACCGGCGTGGCTTCTCTAGCCCCCTATTAAGATGCGTCGCCGGGAGGGAAGCCAAGGAGATATTAACAAACATCCATCAGGGAGGATGCGGAGATCACACTGGAGGACAGACTTTGGCAAGAAAGATGCTCCGATATGGATATTACTGGCCCACACTGAACAAAGATGCCCTAGACTTCGTTAAGAAATGCGACAGATGTCAGAAGTTCGCCAAGATCCCTCGACTGCCCACAAACGGAATTACTCAAATGACCAGCCCTTGGCCCTTTGCTGTATGGGGAATTGACTTAATTGGCGAACTGCCAACGGGCCGAGGCGGCGCCAAATATGCTATAGTGGCAGTCGATTATTTCACCAAATGGGTGGAAGCGGAACCTTTAAATAAAATATCTTCAGCAAAAGTTATCAACTTCTTGATCAAAAACATTCTGTGCAGGTATGGAGTCCCCCTCAAGATCGTATCAGACAACGGACCCCAATTTGACAGCGAAGAATTTGCCGACTGGTGCCAAGAGCATGGAATTCATAAAAGCTTCTCATCAGTAGCTTACCCTCAGGCAAACGGACAAGTTGAAGCTGTCAACAAAATTCTCAAAACCCTAATCAAGAAGAAACTTGAAAAGTCAAAAGGCGCTTGGGTGGACGAACTTCCTACGGCACTATGGGCATACCGCACATCTTTCAGAACATCAACGGGACATACTCCTTTCTCTTTGGCATATGGATCGGAGGCAATGCTCCCAGTTGAGACTATTGTGCCTTCCCACCGTAGGATCCACTACAACCCAGAAGAAAACGAAGAACTCCTCCTCATGTCTTTGGATCTGATTGAGGAAAGGAGAAACGATGCAGCACTCAAAGCAGCAGCTCACAAACAAAAAGTGGCAGCACTATACAATTCCAAAGTCAAGCATCGCAGCTTACAAGAAGGAGATCTTGTCCTCAGGCGAATCTTTCCGCGCCCCGGGGCACTGGACCCCATCTGGGACGGACCATATGTAATTCACAAAGATCTCCACAACGGAGCTTACATTTTGTCAACAGTGGACGGAGAGGTGTTCCAGAGGGCATGGAACATCCGACACCTCCGTCGATACTTTTCTTAACTTGTACTGCCCATATGAAGTGAATTAACAAAGAGAATCAGTGGACGTAGGCATTTTCGTGCCGAACCACTTTAAAAAATCTTGTCTCTTTTTAACTTGTTCCTTTATGTCTTGGCTACTTGTTAAGCGTTATCCCTTTCTGTTGAACAAAATCCTATGGCATCTCCACTCAAGACGCACCGCGGCCTCATCTAGACTAGGCCTAACAGGTACGCCACGATTCTATGCACTCGCCAATGAGACTCTTTTGCTCCAGCATCCCTCTGCTGCGGGTTAACTCATTGCGCGCCTGCCCTCAAAGCCAACTGTAATGAGCCGATTATAAGTCATCATAAAGGCCGACTATAGCCGATGGCAGCTCATTACGGCGTTCGGCTCGTCGGTAACCGTGAACCTACTTTAAGCCCCAACATAAGGTGTGGCCAGCCAGGGGTAGTTCACGGCCAACGGCACCCACGCTAGCCGGCCACGGTAAATCGAATAATACCCACGATTACGGACCATAACGGTTCGGGTAGTTACCGTGCGCGATCTCGGCTCCGATGTGTCTTAAGTGCGGCTGTGGTAAAAAAGAAAACTCCCCGCGGAGGCGTAAGATGGGTGACAAATGTCTCCAAGACCCACAGCTAGGGAAAGTGACTACAAAACCCGTTTGCCACGAACTTAAGCACATCGACGGCCTTCCGTGACTGGAAGTTTTACTTTTACTATATTTCCATTTCATTTAAATATTTTTCTCCTATCCTGTATAACAAACTCTAAAGTACAGGAAACCAAATAGGAAGCATTCACTCATGAGGCTCTAAGCCTGCATGCTGGGTAGCAGGGCGCTCTGCTATACCCGTAAACAGTTACACAAGACACTCAAAGCTACCGCCTGCGAATAAAACATAAAGGGCGGTACTCTCTTCTCTTGTACATAAATGCGTAACTATAACTTATTCATACACTGACATTGCAAAACGTGAAATTATATTTCAAGCAAAAACTTAACATCAAACACAAGTGGAATCACAGGCATATACATAATTATACTTCTCACACAGCACATAAAGATAGCAACAACATTTGAACATGACAAAATCAACTTATATTATAAGATCACACGAAGTTATTCTTTGCAAATAATTTTATTACAGTTGCATATCAAAGACTAACATGAACAGTGATAAAAAAGAAACAAAAAGATGGCAGATGCATCCACACTCCATCACCAACTCCCCCAGCCTACTTAGCCGCAGGATCGGAGCCCCCAGCATGTGGATCTGAAGTCCCACCTGTCCAGATCAGAAGAGGAATTCATTAAACGAACGATCAAGTTATGAAAACACGAAAAGAAAAGAAAGGGAAAAGAATAACTCACCAGCATCCGCCGCTTGATCCTCATCATCCAACTGCACGCCCGCTTCCTCCGCAGCAAGCAGCCGCATCCCCTCCTTCACCGCCGCTTGCTCCTCCTTTGAGAACTGAGCAGTAACCGCACTCAAGTTGAAAGCCTCTCCGCCTTCCTTACCCGCGTTCACCCTGGCCTCCTCTAAAGCCTGGAGATACACCTTGGCCATGACCCGAGGGTAATCGTCCATCCAAGACAAGCCGCCCTCTTTCCAAGTATGGAAGTACATATCCTGAAGCATCTCATCCATCATCCCCTCATTTTCCTCAAACTCCTTCACCCGAGCCTCGGAAGCTTGCAACTTAGCGACGGCGACGTCCCTCTCTGATTGGTATCTCAAGCAGTCAGCCTGGAGTGACCTCCTCATTTCCTCCTCCTTCAACCTAAGGGACCTCCTCATCTCCTCCATCTCCTCCTTCAACTCAGCCTGAGCCATCTCCGCAGCCTCGAGTCTCCCCGACAACTCCTCTACCCGCTCGAGATCCGCATTTCGAACCTCATCCACCGTTGTAATGGCCATGTTAATCCGCTCCCTGCAGGTAACCTCCATCTTCCGTAACTCCGCCCTACTGGCCTTCTCCATGGTCTCTTTCAGACGCTGGGAGGCTTCCTCATGCTGGGAGATCTGGATGGCTTGGTCGGCAAGCTGCTTGGCCTGATCGGCAACCTTTAGCCTTAACCGAATATTAGCACTCCCAATCTCCTCCCCGGCCTTGACCAATCGAGCATGATGCTCCATTAACTTCTTAGTCTCTTCGGCCACCCGGTCAATATTAGCCTTGGCCTCGTCCCCCATAGTAACTACCCGAGTAGTAAGCAGATCAAGATCTAGGGACTTGGCCTCATCCAGCACACGTACCATGGGGTTGCGGGGAAGTAGGTGCTCGCCCGTGGTCTCATCAAATGAAATGTCCCGAAAACTTGGGTCTAAATCAGGATGGCCGGCAAAAGGGTCACGAGGCACGGGGCGAAGCACATCGGGACGCCTTATATGAATGACAGTAGAACTCTTGGAAGGAGGAGGAGGGGGGCAGGGCTCCGTGCTCTCCTCCGTAGTATCACAAGGAGGCTGAGTAGGGGGAGACAGAGTAGGAAGCTGCGAAGCAGAAGAAGACTCAAATAAGGAACGGCTCCGCTTCCTTTTCTGAATGCCCTCTTCGATGACCCCAAGAAGAGGGCGGTACTTGACTACGTCCCCAGTGCGATCAGTAGAAGGTTTCGCGGAAGCCCTCCTCGACTTAAATTGTTCAAGGCGGTGTCGAACATCCGACGTTTTACCCGCCTGGCCTGCCCCTGGAATAAAGAACAAGTGTTACGAACATACAATAATCCGCAATTCAAAAAATGTGCTAAGTTAAAAAGAAAGAAAAGTGAGGAGACACATCTGTTATACAAACCCGGCGGAGGAGTGGGATACTGCAATAAGTCCTGGATCTCATTCCAGGACGGAAGTGAACCGTAAAAAATTTCTAAGTCCTTATCGAAAATAGAATCGGCAGAAGACAAAAGTTCACCTTGCATCGCCGGGGTCACCCTAGCTGAGGAACCCTTAGAGGATGGGTCAGTGCTAACCACAGCTTTGCCGGTTTCCTCTGCCTTCTCCGTTTCCTTCTCTGTTTCCGACTCCCCCTCTGACTCCCCGAAGGCCCGACGGAGAGCCTCATCCAGTTCGAGGTCCTGCTCAGAGGTTAGAGCAGCAACACCGCTACCACCCTGACCATCGCCATCTCCTCCACCCTCCGACCCTTCTCCAACTTCACCTCCTTCCTCCTCTTCTACACCTTCCTCCTCCGGGACATCCGGGCAAGTACTTGGAGAAGGGCCATCGGACTCCTTGAGCTTCTTGCCTCCAACGACTGGACGTTGTGCAAAGGGCTTCCTCTTGCCACCCTTCGCTGTCACCCCACCTTTAGGCTGGGCAGCCTTCTCTTCTGCCGTGTCCCTCTGTTTGACTACGGACTGATGTGGGAGGATCAAATTATACATCAAGAGCCTGGCATTCCTAATCAAATAAGCAGCCGATCTGTCTCTCCCGGAAATAGCTTCAATTTCAGCTGCCATCTGAACCAAGCGATCATCTTCCACAACCGCAAAACCACCTGTCGCTAGCAAGAAATAAAAGCGCATAAGAGAGAGAATTACAGCCAAGACAGGAATTATGAGTAGAGTTTTGACTTACATCCGGAGGTAAATCGGCGAATAGAGACGGAGTCATCCCTAACAAAGAACCATTCCTTCTTGAACATGCTATACTTCGAGTATAAATCCAAAACCGGCTTGAAGGAAACGGCTGACTCCAAGCTAATATATGGGGACCCCTTCCTGTACCCCCTCAGATTGTACAGATATCGTATTTCCCGGTTGGAGGGGGCACGCCCGTATCTCTTCTGGAAGATAGCATACAAGCAAACCAGAATGGCATAAGAGTTGGGCTGGAGCTGGAATGGAGCCACCTTCAGATAAGTGACGAAGCTTAATATCCAGGCGTTGACTGGAGGAATAGCCCCGCACATACAATGGTAACGGCTGTAAGCGAAGTACCCCTCAGGGGGATCATATGGCATGACCCCCTCCCCCGGTAACAGCATAAGAGCCCTGTCTATCCCAAAGGAACGGGATATAACGTCAAGTTGCTCCTCCTTTAGGGAGCTAGGAAAGCAGTCGGGAGGGGAGACCAGAAGTTCCTGTGGACCATGTCCGTCCACCAACGACCTCGGAACAGGTCGATGTTGCCCGGATCCTGGTTGGGCTGGGGGCACAGAAGAAGACTCTCCTCCATCCTTGGATTTCCGTCTGTCTGATCGTGTTTCCGCCTTGCGAGACATTTATCTGCATACACAAAAGTGAAAAACATGATGTTAGAACAAGAATACAAGCAAGCATACATAAGTCCAGAATTCCACCCAAAGACCGAATACAAAGTTCATTCGGCACTAGGGTCTTATGCTCATTCGGCACTAGGGACTTAAGTTCATTCGGCAATGGGGTCATAAGTCCATTCGGCACTAAAAAACACATCCGGTATACATATCATTCGGTAAAACAAAACCCTTCGTGTGCATTCGGCAATCATATTCATTCGGTGATAAAAAACCATTCGGCAAAAGAATATATACCTAATTCGGTATAAGCTTGGTTCGGCAGAAGTTTGGTTCGGCTAAAAACTGATTCGGCTCTCTTTGGTTCGGTAAGGGAAAACTAAGGGGGGTAGCCTCTATATATAGGCAAACTCAGGATTGCCGAACCAGCTGGTTCGGCCTACCGGACCAACATACCGGACCAGCGTACCGGTCCAACCAACAACCGAATAAAACTGTCTCTACCAGCAGAAACCAGAAACAGGGGGCACGCAAGGCGCTTCACTCAGATAAGTACCGAACTCCAGAACTAACTAATAAAATAAGATTATGACAACGATGAATAAGTCGTAAAACTCCCACTAGCATGAATTAAATCGTTCACACGTGTACGCGACCATGAATGGTCCATAGGCACGCTCTGAATGGTCATTAACCCTATCATCGTGGGAATTTACACTTTGACACGCATTTTTAAGCCCATCGGTCAAATGGATATTTGATAATTGTGAAATGGCTAAGCTACTTACACATGTACGGGGTCGCGAACGATCCCTAGGCATGCTCTGAGCTGGCGATAAGCCACCTTGGCAAACGACCCAGGGACCCACTCTAACGTGAACCTGGCATCGACGATGCTAAGCCCCTTCGGGGCACACTTGCTCGTCCCGAGCGACACAGTTCACTTGATCACAAATATTTCGACCCCGAACGGTCGTTATTTGAAACCACACTAAAACTATAAATCTCTTTGCAGGACATCCACAAGTTATAAACATCCAGCCCATGACATTACAAGACGAGTCTTCCCACCAACGAGAAACAAAGCGCGACACGTGCAAGCACGTGCCCCACTTTGGGGGGCAAATGTTGGGCGGATTTTCACCCAGAAGATCTCGAGACCGAGAAGCGTCAGTTACACCCGGGTTCGTAACCTCCAATCCATTCGGCAGACACAAGGCTCAATGCTAGCATAAAATCCATTCGGCAATTCAAGCATGGTGGTTCATTCGGCATGGGTTCATTCGGCATTCCCAACCTAGTCCGGCAACCAGACTCCCCCTCACAATCCCACTACCGAACGAGGTTGGTACCGAACCAATCACCACCGGTCCAATACCACACAACCAAACCGGACCAATCCCCACATCAATGCCGAACCAACCTCTTCATCACCGGACCACCATGACCGGACCACGTACAACCGAACCAACCTCCAAGCTCACTACCGAATCAACCATCTCAGAGACCTCAACACGGCCGAACCAAGGCTTCGCCGAACCAGAACGCTACCAGGCCAGATTGCTTCAGCCCGGGCCCACTAGCAGCTATATACTTCCATGACCCCTGCCCCCTACCTCATTCTATAAATAGAGGGGCAGGGGTACAACAATGGCAGACAAGTTTGAGAGCTCAAGCGAGGGAGGAACTTTCAAACCACTTTCATACACTTGTATACAACGCATTGTACTTGTAATCTGGAAGAAAAGAGATAATAACATATAAAGTGGACGTAGGCACATTCTGGCCGAACCACTATAAATCTGCGTGTCTTTTACATTTCAGCCCCTACTTTTCTCATATTTACATACTCATCTAAAATCATTGAAAATCACATATAATCAACTAAATAATACGACTTGGAGGTGTTTGTCCATTTTTTGTGCAAACAGAATCATGGGGTGAATCCCAATCCGGAGAATCTCGGAGACAACAAAGGTCTTCCCTCTTCGAAGAAGCTATCAACAGGAACAACAATGATAGGGGCCGCGCCCGGACTCAGCCCGAACTCCGACTCGAGGAAGCCCTTGGAACCGAACCCAGTGGAGGAGGCGCCAGGCGAGGGTCGGATGTAGCTGAGCCAGTCATGCCACCTAATCATAGAAACCCCGCTGAACGGAGCCGAGCTAGAACCCAGCCCGAAGTTGACCCCATGGAAATGCTCGAAACAGAAACCCACAGGGGGAGATCAAGGCAGGGGGCAACTGTAGCTGGTCCTAGCATGCATCCGAGCAGCCAGAGACAGCCACTGGATAATGCCAGAAGTGATAGACTGTACCATCCCTATAGGTCATCTGGACGAGATAGATCCCGTAGGGAAGAGCCAAGCTCATTTTTGTCAGCTCCAAATTCTGATGAAAGAATGGCACGATTATTCAGAGAGTGCGTCCAACGGGAGCAAAGGGACCGGGGAATAGGCGCTAGGGTCACCAGCCCCTTTACCCGCAATATCGAAACTGCCATCACCCCCCGGGAATGGAAAATGCCAACCATGGAACCTTACAAAGGAACTTCTGACCCCATCGTACACTTATAGAGATACACCCAGCATATGCTCATGAGCGGAGCAACAGAAGGGGTATTGTGTAAATGCTTTTCGCTATTCCTAGCAGATCTAGCTATCTCCTGGTTCTGCCATCTACCCCAAGGATCTATCAGCTCATGGGAGATGTTGAAAGAAAGGTTCATTAGCCAGTTCCGCATCCATGTGGAACAACCCAAGGATGCTTATTCTCTATCCAATGTCGAACAGAAATCCGGAGAGACACTGCAACAATATCTAACCCGGTTCAACGCCGCAGCGGCCGCAGTTCAAGATGCCGATGAGAAGCTCACCCTAATGGCCCTTTGTAGTGGTGTACACTCAGATACCAAGTTTGCCAGAAGACTAACTAAGGAAAAACCAGCTACTTTACCTGATTTCTTCCATGAAGCTGGAAAGTATGTGAGGCTTGAAGACGTCGCCACCGAGAGGCAGTCAGGGCAACAAGGTAAGACAGCTCAGGACAAGGTTCCCACTGCAGCTAAGGACGCTCGAAGAAATGAATCTAGGGACAATGCTAGGGGCAGGAAGGTTGAGAAGCACCAATATCGGCCAGGACCAAGATTTGACTCCTACACTCCTTTGAATGAAACAATCGAAAATATCTTCCTAGCCACTCAGGGCGAACTCGGATACAAGCGCCCCCCGCACAAGAAAGAATCAGATAACGCGCTCAAGTCTGGAAAGTTCTGTCGCTTCCACGAATCCCACGGACATGACACCAATGAATGCCACCATCTCCGGGACTTGATCGAAGAACACATTAGAAGGAGAAGACTGGAACGCTATGTGAAAGGTCAGAACAGGACTCCAACTCCTGCCAATGAGAACTCAAAGCGACCCCTCCCAGAAGCAGGCGGAGGGAATCGCAACACCAGTGGCTCTAGTCAAGAGAAGATAGTGGTCCATACCATCTCGGGAGGACCACACATCGCCGACAGAAGCTGGGCAGAGATGGAAAGATACGACAAGTCACTTAGGAATGTTGAAGGCTATGTTAACTCCATTATGGAAGAACGCCACCCAAAACGGAAAGAGAGTGACGACATCATATTCAGTAGGCGTGATTTAGAAGGAAGACAATATCCACATATGGATCCCATGGTCATCTCTGCCTGGTTCGGTCCAGCTAAAGTTTTTCGGATTCTAATAGACACAGGAAGCTCCGTAAATATCCTATTCAAGCATGCTTTCGACAAAATGAACCTATCAATGAAGGATGTGTCTCCCGGCGACAAACCACTGCACGGTTTCACTGGAGATGCGAAAATGCCCCTCGGGCAACTTGACCTCTTCGTCGAAATAGGAAGTCAACCCCGCTCCGTTGTGCGAAAACAAACGTTCGTACTAATAGAAAACCACTCGGCCTACAACGCCTTCTTGGGAAGACCAGCCTTGTCTAACTTCCAAATTGTCCTAGCCCCATGGTGCCTGAAGATGAAATTTCCAACAGACAACGGAATAGGAGAAGTAGAAGAAGATCAAGACGCTGCTCGAGACTGCTACGTAACTGAACTTTGCAATAACCGCAGAAAGAATAAAGGGAAAGATGCAGAGACTACTCTCTGCATGAAAAGCTTGGAAGCATAGCAACTAAAGAAAGCCCCTCCTCTTCGATATACCAGTGATCCCTTCAATGAACTAGACCCCAGGGATAAAGAGGAAGAGGCTACCGTCGAGCCTGCAGAGGCTATGGAATTCATATCTGTAGACAAGCATGATTCAAGTAGACTATTAAAAATCGGAGCTCAGCTAAAAACGGAATTGAAAGATCAACTCATTGACTTTCTCCACCACAACTTAGATGTATTTGCAAGGACACATGCCGATATGACAGGAATCTCCCCAGACATAGCATGCCACATGCTGAACATCGATCCCACCAAGGTACCAGTAAAGTAGAAAAAGAGGAGTATGGGGGCAGAACGGTCAGCAACCCTTGATGAGGAAGTAAAGAACCTACTTGCTAATGACTTCATACGAGAAGCCATCTACCCAGAGTGGATCGCTTACCCAGTACTAGTAAAAAAGGCCAATGGAAAGTGGCGAACATGTATTGACTTCTCCAACCTGAATGACGCTTGCCCGAAAGATTGCTTCCCACTTCCCCGAATCGACCAACTTGTAGACAGCACAGCCGGGCACGAACTCTTATCTTTTATGGATGCATACTCCGGATATAACCAGATTCCCATGCACGCTTCCGATCAAGACCACACTAGCTTCATCACTGACCGAGGATTATATTGTTACAAAGTCATGCCTTTTGGACTCAAAAATGCCGGAGCTACCTATCAGCGCCTCGTCAACAAGATGTTCGCGGAACTAATAGGACGAACAATGGAAGTGTATGTGGATGACATGTTGGTGAAGTCCAAGAAAGCCGACGACCATGTAAGCCACCTGGGCGAAATGTTCCAGGTACTTCGCCGATATGGAATGAAGCTGAATCCTCTAAAGTGCTCCTTCGGAGTATCATCGGGAAAATTCTTAGGATTTATCGTCCATGCCAGAGGAATCGAAGCAAACCCTGAACAAATCCGGGCTCTAAAAGAAATAAGGATACCTTCCACTCGAAAAGAAATGCAGAGCCTAAACAGAAAGGTGGCCGCCCTAAGCAGATTCATTTCCAAAGCAACTGACAAGTGCGTCCCTTTCTTCGAAGCTCTCAAGAAAGACAAAGGAAAGTTCGAGTGGACCGATGAATGCTTAAAAGCCTTCCTTAACCTGATCGAACACCTTCAGAGACCACCAGTACTCTCAACTCCGAATGAAGGTGAAGTGTTATACCTATACCTCGCTGTATCATCTCATGCTTTAAGCGCCGCCTTGGTAAGAGAAGAAGACCGCACACAACACCCGGTTTACTTTGTAAGTAAGAGATTTACAGGGGTAGAAGCCAGATATCCTAAACTTGAGAAATTAGCATATTGTTTATTGATCGTGTCACGAAAACTGCGACACTACTTCCAGTCTCACTCCATCAGAGTTCTAACCGATCAACCGCTAAGACAGGTGCTCCATCGTCCTGACACTTCTGGGCGACTCCTCAAATGGTGCATTGAACTAAGTCAGTATGATATCACCTACCATCCTCGCACCGCTATCAAAGGACAAGCCATGGCTGATTTCATTACCGAATTCACTACCAATGAAGGCAAGGAACAATCCGAAATAGCAAAAAACATCAAGTGGAACCTCTTTGTAGATGGAGCATCGAACGAACAAGGCTCGGGGGCAGGTATTGTGATCATCACCCCCAGGGGAAGAAAGCTGTACTATGCATTAAGGTTGGAATTCACGGCCACTAACAACGATGCGGAATATGAGGCAGTAATAGCGGGATTGGAACTTGCCCTAGAAATTGGAGTCAATTCTTTATGTCTTCATAGTGATTCTCAGCTTATAGTAAACCAAGTACTAGGAGAGTTCCAGACTCGAGGAGAACGACTCACAGCATACCTAAAGAAAACCAAACTGCTGCTCGAAAAATTGGACCACTATCTAATCAAACACATTCCTCGAGAAGAGAACCAAGAGGCCGATGAACTTGCAAAGAAAGCTAGTATGAAGAATAGCACCATTTCCGGAGCACTAGCCATCCCAAGGCAGCTAGCCCCGAGTTTCGAACAAGTGAATCTGATAACTGCAATCGAAGAAGGAACCTGGATGACTCCTATCCGGGAATATTTGCTAGATGGCACACTACCCGACAGGCGTGACGAAGCCAAGAAAATCTTGAGGAAAGCTTCCCACTACACCATACAAGAAGGCATCCTCTATAGGCGTGACTTCTCTAGCCCCTTATTAAGATGCGTCGCTAGAAGGGAAGCCAAGGAAATCTTATCAAACATCCATCAGGGAGGTTGCGGAGATCACACTGGAGGGTAGACTCTGGCAAAAAAGATACTCCGATATGGATATTACTGGCCCACACTAAACAAAGACGCCTTAGACTTCGTCAAGAGATGCGACAGATGTCAGAAATTTGCCAAGATTCCTCGATTGCCCACAAATGAGATTACTCAAATGACCAGCCCTTGGCCCTTTGCTGTATGGGGAATTGACTTAATTGGCGAACTGCCAACGGGCCGAGGCGGAGCCAAATATGCTATAGTGGCAGTCGATTATTTCACCAAATGGGTGGAAGCGGAACCCCTAAATAAAATATCTTCAGCAAAAGTTATCAACTTCTTGATCAAAAATATTCTGTGCAGGTACGGAGTCCCACTCAAGATTGTATCAGACAACGAACTTCAATTTGACAGCGAAGAATTCGCCGACTGGTGCCAAGAGCATGGAATTCACAAAAGTTTCTCATCAGTAGCTTATCCTCAGGCAAACGGACAAGTCGAAGCTGTCAACAAAATTCTCAAAAACCTAATCAAGAAGAAGCTTGAGAAGTCAAAGGGCGCTTGGGTGGACGAACTTCCTACGGCACTCTGGGCCTACCGCACATCTTTCAAAACATCAACAGGGCATACTCCCTTCTCTTTGGCATATGGATCGGAGGCAATGCTCCCAGTTGAGACTATTGTGCCTTCCCACCGTAAGATCCACTACAACCCAGAAGAAAACGAAGAACTCCTCCTCATGTCTTTGGATCTGATTGAGGAAAGGAGAAACGATGCAGCACTCAAAGCAACAGCTCACAAACAAAAAGTGGCAGCACTATACAATTCCAAAGTCAAGCATCGCAGCTTACAAGAAGGAGATCTTGTCCTCAGGCGAATCTTTCCGTGCCCCAGGGCCCTGGACCCCATCTGGGACGGACCATATGTAATTCATAAAGATCTCCACAACGGAGCTTATATTTTGTCAACAGTGGACGGAGAGGTGTTCCAGAGGGCATGGAACATCCGACACCTCCGTCGATACTTTTCTTAACTTGTACTGCCCATATGAAGTGAATTAACAAAGAGAATCAGTGGACGTAGGCATTTTCGTGCCGAACCACTTCAAAAAATCTTGTCTCTTTTTAACTTGTTCCTTTATATCTTGGCTGCTTGTTAAGCTTTATACTTTTCTGTTGAACAAAATCCTATGGCATCTCCACTCAAGACGCACCGCGGCCTCATCTGGACAAGGCCTAACAGGTACGCTACGATTCTATGCACTCGCCAATGAGACACTTTTGCTCCAGCATCCCTCTGCTGCGGGTTAACTCATTGCTCGCGCCTGCCCTCAAAGCCAACTGTAATGAGCCGATTATAAGTCATCATAAAGGCCGACTATAGCCGATGGCAGCTCATTACGGCGTTCGGCTCGCCGGCAACTGTGAACCTACTTTAAGCCCCAACATAAGGTGTGGCCAGCCAGGGGTAGTTCACGGCCAACGGCACCCACGCTAGCCGGCCACGGTAAATCGAATAATACCCACGATTACGGACCATAATGGTTCGGGTAGTTACCGTGCGTGATCTCGGCTCCGATGTGTCTTAAGTGCGGCTGTGGTAAAAAAGAAAACTCCTAGCAGAGGCGTAAGATGGGTGACAAATGTCTCCAAGACCCACAGCTAGGGAAAGTGACTACAAAACCCGTTTGCCACGAACTTAAGCACATCGACGGCCTTCCGTGACTGGAAGTTTTACTTTTTCTATATTTCCATTTCATTTAATGCTTTTCTCCTATCCTGTATAACGGATTCTATAGTACAGGGAACCGAGTAGGAAGCATTCACTCATGAGAATCTAAGCCTGCATACTGGATGGCAGGGTGCTCAGCTATATCCATGATCAGTTACACAAGACGCTCAAGGCTACCGCCTGCAACTAAAACATGAAGGGCGGTACTCTCTTATCTTGTACATAAATATGTAACTATAACTCATTCATACATCACACTAACATTGCAGAACATGAAATTATATTTCAAGCAAGAGCTTAGTATCAAACACAACTAAAATCACAAGCATATGTATAGTTATACTTCTTACGCAGCATATCAAAATGACAACAACATTCAAACATAACAAAATCAGCTTATGTTATAAATTCACACAAAGTTATTCTTTGCAAATAATATTATTACAGTCACATCAATGTTTCGGACTAACATAAACAGCGATAAAAGGAAATAAAAAGGTGGCCGAATCCGGACGAGGAACCAGCTACGTCCACACTTCACTCTCATCCTACCAACTCCCTAAGCCTACTTGGCCGCAGGATCGGAGCCCCCAGCGTGTTGATCGGAAGTTCCACCTGTCCAATTCAGAAGAGGAATTCATAAAACAAACAATGAACGATCAAGTTATGGAAACACATAAAGAAAAAGAGAAGAATAACTCACCAGCGTCCGCCGCTTGATCCTCATCCTCCAATTGCACACCCGCTTCCTCCGCAGCAAGCAACCGCATCCCCTCCTTCACCGCCGCTTGCTCCTCCTTCGAGAACTGAGCAGTGACCGCATCCAGACTAAAAGCCTCCCCACCTTCCTTACCCGCATTGACCCTGGCCTCTTCTAAAGCCCGAAGATATACCTTGGCCATGACTCGGGGGTAGTCATCCATCCAAGACAAGCTGCCCTCCTTCCAAGTGCGGAAGTACATATCCTGCAGCATCTCGTCCATCATCCCCTCATTCTCCTCAAACTCCCTCACCCGGGTCTCGGAAGCCTGCAACTTGGCGACAGCAACATCCCTCTCTGATCGGTACCTCAAGCAGTCAGCCTGGAGAGACCTCCTCATTTCCTCCATCTCTTCCTTTAGCTTGACTTGAGCCATCTCCGCGGCCTCAAGCCTCCCAGACAACTCCTCTACCTGCTCGAGATCCGCATTTCAAACCTCATCCACTGTCGCAATGGCCATGTCAATCCGCTCCTTACAGGCGGTCTCCACCTTCCGTAGTTTTGCCCTGCTAGCCTTTTCCATAGTCTCTTTTAGCCGCCTGGAGGCTTCCTCGTGCTGAGAGATCTGAATGGCTTGATCGGCAAGCTGCTTGGCCTGATCGGCAACCTTTAGCCGCAACCGAATATTAGCACTCCCAATCTCCTCCCCGGCCTTGACCAAACGAGCATGATGCTCCATCAACTTCTTGGTCTCTTCAGCCACCCGATCAATATTAGCTTTGGCCTCGTCCCCCATGGTAACTACCCGAGTAGTGAGCAGATCAAGATCTAGGGATTTGGCCTCATCGAGCACTCGTACCATGGGGTTGCGGGGAAGAAGGTGCTCACCCGTAGCCTCATCAAATGAGATATCCTGAGAGCTTGGATCTAAATCAGGATGGCCGGCAAAGGGGTCACGAGGCACGTGACGAGGCACGTCAGGACGTCTTATACGGATAACAGTTGGATTCTTGAAAGGAGGTGGAGGGGGGCCAGACTCCGTGCTCTCCTCCGTGGTATCACGAGGAGGCTGTGTAGGAAGCTGCGGACTAGGGGAGGACTCAAATAAGGAACGACTCCGCTTCTTTTTCTGAATGCTCTCTTCAACGACCCCAAGAAGAGGACGGTAACTGACTACGTCCCCAGTACGACCAGTGGGAGGCTTCGCAGAAGCTCTCATCAACTTGAATTGTTCGAGGCGGTGTCGAACATCTGACGTTTTAACCACCTGGCCTGCCCCTGGAATAAAGGACAAGTGTTACGAACATACAATGATCCACAATTCAAGAAACATGTTAAGTTAAAAAGAAAGAAAAAGTGAGAAGGAACATCTATTATACAAACCCTGCGGAGGAGTGGGATACTGCAATAAGTCCTGAATCTCATTCAGGACGGAAGTGAACCATAAAATATTCCTAAGTCCTTATCGAAAATGGGATCGGCAGAAGTCAAAAGTTCACCTTGCACCGCCGAAGTTACCCTAGCTGAGGAACCCTTAGGGGATGGATCTGCACCAGCCACAGCCTTGCCGGTTTTCTTCGCCTTCTCCGCTTCCGACTCTCCCTCCGATTCCCCGAAAGCCTGACGAAGAGCCTCATCCGTCCACTCCTGAACCTCCCCTAATTGCCCGGAGGTTAAGGCACCAGCACCACTGCTGCCCTGTCCATCGCCATCACCATCTCCATCGCCATCTCCTCCGCCCTCTGACTCTCCTCCCATATCGCCTCCTTCGCCCTCTTCCACACCTTCCTCCTCCGGGATGATCGGGCAAGTACTAGGAGAGGGGCCATCAGACTCCTTAAGCTTCTTGCCTCCCACGACTGGGTGTTGTGCAAAGGGCTTCCTCTTGCCACTCTTCACCGTGGCCCCCTCCTTAGCTTTAGCGGCCTTCTCCTCAGCCGTGTCCCTCTGCTTAACCACGGACTGGTGCGGCAGGATCAAGTTGTACTCCAGGAGGGTAGCATTCCTGATCAGGAAAGAAGCCGACCTATCCCGTGCCGGAATGGCCTTTATTTCAGCAGCCATCCGTGCCAAAGAATCATCTTCCACGACTGCAATGCCACCTGTCGCTAGCAAGAAATAGAAGCATGTCAGAAGAAGCACTACAGTCAGAACATGGAAAATATAAATGAAATTCATCTTGTTAACGCTAAAAATTAAACGCTAACACCCCGGTGTATAGATGGAAATTGTGAAAGCACCACCCGTTGGTACGGGAACAAAGTATATGCAAAGAAATCACAGAAAAGCTATAAAAGACACAATATTTATAGTGGTTTGGCTTAAGATCAAGCCTACGTCCACTTTAAAGCTCTTTATTGCTGATTTGGTTACAATTCTTTACAATCAACTCCGATTACAACACACTTAGACAAATATCTCAAACCCCGATGTAGAAGAATCCTTCAAATGCATGATGAATGAGTTATTTTTTCTTCTTGAGATTTGTTGAAATGTCTTTGGTGATTGGAGTGATAGAAGTGTTGCTTGAGTGTTGCTTGAGTGTTGCTTGAAGTCGAGACAATAGCAGAGTAATGGCGCCTAAGAAGTGAGTCCAAAAGTCCTCCTTTAGTTCGAGTTAGGGCTGTATTTATAAACTTCTCTCGGAGTTAGGTCGCAGATCGTGACCGACCTAAGTAAGGTCGTAGGTCGCAGTTGACCTAAAAAGCACCAGCCCTTCTTCCTTAAGAACATACGTGCTGATTTGTACAAGTCCAAGGTCGTGAACGACCTATCCCCTAGCGGCATGCAATAGGTGGCTTCTTTACTCATGCAGATAGGTCGAGAGTGACTTATCCTAGGTCGTTAGCGACCTATCATAGGTCGTGGGAACTTTCCTGTAGTCAAAGTACTTCGTTAGGTCGTTGGGCAGTATCTTTATCTCCAAGTGTTAGGTCGTCTTCGACCTAAAGTAGGTCGTAGGTGGGCAACGACCTAGGGGATGGAATCTGGCTTATCTCAATTGTGCTCGGTTCTCTTCTCAGCGAGTTGATAGGTCGCGTACGACTTATTATAGGTCGTAAGTCGGTCGAGATTTAGGTCGCTGAGATCACTTTGTCCTTAGGTCGGTAGGCTATGGCTTTCTTTAGGTCGCATATGATTTAGGTCGCTGATCCTCTTAAGTCGTTAGGTCGCGGAGCCCTTAAACCACTAGGTCGCGGCCTCCCTTAAACCACTAGGTCGCGGCCTCCCTTAGGTCGCTGGGAGTCGTTAAGTCGTGGCATTCCTTAGGTTGCTGAGAACCGCTAGGTCGCGGCCTTTCTTAGGTCGTAGCTTCTTGTTAGGTCGCGAGGCATTTTTAGGTCGTAGCACTTTAGGTCGCTTCTTTAATTAGGTCACTAGGTCGGCAATTCTCTGAGTCGTTAAACTTGGTCACGTTTTAGGTCGCTAATGAAGAGGAGTTAACATTTGCCCCTCGAAGTATACGCCTAGGTCGTAGGTCGTGTACTTCGATCTTCTTAACTCGTGCTCTGATGAGTTGTTAGGTCGCGAGCGACCTATCGAGGAAGTTAGGTCGTGTGTGTCGATTCACATCTCACGTCCCTGGGGTATAAATAACATAGGTCGTTCCTCTTTCACCTTATCTGCTCTGAACTTCCTATTCGGCCATTATCAAGTTCTCAAGCTCTCGAAGACAAATTCGACCCATCTGGCTGTTAATTCATCTTTACCAACATACTATGTAAGTGAATTCAATCTCTAACCCACGATAATCGCCATCCAATTGTGAATCCACGTTTCCCGCCTCGAGTCCAATTCATGTGTTGTGCCCTATTTTGAATGATTATTACGATCGATCTTTGATCGCCGTTCGATATGTCATCGTTGTGATTCAAGAAGGCACAGTAACATTAATGGATCGGAGGTATTTGGATTTGATTCCTGGATGATTTGGTGGCATGTAGGAATGATGAATTTTTACGAAGGGGATGATGGACTTGCTCGTGAGTGATAACGGGTTAATGGGTTAGTGGAGAAGAAGGTGATTGGTGGAGGGAGCAAGGTTTTTAGCTTGAGCAGGAGCTTGCTCAAGATCCTATTAGAACCGCCCCATGAACCTGCGCGACCTATAGAACCTCGCGACCTGGGACTTTCGCGACTTAGAACTTAGGCGAAAGCACGTTGCTTTGAGCTGCTGGGTTAGTTAGGTTGCAGCCGACTTAGGTCTTGACAAATTTGCGCATGAATTCCAAGCAGAACGACTTAACAATTCAACGACCTAACTTCTTTACGGCATATGCTTTAGGTCGCGGCCGAGCTAGGACTTAAATAAACCTGCATTGCTTTGATCCTCTTAACTTGCACAGCGCGACCTAATGAACCCCGACCTATGCTAGGTCGCTGGACGACCTATGACTTATGAGATTCCGAGATGACTTGGTTGAATTGAACTGGATTGTTTAATCTCAAATTCTGTTGCGCTTTGTTGTAGATTATCTCTAATGTTAATAACCTGTTAAACATGATATTTGCAGAAAACCGGGACGAATATACTGCCATTGACTGCCCACATCAAATGACAGATTAGTTGATAAAGAGTAATTAACTTAAATGAACTATGTGAATGAAATGTTGTGAACCAATGAACTCAAGTGAAGTGCTAAAGCAAAACTTAAAATATCCAGTTAAAGCTGATTCGTTTGCATTAACACAATACTTGAGTTTTAGATTAGCAAGTCCGGAAATCTCATAGTCGACTAATCATCAACCAGTTTAATTTCAGTAATGTTTGAATTCCTCTTGTTTTCTTCTTTTCTTTTTTTTTTAGTTCCGCACAACACTTCACACTTTTAGGAAACGTGCACCTTCATATTTGAATATCCAGTTGCTTGTGTAGAATGACTTCTCAGCAAGAACAAGAAGAGATGACAGAATATGCCGAAGGGACATTCCCGATTGCTATTCCCATAGAGAACCCTCCAGAAAAAACTCCTACTCTTCTGAAACAGCGGACGCTTAATCAATTATGCATTCAATTTGGCATTGCCGAGGCAGAAGTTTTGCTTCCTGGGCCAAATGATTTTGCTGACAGACCGCCTTATGGTTATATTGCCATAAATCGCCAAATGTGCTCAAGTGGAGCAATTCCTCCTTTTAATGAATTTCTTCGACAAACCTTTCTCCGATTGACGATCTCTCCTTTCCAGTTGCATCCCAATGGTTATGCCATTTTGATGGGATTGTGCGTTCTATTTAGGAGAACACTTGACCGACTTCCGAGCTTTGATGAGATTTGTTACTTGTGTACGTTTGCAAAGAATAAGGACCACCCTTCAATCGTACTTGTAAGAGGTGCAAGGAACCGCAAACTTATTTTAGATTTGCCGGAGAGCGCACATGGCTTCCTGAATCAATATTTCTACATTCGTTGTCCCGCGGAATTTTACGCAAGTTGGAGAGTAGGAAGTGAGATCTTTCTTTCCCTTCTTTCTTCAATTTCACTCTAAATTTTTGTTGTTCATATTGCCAAGTGCTGATTCCATTTCTTATCTTTACAGCACTTCCTCCTCCTTCCAGAGATTCTAGCCATAAGCCGGTTTTTGAGAGGCTAAGTGCTGTGGCTGCTGAAGAAAGAAGCGCCAAATTTTTATTGACAGATGAGCTACTTCATCAATTTGAGCTTTTACACCCTTCTCGTTCTACCCAGATTCATGAAGCCCCAACAGAAGTTCCCGATTCTCCGGCGAAAACTCCTGACGCTCCGGTCTCTACTAAAGAGCACATACAAGGAGAAACTTCTGTAAAAACTTCACTAATAAAGTGTTCTGTTCCAAGAGATGACACGGGGCCATCCGAAAAATCCGCGCTTGCCCCCATTACTGAAGAAGAAGAGGATCCCCCTTCCCAAACCAGGAAGAGTGCTGATAAAGGAACTGATGGAACTGATGGAGGGAATCAGGCTGGGCATGATGATGATGACGTCTTCGGGAATTTCAGTGACTTAATTGTCACTTCCCAAGAGCTTTTTAAAGATGACCCTGCCCGTGGTAAAGCTGTACCTCCGACGATTGAAGCGACATATGCCCTCCAACTGATTCCAACTCCTTTATCTCAAGAATTGTCACCGACAGTGAAATCTATTACTTCCCCCCAACCGAGGAGTGGTTCGTTAGTCCAACGCGAGTAGTTTGCACTTCACACACAACTAAGGATTTTCCAGCACATTTATGTACTTATCTTCTTATACTTTAAAGATTTCTGAAGCTTATCTTTTCTTATTTCAGATCCTTCAATGACACGCGGCGGATCATATTATCAGGATTTCCAACGCTACGGGGGGCGTGGCCAATATAATTATGGGCGCTACTTCACCTCCTATAGAGAGTCTGACGAAGAGAGGGCTGCTCGAAAGGCTCGTGAAAGGAGGGATGCAGAAGAGCGTTATGACAGAAGGGATAGGGATGAGCATCACGATTCTCTGCAGAGAGGTGACGATTCTCACAAAAGGAAATCGCACGATGACCGGGGAAAAGGTCATGTAGTCGAGGATTCAGGCAAACGAGCCCGATATGGTGAGAAACATGCTTCCACTACTCCTGAAAAGGATACTGCCCCTGCTCCTCTTGACATTCCTTCCGACTCTCCTGCTCTTGGGAAGACGGACATCCAAACAATAATAAGCAGGCCCAAATTTCAAGTTGGACCGGGCCCAGCCACTTTACAAAGTCGTTTTCCACAGTGGTGCTTAAAGGGTGTGAGGTTCGACCTTGACCTGGTCCCTATTGACAAGCCTGCTATGCTACGAAATCTTGACGCCGTTAAACTTGATATCGAGAGGATGTCAAACTGGCAGAAGCTTGTTGATGAGCTTCAAAGAGTTAACCGTGCCAACTTAGAGGCCATGCTCACCATGGAAAACGATAAGGCTGAATGGCAAAAGGTCCTTGAGCAACATGATACCGAAATGAGGAGCATTGCTTCCTACAATGAGGAGCTCGAAGCAAAGGTTGAAAATTTGAAACATGAGCTTGCTGTTTCCTCTACTTCATATTCTCAAAAGGAAGAAGTGCTTTTGAAACAAGTGAGAGATGCTCACGCCGGCCAAAGGGATGCCGAAGACAGGCTTGAGGCGCAAAAGAGAATCAGTGAAGGCTATGTTTCTGATATTGCTGAGCTTCAAAAGAAAAACGACTCCCAGGAAGCGGAGATACAAATGCTTAAGCTTCAGCTTTCCAAAACCGAGAGGGAGCGTGATGAGGCTGTCGCCGGCAGAATCGCGGCTGAAGAATCTCATGAGGCGACCAAAAACAGCTTCGGCTCAACATTATTCGACTTCTACTTGCATAGCGTCTTGGGGCGTGGAAGCCTTGCTTTTCTAGGTCCCAAGTATGAGATCACTTTAGCTGAAGTGTGGGAGGCCGCCCTCGATATGCTTGGTGCCGAAGGTGCTGGTTATGACGAATCAGCCCTGGAAAGGCATTACTTTGATGAAGACGCTCGCGCTGCCCTTGCCAAGGGAAAGGAACAACTTGCCAAATTAAGAACTGAAGTGATGGAAGGGGACCAGCTGGGAAAAACCACTTCAACTACTCTAATCCAGCCACCTTCTTCGTCTGAAGTCAACATTATTGGTTCCAGTTCCCATTTTGCATCTCCTACCAAAGTTACCACTGAGATTACAAGCGTACATGGTGGAGACGAGGGCGATGAGAGCGCTGACGCGCAAGCTTATGAAGTTGATATCAGGAAATCAGCTTCACCAGGTAACTTCACTGCTAATCTCGCTACTGTCAATTCTGCTCAAGCGGGTTATTCATTTATTTCGCATGAGTTTCATGAGCTCCTTGGCTATTTTCTCAACCTTGATGAGCCTTCATCCCCTCTCTCTACTAACTTTATTGGTGAGCCTTCATCTCCTCTCTTTACTGACTTTATCCTCTTTTCTTCTGTAGAGAAAGTATCAAGTACTGCTCAAATCTCTACTCCTCCGGTTATCCCTCCTCCATCTCTTCAGGTGGCTCCTCCTTCTGCTTCGCAGCCTGGATCACAGGAAGAACAAATAGAGGCTCTTCATGGCCTGGATGATCCTACCGCTTCACAGGAGCAGAAAGACGAAGGAACCGAGGGAGGCGAGATCTCTCCGGAGCGGACTCCTTCCGACGACATAACTTTGTCTGCTCATGCTACTCCAGGGAGTGAGTCTTCCTCGAAGAGAAGAAAGAAGTATGGAACGTCGAAGAGGAGGGGAAAGAGAATTACTGCAGCCGAGGAAAAGCCAGAAGTTGGACCAGTTGCCCCTCAGACTTCTCCTTCCCTTATGCCTACAGACCGACCAGAAAAGTTAATCATTCGACCGGGCAGAGGGTCCAAAGGCAGTAAGAAGAAATGAGGACTTCAGTTTCTAGCTTTTTGTGTTTTGCATGTGCTGGCCGAGAATTGTGCGGGTACCGGCCCCCGCCTTTCTTTATTTTGAAACCTGTACCTGCACTATAGTTGAATAAAATGATTCTTCGTTTGTACAAACTTTTGTTTGAATTTGAGAATACATTTATTATTCATTTTGGCATGAGTTTATTTATATGATATTGCAGCGAGCTTATGGCATGTTACTTGAGCGTTACCTTTTGCTGGTTTGGTTATACCATATCGTGTGTAATTATACTATATTGCCCCCATTCCATAAGTTTGCTGCAATATTCTATACTTCGAGGGGTCTTGCACTCTTATTTGCTAAAGAATAATTATTTTATTCTTTAAAGAAAATTTTTGTAGAGTACAACCCCCTTCGTATAAGTTTCTACGCTTTGTCCTTTGAAGAAATCACTTCTTTCTTTTGCTTAAGTACATTTTTTATTTTTTTTTAAAACAAGTGAATTCTTTTATGTGGTAAAGCGGACCTCTGAAGGGTACTTTAACTCATTTTTTTTTTTTTTTTTTTTTTTTTTGAGGAAGATCATTCTCCAGAATAGGTAAATTACTCTTCCTTCGCGAGTTAAAGTATGCCCCTGATGAGGATTTTTTTTATATATGGAAAGTTGTACCTCTGAGGAGGGATTTTTTACGTTTCAACACTTGGAAGTTTTATTTCAATCTCGGTGAAACGTGTACCTCCAAAGAGTTTTGCCTTAGAAAGCCTTTCCACGTTTCATCACTTGGAAGTTTTATTTCAATCTCGGCGAAACGTGGGCTTCCGAAGAGGTCTTTCTTCTTGATTGTGCCTCCGAAGAGGTCTTTATTTTGTTTGCATCTCAACTCTGGTGAAGTGAAACTCCGAAGAGTAACTACTCCGACTCCTGGTGAAATGTGCCTCCGAAGAGGTCTTTTTCTTTGTTTGCATTTCAACTCTGGTGAAGTGAAATTCCGAAGAGCGGCTATTTCACTTCAACTCCTGGTGAAATGTGCCTCCGAAGAGGTCTTTTTCTTTGTTTGCATTTCAACTCTGGTGAAGTGAAATTCCGAAGAGCGGCTATTTCACTTCAACTCCTGGTGAAATGTGCCTCAGAGAGGGTTTTCATCGCCTGGAAGTTACTCTCTCATGGTTGGAGGGTCATGACTCCTCCAATCTTTTTTGTTGAGTAGAGAACTTTCTTTTTTGTGGCATATGACCCATTAGAGGTCTTTTATCCTCCGAAGAGTTGTGCCTCTGAAGAGGACTTGTGGTGCCGATGATGGATTTTAGTTGTTTCCTCGTCTCCTTGCTTATGCCTTTTCAGCTATCCCTCATTTTTTCTTTTCAAGTTTTCATTCCCCTTTTCTTGCAAGTAGCTTGTTTAATCCAAGGAAGTGTACTTTATTGACAGGCAAGTTCGTGAGAACGGGCACTAGCTTCCTAATTGGATGTTTGTTTGTTCAAACAATCTCAATTTATTAGCAAGGGCTCGTTTCTACGAAATCATTAGCCGTTCAATTGAAGTATTTCCTATCTAGGATTTGAATTCGGGGTCTTTGTGACTTGAAATTTGTTTGTTGAATGATGGGGTGAATTGCTCGGTCTTATTATGTGCAAGTTTTATTTCCATTGTCTGCAAAAATTTAAATCGACATTTCAGCAATACATTCTATGTATTTTTTATATCAAAAATAAAGCAAACATGTAATACAAATAAGGAACACAAGATTTATGGTGGTTCGGCCTAAAATTTGGGCCTACATCCACTTTATATTCATTCATTATTCACTGGCATTAGTTTTACAGTTGCTTTCAATTACAAGAATCATACATTCATAATCCTTTTTACAATATTTCAACAAAAATTTCAAGTAAAATATGGACGCAAGTGATTGCTGTTCCATGCCCTTGGAATTTGATCTCCTTCAACAGTAGTGAGTTTGAATGTGCCGTCAAGAAGCTTCTGACCTATGACATATGGTCCTTCCCAATTTGGCCCAAACACACCTGTCGCTGTCATAATTCTTTTCAGGACTAGGTCTCCAATTTCAAAGCTACGTTGACGAACTTTGGAATTGAAATGTCTGGCTATCCTTTGCTGATGAGCTGCAATTCTGAGATTAGCTTCATCTCTTTTCTCATCAAGGAGATCGAGCACTTCAAGTTGTAGCTTTTCATTTTCTGCTTGATTGAAATGGATGCTTCTGTGTGAAGGGACCTCTGTTTCAACCGGGATCATTGCTTCCGATCCGTATGCTAATGAAAAAGGAGTATGCCCAGTCGCAGTTTTGTGAGTAGTTCTGTATGCCCATAGTGCAAGTTGTAGTTTATCGACCCAACCACCTTTTGCTCTTTCAAGTTGCTTCTTGATGGTTGATTTGATGATCTTGTTTACTGCTTCCACTTGCCCGTTTGCCTGCGGATGAGCCACTGCTGAAAAGCTTTTCTGAATTTTGAATCGTTTGCAAAAATCCTGGAATTCTTCGCTTTCAAACTGAGTACCATTGTCTGTAATTATTTTCTGAGGCACACCGTATCTGCAGATGATATTCTTGGTCACAAAACTTATCATCTTTTTAGAGGTGATAGTAGCCAATGGTTCAGCTTCAGCCCATTTAGTAAAGTAGTCAACTGCAACAATAGCATATTTAATCCCTGATTTGGCAGTTGGTAGCGGCCCAATGAGATCCATTCCCCAAATTGCGAACGGCCATGGACTGACCATCTGTGTGAGTTCAGTAGAAGGTGCTCTAGGAATTTTGGCAAATCTTTGGCATCTGTCACATTTTCGAGAGTAATCTGCAGCATCTCGATTAATTTCTGGCCAAAAATATCCGTATCATAGAATTTTCTTTGCTAATGTTTGACCACCTGAATGATCTCCACATTCTCCTCCATGTACCTCAGCTAGGATTGTCTTGGATTCTTCCCTGGATACACATCGGAGTAAAGGCATTGAAAATCCCCGTCTATACAATCGGCCATCCTGGATTACATAGCGAGAGGCTTTCCTCAGTAGTTTCTGTCTCTCTCTCGAATTTTCTGGCAAAGAACCTCTGAGTAGGTAGCCTAATATTGGAGTCATCCACGACTCTTGTTCCTGAGATACATTCATAATCCAGTCTATATCCATCTGGTCTGTACTTGGCGCTGACAGGACTTCTACGGGGACTAATCCCAATAGTTGAGCTTCACCGGAACTTGAATACTTTGCGAGGGAATCTGCCTTCATGTTCTCTTCCCGGGGAATATGGCTTATTGAATAATGATCGAGCTCACATAGAAGTTCACAAGCCTTTGACAAGTAGGCAGGTAGGTTTCCCCCTTTTGTTTGAAATTCCTTCTTGACTTGGCATACAATAAGCTGAGAATCACTGAAGATCTGTAATGCCCGGATGTTTAGTTCCTTAGCGATTTTCAGACCTGCGATAAGAGCTTCATATTCTGCCTCATTGTTTGTTGAAGGGAATTCCAATCTTAGTGCATAACATAAGGACCGACCTTCAGGAGTTTCAAGTACTACCCCGGCTCCAGAACAGTAGTCATTTCTTGCGCCATCAACATATAACTTCCACTGGATTGAGGAATCATTGATTGCTTCTTCCTCACCATTACCTTTCACTGTGAATTCTGCAATGAAATCAGCTAAAGCTTGTCCGTTGATTGCCTTTCAGGGGTGATAAGTGATGTCATACTGACTGAGTTCAATGTTCCACTTTAGAAGGCGACCCGAAGTTTCTGGGCGAAATAGGACTTGCTTTAGAGGTTGATCAGTGAGGACTTTTATAGGATGAGCTTGGAAATATTGCCTCAATTTCCTTGATGCAACTAGTAGGCAATAGGCGAGTTTTTCCAACTTGGAGTAATTCAGCTCTGCCCCAGTGAGTCTTTTGCTGATATAGTAAACCGGATGTTGAATCCTTTTGTCTTCCCGTATCAGCGCTGCACTTAGAGCATGAGATGATACTGCCAAGTATATAAGAAGATCCTCACCATTGCCTGGCCTAGAGAGTATTGGAGGCGTTTCCATATGACGGATCAACTCATCAAAGGCTTTTTGGCATTCGGGAGTCCATTCAAAGTTCTTCTTTCCTTTTTTCAGAGCATCGAAGAATGGGATGCATTTATCAGTAGCCTTGGAAATGAACCGACTTAAGGCGGCGACCTTTCCGTTAAGACTTTGCAATTCCTTCTTCGTTCTAGGAGCTTTAACTTCTTTTAAGGCAGTAATTTGAGCTGGACTAGCCTCAATGCCCCTAGCACTGACGATGAAACCTAAGAACTTTCCGGATTCGACCACAAATGTGCATTTCAGAGGGTTAAGCTTCATTCTGTATTTCCGGAGGACTGCAAACATTTCTGCTAAGTGTTCAATGTGATCCGCTGCTTTCTTAGACTTCACTAACATGTCGTCGACGTAGACTTCCATAGTTTTGCCTAATTGCGGTTTGAACATAGCATTAACAAGTCTTTGGTAAGTTGCCCCTGCGTTTTTCAACCCAAAGGGCATAACTCTGTAGCAATAAAGACCAACATCTGTGATAAAGCTCGTATCCTCTTGATCCGGCTCGTGCATCATGATCTGATTATAACCGGAGTAGGCATCCATAAAAGATAACAATTCATGTCCCGCAGTTCCTGTTTGCACAAAAAATGGACAAACACCTCCAAGTCGTATTATTTAGTTGATTATATGTAATTTTCAATGATTTTAGATGAGTATGTAAATATGAGAAAAGTAGGGGCTGAAATGTAAAAGACACACAGATTTATAGTGGTTCGGCCAGAATGTGCCTACGTCCACTTTATATGTTATTATCCTCTTTCTTTCAGGTTACAAGTACAATGCGTTGTATACAAGTGTATGAAAGTAGTTTGAAAGTTCCTTCCTTGCTTGAGCTCTCAAACTTGTCTGCCATTGTTGTACCCCTGCCCCTCTATTTATAGAGTGAGGTAGGGGGCAGGGGTCTTGGATGTATGTAGCTGCCAGCGGGCCTGGGCTGAAGCAATCTGGCCTGGTAGTCATCTGGTTCGGCGGAGCTTCATTCGGCCGTGCATGGAGATGAAGTGGAGAGGCTTTGGTTTGGCGTGATGTATTGGTTCGGTGGTAGGTTGGACTGGTAGGGAAGTGGCGCATGGACCGGTAGGACCCTGGTCCGGTAGTAGGAGTGGTATGGTGGACCGGAGATGGGGTTGGTCCGGTAGGAGTTTGACCGGATGAAGCTTCCTCTTGGCTACCGAATGGGTCGTGCCGAATGAGAACTAGGATATGCCGAATGGGACATAAGATCTGCCGAATGGACTCCTGCCGAATGTGCTTCTATGCTTGGGACATGCATTGCCGAACGAGGCTCCATTTCTCTGCCGAATGGGCTTGTGCACTGGGGATGCCGAATGGGCTATTGCCGAATGGCCTATAGGTTGGGCTTCCAAATGGTCCCTTGGCTTTGCTGGTGAAGGGTAGGATGTGAATACAAGTGAGGTTGGCGCCTCTTGGTCTCGAGGTCTTCTGGGTGAGAATTCGCCCAACATTTGCCCCCCAAAGTGGGGCACGTGCTGGCACGTGTCGCGCTTTGTTTCCTCGAGGTAGGAAGGTTTGTTTTGTAACGCCATGGGCTGGATGCTCGTATCCTGTTGATGTCCTGCGAAGGAATTTACAGTTTTAGTGTGAATTCAAATAACGACCGTTCGGGGTCGAAATATTTGTGATCAAGTGAATTGCGCCGTTCGAGGCGAGTTAGTGTACCCCGAGGGGGTTATCGATGCCAGGTTCACGTTAGAGTGGTTCCCTGGATCGTTTGTCAAGGTGGTTTATCGCTAGCTCAGAGCATGCCTAGGGGTTGTTCTCGACCCCGTACATGTGTAAGTAGCTTAGCCATTTCATAATTATCAAATATCCATTTGACTGATGAGCTTAAAAAGGGATGTCAAAGTGTAAATTCTCATGACGATAGGGTTAATAGCCATTCAGAGCGTGCCTATGGACCGTTCGTGGTCGCGTGCACGTGTAAATGATTAATCCATGTTAGTGAGAGATTCACGACTTATCCATTGTTATCATATTTTTTATTTTATTAGTAAGCTCTTAGAGTTCGGCACTTATCTGAGTGAGGCGCCCTGCGTGCCCCCTGTTTCTGGTTTCTGCTGGTAGAGGTAGCTTCGTTCGGGTTCGAGTTGGCACAGGTTTCATTCGGTTGGAGGCTGGTCCGGCATGGATAGTTCCATTCGGTTTTCATTCGGTCCGGTATGTCGAATGCCTTGGTCCGGTCCTGAGCTCGCCTATATATAGAGGCCGTACCCCCCTCGTTTTTCATTACCGAACGAGTAGAGCCGAATCATATTGTGCTGCCGAACCAAAGTCTTCGCCGAACCAGCTTATACCGAACCAGGTATGTATACTTTCTGCCGAATGAACCTTTGCCACCGGATGGCCCTGTTTGCCGAATATGTACGGAGTGTATTGAATAGCCGAATGAGGTATGCCGAATGACATGCATGCCGAATGACATGTATGCCGAATGAGCATTGGAGTTTGGTGCCGAATGAACTCGTCTTGCATCGCCGAATGAGACTTCATACTTGAACCTTGAGCGGAATCTTATGCTTTTATATGCTTTCTTTAGATACTTGCTTGTTTATCTTTCTATACTTCTTGCTCTAACACCGTGTTTTTCTTGTGCTGCAGAAAATGTCTCGCAAAGCGGAAACACGATCAGACAGAAAGAAGTCTAGAGGCACAGGAGAGCCTTCTTCTTCCTTGCCCCCAGTCCAACCAGGATCCGGGCAACACCGACCTATTCCGAGGTCTCTAGTGGACGGATATGGTCCACAGGAACTTTTGGTCTCTCCCCCGGATTGCTTTCCTAGCTCCCTAAAGGAGGAGCAACTTGACGTCATATCCCGTTCCTTCGGGATAGATAGGGCTCTTATGCTGCTGCCGGGAGATGGAGTGATGCCATATAATCCTCCCGAGGGCTACTTCGCTTTTAGCAGATACCATTGCATGTGCGGCGCTATCCCCCCTATCAACGCTTGGATAGTAAGCTTCACCACATATTTGAAGGTGGCTCCCTTCCAGCTTCAGCCTAACTCATATGCTATCCTGGTGAGCCTCTTTGTCATCTTCCAGAGGAGGTACGGGCGTCCTCCTTCTAACCGGGAGATCCGATACTTGTACAACCTGAGAGGCTATAAGAAGGGGTCTCCGTATATTAGTCTGGAGGCGGCCGTACCCTTCAAACCAGTTCTGGACTTATATTCCAAGTTTACCATGTTCAAGAAAGAGTGGTTCTTCATCAAGGACGATGCTGTTTCTTTCCGCCTTTTCACTTCTGGCTGTAAGATGGATTTCATTTATATTTTCCATGTTTTGACTGTAGTGTTTTTTCTGACATGCTTCTATTTCTGGCTAGCGACAGGTGGTATTGCAGTTGTGGAGGATGATTCCTTGGTGCGAACGGCTGCTGAACTAAAGGCTATTCCGGCACGGGACCGGTCGGCCTCCTTCTTGATCAGGAACGCAACCCTCTTGGAGTATAATTTGATCTTACCGCACCAGTCCGTGGTTAAGCAAAGAGACACGGCTGAGGAGAAGGCTGCTAAAGCTAAGGAGGGGGATAAGGTAAAGAGCGGTAAGAGGGAGCCTTTCGCAGAGCGTCCCGTGGTCGGGGGGAAGAAACTGAGGAAGTCCGATGGCCCTTCTCCAAGTACTTGCCCGATTGTCCCGGAGGAGGAAGGTGTAGAAGAGGAGGAAGGAGGCGAAGTTGGAGAAGGGTCGGAGGGTGGAGGAGATGGCGAAGGTCAAGGTGGTAGTGGTGTTGCTGCTCTAACCTCTGAACAAGACCTCGAACTGGATGAGGCTCTCCGTCGGGCCTTCGGGGAGTCGGAGGGAGAGTCGGAAACGGAGAAGGGAACGGAGAAGGCAAAGGAAACCGGCAAAGCTGTGGCTGGCACTGACCCATCCTCTAAGGGTTCCTCAGCTAGGGTGATTCCGGCGATGCAAGGTGAACTTTTGTCTTCTGCCGATTCTATTTTCGATAAGGACTTAGAAATTTTTTACGGTTCACTTCCGTCCTGGAATGAGATCCAGGACTTATTGCAGTATCCCACTCCTCCGCCGGGTTTGTATAACAGATGTGTCTCCTCACTTTTCTTTCTTTTTAACTTAGCACATTTTTTGAATTGCGGATTATTGTATGTTCGTAACACTTGTTCTTTATTCCAGGGGCAGGCCAGGCGGGTAAAACGTCGGATGTTCGACACCGCCTTGAACAATTTAAGTCGAGGAGAGCTTCCGCGAAACCTTCTACTGATCGCACTGGGGACGTAGTCAAGTACCGCCCTCTTCTTGGGGTCATCGAAGAGGGCATTCAGAAAAGGAAGCGGAGCCGTTCCTTATTTGAGTCTTCTTCTGCTTCGCAGCTTCCTACTCTGTCTCCCCCTACTCAGCCTCCTCGTGATACTACGGAGGAGAGCACGGAGCCCTGCCCCCCTCCTCCTCCTTCCAAGAGATCTACTGTCATTCACATAAGGCGTCCCGATGTGCCTCGCCCCGTGCCTCGTGACCCTTTTGCCGGTCATCCTGATTTAGACCCAAGTTTTCGGGACATTTCATTTGACGAGACCACGGGCGAGCACCTACTTCCCCGCAACCCCATGGTACGTGTGCTGGATGAGGCCAAGTCCCTAGATCTTGATCTGCTTACTACTCGGGTAGTTACTATGGGGGACGAGGCCAAGGCTAATATTGACCGGGTGGCCGAAGAGACTAAGAAGTTAATGGAGCATCATGCTCGATTGGTCAAGGCCGGGGAGGAGATTGGGAGTGCTAATATTCGGTTAAGGCTAAAGGTTGCCGATCAGGCCAAGCAGCTTGCCGACCAAGCCATCCAGATCTCCCAGCATGAGGAAGCCTCCCAGCGTCTGAAAGAGACCATGGAGAAGGCCAGTAGGGCGGAGTTACGGAAGATGGAGGTTACCTGCAGGGAGCGGATTAACATGGCCATTACAACGGTGGATGAGGTTCGAAATGCGGATCTCGAGCGGGTAGAGGAGTTGTCGGGGAGACTCGAGGCTGCGGAGATGGCTCAGGCTGAGTTGAAGGAGGAGATGGAGGAGATGAGGAGGTCCCTTAGGTTGAAGGAGGAGGAAATGAGGAGGTCACTCCAGGCTGACTGCTTGAGATACCAATCAGAGAGGGACGTCGCCGTCGCTAAGTTGCAAGCTTCCGAGGCTCGGGTGAGGGAGTTTGAGGAAAATGAGGGGATGATGGATGAGATGCTTCAGGATATGTACTTCCATACTTGGAAAGAGGGCGGCTTGTCTTGGATGGACGATTACCCTCGGGTCATGGCCAAGGTGTATCTCCAGGCTTTAGAGGAGGCCAGGGTGAACGCGGGTAAGGAAGGCGGAGAGGCTTTCAACTTGAGTGCGGTTACTGCTCAGTTCTCAAAGGAGGAGCAAGCGGCGGTGAAGGAGGGGATGCGGCTGCTTGCTGCGGAGGAAGCGGGCGTGCAGTTGGATGATGAGGATCAAGCGGCGGATGCTGGTGAGTTATTCTTTTCCCTTTCTTTTCTTTCCGTGTTTTCATAACTTGATCGTTCGTTTAATGAATTCCTCTTCCGATCTGGACAGGTGGGACTTCAGATCCACATGCTGGGGGTTCTGATCCTGCGGCTAAGTAGGCTGGGGGAGTTGGTGATGGAGTGTGGATGCATCTGCCATCTTTTTGTTTCTTTTTTATCACTGTTCATGTTAGTCTTTGATATGCAACTGTAATAAAATTATTTGCAAAGAATAACTTCGTGTGATCTTATAATATGAGCTGATTTTGTCATGTTTAAATGTTGTTGCTGTGATTATCTTGATATGTTGTGTGAGAAGTATAATTATGTATATGCCTGTGATTCCACTTGTGTTTGATGTTAAGTTTTTGCTTGAAATATAATTTCACGTTTTGCAATGTCAGTGTATGAATAAGTTATAGTTACGCATTTATGTACAAGAGAAGAGAGTACCGCCCTTTATGTTTTATTCGCAGGCGGTAGCTTTGAGTGTCTTGTGTAACTGTTCACGGGTATAGCAGAGCGCCCTGCTACCCAGCACGCAGGCTTAGAGCCTCATGAGTGAATGCTTCCTATTTGGTTTCCTGTACTTTAGAGTTTGTTATACAGGATAGGAGAAAAATATTTAAATGAAATGGAAATATAGTAAAAGTAAAACTTCCAGTCACGGAAGGCCGTCGATGTGCTTAAGTTCGTGGCAAACGGGTTTTGTAGTCACTTTCCCTAGCTGTGGGTCTTGGAGACATTTGTCACCCATCTTACGCCTCCGCGGGGAGTTTTCTTTTTTACCACAGCCGCACTTAAGACACATCGGAGCCGAGATCGCGCACGGTAACTACCCGAACCATTATGGTCCGTAATCGTGGGTATTATTCGATTTACCGTGGCCGGCTAGCGTGGGTGCCGTTGGCCGTGAACTACCCCTGGCTGGCCACACCTTATGTTGGGGCTTAAAGTAGGTTCACGGTTACCGACGAGCCGAACGCCGTAATGAGCTGCCATCGGCTATAGTCGGCCTTTATGATGACTTATAATCGGCTCATTACAGTTGGCTTTGAGGGCAGGCGCGCAATGAGTTAACCCGCAGCAGAGGGATGCTGGAGCAAAAGAGTCTCATTGGCGAGTGCATAGAATCGTAGCGTACCTGTTAGGCCTAGTCCAGATGAGGCCGCGGTGCGTCTTGAGTGGAGATGCCATAGGATTTTGTTCAACAGAAAGGGATAAAGCTTAACAAGCAGCCAAGATATGAAGGCACAAGGTAACAAGAGATAAGATTTTTAAAGTGGTTCGGCACGATAATGCCTACGTCCACCGTGTTAATACGCTTCATATGGGCGGTACATGTTAAGCAAAGTATCGACGGAGGTGTCGGATGTTCCAAGCCCTCTGGAACACCACTCCGTCCACTGTTGACAAAATATAAGCTCCGTTGTTGTGAAGATCTTGATGAATTTCATATGGTCCGTCTACTGGTGCTTTCATGGTTAGGTAGCATGACAGGCTCAGCTATATCCGACCCCTGCCTGGCACCTCCCCCGTTGGGTTTGGTTCCAAGTGTTTCCTCAGGTCGGAATTCGGGCTGAGTCCGGGCTCGGCTCCTACCATGACCATTTCTTTATTAACCTCTTCGAAGAAGAAAGGTCATTGTTGTCTCACAGATCCTCCAGATTGGGACTCGGTCCATGATTCGGTGTTGCGGGAGGATCCGCATGAGGATAAGATCTCCCTCTTGTAAGCTGCGATGCTTGATTTTGGAGTTGCATTGTGCTGCCACTTTTTGCTTGTGGGCTTCTGCTTTTAAGTGTTGCATCGTTTCTCCTCTCCTCAATCAGATCCAAAGACATGAGGAGGAGTTCTTCGTTTTCTTCTGGGTTGCAGTGGGTCCCATGGTGAGATGGCGCTACAGTTTCAACTGGGGGCATGGCCTCCAATCTGTATGCCAAAGAGAAAGGAGTATGCCCCGTTGATGTTCTATGAGAGGTGCGGCAGGCCCAGGGTGCCGTAGGAAGTTCGTCCACCCAAGCGCCTTTTGACTTTTCAAGCTTCTTCTTGGTTAGGGTTTTGAGAATTCTGTTGACAGCTTTGACTTGTCCGTTTGCCTGAGGATAAGCTACAGATGAGAAGCTTTTGTGAATTATGTGCTCTTGGCATCGGTTGGTAAACTCTTTGTTGTCAAACTGGAGTTCGTTGTTTGATATGATCTTGAGTGGGACTCCGTACCTGCATAGAATATTTTTTGATCAAGAAGTTGATGATTTATGTAAGAAGTTGATAATTTATGCCAAAGATATTTTATTTTAAAGGGTCCGCTTCCACCCATTTGGTGAAATGATTAAAAACATCCTTCTAGCCATCCAGGACAAAGTTTAAAGCAAGGGAGGGGGGCAAGAGTCAAATCTCTGTCCTGGTTGATATAAACGCTTTCCTCCCTTCTTGCCCCCAGCGTTATCTCTAGAGTCATTTCTTCAAACGTCCTTTGTTGCAGCGGGAGTGTCGCCATGGGTAGTCTTAGCCTGTTGTCCTGACTGTCTTTTAGCGGTAGCGTTTTCAAGCCTCATATACTTCCCAGCTTCATGGAAGAAGCCAGGTAACGTAGCTGGTTTATCTTTTGTTAACCTCCTAGCAAACTTGGTCTCCGGATGCACGCCACTACAAAGGGCCGTTAGGATAAGTTTCTCATTGGCATCTTGAACTGTTGCTGCTGTGGCGTTGAACCGTGTTAGATATTGTTGCAGCGTCTCTCCGGATTTCTGTTTGATATTGGATAGAGAATAAGCATCCTTGGGTTGTTCCACATGGATGAGGAACTGGCTAATAAACCTTTCTTTCAACATCTCCCATGAGCTGATGGATCCTCGGGGTAGATGGCAGAACCAGGAGGTAGCTAGATCTGCTAGGAATAGCGGAAAGCATTTGCATAATACTCCTTCTGTTGCTCCACTCATGAGCATATGCTGGGTGTATCTCTGCAGGTGTATGATGGGGTCGGAAGTTCCTTTGTAAGGTTCCATGGTTGGCATTTTCCATTCCCGGGGAGTGATGGCAGTTTCGATATTTCGGGTAAAGGGACTGGTGACCCTAGCGCCTATTCCCCGGTCCCTTTGCTCCCGTTGGACACATTCTCTGAATAATCGTGCCATCCGCTCGTCAGAACTTGGAGCGGACAAAAATGAGCTCGGTTCTTCCCTGCGGGATCTATCTCGCCCAGATGACCTGTAGGGATGGTACAGTCTATCACCTCTAGCATTATCCAGTGGTTGTCTTTGGCTGCTTGGATGCACGCTAGGACCAGCTACAGTTGCCCCCTGCCTTGATCTTCCCCTGTGGGGTTCTGTTTCGAGCACATCCATGGGGTCAACTTCGGGCTGGGTTCTAGCTCGGCTCCGTTCAGCGGGGTTTCTATGATTAGGTGGCATGACTGGCTCAGCTACATCCGACCCTCGCCTGGTGCCTCCCCCGCTAGGTTCGGTTCCAAGGGCTTCTTCGAGTCGGAATTCGGGCTGAGTCCGGGCGCGGCCCCTATCATCGTTTTTCCTGTTGATAGCTTGTTCGAAGAGTGAAGACCTTTGTTGCCTCCGGGATCCTCCGGATTGGGATTCACCCCATGATTCAGTGTTGCGGTTGGACTCTTCAGCGTCCCTTAAGCGTGTCATGAGTTGGTCCACCAAAGTTTCTTGTTGGGATGTGAAGCGGTTAGTTACTTCAGCCACAACCCTGTCCAGATCTGCCCTAGTGATTGGTTGTTCCGTTGCGGGACCAGTTGGATTTTCCTGATTTTCATCTGGTACTGCTGTTGAAGTGGGCTGATCTGTGATTGCTGGATCTGGAAGGCTGCTAGTTGCGATGTTCTTTCCTTTGTTAACATCCCTTCTCTGTTTGGAAGGCATGATTTCTAAGCAACGAGTGATGTCGTTAGGAAAAAGGTTGAGTGGGAGAAGATGAAGCCTGAGTTCAACTCTCAGTGAAAGCACCAAAAATGTTTGCACAAAAAATGGACAAACACCTCCAAGTCGTATTATTTAGTTGATTATATGTAATTTTCAATGATTTTAGATGAGTATGTAAATATGAGAAAAGTAGGGGCTGAAATGTAAAAGACACACAGATTTATAGTGGTTCGGCCAGAATGTGCCTACGTCCACTTTATATGTTATTATCCTCTTTCTTTCAGGTTACAAGTACAATGCGTTGTATACAAGTGTATGAAAGTAGTTTGAAAGTTCCTTCCTTGCTTGAGCTCTCAAACTTGTCTGCCATTGTTGTACCCCTGCCCCTCTATTTATAGAGTGAGGTAGGGGGCAGGGGTCTTGGATGTATGTAGCTGCCAGCGGGCCTGGGCTGAAGCAATCTGGCCTGGTAGTCATCTGGTTCGGCGGAGCTTCATTCGGCCGTGCATGGAGATGAAGTGGAGAGGCTTTGGTTTGGCGTGATGTATTGGTTCGGTGGTAGGTTGGACTGGTAGGGAAGTGGCGCATGGACCGGTAGGACCCTGGTCCGGTAGTAGGAGTGGTATGGTGGACCGGAGATGGGGTTGGTCCGGTAGGAGTTTGACCGGATGAAGCTTCCTCTTGGCTACCGAATGGGTCGTGCCGAATGAGAACTAGGATATGCCGAATGGGACATAAGATCTGCCGAATGGACTCCTGCCGAATGTGCTTCTATGCTTGGGACATGCATTGCCGAACGAGGCTCCATTTCTCTGCCGAATGGGCTTGTGCACTGGGGATGCCGAATGGGCTATTGCCGAATGGCCTATAGGTTGGGCTTCCAAATGGTCCCTTGGCTTTGCTGGTGAAGGGTAGGATGTGAATACAAGTGAGGTTGGCGCCTCTTGGTCTCGAGGTCTTCTGGGTGAGAATTCGCCCAACAGTTCCGTCTACCAGTTGATCGATCCTGGGTAATGGGAAGCAATCCTTGGGGCAAGCCTTGTTTAGATCAGAAAAATCGATGCACACTCTCCATTTGCCATTAGCTTTCTTGACCAGCACAGGATTTGAAACCCAATTCGGATATGTAGATTCTTTGATGAAATTATTTTCCATGAGTCGATCGACTTCTTCTTTTAATGCTGCTGACCTCTCTGGACCTTGGGTTCTTCTTTTTTGTTTAACCGGTGTAAACTTTGGGTCAATATTCAGAGCGTGTACTGCAACTTCTGGAGATATTCCACACATGTCGGCATGAGTCCAAGCGAAGACATCCAGATTTTCTTTTAGGAAAGATATCAAGATATTCTGAATTGACACATTAAGCTGTGAACCCACATTCAACACCTTATTCGGGTCCTTTGGATCAACAGGTACCGGTATTGTCGTTTCCACCGGTACTACTCTATTCTCCCCTGCACTGGCTTTTCTGGGATCCATCTCTTTTCGTGCCCCGCTATGCTCGCCAGTGCAGGGTCCGCCCCGTAATTGCTACAAGGCTGGCTCTTTGATGCGGACTGGGGCTGCCGCATCCTTTCCCATTTCTCTTTTTCTTGATTCTCGCAGCTCTGTCAAATAGCACTCTCGTGCAGCATTTTGATCCCCTTTTATCACTCCTACTCCATTGTCTGTAGGGAATTTAATAGTGAGGCACCACGGGGCTAGAACAGCTTTGAATGCTGCGAGCGTCGGACGGCCGAGGAAAGCATTATAAGCAGAATATTCATCGACGATCACAAAGGTTTGCTTTCGGACCACTTTCCTTTCTCCTTCCCCAAGTTCCACAAGCAGATCGATGGTTCCTATTGGTTGCTTTGGCTCCCCAGTGAAGCCAACGATCTTTTGTGATGCGGCTTGTACATCGACCATAGGGATTTTCATTTGGTCGAATGTCTTCTTGAAGAGGATATTACATGATGCTCCGCAGTCAATGAGAACTCTTTTAACAATGGCCGGTCCAATACCAGCCGTGATGACCAAGGGATCTAGGGTAGGAGCTTCGATACCTGTAGAATCTCTGGCTCTGAAAATAATATCATCACTGAAAGTTTTCTGTTGCTTCAGGGGCGTGGTGTCTTCTAGAACAAAGACGTCTTCTTCGGCTGGGGCATATTTCAAAGCCCTGGAATATCTCTCCATCTCACCCCAGCTCTTGCCAGCTGGGTGAGGTCCTCCTGTAATGACATTGATAATGGGCCTTCCAGATTCATGCCCATTAGCTTTCTCACTTGCCCCAGGCTGATGAACAGGAGCCCGCTGCCCCTGAATTGACGATGCAGGATTGTTGCTATTCTTTTTCACAAATTGTTGCAGCTTGTTCTCTCTTAGCAACTCTTCAATCAGATTTTTCAACGGGCGGCATTCATCAGTCTCATGACCGGGTTGATTGTGGAAGCGGCAGAATTTTCCACTTTGTATGGCCTTTTTCCCGGTCCTTAAAGGGATAGGTTTAGGGAAATCAACGGAATCTTTGGTGGCAAGGTAGATGTGCTCCGGGGTATGTGATAATGGAGTATACTCTGACGGCTTGAAGGAGCGAGGCTTCTTGAAGTTTCCCTGTTTCTTCCCATTATTATTCTCCCTTTTTTGCCCCACCGATTCATTCTTTCGTGGAGCAACAGTGTTATCTTCATGTTTCTCCAACACTGCCTTTACTGGTAAAGGACGATTTTCCAAGCAAATGAATTCATCTGCTTTTTTGTAGAACTTCTCGAGAGAGGTTGGCTCCTTCATATTTAACCATTTCCCAAATTCACTTGACTTATCAATAGCCCTCATTAGATAAGTCAATATCATTCGTGGTTCAGCATTGTCCACCTCAGCCAGCGCTATATTAAAGCGGTTCAAGAAAGATCTGATAGACTCACCAGGATTCTGCTCTAAACTGGACAACGACATGATGTCCTTGGCCTTCGAAGCATACAGTCTAAACTGCTCCTTGAATTTTCTGGTCAAATCTGAAAACTGATCAATAGATCGGACTGGCAGCTTGGTGAACCATAGTAGCGCCACACCTTCAAGGTATACGGGAAAATATCGGCATTTTATCTCGTCAGAGGCTCGGGCACCTGTCATGTGCCAATCATATTTATACAAAAATTCATTTGGATCACTCGTCCCTCTGTAAGCTGGAATGGTTGGAGGAACAAACTTTCTTGGGAATTCCGCCTTTAAGATTTTCTCAGTAAATGGAGTCTTACTTGGGGCGAAACCCCATTCTTTTTCGTCTTCAACCCTTTGCATACTTTCTTTCATGATCTGCCGGACCATTCCAGAAAGATACTCTTCATCATGTCGGGTTCCAGATCCACCAACCTCGGGAAGCGTTTTCTCAAAGGGACTAGCAGCCCTTTCAGGAGCATTCCTTTCACTAGCATTATGAATGTTACCAGCATAATTCCTTTCATTACCAGCCGGTTGATTGTTTGCCCCAAGTAAATCATTCAACTTATTCAGAATCAGAGCATTCTGGGCACTTTGAGCCTCTAATTGTGCATTCTGGGCGTTTATCTGCTGGTTTAACCCCAGAATCACAGCATCCAATTCCGCTTTCGTAACTCCAACAGACGTAGTGGGGATAGGTACAGGGGAAGCAGAGGTTCCCTCTTGAACGTTCCCAGATCTGACAGATCTACTTTCCCTTCCAGGAGCCATAATCTCAGATAGACTTCTGGTCTTCAAGGAAATTCTCTCTACAAATTTCTGTGAAGCAATGATGACAGTTCTCCTGAGTTGGGTTCTCAGTGAAAGCACCAAAAATGTTAACGCTAAAAATTAAACGCTAACACCCCGGTGTATAGATGGAAATTGTGAAAGCACCACCCGTTGGTACGGGAACAAAGTATATGCAAAGAAATCACAGAAAAGCTATAAAAGACACAATATTTATAGTGGTTCGGCTTAAGATCAAGCCTACGTCCACTTTAAAGCTCTTTATTGCTGATTTGGTTACAATTCTTTACAATCAACTCCGATTACAACACACTTAGACAAATATCTCAAACCCCGATGTAGAAGAATCCTTCAAATGCATGATGAATGAGTTATTTTTTCTTCTTGAGATTTGTTGAAATGTCTTTGGTGATTGGAGTGATAGAAGTGTTGCTTGAGTGTTGCTTGAGTGTTGCTTGAAGTCGAGACAATAGCAGAGTAATGGCGCCTAAGAAGTGAGTCCAAAAGTCCTCCTTTAGTTCGAGTTAGGGCTGTATTTATAAGCTTCTCTCGGAGTTAGGTCGCAGATCGTGACCGACCTAAGTAAGGTCGTAGGTCGCAGTTGACCTAAAAAGCACCAGCCCTTCTTCCTTAAGAACATACGTGCTGATTTGTACAAGTCCAAGGTCGTGAACGACCTATCCCCTAGCGGCATGCAATAGGTGGCTTCTTTACTCATGCAGATAGGTCAAGAGTGACTTATCCTAGGTCGTTAGCGACCTATCATAGGTCGTGGGAACTTTCCTGTAGTCAAAGTACTTCGTTAGGTCGTTGGGCAGTATCTTTATCTCCAAGTGTTAGGTCGTCTTCGACCTAAAGTAGGTCGTAGGTGGGCAACGACCTAGGGGATGGAATCTGGCTTATCTCAATTGTGCTCGGTTCTCTTCTCAGCGAGTTGATAGGTCGCGTACGACTTATTATAGGTCGTAAGTCGGCCGAGATTTAGGTCGCTGAGATCACTTTGTCCTTAGGTCGGTAGGCTATGGCTTTCTTTAGGTCGCATATGATTTAGGTCGCTGATCCTCTTAAGTCGTTAGGTCGCGGAGCCCTTAAACCACTAGGTCGCGGCCTCCCTTAAACCACTAGGTCGCGGCCTCCCTTAGGTCGCTGGGAGTCGTTAGGTCGTGGCATTCCTTAGGTTGCTGAGAACCGCTAGGTCGCGGCCTTTCTTAGGTCGTAGCTTCTTGTTAGGTCGCGAGGCATTTTTAGGTCGTAGCACTTTAGGTCGCTTCTTTAATTAGGTCACTAGGTCGGCAATTCTCTGAGTCGTTAAACTTGGTCACGTTTTAGGTCGCTAATGAAGAGGAGTTAACACATCTTACAGCCGGAAGTGAAAAGGCGGAAAGAAACAGAATCGTCCTTGATAAAAAATCATTCTTTCTTGAACCTGGTGAACTTTGAATATAAGTCCAAGACCGGTTTGAAGGGCACGGCCGCTTCTAGACTAATATACGGAGACCCCTTCTTGTAGCCTCTCAGGTTATACAAATATCGTATTTCCCGGTTAGAAGGAGGGCGTCCGTACCTCCTCTGGAAGATGACGAAAAGGCTCACCAGAATGGCATAAGAGTTAGGCTGAAGCTGGAATGGAGCCACCTTCAAATATGTGGTAAAGCTGACTATCCAGGCATTGATAGGAGGGATAGCACCACACATGCAATGATATCTGCTGTAAGCAAAGTAACCTTCGGGGGGATTATACGGCATCACTCCATCTCCCGGCAACAGCATGCAATCCCTGTCTATCCCAAAGGAACAGGATATAACATCAAGTTGCTCCTCCTTTAGGGAGCTAGGAAAGCAATCGGGAGGGGAGGCCAGAAGTTCCTGAGGACCGTACCCGTCCACTAACGATCTCGGGGCATGCCCATGTTGCACCGGTCCTGGTTGGGCTGGGGGCACGGAGGAAGATGACTCTCCTGTACCTTTAGACTTCTTTCTATCCGATCGAGTTTCTGCTTTGTGAGACATTTATCTGCACCACGAGAAAAACATGATATTAGAACAAGAAATACAGGAAAGTAAACAAGCAAGTGTATAGAGCGAGCAGGCGTATATCGGTCTGGTATTCCGCTCGAAATTCAAGTATGAAATCCCATTCGGCATATACTCCATTCGGTAGTCCCATTTGGTGTTGAGTGTTCGTCCGGTACACTTGCTCGTTCGGTAGTACAGTGCAAAGTTCATCCGGCGCTAAAATCTCAAGTTCATTCGGTACAAAGAATCATTCGGCATTAAAAGCCTTACGTGTGTATTCGGTATCGGATCCATTCGGTAATCAAGGACATTCGGCAAAAGAGCATATACCTGGTTCGGCAAGGGTTTGATTCGGCAAAGATTCGATTCGGTATGGGCTTGGATCGGCTCTCGTTGGTTCGGTAAAGAATAACTAAGGGGGTGTAGCCTCTATATATAGACGAGAGCAGGAGTGCCGAACCAACTGGTTCGGCATACCGGACCAAACATACCGAACCCACTGATGGCTATTAACCGAATGACTCGAAGCGCCGGACCAACAGGTTCGGCATACCGGACCAAACAAGAACCGAATGAAGCTATGCAAACCAGCGAAGACCAGAATCAGGGGGGATGCAAAGAGCCTCACTCAGATAAGTACCGGACTCTAGGATCTACTGATAAAATAAAAGTTATGATAACGATGAACAAGTAGTAAATCTTTCACTTAACATGGGTTAATCATTTACACATGTACGCGACCATGAACGGTCCACAGGCATGCTCTGAACGGCTATTAACCCTATCGTTGTGAGAATTTACACTTTGACATCCTTTTAAAACTCATCGGTTGGATGGATATTTAGTTCTGCTAATTCTGAAATGGCTAAGCTACTTACACATGTACGGGGTCGCGAACAACCCTTAGGCATGCTCTGAGCTGGCGATAAACCACCTTGACAAACGATCCAGGAACCCACTCTAACGTGAAACTGGCGTCGATAAAGCTAAGCCCCCTCGGGGCACACTCTCTCGACCCGAACGGCACGATTCACTTCATCTCAAATATTGCGATCCCGAACGGTCGTCATTTGAAATCACATTATAACTGTAAATTCCTTTTTCAGGACATCAACAAGATATGAACGTCCAGCTCAATGCATTAACAAATCGCGCCTTCCTACCGCAAGGCATGAGAACACCAACAGGATAAGAACATCCAGTCCATGGCATTACAAAACAAGCCTTCCTACCACAGGAAACAAAGCGCGACACATGCAAGCACGTGCCCCACTTTGGGGGTTAAATGTTGGGCGAATTCTCACCCAGGAGATCTCGGGACCAAGAAGCGTCAGTTTCACCCGGGTTCGCAACCTCCAATCCATCTGGTAAAGCAAGGTTCATTCGGTGACGATAGTCCATGCATCCAACCTCCATCCGGTCAAATACCATTCGGCAGTCTCCATGCCGAATCAACCTCCATCCGGTCAAACTCCGTTCGGCAGTCTCCATGCCGAACCAACTCATACTTCCCCCATACCGAACCAACCTCCAGCCGGTCCAATACCCTACCGGACCAGCCCCTCTCACACGCCCCACTAGACCAGACCATCTCCTGCAACCGGATAACACTCCTACCACCGGACCAGATTGGTACCGGACCAAAGTCCTACCGGTCCATCACCACACACTCAAGACCGGACCAAGCTTCGCCGAACCAGAATGCTACCAGGCCGGATTGCTTCAGCCCGGGCCCACCAGCAGCTATATACATCCAAGACCCCTGCCCCCTACCTCACTCTATAAATAGAGGGGCAGGGGTACAACAATGGCAGACAAGTTTGAGAGCTCAAGCAAGGAAGGAACTTTCAAACTACTTTCATATACTCATGTAAAAAGCATTATACTTGTAATCCGAAAAGAAAGAAGATAATAACATATAAAGTGGACGTAGGCACGTTCTGGCCGAACCACTATAAATCTGTGTGTCTTTTACATTTCAGCCCCTGCTTTTTTCATATTTACATAACTCATCCAAACCATTGAAAATCACATATAATCAACTAAATAACACGACTTGGAGGTGTTTGCCCATTTTTTGCGCAAACAATTATATCCTAAACCACTTTTATCATTTAAAGGTATAGAACTAGATAAAATCATGTTTAAATCGTTTTGACCTTTATTAAATTTTGTGACTTCGGTGTTAAGTTTGTCAAATTTAGCTTTAAAGTCACAATTATTATTTTCAAAAGAAATATTACTATTATTCAAAATATCAATTTGCTTGTTTAATTCAGAATTCTCCTTTTTTAACGTACAGTTCCCATTTTCGAGAAGAAAAATTCGAGATTCCGAATTATCTAAAGAGTATTGTAATAAATCATTTTGTCTTTTCAAATCAAAAATTTCTTTTGAAAATTTCTCTCTCTCTTTTTCAAATATGGTGTTTTGTTCATCTAGAAAATCTTTAAGAGCCACAAAATTATTCTTTAAAACACCAAGTTGATTTTCTAAATCTAACTTCTCATTTTTCAGTTTCCCATTTTCAAGTTCAACAGATTTCATCTTTTTTAAAATAATAAAATTAAGCTTTGAAATCTTACTGCTTATACTAAATAATTCATTATTATCTTTTACTGAAATTTGTAAATCAGAAAGTACCTTTTTACAGTCCTCATTGGTCGTTGCTCTGATAGATTCAGGCTTTTTGCTTGCTATAATTCGACCGGATCTTTTTCTGGCCATTATTCTATGATGTTGTGACGATCGACAGAATTCCAGGCTCTGACACCAAATGAAAGTGTACGTGCAGTACTAAAGATCGTGTATATGGTATATAAATGCGGAAACTGATAATAGCAATAAAATAAAAATTAAAGTAAGCACACCAGGAATTTTTATACTGGTTCGAACTTCCCGTTCTACGTCCAGTCCCAGACTATCCTCTGGATTTAAACTAAACCCCTCACTTAACCCGGAGGAATAGGTATACGACACCTGAGCAGCCGAATAGGAATTTTTCCGCCTCAACAGCCGAAGAGGACTTTAACTTCAATATAAAGAATTCGTTGACGAATGTGTTCTGAATAACACTGATTGTCTTTTGATAGTACAACTTCTCTATAATCAATCCTCAAGAGTATATATATGTGTGAAGATTTAGAAGAAAGATATTCACTTAGAATCAAAGTTTATGAACTAAATCAAGGATTCTAGTGATTAAAATAAGAATGAATGCTTTTGCTTGCAAAAATTACTAGAGAATAGATTTCAGAATTATAAACAAGAATCGGTTATTGTAGAAGTGAATTGAACATGTTTATATAGTTGTAGAATAGTTACAATCTTTCATGAAGAGTTTCAATCAAAAGTTGTGTCTGTATCTCTTGGATTAAGGGACATTCCTCTTCATGAACAATCGCAACTCTTCAACAAACTAGTCGTTATGTGCAGGTCGGTCGACCGGAAAAACTGGCCGGTCAACTGAGTTTGAAATCGTACACAAAACAGAGAGTATCTGTGCACTAGACACTGGATCGGTCGACCGAAGATTCTGGTCGGTCAATTGACCTGTTGTTAAACAAAAACTGCAGTAGCTCATTTGGTTAGAGTACTTGCCTTCCAAACTAGTGACCCGGGTTTGTGCCCTGCTCTATGCAATTTTTGAAAACTTGATTTGGATTAAAATATGCATGCAAGTTTATTTGAATGTGAATGATGATTCTTGAGGAAAGATTTTAACAATATTCTAAGACTCAATACATTAAAACATTCATACTAAACTCTGGATTGTAGTCTTGTCTCCTTTGTAGTGCATAATATACAATTATTCTCTTTTTGTCGCATTCGTATAGTATTATCGTCGTATGATTTCTGAAGCTTGTGTCATGAATCAAAACTCATGAATCAACACCTTTATACTTATATTGGAAAACCCGAACAGGTAAACCAACAAATAGGTAGAAATATATATATATATATATATATATATATATATATATATATATATCAAAATTACAAATACGCTCTCTCAAGAAAGAAATCACTTAAGAGCCTAGGTATTCACTCAACCTAGTGCTCTGATACCACTGTCACGACCCGACTTCCTACGCCCAGGAAGACGTATCGTTTTTAAGAAAGAAATGGGTGAGAAAATAGAAAAGATAGAGAAGAAAGAAGAAACAACTTCAGAATCTCAACAGCGGAATGAATAAAATATAATATATCACATAAGACGATACATAGTATCATATACATCAGAGTTACACAAAATAAACAACAGATACTAGACAGTTATAAAACACCTATCTAGTTAATACAACTCGATACAACTCAAACAAATGACTCAGAGATACCAACACAGCGGAACCAGACACACACACACACACACACACACACATATATATATACACACTCGCTGAAGCCACCTGCTCCATTGCTCCTCCAGTATTCGTCAAAGCAGATCTGAATCCCTTGGCTACTCGTAAAATTTGAGTACCCAAGAGTTTATGAAAAACAGAAAAATAAACTCCGGGTCAGACATGGGTCTGGTGTGAGTAACAGGTTAAAGTTGCTTAACTTTAAAACATTTGGGAAGAAAGGGTATCACTTAAGACTTCCCACGCATAAATATAGGTAAGTTTTTACCTTACGCTAACCAAAGCATTTTAGGAAATTCAAAGATATTATAATAGGGTCTAGGATTTTCAAGTAAAATACAGAAATAGCTGAAATGCTTACATCTCACATTCCAACATAGTTGGGCACAATCAAAACGTACGGCACTTATTGGAGATTGGATTCCATACAATGGCAGGGCTACTGGGGTACTGCCCGTCACAGTACGGGGCCTAGATCACCGTACCGAGGATTACTCCCAATCCTCTACAACACAAAGCCGGACCCGTTCCTTACTGAAAAGTTCCAAATAAGATAACCCCGCAGTTGGCTGTAGACCAACTATCCACACAGCCGAAATAAAAAGGGACATCTAGACAGGGTTCTATCTTACTCTCCAGTGGGTGCTACCCACGAAGCCTTGCTGCACCTCCCCTGTTTTAGCCACTCTCGGTTGATGAGGCTTGAGGCTACGATTACCTTTAGAAAGACATTGCTTAGAATGCTCATCGTCCACCTGACGATGTTCTGAAAGCATTCAATCCATACAAGTTCGTTCCGGGATCGAACGAAACCGAAGGCATCATCTCGTTACACTCATATTGGAATCACCCTCAGAGTTAACGACGATAACCCTTGCACTCTGAATCTTCATCTTTACTTGAGATTCATGGCCTACCATTAATTTGGATCGATGTGGTTTTCGGACTTCCAAATTTGAAAAACCCGATCCCAGTCTCATCGAAGTCCAAAACGCCATCTTTAAGGTCCAAGTTTTTTTAAAGTTTTAAAACAATTCTCAATTTATTATCTAAATCAACACAGATAGATAGTTCACAATATCACAATAGATAATCAACAAGATCATTGCAATAGATAATTTACATTATCATCAAAACAGATAATTTATAGCATACATCAACCAGAGCATCAATATCATGTAGCATTACTTATCTCATATCAAGGATACCAAACATTCAATCCATATGTAAGCAAGTATTTAAATCATCACACTATAATTAATTTAAAATGAATTAAATTAATTACTTCTTCTTTAATTAACTTAAAGTAAATTAAATTAATTACCTCATCATTAAAACTTGCTTACATACCCACTAATTAATTACAAAGCAATTAATCAATCATCAGTTACTTATGTATTCCAATTAATCACTTTGATTAATTAACCTTTACTTACATTCCAGTAATTTCCTTTAATTTATTTACAGAGGTTAATCTTTGAATAAATTCATAGATTAACTATTTATTATTTATTCCATTCATTCTTAATTTATTACATTGTAATTACCTTATTGATTTATTATTCCCAAATTAATCAATTTCTAATTACATCATTAATTATAATAATTAATGATCTCTAATCAATTATCTATTTATTTAATTATATAAAAAAACTTAATCTTCCAAACACATATATGAATCACCTCTGATTACTATCATACAGTAATTAACCTTCCTTAGTTAATTACTCCTCAATAAACAAACCTAATTAATCCCTTGATTAATTTCAAGTAATTATACTCCAATTACTTCCATTACCCATCATCCAATTAATTACCTCCAGTAATTATTCATCAATTACTTCTCTAAGTAATTGTACTTCCAAATATCAAATGATTAATCCAAATTAATTAAACTAAATTAATTAATTCAAATTAATCAAATTACCCAATTAATTACAATAAGTAATTAATTTCTTAATTACTTCCCATTAAGTAATTATACTTAAACAATTTACAATGATCATCATTAAATTAATTAATCCAATTAATTATTAAACTTTAATGAGATTAATTAATTATATAATAATCTAGTTAATGTTCTTCATTAACATTTCTTTAATTACTTTTCTAAGAAATTAACTTACATTAAATTATTATTACTTATAATTTAATCAACCATTAATAATTCATAATTTTATTAAAATCTAAGCTATGGTTCTTAATTACATATTAATTACTTAATTCATTATTTAAACTTTAATTAATATATGTATACTTATAATTACTAATTTAATCAATACAAATCTTCGATTATCCATTCTAATTATCTTAATGGTTAATGAATATAAATCCTTAATCTTTATTACTTAAAGTAAACTCATTTTTTTATTATTGATTAAATTTTCACTTACAATATGTTTGAAAATATTATTTTCTTATCTCTACTTCTTAAGTTTTATTTTAAATTTCAGACTTAAAATGAATACCAATTTATCTTAAATAACATTTTATCTCACATAAAGTTTAAAAAGAATTTTGAAAACTCTTAAATTCACATGTTAAGTAACATTTTATTGTAAAGGAAATTAAGATTTAAATCAAATTCTCCTTACATTTACATGTTAAAGTAGTCCTTAATATTTTAACTTATTTAACACATAAATTTATAGAACTTCCTTTTTATTCCAAAATCTGAAATTCCAAAATTTAGATTTAAATCCCAGCCTTCAAATTTGATTTAACTTTTATTTTACATGCTTCTTTACAAATTGCAATTTCCATTTAAATTCAATCCTTTTTCCCTTTGAGTTCTTTAAGGTTATTTTAAACAAGTTTAAATTTTTAAAACAATATATATATATTTCCGAACTAAGATTCAATGACTGGCATTTATATTTTAAACTTTTTATTTAGACTCAGTTGAAACTTTAATTTGATTTAAAACTAAATTTTAAAACTGTAACTGGTACAGGTCTAAAACTCTGAACCCAAACTACTCGAGCCTCTCTACTTACATCGAGTAAAACATGAATCAACCTGAGTAACCCGAGAACAACACTTCCTCCTGCTTCCCAAATTCAACACTATTACAACAGATACTGATGATGTTCACGTGCACGTGCACCACCCTTTGGTGATGCTCTGACCACCGAGACTGCCTCCGACAGGTCATCAGTGACCTACACCCTCACTTCCGATCATCAAAACGATGAAAACAACATCAAGGCAAAATCGATCATTCGAGCTCGATACCAAAACCTGGAAACACCCTACCCACCCCCCAAAACCACAAACCTGACATCACCACTTGCTCGACGCTCCCACCACCGGAGGCCACCCACTCCGGCCATAGCCTCGTCCCCCTTCTGTCTACCAAAACCCAAAGCCGTGCGCGACTCGATGCACGATCGAAGCCTCCCCGATCGAATTCCTGACCACCTAAAAATTAGGTTACCAAACTTCGAATGTCACCCACCACCACCACCGCTGTCTATCCACCGTCGCGACATTTTTCCCTGACCTATCGTAGGCTCCTCCACCTCCAGGAGGAAACTCGACACCTCGAGTCGACGAGATCACCCACGGCAACCCCAAATGTACAATACGATCAAACCCAAACCACTCTTCAATTTTTGCTCTAAAAATTAAAATTTTTACTTTAAAAATCATGTTAAAGTATAAAGATTTCATTTACATACCTGAATTGGTAAATCGTAAAGTTTAAAATTTGACATATATAAGGATATGATCAATGTTCTTGATTTCCTGAGCTAAATACAAATTTGTTGGACTTGAAATAAATTTTAATCTCAAGTATATGATATAACAAAAACTTCTTGTTTTAACTCTAAGTCCAGATGGTAATTAGAACGAGAGAGAAAGATTTTTGGAATCAAGGTTTGTTGTTTTAAAAAAAACTAAGACAGAGAACAATGTAATCAACAGCTTGCACACATACTTCCAGTTTCCACCAATACAGATAACTATATATGCATAAAAAAAACATATCATAGATACTTGTTCAGATTAAACCTTTAAATGTTTAAAGAAAGAAATGTTACTAACTGGTTTTAAAAGAACAGAGCCTCTACTAGAAACATGTTTGAAAATTATAACTAAAGCTCTTCCTCATTCTCTGGTGATTTGAGTTTTGATTTATGTTCAAGTAGAACTTTGTTTTAGTTTGAAATAAGTTTTACTTCAGATTTTAGTTTGTATGAACGAATTAAAATGGAAGGGCAGAGATATAAATAAAAGAAAGAAGACAAGGATATATAGCCAAAGACAAGTTACATTTTTTTATATTCAATACAGTGTTTATCAGTACAAGACTGAGATAGCCTTCTATTAATTATTTGCCAAATGCATATTTGGTCTTCTCTTTGGAGGCTAAGATAGGATGTGTTATAGCTTGCATTTAATGCTCTTGTTTTGTTTGCACTCAAATCTAGTATATTTATATTTTTTTGTACACAATTAAAGGAAATTATATTTTCTTTTAAAATTTTCAGCCTGCACACTTACAACTTGTTTGTACTAAAGATATCGTATTAGCCAACACATATATATTTCCTTTCTATTTCCAACCTGCACATTCATATTTGTTGCCTTTGTTATTTTGTTTGTTTCTACTACCTATTCATGTGTTATGAATAAATATGTTACTTGTTTTATATTTTTGAAGTGTAAAGGAATGTTATTTTAACATGTTGCATAAATATTTATAGTGTATTCATTTTATAAGTTATAAAACTATATAATTTAACTTATGTATATTTTGTTTTGTTTCTATATCTAACTTATTACTTAAAATCTTGTATTCCTATATGTACTTTTTCATTTTATTAATATTATAAAATCACACTTATAAAATTGAAATAATTAATAAAAGAAATTATCTTTTTATTATAAACTACTTATTTTATTTATGTATGTTAAAGTATTTGACAAAATTTGCATTTAAAACTTATATATATTTTAAATCATATTTTTCTCAAGCTATACTAAAAAGAAAACAAAACAAATCATTTTGTTAATAAATTTAAATCTAAACTTAAGCTAAAATAAGTTTTAAACTGTTAGCGCCAAAATTGGTCACCAACACCCTTAGAGAGATTAGAGAGATTGTGTAGAGAGAATAATGAAGAAAATAAATTAAAATAGAGAAGAGAACATAAATTAAGAGGCGGAAGACAAGAACACCAAATTTATAGTGGTTCGGCGTAATAGCCTACGTCCACTTTGAAGTTGATCTTTATTCCTTCACTTGATACTTGGTTATGGATACAATCTGTTCTTCAGAACTTGGATACAATTGTTAAATAGACAGTGAAGTCTTGGATGAGGGTTGAATGTGGCAGAGTCTCTCCAGTGCTCTCTAAAATCTCCCCCTTTTTCCTGTGCCCCTGCCCCTTTATTTATAGGCGAACATGGGTTGGACTTCCTTGGCGGGCCAGGTGGCTAGATAGCTCGGTCCAAATAGGACGCGCCCTGTATGCCGAGTAGAACAGGCCGAACAGTAAGCATGCCGAGCCTTCCTTTTCAATTCGATGGACCTCTCTGTTGAATGGAGGGAGCGGGCCGAACGATGCTGGGGTGCCGAGTGAAGCATGGATGCCGTGTGAAGGATATGCCGAGTGATCTGAGTGAAGGGAAGGGAAGAGTATGTCGAGTGAAGTGCTGAACGGTCTTATGCGAGTGCAATCTTGGACTGCCGAACGTCTTCTCAATGCCGAGTACAAACTTGGACTGCCGAACGTCTCTTAATGCCGAGTGTCCGCTTATGCCGAGTACAACTCTGTATGCCGAGCGCTATAATTGCCTGGTCGATTCTCCAGGCAACATTTTGCCCCCCAAAGTACACCTGTGTTCGAACAGGGTGTGCTTTGAACTACCGGATCAGGGCATTGTCACCGGGTGCTAAGGATGCCGAACGATGCGAGTGCCGAGTGAAACCGTTTCGACCGGTAGAGCCGGTCAAAGTCTCTTCGTCTTCTTCTTCTCCCTTATAAAAACGACCTTCTTCTTCTTCCTTTCCTCTTTTCGCCTTTACTTCTTCAGCTACGAATTCTCAAACCACTCCTACAATCAGAATCCAAGGGTTTTTCAAATCTTTCTAACGCTCGATCCCCGAACTAGGTACAATCCTTTCCTCGATTCTTTTTCCTGTCGAGTTCCCATTGATTCGTATGGGTTCAATGTAGGTGGGAATTCGAATTTTACTTTCAAAGTTGAGCGACGTGAGGTAGGGAGGAGAGAATCAAGTATGAATGCCTTGTAGGATTCGAGAGGGAGTAAGGCGGAGGAGAGGAAGGTATGGAGGCTATGCCGAGTGTTAGGACTCGGTATGATCTTAGTTCGACCCGGCATAACGACGGGCGAACGATGGGTTAGAAGGAAGATGTGCAAGTCAGTGGGTAGGCCGAGCGTTGTTTCGGCCGAATCGTGTTTTGGCCGAACGACACTAACTCATTACGAACTGAGGTTGGGCCGAACGATGGTAGTAGGCCGAATAGTAGTTTTGCCGAGTCAACAATTAACCGAACAAACAAGCATGCCGACCATGGTTAGATGCCGAGCATACCCTAGTGCCGAACATATACAAATGCCGGATATACTTAACATGCCAAACATACATAAATACCGGACCTATCTTCATGCCGAATATAGTTAGCATGCCGAGCATAATTAGGTGCCGAGTATACCCTAATGCCGAACACACTTAACATGTCGAGCATAATTGAATGCCGGACATATACTAATGCCGAACATACCCTCCTTGCCCAATCTCATAACTGGTCTTTACTTGGAACAATCGGATAATTACTTCTAGTGTCTTACTGCAGTCTCTATTCAGAAGACTTTAGGAGACGGTCAGCGATGACGGTTTTCGGAGGCGACATTTTTAGGCTTGACGTTATATTAAATGCTTATGCACGATTGATTGCACTAGTTCACACACCACGTGGGGGGGTTATCTGCGTTGTTAATTCTAACATCGATCATTTTTCGAGTATAGTTCACATAGGTGCTTGGTTGGGTCTTCTATTTATTCAAGATGTCCAAAAGATCCAGTTCTGCTACGCTTTCCGACAAACCTGGGTCGTCTTCTAAGCGAACGGCCCCCGACACGTCTGACCCGTCAGTTTCTCCCGCTCATGACTGGGCTCCCGATACCTTGGAATTGTCGATTTTACTGGATGACCCAGTTGACTCACAGGCTTCGAGAGTCACTGAGGCCACTCTTAAGCGGATATGTTCTATTCATGGCATCCCGTTTGCTGACGTGCTTGTTCCATCGGGGCATGACCGCCCACATCTGCCCCCAGTGGGATATACGACGTGTAGAAAATTCATGTGCTGGGTTGGTAGCGTGCCACCGTTCAACCTATTCCTTCGTGGCGTGCTGCGGTATCTAGACGTCGCCCCGTCTCAGCTTCGTCCAAACGGTCACGCTTTCATTTATGGCACGTACATGCTTTTCATGGCCGTCTTCTCCAGGCCTCCAACTCCGGGCAATATAAGGTACATATACATGACCAAGAAACGGGGAGAAAGCCCCTCTTACATGTTCCTTGAGCCACATCGGAAGTGCCAACTTTTCACCAGCGTGTGGAGTAGCAAATTCGCCTTGTACAAACAGGAGTGGTTTTACGTGCGCTGCACCCAGGGCTTTGCGAGGCGATGGATTGAAGGAAGTAAGTCTTTTCTCTGAGTTGATGGCCGTTCCCGATTGAGGTTGAGCTTCTCCTAACTCACTGTTCTATCTTTTCAGGTTCCATCCCACGTCCCGAGGGCCGAGGGTACTCCGATGCTGTCGACGCCATTAGAGCTCTTCCTGCTGAAGAGCGAAATATCCGAGCCCTCATTTCCAATGAGTCACTATCAAAGTTCGGCTTGCTAGCCCCTGGCCGCCGGGTTAGTCTTCCATAGGGCATCTCGCTTCCCAAGCCCGCACCTATTAAAGGGAAAAAACTGCCTGAATCATCCGTTCACCCTTCTCTTGAAGCACCGGAAGAAGGGGAAATTCCAGGCGAGCTACTTGAAAAGCAAGGTGAGGATTTAGGCTCTGCAGCCGAAGTTCATGATATTGAAACGTCATCTTCCCCTTCGAAGGGGAAAAAGAAGCTGGTGTGGAAGTTGAGGAAGGAGAAAGTTGGTGGGATTCCCAAAGTTACGCCTATTCAGCCAGAGAAAGAGGCTTCTTCATAGCGCGTCGAAAGTTCTCTGAAGGGCTTATCGAACCTCTCCATTCCCGACGACTTGCTCAACTATGATTTCAGCGACCCAGAGCTGTTTAAGTTTCTCTCACCCGTTAGGGGCGATGCGGGTGTCCCGGCTCCGATCCAAGGGGAAAAAACTCCCGTTAGCAAAGCCACTGGTCCGTCGGGGGATAGCACTAGGACACACACAGACACATGCACTTCACTGTGCACCTACTTTTCTTTCACCATTCCGTTCCCTCGCTGATTTGCTATTGTTTGATTGCAGGTGACATGGGGCGCTCTCACGGATTTGACCGCCTTCGTGGTTCATCAACCTTCCGCCAGCCCGGTCGGGACTCGAGCCTCGAGAAGCGTCGAGACAGAGATAATGACAGTGACCGAGATTATCCTGCCCGGGACTCGTCATTCCGGAAGAAAACTCATTATCAGCCCGAACACCGCTAGGAGACCTCTTCTTATCAGGAGCAAAGCAAAGAAAAACATGGCTATAAGAGGTCGCATTCCGATGCTCCCTGGGACCAACACTCCGACTCCTCTTCTACCCGGCACTCCCGAGATCCTCATAGGAAGGGCGAACATTCAAAGTCGTCCCCTCCCGCTCCCATGACAGACCCGACGGTGTCGGAGAGATTGACCGAACTCAAGGCCAACTTTCCGAAGATCTGTTTTGATGGGCTAAAGTTTCTCCCGGCGATTCACCCTATTCCCGGAGACGTCAAACAAAACGCCATCGCCTGCACCAATGACGTCTATGTTCAACATGACTCGTTCGTTCATCTGGCTGAGAAGCTTTATGAAGTCTCTATGGAGCGACAGCACGAAATTGACCGAATAAAGCTTGAGGCCATTCATGACAGGGATATCATTAAGGCCCAGGACGGAGAGCTGGTTACTTACAAGTCCGAGCTGGAGGCAGCTCGTCTTAATGCTAAAGATACTGCCGAGGCCGTTTCTCATCTTGAATCGACTCATAAGAAAGAGCTTGACGAAGCGGTTCAACGAAGCGGAGCTCTGGCTTTAGAGAAGGATTCCGTCCAGAAGGAGCGAGACATACTTAATAAGTGAGTTAAGGAGCTCGAGGAGCAACTCAATAAGGAGAAGAGAGAAAAGGTGGCCGCCCAGGTCGAGGCACAGCATTATTGTGATGAGATCGTCGCCACCCGACTCTTAAAGGAGAAACTTGAGGACGATCTCTCCAAAGTCGAGGCACTGAGGGACGAGGCCCGTGAGGAAGGCAAAAAGATAGCAATTGCCGACATCGACTCTCGCCTCGAGGCGGCCAGGGAAGAAGGTAGGGAGGAGATAAAGACCGAATTCGACCCGCTCATTGCTGAATTCAATGCCCGAGTTCTCATGCATAGAGATTTGACTTTTCTGGGTGACGGCTACCTCGAGTCTCTATTCGAGGCGTGGGAAACATTGATTCAAATCAGGAAGGTTGAGAGGGGAGTCGATGAGGTCGACGAAGAAGCATTGGTGAAAGAATTCCTGAGGGGGAAGGAGCCTTCAGACTTATCAGCGGATAAAGCCCTCTACAGCAAACGCTCTCCCTCCAGGAAAGGGAAAAAGGTGGCTACTGACTCTTCCGGCGTTGTGCCCCCAGTCCGCGTTCCTACTCAATCGGCCAGTCGGCCAATACTTGACCCCTTCGAGCAGCACGTTGGCTATGACCCGGAAGCCCCCGGGCTTGGCATTCATGTTTTATCTCCCACCCCGGAGGCCGAGACCCCCCTGATGACTGAGAACCCACCGGCACCTGGTGAGTAACCACTGGGCTTCACAAAGTTCTTTCTCGTTCCCTCAAAAGTTGTTGTGTTCTAACACCTGTTTTTTCGTGATCGTAGGATGTTCTGATCCCGAGCCCTCTCCGAGGAGCGATGCCGCCAAGGAGGTGGAGAAAAAGGCGAGTGAGGCTACTCAAGCTGGCGGGGATCCTGGTCCAGATGCTCAAGTAATCGGGGCGCTTGATGAAGGCAAATCCGACTCTTCCTCGGAGAGTTATGAAATAGAAATCACAGGCGTCTCTGAGCACACATCCGAGTTGAGCATGAAGGAACAGCTAGATAAAGAGAAGAGAGATACGGCCTCAGTCAAGGTTGAGCCGCGTGAAGTGGACCTGGATGATCCCTTGAACAAACCATTGAAGATCATTCTTCCTGGCAAGTCCCAGCCTATGGATGTTCCCCCTACATCTTCGGTCGTCACCCCTCCATCAGGGAAGGATTTCAAGGGTAAGCACACTGGGAAGGAACCATCCGGGAAGAAATCAAAGAAACACAAGAAGTGACCATCGTCCTCGTTTCACGAGGATTAATTTCGGTCATGTAATAATTTTTGCAAACCGTGTAAATAGGCTGTCGACTCCAGACTTCGGAGCGTTTTTTGTAGCGACAAGCATTTTGTGAATAAAATTTACTTTCCTCTTTTGTCTTTTCAAAAGATTCTTATTGTTCAGTTTCCTTTGTGATTGTGATTGAAATCTGAACTGTTGTAAATAACTTAGACTTCTTGGTTTGTCCCTACATAGCTCGGGTAAGGACTTACTCAATTTCATTTTGTGCTTCAAGCACTCTAAATATTTCACAGCCCGTATGTCGGGGACTTGCCATATCCAAGTCGTTTGCGTCATAGCTCCTGTTCAGGGAACACGGAGGTCTGAACTGCTTATACTCGAGTCTGAACTCCGGGTACTCGGAGAGTTTGAATCGTCTATACTTGAGCCTGCACTCTGGGGACTTAGAGTACTCCAGTCCGCGCTCCGGGGACTTGGAGATTTTGAATAGTTTATACTCGAGTCCGCACTCTGGGGACTTAGAGTACTCCAGTCCGCGCTCCGGGGACTTGGAGATTTTGAATCGTTTATACTCGAGTCCACACTTTGGGGACTTAGAGTACTCCTGTCCGCGCTCCGGGGACTTGGAGTTTTTGAATCGTTTATACTCGAGTCCGCACTCCGGGGACTTAGAGTACTCCAGTCCACGCTCCGGGGACTTGGAGATTTTGAATCGTTTATACTCGAGTCCGCACTCCGGGGACTTAGAGTACTCCAGTCCGCACTCTGGGGACTTGGAGATTTTCGAATCGTTTATACTCGAGTCCGCACTCCGGGGACTTAGAGTACTCCAGTCCGCACTCTGGGGACTTGGAGATTTTTGAATTGTTTATACTCGAGTCCGCACTCTGGGGACTTAGAGTACTCCAGTCCGTACTCTGGGGACTTGGAGATTTTGAATCGTTTATACTCGAGTCCGCACTCCGGGGACTTAGAGTACTCCAGTCCGCACTCTCGGGACTTGGAGATTTTCGAATCGTTTATACTCGAGTCCGCACTCCGGGGACTTAGAGTACTCCAGTCCGCACTCTGGGGACTTGGAGATTTTGAATCGTTTATTGCGGCAAGTTGACCATTTGTATAGACATTGACCATTTATGAAAAAGATGGTTTCAAGCCTTTATTAATGAGAATAGACTAGATCGTCTTATTACATGCCAATGGCTGGAAATGGAAATGTACTGGAAATAAAAGGTGCTGGAAATAAAAGCGACTAATACATGGAAGGGAAAACTAAGTGTAATAATGCCGCAGATGTTCGCTGTTCCAAGCTCGGGGAAGTGTCGAGCCGTCGACGGTCGCTAGCTTGAAAGTTGCTTCTCCAAGCTTCCGTTCGACGATGTAAGGACCTTCCCATGCGGGGTTCAGGTGAGGTGGAGATGGGAAAACTCGTTTCAAAACGAGGTCTCTCACATCAAAGGTTCTAGGGCGGACTTTTCCATTATAATATTTGGCGACTCGATGCATGTATGCAGCCGCTCTCAGATTAGCCTCTTCGCGTTTTTCATCAGCGAAGTCAAAAGATTCCAGTAAGAGACCCTGATTCGTATTGGGGTCGTAATGAGTTACCCGGTGCGAAGGAACTTCAAGCTCCACGGGTATAACAGCCTCTGCGCCGCATGCTAGTGCGAATGGAGTGTGGCCAGTCGCGGATTTGTGGGTGGTCCTATAAGCCCAAAGTGCTATTGGGAGTTCGTCCACCCACTTGCCTCTAGCCTTTTCCAAACGCTTCTTTAGTATGGACTTGATTACTTTATTCACAGCTTCCACCTGTCCGTTGGCCTTCAGGTGAGCCACTGCTGCAAACCTTTTCTCGATGCCATACTTCTGACAAAATTCTTTGAACTCTCTGCTCTCAAATTGAGTTCCATTGTCTGTAATGATGGTTCGTGGAAGTCCAAAACGACATATGATATTTCGTACAACGAAATTAATAACCTTCTTGGTGGTGATCGTAGCCAAAGGCTCTGCTTTCGCCCACTTGGTGAAGCAATCGACCGCGACGATTGCATATTTTGCACCACCCTTGGACAGGGGTAGGGACCCGATCAGGTCTATCCCCCACATCACAAACGGCCAGGGACTGACCATTTGTACGAGTTCTGTCGGCGGAGCTCTTGGGATTTTTGCAAACTTCTGGCACTTGTCACCTCTTCTTGCATAGTCTGCTGCATCCCGATTTATAGTCGGCCAGTAGTATCCATAGCGGAGGATTTTCTTTGCTAATGTTTGCCCCCCCAGTATGGTCGCCACAGTCTCCTTCATGAACTTCCCCCAAGATTCGCTTTATTTCGTCGTGTGCTACACATCGGAGTAAGGGGGTTGAGAATCCCCTTCAAAACATCACTCCATCTTGTATCACATAACGCGAAGCCTTTCGGAGGATTTATCGTCTGCCGCTTTTCTTCTCGGGTTGTTCTCCTCGTAGCAAATATTGTTTGATTAGGGTCAAGCATGGCTCCTTCTCAGGTTCGGTTTCTAACGCGAAGTCTATTTCCATCAGGTCTATGCACGGGGACTGTAGGGTCTCAACAGGGAAAAGTCCCATTTGTTGTGCATCGCCTGTACTCGCGAATTTGGCCAACGAGTCGGCCTCCCTGTTCTGTTCGCGTGGGACATGCGAAATGTCATAATATTCCAGGTCTGCTAATAGCTCCCGAACCCGAGCAAGGTAAGGGGCAAGTCTCTGTCCTTTTCCTTGATAGTCTCCCTATACTTGATATACTACCAGCTGTGAGTCGCAGAAGATTTCGATTGACTTTATCCTCAGTTCATTGACAAGCCTCAAGCCAGCAATCAATGCTTCGTACTCGGCTTCGTTATTTGTCGCTGTAAACTCAAGCTTCAAGGCGTAGCAAATCGATCGGTTTTCGGGAGTTATCAGAACTATTCCAGCCCCCGACCAACGGTCGTTAGATGCTCCGTCAGTGAACATCTTCCATCGGACAGGAGAGATTACTTTGTGATTTTCACTTGGTTCATCCGGAATGGTGAACTCAGCAACGAAGTCAGCTAATGCTTGCCCTTGGATGGCCCTTCGCGGCAGGTAGGTGATATCAAACTGGCTTAGCTCGATATTCCACTTCAGCATCCTACCGGAAGTTTCCGATCATTGAAGTACCTGTCGCAAGGGTTGGTCAGTGTAAACACTAATTGAGTGTGCCTGAAAGTAGGGACGAAGCTTGCGTGATGCAATCACCAAGCAATAGGCAAGTTTCTCGATCTTTGGATAATTCTTTTCTGGGCCCGTCAATCGTTTACTAACATAGTACACCGGCCTTTGAGCCCTGTCCTCTTCGCGAACTAGGGCTGTACTGATCGCATGTCGAGACACAGCCAAGTACACGTACAACATCTCATGGTCCACTGGTTTTGACAATATTGGAGGACTTTCCAAGTGTCTTACCAGGGCTCGGAAATGCTTCCTCGCAGCCAGTCGTCCATTCGAAGTTTCTCTTTCCTTTCTTTATGACGTCGAAGAAAGGAACACATTTATCCGTGGCTCTGGATATGAATCGACTGAGCGCAGCTACTTTTCCGTTCAAGCTTTGTACCTGTTTGATGGTTCTAGGCGCCTGTATGTCTCAAATGGCTTGAATCTTTTCTGGGTTAGCTTCGATTCCACGTGCATTTACTATGAAACCCATAAACTTTCCGGAAGCTATACCGAATGAGCACTTCAAAGGGTTGATCCTCATCCCGTACTGTCTGAGTACACCGAACATCTCTGCCAAGTCTCGGATGTGGTCGTTTGACTGTCGTGACTTCACGAGCATGTCATCCATATAGACTTCCATGGTTCTACCAATTTGATCCTTGAACATTCGGTTCACCAGGCGTTGATAGGTTGCCCCCGCATTCTTCAACCCAAAAGGCATTACTACGTAGCAATACAGTCCGACGTTTGTGACGAAGCTGGTGTGTTCTTGGTCTGGGACATGCATCGGAATTTGATTGTACCCGGAGTATGCATCCATAAAAGATAGTAACTCATGTCCGGCAGTCGAATCGACCAGTTGGTCAATCCGTGGTAGCGGGAAGCTGTCCTTCGGGCATGCCTTGTTTAAATCAGAATAGTCAACGCAGGTCCTCCACTTCCCGTTTGCTTTCTTCACCAATACCGGGTTGGATACCCATTCAGGGTAGAGGGCGTCGCGGAAAAACCCATTGGCTTTGAGTTTATCCACCTCCTCTTTATGGGCTATAGACCTCTCCGGGTCCATGCTTCTCCTTTTCTGTTTCACAGGTACATGTTTCGGGTCTATGTTCAACATATGACTCACAATCGCAGGGGAAATCCCACACATATCAGAGTGTGTCCAAGCGAAGACATCAAGATTCGCTCGGAGGAAATCAGATAGATTCTCTGCCATTAGGGGATCGAGTTGTGATCCAATTTTGAGAACTTGTGATGGGTCGCTATGGCTAACTAGAATTTCGATCGTTAGTTCAGCCGGTGCTGCATCTGGTTCCCTGGGTTCCCCTGCGTCATCTCTCGGATCTATGTCTCTGACGATCCGAGAATGTTGCCCGAGCCATGGCTCGGGCGCTAATTGTCAATCATCAGAATTCGAAATGCGGACGGTGTTGTCTGCAGTCTTCCCCTTTTCTTTGCGCTGGGCCTCTCTCAGCTCAGCCACGTAACATGCACGTCCAGTCGCTTGGTCGCCATGCACAACGCCCACTCCTTTATCTGTCGGGAACTTTAGTGTAAGACACCACGGAGCCAAAGCGGCCCTAAATTCTGCCAGGGCTGGTCGACCCAGAAATACATTGTATGGAGAATCAACGTCCAATACTATGAACGGTAGGATCCGCACTCTTCTACGCTCGCCTTGTCCCAGTTCAACTGGTAGCTCCACGTATCCTACAGCGTCCGTTGCAGCGCCATTAAAGCCATGGATTCTGGCTTTAGATGGCTTCAAGTCCTTCGCTTCCAGTTTCATTTGCTCGTATGCTTTCTTGAAGATGATGTTAATAGAACTTCCGCAGTCGACTAGAATTCGTCTCACGAACGCCGGTCCGATGGTCGCGGATATGACCATTGGGTCGACAGTAGGAGCTTCCACCTTATCCGCATCTCTATTCCTGAATACAATATCATCGGTCATTGTGCGTTGCTGCTTTGCGGGGGTTCCATCCTCCATGTTAGAACAGCACTCATATTCCGTGTGTCTCGGAGAACTAGCATATCGCTCCATCTCCTGCCAGCTCTTATCCGCGACATGAGGTCCACCAGCAATCGTGTTGATGACCAATCTTCCCACAGTTTGAGCAGGTTGTCCTGGCTGGCGTGGAGCTGGCCCGGGCCCAGGGTCCGATGTCTCCTATCTTCCGCCCGGTGAGTCTTTGACCAACTCCTGTAGCTTCTTCTGTCTAATCAGCTTCTCAATAGCGTCATGAAGATGCCTGCACTCCTCCGTGTTATGCCCATAGGACTCATGAAAGCGGCAATATTTCCCCGATCGCTTCTGTTCTTCCGTCGATTCCTTTGGGCGTGGCTTTCTATACTGGAAAGTGTTGCAGGTTGACAGGTAAATGTTCTCGAGAGATGCGTTCAGCGGAGTGTATTCGTTGTAGGTCGGGATCCTTAATTTCCATTTTCCCGTATCTCTCTTCTTTCTGGTATTTCCACCTCCGGCTGCTTTAGACTGTCCGGGCTTGCTCTGGGTGTTGACCTGAGCTTTTCCCGAATTGTCGCCGGTTTGTTTTATGGCCACATTACTCTTTACGGACTCCTGAACGGGTCCCGATGCCTTATCTCGCCTCGTCCATCGAGCTTCCTCCCTCCTTATAAACTGATGAGCCTTCGAGTAAAAACGTTCTAGCGTAGCCGAGGGTTTTCCCGCCAGCCAGTCCCTAAATTCAGAATCGAGATCCACTCCACGCATTACTGCCATCAAGATTGCGTGGTCGTTAGGATTGCTCACTTCAGTAGCGGCAACATGGAATCTCTGCAGATATGCTTTCAACGACTCTCCTGGAGCCTGGATTACACTGGACAAGGACATCACGTCCTTTGGACGAGTAGTGTGAATCCTGAACTGTTCTATGAACTTCATCGCCAATTCACCAAACCTGGAAATAGATCGTGGAGGAAGTCGAGTGAACCACATGGTGGCAATCCCAGACAGAGTGATCGGGAAGCACCTACACTTGGTCACATCATTGGCTCTTGCAGAATCCATCATCCATCCATATCTCATCACGTGCTGCCTAGGGTCAGTTTTCCCTTCGTAGGCAGGAATAGTGGGCATGCTAAACTTCTTCGGGTATTCAGCTTGTAGAATGGTATCTGTGAAGGGAGTATGACTCCTAGACACTCCCCAATCTTCATTAGTTAGTCCCTGATTCTCTTTCATCAGTTTCCTAACCATAGCTGTCAAGTCTGGGGTAGGTATGCAAGGAGGGAGGTTAGGTTCTTTGGGATCCTGGTTCCTAGTCGATCGGTCAGTGACATCTGCTTGTGTACCTTCATTCTTGCGGTGTTTACGCCTAAGTGGTTCGTCAGCTGAGGTAGAACTATCATCTTCCGAATAATGGGCAGGGCTTCCTCCAGCATTCTGATGCTGTTGCTGAGTAAGCTGGGTCATGAGGTCAGTGGTAGCCTGCATTTGTTCAGCAAGCTGCCTCTTGCTTTCCTTAAGTTCTCTTATCAAGTCATCAAATTCCGCTCGGGAAACAACTTCCGCTTGATTTTGGTTAGAGGGTCCTGCATTATGAATAGCTTGCTGGTTGCTAGCTCCAATTTGTTGCACGCCAGCGGCCTCACGGGCATCTGCGTTTTGGGAAGCTGATCTGGTTCGTGGTCTTCCCATTGTAGAGTTGTTGGATGTAACTCCGAGTAAAATTAACAGATGCCTTATAAATAACTTGGATCTTCTTTGGGGGATTAATTCAATCCAGTAGCTGCAAAGTAGATCCTAACGGTCTGAGAATTCAATTCTCAGTGAAAGCACCAAAATGGTAGCGCCAAAATTGGTCACCAACACCCTTAGAGAGATTAGAGAGATTGTGTAGAGAGAATAATGAAGAAAATAAATTAAAATAGAGAAGAGAACATAAATTAAGAGGCGGAAGACAAGAACACCAAATTTATAGTGGTTCGGCGTAATAGCCTACGTCCACTTTGAAGTTGATCTTTATTCCTTCAATTGATACTTGGTTACAGATACAATCCGTTCTTCAGTACTTGAATACAATTGTTAAATAAACAGTAAAGTCTTGGATGAGGGTTGAATGTGGCAGAGTCTCTCCAGTGCTCTCTAAAATCTCCCCCTTTTTCCTGTGCCCCTGCCCCTTTATTTATAGGCGAACATGGGTTGGACTTCCTTGGCGGGCCGGGTGGCTAGATAGCTTGGTCCAAATGGGACGCGCCCTGTATGCCGAGTAGAACAGGCCGAATAGTAAGCATGCCGTGCCTTCCTTTTCAATTCGATGGACCTCTCTGTTGAATGGAGGGAGCGGGCCGAACGATGCTGGGGTGCCGAGTGAAGCATGGATGTCGTGTGAAGGATATGCCTAGTGATCCGAGTGAAGGGAAGTGAAGAGTATGCCGAGTGAAGTGCTGAACGGTCTTATGCCGAGTGCAATCTTGGACTGCCGAATGTCTTCTCATTGCCGAGTACAAACTTGGACTGCCGAACGTCTCTTAATGCCGAGTGTCCGCTTATGCCGAGTACAATTCTGTATGTCGAGCGCTATAATTGCCTGATCGATTCTCCAGGCAACATAAACTATTCAAACATTTATCTTATGTGTTTAAAACCATATAGTTATTTATTAAATAGCTTTGAAAAGTTTATTTTAAAGAAGTCATAATTTCCAAATCACTAAAACATATGTTAGAATTTGAAACATAATTTATTAGCTAAATTGTAAATCAAAGCCTCCCTATTTACAATATATACATATATAAATAGAAAACAATCAATCAATTTTAACAGATAAAATTTACCAATTAGATATTTATAGAAAGAAAAGTATCAATTCAAATCTTATTAATAAAGATATATTAAATCAATTTAATATTCAATACAAATTATTAAATTGATATTGCTCGAAAATTCCGGGTTGTTACATTACCGCCATATTCCATAGCAGGTTATACAATTTCAATCGTAAAAGCTCGTATTGGATGAATGGATTTCCAACAAATGATCAGGTAAAGGAACTTACCAAACCGAAATGGAACGCCTCTGGAAGGACGTCCCCGAGCATCCCAAATGGATCTCTGCCAACACAAAGCCGGTGTACTCCCTGCCCGGGGGTATCAACCTCAGATATTCCATCCCCGATCATAACCAACCTTTACCCGAGCGCTTGGTACCAACAACCACAAAGTAATGAATTTTCAGCAACAACATAGATTAAATATCTGGGCTCCATACCATGATATCACCTCTATCCAGAAGAAATGGACATATCCTAGGGACGCGATCCCTGAAACCTTGCTGCATCTTTCTTGTTTCGACTATTTTCTGGGTTGAAAGGTTTGACGAAATCTCGTTTATAAAGCTACGCTTTTTACAAAAGCCATGCTTTGATCAACAAATGATCAGCAGCACTCGGCATGCCACACTACCAATTTTGGGAGCATATCACTGATAACCTTCAACTACATAACCTCTGAGCTCGTACGTCTCAGAGAAGGGTGTTAAGCTAAGAGAATAAATTTTCCGCCACCAACAGAAATGTATTTGAAAGAAATCTACTTTATATCTCAAATTGTAATGCCAGACATAGAATCCATACAAGTCTGTTCTGGGTTCGAACAGAACCGAAGGCACTTCCAAAGAAGTCCTTGCAATCCGGGTATTCACAATCTGATCGAACTTCCCATCACTTAGGGAATCTCTATACCGTAGCTACTCGGTGCAGAGACAATCGATAGGTCATCTTATCGTTCTCGCAAATACTCGGTCTTCACCACCGGTCTTCAAATGCTATCCATAACGTCGAATCACATATTCGAAATGGGTTATACGACACAAAGGTCCTTTCTCGGCTAACCCGAATAGTGAGCGCAACATTTAAAACATATGGATATTGGATTTCAATTAAGTCACAACTTATTACCCAAAACTTTTCTTTCAAATGGTTTAAACAAATCACCATTTCCAATCTTTAAACAAAAAGATTCATTTCATAAAGTTCACCCAATTCCACAAAGATTCATTCATATATTTCAAAACAGTTCCATCTCAATTGGATTAATTCGTTTAAATCTTTTAAATCAAAGATTTATCTTATAGCTTTCAAACAGTTTCCATAACTTGGTAAATCATTTTCATTTTTAACTTGAAATCCCTTTTAACACAGTTTGGAAGTACACTTCTTATATGAAAGCTTTTATTATTTGAAAACGAACAGCTTTCGTTTTAGAAAAATCCGATTATATTTGCACGAGTTAAAACCTTTGAATTTTAATTCAAATTCCCAAATCAATATCTTTAAAATAGTTTAACCCATATAAACTCATTTATAAGTTGAATAGCCCTTTTAAACCCTAGTTTCCAAATCATAAAATTAAATTTCAAATATGGGATTCAAATTTAAATCAAAATATTTAAATTTCAAAACTTAATCAAGTTATTCAAAATAAATTTCATCTTTGAAATTCCATTTCGAAATCTTTTCACTTTAAACCCGATCCATTTCCAAAATATTTTAATTCAAATTGTCTATACAAAAATCATTTCAAAAATCTGTGACTTAATCGATTTCCTCGTGAAATCCAATTTGTGTTTGTATGGTGTGGTCCAGGGGTTTAACACAATAGTGCAACATCATCAATCAGCACAGATTCAAATACAGCAATATACTTGTTAAGCGGTATAAACTATAACGCTTATATTTGATAAGCAGTATAAACTATAACGCTTATCTTTTATTCACAGATCACAGATATATATCATAGATAATAAATTACAGTAATCATAGCTCAAATCGAGGCAGAACATATCAGGGTATCAAACAATTTCAATCATCCAATAGAATCCAAACGTCCATAAGTAAAATCAGTTAATTGTCTGATTAATTCAAATCAGATTTAATTACATACATACTAATCCTAGTTAATTAATATTAATTAGATTACAAATCATTTTGATATAATTTTTTCTTTAATCATCTATTAATCAACTTTTTATTAATAATTAATTATTCTTTAACTAATCGTTCTTAATTAATTACACTAATTAATTAACCCTTTAATTTATTACCATTTAATTAATTATTCTAAATTAATTACCCTAAGTGATCATCCCTAATCACTTTTATTAATTGATTAGCTTTTAAATTAATTAATTATCTCCAAATTAATTACCTTAATCATTCAATTAATTAATTATCATTTAAATAAATTATTCCTTAATCACTTGATTTTTCAACTTTAATCATTAATTAAATATTTTTAATTAAGTAATTATATTTAATTAATTGCATATATTAATTAACTCTTTAATTAATTACATTAATACGACCCCAAATGTTTAAGATAAATTATTTATCTTAACCATTAAATTTAATTTCAAATACTTAGGATAATTTAAATGATCAACTTGATACGATTTCTAAAAACCACACAAGTTTTAAAATCATTTAAATTTAAACTTGAAGTTTGCTTGAAAGCTTGAAAATTTATTCCTTGAAATTTGTTCTAAAAACTTGATCAGTATCTTGCTTTAAATTTGTTCAAAATTTTGTTTTGAAAACTTACCAAAATTTTACATTTTCTTTTGCCCTTAACCCAGGTTAGTTTATACAAAGCGAAAGAAAGGAAAACCTGAACCAAATTCGAAATTACCCATGCAATTACCAGGGACTCACTTCATCTCCTTCCCACAATACTATAACAACCCAGACCAACCACTGACACGTATGTCGGGGACTTGCCATATCCAAGTCGTTTGCGTCATAGCTCCTGTTCAGGGAACACGGAGGTCTGAACTGCTTATACTCGAGTCTGAACTCCGGGTACTCGGAGAGTTTGAATCGTCTATACTTGAGCCTGCACTCTGGGGACTTAGAGTACTCCAGTCCGCGCTCCGGGGACTTGGAGATTTTGAATAGTTTATACTCGAGTCCGCACTCTGGGGACTTAGAGTACTCCAGTCCGCGCTCCGGGGACTTGGAGATTTTGAATCGTTTATACTCGAGTCCACACTTTGGGGACTTAGAGTACTCCTGTCCGCGCTCCGGGGACTTGGAGTTTTTGAATCGTTTATACTCGAGTCCGCACTCCGGGGACTTAGAGTACTCCAGTCCACGCTCCGGGGACTTGGAGATTTTGAATCGTTTATACTCGAGTCCGCACTCCGGGGACTTAGAGTACTCCAGTCCGCACTCTGGGGACTTGGAGATTTTCGAATCGTTTATACTCGAGTCCGCACTCCGGGGACTTAGAGTACTCCAGTCCGCACTCTGGGGACTTGGAGATTTTTGAATTGTTTATACTCGAGTCCGCACTCTGGGGACTTAGAGTACTCCAGTCCGTACTCTGGGGACTTGGAGATTTTGAATCGTTTATACTCGAGTCCGCACTCCGGGGACTTAGAGTACTCCAGTCCGCACTCTCGGGACTTGGAGATTTTCGAATCGTTTATACTCGAGTCCGCACTCCGGGGACTTAGAGTACTCCAGTCCGCACTCTGGGGACTTGGAGATTTTGAATCGTTTATTGCGGCAAGTTGACCATTTGTATAGACATTGACCATTTATGAAAAAGATGGTTTCAAGCCTTTATTAATGAGAATAGACTAGATCGTCTTATTACATGCCAATGGCTGGAAATGGAAATGTACTGGAAATAAAAGGTGCTGGAAATAAAAGCGACTAATACATGGAAGGGAAAACTAAGTGTAATAATGCCGCAGATGTTCGCTGTTCCAAGCTCGGGGAAGTGTCGAGCCGTCGACGGTCGCTAGCTTGAAAGTTGCTTCTCCAAGCTTCCGTTCGACGATGTAAGGACCTTCCCATGCGGGGTTCAGGTGAGGTGGAGATGGGAAAACTCGTTTCAAAACGAGGTCTCTCACATCAAAGGTTCTAGGGCGGACTTTTCCATTATAATATTTGGCGACTCGATGCATGTATGCAGCCGCTCTCAGATTAGCCTCTTCGCGTTTTTCATCAGCGAAGTCAAAAGATTCCAGTAAGAGACCCTGATTCGTATTGGGGTCGTAATGAGTTACCCGGTGCGAAGGAACTTCAAGCTCCACGGGTATAACAGCCTCTGCGCCGCATGCTAGTGCGAATGGAGTGTGGCCAGTCGCGGATTTGTGGGTGGTCCTATAAGCCCAAAGTGCTATTGGGAGTTCGTCCACCCACTTGCCTCTAGCCTTTTCCAAACGCTTCTTTAGTATGGACTTGATTACTTTATTCACAGCTTCCACCTGTCCGTTGGCCTTCAGGTGAGCCACTGCTGCAAACCTTTTCTCGATGCCATACTTCTGACAAAATTCTTTGAACTCTCTGCTCTCAAATTGAGTTCCATTGTCTGTAATGATGGTTCGTGGAAGTCCAAAACGACATATGATATTTCGTACAACGAAATTAATAACCTTCTTGGTGGTGATCGTAGCCAAAGGCTCTGCTTTCGCCCACTTGGTGAAGCAATCGACCGCGACGATTGCATATTTTGCACCACCCTTGGACAGGGGTAGGGACCCGATCAGGTCTATCCCCCACATCACAAACGGCCAGGGACTGACCATTTGTACGAGTTCTGTCGGCGGAGCTCTTGGGATTTTTGCAAACTTCTGGCACTTGTCACCTCTTCTTGCATAGTCTGCTGCATCCCGATTTATAGTCGGCCAGTAGTATCCATAGCGGAGGATTTTCTTTGCTAATGTTTGCCCCCCCAGTATGGTCGCCACAGTCTCCTTCATGAACTTCCCCCAAGATTCGCTTTATTTCGTCGTGTGCTACACATCGGAGTAAGGGGGTTGAGAATCCCCTTCAAAACATCACTCCATCTTGTATCACATAACGCGAAGCCTTTCGGAGGATTTATCGTCTGCCGCTTTTCTTCTCGGGTTGTTCTCCTCGTAGCAAATATTGTTTGATTAGGGTCAAGCATGGCTCCTTCTCAGGTTCGGTTTCTAACGCGAAGTCTATTTCCATCAGGTCTATGCACGGGGACTGTAGGGTCTCAACAGGGAAAAGTCCCATTTGTTGTGCATCGCCTGTACTCGCGAATTTGGCCAACGAGTCGGCCTCCCTGTTCTGTTCGCGTGGGACATGCGAAATGTCATAATATTCCAGGTCTGCTAATAGCTCCCGAACCCGAGCAAGGTAAGGGGCAAGTCTCTGTCCTTTTCCTTGATAGTCTCCCTATACTTGATATACTACCAGCTGTGAGTCGCAGAAGATTTCGATTGACTTTATCCTCAGTTCATTGACAAGCCTCAAGCCAGCAATCAATGCTTCGTACTCGGCTTCGTTATTTGTCGCTGTAAACTCAAGCTTCAAGGCGTAGCAAATCGATCGGTTTTCGGGAGTTATCAGAACTATTCCAGCCCCCGACCAACGGTCGTTAGATGCTCCGTCAGTGAACATCTTCCATCGGACAGGAGAGATTACTTTGTGATTTTCACTTGGTTCATCCGGAATGGTGAACTCAGCAACGAAGTCAGCTAATGCTTGCCCTTGGATGGCCCTTCGCGGCAGGTAGGTGATATCAAACTGGCTTAGCTCGATATTCCACTTCAGCATCCTACCGGAAGTTTCCGATCATTGAAGTACCTGTCGCAAGGGTTGGTCAGTGTAAACACTAATTGAGTGTGCCTGAAAGTAGGGACGAAGCTTGCGTGATGCAATCACCAAGCAATAGGCAAGTTTCTCGATCTTTGGATAATTCTTTTCTGGGCCCGTCAATCGTTTACTAACATAGTACACCGGCCTTTGAGCCCTGTCCTCTTCGCGAACTAGGGCTGTACTGATCGCATGTCGAGACACAGCCAAGTACACGTACAACATCTCATGGTCCACTGGTTTTGACAATATTGGAGGACTTTCCAAGTGTCTTACCAGGGCTCGGAAATGCTTCCTCGCAGCCAGTCGTCCATTCGAAGTTTCTCTTTCCTTTCTTTATGACGTCGAAGAAAGGAACACATTTATCCGTGGCTCTGGATATGAATCGACTGAGCGCAGCTACTTTTCCGTTCAAGCTTTGTACCTGTTTGATGGTTCTAGGCGCCTGTATGTCTCAAATGGCTTGAATCTTTTCTGGGTTAGCTTCGATTCCACGTGCATTTACTATGAAACCCATAAACTTTCCGGAAGCTATACCGAATGAGCACTTCAAAGGGTTGATCCTCATCCCGTACTGTCTGAGTACACCGAACATCTCTGCCAAGTCTCGGATGTGGTCGTTTGACTGTCGTGACTTCACGAGCATGTCATCCATATAGACTTCCATGGTTCTACCAATTTGATCCTTGAACATTCGGTTCACCAGGCGTTGATAGGTTGCCCCCGCATTCTTCAACCCAAAAGGCATTACTACGTAGCAATACAGTCCGACGTTTGTGACGAAGCTGGTGTGTTCTTGGTCTGGGACATGCATCGGAATTTGATTGTACCCGGAGTATGCATCCATAAAAGATAGTAACTCATGTCCGGCAGTCGAATCGACCAGTTGGTCAATCCGTGGTAGCGGGAAGCTGTCCTTCGGGCATGCCTTGTTTAAATCAGAATAGTCAACGCAGGTCCTCCACTTCCCGTTTGCTTTCTTCACCAATACCGGGTTGGATACCCATTCAGGGTAGAGGGCGTCGCGGAAAAACCCATTGGCTTTGAGTTTATCCACCTCCTCTTTATGGGCTATAGACCTCTCCGGGTCCATGCTTCTCCTTTTCTGTTTCACAGGTACATGTTTCGGGTCTATGTTCAACATATGACTCACAATCGCAGGGGAAATCCCACACATATCAGAGTGTGTCCAAGCGAAGACATCAAGATTCGCTCGGAGGAAATCAGATAGATTCTCTGCCATTAGGGGATCGAGTTGTGATCCAATTTTGAGAACTTGTGATGGGTCGCTATGGCTAACTAGAATTTCGATCGTTAGTTCAGCCGGTGCTGCATCTGGTTCCCTGGGTTCCCCTGCGTCATCTCTCGGATCTATGTCTCTGACGATCCGAGAATGTTGCCCGAGCCATGGCTCGGGCGCTAATTGTCAATCATCAGAATTCGAAATGCGGACGGTGTTGTCTGCAGTCTTCCCCTTTTCTTTGCGCTGGGCCTCTCTCAGCTCAGCCACGTAACATGCACGTCCAGTCGCTTGGTCGCCATGCACAACGCCCACTCCTTTATCTGTCGGGAACTTTAGTGTAAGACACCACGGAGCCAAAGCGGCCCTAAATTCTGCCAGGGCTGGTCGACCCAGAAATACATTGTATGGAGAATCAACGTCCAATACTATGAACGGTAGGATCCGCACTCTTCTACGCTCGCCTTGTCCCAGTTCAACTGGTAGCTCCACGTATCCTACAGCGTCCGTTGCAGCGCCATTAAAGCCATGGATTCTGGCTTTAGATGGCTTCAAGTCCTTCGCTTCCAGTTTCATTTGCTCGTATGCTTTCTTGAAGATGATGTTAATAGAACTTCCGCAGTCGACTAGAATTCGTCTCACGAACGCCGGTCCGATGGTCGCGGATATGACCATTGGGTCGACAGTAGGAGCTTCCACCTTATCCGCATCTCTATTCCTGAATACAATATCATCGGTCATTGTGCGTTGCTGCTTTGCGGGGGTTCCATCCTCCATGTTAGAACAGCACTCATATTCCGTGTGTCTCGGAGAACTAGCATATCGCTCCATCTCCTGCCAGCTCTTATCCGCGACATGAGGTCCACCAGCAATCGTGTTGATGACCAATCTTCCCACAGTTTGAGCAGGTTGTCCTGGCTGGCGTGGAGCTGGCCCGGGCCCAGGGTCCGATGTCTCCTATCTTCCGCCCGGTGAGTCTTTGACCAACTCCTGTAGCTTCTTCTGTCTAATCAGCTTCTCAATAGCGTCATGAAGATGCCTGCACTCCTCCGTGTTATGCCCATAGGACTCATGAAAGCGGCAATATTTCCCCGATCGCTTCTGTTCTTCCGTCGATTCCTTTGGGCGTGGCTTTCTATACTGGAAAGTGTTGCAGGTTGACAGGTAAATGTTCTCGAGAGATGCGTTCAGCGGAGTGTATTCGTTGTAGGTCGGGATCCTTAATTTCCATTTTCCCGTATCTCTCTTCTTTCTGGTATTTCCACCTCCGGCTGCTTTAGACTGTCCGGGCTTGCTCTGGGTGTTGACCTGAGCTTTTCCCGAATTGTCGCCGGTTTGTTTTATGGCCACATTACTCTTTACGGACTCCTGAACGGGTCCCGATGCCTTATCTCGCCTCGTCCATCGAGCTTCCTCCCTCCTTATAAACTGATGAGCCTTCGAGTAAAAACGTTCTAGCGTAGCCGAGGGTTTTCCCGCCAGCCAGTCCCTAAATTCAGAATCGAGATCCACTCCACGCATTACTGCCATCAAGATTGCGTGGTCGTTAGGATTGCTCACTTCAGTAGCGGCAACATGGAATCTCTGCAGATATGCTTTCAACGACTCTCCTGGAGCCTGGATTACACTGGACAAGGACATCACGTCCTTTGGACGAGTAGTGTGAATCCTGAACTGTTCTATGAACTTCATCGCCAATTCACCAAACCTGGAAATAGATCGTGGAGGAAGTCGAGTGAACCACATGGTGGCAATCCCAGACAGAGTGATCGGGAAGCACCTACACTTGGTCACATCATTGGCTCTTGCAGAATCCATCATCCATCCATATCTCATCACGTGCTGCCTAGGGTCAGTTTTCCCTTCGTAGGCAGGAATAGTGGGCATGCTAAACTTCTTCGGGTATTCAGCTTGTAGAATGGTATCTGTGAAGGGAGTATGACTCCTAGACACTCCCCAATCTTCATTAGTTAGTCCCTGATTCTCTTTCATCAGTTTCCTAACCATAGCTGTCAAGTCTGGGGTAGGTATGCAAGGAGGGAGGTTAGGTTCTTTGGGATCCTGGTTCCTAGTCGATCGGTCAGTGACATCTGCTTGTGTACCTTCATTCTTGCGGTGTTTACGCCTAAGTGGTTCGTCAGCTGAGGTAGAACTATCATCTTCCGAATAATGGGCAGGGCTTCCTCCAGCATTCTGATGCTGTTGCTGAGTAAGCTGGGTCATGAGGTCAGTGGTAGCCTGCATTTGTTCAGCAAGCTGCCTCTTGCTTTCCTTAAGTTCTCTTATCAAGTCATCAAATTCCGCTCGGGAAACAACTTCCGCTTGATTTTGGTTAGAGGGTCCTGCATTATGAATAGCTTGCTGGTTGCTAGCTCCAATTTGTTGCACGCCAGCGGCCTCACGGGCATCTGCGTTTTGGGAAGCTGATCTGGTTCGTGGTCTTCCCATTGTAGAGTTGTTGGATGTAACTCCGAGTAAAATTAACAGATGCCTTATAAATAACTTGGATCTTCTTTGGGGGATTAATTCAATCCAGTAGCTGCAAAGTAGATCCTAACGGTCTGAGAATTCAATTCTCAGTGAAAGCACCAAAATGGTAGCGCCAAAATTGGTCACCAACACCCTTAGAGAGATTAGAGAGATTGTGTAGAGAGAATAATGAAGAAAATAAATTAAAATAGAGAAGAGAACATAAATTAAGAGGCGGAAGACAAGAACACCAAATTTATAGTGGTTCGGCGTAATAGCCTACGTCCACTTTGAAGTTGATCTTTATTCCTTCAATTGATACTTGGTTACAGATACAATCCGTTCTTCAGTACTTGAATACAATTGTTAAATAAACAGTAAAGTCTTGGATGAGGGTTGAATGTGGCAGAGTCTCTCCAGTGCTCTCTAAAATCTCCCCCTTTTTCCTGTGCCCCTGCCCCTTTATTTATAGGCGAACATGGGTTGGACTTCCTTGGCGGGCCGGGTGGCTAGATAGCTTGGTCCAAATGGGACGCGCCCTGTATGCCGAGTAGAACAGGCCGAATAGTAAGCATGCCGTGCCTTCCTTTTCAATTCGATGGACCTCTCTGTTGAATGGAGGGAGCGGGCCGAACGATGCTGGGGTGCCGAGTGAAGCATGGATGTCGTGTGAAGGATATGCCTAGTGATCCGAGTGAAGGGAAGTGAAGAGTATGCCGAGTGAAGTGCTGAACGGTCTTATGCCGAGTGCAATCTTGGACTGCCGAATGTCTTCTCATTGCCGAGTACAAACTTGGACTGCCGAACGTCTCTTAATGCCGAGTGTCCGCTTATGCCGAGTACAATTCTGTATGTCGAGCGCTATAATTGCCTGATCGATTCTCCAGGCAACATAAACTATTCAAACATTTATCTTATGTGTTTAAAACCATATAGTTATTTATTAAATAGCTTTGAAAAGTTTATTTTAAAGAAGTCATAATTTCCAAATCACTAAAACATATGTTAGAATTTGAAACATAATTTATTAGCTAAATTGTAAATCAAAGCCTCCCTATTTACAATATATACATATATAAATAGAAAACAATCAATCAATTTTAACAGATAAAATTTACCAATTAGATATTTATAGAAAGAAAAGTATCAATTCAAATCTTATTAATAAAGATATATTAAATCAATTTAATATTCAATACAAATTATTAAATTGATATTGCTCGAAAATTCCGGGTTGTTACATTACCGCCATATTCCATAGCAGGTTATACAATTTCAATCGTAAAAGCTCGTATTGGATGAATGGATTTCCAACAAATGATCAGGTAAAGGAACTTACCAAACCGAAATGGAACGCCTCTGGAAGGACGTCCCCGAGCATCCCAAATGGATCTCTGCCAACACAAAGCCGGTGTACTCCCTGCCCGGGGGTATCAACCTCAGATATTCCATCCCCGATCATAACCAACCTTTACCCGAGCGCTTGGTACCAACAACCACAAAGTAATGAATTTTCAGCAACAACATAGATTAAATATCTGGGCTCCATACCATGATATCACCTCTATCCAGAAGAAATGGACATATCCTAGGGACGCGATCCCTGAAACCTTGCTGCATCTTTCTTGTTTCGACTATTTTCTGGGTTGAAAGGTTTGACGAAATCTCGTTTATAAAGCTACGCTTTTTACAAAAGCCATGCTTTGATCAACAAATGATCAGCAGCACTCGGCATGCCACACTACCAATTTTGGGAGCATATCACTGATAACCTTCAACTACATAACCTCTGAGCTCGTACGTCTCAGAGAAGGGTGTTAAGCTAAGAGAATAAATTTTCCGCCACCAACAGAAATGTATTTGAAAGAAATCTACTTTATATCTCAAATTGTAATGCCAGACATAGAATCCATACAAGTCTGTTCTGGGTTCGAACAGAACCGAAGGCACTTCCAAAGAAGTCCTTGCAATCCGGGTATTCACAATCTGATCGAACTTCCCATCACTTAGGGAATCTCTATACCGTAGCTACTCGGTGCAGAGACAATCGATAGGTCATCTTATCGTTCTCGCAAATACTCGGTCTTCACCACCGGTCTTCAAATGCTATCCATAACGTCGAATCACATATTCGAAATGGGTTATACGACACAAAGGTCCTTTCTCGGCTAACCCGAATAGTGAGCGCAACATTTAAAACATATGGATATTGGATTTCAATTAAGTCACAACTTATTACCCAAAACTTTTCTTTCAAATGGTTTAAACAAATCACCATTTCCAATCTTTAAACAAAAAGATTCATTTCATAAAGTTCACCCAATTCCACAAAGATTCATTCATATATTTCAAAACAGTTCCATCTCAATTGGATTAATTCGTTTAAATCTTTTAAATCAAAGATTTATCTTATAGCTTTCAAACAGTTTCCATAACTTGGTAAATCATTTTCATTTTTAACTTGAAATCCCTTTTAACACAGTTTGGAAGTACACTTCTTATATGAAAGCTTTTATTATTTGAAAACGAACAGCTTTCGTTTTAGAAAAATCCGATTATATTTGCACGAGTTAAAACCTTTGAATTTTAATTCAAATTCCCAAATCAATATCTTTAAAATAGTTTAACCCATATAAACTCATTTATAAGTTGAATAGCCCTTTTAAACCCTAGTTTCCAAATCATAAAATTAAATTTCAAATATGGGATTCAAATTTAAATCAAAATATTTAAATTTCAAAACTTAATCAAGTTATTCAAAATAAATTTCATCTTTGAAATTCCATTTCGAAATCTTTTCACTTTAAACCCGATCCATTTCCAAAATATTTTAATTCAAATTGTCTATACAAAAATCATTTCAAAAATCTGTGACTTAATCGATTTCCTCGTGAAATCCAATTTGTGTTTGTATGGTGTGGTCCAGGGGTTTAACACAATAGTGCAACATCATCAATCAGCACAGATTCAAATACAGCAATATACTTGTTAAGCGGTATAAACTATAACGCTTATATTTGATAAGCAGTATAAACTATAACGCTTATCTTTTATTCACAGATCACAGATATATATCATAGATAATAAATTACAGTAATCATAGCTCAAATCGAGGCAGAACATATCAGGGTATCAAACAATTTCAATCATCCAATAGAATCCAAACGTCCATAAGTAAAATCAGTTAATTGTCTGATTAATTCAAATCAGATTTAATTACATACATACTAATCCTAGTTAATTAATATTAATTAGATTACAAATCATTTTGATATAATTTTTTCTTTAATCATCTATTAATCAACTTTTTATTAATAATTAATTATTCTTTAACTAATCGTTCTTAATTAATTACACTAATTAATTAACCCTTTAATTTATTACCATTTAATTAATTATTCTAAATTAATTACCCTAAGTGATCATCCCTAATCACTTTTATTAATTGATTAGCTTTTAAATTAATTAATTATCTCCAAATTAATTACCTTAATCATTCAATTAATTAATTATCATTTAAATAAATTATTCCTTAATCACTTGATTTTTCAACTTTAATCATTAATTAAATATTTTTAATTAAGTAATTATATTTAATTAATTGCATATATTAATTAACTCTTTAATTAATTACATTAATACGACCCCAAATGTTTAAGATAAATTATTTATCTTAACCATTAAATTTAATTTCAAATACTTAGGATAATTTAAATGATCAACTTGATACGATTTCTAAAAACCACACAAGTTTTAAAATCATTTAAATTTAAACTTGAAGTTTGCTTGAAAGCTTGAAAATTTATTCCTTGAAATTTGTTCTAAAAACTTGATCAGTATCTTGCTTTAAATTTGTTCAAAATTTTGTTTTGAAAACTTACCAAAATTTTACATTTTCTTTTGCCCTTAACCCAGGTTAGTTTATACAAAGCGAAAGAAAGGAAAACCTGAACCAAATTCGAAATTACCCATGCAATTACCAGGGACTCACTTCATCTCCTTCCCACAATACTATAACAACCCAGACCAACCACTGACACGTGTGCACGCGTGCACGTGTCCAGGCACTCCGGCCACTTCCAGTCGACCTTGCCACCCTCAACACATCGTCAGTCATCTATACGAACCTCCGGACAACACATCGATTTGTGACAACTACGAATTCGAAATTTCACTGCTTAACCCAAACTGGAATAACATTCTATCATCAGAGAATCTCCACGCATCTCCTATCCCGACCATGGGTGACCACGGCGACACGTTTATAGCTTCGCCAAACGACGACGAACCAAACCCCCCCGGTTCGATCGCTTGAATCGCAATGTCGACAACGACATTTCCTCGCGACTTCGACCTTCAAAACACCCCACAAAACCCTAAATTGACTTCGTCCCCCAAATTTACGCAATAGAAATTTTTTTTTAACATTTTTCCCGAAATCATGAAGGGTTAAACTTGCTTCAACTCAAGTTTCAACAATTAAAATTGATTCAGTCATCCTAAATTGGTAAAAATATAGTTTTTATTCAATCACGAATTACACCTAAGATACATCATTAAAAATCATCGTATTGGTTTTGAAAATCATAACGTTGTATGTTTATACAAGTTATATAATCAAATCTAAAATTTATACTACTTGAATAAATTGAATAATTTCTTATTTGACTGTAAAGTGAGTTTACAGTGACCAGTTTCTTCATTTCAAGCTAAAGAAAAATTTGGATCATGGGTTAAGTTTAATCAAACGTAATTGGTTTAAAAAAGTCCTAAATTTGAAATGTTTTTTTTTTGTATAAAGAAGTATAAATTTTTCCTACTTATCTTTGTTCAGGGCCCTGAACAAATTTGAAGAACATCACCCAAAAGAACTTCCAGTAATTAGCAACATCACAGAACCACTTATTTGCAATATATACAAACAAAATATTTTCCTAAACCAACTATCAAGATTTATATTTAGAGAAGTATGTTTACTCACCTTGGAAAAAACAGAGAAGGACAGAGGAAATTGTTGTTAGAAACTGCAGACTTAGTTTTCTTTAAACCCTGTTTTTGTTTTCTTTGATCTTGAATATAAAGTGATGTTTTCTATTTTTTTTTTCTTTTCTCAGGTTGATGATGCTCGAACTAAAATGAGGGGGGAAGGCTGATATAAAGGAAATGATGCATATAAAAGATAGTGTGCAGGCTTGCATTTCTTTGCTGGTACAATTGATAGTATTTTTAGTTATAGGCATGGCTGATATATACTAGAGGTAAGTTGCATTAATTGTTAAGTACTTTATTTCCTTTTTCTTGTTCTAGCCTTGCATTATTTTACTCGGCTAATAGATGATATAATTTATGCTGAGAAGATTTTTGTGTTGATGGCTAAAGGTATTTGTCTTTGCTTTGAAATTTAAGTGAAGTCCTAGCTAACATGTTGTTAGATCTTTATTTGTTTATACATAGTTGAATATATATATGTTAGTATCTTCTTTTACAAGTTTTATAGAAATTTACATTTGCTTTTGTTTCATACTTATCTATATTTTTGGTTGTCTTGTTGTATGCATACTTTTGTTTAATATCATACTTCAATGTTCTTAGCTTTGCATTTATTTTGTCATGTGAACACATTTCTATTTTTATTCTGTTGTTTGAATTTTAACTATACTTATTTATTTTATTTACTTATGCTTAGTATTTATAAAGTTTATTTTATTTTTAAACATTTTTGAAAGACTTCTTTTTGAATTTTTCACAATTTAAAATCAAAAAAATAATTTAATTACCAATTTAAAATTAGTTAAAATCCGGGATCGTTACAATTAGTTTCGGCCGTTCATATAAGGCTATCGTTTTTGACGGTAGATCTTCGATGTTAGCTCGATCTGATGGTGCTGCGTCGAAGAGGAAGCGTAGGGGAGTCTATCGGCACAGTTATGATGGGTTATTGGCGACAAAGGTCGCCACGAATTGAGCTGAATGGAGCAGAGGCTGTTCGTTTCCAGTGAACTAGGGGGTCGCGATCGTCGTGGTGGTGGCCGGAGGGGCGCCAAGAGGCGGCGCGTCTGGGGGCGGCAATATAATCGATGGGAGGTGATCGTTGGCGATGACTCTTCATGTTGTTCGAGCAATCGAACATATTAGGGTTTTATGACCAGCGTGTGGACGTGGCCTGAGATAGTAACTCCTTTTTTTGTTTGTTTGTTTTGTTTCTTTTATTTTAATTTAAATTGTATATTGTTTTAATCAACGTAACTTTCGCATACGAGTTCCAGTTCATGCGCTGTTTGTTTTGCCGGGATTATATCGAAATTCCAGACATTTTGACGCTGGTTTTGACGAATTCTGAGACTGTTCGAATTTTGGGCTTAAATTGGATTTAAATCCAATTTAAATTCATAAAGTGAGTGTTTTAATCCAGTCACAACTTCTATAATTCCTTATGTTTGTTAAATTAAATTTACGATCGATGTGATTGGAAATTTATTTATGACTGTTTGATATATTTTTAATCATCATCTCAGTTAATTTGAATTTATCTGAATTAAATAATTATATAATTTATTCTTGAATATAAACTACCAGTTAAATAACTGTTATTGATTATCTGTTCTATATTGATATTTATTGATTGATTTGGATGGTGATTGTGATGGATGTGTGACTGTTGATATTGGATGAATGGATGTTGTATTTTATATCTTTATAAACTGCAAGTTCGCTATGGGTTGAAATAATTCATACCCGAATGATCTATAGATTAAGGAAAAATCATTATGAGTTGAAATGATAGACTTGAGCGATTTTATGGATGTTATTTATTTCGAGATTGCGGTTTGAAATGATATATAACCGTAAATATTAAATTGCAGATTGAAATGATAAATATCCGCATCACATGACCCTAGGGTAGAGAATTATATACGGACACCAGATTGATTAAATTAATTGAATTTTAAATCCATAAATTTTTGAATTTAATTAAATGATATTTTGAAATAAAATTTGATTTATATAAATTGAAGTATTATTCGAAAATCAAGTTTTATGTTGAAATGCGATTGGTTAAAAAGGAATTGCTTTAAGAAATTTAATTGAAAGTTTAAAGTTAAATTTTAAGTAAATGAAATTGTAACAACCCACATATTTTACGATTATATATTTAAATGTTTTATTTAAATATAGCATCGTTAGTTGGATTTTTGGGTTCGAAATGTCACTTTTTGCAAACTATCGAATTGGGACTCGAAATCACTTCCATTGAGTTCAAAATGGCGTTTGCGATCTTTTTGAGTATAAACTTCGATATGTTTGGAGTTAATAGAATTTTGCTACTTTTTCTATTTGGGCTTTGGGTTTGGGTTCAGCCTACTATCCTAACTTAACACCCTAACTCATTAACTCTTCTTCCATTCACTCATTTTCATTTCCTATGCTCTAGCTTAACTGAAAATAGGGGAAAAGAATGGGAAATAGAAGCTCCAAGCCCTAGTTTCCTTTGCAAACTCAAATTCTTGCTCCATAATTCAAGAGAAGCTATTGGTAAGCATCCTCTTCTTCTTCTCCAACTCTTTCTCTCTTCAATGTCAGAAATTCCTAAACCTAACTTAGGAAATGGTTCTCTTTTAAGCATAGATTCAAGCTCCTTGGGTTGGATTGAAGAGAGGTTGTTATTGCCTTGCTCTATAGCTTCTTCTTCTTTGTTTTTGAGTTAAAAAGGTGAGTTTTGAATTCACATCTACTTATCTCGATATCATTGATGTTAGGTACGACTCCTAAAACTCATTTAAGTTCATTTTCTTTTGGTTTGAATTGATTTGGTGAACATTTTAATTTTTTGGTGTTTTGAAGTCAAAAACTCTAAAAATCATAGCTTTGACGTTTTGATCATATTTTAGGAGGTGTATAAAAGAGCCAATAGGGCTGGGTTGTCGATTGGCATAAACCCTTAGCGCCATTGCTCGTTCGGTTGCAATTTGGAAGAGTTTGCTCTTCATTTGATAGGCTGAAAAACAGCCCCAGTGCCAGTCAGTCGACTGACCGTAGCAATCAGTCGACTGGCTGTAGCAAATGATTGTTCCTGGGACTGTCTACAGAGGTTGGGAGTCTCTGTTTTCTGCAATCAGTCGACAGGCATCTGCAATCAGTCGACTGACTATAGGAGATGAAGCTTCCAGGTTTCTGGATCAGTCGACTGGCCTCTGTTGTCAGTCGACTGACCTGCTTGTTTTTGTCTATTTTTTCCTATTTTGCCAGGTTTTCAAATTTAATCGATTCGTGTTGATTCCAATTAGTTGTTATCACATTTTTGGACTTTCATGATTCCTTTTCGATTTCATACACGGGTTTTTATAAAATGCTCTTTTCAAATTGTATTAAAATCTCGTTTCTTCAATTTTTATTTCTATTTAAAACACACACACACAATTTTGCACTTCGAGCGAAGAGGGAGGAGAATTAAATGATTAGATAAAAAGCGTGCTATGAACACGTGCGTTCATCTTTTCAGTTAATTCCTAATCTATTCGTTTGATTGTTTTGAACTTTGGGTTTGGTTTACCAATATGATGAGGTAAACTTTGTACTGTTTTGAGTGTGAAATTGACTAACGGATAGTAAACCGTTTAGTGCGAGCGTGTGGTATGGGACTCACGTTAACATTTTTTGGGTTCCTACCGAGGAGTTTGCGACACATATTGCCTGTTAGTGGCGTCCAGTACTGGGCCTCCGGACCTCCGCCATAATAGTTTGTTGCCTTTGGGTATGTTGCCTTTGAGTTTGTACCTTCGGGTTTGTTACCCTATAGTATCACTTTTGGAGTTGGTCCTTCGTCACCGCTCGAGAGATATTTGGGTTTGTGCCTTGGGGCTTGTGGATCCTTGTTTATACAGTACCGAGAACGTGCATTTTCTTTTGTTTCTTTGATATTTATATTCCCTAGCGTATCGCTTCTCGGTGTTGGTCTTTTGAACCACACGATATATAGCGGTTACCTTGTGGAACTTGTGTTACCTTCATTGGTATTTGTTATTTTCCTTATTGGCTTGATTTGGGATATTCATATCCTTTGTTATTTGATTTGCCGATGACATGAGGCTTGTTATGATTCATCTTTTGTTTGATGATTGAGTTATCTCTGTTAGAGATATTTGTTATACTTTATGACCTTGCAGGTTCATTATTGTTCACCTTATCTAACTGATTTGTTTAGCTAGACTGACCCGTGTATTTTATACTCGGGTCAGACCGAGATGTTTCAGGTTAGGTACAATTGGACTTAGCCTATTTTTCTTTCGCATGGACTATTCCGCTAGCTTCTTTTTGTTATAGATTTTTGTGTAGTCCTTTTTGGTTGTAACTCTGATATGTATTCTTTTGGACTTGCCTGTATATTGTGGTTCGCTATACCACTTGCCATGTATACTCTATTATGTATCTGTATATGTGTATGTGATGGTCTACTGTTCTATGATGTATATTACATTGATTTGTTGTATTCTGTTCTGATAGATCCTCCAGCCACCTATGGTTTTGTTTTAAGTATTTATTGGATATGTCGATCCGCTTGATATGGCAATTGTCGATGTATTCAATAGATAGTTAAGGCAAGGCTATAGATGGTCGCTCCTATCCTGCTCTATTCTCCGCATTAGTAGACGGTATTATCTAATAATACTCTTTGCTAATGTAGGTCTCGGAGTGGGGTGTCACATCTCGGTATCAGAGCTGAGTTCAGAACAAAATATGATAAACACAGAATAGAAGCACATATTATGGTACATCCAAGTGTAATGAGTGTTATAAATCTTTGAATCATCGTGCCCTTATTCCTTCTACTCCAAAGGCTAGATAGAATTTGGGAATACGTCTAGGGATGCATCTTTTCCGTAGTATTCCACATTTGTATTAATGATATCTACCTTGTGGAAATCCTTATCTTATCTTAAACTTTTAGCTTATGGCTGGAAGAGGCAGAGGACGACGCTCGGATGCTGGGCAATCCAGTGGCGCGCATCCGGATGGCGTTTATATGTTTGCTGATCAGTTTTTGGAGTTGAGCACTCAGCCTCCAGCTCCTACTTGTGTATCTCCTCCTCGCAAGTCTGCCTTTGCACGCTTGTGCAGTGATTTTTCTCATCTTGGAGGAAAAAGTTTAAAGGCTCCGAGTCTGTTCTTGAAGTCCAAGCTTGGGTTCGCACGTGCGAGCGTATCTTCTCTCGCATGGATCTTTCTGATCATGATAGAGTTCTTGTAACTTCTAGATTATTGGAAGAGCGTGCCCTTGATTGGTATGAGCTTCTAATAGCCGAAATTGATGAGTCTGCTCTTTCTTGGACTCAGTTTCGGGAGCGATTCGAACTCAAGTTCGTTCCTGAATCTGAGAAAGTTTTATTGGCCCGTTGCTTTCTTGAGTTGAAGCAAGGGAAGTCTTTCGTTTCTGAGTATGTTGCATCATTCGAGGCTTTATCTAAGTATGGTCTTGAGTTCATTAGCACCTCTTATAAGAAGAATCTGAAGTTTGTTTCTGGTCTTAAGAAGTATCTTAAGAAGTCTTTAATGCTCCAGCTTAAGCTTTCTTTTGAGGAGTCGGTAGATTCGGCACTTCATCTCGAAGCCATCGAGAAGAAGTGTGATAGTGGTGATGATGTTGAGGTTTCCAAGAACCCCAACAAGAAGCAGTTTCCATTTCATAAGTCCAGGTCTTTTCCTTCCAAGAAGAAGAAGGTTGGTGGTCCTAACTTTCAGACTCGGTCTTCTGGAACACCTTCCATTCGGAAGTGTTTCAATTGTGGTTCTCCTGATCATATGATTCGAGCTTGTCCTAAGCCTCTCTTCTGTCGCTATTGCAAGAAGGAAGGTCATCATGTTTCCTCCTGCCCTACTGTTCCTGCTAATGCCAACTCTGGCAAGCTTTATGTTGCTTAGGCTTCTGAAGGTTCTTCTCAGCCAAAGGGTATATCTCTGTCTGTTTTGGAAGGTCCTGCTTTATTTCATGACCATAGTATTCGAGTTCTTTTTGATACGGGTGCTTCACATCCTTTCGTATCAAAGAAACTCGTCGATGATTTATCTTTGGATGTTCCTTGTACGGTTACTTCTTTAAGGATTTGTTCGTCGACGGAAATTCTATCGGTTTAGAAAACCGTCGAACAAATTTTGAAATAAAATTTTACCGCAAGCGCACGGTGTACGAATGTAGCACGTGGCGAATACGGGTCGATCCGCAGGGAATTGATGATTTTAAAAATTCTATTCAATCAAATTATACCAAAGTCGAGTGAAAGTTAAACTAAAGAATTAGAAAATCAGCTAACTAAAAGAAAGGAGATGCAAATATAAGAGTTAAATGACAATTTAGAGAATAAATCCACTCTCTAGACCATGTAATTCAACACATATGAAATCATGATCTCTCTTTTATGGAAATTAGTGCTTTAATTGATGTGTTTATCATAAGTATGGCATATTTGTGCTATTGATTAGCTAACATAAGCCATCAAACTATAACACACCCCTTAAAGCACTTACCAACTTTGATGACAATGACATGAAAACGAAAACGAAATCTATTTTAAGTATGGCCTATTAACTATTGATTAGAAATATAGACCATCAAATTTTAATTTCAAATCACTTTCTTTTGCCATAATCATATTTTGATGAAGAGGCAATTAGTGTTAGTGATTGTTTAAGCATAGCCTATTTGGTGTCAACAATATAGGCTATCAAAATTCAAAGCAAAAACAACCAGTAACCATTTCCATCATCATTATTAAGCACAAAAAGAGAGCATGAATTAACAAAATGTTGAAGCCACATTAATTAGAGAGCTTCATTACCCCTAAATTGAAGGGATTTAGCCTCTCATATTTGTCATCATATGAACAAATGTAGCAACAACATGAAAGCAAAAAAGAAAGAAAAATGAAAGCAAATGAAAAGAAAACTATTCTACTTGCATAAAGTTAAATCTACACTACTAGCATGAAAGGAAATGAACATGTAAGTAAAATGAAACACTACTTAACACTGCATAAAAAGAAAAGAAAATTACATAAAATAAAAGTGGCTAAGTAGCCATGAAAAGAGAAAGAGTGCTTTCTTTTATTTGATCTAAACTAAACTAAAGAGAAGGAGGCCTAAGAGAGACTAACTAAAGAGGAGAGAGTGTTACATGAAACATAAGGGGTATATATACAAGTTTAAAACCCTAATTCCTATTTTTGGGGATGCCCAAAATGCCCATGAGAAAGTGTGGAGGCCAAGTTATCATTAGCATGTTTTAATCCCTACTTAAATGTACATGAAGCCATTAAATCCATAAGCATGTGCATTAGCCTTTAATTTGTACATTAAGGTAGGTGGGTAGGTGGGGTCCTCCATGATCTTCACTTTGAATTATTTCAATCTTCATTCCTTTGTATTGATTTTGTGCATGCATATCTTCATGAAACCACTTGTAAAAGTCACCAAATTTCCTACAAAAAAACATAGAAAATTCTAAGTAAATTTTCACAATTTAATAAATGCACAAAAATGACCATTTCACCCTTGTATGAAGATGAATGTGTGACAATTAGGAATTAATGTGAATTTTGGTTAAAACAAGTTAAAATACCCAATATGATCATTTATTTAATTTAAATAGATTAAATATGGCAATAAAAATGTGCACATTTACGTGCACATCAAATACCCCTACACTTATCTTTTTATTCGTCCTCGAATAAAGGAAAACCAAGATAAATCCGTTTTCGTAGGGAACACGATTGCATTGAGCACATGAAACAAGCCGTTAAACCTCTGGGTGTCCCCAGTAGGACGAGTGTAGTCTCGTGAGGGTTTTCAGCGGATACTACCCACAAAATCCAAATGCAGGATGCAAATATTTACAAAATGCAAGATTCCTGAATGCAAGCTTTATTTACAAAGATATGGATGCAAGTTTTGGAAAATATTTACAAATGAAGGATTTATTTTTAAATTGACACAAATAAGTTAAATATAGGTTTTGGTTATTATCTCGAAATTTTTTTGTTATTTACTCGTCAAAATTTCCAACAAAAATCAAGTTATCATAGCAAATAGACTATAGTTTAACTCGTTGATTTGGTTGATAACACAACGTAACTGTGAAATGGATCCTTAGCTGATTGTCAAAGTTTACCAAAGTGGTATTTTCATTTCTTTTCAATAACAAATCAAATCAAATAAGTAAAAATAATGTTAGGATTCAATTGCTTGCTCTCTCATTATTTGCAAGAAAAATTACACACCTAGCTCAGGTAAACTGAGGCCAGATATACCACCCATGCACTGCCTTTCGGGCTTATGTGAGGGTAGTATAGAGCATGGCGAGTGCACACACTTTCGTGCATACACTTATCGACCACAGGTGATTTTTATTAAGTCTATTCTTCTTTTTAATTTTTTATATGTGTTCCATACATGCATAACCGTGAGGGCTTTTAAATGAGTATGAAAGCACATAATCAAAGATTCCAAGTAATTCACACATGCATAACCGTGAGGACTTTTAAATGAGAGTGAATACTTTGAATGTTATTTTTTTATATTTTTTTTAAAAAGAGAGAGAGTTTTGCAAAATCATATTAGCACCATTTAACTTAGAAGACAAAAAATATATTATATCCTTTACTTTAAATCAACCACCTTTTAAAACAAAGATTTTCAATTAGGATGCATTTCATAATTAACACGTGTGAATCTACCTATATACCAGTTAAACCATTGTTATTTGTAATTTAACTTCATTTTTATTTTTGTTAAGACAAATAAAATTTCAAAAATTTTAATTTAATAAACCAAAACCATATATTTATCCTATAGTGTTTCTTTAAAAATAAATCAAAATGCTAAAAAAAAATTTTGTATTTTAAAATTTTGATATTTTTTTGAGTTTTGGAAGAAAAAAGAAAAAATGAAAATTTAATCATGAAAAATCAAAAAGAAAATGAGTCCCCCCCCACACTTGATTTTGACTGTGTCCCCACAGTCAACCCAAGTGGAAGAAGAAAAATAAAAACATAACCTTTATTTAAATGAAAATGAAAAGATGATTATTTACAAGACATGAGAAAGTATACAGTCAAAAAGTAAATGAAACGGTCTTCTAAAGACCGATTCATTTGTCTTGTCAAATGTGCAAGACACAGCTTAAGCACGAAAAACCAAATCGTAAAAGATTTCGAAGTTGATTGTTGATTTGGAAAAACGAATTTTGTTTTATTAAAAATTGAACGAGTTGTTTTGTTTTCGATGATTCTTGGGGTTGATAAAACAATTGATTAAAGTTCAAGTTTATTTTCACCAAATTCAAGCCTATCATCGATTTCAAAATCAAAATGATGATTCAAATCATCCCCTTTAGAGTTTAACGACTCGTTTTCGAAAAGTTCATAAAACTTGTGTTCGTTAAATTCATCTTCCTTCGTTGGATTATCAACAACTTCATCGCATAAATTCATTTCAAAATCCAAAGTTGTTGTCTTCAAATTTTCAGAAAAAGGAAGATCGAAATTTAAATCGAGTTTCTTACCCTCAAAAGAATTGAAATCCAACTCAATTACCAAATTTTCAACAACATCATTAAGAATGTCATTTTCAGTTTCGAAAGTTGTTTTTTGAAAATCGTCGATTTGGGTAAAAGATGGATTATCGCTTGACTCGTCATACTTTGGGATTTGATTTTGTTGTTCACGTTGTTTCATTTATGTTTCAAATAATAAATTTGTGTGATCATCATAAATTTCATTCATTTGTTCAACAAAATCTAATTTGTAGCTATTAAATTGAGAATTTTCGATTTGGATTTGTTGAGAACAAAAATTTTCACTCGTAACATGGTTAAGATTATTCCCATTGCCAAATTCGTTTGAAAAGTTGTTCCCATTTTCATGTTGAGTTTGAAATTCATTTTGGAGTTCGAAATTAAATTGGCATGGGTTATAATCATAATCGTTTGAATTTTGAATTGAATTCAAATTTTGAAATCCTTGACTCGAGTTATTACACAAATAAGAATTACATAAATCATTTATCTCTTGATTTTGTCGTGTAGAAAGTTCGAGTAAAGATGAAATCATTTCAATGCTATTTACAAGAGTCGAAGGTTGGTCATCATTTTGAAAATTTTGTTGTTCGAGATTTGAATTATTTACACAATAGTTGTTAAAATATCCATACGAATTTGGACTGAAATCATATGGATTATATTGATTTTCACAACTATTGTAAAATTCAAGTGAATATGGAAATTCAGACATTTTCAAGAATGTTTTTTTTTGTTTTTTTTTTATCAACGAAAAATATTTACAAATAGAATTTATTTTTTCAAAATGGAAAATTGATTTTTATTTTGTTTTTGGATTTTCAAATTTTTTTTGGATTTTTTAAAAAGGTTATTTTTTTTTTGGATTTTGTTTTTCAAAGGAAAAGGAAAAAAAATTTCAAAGAAGAAGGAATATTTACAACTTTTTTTAGTTTTGGATTTTGAAATTTTTTTGTTTTTTTTTTGTTTTTAAATATGCATGAACTAATGCAACTAAATGAATGCAAGGTTTTAATTACAAATGATTTATCCTAAGTTAAATCAAAATTGTATAATCACACTTTGTCTTAGATAAACAAAATAGTTCTCAGCCAGCTAACGGATAGGATTTATCGGTGCACCACGAATCACTGTAGCAATGCAGCCGAAGGTTTAAGTACCTTCAGAGAAACAACCACTATAATATTTACGAATCACCGTAATATTTATAAATGGTTATTGCTCTGCCGTAGCCTAGACACCAAGAAATTAAATTGTTCAAAGAAGACAAATTGTCGATATACAATTAAGAGTTATCAATGTCTAACCGTTATTATTAATGAAAATTCTAGGATGCGAAGCATAAATTAAACGTGTATTAACAATGCAACTATGAATGAATTTTTTTTGAATTTTTTTTCAAATGCAAGTAAACAACAATGCAAGACAAACAGAAACAATAGATATATACAATGCAAGCAGTTTTTTTAAAGCAAGCAAAGCAAGTCTACTTCTGCTGAATTTCTGCTTTGGCAACCTGAAAATTAAAACAAGATATATACAAGTTTATTATTTTTATTTTTATTTTTGCAAAGAAAAAAGGATGAAACAATACTAAAATCAATGAAAGAAAAACAAATTAAGCAAACCCACTTCTTTTTTCAAAGTACTTGAACAAACTAAACTTCACAATCAAAAAGAAAACAAAGTAAATTTCACTTGGGCCAAATAAGAAGCAAACTTTATTAAAATAAACTAAAGTAGAGTTAAACAAAAACCTGCTCTAGACTTTACAAAACTGAATTGTATCTGGCCCAACAGACAAACTAATACTTGCTAAACACTATTTATCAAACCCAAAAGCAAATTACTCTACTCATCCCAAACGCTATTCATTTCCTCTTCCTCGTAAATTTTTAAATCAAAATTAAACTTCCAAATTAAAATCGAATTCGAAGAATTAAACTGCGGGTGATTTCGATTGTCGTTTCTGGTCTGGTTTGTTCGGTGATGTTGGAAGTTGGGGAAGTTGGAGCTCGACTGTAATTTTGCAGCGGTGGATTTGGAGGAGTTGGCGATTGCAGAGGTGGAGGCAGTGGAGGTGGCGATTCGACGGTCGAAGGATGCGGTCGAGCTTGGGTTTTCTAGTTGCAGCTATCGTTGGTGTTGGGTGTTGTTGACAGAAATGTTGGCGGAGTTAGGCTGTGGTTTCGTGGGGATGGAAGCGGAGGGTTCGCGGTGGTTTGTGATGTAGTGAGTATTCTCGTTTGGGAAGAGGCGGTAGTGAAATGTGATGTTGATGAACTGTCAGGCGACAGTTGTGGGAAGAGAGTGGTAAAAGCAAGTAGTTGTATTTTAGGCAAGAGTGTACGTTGTAGTACTTGTATCGCCGGAGTTGTTGAAGGTTGAGTGATGTTTGTGTGTAGAAGTAGCAGCTGCAGTATGGTGTAGTGTTTAGGAAAAGGAGGTGGTTGATGGAGACTGATGGTCAGAGGAGCTTGCATAGGTGAGGGCACAGAGATGATGGGTGGAGGAAATGAAATGTTTGTGAGGTTGTATGGTATGTGAATGAGAGTTGTCTGTTGTAGAGGATGGTGCAGAAGCAAGGGGATGTGTAGGTGAATGGATGACTGGTGAGGCAGTAAGGAGCAAGAGGAGTTATTGGTGGCGTTGTAAATGCTGAAGGCAGATAATGGTTGTAAGGCAGAGAATGGGTTGAAAGGTGATTTGTATGTGGTTGTAGCAGCAGAAGTTACAGGAGTATGGAGATGCAAGAAGCACTGAGATGACAGGGGTATATGGTGACAGTATGTAGTGGCACTCTGCAGTTTTGAATGGTGGTATGGAAGTGGCACAGTGGGTAGTTGAGAAGATGTTGAAGCAACTGCACTAATGGGTGGTGATGAAGAAGATGAAGTTTGAGGAGTGATGCATTGAAGATGTTTCAGCAGCAGGCAGAGGTGAAATGGTAATGAAATGGTGGGCAGAGGTGAAATGTAGCAGAGAAAAATGTAACAGAGAACAATGTAACAGAGAACAATGTTCTTTTTACTAAATATGTAATGGCACAAAAGCAATGCAGTATTTTTTTTTCTTTTGGCAATGAAATGAAATGCACAGAGTGAACAAAGAAATGCACACAACAGAAATGCAAACTAAAAAAAATGAAATGCAACGTGATTTTTTTAATAATAAATATGCAAATGCAAAACAAACAAAAAGAAAACAAGCACACAAACAATTGCAAGCAAAATTCACACAACACACAAATTTTTTTTCTAAATGCAAACACACACAAAATAAAAACACACAAAAATCACACAACAATAATTCGAAGAATAGAAAATTCAAAATCAAAGCAAATCCCTGGCAACGGCGCCAAAAACTTGTTCGTTGACGGAAATTCTATCGGTTTAGAAAACCGTCGAACGAATTTTGAAATAAAATTTTACCGCAAGCGCACGGTGTACGAATGTAGCACGTGGCGAATATGGGTCGATCCGCAGGGAATTGATGATTTTAAAAATTCTATTCAATCAAATTATACCAAAGTCGAGTGAAAGTTAAACTAAAGAATTAGAAAATTAGCTAACTAAAAGAAAAGAGATGCAAATATAAGAGTTAAATGACAATTTAGAGAAAAAATCCACTCTCTAGACCATGTAGTTCAACACATATGAAATCATGATCTCTCTTTTATGGTCATTAGTGCTTTAATTGATGTGTTTATCATAAGTATGGCGTATTTGTGCTATTGATTAGCCAACATAAGCCATCAAACTATAACACACCCCTTAAAGCACTTACCAACTTTGATGACAATGACATGAAAATGAAAATGAAATCTATTTTAAGTATGACCTATTAACTATTGATTAGAAATATAGACCATCAAATTTTAATTTCAAATCACTTTCTTTTGCCATAATCATATTTTGATGAAGTGGCAATTAGTGTTAGTGATTGTTTAAGCATAGCCTATTTGGTGTCAACAATATAGGCTATCAAAATTCAAAGCAAAAACAACTAGTAACCATTTCCATCATCATCATTAAGCACAAAAAGAGAGCATGAATTAACAAAATGTTGAAGCTACATTAATTAGAGAGCTTCATTACCCCTAAATTGAAGGGGATTAGCCTCTCCTATTTTTCATCATATGAACAAATGTAGCAACAACATGAAAGCAAAAAAGAAAGAAAAATGAAAGCAAATGAAAAGAAAACTATTCTACTTGCATAAAGTTAAATCTACACTACTAGCATGAAAGGAAATGAACATGTAAGTAAAATGAAACACTACTTAACATTGCATAAAAAGAAAAGAAAATTACATAAAATAAAAGTGGCTAAGTAGCCATGAAAAGAGAAAGAGAACTTTCTTTTATTTGATCTAAACTAAACTAAAGAGAAGAAGGCCTAAGAGAGACTACCTAAAGAGGAGAGAGTGTTACATGAAACATAAGGGGTATATATACAAGTTTAAAACCCTAATTCCTATTTTTGGGGATGCCCAAAATGCCCATGAGAAAGTGTGGAGGCCAAGTTATCATTAGCATGTTTTAATCCCCACTTAAATGTACATGAAGCCATTACATCCATAAGCATGTGCATTAGCCTTTAATTTGTACATTAAGGTAGGTGGGTAGGTGGGGTCCTCCATGTTCTTCACTTTGAATTATTTCGATCTTCATTCCTTTGTATTGATTTTGTGCATGCATATCTTCATGAAACCACTTGTAAAAGTCACCAAATTTCCTACAAAAAACATAGAAAATTCTAAGTAAATTTTCACAATTTAATAAATGCACAAAAATGACCATTTCACCCTTGTATGAAGATGAATGTGTGACAATTTGGAATTAATGTGAATTTTGGTTAAAACAAGTTAAAATACCAATATGATCATTTATTTAATTTAAATAGATTAAATATGGCGATCAAAATGTGCACATTTACGTGCACATCAGGATTGTGAATCCTATTGGGGGATCTGCGACCCTTAGCATGCTTTGTGACGATGTTGAAATTATTTTATGTGGCTTTTCTTTTCGTGCGAATCTGCATGTTATTTCTTATCTGGTATTCGATATGATTTTGGGTATGGATTGGCAAGTGAGATACGATGCTAGGATTATTTGTTCTGAAAGAATTTTATATCTTCGACATCCGGATTCGCCTACTCAGCTATCACTTGTTCTTCGGGATGTGGATAATTCCGAAATGGCTTTATATTCTCCTGACTTGTGAGATGATGATGATATATCTCATATTCCTATTGCTTGTGACTTCTCTGATGTTTTTGAGCCTGTTTCGGGTTTGCCACCCAAACGGGCAATTGAGTTCCACATTGATCTCATTCCAGGCACGCAGCCAGTTAGTCATCCTCCCACGACGATGTCTACAAAGGAAAATGAGGAACTCAAGAAGCAGCTTTTAGAGCTTGAGTCTAAGTAGTTGATTCAGTCCAGTTTTTCACCGTGGGGAGTCGCGGTTGTCTTCGTGAAGAAATCCGATGGAACTCTTAGGCTTTGCATTGACTATCGCAAGCTTAATGATTTAACCATCAAGAACAGGCATCCATTGCCTAGGATCGATGATATGTTCGATCTATTGAGTGGTGCTAACGTCTTTTCTCAGCTCGACCTTGCCACAGGTTTTCATCAATTATGAGTCGCGGAGGATAGCATACCTCTCACAGCTTTTCGCACTCGATATGGTTCTTTTGAGTGGCTCGTTATGCCGTTCGGTTTGATGAATGCCCCTGCTTTCTTTGTCGATCTCATGAATCGAGTATTCCAGGAATATCTCGATAAGTTCGTCCTTGTGTTTATTGATGACATCCTTGTTATTTCTAAGTCTGAAGCCGAGCATGCTAATCACTTGAGAATTGTCTTGAGTACTCTCCGTCACCATCAGCTTAGAGCCAAATTCTCCAAGTGCCATTTTTAGGAGAATAAGGTTAAGTTCTTAGGCCATGTGGTATCTTCCGACGGCATTTCAGTCGATCCCTCAAAGATCGAAGCCATCCAGAATCGGAAGAGGCCTGAGAATGTGCATGAAATTCGTAGTTCCCTTGAATTGGCGGGTTATTACCGTCGGTTCATTAAGGATTTTTCCCGTGTTGTGCTTCCTCTCACTTGCCTTACTTGGAAAGGCATTCGTTATATTTTGTCTGACAAGTGTGAAGCTTCCTTTCAGGCATTAAAGGAACTTCTCACTAATACACCAATTCTTATGGTTCCCGAAGGGAATCATGATCTTGTTGTCTAAACTGATGCTTGTGGTAGTGGTCTTGGTGATATTCTTATGCAGAAGGATTGAGTAGTTGCTTATGCTTCTAGGCAACTGCGTCCAAATGAAGTTCGCTATGCCACTCATTATCTTGAGTTATCCGCCATTGTCTTCGCCTTGAAGATTTGGCGACACTATTTATTGGGCGAGCGCTTCATTCTTTATACCGATCATAGATCCTTGAAGTATTTGTTCACTCAGAAGGAACTCAATATGAGACAACAGCGTTGGCTCGAGTTTTTTGCTTCCTATGATTTTGATATCCTGTACACCCCTGGTAAGGGTAATCGTGTTGCTGATGCGCTTAGTCGTAAACATTCGGCTGTCGTTTCTATGATGCTTGCCGAATGGGATATTCTTGAGACTCTACCTTTTTGTGAAATTCGTGATCGAGCTTCATCTTCGGATTCTCCTATTCTATTATTTAGTTTGGGAGCTCGACCCATTTTATTGGATCGTATTGCCGATGCTCAGCAACAAGATCCAGAGTTGTTGCATCTTATTCAGCTTAGTGAGACTGAATCACATGATGAGGCGTTGCGGGATTTCAGCATTGATTCTCATGGGTGTCTTCGCAAGAAGAACCGTCTTATTGTGCCTTCTGATTTTGCACTTAGGCGTGACATTCTTGATGACTGTCATCGTTCTAAGTATATAAATTCATCCTGGAAGTAGTAAGATGTATGCCGATATGCATCGTCTTTATTATTGGGAAGTCATGAAGCGCGATTTGGCGAGTTATATGAGTAATTGCATAACTTGTCAGCGTATTAAGGCTGAACATCAGCGGCCTTTGGGTCTTCTTCAGCCTCTAGAGATTCCATTGTGGAAATGGGATCAGATTTCGATGGATTTCATTGACGACCTACTTCGTTCGAGATTGGGCCATTCTAGCATTTGGGTTATAGTTGATTGCCTCACCAAATCTGCTGATTTTGTTCCTATTAAGTCCAATAGGACTGCTTCTCATTTGGCTAAGTTATATGTCAAGGAAATCATGAGACTTCATGGTGTTCCTAGTTCTATTGTGAGTGATCGTGATCCTTTATTCACGAGTCATTTTTGGCAGAGTCTTCAGCAAGGTTTGGGAACAAAGCTTAATTTTAGCATAGCTTATCATCCGCAGTTTGATGGACAGACTGAACGGGTGAATCGTATCTTGGAAGATCTCCTCCGTATTTGTATTCGTGATTTCGATGGTAGTTGGGAGGATCACCTACCTATTGTAGAGTTTTCCTACAACAATAGTTTTCTGTCCAGTATCGGTATGGCTCCTTTTGAAGCTTTATAAGGAAGGCCATGTCGATCACCTTCTTGTTGGTTGGAATCTGATGAGAAGCTTAATCTTGGCCCAGATTCTGTTCGTGATTCTTCTGAGAAGATTGATCTTATTCGTCAGAGAATGAAAGAGGCGTAGAGCCGCCAGAAATCCTACGCGGACCGTAGGAAGCCTCTCGAATTCTCAGTTGGCGACTTCGTATTTATTCGTGTTTCTCCTTTGAAAGGGGTTATGCGCTTCAGTACGACTGGGAATTGGCTCCTCGCTTTATAGGACCATTTTATATTACTGAAAGTATTGGCCATGTGGCTTATAGAGTTTCACTTCCAGCTCATCTATTTGGCATTCACGACGTGTTTCACGTCTCTCCACTTCGAAAGTGTCTTCGAGAATCGGATTCGGTTATCAATTCTTCTGATTTGCAAGAGCTTGAGGTCTCACCAAACTTATCTATTGTACAGCAGCCTATTCGCGTACTTTCCTCGGAGGTGAGACACCTTCGAAACAAAGACGTGCCGCTCATTAAAGTTCAATGGTCCGCTAATCCTAATGACTGTACTTGGAAAACCAGAGAGTTTATCGAGCGATCTTATCCGGGTTTTCTATCTTTGCTTAGCAATGGTGAGAATTTCTTTGCATCTCAAGCTTATTTCCTTTTCTTTTTGGGTGATGTAATTATGTAGTTGTTACAAATATTGTCTTTATAAATTGCGTGGACACAATTTTGTTAAGGAGGGGAGATCTGTAACAACCCTCATATTTTACGATTATATATTTAAATGTTTTATTTATGTAACGACCCGTAGATTTCGACCATTTAATTTGTTTATATAATAGGATTTTGTAATTTAAATTTAGTAGAAATAATAGAAGGTGATAAATTTTATATGGGAATGAACACTAATTTAGAATACAACAATGGTAATTTAAGTTTATTTATAGAAATTTGTATAATATTCAAATGATGTAAGTAGAAAATGATTCTTACCTGGATATATAATATAATAAGAGAAGAATGTCATCTATATATAAATTGAATATGAAAATTTGAGGAAAGTATTAAACTGAGTTAATATAATAAACATTGTTAACAGAAATTTGAATAAATTAAGGGATTATGTTAATGCAGGTAATAATCTATAAATTGGAATGAACATTGCCATTTGATAAATTATTTTTATGATACGACTAAGAATAAATGAAATAATTTGGGTTAATTGGTATTCAATGAAATTAAAGGTTGGAATACTCATAGATAAGGATTAAGATGAAATGGATTGATGTATGAAAAATTTAAGGATAGAATGGCAACTATTATAAATTACCTAATAAATTGGGAAATGAATTCAGGGTCAATAAAGTCCATTTAAATGGTAAATAATTAATGTTGTTTTGATAATAAAACGTACTCTAAAAATTTATTAATATAGTAACCAAGGTGTAAATGAAAACTTAATAGAAATGTTGGTTATTTTGTAAAGTAATTAATAGAATGTATAGTATTTAAAACCCTTAATTAACATGTTCAATTGAAAGAAATTGCAACATTTGTTTGGAAATGACTTTTACTTGGGAGAATGTGAAATGTAATACCATGTTTATGAGGGGTTAAATTTTATATAAGTTTTATCAGTGTTTTAAAACCTTATTTTATAGGCATATATTAATGTCATGAAATAAAAATTTAGCATATATGAAATTTTAAGTCCGGATCGATAAGTAACGAACTTATGAATGCAATTAAAAGCGAATAGGTGGCAACTAATATAGGTTGCTTGTTTATTTAATATGTCAAATAAATCTTTGGTAATCAATTTGAATAAAATCTAAATTTAACGTTTTGTAAGGTAAATTAGAGAAATAGTCGAAAGTAACATAAAATTTTTTCATAAAATGATAATTAATTGAATTAAGGAATAGAAGGCAGGATTTATAGATTTATTGGAATTTAAAACTAAATATTTGGATTTATTGCAAATAAGTAGGATTGGAATTAAATTTTTTGTTGGTTAAAAAGAAGATGGTATGTGAGGAAATTTATGTAATAGTTTGAATCCAATGCTTAATCCATCTATAATATGACTATTGGTTAATTTAAAATATAGAAAGCGAGATTTATTAATTAAATTGAAGTATAAAATACAATATTGGAAGTTATTGCAAATAAATGAAATTTAACGCTTAAATATTACGTTATTGAAATTAAGATGAAATTTTGAGGATTGTAATGTAATAAACCATTATCCAAAGTTAATTTCATCTGTTTGACAATAATGAATGGAGTAATTGCTGATTTATATAACTATATGGAATTATTGGGAATTTTCTTATAAAGCCTGATTTCAATAAATTAAGGTTAGTACGGGAATTTATAAATTAGTCAACTTTAATTTTACATATAAATTTGTTTAAAAATTTGGGCAAATGATTAAGAAAATCTAAAGGGATAAAAATGTAAGTTTGAGAATTTAAATTTTTAGATTTGATTTAATTAGTCAATTCTTAATTTATTTAATTAATATAAAAATAGCCATTTTGGTCACGGACTCGGATTTCGACGAAACTAGTTTCATCGGATCCGTATCGGTGAATTATTGTAGGGTTTCAAGTTTCGGATCAATCGGACCCGTCGTTTGATCGTACGGACGCGAAACGCTTTGAAATCGATTTAATTAAAAATCAATTTGAAATCAATTTGGAAATTTTGTTTTTAGCATAACTTCTACATACGATCGAATTTGGACGTGAAACTTTTTCCATCGCGTTCAGAATACTTTAAAATACCTATTTGGATATATGGGTTTAACAAATTTCGTTCCGGGGTCAGAACGGGTTTTTTGGGCCAACTACCGTTTAGCACGTTCGAAATTCGTACCCACCTAGCCTACTACAGTTTGTCCATAAATATGTTGTGATAAACCCTATCCTCCATCTTCTATCATTTGTCTATACGTTCTTTTCTTCAACTCCTTCTCCTCCTCAAATGGATGCAAACCTAGATCTATTCCAATTCAAAATTTCCAATGAAAATTCAAACTCTCCAGAAAAATCCGGAAAAAAATATATGTCATAGTTCTCAAAATACGTAATTCAATGGTACTGTTCGTTTTTCGATCCGGGTTGTGGTTTGCTCAGAAAAATTTGAATCATTTTCGGCCGTTCATCATCGCCGCGACATAATTCGTCGGATCGGGAAACGGTTTTTGGGTTTTGACGAGTGGACGATGGGGAGTGTATCTATATGGTTTGTTTGTCGTTTTGATGGCTTGATTGGCGCGTAAAATTCGATTAGGGTTTCACTTAGAGGCGCAGGCTGCAGATATTTTTCACGTCAAAAATATTGTCGCGACTCAGTCGCGAGGCAGGGTAGTGCGCCTCGTTCTAGGGGTGGAGGCGGCCGGCTTCGATCATCTGCTAGAGGGGCGACGGCGATCATTGCTTGAGGCGGCGTACGCAATTTTGTTTTGGTTCGTGAGTTTCTGTTGCCTGGAGGAAGAAGGTTGTTTGATGACGTGGCGGTAAAATATGTTCTCTTTTTATTTATTTTGAAATTGAAATTTAAGTGCAATTTTCGCCATATTTTTCACATACGAACTCCGTTTCACGTGCGATTTTTTTTGTTAGGATCGTAATTTAATTCCGGACCCGATGACGCATGTTTGGATGAATTTGGAGACCGTCAAATTTTTGGGTTTAAATTGAATTTAAATTCGATTTAAATTCAGAAGGTGAGTGTTTTAACCCACTCACAACTTCTAAAAGTTTTTATGTTTGTTAAATTTATTTTAGATATGAGTAAAAATTTATTTGTGACTGTTTGGCATGTTTTATTCATCATATCTGTTAATTCGCATTTATGTAACTTAACTGTTAATTTATTTTATTTATTGCATAAAATTTGACAGTTAGAATTTATTTTTGCACATAAATTGCTAGTTAATAGTCATTAAATTTATTATGGATTATAAACTGTTAGTTAATATCTGTTATTGATTCCTGTATAATTCATATGCTCTGTATCGATGATTGTTTAAAATTGGATGATGATTGAAATTGATGATTGATGATTGATGGATGAATGGATGTTTTATTGTATATCATATACTGCAAGTTATCATGCATTTTTCATTTCATCCGGGATTGTGGTTTGAAATGATATACAACCGCAAAAATTTTATTATTAAATTGCGGATTGAAATGATAAATATCCGTACCACTTGACCATAGGATAGAAAATTTTATACAGGCACCGTGGTCTATATATAAATATTTTAAAGAGATTTTTATGGTTTGGATAGGATACGGTTTATAAAAAAAATTTAACTTTGATATTTTATAAATATTATTCTTCTATATATATACATATGAAGTTAAAAATTTGAATTCAAGCTGGGTATAAATCTGTTAAATAAAAATGGAAATTTTTTTGAGAAATGGAATTTGATAATTTATATTATATGTTTAAGTTGGAAATTTTAAGATATGATATTTATACTGGATTTTTCCAAGATAATTTAAAATGAATATTTTAGTATAAATTAAATTGAAGAAAATATTTAATTGCTAGAAATTGGAGTTTTATTTATTTATTTTATGTGAATATTCAAGACTAAATAATAGAACATTTAATTTGTGGAAAGAATAAATTCCAATTTTAGTTTTGAAATAGTAATACTCCAAATAGATATATATATATAGAAATTGAAGTGGTTATGGAACTTGAAAGTAATATTTAAATTTTGGTTCAAAACTTTAAATAGAGAAATATATTTGTAAAGCCATGGAAATTATTTTCTTTACAAAGTAAACCTTAAAGGTAAACCATTTATTTTATATTCCATTGAATATCCAAACCATTCAAGTTTAGAAGTTATGGTTTCAAAATTTTGAATTCCGAAATATTATGTTTTGAAAGTATAATTCAAATGTTTGGTGTCCAGATATTATAAATTTTTAAAGCAGTATGATTTTTGGAAAAGAATTATATTTGGGATAAATGGTATCATATTGTTTTGGGTTTTAAAAAGGATATCGTATTCATAGTTTTGAAATGGAAATTTTTATTCTGGTTTTTAAGTATAAACTATTTTTAAATGACCGCGGTGTTATAATAACGATTGGTTGGCAAAGAGACCGGGATCGGATATGGACATACTCTTTGTCGATACCGAAAACCACTTTGACTAACCGTGTACGCCGTGGAGATTACAGAATGAAGTAGGTTGGTGGCGACGTTTCCTGTAAGGTAAATACGTGGACCCAACTCCCATGAGTTGGCACAAGGTGGCTAAAACAAGAGCGATTGACGGGTTAATGAGGTCATTCCTCTGATCGGGCACTCCTCTTCGATATTATACTTTGATTTTGGATTGATTCAGTAGCCACTTTTACTTTGATTTTGGGGGAGTTTGTTCGAGGTGGGCGGTAGCTGCGGCTACGCGTTACCATTGGCCCGGAAGCGTAATTGGTATATCTACCCTGGCATTGCCTAGTTGTGCCGTGTCACCTACCATACCGAGCCTTTACTACGAGTTTCTATTTGTGTCGTACCTATAGAGTATCCTCTGGTAGCTTCCCGATCAGGAGGTATTACGGTACTGTATAGACTATTGGCATTTTACGTGTTAAGGTGGAAAATGTAAAGCCTTAACGCTATTTAAAAGTAAGTTTACTTTACAATTAAACACTATTATAATAGCGCAATATACTACATAGTAAATAGTTTAACGGATCCTTAAGAGATGTAAATCCCGAGCATCTTTTGAGTTACTGCACTCATATTTATTTCTGTTAAATTAACTCACGTAAGATCTTTTAGTTCTGACTCGAGTGTTTTTGTCTTTTCAAATTCGCTCGGGTCAGTCCGAGCGTTTCAGGATCGAAGACTTTAGCTTTGGAGGACGAAGACGAAGAATTCGTATTATTATTATCTATTTTATTGCACACACTCATACTGTTCCGCTGCATTGATGATATTAGTAGGTGTAACTCTGATATTTATTGTACAAGTGAAATAAAATATTTTGTAAAACAGCTTTATGAACTGTATATTTAATTATTATATTTTATCCTTCTGCTGTGAGATTCTGTTTTGTTTTATTTCTTCTCTGTTTTTCTTATTTACCCCATAACAATCCGCCCTTCCGTATGGTTTGAATTGGCACGTGTGACGGTTTAAATCGTGCGAAAAGGCGGGATGTTACAGTTGACATCAGAGCTTTGGTTTAGCGATAAACCTTGGCTTTGTGGGGTAATGACTCTTTGTTAATAGGGTATTAATATCCTATGGGAGTCTCTGAGCGCGTGTGTGTGTGTATATATATATATATATATATATATATATGAGAGAGCGTATTTATTAGTGTTATAAAGGGATTTTTATATTGTGTTAATCTATTCCGTTTTGTATTTATAAATTCTGGTTGATGCATGGGACGCTATGTCATCTATAGGGATTTCTAAACACTTAATAGGACAGACCTACATAATATTTGTTTTAATATAGGTGAATGAAATAATTTTGCCTATTATATTTTCTATATATAAAATAAAATTTCAAATGATATCTATATTTGGTTGCAATAGATTGGTTGTTAGGGATAAAATTTATAAAAATAGGTAAAATAAGAATGAAATTAACAATCAATGAAATTTGGAAATTTTAGAACTTAAGTCCGGGATTTTGAAAATCTGCTTTCAAAGGATTTATGAAATATAATAATTTGGGTTATAAGTATTTTCTTATATAAATATTTAGTATAATTCGGAAAAATTGTTTTAAAGAAGATTTTGGAGAAAATAAATTTTGTACTTTCCTCTCTGTCGCTGGAAAATAATTTCGGTGATAGCGGCCGCATCATCGACTTTCATTTTCGAGTTTCGAAGGGGAAAGGCTACTGTGGTAATTCTACTGCAGATTCATTTTGAAAATATCTAAATTTTGAATTGTTTAAATAAAATTAGAGGTATATAAGTTATAAGAATATATTTATCTATTATTTTAAAATAAATTGAAATTTTACCCGGTATTTAGTCCTTAAATTTCCATGAATAAATTGTTTCAACTATGGTAGTGAAATGAAAGGTTAGTAAATAAATAATTGGAACCCTTAAATGAAGTAAAAATTTAATATAATAGATAGATAAGAAAATGTAAATAAGTGTTGTAAACCTTAGAAATTGAATTAATGAAAATCTTTACTGATAAAAATTGATGCTATAAAGTTGTAAATGTAAGTTTAATTAAAATGTTAATATAATTGAAACAATAGAATGGAAGCATTAAATAAATTAAAGGTAAGCTGAAATTGTAACTTATAAGAAAGGGTATAAACTTATGGAACAATGAATTAATTGATAGTTTCAATTACTGGAATAAATTGGAACGTAGCTAATTAATAAATTTCACTCTCTGTAGGAAATAAGAGATTTTATGATAGGTTATAAATGGTATTAAATGAAATTTTGAAATTTTTAACCTACGAAATAAAGAACATTATTATTAAACATTTAATTTAGCATGGGTAATTAATAAATTAAAGCCTCAAATAGAAATAAGAATTTAATGATAGGTTATAAATGGTCTTAAATGAAAGTTGAAATCATAACCCATGAAATAAAGAATACTATTATTAAACGTTAAATTTACCATAGGAAATGAGAAACTTGTATAAATTTCAAGTATATTCTTTAAAAACATATATAACTTACCAAATATTAAAAGTTGAAATGTTTAATAGGAAGTGAAATTTGTATAAGTAGAAATTTGAAATAATGAAGGTATTTAATGAAATTGATATCAAATGAGAATTTAATGTATAAACTTAAGTATAAATTGAAATTTTACCATAAATAAAGGTAAGTATTCTAAATAGGTGATTTTAAACTTAAGTTAATAAAATGAAATTCTTTAATAAATAAGGATTGATGTGTAGGGTTATAAACTTAAGTATGATTTAAATACTGCCGGTTTAATATAATGGAAAGTAGGTAATATAAATAAATGACTGCAAACTATAGCAATAAATTAATAAAATCTTTTACTTATAAGAATGAATGTTATAAGGTTAAGAATTTAAGTGTAATTAAAAAGGATTACTATAATTAAATATAATAGGAATGAAAGCATTAAATGAATGATGGAAATTTGAGAAGTGTATTAAGTATAATACAAATAAAAGAAACTTGCATGACCTGAATAAATAAAAAAAATGAATAATTGTAAGTAATAAGTAAAAATAAAGGAAACAACCACTGATGAGTAAATAAAATTAAAAGTTGTTAGAAATAAATGTAAATTATAAAAGGATAATTTACGTGGTATGAATAAAAACTTATGAAAAAGGGTTTTTAGAAAATAAATGAAAATAAAGGATAAACTGTCATATGAAAGAAAAGATCAAACAGCTAATGTATGAAATAGAAATTTTATATTGAGTTAATTAATTGTTGGATGAATTGTTATTGTTTGATTTATGGTTGGTCGGGTAAGGAAATTTGAAGTAGTTGGATGAATAAATAATCTATTCTGTTCCATCTAAGACTGTTGAGTAAATGATGCACTGATAGTTATTTTTTTCATTCCGTACCATTTCGAGTTTTGAACCCGAACAACTAGTTGTGTGTTTGATTATATGGTTGTTTTACATTTGTTGTGTATGCTGTTTGTTGAAATGGATGGTTGTTGGATTAATTTGTTGTTAGTGATTGAAACCACTTAGAGATTATTTGAAAATGTTTTCCAAACTTTATTTATTTAAGTACATAAAGAGATAATGATTATTAAACGAGTATATTTTCTTTAAGGTAATAAATTAAGTAAATTATTGTTTATAAGTTAATATTTGTAATAAGATGTATTGTTATTTAATTCTTTCTTCTGCCTTCTTTTTCCTTTTCGGGGACGAAAAGTTTTGAGTGGGGGAGAGTGTAACGACCCGTAGATTTCGACCATTTAATTTGTTTATATAATAGGATTTTGTAATTTAAATTTAGTAGAAATAATAGAAGGTGATAAATTTTATATGGGAATGAACTCTAATTTAGAATACAACAATGGTAATTTAAGTCTATTTATAGAAATTTGTATAATATTCAATTGATGTAAGTAGAAAATGATTCTTACCTGGATATAAAATATAATAAGAGAAGAATGTCATCTATATATAAATTGAATATGAAAATTTGAGGAAAGTATTAAATTGAGTTAATATAATAAACATTGTTAACAGAAATTTGAATAAATTAAGGGATTATGTTAATGCAGGTAATAATCTATAAATTGGAATGAACATTGCCATTTGATAAATTATTTTAATGATACGACCAAGAATAAATGAAATAATTTGGGTTAATTGGTATTCAATGAAATTAAAGGTTGGAATATTCATAGATAAGGATTAAGATGAAATGGATTGATGTATGAAAAATTTAAGGATAGAATGGCAACTATTATAAATTACCTAATAAATTGGGAAATGAATTCAGGGTCAATAAAGTCCATTTAAATGGTAAATAATTAATGTTGTTTTGATAATAAAACGTACTCTAAAAATTTATTAATATAGTAACCAAGGTGTAAATGAAAACTTAATAGAAATGTTGGTTATTTTGTAAAGTAATTAATAGAATGTATAGTATTTAAAACCCTTAATTAACATGTTCAATTGAAAGAAATTGCAACATTTGTTTGGAAATGACTTTTACTTGGGAGAATGTGAAATGTAATACCATGTTTATGAGGGGTTAAATTTTATATAAGTTTTATCAGTGTTTTAAAACCTTATTTTATAGGCATATATTAATGTCATGAAATAAAAATTTAGCGTATATGAAATTTTAAGTCCGGATCGATAAGTAACGAACTTATGAATGCAATTAAAAGCGAATAGGTGGCAATTAATATAGGTTGCTTGTTTAATTAATATGTCAAATAAATCTTTGGTAATCAATTTGAATAAAATCTAAATTTAACGTTTTGTAAGGTAAATTAGAGAAATAGTCGGAAGTAACGTAAATTTTTTTCATAAAATGATAATTAATTGAATTAAGGAATAGAAGGCAGGATTTATAGATTTATTGGAATTTAAAACTAAATATTTGGATTTATTGCAAATAAGTAGGATTGGAATTAAATTTTATGTTAGTTAAAAAGAAGATGGTATGTGAGGAAATTTATGTAATAGTTTGAATCCAATGCTTAATCCATCTATAATATGACTATTGGTTAATTTAAAATATAGAAAGCGAGATTTATTAATTAAATTGAAGTATAAAATACAATATTGGAAGTTATTGCAAATAAATGAAATTTAACGTTTAAATATTACGTTATTGAAATTAAGATGAAATTTTGAGGATTGTAATGTAATAAACCTTTATCCAAAGTTAATTTCATCTGTTTGACAATAATGAATGGAGTAATTGCTGATTTATATAACTATATGGAATTATAGGGAATTTTCTTATAAAGCCTGATTTCAATAACTTAAGGTTAGTACGGGAATTTATAAATTAGTCAATTTTAATTTTACATATAAATTTGTTTAAAAATTTGGGCAAATGATTAAGAAAATCTAAAGGGATAAAAATGTAAGTTTGAGAATTTAAATTTTTAGATTTGATTTAATTAATCAATTCTTAATTTATTTAATTAATATAAAAATAGCCATTTTTGTCACGGACTCGGATTTCGACGAAACCAGTTTCATCGGATCCGTATCGGTGAATTATTGTAGGGTTTCAAGTTTCGGATCGATCAGACCTGTCATTTGATCGTACGGACGCGAAACGCTTTGAAATCGATTTAATTAAAAATCAATTTGAAATCAATTTGGAAATTTTGTTTTCAGCATAACTTCTGCATAGGATCGAATTGGACGTGAAACTTTTTCCATCGCGTTCAGAATACTTTAAAATACCTATTTGGATATATGGGTTTAACAAATTTCTTTCCAGGGTCAGAAAGGGCTTTTTGGGCCAACTACCGTTTAGCACGTTCGAAATTCATACCCACCTAGCCTACTACAGTTTGTCTATAAATATGCTGTGATAAACCCTAGCCTCCATCTTCTATCATTTGTCTGTACGTTCTTTTCTTCAACTCCTTCTCCTCCTCAAATGGATGCAAAACTAGATCTATTCCAATTCAAAATTTCCAATGAAAATTCAAACTCTCCAAAAAAATCCGGAAAAAGTATATGTCATAGTTCTCAAAATACGTAATTCAATGGTACTGTTCGTTTTTCGATCCAGGTTGTGGTTTGCTCAGAAAAATTTGAATCATTTTCGGCCGTTCATCATCGCCGCGACAAAATTCGTCGGATCGGGAAACAGTTTCTGGGTTTTGACGAGTGGACGATGGGGAGTGCATGTTTATGGTTTGTTCGTCGTTTTGATGGCTTGATTGGCGCGTAAAATTCGATTAGGTTTTCACTTAGAGGCGGAGGCTGTAGATATTTTTCACGTCAAAAATATTGTCGCGACTCAGCCGCGAGGCAGGGTAGTGCGCCTCGTTCTAGGGGTGGAGGCGGCCAGCTTCGATCATCTGCTAGAGGGGTGATGGCGATCATTGCTTGAGGCGGCGTACGCAATTTTGTTTTGGTTCGTGCGTTTCTGTTGCCTGGAGGAAGAAGGTTGTTTGATGACGTGGCGGTAAAATATGTTCTCTTTTTATTTATTTTGAAATTGAAATTTAAGTGCAATTTTCGCCATATTTTTCACATACGAACTCCGTTTCACGTGCGATTTTTTTTGTTAGGATCGTAATTTAATTCCGGACCTGATGACGCTGGTTTGGATGAATTTGGAGACCGTCAAATTTTTGGGTTTAAATTGAATTTAAATTCGATTTAAATTCAAAAGGTGAGTGTTTTAACCCACTCACAACTTCTAAAAGTTTTTATGTTTGTTAATTTTTTTTTAGATATGAGTAGAAATTTATTTGTGACTGTTTGGCATGTTTTATTCATCATATCTGTTAATTCGCATTTATGTAACTTAACTGTTAATTTATTTTATTTATTGCATAAAGTTTGATAGTTAGAATTTATTTTTGCACATAAACTGCTAGTTAACAGTCATTAAATTTATTATGGATTATAAACTGTTAGTTAATATCTGTTATTGATTCCTGTATAATTCATATGCTCTGTATCGATGATTGTTTAAAATTGGATGATGATTGAAACTGATGATTGATGATTGATGGGTGAATGGATGTTTTATTGTATATCATATACTGCAAGTTGTCATGCATTTTTATTTCATCCGGGATTGTGGTTTGAAATGATATACAACCGCAAAAATTTTATTTTTAAATTGCGGATTGAAATGATAAATATCCGTACCACTTGACCATAGGATAGAAAATTTTATACAGGCACTGTGGTCTATATATAAATATTTTAAAGTGATTTCTATGGTTTGGATGGGATACGGTTTATAAAAAATTTTTAACTTTGATATTTTATAAATATTATTCTTCTATATATATACATATGAAGTTAAAAATTTGAATTCAAGCTGGGTATAAATCTGTTAAATAAAAATGGAAAATTTTTTGAGAAATGGAATTTGATAATTTATATTATATGTTTAAGTTGGAAATTTTAAGATATGATATTTATACCGGATTTTTCAAAGATAATTTAAAATGAATATTTTAGTATAAATTAAATTGAAGAAAATATTTAATTGCTAGAAATTGGAGTTTTATTTATTTATTTTATGTGAATATTCAAGACTAAATAATAGAACATTTAATTTGTGGAAAGAATAAATTCCAATTTTAGTTTTGAAATAGTAATACTCCAAATAGATATATATATATAGAAATTAAAGTGGTTATGGAACTTGAAAGTAATATTTAAATTTTGGTTTAAAACTTTAAATAGAGAAATATATTTGTAAAGCCATGGAAATTATTTTCTTTACAAAGTAAACCTTAAAGGTAAACCATTTATTTTATATTCCGTTGAATATCCAAACCATTCAAGTTTAGAAGTTATGGTTTTAAAATTTTGAATTCCGAAATATTATGTTTTGAAAGTATAATTCAAATGTTTGGTGTCCAGATATTATAAATTTTTAAAGCAGTATGATTTTTGGAAAAGAATTATATTTGGGATAAATGGTATCATATTGTTTTGGGTTTAAAAAAGGATATCGTATTCATAGTTTTGAAATGGAAATTTTTATTCTGGTTTTTAAGTATAAACTATTTTTAAATGACCGCGGTGTTATAATAACGATTGGTTGGCAAAGAGACCGGGATCGGATATGGACATACTCTCTATCGATACCGAAAACCACTTTGACTAACCGTGTACGCGGTGGAGATTCCAGAATGAAGTAGGTTGGTGGCGACGTTTCCTGTAAGGTAAATACGTGGACCCAACTCCCGTGAGTTGGCACAAGGTGGCTTAAACAGGAGCGATTGACGGGTTAATGAGGTCATTCCTCTGATCGGGCACTCCTCTTCGATATTATACTTTGACTTTGGATTGATTCAGTGGCCACTTTTACTTTGATTTTAGGGGAGTTTGTTCGAGGTGGGCGGTAGCTGCGGCTACGCGTTACCATTGGCCCGGAAGCGTAATTGGTATATCTACCCTGGCATTGCCTAGTTGTGCCGTGTCACCTACCATACCGAGCCTTTACTATGAGTTTCTATTTGTGTCATACCTATGGAGTATCCTCTGGTAGCTTCCCGATCAGGAGGTATTACGGTACTGTATAGACTATTGGCATTTTACGTGTTATGGTGGAAAATGTAAAGTCTTAACGCTATTTAAAAGTAAGTTTACTTTACAATTAGACACTATTATAATAGCGCAATATACTACATAGTAAATAGTTTAACGGATCCTTAAGAGATGTAAATCCCGAGCATCTTTTGAGTTACTGCACTCATATTTATTTTTGTTAAATTAACTCACGTAAGATCTTTTAGTTCTGACTCGAGTGTTTTTGTCTTTTCAAATTCGCTCGGGTCAGTCCGAGCGTTTCAGGATCGAAGACTTTAGCTTTGGAGGACGAAGACGAAGAATTCGTCTTAATATTATCTATTTTATTGCACACACTCATACTGTTCCGCTGCATTGATGATATTGGTAGGTGTAACTCTGATATTTATTGTACAAGTGAAATAAAATATTTTGTAAAACAGCTTTATGAACTGTATATTTAATTATTATATTTTATCCTTCCGCTGTGAGATTCTGTTTTGTTTTATTTCTTCTCTGTTTTTCTTATTTACCCCATAACAATCCGCCCTTCCGTATGGTTTGAATTGGCACGTGTGACGGTTTAAATCGTGCGAAAAGGAGGGATGTTACAATTTTGTTTGCGCAAAAAATGGACAAACACCTCCAATCCGTATGATTTAGTTGATTTTATGTTATTCTTAGTGATTTGGGTGATTTATGCAAATATGGAAAAAGCAAGGGCTAAATTGTAAAAAGACACACAGATTTATAGTGGTTCAGCCAGAACGTGCCTACGTCCACTTTATATGTTATTCTCCTTTTTCTTTCAGATTACAAGTACAAAGCTTTGTATACAAGTATATGAAAGTTGTTTGAAAGTTCCTTCCTTGCTTGAGCTCTCAAACTTGTCCGCCATTGTTGTACCCCTGCCCCTCTATTTATAGAGTGAGGTTGGGGGCAGGGGTCTTGGATGTATATAGCTGCTGGTGGGCCCGGGCTTGGAGCAATCTGGCCTGGCAGCGTTCTGGTTCGGCGGGGCTCTGGTTCGGTGGTAGAGGAGAGGAGTGTTGATTCGGTAAGGATGCGGTCCGGTGTTATGTTCTCGTCCGGTAGTGGGTTGTTGGAGCTGTGGTTCAGTAGCGAGTGGGTGGTTTGGTATTGACCTCGTTCGGTGGAAGGAGATGTAGACCGGTAGTGAATGGATCGGTAGTTGTTGGAGGCGCGCGCTTGGTTCGGCAATGCCTGGGGGAGTCTTTGGACCGGCAGAGGGAAAGAGGCTGTTGGCTACCGAATGAGTTCTGCCGAATGACTTTGTGCTTGTATTGCCGAATGAGGTTTCATGTGTGAATGCCGAATGGGCTTTGGGCTGGATGGACTTTTATACTTGAATTGAGCCTCGTGTTTGCCGAATGAAGTGGATATTGCGAACCCGGGCGAAACTGACGCTTCTTGGTCTCGAGATCTTCTGGGTGAGAATTCGCCCAACATTTGCCCCCCAAAGTGGGGCACGTGCTTGCATGTGTCGCGCTTTGTTTCTCTGTGGTAGGAATGCTTGTTTCGTTACGCCATGAGCTGGACGTTCATACCCTGCTGATGTCCTGCAAAGGAATTTACAGTTTTAGTGTGATTTCAGATGACGACCGTTCGGGATCGAAATATTCGAGATGAAGTGGATTGTGCTATTCGGGGCGAGATGTGACCGTTCGAGGTCGGGTGCCGTTCGAGGCGAGTAAGTGTGCCCCGAGGGGGCTTAGCATGATCGATGCCAGGTTCGCGTTCGAGTGGGTTCCTGTATCGTTTGTCAGGGTGGTTTATCGCCATCTCAGAGCATGTCTAAGGATCATTCGCGACCCCGTACATGTGTAAGTAGCTTAGCCATTTCATAATTAGCAGAACTAAATATCCATCCAACCGATGGGTTTTAAAAGGATGTCAAAGTGTAAATTCTCACAACGATAGGGCTAATAGCCATTCAGAGCATGCCTATGAACTGTTCGTGGTCGCGTACATGTGTAAATGATTAACCCATGTTAGTGAGAGATTTACTACTTATTCATCGTTATCATAATCTCTATTTTATCAGTAGATCCTAGAGTCCGGTACTTATCTGAGTGAGGTACTTTGCATGCCCCCTATTCCTGGTCTTTGCTGGCTGGTGCAGCTACATTCGGTTTTTGAGTGCCGAGTCATTTGGTCTGGTGTTTCTATTCATTCGGCTAGTAGCAAAACAGTTGGTCCGGTATGTTGGTCCGGTATGTCGAACCAGTTGGTTCGGCACTCCTGCGCTCGCCTATATATAGAGGCTACACCCCCATAGGTATCCCTTACTGAATCAACGAGAGCCGAGTCATCCTTATACCAAACCAATCAATAGCCGAACCAATCTCGTGCCGAACCAGGTATATATTCTTTTGCCGAATGAACTTGATAACCGAATGGGCCTGATGCCGAATGAACACGGAAGTTTTTTATTGCCGAATGAAAATGTTTGCTTGCATAGCCAAATGAACTCGTATACCGGATGAACTTCCAATGCCGAATGGGACTGCCGAATGGATCATATACCGAATGGGACTTGTAATACTTGGCCACCGAATGAACACACACCTTCAATACCGGATGGGGTTTATGCCGAATGAGACCTGGAAACTTGAGTCTTGAGTGAAATCTTAGGCTTTTATACGCTTGCTTTAGATACTTGCTTGTTTACGTTTCTATACTTCTTGTTCTAATATCAGGTTTTTCTTGTGGCGTAGGTAAATGTCTCGCAAAGCGGAAACTCGATCGGACAGAAAGAAGTCCAAGGATAGAGAAGAGTCTTCTTCCGTGCCCCCAGCCCAACCAGGATCCGGGCAGCACGGATCCGCTTCGAGGTCGTTAGTGGAGGGGTATGGTCCCCAGGAGCTTCTGGTCTCCCCGCCTGACTGCTTTCCTAGCTCTCTAAAGGAGGAGCAGCTTGATGCTATATCCCGTTCCTTTGGGATAGATAGGATGCTTATGGTGCTTCCAGGAGTCGGAGTTATGCCGTATGATCCTCCCGAAGGGTATTTTGCCTACAGCAGGTATCACTGCATGTGCGGGGCCATTCCCCCCATCAACGCTTGGATTGTCAGCTTCCTCACATATCTAAAGGTGGCACCCTTCCAGCTTCAGCCCAATTCGTACGCCATCTTGGTGTGTTTATATGCTATCTTCCAGAGGAAGTATGGGCGCCCTCCGTCCAACAGGGAAATCCGATATCTATACAACCTGAGGGGTTACAGAAAGGGGTCCCCATACATTAGCTTGGAGTCGGCTGTCTCCTTCAAGCCGGTCCTGGACTTGTACTCAAAGTACAACATGTTCAAGAGGGAATGGTTCTTCGTTAGAGATGATTCTGTCTCCATCCGTCGCTTCACCTCCGGATGTAAGTTAAAACTTTGTTCATAATTCCTTTCCTGGTTGCAATTCCTTTCCTTATGTGCTTCTGTTGTTTGTTAGCGACAGGTGGCTTTGCGGTAGTGGAGAACGACCGCCTAGTCCTGATGGCAGCGGAAGTTAAAGCTATTTCAGAGAGGGACAGATCGGCTGCCTATCTGATCAGGAATGCTGGGCTTATGACACACAATCTTATCCTTCCGCACCAGTCTGTAGTCAAACAGAGGGACACAGCGGAAGAGAGAGCTGCTCAGGCTGCAGGAGGGGACACGAAGAAGAGTGGCAAGAGGAAGCCCTTCGCGCGGCATCCTGCAGTTGGAGGCAAGAAGCTGAAGGAGTCTGATGGTCCTTTTCCCAGTACTTGCCCGATCATTCTGGGGGAGGAAGATGTAGAGGAGGAGAGAGGTGAGGCCGAGGAAGGCGAGGTAGGAGGAGAGGTAGAGGGCGGAGATGACAGGGAAGGCGACGGTGGTGGCGACGGTGTTGGTGCCCTAACTTCCGGGCAAGTGGGGGAGATTCAGGAATGGATGGACGACGCCCTCCGCCAAGCCTTCGAGGAATCAGAGGGAGGATCGGATTTGGCGGAGAGGGTGGAAGAGACTGACAAGGCCGGGGCTGATGCCGATCCGTCTCCTAAGAGTCCCTCAGCTAGGATGACCCCGGCGGCACAAGGTGAACTTTTGAATTCTACCGGTTCCATTTACGATAGGGACTTAGGAATATTTTATGGCTCGCTCCCGTCCTGGGATGAAATTCAGGATTTATTGCAGGATCCTTCTACACCGCAGGGTTTGTATAGAAAAGTGTATCTCTCGTTCTTCTCTTATCCCGATATATCTCTTACTTCGTGATCTGATGCATGCTTATAACTTTTGCTCTCTGTTTCAGGGGCAGGCCCGGTGGCTAGGACGTCAGATGTTCGACACCGTCTCGAGCAATTCAAGCTGATGAGGGCTTCTGCCAAGCCTAAATCTCCTTCCGGCCGTCCTGGAGATGTAGTTACCTATCGTCCCCTCATTGGATTTATCGAGGAGGGTATTCAGCAGAGGGAGAGGGGGCATTCTTCGCTTGAATCTGCATCTGGTTCCCAACTTCCTGTTCAGCCTCCCCGGGATGCTACGGAGGGGACCACCGAGCCTGTCCCTTCTCCGCACCCTTCCAAGAATCCCATTGTTATTCGCATCAGGCGCCCTGACGTGCCGCGCAACCCTTTTGCCGGTCACCCTGACTTGGATCCCAGTTCTGAGGATGTATTGTTCGATGAGGCTACTGGCGAGCATCTCCTTCCCCGCAATCCCATGGTTCGGGTTCTTGATGAGGCCAAGTCCCTAGATCTGGATATGCTTACCACTCGAATAGCTGCGATGGGGGATGAGGCCAAGGCTAACATTGATCGGGGTGTGGAGGAGTCCCGGAGGTTAATGGAACATCACGCCCGACTAGCCAAAGCCGGGGAGGAGATAGGGAGCGCCAACATAAGGCTGCGGTTAGTGGTCGCTGACCAGGCCAAGCAACTCGCCGATCAGGCTGCTCAGCTATCGCGGCATGAGGCCGACTCCCAGCGACTGAAGAGACGATGGAGGAAGCCAGTAGGGCTGAGTTGCGGGAGATGGAGGCCGCTTGTAATAAGCGCATCAACCTGGCCATCACCACGGTAGATGAGGTTAGGAAGGCGGATCTTGAGCGGGTTGAGGGATTATCTGGGAGGCTTGAGGCAGCAGAACTTGCCCAAGCCAAGCTGAGAGAGGAGATGGAGGAGATGAGGAGGTCTCTTCAGGCTAAGTGCGCGAGGTATCGACAGGAGAGGGATGCCGCTACTACTAAATTACAGGCTTCTGAGGCCCGGGTGAGGAGGTTTGAGGAGGATGAGGGGATGATGGATGATATGCTCCAGGATATGTACTTCCGCACTTGGAGGCAGGGCGATCTATCCTGGATGGATGATTATCCCCGGATTATGGCTAAGATATATCTTCGGGCGTTGGAGGAGGCCAGGGTCGATGCGGGTAAGAAAGGTGGAGCGGCTTTTAGCTTGGAGGCGGTTACTGCTCGGTTTTCGAAGGAGGAGCAGGCGGCAGTGAAGGAGGGGATGAGGTTGCTCGCTGCGGAGGAAGCGGGCGTGCACTTGGAGGACGAGGATCAAGCGGCGGACGCTGGTGAGTTTCTCCTCCGTTTTTCTTTTTAGGCACTCATAACCTAATTGTTTATTGTCGACGAGTATTAATGGATCTTTCTCCTGAATTTGACAGGTGGGACCTCTGGTCAACATGCTGGGAGCTCCGATCCTGCGGCCAAATAGGTTCGGAGAGTTGGTAGGATGAGGGCGAAGTGTGGATGCCGCTGGTCCTTTATCTCGATTCAGTTTCTTTTCGGTTTCTTTTCATTGCTGTTTTATGTTAGTCCAAGACATTGATGTGGTTGTAATAATATTGTCTGTGATGAATGACTTTATGTAATTATGTCGTGATATCAGATAACTTTTGTGTAATTTCATAACATGTGCTAATTTCTTCATGCTGGAGTGTTATTACTATTCTGTTGTGCTGTGTAAGAGATATAGTTGTGTATGTGCATGTGATTTAGTTATATTTAATGCCAAGTTTTGCTCGAAACATAACTTCATGCTTTGTAATTAATGTTAGTGCGATGTATGAATAAGCTATAGCTACATTTTCTGTGTACAAAAGAGAAGAGTACCGCCCTTCATGTTTCAGTTGCAGGGGGCAGCCTCGGGTGTTTTGTGTAACTGATTATGGATGCAGTTGAATGCTTCGTCATTCGGTTGATCGGCTCTGATTCTCATGAGCAAGTGTTTACCACTCGGTGTCCTGTACTTTAGAAATCGTTACACAGGATAGGAGTAAAGCGTTTAAATGGAATGGAAATATAGGAAAAGAAAAAACTTCCAGTCACGGAAGGTCGTGATATGCTTAAGTTCGTGGCATACGGGCTTTGTAGTCACTTTCCCTAGCTGTGGGTCTTGGAGACATATTTCACCCATCTTACGCCTACTGCGGGGAGTTTTCTTTTTTGCCACAGCCGCACTTAAGACACACCGGGGCCGATCGCGCACAGTAACTACCCAGGCCATTATGGCTCGTAATCGAGGGTATTATTCGATTTACTATGGCCGGCTAGCGTGGGGGGCCGATCGTCAACCGTGAACTGCCCCTGGCTGGCCACACCTTATGTTGGGGCTTATAATCGGTTCACAGTTGCCGGCGAGCCGAATCCCTGTAACGAGCTGCCATCGGCTATAGTCGGCCGTTATGATGACCTTTACTCGACTCGTTACAGTCGGCTTTAAGGGCCGAGGTGCAATGAGTTAACTCGTGATAGAGGGATACCGGAGCGAAAGTGTCTCATTGGCGAGGGCATAGGAGCGCAGCGTACCTGTTAGGTTTTGTCCAGATGAGGCCGTGCCGTGATACGACTTGAATGGGAGTTCAATTGCGCAGGATTTTGTTCAACAGAAAAGGATACAGTTAACAAGCAGCCAGGATATAAAGCAACAAGTTAAAAAGAGACAAGCTTTTTAAAGTGGTTCGGCACGAAAATGCCTACATCCACTGATTCTCTTTGTTAATTCACTTCATATGGGCAATACAAGTTAAGAAAATTATCGACGGAGGTGTTGGATGTTCCATGCCCTCTGGAACACCTCTCTGTCCACTGTTGACAAAATATAAGCTCCGTTGTGGAGATCTTTATGAATTACATATGGTCCGTCCCAGATGGGGTCCAGTGCCCCGGGGCGCGGAAAGATTCGTTTGAGGACAAGATCTCCTTCTTGTAAACTGCGATGCTTGACTTTGGAGTTGTACTGGGCTGCCACTTTTCGTTTGTGAGCTGCTACCTTGCGTGCTGCATTGTTTCTCCTTTCCTCAATCAGATCCAAAGACATGAGGAGGAGTTCTTCGTTTTCTTCTGGATTGTAATGGATCCTACGGTGGGAAGGCACAATAGTCTCAACTGGGAGCATTGCCTCCGATCCATATGCCAAAGAGAAAGGAGTATGCCCTGTTGATGTTCTGAAACATGTGCAGTAGGCCCAAAGTGCCGTAGGAAGTTCATCCACCCAAGCGCCCTTCGACTTTTCAAGTTTCTTCTTGATCAGAGTTTTGAGGATTTTGTTGACAGCTTCGACTTGGCCGTTGGCCTGGGGATAAGCCACAGATGAGAAGCTTTTGTGAATTCCGTGTTCTTGGCACCAGTCGGCGAATTCCTCGCTGTCAAACTGAAGTCCATTGTCTGATATGATTTTGAGTGGGACTCCGTACCTGCTTAGAACGTTTTTGATCAAGAAGTTAATGACTTTTGCTGAAGATGTCTTGTTTAGAGGTTCCGCTTCCACCCATTTGGTGAAATAGTCAACTGCCACTATAGCATATTTGGCCCCGCCTCGGCCCATCGGCAGTTCGCCGATTAAGTCAATTCCCCATACTGCAAAGGGCCAAGGGCTGGTCATTTGAGTAATCTCATTCGTTGGCAGTCGAGGAATCTTAGCAAACTTCTGACATCTATCACATTTTCTGACGAAGTCCAAGGCGTCTTTGTTTAAGGTGGGCCAGAAATATCCGTATCGGAGTATCTTCTTTGCTAAGGTCTGTCCCTCAGTGTGGTCTCCGCAGCTTCCTTGATGGATGTTGGATAGGATTTCTTTGGCTTCCCTTCCGGCGACGCACCTTAATAAGGGGTTAGAGAAGCCGGGCCGATAGAGGATTCCTTCTTGTATTGTGTAGCGGGAAGCTTTCCTCAAGATTTTCCTTACTTCATTACGCCCGTCGGGTAGTGTGCCACTTTGTAAGTATTTTCGGACGGGAGTCATCCAAGTTTCTTCTTCGGTTGCGGCTATCAGATTCACTTGCTCGAAACTCGAAGTTAGTTGCTTTGAGATGGCTTCTGTTCCGGAGATGGCGCCGCTTTCCATGCTAGCTTGCTTTGCCAGTTCGTCGGCCTCTTGGTTCTCTTCTCGAGGAATGTGTTTGATTAAATAGTGGTCCAATTAATTGAGCAGTAGCTTGGTCATCTTTAGATATGCTGCGAGTCGTTCTCCTCGGGTCTGAAACTCTCCTAGTATTTGATTTACAATGAGTTAGGAATCACTATAAAGACATAAAGAACAGACTCCAATTTCTAAGGCAAGCTCTAAGCCTGCTATCACCGCTTCATATTCTGCATCGTTGTTGGTGGCGGTGAACTCCAGCCTCAGAGCATAGTGTAACTTCCTTCCCCTGGGAGCGATTATCACAACACCTGCCCCCGAGCCTTGTTCATTTGACGCTCCATCCACGAAGAGATTCCATTTGGTGTCCTTTGTTATTTCAGACTGCTTCTTGCCTTCGTCGCTAGTGAATTCAGCAATGAAGTCGGCCATGGCTTGTCCCTTAATGGCGGTGCGGGGATGGTAGGTGATATCGTATTGACTTAATTCGATGCACCATTTGAGTAGTCGCCCAGAAGTGTCGGCGAGATGAAGTACCTGCCTTAGCGGTTGATCGGTTAGAACTCTGATGGAATGAGATTGGAAGTAGTGTCGAAGTTTCCGTGATGTGATCAGTAAGCAGTATGCTAGTTTCTCGAGCTTGGGATACCGGGCTTCTGCCCTCGTGAACCTTTTGCTTATGAAGTACACAGGTCGTTGTGTGCGGTTCTCTTCTCTTACCAAAGCGGCGCTTAGAGCATGGGATGACACAGCAAGGTATAGGCACAGCTCTTCGCCATCGTTCGGGGTTGAAAGCACTGGTGGCCGCTGGAGGTGTTCGATTAGGTTAAGGAAAGCTGTCGAGCATTCGTCAGTCCATTCGAATTTTCCTTTGTCTTTCTTCAGGGCCTCGAAGAAAGGGATGCACTTGTCAGTCGCTTTAGAGATGAATCGGCTTAGGGCGGCCACCTTCCCGTTTAGGCTTTGCATTTCTCTACGAGTGGATGGTATCTTGATGTCTTGCAAGGCCCGGACTTGTTCGGGGTTTGCTTCGATCCCCTTGGCATGGACGATGAATCCCAAGAACTTTCCTGATGACACTCCGAAGGAGCACTTTAGAGGATTCAGCTTCATTCCATATCGGCGGAGTACTTGGAACATCTCGTCCAGGTGGCTTATATGATCACTAGATTTCTTCGATTTAACTAGCATGTCATCCACATAGACTTCCATAGTCCGTCCTATCAGTTCTGCAAACATCTTGTTGACTAGGCGCTGGTAAGTGGCTCCTGCGTTCTTAAGTCCGAAAGGCATCACTTTGTAGCAATACAGTCCCCGGTCCGTGATGAAACTAGTGTGGTCCTGATCGGGGGCGTGCATAGGGATTTGGTTATATCCTGAGTAGGCGTCCATGAAGGATAAGAGTTCGTGTCCGGCGGTGCTGTCCACAAGTTGGTCGATTCGGGGAAGTGGGAAGCAGTCCTTTGGGCAAGCATCATTTAGGTTGGAGAAGTCTATGCATGTTCGCCACTTCCCATTAGCTTTCTTTACCAGCACCGGGTTAGCGATCCATTCGGGGTAGATGGCTTTTCGTATGAAGTTGTTGGCGAGTAGGTTCTTTAGTCTTCTTCGAGGGCCGCTGATCGTTCTACCCCCATACTTCTCTTCTTCTGCTTTACTGGCACCTTGGTAGGGTCTATGTTTAGTGCGTGGCATGCTATGTCCGGAGAGATCCCTGTCATATCAGCGTGCGTCCATGCAAATACGTCCGAGTTGTGGCGAAGGAAATCGATAAGTTGGTCCTTCAATTCTGCTTTCAATTGAGATCTGATTCTTAGTAGTCTACTTGAGTCTTGTTTGTCTATAGATACAAATTCCATAGCCTCTGCAGGCTCGGCGGTGGCCTCCTCCTCTTTATCCCTGGGGTCTAATTCATTAAAGGGATCACTGGTATATCAAAGAGGAGGGGCCTTCTTTAGTTGCTATGCTTCCAAGCTTTTCTTGCAGAGAGTAATCGGGCAGGGTCTTGATCTCCTTCTACTTCTTCCACTCCATTATCCGTTGGGAACTTCATCTTCAGGCACCATGGGGCGAGGACAATTTGGAAGTCGGATAAGGCGGGTCTTCCTAAAAAGGCATTGTAGGCTGAGTGGTTGTCTATTAGCACGAATGTCTGTTTCCGAACGGCGGAGAGGGGATGACTTCCCAATTCAACAAAGAGATCCAATTGCCCGAGGGGCATCTTTGCTTCTCCCGTGAAACCGTGTAGTGGTTTGTTGCAGGGAGACACATCCTTCATTGACAGTTTCATTTTGTCGAAGGCATGCTTGAATAGAATGTTCACTGAGCTTCCAGTGTCTACTAGGATCCGAAAAAATTCAGCTGGACCGAACCAGGCAGAGATGACCATCGGATCCATGTGTGGGTATTGCCTACCCTCCAGATCACGCCTGTTGAATGTGACGTCTTCATTCTCTTTCCGCTTCGGCTGGCGTTCTTCCACGACAGAATTGATGCTGTCTCCGTTGCTTCTGAGTGAGTTTCCATACCTTTTGATTTCTGCCCAGCTCTTGTCGGCGATGTGTGGCCCTCCGGATATTGTATGGACCACTATCTTTTCTTGACTGGAACCGCTGGTGTTGTGATTTCCTTTGCCTGTCTCTGGATGGAGTTGTCCTGGGTTTTTCTTGGCAGGAGTCGAAGTCCTGTCCCGATCCTTCACATAGCGTTCCAGCTTCTTCCTCCTGATGTGTTCTTCAATTAGGTCTCGCAGATGGCGGCATTCGTTGGTATCGTGCCCATGAGACTCGTGGAAATGGCAGAATTTTCCGAACTGGATTGCGCGATCTGACTCTTTCTTGTATGGGGGGCGCTTGTAGGTAAGTTCGTCCTGGGTGGCCAGGAAGATGTTTTCAACTGTATCATTCAAGGGGGTGTAAGCGTCGAATCTCGGTCCAGGTCGATATAGGCGTTTTTCCCCCTTCTTGCCCCCAGCATTGTCTCTAGAGTCACTTCTTCGAACGTCCTTTGCTGAAGTAGATGTGCCACCATGGGCTGCCTTAGCTTGTGGTCCTGTCTGCCTTTCAGTGGCAGCTTCTTCGAGTCTCATGTATTTCCCAGCTTCATGGAAGAAATCGGGCAGGGTAGCTGGTTTTTCTTTAGTTAGTCTTCTAGCAAACTTGGTATCTGGGTGCACACCACTACAGAGGGCCATTAGGGTGAGTTTCTCATCAGCATCTTGGACTGCAGCCGCTGCGGCATTGAATCGGGTAAGGTATTGTTGTAGTGTCTCTCCGGGTTTCTGCTTGACGTTAGATAAGGAATAGGCATCTTTTGGTTGTTCCACGTGAATGCGGAACTGGCTAATGAATTTCTCTTTCAGCATTTCCCATGAGCTAATGGATCCTTGAGGTAGGTGGCAGAACCAGGAGGTAGCTAGGTCTACCAGGAACAGTGGAAAACATTTGCACAACACTCCTTCCGTTGCTCCGCTCATGAGCATATGCTATGTGTATCTTTGCAGGTGTATGATGGGGTCGGAAGTTCCCTTGTATGGTTCCATCGTTGGCATTTTCCATTCCCGAGGGGGTAATGGCAATTTCAATGTCGCGAGTGAAGGGGCTGGTTACCCTAGCGCCTATCCCTCGGTCTCTTTGTTCTCGTTGGACGCATTCCCTGAATAGCCGTGCCATTCTCTCATCAGAATTTGGAGCGGATAGAAATGAGCTTGGTTCCTCCTGTGGAACGGACCCTGTCCAGATGACCTGTAGGGATGGTATAGTCTATCACTTCTGACGTTATCCAATGGCTGTCTTCGGCTGTTCGGATGCATGCTAGGACCAGCTGCAGTTGCCCCCTCCCTTGATCTTCCCCTATGGGGTTCTGCTTCGGGTACTTCCATGGGGACAACTTCGGGCTGGATCCTGGCTCAGCTCCGTTCAGCAAGGTTTCTATGGTTAGATGGCATGACCGGCTCAGCTACATCCGACCCTCGCCTGGCGCCTCCCCCGTCGGGTTCGGTTCCAAGCGCTTCCTCGAGTCGGAGTTCGGGCTGAGTCCGGGCTCGGCCCCTACCATTGTCGTTTCTGTTGATAGCTTCTTCGAAGAAGGAAGACCTTTGTTGTCTCCGAGATCCTCCAGATTGGGACTCACCCCATGATTCAGTGTTGCGGTTGGATTCTTTAGCATCCCTTAAGCGTGACATGAGTTGGTCCACCAAAGCTTCTTGTTGGGATGTGAAACGGTTAGTCACTTCAACCACAACTCTATCTAGATCTGCCCTAGTAATTGCTGCCGGTTGTTCCACGGCAGGAGTCGTTGGATTTGCTTGTCCTTCATTTGGTACTGATGCTGGGATGGGATGATTCTCTTGATCTGCGACTGCCGGATCCGGAAGACTGCTAGTCGCGGTGTTCTTTCCCTTGTTGGCGTCTTTTCTCGGCCTGGAAGTCATGTTTCCCAGGCAATGAAGGGTGCTATTGGGAAAGAAGGTTGAGTGAGGGAAGCTGAAACTTCGAGTTCCAAGAAGCTCTCAATGAAAGCACCAAAAATGTTTGCGAAAAAAATGGGCAAACACCTCCAATCCGTATGATTTAGTTGATTTTATGTTATTCTTAGTGATTTGGGTGATTTATGCAAATATGGAAAAAGCAGGGGCTAAATTGTAAAAAGACACACAGATTTATAGTGGTTCGGCCAGAACGTGCCTACGTCCACTTTATATGTTATTCTCCTTTTTCTTTCAGATTACAAGTACAAAGTTTTGTATACAAGTATATGAAAGTTGTTTGAAAGTTCCTTCCTTGCTTGAGCTCTCAAACTTGTCCGCCATTGTTGTACCCCTGCCCCTCTATTTATAGAGTGAGGTTGGGGGCAGGGGTCTTGGATGTATATAGCTGCTGGTGGGCCCGGGCTGGAGCAATCTGGCCTGGCAGCGTTCTGGTTCGGCGGGGCTCTGGTTCGGTGGTAGAGGAGAGGAGTGTTGATTCGGTAAGGATGCGGTCCGGTGTTATGTTCTAGCCGTTAGTGGGTTGTTGGAGCTGTGGTTCGGTAGCGAGTGGGTGGTTTGGTATTGACCTCGTTCGGTGGAAGGAGATGTAGACCGGTAGTGAATGGATCGATAGTTGTTGGAGGCGCGTGCTTGGTTCGGCAATGCCTGGGGGAGTCTTTGGACCGGCAGAGGGAAAGAGGCTGTTGGCTACCGAATGAGTTCTGCCGAATGACTTTGTGCTTGTATTGCCGAATGAGGTTTCATTTGTGAATGCCGAATGGGCTTTGGGCTAGATGGACTTTTATACTTGAATTGAGCCTCGTGTTTGCCGAATGAAGTGGATATTGCGAACCCGGGCGAAACTGACGCTTCTTGGTCTCGAGATCTTCTGGGTGAGAATTCGCCCAACAAATTTAAATATAGCATTGTTAGTCGGAATTTTGGGTCCGAAATGTAACATTTTGCAAACTGTTGAATTGGGACTCGAAACCACTTCCATTGAGTTCAAAATGGCGTTTACGATCTTTTTGAGTATAAACTTCGATATGTTTGGAGTTAGTAGAATTTTGTTACTTTTTCTATTTGGGCTTTGGGTTTGGGTTCAGCCTACTATCCTAACTTAATACCCTAACTCATTAACTCTTCTTCCATTCACTAATTTTCATTTCCTATACTCTAGCTCAACTGAAAATGGGGGAAAAGAATGGGAAATAGAAGCTCCAAGCCCTAGTTTCCTTTGCAAACACAAATTCTTGCTCCATAATTCAAGAGAAGCTATCAGTAAGCATCCTCTTCTTCTTCTCCAACTCTTTCTCTCTTAAATTTCAGAAATTCCTAAACCTAACTTAGGAAATGGTTCTCTTTTAAGCTTAGATTCAAGCTCCTTGGGTTGGAATTGAAGAGTGGTTGTTCTTGCCTTGCTCTATAGCTTCTTCTTCTTTGTTTTTGAGTTAAAAAGGTGAGTTTTGAACTCACATCTACTTCTCTTGATATCATTGATGTTAGGTATGACTCCTAACACTCATTTAAGATCATTCGCTTTTGGTTAGAATTGATTTGGTGAACATTTTAATTTTTGGTGTTTTGAAGTCAAAAATTCTAAAAATCATAGCTTTGATGTTTTGATCTTGTTTTTGGAGGTGTATAAAAGAGCCAATAGGGCTGGGTTGTCGATTGGCATAAACCCTTAGCGCCATTGCTCGTTCGGTTGCAATTTGGAAGAGTTTGCTCTTCATTTGATAGGCTAAAAAACAGCCCCAGTGCCAGTCAGTCGACTGACCGTAGCAATTAGTCGACTGACTGTAGCAAATGATTGTTCCTGGGACTGTCTGCAGAGGTTGGGAGTCTCCGTTTCCTGCAATCAGTCGACTGGCCTCTGTAATTAGTCGACTGACTACAAGAGATGAAGCTTCCAAGTTTCTGGATCAATCGACTGGCCTCTGTTGTCAGTCGACTGACCTGCTTGTTTTTGTCTATTTTTGCCTATTTTGCTTGGTTTCCAAATTTAATCGTTTCGTGTTGATTCTAATTAGTTGTTATCACATTTTTGGACTTTGATGATTCCTTTTCGATTTCATACAAGAGTTTTTATAAAATATCTTTTCAAATTGTACTAAAAGCTCGTTTCTTCAATTTTTAATTTCTATTTAAAACGAACTCACACAATTTTGCACTTCGAGCGAAGGGGGAGGAGAATTAAATGATTAGATAAAACGCGTGCTATGAACACGTGCGTTCATCATTTCAGTTAATTCCTAATCTATTCGTTTGATTATTTTGACCTTTGGGTTTGGTTTACCAATGAGATGAGGTAAACTTTGTACTGCTTTGAGTGTGAAATTGACTAACGGATAGTAAGCCGTTTAGTGCGAGCGTGTGGTATGGGACTCACGTTAACATTTTTCGAGTTCCTACCGAGGAGTTTGTGACACATATTGCCAGTTAGGGATGTCCAGTACCGGGCCTCCGGACCTTCCACACTACGGTTTGTTGCCTTCGGGTTTGTACCTTTGGGTTTGTATTCCTATAGTATCGCTTTTGGAGTTGGTCCTTCGTCACCGCTCGAGAGATATTTGGGTTTGTGCCTTCAGGCTTGTGGATCCTTGTTTATACAGTACCGAGCACGTGAATTTTCTTTTGTTTCTTTGATATTTATATTCCCTAGCGTATCGCTTTTCGGTGTTGGTCTTTTGAACCACACGATATATGGCGGTTACCTTGTAGAACTTGTGTTACCTTCATTGGTATTTGTTATTTGCCTTGTTGGCTTGATTTGAGATATTCATATCCTTTGTTATTTGAGTTGCCGATGACATGAGGCTTGTTATGATTCATCTTTTGTTGATGATTGAGTTATCTCTGTTAGAGATATTTGTTATACTTTATGACCTTGCAGGTTCATTATTTTCAGTTTATCTAACTGATTTGTTTAGCTAGACCGACCCGTGTATTTTATACTCGGGTCAAACCGAGATGTTTCTTGTTAGGTACATTTGGACTTAGCCTATTTTGCTTCTGCATAGACTATTCCGCTAGCTCCTTTTTGTTGTAGCTTTTTGTGTAGTCCCTTTTGGTTGTAACTCTGATATGTATTCTTTTGGACTCGCCTGTATATTGTGGTTTGCTATACCACTTGCCATGTATCATTTCGTATACTACGTTATGTCTCTGTATATGTGTATGTGATGGTCTAATGTTCTGTGATGTATATTAAATTTGAGTTGTTTTATTCTGTTCTGATAAATCCTCCAGCCACTATAGTTTTGTTTTAAGTATTTATTGGATATGCCGATCTGCTTGGTATGGCAATTGTCGATGTATTCAATAAATAGTTAAGGCAAGGCTACAGATGGTCGCTCCTATCCAACTCTATTCTCCGCATTAGCAGACGGTATTTTCTAATAATACTCTTTGCTAATTTGGGTCTCGGAGTCGGACGTCACTGAAATTCTATTAGAATTGGGCTATTGTATTTGTTCAGAATATAACTTTGGAATATTTTGAAAATGGAGTAATTCGAATTGATATTTGAACATGGATTGAAAATGAGATGAAACTCAATAGTTATTGAAACTTAAAATTTAAGGTTTGAAATTTGGGTGTTGATTTGGAAATTGAAATTTGGTCCAAATGGGTTGAGATGAAATGAATAGTTTAATTTGATATAAAATCCAAATTCATATTTTAATACAAACTGTTTTAAAAATATATTATTTTAATATTTCTAATTATTAAGATTTTCAAATTTATTAAACTATTTAACCAATATTAACTATATAAATTATTTTAATCTATTTTAAACCAATGTAATTTACTTTGAACAAATTAAACCATTTTAATTCATTTTAAATCTAACTAATCTATTTTAAAGCTATTTTAGAGTATTTAACTATTTATAACTATTTCAACTATTTATAATTATTTAAACTTTTTATAAATTTCCAGACTAAGTTAAGTGGAAGTGTTTAAATTCAATTCTTTGGTTTAAAAGGGAATAAGGTTAAATGATGTTATGACCTAAGTTGGATTTAAATGTTATAATAAATTGAAAATAATGATTTTGAAGAAAGGATTTAACCTATTTTGGAAATATGATTTTGGAAGAAATTATGACTTTTGAAAGGAAATATAATTCCGAACTATGATTTGAAAGTGAATATGATTTTAAAGTGAATATGATTTCATAGTGATATGATTTGAAAGTGAATACGATTTGAAAGTGGCTATGATTTCAAAGTAAATATGATTTGAAAGTGCATATGATTTGAAAGTGGATACGATTTAAAAGTGAATAGGATTTGAAAGTGAATATGATTTGAAAGTGATATGGTTTGAGAATATGATATTTTGATATCAATTGTGAATTGACTTTTGAAATGTAAAAGAACCATCCGGTGCGTAATAAGCGATTGATTGTTAAAGAGATCGGGATCGAATATTGTCATACTCTCTACCAATACTGAAAATCACTTTAACAATTGTGTATGCGGTGGAGATTTTAGAATGAAGTAGGATGGTTGGCGACGATCCTATATGAGGTATGACGTGACCCTGACTCCCGTGAGTCAGCTTAGATGTGACTAAAACAGGAGCAATTGACGGGCCAAGTGAGATCATTCCTTCGATCGGGCACATTCCTTCGATACTATATTCTAATTTTGTGATTGATTTGGTGGCCACCCTTGATTTTTGATTTGGGAGTGTGTTTCGAGGTGGACGGTAGCTGCGGCTATGCCTTACCACCAGCCTGGATGTGTAATTGGTATATCTACCCTGGCATTGCCTAGTTGTGCTGTGTTCACATGCCCTAGCGCGCCTTCTACGAGTTTGTTTTGTACCATACTTATGGAGTGACCTCTGGTAAGCCCAATTTACGGAAAGTTACGGTACTATATAGACTATGGGAATATATAAAAATGTGTTAATGGGGACATGGATAATGCCTTAATGCTATTTTAATAGTTTACTTTACTTTAGACATATTATAATAGCGTATTGTACTACATAGTAGATAGTTTAATGGATCCTTAGGAGATGTGAATCTCGAACATCTCTTAAGTTACTGCACTCACGTTAGACACTGGATATGAGATGTCAAACCCCGTAAACATCTCCGACACCGTTCCACTCATATTTATTTATCGATGATTTTACTTACATAAGATCTTTTAGTTTTGACTCTAGTGTTTTGTCTTTTCAATTAGCTTGCGTCAGCCTAAGCATTTTAGGATTTGAAGACCTTATTTTTGGGGGCGAAGACGAAGATTGTATTATTATTATTTACTATATTGTTCCACTGCATTATACTGTTCCGCTGCATATTTATTATTCTCTGGTATGTGTAACTCTGATTTTTTATTGTACTATAATCAAATGTTTTGTAAACAGCTTCATGAGCTGTTATTTGATTATTATATTTTGTTATCCCGCTATGAGATTCTGTTTTTTTTCTTTCTCTGTTTTTTTCTTATTCACCCCAATAACAATCTGCCATTCTGTATGGTTTGAATTGGCGCATACGTCTGCTTAAATGTACAAAAAGGGGGTGTTACAGAATATTTGGGAAGTGATTTAATTAATAAAAGATTAATTAAGGGCATAATGATTGCTTATGGTGCTAAATATTTATTGTTGCTTTGATAGTTAAATAACTGATTATCAAAATTTGGCCATTTTAGTTCCTTGACTTGATGTGGGAACTGTTTAGTCGTACATTTCGTACATAGCCATCTGTGTAGGCTTGATTACGTTTGTGTTGAGGATGTTGATTCGTGTAGTGCGGAGTATTACTCCAATCTATCGAGTTTCCTTCTAGGCTGAAGGATAGCAAGTTGAAAGTTGGAGACATGATAAGTCTATGAGACCTAGTTTCTGTGTGAGGTTGAGAAACGCTTTTGCATTGTTGGTGCGAAGAGATCGGGATCAGATTTATCTAAAAACCACTCCGGGCCAACAAATATGTGTTCGATTGTGCAGGTTGTGATGATATTGATAGTTAGGATTTTCATAGTGGAGATCTGCTTATTGATCGTTTGGGGTTAAAATCTCAATATACATATAGTAGCAGTAGTCTCTTCGTTATGAAATATCTATGGCAAGGACTATTCACTACTAATCCTAGGGATTTCCCGACAAGATGTGGCAGGACAGTACACAACATGTATGGATGGACGAGTGTCTGAATTGCATTTCTAAGATTAGGTGCATTGGTTTTTACAAACGTACATCAATGATGGCGAAGATAGCAACTTCTCTTAGCTTAACACCCTCCTTGAGACATACGAGCTCAAGGGTTGTATTTTTGTGGAAGGGAATGAGTAATCAACGGGAATGGAAATGTGGCATTCAAAGTGATGTGATATGTGATATGTGAAAGGTAATCGTTACCTCATGCTTCATCAACCGAAAATGACCCAAACAGTGTTAGATGCGGCAGGGCTAAGTGGGTCATTCCCAAGTTGGATATGATCATCTCCTTCTAGATATATTTCTTCTCGCTATGACGCTCGGGATGTAAATTATTATGGTTTGTATGATATGAGGGCCCTCGGAAAGGTCGGTAACGACTGAGGGATGACATATTCGGTACTACCTAGTTACAAAGGTAGGCCAGTCTTATGTTGGTAGAGTGAAGATGTTCTATGCCTCAGGACATCCATCTAGTGTTGTACCCATCGGAATGTAGTTCCTTCACCTGGTCATTTGTATGAAAATCCAAACTCCACTACGTGTCTGCCATTATGTTTGTAGAGCCTAGTATGCTGGAATTTAATAATGGTAAATTTTTTGGCTATTTTAATATTATTTGTGCCATAGACACTATTATAATATAAGATGATTTGATATGAAATGTTTTGGTTATCGTAAGGTAAAAACATGTTCGTGTTTATGTGTGGGCGTGCCTTACAAGATACTTTTGTTTTGAAAGGAAAAGTTTGGTAATTTAATATATTCATTTAAGTGTGTTTCTCATGCTGGTTTACCATAATGATCCGGACGTTCTTCCCTTTCAATGCTCGAGTCAGACCGAGTATATTTAAAGGTTCAGATTTGGTGCTTTTGGAGCCTCAGCAGCCGAGCTGGAGATCTTCATTTTCTTATACATGTATTTGTTTATTATCTATTGCATTATTGTTTGATATTATCGGCAAACGTAAGGACAGGTTATTATAACTGTCCGTGTTGATGATTAGTGCTTGATTGTTGAACTCTGATTGATGTATGTGTATACAGTTTCTGTTTTGTAAAGATCATTGATATGATATTATATATTTTCTACTGTGATGTGAGATTTTGTATTGTTCTGTTTTGTTTTCTCTTCTCTCTTTCTTTTCTTCTCTTCTTCTCTCTTCTTTTCTTTCTCATGACTTTCCGCCAGTATGTGCTTTTTGGGTCGGACATGTGTGGTTTATTGTCGATTCAAAGGGTACAGATTTGTGAGTCGTCACAACTCTCAGGCGAGAACCTCATGTCCGAAGGTAGGTGTAGCCAAGCACGCTCATCAGGGTCCCAAACAATAATATTATAGGTAGGACCATCACTCAAAGGATCAACAGAATCATCCATGACCAGGTTAATAATAGGTGGAAGTATAGTAGAAGGAGCAACATGAATAATGTCAACAGGTGGAAGGGCAGGCATATCTGGGGCAGCTTTCAGAACCCATTTCCTAATAAGAGGTCTAGGAAGTGTGACCCACAAGGACACAGGAGCAACAGCTGTCCCACATGCACAAGAATTAGTGGAATGACCAAAAGACTGACAGGACATACAAATATCCGGCTTCTAGCTGTAGCATACAAGAATCTCGGCTTCATGACCATTCGGAAGACGAACCCGAAGAGAAGAAGGTAAGTGTTTGGTAGGGTTATCTCAATTAAGGCTTTAGCATAAACTGGTCTCTTCGTTGCCACTGTGTTTGCATCATAACATATGACCTTGCCAATAACGCCGGCCAGCCAGTCAATACCGATTAAAGGCTGAAGCACTGAAGGAATACGAGAAAGATGGGCCCAGAAGGGAATAGATAATACCTTCTTAACCGCCCTGTCAACCGATGGATTCAAGGAAGTGATAATGAAAGCCTTTCCAACAATTAGAATCGGATCAGATTCTAGGATACAGTCTCTCTCATCATAATGGGAGAACTTGAAATAGTCATAGCATTATCAAAATGCACATTATGACCTCCTTTGGGCTTCCATACTTGAATGCATCTCGCTTTAACAAATTGATAGTCCGGTTTGGAATCCAAGAAAAAAACCAACCAAGTAGTCCTTCCAATAGTCCATGTCCGCTTGAATTACTTCGGAAGGAGGAGCCATGGCTCCTTCAAGCTCAACATTCTCAAACATTCTTGGGGAATGAGCACCCGCGTTGCTGGGCAGCGTAGTAAATAGTGAAGTCCATTTTGTCGGCACATCTGGTGGAGAAGTAGGGGTAGTAGGAAAAACGTAGACTGGCTAAATGCGTCTGCAGATTCACAGACATTTTCATAAGCAGTTCTAGGGCATTCACATTGTTTTAAATTGTCAGCTTCGACAGGAAGAACAACCACCACATTCTCAATGGGTTCAACAGTAAGATACTCTACATTATCTCCATACAACAATCATTAACCATTATCATCAGAGAACCCAAAAGTAGGTACACAATTTTTAGACCATTGCTTAGTTGCACGACTAGCCGCAGCGCCAAGCAAAGGCGACAGAGGGGAACTCAATACTGGAATGGAAATACCTGAGATCGACAGGCATACAGAAGACTAGGGAATTGTGTTCGGTAGGGCAGGAGCAGATTTAGAGTTGATCGAAGGAATAAGTTCCAATACATTTTCACTTAGGGGACCTGGAATGCCATGCGATGGATGAGAGGCCTGTTTGAAAGGCAACGGAACGACAGCTAAAGGACGTTGCAGAGGCAGTATAGGGTTTGATTGAGAAAAATTCTTACCTGATCTGGTCTCCGAACTCAACACGGAAAGGGCTGGCGATGGAAGCTTCTTAGGACGAGGCATCACTACCAAGAAAGAAGAAAGGAACAGTGAAAAGGTCGGCGACGAAGTAAGTTACGAAAGCAAAAAAACCGCCAGATTCGAAAGCCAAAAATTCGTAGATTAGGTCACGTTTTCAATACTTCGATTAAGAACTTGAACCTCTTTTTAAATAATTAATTACAAGTTTAATCCTTTATTAAATCATAATTAAATATTAATTAATTCTTAATTTAAATATTAATTAAGAAATAATTAACCTTTAATAAATAATTTGTTATAAATCAAACCCTTAATTAATTTATAGTTGGAATAATTAAACATTTACTTAATAATTAATTAATAATTAATCCTATACCTGATTAATAATTAACTGAAAGTAAATCATACACTTAATTAATATTTAATTAAAAATTAATCTTACTTAATTAAAGATTAATTTAAAATTAATGTCACTTTTAAAAGATAATTAATTAGTAATTAATCTCCACTTAATTAGTAAACCTTGTTTATTAATTATTAATTAGCAAACTTAATAAATAATTAGTTAATTAATAAGTCCTTAATTAATTTCTTGATCATTATTAATAAGTTTTTTAAAACATATCGCAAGTGTTTTAAGTATAAATACTTGACTTGTAAAAAGTGAACTTTTTAGCGAAACTGCATCCATAGCGACCATCGCTGCATGGATTATAACTGAAAAACTTGTCTTGGATTTCGAAACATAACTCATGGAAGCTTGCTAACTTTTTCAAACATAAATTAAGAGTTTTTTAAAAATAAAACAAAGTTTTAAACTTTAAAACTCTTTTGATTTTTGAAAACAACTTATCAAATTGTTTACATAAGGATTCCACGTCATCAAACCATACAAAATGCTAACTTTCTTAACATACTCTCACATACTACTGTCCATAGCATATGAAATCATATCAAAACCACAAACACATGCAAAGATCTAAACTTTACAACCATAACAACACTTTTAGACATTATTTCAAGTCTACTGCAAATTCACGTACAAAGACATATATAATCGCAACCAATCGATACAACTGACCAATAATCAAGCAATTTCATATGTAAATACTAAACATAAAATAAAGATATAATTTTTTTTCAAAATGATATGAGTTTTACTCACCAAAGCTATGAAAGAAAAATAAATATTTTCTATAACTTGAAAAGAGCCTAGATCTTTGCTTCCTTTTTATAAAAACTTGATTTTTAGCCAAGAGAAGGACAAGTAGGCTCGGCCAAAGGCCTTTAGCTCGGTTAAAGGGTGGATTTGGGCATGACATCGGGGTATATGGTGGGTTTAGGACTTGTTTTGAGAAGAAAAGATGGTAGGAATTAGAAAGAAGTGACTTTTAAGAATTTTAAGAGTTTAAAATGGAAAAAGAAGTGATCTTTTGAACTTTAAAAATATGAAAACCATTAAAAAATTTGAGAGCCTAAGGAAGAAGAAGATGGAAATTTGAAAAGTAGAAATTGAAATGAGAATAGAGAGAGATAAATTCAAAATTAGTTTTATAGAAAATGAAGTAAGAAAAATTACCTAAATGCCCCCTTAGGTGCATACCCTCCAAATAAATGATGCAATATCATCACACATCTCCACCTTTACCTTGTAATAAACGTTGGTTCAAGGGTGCACCCCTTTTATCAATGTGTAACGCATGGATTTGTACCATGATATCATAAAATGTGACTCAATATCTTTTCATTTCTTTTATTTATTTCTTTCTTTTAAAAATGATCGCATCACTCTTACTTCTTAAGTACACTTATATTTGCATTTTTATCACCCTTAATTAAGTACACATTATTTATTTAAGTATTTAAGTGTGCTAGAATGTTACCACTTTTTAAACCACCTTTTTCATGGTGAAAATCAGGATTTTGAAAAAAGCTTTTCGCCTACATTTTCTTTGAACTAATTATTTTTGTAAACATATTTTGAAAATCATTTCACCGTCGCCGGTTAATATTTAGAAGGGGTACTTTTGAGTTATAAAATCCATCTATTAATTATTTAGAAATATATCAATTATCCATATTTAAAGTGGTAAAATGGGTCATCACATTCTTCCAACCTTAAAAGAATTTCGTTCTCGAAATTTCACCAAATGGACACCCAATATTATTCATAAGTCCGCATGATGTTCATAGATCATCCATATGTAAAATTTGATTCGATCACTATTCAAATACATGACTTCATTTTCAAACTAGTATCACTCACCCGATTCACTAGGGCGGACTCCGATTGGGCTTCTTGACTAGAAACCTTTGTCCTCCTTACATAGCCAAAGTATATGATAGAAAACTATGGTTCCCTATCAAAAACCCTCATCAAGTGCTCACCGTCAAAATCGAGTGTTATCCGGAATGGAGTAAAACAGCTCAAGTCATGTACTCGAATCTTAGATTGAGAACTATATGAGAAAGGGAAATGATCTATGTACAACCTACATACTCACTAAATGTTCTTATTTATCCTTTTGCCTTCTTACCCTCCCGTGAATATTTACGAAATCATTTCATAACAATTCCAACTTAGGTTCAAACACTTTTAGATGATACAACTTGTTTATGAAACCTTTCATAAAATCATAAAATTATTAACTTGGATAATACCCTCCTATATCCTGAGAGCATATATATAAAACATATAATTTTTATTTCTTTTCACTTTTAACTATTCAGATGTAGGAAGAAAATATTTTTTCTCTTAAAACTAAGTTGACCAATCAACCTCTTTAACCATTCGGTCTGGTAAGTGGCTAAGAAGAGTATGATGATGATATCCAAACTCCATCCAAGAGTCCACTTTTTCTTAGACACCTCTATGGAAAAGATGGTTATTAGCCGGCCCAATAGAATTAAATAATAATTAACCTCCTAAGTGTTAAAATCCAAAAGACATTGTTATCCCGCCTTTTAGCAAGGCCGTGATATCAAAAGAACGATCGAGAAACCAAAGAAAGTTCGTCTCAAAGATTGGTCAACTCATCATCTCAGAAAAACAAGTCTTCAAGTAGGTCGCTCACGACCTAACGAACTTCTAGCGAGTTAATAGTCCAAAGCTTCCAAAGAGTTGGCAAAGTTCAAAGAGTAAGCGACCTACCGACCTAAAGGTCCCAGCGACCTACGACCTAAAGGTTCCAGCAACCAAGCTACTCTGAAGCTCTTGCGACCTAGAAACCCACAGGTTCAAGCGACCTAACACCATTGCGACCTAACGACCTAAAACCTAGATCAACTCAACAGCTAAACGACCTAATGAAGTAAGGAGCTAAGCGGCCTAACCTCCTACCGACCCAATCTGTTAGCGACCTAACTACCTTGGAGTTCCTACGACCTAGCAAGTCAAGGGGGGAAGCGACCTAAGGACTTGCCTCATTGAAGTTAGGTCGCTTGCGACCTATCCAGATCAAGATCACCCCCTTAGGTCGCTAACGACCTACAACCTTCCCCTAGGTCGCTCTACATGATACCTCAGCATTGTTTAAATCACTCACCACTCCCCTAGGTCGCTAACGACCTAACCACTCTCTATGCCGTAACACCATCAATCACTACCTCATATCCTCTTACACCTTAAGTCGCTAACGACCTTCTACCTAACCATTAGGTCGTCCCTCTTCTCCTACCCCTAGGTCGCCCATGACCTAGCAGCCGAAGTAGTTGATCGCGTGCATTTCTTTGAAGCCATAGCTTGTATCCTTTATGTCGCTCACGACCTAAGACTCACGACCTAAATGCAGCCGACCTAACTCTAGAATTCCCTTTAAATACCTAGCCTACTCCACATTTGAAGGGGACTTTTCCGGATTCTGAAGCATTGATACTCTGCTATTTTCTCCACTCTTCCAACACTTCAAGAGTTCTATCATCGAAGATTCTTCATCAAGCGGTCCAACTACATTCAACATGAATCCGAAGGGTAATTCATCATCAAAGTTCTAATTTATTTCTTCGATCATGTTGTAATTGTGGAGTTGAGTTGTAAAAGTGTTGTAATCGAGAAATTGAGTTGTAAAAGTGTTGTAACCTTGTAAAAGTGTGAAAGTAGAACATAATGAAGGATGTAAAGTGGATGTAGACTTCACTTAGAGCCGAACCACTATAAAAATTGCTGTCTCTTTTACTTTTTTGCTATTTTCTGTTTACTTTTAGTTCCCGTGCGAACGGGTGGTGCTTTCACTTCATCACAACGTACACCGGGTTTTAGCGTACATTTTCAACGTTAACATTTTGGTGCTTTCACTGAGAATTGAACTTAGGAATTTTATCAATCAAGAGTTGGATCCGAGAAATCCGAAGAATTATGGTAAGGCGATCAAGTAAATTACAGAGACCAGAGAGTAGTCAGCATGGAGAAAGTCAAGAGGCTTCCTCGAGAGCAAACCAAACTTCAGCCTTCATTACCAGAGATGAGATGGAGGCAATGATGAAAAGGCTAGAGGAATTGATCCAGAATTTGTTTCATCAGATTGGGCAACTTGGAGCACAGAATCAAAGAAGGACAGAAGCCCAACCAGAGGAAAAGATTCCACCATCCCCTCGTGAACTCGGGGGGCAAGACGAAAACAATAGATGAGGACTACAACTAGGAGGTAGCGAAAAATTGGTGGAAATGGTCAAAAATGCTATGAGAGGTGGTTTGGTAAACAAGGACTTGGAAGATGTGAACAAAAGTCCTTTTACCACAACAATCAGGCGATCTAAGAACCCACCAAACTTCAAGCTACCATCATTGGATATGTATAATGGAAAGACAGACCCTACAGTTCATCTGACAAAATATATGAGGCATATGGAAGTGCTGGGGGCATCAGAGGAAGTTATGGCTCGGTGCTTTCCATTGTATTTAACAGATATTGCGGCACTATGGTTCAGACAGTTGGAGAATGGATCTATCGAAACTTGGAATGATTTGATCAGAAGGTTTATGAGGCAATTCAGGGTTCACATTTCGAGACCTAAGAATGTTATGAGTTTGGCAGCACTGAAACAAAAAGCTGGGGAATCTTTGAGAAGCTTTTTGACGCGATTTAATGCAGCTGTAGCATCAGTGGATCGACCGGATCTGTCCATGGTCTTGATGGCGGCTGTGTCGGGCATAGCTGACGGTACAGATTTCAAAAATTCACTGACAAGAGATCCTCCTATGGATCTAGTGGAATTTTACCATGAGGCTGAAGGATTTCTACGATTAGAAGACGCACAGGCTGAAAGAGAAGAAGGAGAAGGAATCGATGTTTTTGTGGTTAAAAGCGGGAATCCTCCTGAGAAAGGTGTAGAAACCAGCAAAGGTAAACGAAAAGCTAAGGATAACAACGATAGGTCAGCACGATAGAAGAGGGGACCAAGATTCACCTCGTACACGGAGTTGAATGACACTTTGGAGCGGATCTACCAAGACACCAAAGGGCAGGTTCCTTATCGAAAGCCGATTAGGAGAGATCCAACTAACAGCGAAAGAAAGTCGAACAAGTACTGCTTGTTTCATGAGTTAAATAGTCATAGCACAAATGACTGCAGACACTTGAAAGACGAAATTGAGGGACACATCCGGGATGGTTTGCTATCACAATATGTAAAAAAGAAAACTACAACGGTGGAGCAAGAACGTCCACCTCCTGCACCAACTGGAGACGGCTCAGGATCGAGGCGTCGGCCTTTTGTCGAATGATTGAGGTTATGATGAATGAGTAGAAAACTCTACATCGACACAATTAGGTTGATCACACATGTACGGGACCACGAACGATCCCTAGGCATGCTATGATACAACTATAAATCATATCGATGTAGGTGTTTTCACTCGGACGTCAATTCTTTGCTTTTGAATTTTACTTCTGATGATTGACTACTTTGCTTTCATGTTTTACTTCTGATGATTGGTTACTTTGCTTTCATGTTTAGCTTCTGATGTTTGGATTTAACTCTACATTGCTTTCATGTTTTGCTTCTGATGATTGAATTTGACTTTTTCAGACATTTCTACTTTACAACTTTTCAGTTGAATATTTGATTTTGATGATCTTGAAATGATTAAGCCCTCGAACAGGCACCCGACTTTGAACAGTCACAAACTCGCCTTGAACGGCATCTGACTTCAAACAGTCACAAACTCACCTCGAACGGCATCAGACTTCGAACAGTCACAAACTCGCCTCGAACGACATCCGACTTCGAACATTCACAACTCGCCTCGAACAGCACAATTCATTTAATCTCACTTGAATTGATCTTGATCATCATATGAAGTTAAGCGCTTGACCGCGGACGGCCGCACTTTACCTCAAATGACTTGATCCCAAACGATCGTCATTTGAAGTTAAGCGCTTCACCGTGAGCGGCCGCACTTCACCTCAAATGGCTTGATCGCGAACAGTCTCACTGGAGGTCCGCCACATGATCGCGTACGGTAGCACTTAACCACAAATGGCTCGACCCCGAATGGTCGTCATTTGAAGTAAGGCGCTTGACCACGAACAGTCGCCATTTGAGCTCCGCCACTTGACCGCGCACGGTCGCACTTTACCACAAATGGCTCGACCCTGAATGGTCATCATTTGAAGTAAGGCGCTTGACCACGAACGGTCGCCATTTGAGCTTCGCCGCTTGATCGCGCAGGGCAGCACTTTACCTCGAATGGCTCGATTCCGAACGGTCGTCATTTGAAGTAAAGCGCTTGACCATGAACGATCACATTTCACTGCAAATGACTCGATCCCGAACGATCATCGCATGGATTTAGACGCTTGACCGCTAACAGTCGCACTTTCACCTCAAATGGCTCGATCACAAACGATCGTCATTTGATGTTAGGCGCTTGACTTTGGACGGCCGCGCTTCATACCAAATAGCTCGATCCCGAACGGTCGTCATTTGGGGCCATATAAAACTGTCAATTCCTTTGCAGGTTATCAACAGGATATGAACATTCGGCTTATGGCAATACAAAACACACCTTCCTACCGCAAGACATTTTTTGGGGGGGGGGCAAGTGTTATCCCGCCTTTTAGCAAGGCCGTGATATCAAAAGAACGATCGAGAAACCAAAGAAAGTTCATCTCAAAGATTGGTCAACTCAGCATCTCAGCAATACAAGTCTTCAAGTAGGTCGCTTACGACCTAACGAACTTCTAGCGAGTTAATAGTCCAAAGCTTCCAACGAGTTGGCAAAGTTCAAAGAGCAAGCGACCTACCGACCTAAAGGTCCCAGCAACCTACGACCTAAAGGTTCCAGCGACCAAGCTACTCTGAAGCTCTTGCGACCTAGCAACCCACAGGTTCAAGCGACCTAACACCATTGCGACCTAACGACCTAAAACCTAGAGCAACTCAACAACTAAACGACCAAATGAAGTAAGGAGCTAAGCGGCTTAACCTCCTACCGACCCAATCTGTTAGCGACCTAACTACCATGGAGTTCCTACGACCTAGCGAGTCAAGGGGCGAAGCGACCTAAGGACTTGCCTCATTGAAGTTAGGTCGCTTGCGACCTATCCAGATCAAGATCACTCCCTTAGTACGCTAACGACCTACAACCTTCCCCTAGGTCGCTCTACATGATACCTCAGCATTGTTTAAATCACTCACCACTCCCCTAGGTCGCTAACGACCTAACCACTCTCTATGCCGTAACACCATCAATCACTACCTCCTCTCCTCTTACACCTTAAGTCGCTAACGACCTTCGACCTAACCATTAGGTCGTCCCTCTTCTCCTACCCCTTGGTTGCCCACGACCTACCAACCGAAGTAGTTGATTGCGTGCATTTCTTTGAAGCCATAGCTCGTATCCTTTATGTCGCTCGCGACCTAAGACTCACGACCTAAATGCAACCGACCTAACTCCAGAATTCCCTATAAATACCTCGTCTACTCCACATTTGAAGGAAACTTTTCCGGATTCTGAAGCGTTGATACTCTGTTGTTTTCTCCACTCTTCCAACACTTCAAGAATTCTATCATCGAAAATTCTTCATCAAGAGGTCCAACTACATTCAATATGAATCCGAAGGGCAATTCATCATCAAATTTTTAATTTCTTTCTTCGATCGTGTTGTAATTGTGAAGTTGAGTTGTAAAAGTGTTGTAATCGAGAAATTGAGTTGTAAAAGTGTTGTAACCTTGTAAAAGTATGAAATAAGAACATAATGGAGGATGTAAAGTGGATGTAGGCTTCACTTAGAGCCGAACCACTATAAAAATTGTAGTCTCTTTTAATTTTTTGCTATTTTCTGTTTACTTTTAGTTCCCGTGCAAACGGGTGGTGCTTTCACTTCATCACAATGTACACCGAGTGTTAGCGTACATTTTCAACATTAACAGACATTATTTAATAAAACCAAGTTTATTGAACCTTATGATTAAATTAATTCAATTTCAAAACCTTATTTATTAACCATTTTAAATCAAGATACCTTTACATCCTTAAAACTTAGGAGCTAAATACCCGGTTTTATTTCAAAAATATTTTGAAATGATACTATATATTTAATCCGTGGAAAATATACATATAGCTTGAGCAATCCCAAAATGATACTAAGGGAGCGGATACTGTCGAATAGTATCATACATTCCTTTAACAAGAAGAGTAATACTCAAGAGAAATGTTTAACATCCAAAGACATCTCTTTCAAATTTTAAGTTATTTTTGGACCACTCGAACTAGTTAACTTAAAAATTATTTTTCTATTTCAAAATCCTACTCTTTCAAACAATACTTTACATATTTTCAACAAAATATTTAGCACTAACTTGCTTTGGGTTCATTCGGAATTGAACTTATTTAGATCATGCAATGATAAAGAGGATAATTTACTAAGTGCCCTATAATATTCACCTGAGCAAACACCTTATGTCACTTAGAAAATTATTTCGATCGTTATGAAGTAAATCGAGACTCTTTACCCGAATCAATCCAAATAAAATACTTCTTACTCAAAATTTCCACACCCAAAAATTTCTCTTTTCTTAACAAAAATACTTCCACATAATACCATTATTACTTTTCAAAACTTTGATTTCAAAAGCACCGGGATTTAAGTAATTAAGTTTCATGCTTAAATGTTTTTATTCTAAAGACCTATTCTTATAAATCCATTTTATAAAATCATTTCTATTATTCTAACTTTTAATAAACATCTTATATTAAATCAAATTCTTAGCCCAACATTAATATCGAACACCTTATAATCAAATCGTAAAACTTAATTCATATGGTGTTCTTTGCAATGTTCCTCGGTTTTCCATTTACCCAACCCACGTAAGAAAAAGCAACAATCTATAACATTCAACAACAGTCAGTGCTAAAACTAGACGAGTACGACCACACCAAATCCTAAATAATAATAGAATATTATCATTTCCAATTCAACAAGCACATATAAGATACAATACTATTTTTGAAAATCAATTTTGTGTATATAAAATATACTCCTAGGTAAAATTATTTCATTTACCAATTTTAAAACAATTCTTTGTTGGTTGGGTTTGTTCAAGTGTTTAGAAACCCGTGTCGGTAACGTTGGCCAAACACGTTGATCAAAATTCATAAGCCACTTAACAGATCAATTAAAACAATATAAAACATTTTCATATCACAAACAAATACACACTCTTATATAATACACTCAAACTCATTCTAGGTGTCACTTACCCTATCTCTGATTAGATTATCCCATCAAAGCCAAGACCTCGCTTAATCTTCAGCTTAGATACCAATTGTAATGATCCACCTTTTCAACCCTCGGAAGTCGAAACTAATACATCCACAATATTCACATGTCAAACAACCAAGTGCCGGAAGACAGATAGTTATGTGAAAGAAGAAGAAAGAAGACAAAGAAACCAAACAACATAGAATCTCACATCGTAACGAATAATCTATAATATAACAATGGTATTTACAAAAGAGAACTTTTATAAACATACATCCATCAGAGTACTAGCCTATCATCTACCTGGACAGTTATAATACATTTCCTTAATTTTTTCGATAAATGCAACAAAACCATGTAGCAAAACGTAAAGAAATATACGAAAGATACGTTTTGGATCACCAGCTCGTCTCTTGAGCTCCAATGCATCCAAAGCTAATCTAAAAAATGATGCTCGGTCTACCCAAGCATCATGAGAGAACAACACTCAGGTCAATCTAATGAAACCAGCATGAGAAATTCAAATCATAAGAAATTTTATAACACTTACAAATCCTTTGAAAACAAAGGTATCTCATTAGACCTTATTGTACATAAACACGTACAGGTTTTTACCTTACGATAACCAAAAAAATTTATTTTAAAATCTAGTAATATTATAATAATACTAAGTGTTCAAAGTAAATATATCAGGAAGCTTTGATACATGTGCATGACAGCAATAATAGGTATATAACAAAATCCGAAGGCACATATTAGAGACTGAATTTCCAACAAATTGTCAGGTAAGGGATTACCTTCCAAAAATTTGTAGACCTCTAGATAAAATGTACAGTAAAATTTCGACCTCATTATGGCAAGTCCGACTTACCCTTTAATGGATAGTACCGCATATGATCACCCCTTGTCTACAATCAATAACCAAAAAAGGGTCTCGAAGCATATATATAGATATCGACTCTAGATCTTGGCGATAATCATACCCAAATGGGCCTGTCCCATTTAGCCTTGCGGACCCAAATTTTTTCCATTCCTCGGGTGTGAGGTTTGAGAGGCCATAATTACATTTTCCACGTAGGAGACCGTCTTGGAATGCTAATACTACCCTCCAAGCAGAAATGCAATGCCAGCATTCATCCATACAAGTTTTTCCGAAATTGAACAAACGTTCAACATTTACCATCTTCCATTTTGGAATCACCGTTACAAAAAAATAGTATAGCTCCATGGAATAGTTCATAACTATTCATCATGATCGTTATTAGTTTGGATGGTTTGGATACATTAAACTTATCTGAAACCAATGCCTCCCAACCAAGTTGTAATTTTCAGATAACTCAATTTTGGTTCTTAAAAGTATGCAATAAGTATTCGAGTCCTCACTGTGAACTCGAATATACACAACATACTTCCTGAGTTAAAATAGGTCAAGATTTGATAGTCGGTTATTTAGAATAAGTTTTCATTCATTTGAATCTCCGTTCAAAAATTTTATCAGAACATTCATATACTTATCTCACTGACATAAGTATATTCATAAAATATTTTTGAAAGCCTCCTTATTTCAAAATCATATTAAAAGGATCAAACAAATGTTATTTAAATTAGAGATAAGAATAACCCCAAGCACTATTCCTTCAGTGTTAAGCATGGAACGAAAGTTCCACACCACCATAATCACGAAGGTCGGTTAAGGGAAACCTCGTCTCAAACTTTTTTATAAATTTCTTAAATAAATCCTTTTAATAAATCTTTTTCATTTATAAATCTCCTTATCTTAAACTCTAAATCCATTTATAAAACTCTTATAAATATCCAAAACTCATTTATAATCACTTTTATATATACCCAAAATCATTTATAAAACTTTTTTACAAATATCCAAAATCATTTATAAAACTCTTCTATAAATCTTCAAAATCACTTATAAACTATTTTATAAATCTCCAAAATCATTTATAAAACTCCTTTATAAATTTTTATATATAAATTCCCTTTTTATAATATAATATACAAATATCATTTGTAAATCTGCTTTAAAAAAATCCTTCATAAAATATTATTTATACCATTTGTAAATACCTTTATCAAAATAATTGGACAACATACAAAGTCATTTAAACACTTATACTCAAATTGATGTAGAATTAAAGTCAATTAAAAATCATAATTTTACATATTTGAAAGGAGGCTTAGCGACCACAATGGTACTAAATCAAGTTATCATTTTAATTAAATTTGACATCCAATTCACATATCAGTTATTTACATAAACCAATGTCTATTTAATGAAATACATAACCAAATCAGGGAAGAACATGTCAATACAAACAAATTGGTTGATACATGTCCAATTAACATAATAGTTGGATGGTGATTCGTCCTCCTAAATAAATGTCCAAAAAATCTAATGTTAACCCCGTTCTGCCAACGAGTTAAGATCTGGGCCGACTCATCAATCTAAAGTCCTTAACGACTCAGTGGACCGGCAACCTAATAAATCTCAGCGACTTAAAGAATGAAACGACTCAACTGGTTGCGACTCAATTAGCTGACGAGCTAAGGCTTAAGGCAATTTAGAGGAACAAGACGACTCAAGAGGGGAACGGTTCATGAGACAGGCCGACTCAGTGAATCACCGACTTAACGAAACCTGAAGCCCCAAGCAACTTGAAGAGGCCAGCGACTCAGTGGGTATACGATCTAAAAAGTATTGCGACTTAACTAATACACGACTCATCAAGACTGCCGACTCAACGGCCTAATTAGTTACCGACTCAACAAGTTCACAACTTAAGGACTCGAGACAGCAAGAAGCTAGGGTTGCACATAAGCCACGACTCACGACTCAGTATGACTCGCCTACAATCTTAAAACCACTGAGTCGTGGCCCGCCGTCACAATACTTGTGTCGTAGAAGAATGACTCGTGGACGACTTAGGACTTGTACTCTATCAAGGAGACCGAGGGCGCTCTGATAGGAAGCTTGGACTCAGCCAATTAAGTCGTCCACGAACCAACTTGACTCGGCCGCGAGTTAACCTTGAGTCGAGCGCGACCCATGACTCTCCCTGAGTCGGTCACGACTCATGACTTGGCAAAAACTGCTGCCTGGAATTCTCTATAAATACGCAACCACCTCCAACATTCAAGGGACTTTTGGCCGATCATTTCTTCAAGGCAACGATACTCTACCATTTTCATCAGCTCAAGGAATACTTCAAGCACTCCAAGGACGCTGCAACGGACTTCAAGAAAGAATCTGCATCATTTGAAATGAATTCAAGAGATTGTTCTTCTTCGAAGTTTAAGCTACTAGTCTGAAGTGTGTTGTAATCAAAGTGCAATTGTATCAACTTGTAATTGAATCATCAATAAAGATATTCAAAGTGGACGTAGGCTCTTCCTTAAGCCGAACCACTATAAAATTGCTGTCGTTTACCGCTTTTCTGTACTTCTTCTGCTTATACTCTGTTCCTGAATTATCGGGTGGTGCTTTCACAACTACACTATACACACCGGGGTGTTAGCGTTCAAATTTTAGCGTTAACATCTAATAAGTTTAGTTATAGCAGAATATGATTTATTCTGCTAAAAGATATCCAAACAATCAATTCAATTAGCAGAATAGGGATTTATTCTGCAAAACATATGTCAAGTTTAATATAACCAAATCACATTTGTATGGTTACTTAATGGTATTGACAATAGAATCCCTTGTGCTCAAACTTATTCATTGTAAAAGAAAGTTGCCTTTAAACAAATTTATCTTTGGAAAACAAAGTAATTAAGAACATAATCCTCTTTTTAAATAATTAATTACAAATTAAATCCTTTATTAAGTCATAGTTAAATCTTAATTAAGTCTTAACTTAACTTAATTATTATACCGACCCGCTTTTCCATTCAATTCAAGCTGACAATAAACCATATACGTCCAACCCAAATCGAACGAAAAGGCGGATAGTTAAGGTAAAGAAAGAAGAAATAATAAGAGAAGAAAAGAAAAGAAGAAAGAAACTAAAACAACATAGAATCTCACAATCGCAGCGGAATAAATTATAATATAATATCAATGATCTTTACAAAAGAGAAACTGTTATATGCACATCCATCAGAGTACAACAACAATCACAATTGTCAACCTAGATATTTATAACATCATGTCCTCATAATTGATGATAATTTCAATTACAAAGCAGTGGAAAAATAAACATATATGTGTATACGCCTTGAAGACTTCCAACTCGTCTCCTAAACTCCCATGCATCCATGTAGTCTATAAATATGCTCGGTCTGACCCGAGCATTATAAATAAATAATACCCGAGTCAGTCTGGAAAACCAGCGTGAGAAAACACACCCAAATGGACCTTTAAAATTATGGAAAACTTTCAAAAATCAAAGGTATCTCGTAAGACCATGCTGCACATAAACAAGGATGGGTTTTTATCTTAAGATAACTAAAATATTTCATATGAAATCCTCTGATATTACAATAGTGTCCAATATACAAGTACTTACTAATCGTAGCCGAAATTGTTACATTAATTAAATTCCATCATACTAGGTTCTACAACCAAAACCGAAGGCTTGTATTGGAGAATGGAATCCAGCTATGAAAGGGTAAGGGTCTACGCACCGAATCCGTACACCTCTAGATAAAATGTACGGGAGGATACAACATGTTGCACCTCTGCTACTCAGGTGTAGCACTACCCCCTTCTCAAGTAGCACCGAATATGATCACCCCACGGTTGCAATCAACAACCACACAATGGGATCCCAAAGTATACACGAATATCGCTCTAGACTTGGGATGATCATATTATACTTGGTTGCGACCCACTTAGCCCTGCTGCATGTCCCTGCTTCATTCGTTTTTCGAGTGCGAGGCTCGAAGATGCCACGTTCTTACCATTTCCTCCTAGAAAACCATCTTGGAATGCTAATATTGCCCTCCAGGCAACCAATGCAATACCAGCATTTATCCATGCAAGTTTGTTCTAGCGCTAAACAAAACGCTTAAGAACTTCATCTCCAATTCCACCATCTTTAAGATGTCTTCACTTCGAATTCTTGATTTGGATCAAAGTGGTTTTTGTATAACATATCTGATCCTGATCTCTTCAAAACAACATTCAACGGTTTTCGGTAAATTCAATCACAGATCTTTAGGAAATAAACAATCAAAGATAAGAATAGATCTTTACAAAAGGAAACTGTAATGTATATATATATACACATCAAATCAGATTACACTAATTAATCATCTGCTTGGACGGTTATAACAACCCTCCATAACAATTGATGATTAATATAAACAACAAATGCAGCGAAAATAAATAAACGTGAACATTACTTGGAGACATCCAGCTTGTCTCCTAAAGCTCCAAAGCATCCATAACTGGATCTGAAATATGTTCGGTTTGACCCGTGCATTATAAGAAAATAACGCTCGGATCTGTCTGGTAAACCAACGTGAGAAATAACCTCAATTGGATTTCAATCTTATTTAACCTTTCAAAATAAAGATATATCGTAAGACCATGCTGCACATAAATATAGACGAATTTTTACCTTACGATAACCAAATCATTTCGTAGGAAATAACCTGATATTATAATAATGACTTGGATTTAAAATAAATATTGAAAATAGCTGAAATTGTTACGTCAATTAAGTTTCATCATAATAAGTATACAACTCAAGTCCGAAAGGAACTTACTGGAGAAAGGATTCCATACAATGACAAGCCACTAGGGTACCATCTGCCATAGCACACCTCAAGAAAATGCATCGATGGCCTCAATAGACCCTCTGCGAACTCAGGACCGGCCTACCCCTTACCTCACATTGAGAGCTCTTATGCATAACCAAATCCATATATATATATATATATATATATATATATATATATATATATAGAAGGGTAATGATAGTATTCTAATTGTTGCGACCTACATAAACTTGCCGCATATATCCTTTATTTTTGGCATTCCTTGTTGTTGAGGAACTCGGTTCAAAAGGGTTTTTAGATAATATATCTAAACTCGGTCTCTCCGAACCGACAATGATATTTTTAAACTAGCCAATTTGATAATCGATTATTTAACTATAAAATTTCAAACAATCCAGCTAGAGTTTTAATCAAACACGGTTAAGCACAAAGCAACTAGTAAGCCTCTTTAATTAATCATTTTGTTAATTAAAATCACTTTTTAAATAATTGTATCAAAATTTTATTTTTTACAAAGATATATTCACAAGTCAGCTCTACTCTTTTCTATACTTAGAAAATATTTGTATACTTATCTCGATGATATAAATGTATTCACAAATAGTTTATCTTTTTAATACATAAACTTTTCATATACTCAAACTCCTTTCTTCACTTGATCAAAACCTCCCTCTAAGATCGTCATAATAGTCACCACCATTAGTGATGCATCATCAGTGACTTATTTCTTCCCTCCATGTGGATATACCCTCAGAAACCACAGCATATTTTCCAATATAACTTACCACAGCATGCACGGATAACACAGAAGACTAATCAATATTAGCACGCCAAACCTGAAGTATTTTTCTATTATTTGAGCAAATTGAAGGATCATTGCGTTGTGAAATAAACAGATTTTATTGTTTGGAGGATCTTATACAACTTTTGATAGTGCACTACAACAAAATGTACCCATCGCAGCATTTTAAAAAGGCTATGAAAACCTTTAACAACGTTTTTAACTACGTTGCATATTAACATGCCATTATAGGTCAGATGTATACCATAGCAAGACAGAAAACACTATAGAATCCACGTATCTATAGCGTTTTTTATGTCATTAATACGTTTTATGAAGTTCGTCTTGGCTCAGAAATATATTCAACAGCGGTTATAATATGCTATGTTAACTTTTTACAACATTCTTTTCTTTGCTATCAGCATTTCTTTTGTTGCTATGATGTTTATTGACAGCATTTTATGGAATGCTCGGTCCAATTTCATAGCATTTCTATAATGTTTTAAAAACGCTGTTAAAACTTTCTATAGCGTTTCGAAAAGGCTGTTTAATCTCTTCTGTAGCGGCTTAGAAATGCTATTAAATATTTTCAAGCATTTTATAAACGCTGTCGTATTTTGCTCAGTTCCTACCCAGTATATAGCAGGTTCCAATTCTATATGCAGCAACAATTTATGCTCTATCTACTAATTTTATTTTAAAGGTTTAAATGGATATTTGATTTAGAAAAAGGTTATTTAAATATTTATACTCTGTGTGTACTAATTTTATTTTAAAATTAGATTGGACTTGAAGTTTTATATGAGATATTGGTATGATGTTTTCATAACTAACATTTAAATAAATGTTTCAAAACAGTTTTATCTAAATATTTCCAAGTATATTTTGGATAAGTGATTTGATTATTTTAAAGTATTTGAACTCGGCAGACTTTCAGTGGAAATAAATAATATAGGGAATCTTATTCCACGAGTGAAAAGTGATTTGAAATTTGTTTTCAAAATGGTTGAAATGTGAAAATATATCTTGTAAAGATATTTTAAAAATAAATAACTGGGGGAAAATTATTTGAAATTCAGTGATTGTTGTGAATGTTGATTGATAGTTAAATAACCGACTATCAATATTGGCCTTTAAATGACATTTTAATTTCGATGCGGTAGGAAGTCGGATTCTAGATGGTTATCCGAAACCCACATCGAATCTTGATGATGAATCTTTGTGATTGAAATATCCACATGTTTTTGAATTAAGCGCTCACTATTCGGTTTAGCCGGGAGAGGACTTTGTGTCATATAACCCATTCTAAATAGTGATATGACGAAATGGATAGCATTTGAAGACAGTGATGAAGACCGGGTGTTTTCAAGAACGATAGGATTACCTGTCGAATGACTCTGCACTAAGTTGCTTCGGTATAAAGATCTCCATATGTGATGGGGAGTCCGATTGGGATTGTGGATGCCCGGATTGCAAGGGCTTCTTTGGAAGTGTCTTCGGTTATGTTCGAACCCAGAACAGACTTGTATGGTTGTATGTCTGACATTACATTTTGAGATATAAAACTGATTTCTATCAAATACATTTCTGTTCGTGGCGGAGAATTTATTCTCTTAGCTTAACACCCTTCTTTGAGACGTACGAGCTCAAAGGTTATGTAGTTGATGGTTATTAGTGATATACTCCTAATTTGGTAGTGTGGCATGCTGAGTGCTGCTGATCATTTGATTGATCGAAGCATGGCTATTGTGAAAAGCGTAGCATTGTTGACGAGACTTTGTCGGACCTCACAACTCGGAAATGGTCAAAACAGGAATGTTGCGGCAAGGTTTTTAGGCGTCACGCCCCTAGGGTATGTCTATTTTCTTCTGGATAAGAGGTGATATCATGGTATGGAGCTCAGATATTTAACCTATGTGGTTGCTGCAAACTTATTGTTTTGTGGTTGTTGGTGTCAAGCGCTCGGATAAAGGTCGGTAACTATCTGGGATGGCATACGAGTGTGGTAGTTACCTATGTTATAGCTTGGTTAAAGCGTGAGGTAACGTCAGCCTTGTGTTAGCAGAGACCCGGTTAGGTTCCCGGGGTCGTCCTTCCAGAGGCGTACCCATTTCGGCAAGGAAGTTCCTTAGCCTGACTATTGTTGGAAATTCAAAGAAACAATACACGCCATGTACAGTTTTAGTTGTATAACCTGCCATGGAATGTGGCGGTAACCTGCTATTGAACATGGTAGCTATAGTAGGCATACGACGAAATGTGGTATGCTGGCTAAGATTAATATTATACTTTCGAAATGTTTTCTGCACTATGCACTAATAATAATATCAAATGGTTTTCGCGTATCGAGCATTTTTGACTGTCATAAGAAGAAATCTCCTCCAAGTGTGCGCTTGCATTGTGTGTGTTGCGGGAGGCCTTATGGCAGTTTCATTTTCCAAAAACATAGCGGATTTTTTTATTTTCTTTGTGAAAATAACTGTTTTTAAGATCTCACACCAGTCCCATGACTGACCTGGAGTTTATTGTTCCCTTTCTAAACACTGGGTGCCCACAAATTTCCACACGGGCAGCCTAAAGCCAGGTTATCATTATTCTGGAGCGAAGTCAATCGAGAAGTATGCTGTGGAAATCTGGAGTTGAAGCTAGATGGCAAGGCGTATCATCTATACTATGTATTATCCGTTGCGTTTGGGTTGGTGCAAAGTCAGTTCCATGTAGTCAGGTTATAATAACTTTTAGTTTTGTATTGTGTGTCGTTGTAAACTCTGATGATGTATGTAAAACTGATATAGTGCTTTTGTTTTAAGGATATTCATTTATCTATTATATTTGTTCCGCTGCGAAATGTGAGATTCTGTTATTGTTTTCTTTTCTTCTTTTATCTTCTTCTTCTTTAACCATCACAGTTCAATTTTTCGGCATTCGACTATGTGGCATTTGTTACAGTGGACGTATTGATGTTGACTTTCGAAAGTCGAAAAGCCGGGTCGTTACAGGTTTTGTAATAATTATCATTTGGAAACTTAATTCCAGTATAAATTTTATTTGTATAACTAAAGCAATGCAGCTTTGTGACATTAAATGCGAACATTGAGAATGATGAAAGGCTTAAGCTAACCTTCCTTCAATCATCAAATATACTCTTTATTCCTCCATATGTATCCTTAATCAACCGTAAACTAAGGAACTAAAATTCCAGAATAGTAATACTCGGATCCTAAAATTGTCATTCACATACGTGATCTATGTAATAAATCTTTTTGGACTTCAATGCCTTAGCTAAAATATAATCCACCACCGCCGTAAGATCCTTGCTTGAATAGTGATAATCACTTGCTTGTACATCAACATATAAATTAATAAAGTATATACATATAAAAAAAACTAACAACATTTTAAGCAATAATTAACCTTATTATCACGATTTTCTAGTCAAAGGTGTGAGAAGAGCAATAATGCTTTCCAATAAAGCAGCCCGAAATTTCTATGAGAACCATGCCCACTTGCAAACCTTTTGAAAAAATAAAAGCAAGAAATGAATATTACAGAGCGGTTTCTGATAAGATTATGATATCTTTACACAATTTTGGGAAAAATTATTTGGCAAATGATGATTTTCTTTCATTTTCCGAATAAGTTTCCCTAAACTAATAGATTTAAAAGAGATATTGAAGATGAAGAGTTGAATAAATAATGGATGGAATACAACTTTAATAGAGGATGAAAAGTGGAAAAAGAATAGATAGAGGGGAAAAATGCAAATGTTTATTCAAATAAAGAAGAAATAAGTATATGATCTTAGTTGAATGAGAGCAAAGGATACAAACAGTCACATGTTATCCCAATTTTTGGACAAAACTGGAATATCAAGATTGTATGCATTTCCACCACAAAGAAGCAGCCAGCAAGCGTATACAAGTCGAAGATTTCATTCATAACCCAAGTGCAAAAGCTCATTCGGCAATTCAAAGGATCAAGTTCCATTCGGCAGTAAAGGACCATCCGGTATACATGTTCGTTCGGCTACGAGCTCATTCGGCACCAATTTCACGAGTCCATTCGGTAGCCACCTCTGCCGGACCAAACCCACTACCGAATGAACCATACCTCCCTACCACCGAATCACCCACTCCATTTCCCTTCACACCGAACCGACATGCCACTGGACACATGCCACCGGACCGAAGCCTCTTCTCCACGACCGGTCCAAACTAGCAACAAACCAAGCTTCGCCTACCCACCTACCGAACCACCTCACCACCGATTAACATACCACCGGACCAAGCTCTCACTTCACAAACACCGTTCCAACCTCCTCCACATGGCCGAACCAAGCTCCGCCGAAATAGAAGTTGCCAGTCCAAACTGCATCAGCCCAGGCCCACCAGCAGCTATAAGCATCCAAGACCCCTGCCCCCAGCCTCACTCTATAAATAGAGGGGCAGGGGTACAACAATGGAGGACAATTTCTGGAGACAAGTTTGAGAGCTCAAGCCTGGAAGGAACTCTCAAACAACTTTAGATACTTGTAATCAAAGCTTTGTACTTGTAATCTAAAGAGAAAAAGGAGAATAACATATAAAGTGGATGTAGGCACGTTCTGGCCGAACCACTATAAATCTGTGTGTCTTTTACAATTTAGTCCCTGCTTTTCATATATTTGCATAAATCATCCAAATCACTAAGAAAAACATAAAATCAACCAACTCATATGACTTTGGGTGTTTGCGGCCATTTTTCACGCAAACATTTTGGTGCTTTCACTGAGAGGAATCAGCTTCCGCTACACGGATAGAAGTTGAATTTGAAAGTCTAAGAGTTCAGATCTAAGAGTTATGACGAGACAAACAAGTAAAAGGCAAAGACCAGAGAGAAGTGAACACCAAGGAAGTCAAGAGGCTTCCTCAGGAGGGAATCAAACGTCGATCTTCATCACTAGAGATGAGATGGAGGCCATGATGAGAAGACAAGAAGAGATGATCCAGAACTTACTTCAGCAAATTGGACAAATTGGAGCACAAATCCAAGGAGCAACTGGAGTTCAGAACGGAGCAGGACCATCTGACGCAGCACCAGAGCTAGGGGTCACTCACGCAGAGCATGTTGATCCGACCCCGGGAAGAGAGATGGGGGCATCCGAGCCACCTGGTGGCAATAGAGGAGTGAACGTTCAGCCACGGGGGCATACACATGAAAACTCCCCCGGACTTGGGAGGCAGGTCGAAGACAGTGAACGAGAACTACAGCTTGGAGACAATGACAGATTAGCGGAGATGGTTAGAAGAGCTATGAGAGGCGGTTTAGTAAACAAAGACTTGGAAGATGTAAACAGGAGTTCTTTTTCTTCTGCGATTAGGATGGCTAGGAACCCACCAGAATTCAAGCTACCATCATTAGACATGTACAACGGGAAAACGGACCCCACGGTCCATCTAACGAAGTATATGAGACATATGGAAGTGCTGGGGGCATCAGAGGAGGTTATGGCCTGGTGCTTTCCACTGTATTTGACGGACATTGCAGCATTATGGTTTAGGCAACTGGAGAGCGGCTCCATAGGAACATGGGCAGATTTAACTGAGAGATTCATGAGGCAATTCAGGGTTCATATTGCATGACCGAAGAATGTGATGACTCTGGCAACCTTGAAATAGAAAACTGGGGAGACTTTGAGGAGCTTTCTAACGCGATTTAATGCGGCGGCAGCATCAGTGGATCGACCAGATCCATCTATGGTCATGATGGCAGCTGTATCTGGAATAGCTAGTAATACAGAGTTCAAGAATTCATTAACCAAGGATCCACCTATGAATCTGGGAGAGTTCTATCATGAGGCTGAAAAGTTTCTGCGTTTGGAAGATGCTAGTGCAGAAAGAGAGGAAGAAGATGACGTTTACACAATCAAGAGCGGAAACCCACCTGGAAAGGGTGCGGAGACTAGCAAAGGAAAAAGAAAAGCTGAGGATAATGATGACAGGACAAAGTGGCTACGAAGAGAGCCACGATTCACCACCTATTCAGAGCTGAATGAGAGTTTGGAACGGATTTATCAGGATACCAAGGGGCAGGTTCCGTATCGTAGACCAATGCGAAGGGATCCAACCTCTGACGAAAGAAAATCAGATAAGTTTTGTGTATTTCATGAATTGAATGGTCATAACACTAATGATTGTAGGCATTTGAAGGACGAGGTGGAAGGGCATATCAGGAACGGTATGCTCCGTCAGTACGTGAGGAGGCGAACTCTAGCAGTGGAGCCAGAGCAACCGCCCTCTACATCAGCTAGAGGTGCCCCTGGATCAGGGCACCATTTGATTATCCATTGATTGCTTGATTAAAATAACGGTGAACAAGTCGTAAGCTTCCACTAAAGCAATTAAATCATTTACACATGTACGAGATCGCGAACGATCTCCAGGCATGCTCTGAATAATCATTGACTGCTTCAGAGTGGGAACTTACACTTCGACATCTTTGCTTTGCTTTTGTTTCGATTTGAACATTTGAATTCTTTCTGTTTGGACATTTCTGCTGTAAGGTACTATTGCTTTAACATTTACAATTCCATGGAAAAATTATTTACTTGTATGCCCGTTGGATCGCGAACGGTCCACGAGCACCTATTGCATGGTAACGAACTGCCGAAATCTTTGATTCGAAAAGTTCCCCCAAACAATGATTCCAACACTGATAATATTAAGTCCCCCCCGGGCACACTCATTCGCCTCGAATGGCACCCGACTTCGAACAGTCACAATTCGCCTCGAACGGCACCCGACTTCGAACAGTCAGAACTCGCCTCGAACGGCACCCGATCGCGAACGGTCACAACTCGCCTCGAACGGCACAACTCGCCTCGAACGGCACAACTCGCCTCGAACGGCACAACTCACCTTACCTCAAATGGCTTGATCGCGAACGGTCGTCATTTGAGGTCCGCCACCTGATCACTGACTGTTACACCTTACCTCGAATGGCTTGATCGCGAACGGTCGTCATTTGAGGACCACCACATGACCGCGCACTGTCGCACCTTACCTCGAATGACTTGATCACGAACGATCGTCATTTGAAGTTAGGCGCTTGACCCTGAACGGTCACATTTCATCACAAATGGCTCGGTCTCGAACGATCGACGCGTGGACTTACAGACTCGACCGCGCACTGTCGCACTTTACCTCGAATGACTCGATCGCGAACGGTCGTCATTCGAAGTTAAGCGCTTGACCTTGAACGGTCCCCACTCGACCGCGCACTGTCGCACTTTACCTCGAATGACTCGATCCCGAACGGTCGTCATTTGAAGTAAAGCGCTTGACCTTGAACGGTCACATTTCACTACAGATGACTCGATCCCGAACGATCGACGCATGGATTTACGCGCTTGACCGCGCAGGGTCGCACTTTCCCTCGAATGGCTTGATCACGAACGATCGTCATTTGAAGTTAGGCGCTTGACCATGAACGGCCGCGCTTCATCCCCAAATAGCTCGATCCCGAACGGTCATCAGTTGGGACCATATAAACTATCAAGTTCTTTACAGGTTGATGACAGGATATGAACATCCATCTCATGGCATTACAAAACACGCCTTCCTACCACAAGGCATATTTTGGGGGGCAAAGTGTTATCCCAATTTTTGGACAAAACTGGAATATCAAGATTGTATGCATTTCCACCACAAAGAAGCAGCCAGCAAGCGTATACAAGTCGAAGATTTCATTCATAACCCAAGTGCAAAAGCTCATTCGGCAATTCAAAGGATCAAGTTCCATTCGGCAGTAAAGGACCATCCGGTATACATGTTCGTTCGGCTACGAGCTCATTCGGCACCAATTTCACGAGTCCATTCGGTAGCCACCTCTGCCGGACCAAACCCACTACCGAATGAACCATACCTCCCTACCACCGAATCACCCACTCCATTTCCCTTCACACCGAACCGACATGCCACTGGACACATGCCACCGGACCGAAGCCTCTTCTCCACGACCGGTCCAAACTAGCAACAAACCAAGCTTCGCCTACCCACCTACCGAACCACCTCACCACCGATTAACATACCACCGGACCAAGCTCTCACTTCACAAACACCGTTCCAACCTCCTCCACATGGCCGAACCAAGCTCCGCCGAAATAGAAGTTGCCAGTCCAAACTGCATCAGCCCAGGCCCACCAGCAGCTATAAGCATCCAAGACCCCTGCCCCCAGCCTCACTCTATAAATAGAGGGGCAGGGGTACAACAATGGAGGACAATTTCTGGAGACAAGTTTGAGAGCTCAAGCCTGGAAGGAACTCTCAAACAACTTTAGATACTTGTAATCAAAGCTTTGTACTTGTAATCTAAAGAGAAAAAGGAGAATAACATATAAAGTGGATGTAGGCACGTTCTGGCCGAACCACTATAAATCTGTGTGTCTTTTACAATTTAGTCCCTGCTTTTCATATATTTGCATAAATCATCCAAATCACTAAGAAAAACATAAAATCAACCAACTCATATGACTTTGGGTGTTTGCGGCCATTTTTCACGCAAACATCACAAATTTAATTTTCTTTTAATATAATGGAATAGATTAGAGTGCAGGTGAGATTTTTTATATACTTCAGGAAATATGTATATAGATATGAAATTGGCATGAATAATAGATTTCTTGCTTTATTTGCACATGAAATATTTACATATAAGAATACAAAGAATACTATAAGTTTCTTTATTCCATACGAAGTACTTACATACTTTAGATACATATAATGCTTATTTGCCTAGGGCTGTCAAAAGTGAATCCAGCCCATTTACCCAATCCACCTACCCAAAAAATAAATGGGATGGGTTGTACCCATCAAATTGGGTGGATTAAATGGTCTTACCCGTTTAAACCCAAAAATAAACGGTTCCGACCCATTTTACTTCCTTCTTCCTGTTTTAACCCAATTACCTAGTGCATCCGAGCTAAAATTTTAGGGTTTTTCTGATCGATCCCTTTTCTTTCGCTTCTGTCTTCTTCCCGTTTCGAGTCCTAGCTCGTTGTTATTCTGGGTGTTTTCATCTTGATTCCCCAAATTTGAAGATCTACACTTGCTTTGAGATTTTGAAGGTGAGCTTCTTCATCACTTATCATTTTCTCTTTTATTTTCTTTACTTGCCGATTTGTAAACTGGATCTGTATCTTCCGTGCAGATTTGTAAACTGGATCTGTAATCACAATGGCAGTTGCTATCAATTTCATGTTCTACCTCAACTCAATTGCGGTTATTAAATTCAATTTCGATTATTGATTCTTTTTGATCTGCAACTTCTACCTTCATCTTTGTAAACATCCATCTTCTTATTGAATAGGTAAGCATATTTTAATCCTTGAGTTAAAAGTATAGGCTATTTTGGGGTTTATTTTGCAAATTTACCGTTTATCATGAAAGAGTAATCTGCAATTGCTTAGTTCATATTATTTGTGGAGAAGAATGACTACTTTAATCCTTCAGTTCGTTGAAAATTAACTTATTTCCAGATTTCTCAATATAAAATTTTGTCTGCTTTCATCTTCAGTTGCCTTAACTGGGGATAGTAGTCTACCATTGTTTGAGATATTGATTTTGGTTTCAGTCTTACGAGATTTCAGATATTTTGGTTAGCTTTCGAAATTTTGGATTCAGATTTCGGTACTTATTTTTAATGTAAATACAATAATACGTTGTTAAATTAATATAATATCATTCATATAAAAATATAAATCGTATTTCATACGTCAAATACACGTTTTATAAAACGGTTATATTATAAATAAAACTTAAGTACGTTAAATAGATGAGTTAGTGAAATAACCTGACACAAGAACCCTTATCTTACCTTATATTCTTTACCCTTGTCCTTAGCTCGTTTAATAGCCGAATCACAAATTTTTTTCACGTAAGTCTCCCTCCTCATTATAGTTTAAAGTTTTTCATGAAAATTTGTTTCTTTTTGCCTCGAAGTAGTAAGCAGTGAGAAGCACTTTGTTTCTGTGGATTTTTTTGCTGCATTGTTAGTTTCCAGTAAAGTATATTCGAAAATAATATATATGGTCAGCAAATCTTATTTATGAAAAATAATAACCCAAATATTTGGTCTTTTAGCTCGAAGGAGAAAGCACTTTTGTTATTCTCAAATAATTTTTCGTAGATGCTTCAATGTATAAATGAAATAGGGTAATGCTTTGCCAATATAAAAACTTAATTTTTTTTAGTGAAGAGCAGTTTATCTAAGGATATAAATGAACTTACAAGATGCATACCAACAGTTTCAGCATGTGAATCTGAAGAACTGTTAGATCCTAAAACACCATTCGACATTATTTCTTTTTGGAAATCTCACCAATATAAATATCCAATTTTTCACGAATGGCAAAAGATATTTTGGCGGTTCCGGTTACTACTGTAGCATCGGAAAGTGCATTCAGTATCGAAGGCAGGGTTCTTGATGATTACGAAGTTCTTTGAAGGCAGATACCGTTGAAGCTTTGTTATGTTCACATGACTGGCTATATGGAAACGGGACAGCGTCGGCTATAGAGGAACCTGATGTGGATATTTCTTTGTCCCGTACGGAAGCAGAGTTGGCAATTTCTAACTAAATCTTAGGTACATGCTTAACTGCCAAATTTTGTTTGTTCGCATTGTTTAAAGAATGCTTAAATGCCAAATTTTGCTTGTTTACATTGCTTAAAATGTAGAAATATACAAATGTTGTTACCCTATATATGAACAAGGGTGTGCGGCCAACATACATCCAAAATATTAAATGTTGTTACCCTGTACATGAACATAGTTCAAACATTGCTGATGCGTTGCTTGATTTCTTCTTATATATTCCTAATTCTTGAACTTGTCGTGCTTTAATTTACTCATCAGGATCTATAAGAAAAAATGTCTTTTGAGTGAATAGAAGTTACCAATTTTTTCCTCAACTGTAAATTTGATGTGTTGATTTCTGACCGTCCTGGTAGTTTTTCCATGACATAGAGAGCTATATTAGAAAATGAGGACGGTGATATTGCAATTTTTGGTAAACAGTTTATCTTTTCTGAATTTAATTTAAGTAAATGTATGAATCTCAGCCTTCTTAATATATTTGATCACATTGTCTGTCTTCAATTTTGAAGGTGCTGAACTTTCGTAGATTTATTCACATAAAAATATATGCAGGTTGGAGCCATTTGGACACTATATGCAGTTGCAGGTTGGACAATAGAGATGCAAAGGAAGGACAAAAAATAGATTTAGTGCTTTCATTGAACTACTTCATGTTTCATGCATTTTTATGCTATGTAGTTTTGAATTATATGTTGATTAATATTACATTAAATTCTGAATGTTTTTATATTGATCTTGTACTAATCTTGAATGTTTTTATATTGATCTTGTACTAATCTTGAGTGTTTTTATATTGATCTTGTACTAATCTTGAATGTTTTTATATTGATCTTTAATTATACAAATTGAATTGATGGGAATGATTGTAAATGTTTTTTATGTAATTTTATTCAAATTGGGTTAAATGGGTTGGGTTTGGTTGATCCGTTAAATTAGTGGATTTGGGTTGGGTTTACCCATTTAATAAATGGGTCTAATGAGTTGGGTCTATCTTTTTAAAAATGGGTTGGGTTGATTTTTAAACCAACCCATTTATACCCAACCCAACCCATTTGACACCCTTATATTTACCTTGCAATAGCCAAAAAAACAAATATAAAATTTGTATCCGAAATAGTTGAAAGCAGAAGAAAAAAATTATTTAGCATATATAAATGCTAGGATGAAGTGGCTTATAATTGACCGTTGTGATATATTAACTATTATTAATTTTGGAAGTACATATAAATATTATGAAGTCAAGTCAGACTATGACATTAGAACTTTCTTACGTAGTAGATAACGTATAATTTGAAACATATCCTAAAATTCAGGTTTTAAGATGTAAGTTTTTTTATGGAAACAAGCAGAAGGGTTTTAATAGTACACCAAACATCACTTAGGATTGATTTACTGTATTAACCACTGATCAATTATTTTGTATTATTTGTTTCATACTACTAGAAACGGTATTCAGAGCGCCGGTATACTATCACAAAGAAATGCCACTGGTTGCTCCAATTTGAACTTACATGTTGAGATGGAACCAGGATTCGGTTTTTTCCCATCATGAAGAACACTAAACTGATTTAGTAGCCATGCCTAATGTAAAAAATATTCATTACTAATACTAGTATACATAAACAAAATGGACTAAGTTATAATAGATGCATCATACATTATCAGTTTACTGTTTAGTCACTTTTTTTCGATTTAAAGGTACGATGGAAAAAGAGTTGCGTAAAGAAAATCATTTCATATTTATTGTTTTGCTAAATTAAAAGAGCAATAAAAATTCAAAGAGCCGATAATATTTATCATACTAAATGTTTGTGATGCTCTAAGAGTAGTAATCTGTGGTCCATCCAATATAGTCAAAAGAAACCAACTAAAAATCTTTCTAGCATTCTACACAACTCTCATGTAATAATACAAATAAAACCAACTAAAATCTCATATTAGATAGGAAGTTATAAAACTTTGTATTTCCAATACAATGCATGAAATTTTTCTTGATGATTTTGAGTTTGAAGCGAGACTTTTAAGGGCCCTATTGTTGAAAGACCAATTACGAAAAGAGGGAAGGACCAAAATCGACCGATTGTTGATGACGGATGTGGCACCGATCGACTGTTTTTTGGATTTCATGGAAGTTTTCTGGATTTCGTGACGGATGTGGCACCGATCGACTGTTTTCTGGAGGTGATAAGTTGAAGGATCTTATGTTTAAAGACAGATTATGTTGGAGATTTTGCGGGTCGACACTGAATTTGATGGCGATAGTGATGAAGTCAATGCTGTACTTCCGACTTCAAGGATCTATGGAATAGATTCTTTCAGACAATAGTTCAACACACCAGGTACAAACGAGTTATCGAACTATCGACTTTCAGGATTCAATGAAGCCCTATAACAGCGTAATCGAATTCAAAGTTCGTACGACTTTGATCCGACCAAGAACACTTTAAAAATGGTTTCTGATGATGCAATTTGCAGAGAAAGAGATGAAGAGAAGAAGAAGAAACAAATCTGCAACGATCCAAACGTTTGCAACACCTTCAGATGTTGCAAAATATAGAGGAATGGAAGTGCAGCGATTTGCAACACTTCCTTGGCGTCGCAGATTCGTGCAAGAGGAAGAAGAAGAGCGTTGCAGAAAAACTTCATTGAAACAGATTCTGGGCGTCGCTATTTATAGTGTTGAAGAGGTGCCCATTCGCGAAGCGTCGCGATCGTTTGCAACGGTACGTAACAGTTACGAACGGATTCAATTCAAACGTCGCGTCCTTTCATTTGCAACGTTTAGAAAACGTTACAAATTCCCGCCATCAAATCAAATTCTGAATTTCTGTTCTGGGTCCTTAACGGGCTGAAATCTGGCTCGTTACTATTTACATATGATCCAAAAATATTTTCGGATCTTAACCCAAAACCCGTACCCGGCCCAGTTCGGTTCGGTCGGACGGCGGCGGCGCGCGTGGGGTGTTGCATGACTTCTCTCCTCACAACAAAGCAAACATGTGGGAGCCCCAAGGCCCCATCATCCACTTGAGAGAGCTATACTTATACAAGTATAGTCTCCTCTTTTCTACAATGTGGGACTTTACTTCCTTTTCTTCTTCTTTCTTTTCTTCTACTCTTCCAAAACAAGAAACCCAAACCCAAAGCAATTTGAAAATTTACAACAATCTCCCCCAATTTTCAAAATAAAAAAAATAAATAAATAGGACGACTGCATCACTAGAGTGACTTCCTACATACCCAATTGGGATCAAGCCTATGTAGTTCTAAGATCAAGTTTTGCATCATCGTGAAAACCAACACATAAATAAAAGGTATCTTTTGGATTTGAACCTTTACTTAGTGTAAATCATTCAAAGCCTTATCGAGATTCTATGGTGAACGAATCTTGAACCAAGTATCCCTAATAATAAAACCGGAACAATCACACATGTTGATTTTCTTAGGTAAAGTGTTCTGTATTGCTCAGCACGTTAATGGCCATGTGCTTAAATCCTGTTTCATGAGTCTACTTAGAAAGCGGTCTTACTTTCCTAGGAAACGGCCTGATTTCCATACTCATATAGGTAAGTCTCTTAAGGTGTTTCTGCAATACACCTTTTAAGGTTTCTAGACTTATTAAGGATATATATCCATCCTTTGTTCTTGCAGAATCCAACACTAAATATTATGGGATTATCTTTTTAGTGTTCCATAATCATTCTCTTAACTTGTTGGTACCCATTGATCTTTGTCTATCCTTTTCAAGACATAAGTTGGGTTTCTGTTAAGGATGATCAACCTTCATTCACAGACCTTAGTCCCATTTCTTGTGACTTTATAGAAACCATTGCCTTTGAAGACCTTTTGTAAGTGGGTCAGCCAAGTTTTTCTTCGTTTCTATGTAGTCAACAGTTATAACTCCTCTTTTGAGTAACTGTCTCACCATTTGATGTCTTAAACTCACATGTCTAGACTTTCCATTATATGTCTTATTAGACACATTGTATATTGTTGCTTGATTGTCACAGTTAATCAAGACTGCTGGAGATGGCTTCTTCCACAAAGGGATTTCCATTAATAAATTCCTAAGCCATTCCGCTTCTTTACATGCATCTGCTAACGAAATCAATTCTGGCAACATTGTTGAGTCAGAGATACAGGTCTGCTTCTTGGAAGCCCAAAACACAGCAGCGCCTCCTAATGTAAAGATCCATCCAGTCGTAGACTTGGATTTGGATTCTACATTGTTCCAGGTTGCATCACTATATCCTTCTATCACAGCAGGATATCCTTTATAAGATAAACCATATTCAATGGTTCCTTTCAAATAAGCTAAAACTATGGAAATAGCTTTCCAATGTTCGAAACCTGGATTGCTCGTAAATCGACACAATACACTTATAGCATGTGCGATGTCTGGTCTAGTGCAATGCATAACAAACATAAGACTCCCAATAACACTGGAATACTCTAGTTGAGAGATAGTACGTCCAGTTTTCTTTTCTAATTTAATACTAGGATCTAAAGGATTTGGTGCTGGTTTGTCATCGTAATGACCATACTTTTGTAGGAATTTCTCTATGTAATGGGATTGAGTTAGTAATAACTCCCCCTTTTTCCTAACAATTTTAATTCCCAGAATTACATCAGCCTCTCCTAGATCTTTCATATCGAATTTAGAAGACAGAAGCTTTTTAGTTTCATTCACACAGGATATATTGGAACCAAATAGTAGCATGTCATCAACGTATAAACATATTATAACAATACCATTGTTATCCGATTTACTATAAATACATTTATTAGCATCATTAACAATGAATCCATATGACAGTGCAACTTTATCAAACTTCTCATGCCATTGCATGGGAGCTTGTTTCAGGCCATAAAGAGATTTTACTAATTTGCAAACTTTCTTTTCTTGGCCTGGGGTTTTGAAACCTTCAGGTTGTTCCATATATATCTCTTCTTCTAAATCTCCATTTAGAAAAGCAGTTTTTACATCCATTTGATGTATGACTAATTTATGAATTGATGCAAGTGCAATTAAACAGCGTATAGAAGATATGCGAGCAACTGGAGCATATGTATCAAAATAATCTACTCCATGTCTTTGCTTATATCCCTTAGCAACTAATCTGTCTTTAAACTTATCAATGGATCCATTTGTATTCAACTTTTTCTTGAATATCCATTTACACCCTATAGGTTTAGCACCAGGAGGTAAATCAGTTAAAACCCAAGTTTGATTTAACATTATGGAATTCATTTCATCATTGATAGCTTCTTTCCAGAAATTTGAATCTCTGGAACTCATAGCTTCAGAATAAGTTTTGGGATCATCATCAACGTTCATTACATATTTAGTCACATTAAGGACTTCGTCCTTACTGCCTTCTACAAGATATGTAATGAAGTCAGGACCATAGTCCTTCTCTATTCTCGCTCTTTTACTTCTCCGTTGTTCAGTACTATTATCTGGTACTGACACTTCCTTGCTGTTTTGAGCAGGAGCATAATCATCGTCATTGATATCATTAGTCACACTAGGTTCTGGACTAGATGATCTCAATGGGATCTCAACAGTTTGATTTACAAAAAATTCTACATCTACAGATTCTATAGCTTCTAGGGTGTCAAGAATTAGAAATCTATAAGTTATACTATTAAGTGAATATCCTATGAAAACACATTTAAATGCTCTATTTCCTAACTTTGGTCGTTTATGGTCTGGTTTTCTAACATAAGCTAAGCAACCCCAAACTTTAAGTCTAGTTAGGTTATGTTTCCTATTAAACCATAATTCATAAGGGGAAATATTATTCTTTTTAAGTGGTACTCTATTTAAAATATAACATGCAGATAACATAGCATCACCCCATAGGTTATAAGGTAAATTAGAACTTATGAGCATGGAATTAACCATTTCTACTAAAGTTCTATTCTTCCTTTCAGCAACACCATTTTGTTGTGGTGTATATGGGGCAGTACATTTGTGAATTATACCTTGTTGTTTACAGAACAAGGTGAATTCATTTGAGAAATATTCACCACCACGATCTGAATGTAATATTTTAATTTTAACTCTTAATTGTGTTTCGACCTCTGCTTTGTAAATTTTGAATTTATCAAAAGCCTCATCTTTAGTTTTCATTTGATATACATATGCACATCTAGTATAATCATCAATGAATGTTATATAGTATTGGTTACCACCATAGGTGATATGACTTTTTAAGTCACCCGCATCACTATATACCAAATCAAGCAAACCAGTTTTCCTTTCTACGGATTTAATGGATTTCCGGTGTATTTTTGCTTGAACGCATATTTCACATTTAGAGATGGTATCGAAACCACAATCAGAAATTAATCCTAATTTATTCATATTCTTAATGGAATTATAATTAACATGTCCTAATCTACCATGCCATAAATTAATAGAATCAACAATATAAACAGAAGATTTCTCTATTAGATTCAACTTAATCATGTTGTTACAAGAGTATCCCTGTCCAATGAATTTAGCATTCTTAGACAACACTAGCTTATCAGACTCATACACCGTCTTGAATCCTCCTTTGTTAAGAAGGTATCCAGAGATCAAATTCTTATACATATCGGGTACATAGAATACATTGATTAATGTAAGAGCTTTTCTAGAGGTGAGAAGAAGTTCTATAGTGCCTTTTCCCAGAACATTGCTTGGAACCTTATTTGCTCCAGTAATTGGCTTCTCCTTTATTTTCATCGTAACTCTTGAACAGATTACGGTCTTTGCAAATGTGAATGGTTGCTCCAGTATCGAACCACCAATCATTATCATTGCCACTAACGGAGTTTGCCTCTTGCACTACAGCTACAAGCGAGTCTTCGACCACATTCACTTTTTCTTGTTTCTTCCGCAGACGGCAGTCTCGGGCATAGTGGCCGGGCTTGTTACAAAAATAACAAGCACCTTTCTTTTTGTTGTTAGTTTTGGAATGTTTTTTCTTAAAATGTGTCTCATTCTTTGGCTTTAATTTATCAGTAATTTCAACATTATTTGCCTTAGAATGGGACTCAGTTTGCGGATTATCATCTTGATCGTGTTTGCGAGAGTCTTCTTCAATACGAAGATGACGCTATAAACCGTCTAAATTATAATCCATTTCCGCATGCTGCATCTTTTTCTTATAATCATTCCAACTATGCGGAAGTCTAGAAATTATAACTCCAACAACATAAGATTCAGGGAGATCAATTCCAGCATCTTTAAGTTGATTCACCAACAGTAAGATTTCGCTTACTTGTCCAATTATGGACATATTGGTGACCATTTTGAAATCCATAAAATTAGAAATAAGAAACTTTTTATTACTTGTCTCGGATATGCGGTACTTATTCTCCAGAGCAGTCCAGAGTGCCTTCGCTGTTTCCAAAGTCCTATGAGCATTGTAGACTGTGGTAGAAAGCGCATTCAGAATATGGCCTCTGCATAGGAAATCGTCCTCTTTGCGCTTTGCACGTTTAGCCTTTAGAGCAGCATCATCTGTATCAGTTTCCTCCGGAATTTCTTCCAAGTCATCTTCCAAGATGTACAACAACTTAACGGTGGCCAGAAAAAATTTCATCATCTCTTTCCAACGAGTGAAATTGTCGCCATCAAAACGCTCCAATCGAGTTAGATGCTGATTCTTAACTTGTAGAGCGCTCGAACCTTCTATGGTTGAAAAATATTGTCTGAAATTTGTTGGAGATTTTGCGGGTCGAGACTGAATTTGATGGTGGTATTGATGAAGACAATGCTGTACTTCCGACTTCAAGGATCTATGGAATAGATTCTTTCAGACAATAGTTCAACCCACCAGGTACAATCGGGTTATCAAACTATCGACTTTCAAGATTCAATGAAGCCCTATAACAGGGTAATCGAATTCAAAGTTTGTACGACTTTGATCCGACCAAGAACACTTTAAAAATGGTTTCTGATGATGCAATTTGTAGAGAAAGAGATGAAGAGAAGAAGAAGAAACAAATCTGCAACGATCCAAACGTTTGCAACACCTTCAGATGTTGCAAAATATAGAGGAATGGATGTAACGACCCGACTTCCTACGCCCAGGAAGACGTATCGTTATTAAGAAAGAAAGAGATAAGAAAATAGAAAAGATAGAGAAGAAGAAAGAAACAATATCAGAATCTCAACAGCGGAACGAATAAAATATAATATATCACATAAGAGAATACATAGTATCATATACATCAGAGTTACACAGATAATACAACACATACTAGACAGTTATAAACACCTGTCTAGTTAATACAACTCAAACATCACAGAGATACAACACAGCAGAAATACAAAATAAACACTAACACAACGGAACCAATATATATATATATATATATATATATACGCCGAAGCCTCCTGCTCCATTTCTCCTTCAGAATTCGTCAAAGCAAACATGAATCCCTTGGCTACCCGTAAAAATTTGGGTACCCGAGAGTTTAAGAAAAAAAACAGAAATAAACTCCGGGTCAGACATGGGTCTGGTATGAGTAAACGGTTAAAGTTGCTTAACTTTAAAAATCATTTGAAAACAAAGGTATCACGTAAGACTTCCCCCACATAAACATGGAAAAGTTTTTACCTTACGCTAACCAAACAGTTCTATAGGAAATCCAGTGATATTATAATAGTGTCTAGGGTTTTCAAGTAAAATACAGAAATAGCTGAAATGCTTACATCTCACATTCCAACATAGTTGGGCACAACTAATACGTACGGCTCTTATGGAAGATTGGATTCCATACAATGGCAGGGCTACTGGGGTACCGCCCGTCACAGTACGTGGCCTAGATCACCGTACCGAGGATCACTCCCGACCCCCTACAACACAAGGCCGGACCCATTCCTTACTTTACAGATCCGAACAAGACAGCCCCGGCAGTTGTCGCGACCAACCGCCCACACAGCCGAAATAAAGGGACATCTAGACAGGGGAAAATCTCGTCCTGCAATGGGCATGACCCACCTAGCCTTGCTGCACATCCCCTGTTTTAGCCATTCCAGGTTGTTGAGGCTGGAGGCTGCGATTACCTTTAATCAGGACATATCACTTAGAATGCTCATCGTCCACCTGACGATGTTCTGAAAGCATTCAATCCATACAAGTTCGTTCCGGGTTCGAACGAAACCGAAGGCATTATCTCGTTACACTCATTTTGGAATCACCCTCAGAGTTAACGACGATAATCCTTGCACTCTGAATCTTCATCTTCACTTGAGATTCACGACCTATCGTTAATTTGGATCGATGTGGTTTTCGGATATCCAAATATGAAAACCCGATCCCGGTCTCATCGAAATCCAAACCGCCATCTTTTAAGGTCAAGTTGTTTTAAAGTTTAAAACAATTTCAATTCAATTATCCATGTACACATAGATAGATAATCATAATATCAAAATAGATAATCAACATTATCATCATCAATAGATAATTCATATTATCACCACAACAGATAATCTATTTCAAAACATCAATTGATTAAATTCAAAAATTTATGGATTTTAAAATCATTTAATTTAACCAATCCGGTGTCCGTGTATAATTTTCTACCCTAGGGTCATGTGATATGGATATTTATCATTTCAATCCGCAATTTAAACATTTTACGGCTGTATATCATTTCAAACCGCAATCCATAAATAAATAAAAATCCATAACGAACTTGAAGTTTATAACGGTATAAATACAACATCCACCTAACCAATATCAACAATCAACATCCATCACAAGCATCATCCAAATCAATCAATAAATATCAATATAGAACTAATAATCAATAATAGGTATATAACTGGAAATTTATATTTAATAATAATTTAAATAACGATTTAATTCAAATAAATTCAAATTAACTGAGATGGTGATTAAAATATACCAAACAGCCATAAATAAATTCATAATCACATCATAAATTTAATTTAATAAACATAAGAAATTTTAGAAGTTGTGAGTGGGTTAAAACACTCACCTTTGTATTTAAATTGAATTTAAATCCAATGTAAACCCAAAATTCAGATAGTCTCGGAATCTGTCCAAACTAGCTTCAAAATGTCCGGACTTTCAATACAATCCTAGCGGAGAAAACCGCGTATGAATTGGACCTCGTATGTGAAAGTTATATACATTTGAAGTTAAACATTTGAATTTAAAATAAACAAACCAGATAAAAGCTGCCACGTCACCTTGTTCCTAACGCACCAAAACCCTAGCCGATCAACTACTCGAACATGCAGCCACCTCTCAAACCGCCTTTTGACCGAACTTCTTCAACACCTCGCCAACCTCTACCACGATCAAGCACCACCGCCGAACTCCCCATGGTCGGCCGCCCCTACAGCCACCATGCGCGCGCCTCAGCCTCCCAGAACACCACTCCACCACTGCCATTTAACCCCAAATCATGGTGAACTACGATCACCTGGGGGCGAACGAGCCACACCGATGGGTGCTGGTCGTCGTCACCTCCTAATTACCGCCTCCCGATCGTCATATCATCGCTAATCCACCGTTGGATCAAAACCCTAGCCAATGGACGGTTGAGTTTCAACTTGAATTTCTGGAAAAATGATGAATCGAATTGGAAAATGAATTACAGATTCACTCGTTGAGAGCTTCGAATCGATATATAATTCGATATGTATTGAGGAGTTTAAATTTTGATTTGGTTTTGAAATTGAAATTGAATTTGAGGATTTGGGAATTAGGTTTTGTCAGCCATTGGAATAATGAGTTGAGAAGGAGATGTACGTACAGACAATTGAGAATAAGGAGTGGCTAGGGTTTATAACGAGGTATTTATAGACAAAGCTGGAAACAGAGAGAATGGACCAGATTGATTGAACGATACACGACCTGAAAAGCCTGTTTTGACTCCGGAATGAAAATGGTCAACCTATATATCAAAACAAATGTTTTCCAATATTTTAACTCAATGGAACAGGTTTCATGTACTAATTCCATCATATGAAGAAGTTATGTTAAAATCAGCTTATTTCAAATTGATTTCAATTAAATAAATTTCTAGGCGTTTCGAGTCCGTATGATCAAACGACAAGTCCGATCATTACGAAACTTGAAATCTAATAATATTTCACTGTTACAGATCCGATGAAACTGGTTTCGTCAAAATCCGAGTCGGCGGCCAAAATGGCTATTTTTCAGGTTAATTAAATAAATTAATATTAAATTAATTAAATCACTTTTTCAATTCCAATTCTATAATTAGCAATCTTTATTATTTTTTTGATTTCTTAAACATTCGCAAATAATTTAAAAAATTAAATACCAATTTAATGTAGATAAACTTACCAATTACAGTATTTAACTTAAATTTCAGTAAAATCCAATTATTCAAAATTTAATTTCAGTAAATCGTTTTAATTTGATTTCAACCTTTATACTAAACCAATTTTTGATCTGATAACATAGTTAACATTTTTTTTACACTTCGTTACATTAATATACCCAAATTTTCATCTTTATTTGTGTTAACCAATTTATTTCCGCTAATCCATTTAATTGAACTTCCATCCAATTATTCAATCCATTATTATCAAATGGATAAAATTTACATTGGTTTATGATCTATTACACTTAAGTTTAATTTTCAACCAATTATTATAATTTCTCACATAATATTGAATTCATTCAATTACCATTAATTATACCTTTTCATTAGTTAATTCAATATTCACATTTGTTTTCTTATATCAAATTCACAACCAAGTATAACAATTTACGTTATTTCAATTAATTGTAATTACATTTAAATTGTTAATAGTCAGCTTGAATAAACATTATTACCTTTAATTCTAGTTATTATTTCATTGTTAAATTACAAATTTGTAACGACCCAGAATTTCTGTTAATTAAAATTCGTATATGTAATTGATTTTAAATATTAATAAGCAAAATTTATAAGTCGAATGAATTTATTTGTCGAATATCTGGATTTAATTTGGTAATTTAATCAATAATTTAATATTGAAATTACAGGAATAATTGGAAATTGGGTTTAATATGATTAAAATTGACTTGGAAAATTTTATTATATCATATTGGAGTTATAATAAGGTTATATAACTTTTAAAATCGAATTAAAAGTTAATTTGTGAAAATTGAATATTTTAATATTTAATTGACGTGTAAAAATAGCCATTTTTCAAACAGTCTTGGATTTCGATGAAACCAGTTTCATCGGATCCGTAATGTGATATTATTATAAGATTTCAAATTTCGTGTCAATCGGATTTACCGTTTGTCCGGGGCAAGCCAAAACGCATAGAAATTCGTTTAATCGGTTTAATTTAAAATTGATCGTTTATTTCCGTAACTCACACATACGATTAAATTAGCTTTCGAAACACGTTCCAATGTGTTCAGAACGCGGGGTAAACCCTAGAAACGCCAGCCGGCACGCTTCGTTTGGAGTTCGGAAATTTTTCGATGAATAGTGTTTTGCAAATTTTCTATAAAAGGCCCCCCATTTTCACAAATTACAACAAAACCTTAATTTCTAGGTCAGGCCGCCACTTTTCTATTAATGGCCAGAAATGCCCCATCTTCTCTCCTTAATCTCTTTCAAACCACTCGATATTATTGAAAACTTTCTGAAGCAAAGTTGAAGAGCATCGGAAGAGCTTCAGATCCATACGAAGTTGATCGAGAATAGTGCTATGAATCAAAGGCAATAGGCATTCGAACGTATGTCGTTCGTTCACGTTTTCCCAAGGCGAATGATGGCCGAGCACGACCGTTTATGGGTGCAGGTGGAGCATGGAAAGGGCTTTGTCTCGGTGTAGTTTGATCGTCGTATATTACGACGTAGGAGGCTCGAAAATTCAATGATGGTGGGCGGCTAATAGGTTCATTTTTTACGTTGAAAACCTGATGGAGGGAGAAGGTAAAAGGGACGGCCTGGATTTGGTCTCCAGGAAGCAACGACAGAGATGGATAAAGGTTTAAAATTTCAAAAGGAATTAGTAAATAATCATATATTAAATCGTGTAAACTTTGTAATAACATAACTTTTTTATATGAGGTCGGTTTCGGACGAAACTAATTGCGTTGGAATCGTATGGACGAGCACTACGCTATGTAACTGGATTGGAGTCATTTGGAGATAGTTTGAATTTCAGGTAAAATTAAATGCACGTTTAATTTTAATCGAAATAAAACGCTGAAACTGAATTGAAATCAAGGTGAGAACTTCTCACTCAATCGAACTATTTCGATTTAAATTTTAAATAGTTAGATTTAAAATTGTTGATTGTATGCTTGGATGATGAATTATTATCTATTGATTGTTAAAATAGATATTATACGCCGTATATTAAGCGGAGGTTATTTATTAAAAACATATACCACGAATATTTCACTGCAAAGTGAAATTGGTATTATTTATGTACTTGGAGTTGATTTCCCGCAGTATATAGCGGATGAGAACCTATTGCGCCGTATAATAGCGGGTAGTATTTTATAAATCCTATGTACCGCGATATTCTATATTGGAACGAAATTGGTATTGTGCTAACGTCCGTGGATGCAGGGAAACAGGTTGGAGGGATCGAACTGGATTCCTCAACCGTATTGATTTATTTACAGAAATTGTGATATTTGTTGATTATCATATTGATATATGATGTTTTGATTGTCGTGATTGATATATTGTTGCTGTTGAAGCATTGGCCTATTTTTGCAGTTTTAAAAATATTAAAGTAACGATTTTGAATTTAAAAGGATTTTAATGTTATTTTTGAAAGTATACGTTTATTAAATTTTGAATTGTTAAAATAAATAAACGTTATAATTTTATTGTTATAAAAGTTATGATTTTTGGAAAATAACACTTAAGTACGATTTATGTAGTTATATCAGCTTTAAATAACGATTTGTAAATTATTAAAAGGATTGGTTTATTTAAATTGGGATTTTTGAACTATTATAAACAGTTATATATAAAGATTTATAAAATAGATATTTATAAATTAAAATATTGAAATTATAAAACGAGTTTAATTAAGTGTTAAAATGAAATAAAAATGGATTTCATAAGTGAATGAAATTTATAAATTTATAAATTGTGAAGTTATAAAATGAATAGATTTTTGTAAAATAAAAGATTTATAAGTAATTAACTTATAAATTAGATTTTTGGTATAAAAATTGTGTTATAAATTGAATTGGTTAATAAAGGAGATTCATAAATCAAAGTTTTTATAAATAGGAATAGAATTTATAATCATTGTTTTATAAATCCATAATCAAATAAATTTGATAAGCAAATATAGAAATTATTAAAGGAATTATATTCACGATTTTGGACAGTGGATAATCATTTAATTAAATATGTGGAAGTGTTGAATTTGGTTAGAGATTTATATCCATGATTTTGGACAGTGGATAATTCTGAATTAAATGCGTAGTATATTGAAATTGGTTAACGAACTATATTCACGATTTTGGACAGTGAATATATTATTAAATAAAATGGATATGTTTTGGGAAAGCTATATTATAAAATGAAGTTAATTGTTTTAACGATGTATTAAATTGTGTTAAATATCGAATACATAGATTTCAACATTCATTGTTGAAATAGACGTTTTCGAGAAATAAGGAAATAGTGGACTATAACACTGTTGTTATAGTAAATGATTTCCTAAAGGAAATATTTTGTATAGTATTGGGATTTATATATCTATTTTAATTTCGAATCCCTATACTAGTGATTTTGGGTTGTCGTAACGGTGTTTTACGCAACATTCGTTTTGATCCAAATAAATGTGTTTAAGAGAGCGTTTTCCTTAAAGAATAAAATATGTACTTAACTGTGATTTAAGTATATCGAAAATTTTCTAAATTTTGAAAATAAATGGATTTGTGACTTACTTATCATTATTAAATAAGTACGGAAATGTTTTCCAATATGAAATGAAATGTTTTGATATTTCATCTTCTAAAGATAAATTGAAAGTGAATTTTGTAATCGATTTGAAAATCGAATATTAGTAGATATTTTGAAATGTAACTTCACTATGGAATTTATAAGGGAAAGAGGAATTTGTTTAAAAATAAACGTTGATTTATTTTTGAAGTATTGAAATTATATATCTTGTAAAGATATTTTTGGAAAATAAATAATTTGGGAAATTATTTGGAATCTGGTGATGTCGTGCATACCTATTGATAGTTAAATAACCGACTATCAATATTTACCTTTAAATAGGTATTTGTTGTGATTTGCTTGAATTTGAATGCTACACTTATTTTTAAAATAAGCGCTCACTATTCGGGTTAGCCGGGAAAGGACCTTTGGGTCGTATAACCCATTCCGAATATGTGATACGTCATTATGGATTGCATTTGATGACCGGTGTTGAAGACCGGATATTTGTGAAAACGGAAGGATTACCGTCGAATGTTTATGCATCGGCTGATCTCCGATATAGAAATTTATTACCCTTTGTGATGGGAAGTCCGGTCATGATTAGTGAATATCCGGATTGCAAGGGCTTCTTTGGAAGTGCCTTCGGTTCCGTTCGATCCTGGAACAGACTTGTATGGATGTGTGTCTGACGTTACAATTTGAGATGTAAACCTGGTTTCTATCAAATATATTTCCGTTGGTCGCGGAGAATTTATTCTCTTAGCTTCACACCCTTAGAGGTTATGTAGTTGATGGTTACTAGTGATACACTCCCAATTTGGTAATGTGGCATATAAAGTGTTGCTGATTATTTGTTGAACAAAGCACAACTTTTGTATAAAGCATAGCTTTGTGGACGAGACTTCGTCGGACCTCACACCCCGGAAATGGTCAAAACAGGAAGGATGCAGCATGGTTATTAGGGGGTAGCGCCCCTTTAGTGTATGCCATTCCTTCTGGATAGAGGTTGTATCATGGTATGGAGCCTAGATATTTAACCTATGTTGTTGCTGCAAATTTATTACTTTGTGGTTGTTGGAATCGAGGACCCTCGGATATAGATCTGTTACGATCGGGGGATGACATATTTGTGTCAGTAGTTACCCAGTTAGGGGTAACCCGGCCTTGTGTTGGTAGAGATCCGGTTAGGTTCTCGGGTCGTCTTTCCAGAGGCGTACCCATGTAGCAATGGGAAGTTCCTTGGCCCGATCATTTGTTGAAAATCCAAAGAAACAATACGATCTTGTACGGTTTTAGTTGTAGAACCTATCATTTACTTATGGTGGTCACCACTGTTTAGATGGTAGCTATAGTAGGCATAAGTGCGAAATGCCTATGCTGGTTAAGATTTATATTATACTTTCGAAATGTTTTCTACACTATGCACTAATAATAATATCAAATGTTTCTTTTTAATGCGTATCAAGCATCTTTACTATCATAAGGAGAAATCTCCTCCGATTCTACGTTTGCATTGTGTGTGTATGCGGGAGGCCTTATGGTAGTCTCATTTTCCAAAAAGCATTGCGAATCTGTTTTGAAATATTCCTTTGTTTGGTTTTAAAGACAAACTGTTTTAATTTCTCACACTAGTCCCATGACTGACCTGGAGTTTAGTGTTTCCTTCCTAAACTCTGGGTGCCCACCAATTTTCACACGGGCAGTCTAGAGTTAGGTTATCAGGTGATGCAGCCAAGGCCCAAGAAGAAGTTGTGCAAACTTTGATTCCTGAAAATATGAATTTGTGGTGTAGTGTGATGAGTCGTCCACGACTCAAGGAAGGTTTGAGTCGTTTCTGAGCTAGGGAAAGAAGTCCACGACCTAACAAACCAAGGGAGAAGACAAGCCGAGATAACCAAGCATCGGAGTTGAGTCGTCCCCGACTCAACGGTCTAACCATGAGTCGTTTCCGACTTAGGGAGTTACAAGGGGGAGATAACAAGACAGTGGGTTTGAGTCGTTCGAGCTTGAGTCGTATACGGGATAATGGAACAGGGTTACGACTCAAGGGAAACTTGGAGTGTTCGTACTTGATGAGTCGTACACGACTTAACAACGTATCCATGAGTCGTGCCCGAGATAGCATCAAGAAGGAGAAGGGTTCAGCTGATGGAGGCTTGAGTCGGTGGAGGGATTACGACTTAGATGAGTCGTCCAGAATTGAGTCGCTTGAAGGGATATGTCGTGGTGGAGAGATAGCATCAAGAAGGAGATATGCAGAAGTGAACTTGGGAGCTTGAGTCGTGAGTCGTAGGTCGTTGACGACCTAGTATGAGTCGTGAGTCGTTTGCTTTGTGTTCTGTTGTAAAGGGTTAGTGTTGTGATGTGTTGGCGATGAGTCGTAAATGATGAGTCGTTGGGGATGAGTCGTTGATGTTAAGTCGTATGTAGTGTTTTCTTCTTGAGTCGTTACACTGTATGTTTGTGTCCTTGAGTCGTTTGTATTTTTTGAGTCGTGTACTGTCTTGAGTCGGTACATATTTTGAGTCGTGTCACCTGTATTGCTGATGAGTCGAAGGAGTGATGAGTCGCTGGGTTTTAACTGTGTGTTTGTGTCGTGAGTCGTAGGCCGATGCCGACCTAGTGGTCCAGATGAGTCGTAAGCTGGGTTGGAGAGTATGTTGTATTGAGTCGTTGTAGATGTGCTAATGTGATGAGTCGGGGCCGACTCAAGATGAGTCGTGAGTCGCAAACGACTCAAGGGGGCTGTGTTGTAAAACTCTATAAATACGCGTGTGTTGTACATTTTTGAGGTTGTTGAATATTGAATAAAATTTCCTTTTGTTAGCTTTGTGCTTTCATACCAATTGGTAGTTGAGTGTAATCTCCTATCTCCTCTTTCGGATAATCGAGTGCGCTCGATTCAACGATTGCAGAAGCCGATTCACGGAATCTAGTGCGCTAGATCAACGTGCGAAGAATCGTAGATCTTTAACACGGTATAGTGCGCTATCAACGTGTTTAAGATAGCTAGAGTTCGGTATCTTTGGATCAACGAACTTGGGCGTTTTGGTATTTTCAACTCACCGATTGCTACATTCATCGATTGAAGTTTATTTCGAATTATCCGCTGCGTCATTATTGGTATCAAAGCCATACTTAGCCAATCATAGCTAAGTTTGATTCTTGGAGCCAAGTTTTTGAAGTTTTTGAAGTTTGAAGTTGTTCGTTGTGTTCATAGTGAAGTTGCAACAAAGTTGGGGTGTTTGATCCATTGCATTTTGGATCGAGGAGTGGGACTTTGTTTGGGGTTTGAATTGGTGTTTGCGCGCCAAGGAAAGAAGTTAGGCTGAGCCTTGTGAATTGTTGAGACCGATCTAAGGTTGAGCCGAGATACTTTGTGCGAGCTATGGGTTGGACGAGCTAGTTGAGTCGAGCCAAGGATTGCGTTGAAGGCCGAGATAAGTTGGAGCCGACTTTATCTTGAGTCGTTAACTCGTTGCCGAGTTAAGGGATTGGCTGTGATACTTGAGTGAAGCCGTGCCGACCTATCTATAAGTCGTGCGCGTTGAACCGAGTCAAGCATAGCCGGGCTAAGGCCGAACTTTGTGAAGTGTACATTCTTTGCCGAGCTAAGTGTGCCGATCCAACTGTGCCGAGTTAAGGTAGAGCCGTATATAAGCATAGCCGAGACATTGTTGGTTGTTATCTTGTGTGAAGTTTTGAAATTTTGTGAGTGAATTGTTGAAGTGTTTGTGAAGTTTTCAACCATGCCACCGAGGAGAGCTAACCGACATCAAAACGTTGAAGCTTTGTATCGTCGAGAAGAAGCCGAGCTTATGGAACAACGTATTAATGAAAAATTTGATGAAGGCATTGGTAAATTGGAGAGATTGATGAATGATTTGAATCAAAGGAGGAGATCACCAAACTCGAACCATGGAGGAAACCGAGTTTCGCCATCGGTTACGGAAGCGAGGAGGGTATCACCACATTCTTGTAGAGATAGAAGAGAAACATCAATTTCATCACGAAGAGATCATCATGACTATGCACATGAAGAGAGAAGAAGTCATCGTGAATTTGACCATGAAGCATATAGAGATGAAGAGAGACATAGTCAACGAAGCATGCATGAACGAAGGGATGACATTGGTCGAGATCGATGTAGGCGTACTTTTGATTTTGTTGAAGAGGGTGATAGAGCAAGTATTCATTATCGAGATCGAGACCAAGTTCGGAATTCTTATCGGGATATTGAGGATGATCGTCGATGGGAATCGGGTATGAAGATGGAGATTCCGGAGTTTAAAGGCGGGATGGTTGCTGAGGAGTTTCTTGATTGGTTGTCTAATGTGGAGGAAATCTTTGATTTCAAGGAGGTGCCGGAGAATAGAAGGGTGAAGTTAGTTGCTACAAGGCTGAGGGGAAGAGCATTGGCATGGTGGCAGCAAACTAAACTTACTCGTGAACGAATGGGGAAGTCAAAGATAGAATCTTGGGAGAAGATGAAGAAGTTGATGAGATCTACTTTCTTACCTTATAATTACCAGTCACTTATGTACCAAAGGTTGCAGAATCTGAGGCAGGGGACAAAATCTGTTAGTGATTATGCTGATGAATTCTACCAACTCATTGCCAGAAACGATATTATGGAGACAGAAGAACAATTGACTGCTAGATTCATTGGGGGATTGAGAATGCAGATCCAGGATATGGTTAATATGTTCGATCCAAGATCTGTGGCGGAGGCACATCAAAAGGCGTTGGCTTGGGAGAAGCAGGGAAGGCGTGGAGGTGGTGTGTTTACTAATTCCAATAATCCGGTGAAGGGGGTCAGTGGAAGTTCTCATGTTCCTAAACCTGTCAGTAAGCCAGTGGTGAAGGAGGCTGAGAAAGCGAAGGCTAGTACTGTTTTCAAATGCTATAACTGTCAGGAGTTTGGTCATAAAAGCAATGAGTGTCCGAAGCCGAAGAAGAGGACCATGGTTGCAGAAGTTGAAGAGGATGATGGTGAGGAGGCAGAATGTTCAAATACACTTTATGTTGAGGAGGAAGAAGAAGTGTCGGGTGATGAAGGTTGTAATCTTATGTTGAGGAGAAGTTGTTTGACACCAAAGCAAGAGGAGGATTGTAGTTGGCTGAGAAGCAATATTTTTCAATCGACATGTACTATTCTGGGAAAAGTCTGCAAGTTCGTTATTGATGCGGGAAGTTGTGATAATATTATTTCTACAGAGGCAGTTAGAAAGTTGAACTTGAAGACCGAGAAGCATCCTAAACCATACAAGCTAGCATGGTTAAGGAAGGGAGGTGAAGTGAAAGTGTGTCGAAGAGCTTGTGTTAATTTTTCGATTGGGAAAAAGTATAAGGATGAAATTTGGTGTGATGTCGTAGATATGGATGTTTGTCACTTATTGTTGGGCAGACCATGGCAGTTTGACAGAGCAGTACAGCATGACGGTCGTGCCAACAGTTACAGTTTCATGTTCGAGGGTACTAAGATCACTTTGGTTCCCAAGAGACAGCAACAGAAGGAGAGCAAGCTAGAAGAGATTGAAGAATTGAAAACTCTGTTGACTTTGAAGGAGTTTGTCAAGGAAGTCGAAGAAGAACCTGAAGTGTTTCTTTTGATTGGGAGAGAGAGTAGTGACGAAGTTGAGATTCCCGAAGAAGCAAAGCCAGTTTTGAAAGAGTTTGAAGATGTCTTTCCAGATGAGTTACCGAAGGAGTTACCGCCACTTAGAGGCATTCAACATCAGATTGATCTTGTTCCGGGAGCAGTGTTACCACACCGGCCACATTACAGAATGAGTCCGAAGGAACATGAGGAGTTACGAAGGCAGGTGGAAGAGTTGCTTGAGCAGGGTCGTATCCAGGAAAGTTTGAGTCCGTGTGCTGTGCCTGCATTGTTAGTACCAAAGAAGGACGGAACTTGGAGGATGTGCACTGATAGTAGAGCTTTGAATAAGATCACTGTTCGTTACAGATTTCCTATGCCGAGGTTGGATGATTTGTTAGATCAGTTGAGTGGGGCAACTATATTTTCGAAGATTGATTTGAAGAGTGGTTATCATCAGATTCGAATCAGACCTGGAGATGAATGGAAGACAGCTTTCAAAACTAGAGAAGGGTTGTACGAATGGTTGGTTATGCCATTTGGGTTGTCTAATGCACCTAGTACATTCATGCGGGTGATGAATCAAATCTTTCGACCATTCATTGGGAAGTTTGTCGTGGTGTATTTCGATGATATTCTGATTTATAGCAGAAGTACGGAGGAGCATGTTCTACATTTGAGGGAAGTGTTGCTTATTCTTCGAGAAGAACAATTTTATGCTGCTACAAAGAAATGTGTGTTTATGACACCTACTGTTTTATTCCTGGGTTATGTTGTTTCAGGGGAAGGAATCCAAGTTGACCAGGGCAAAGTTGAAGCAGTCAGGAATTGGCCACAGCCAAAGACAATTACAGAAGTGAGAAGTTTTCATGGGCTAGCGTCATTCTACCGAAGATTCATTCCACACTTCAGTAGCGTGATGGCTCCAGTGACTGATTGCATGAAGGGTAAACAGTTTGTGTGGTCAGAGGAAGCGGGGGTTGCCTTTGAGAAGATCAAGGAATTGTTGACGTCTGCACCAATTCTTGTTCTACCGAATTTTCAGTTGTTGTTTGAATTGCATACTGATGCTTCGAAGGTTGGTATTGGAGGAGTTCTGAGTCAGAATGGGAAGCCAGTTGCATATTTCAGTGAGAAATTGTCAGGGGCGAAGATGAGATACAGTACATATGACGTTGAATTTTATGCTGTTGTTCAGGCTGTCAAGCATTGGAGGCATTATTTGTTTCAGAAGGAATTTGTTCTTTACACAGATCATGAAGCTTTGAAACATTTACAGGGACAGGATAAAATTTCCGCGAGACATGCATCATGGATTGCTTATTTGCAGCAGTTTACTTTTGTCGTTAAGCACAAATCAGGGGTGACAAATCGAGTTGCTGATGCTTTGAGTAGGAGGAATCATTTACTAACGACAATGAAGATTGAAGTGACGGGGTTTGAAATGTTGCCAGAGATGCTTGAAGAAGATCCTTACTTTGTGAAATATGTTGAAAAAGTGAAGGATGGGATTACCGATGAATTCATGTTGGTTGATGGTTTTCTGTTTAAAGGAAGTCGATTATGTATTCCGGATTGTAGTTTGAGGATGAAAATTGTGAAGGAATTGCACGAGGAAGGACATGTGGGCCGTGATCGTACTTTACAGTTGATTTCGCAATCTTACTTTTGGCCATCGATGAGAAAAGAAGTTGAGAGATTTGTGGAGCGATGTCATATTTGCCAAGTTTCAAAAGGAACAGCAACGAATGCAGGGTTGTATATGCCATTACCAGTACCATCTAAGCCATGGGTTGATATTAGCATGGATTTCGTTTTGGGTTTGCCGAGAACTCAAAGGGGAAATGATTCGATATTTGTTGTGGTGGACAGGTTTTCAAAGATGGCACATTTTGTTGCTTGCAAGAAGACAGCAGATGCAGTTCGAGTAGCACAGTTATTTTTCAAGGAGATTTATCGACTTCATGGATTGCCAGAATCTATTGTTTCTGATCGAGATACTCGTTTTCTGAGTCACTTTTGGCTGAGTTTGTGGAAGATGGTGGGAACGAAACTGAAATTTAGTAGTGCTTATCACCCACAAACAGACGGACAAACGGAGGTTGTTAACAGGTCATTGGGAAATTTGTTGCGTTGTCTTGTACAGGATAATTTGAGAAGTTGGGACCTGAAGCTATGCCAGGCAGAATTTGCTCACAATCATGCAGTAAATCGAAGCACAGGATTCAGTCCGTTTCAGATTGTTTATTCAAATTTACCTAGGGGACCGTTGGATTTAGCAGTAGTACCACCGTCGAAAGGAACAGTTAAACGAGCTGCTGATTTTGTTGATGAGCTGAATGAATGTCATAAAATCGTTCAGGAACGATTGGAGAAATCGAATGAGAAATATAAGAAGTTTGTAGATTCGAAACGACGAAATGTTGAATTTAAAGAAGGTGATTTGGTCTATGCTGTATTAACAAAGGATCGTTTTCCGGTGGGTGCTTATAACAAGTTGAAGGCGCGAAAAATTGGTCCAGTTGAAGTTTTGAAGAAAATTAATGAGAATGCTTATCGATTAAAGTTACCAGATGATGTTTATACTTCTGATGTTTTTAACGTCAAACATTTAATTCCATATCATGGAGGTGGAATTGTTGAGGAAGAATTTACAAATTCGAGGTCGAATTTTTCTCAACCAGGGGAGGATGATGCAGCCAAGGCCCAAGAAGAAGTTGTGCAAACTTTGATTCCTGAAAATATGAATTTGTGGTGTAGTGTGATGAGTCGTCCACGACTCAAGGAAGGTTTGAGTCGTTTCCGAGCTAGGGAAAGAAGTCCACGACCTAACAAACCAAGGGAGAAGACAAGCCGAGATAACCAAGCATCGGAGTTGAGTCGTCCCCGACTCAACGGTCTAACCATGAGTCGTTTCCGACTTAGGGAGTTACAAGGGGGAGATAACAAGACAGTGGGTTTGAGTCGTTCGAGCTTGAGTCGTATACGGGATAATGGAACAGGGTTACGACTCAAGGGAAACTTGGAGTGTTCGTACTTGATGAGTCGTACACGACTTAACAACGTATCCATGAGTCGTGCCCGAGATAGCATCAAGAAGGAGAAGGGTTCAGCTGATGGAGGCTTGAGTCGGTGGAGGGATTACGACTTAGATGAGTCGTCCAGAATTGAGTCGCTTGAAGGGATATGTCGTGGTGGAGAGATAGCATCAAGAAGGAGATATGCAGAAGTGAACTTGGGAGCTTGAGTCGTGAGTCGTAGGTCGTTGACGACCTAGTATGAGTCGTGAGTCGTTTGCTTTGTGTTCTGTTGTAAAGGGTTAGTGTTGTGATGTGTTGGCGATGAGTCGTAAATGATGAGTCGTTGGGGATGAGTCGTTGATGTTAAGTCGTATGTAGTGTTTTCTTCTTGAGTCGTTACACTGTATGTTTGTGTCCTTGAGTCGTTTGTATTTTTTGAGTCGTGTACTGTCTTGAGTCGGTACATATTTTGAGTCGTGTCACCTGTATTGCTGATGAGTCGAAGGAGTGATGAGTCGCTGGGTTTTAACTGTGTGTTTGTGTCGTGAGTCGTAGGCCGATGCCGACCTAGTGGTCCAGATGAGTCGTAAGCTGGGTTGGAGAGTATGTTGTAATGAGTCGTTGTAGATGTGCTAATGTGATGAGTCGGGGCCGACTCAAGATGAGTCGTGAGTCGCAAACGACTCAAGGGGGCTGTGTTGTAAAACTCTATAAATACGCGTGTGTTGTACATTTTTGAGGTTGTTGAATATTGAATAAAATTTCCTTTTGTTAGCTTTGTGCTTTCATACCAATTGGTAGTTGAGTGTAATCTCCTATCTCCTCTTTCGGATAATCGAGTGCGCTCGATTCAACGATTGCAGAAGCCGATTCACGGAATCTAGTGCGCTAGATCAACGTGCGAAGAATCGTAGATCTTTAACACGGTATAGTGCGCTATCAACGTGTTTAAGATAGCTAGAGTTCGGTATCTTTGGATCAACGAACTTGGGCGTTTTGGTATTTTCAACTCACCGATTGCTACATTCATCGATTGAAGTTTATTTCGAATTATCCGCTGCGTCATCAGGTCATTCTGGAATTCGGGAGTTGTTGTAGAGATCTGGAGGCAAGCTGGATGGCATGACGTATCAACTAATATATAGTATTATTTTTTCCGCTGTTTGTTGTTGTACAGTTTGATGATATAATGTAATGTAATGTGATGTAATGTAATAACTGATATAGTTCTTTGTTTTAAAGATTATTCATTTATCTATTATATGTTGTTCCGCTGTGATTGTGAGATTCTGATATTGTTCTGTTGTTTCTTTCTCTTCTGTTCTATCTTTTCTCTCTTCTTCTATCTTTTTCTTATTCTTTAACCGTAACATTTCGGTTTTCCGGCATTCGATTGCTCGGCAGTTGATTTAGTTTACGTATTGGTATCGGTTTTCGAGCGTCGAAAAATCGCAAAAGTTACATTTGGTATCAGAGCATATGGTTAAGCGACAACCATGGCTCTGTTGGGTGTTACTCTTTAGATATAGAGTCTGTGGTACTCTAGAATGAGTTTGAGTGTAATAATAGATACGAGCGCGTATTTGTTAGTGAATATAAATTGTTTTATATTGTGATGATTGGTTTGTTGAGTGGTATATGGATTCTGGTCAATACGAGTAATTAACGTTATTGATAGGGATCTCTAAACACTTGTACAGAATAATTTGACACGATATCATTTTAAAATAGGGTAAATGAAATAATTTTACCTCGATTATATTTTATATATAAGGAATAATTTTTCAGAAATTATTGGAGTGTATATAAATTGATTGTTTGGTTGTTGAAAATGTAAGATATATGCAAGGTAATAAAAGTTGTTTGAATAAGTTAAATAAAACATATATATTAAAAGAATAATTGTATAACCAATTGAATTATTAAGTATGGAATTATAATTAATATGATTTACAATTATGAAGTAATCTTGTATATAAAGGTGAAACTATATGAATATATTTAGAAATATGAGTTGTAAATAAAAATGAATTTGGACTATGGATTTGAAAGTTTTGAATTTTGTTTAGTTTGGAAGTTATTTTTCAAAATTAAAAGTTAAATAGTGAAATTATATAGGTAAAAGATTTGTAAATATGATTTATAAATAAAAGGAAAATTTTGGAAGAATATTAAGCACTGAATTCACTATTGTTACTGGAAAATAATAAGGGTGATGACTGCATCATCATCAGTATCATTTTTCGAGTCTCTATGTGATGGATTTGCTACCATAGTAAATTGAAATTGAAGTTTTATTGTGATAAAAAAATTTGAAATTAAAATCCAAGTTGAAATAAATTTGAGTTGCCATCAAAGACATGTGATTCGAAATTTAACTAAAGGAAAGTTAAATAAATTGATTTGGATTAGATAAGCTATTGAAATTGATGAATATAAGTGAAATAAGTTTTGAAATTATAATATGAGTTAATAAATTTAGCTTTGGCAAAAGTTAAATAGAATTTACTTTAGAATTGAAATCTGAATTGGATTTATAAGTGAAATTTTAAGTTAAGTTAAACAAATGATGTTTGAAATGGAATATAACTTGAGTAATGTTGAATGAAGTTGATTTTGGTATCGAAGTAAAATAGTAAAATGAAATAATGAATGAAAGTGTGAATTCATTAAAGCTAATTAAATGTGTTGAACCAAATTGAATGTAAAGTAAAGTAAATTGAATGAATTTGGTTGTATTGGATGTACATTGGTTGTTATATGAATGTTAGTTGATTGTATATAATTTATTCAATGTTAATGAAATTGGATTGATAAATGGAAAGCTATGTAATTGAATTGAATTGAAAGTAAACTAATGTAAATTGGTTGTAAGCAAATAAAAATTTGTATCGAAACCTTATAGAATGCTTATGGAAATTATTTTGATTGCATTGCTTATGAAGACTACATGTATTCTATTGAAAATTAGTGAAATGTAAATGAATTTCCTATATATGTCACTTACATGTTTGAATTAAGTAAGTACATGTACCGGGCAGTAGTTAGCTGGATTTGGTCACGCTAGAATGCTAATAAATAACTGCTTTTCTTAAAAACGCTAAAAAGGTACGCCTACGCAATAAAAATAGGAAATACGAACTGTTTTTCTGTTTTTCCGACCGGGTGGGTCGATGTATACATATATATATATATATATATATATATATATATATATATATATATATATTTGTTGTGATCCTACTACGATCGAACCGCGCAAAGGAGACTCCGGCGAATTTTTCTAAAAATTTAAGGCATTAGATTATTTTTGAAAAAAATTGGAATTTTTTTTTGAAAACTATAAATTTGATTTGGAATTGGAAGTTAAACAATAGTAGTTGGTTTTTGAAAAGATAACTAAGTAGAGGGTTGGAAACTTAGTGAAGTTATTGTAAGAAGTTTAACTATGGATTTTGGAAAAGTTAAAAGGTTTAAATGAATTTTAAATCTAATTTAAATGGTTTTGAAAAGTTAATGGATTTCTAAACTTTTTCTCACTTGGTAATTTGGTGGACGAATTTCTTTTAAGGGGGGAAGTTTGTAACGACTCGGAATTTCTGTTAATTAAAATTCGTATATTTAATTGATTTTAAATATTAATAAGTAAAATTTATAAGTCAAATGAATTTATCCGTCGAATATCTGGATTTAATTTGGTAATTTAATCGATAATTTAACATTGAAATTATAGGAAAAATTGGAAATTGGGTTTAATATGATTAAACTTGATTTGGAAAATTTTATTATATCATATTGGAGATATAATAATGTTATAGAACTTTTAAAATCGAATTAAAAGTTAATTTGTGAAAATTGAATATTATAATATTTAATTGACGTGTAAAAATAGTCATTTTTCAAACAGTCTCGGATTTCGACGAAACCAATTTCATCGGATCCGTAATGTAGTATTATTGTAAGATTATAAATTTCATGTCAATCGGATTTACCGTTTGTCCGGAGCAAGCCAAAACGCATAGAAATTCGTTTAATCGGTTTAATTTAAAATTGATCGTTTATTTCCGTAACCCGCACATACGATGGAATTAGCTTTCGAAACACGTTCCATTGTGTTCGGAACGCGGGGTAAAACCTAGAAATGCCAAACGGCACGCCTTGTTTGGAGTTCGGAAAATTTTCGATGAATAGTGTTTTGCAAATTCTCTATAAAAGACCCCCCATTTTCACAAATTGCAACAAAACACTGATTTCTAGGTCAGACCAACACTTTTCTATTAATGGCCAGAAATGCCCGATCTTCTCTCCTTAATCTCTTTCAATCCACTTGATATTATTGAAAATTTTCTGAAGCAAAGTTGAAGAGCATCGGAAGAGCTTCAGATCCATGCGGAGTTGATCGAGAATAGTGCTATGAATCAAAGGCAATAGGCATTCAAACGTATGTTGTTCGTTCATGTTTTCCCAAGGCGAATGATGGCCGAGCATGACCGGTTTATGGGTGAAGGTGGAGCATGGCAAGGGCTTCGTCTCGGTGTAGTTTGATCGTCGTATATTACGACGTAGGAGGCTCGAAAATTCAATGATGGTGGGCGGCTAATGGGTTCATTTTTTACGTTGAAAACCTGATGGAGGGAGAAGATAAAAGGGACGGCCTAGATTTGGTCTCCTGGAAGCAACGGCAGAGATGGATAAAGGTTTAAAATTTAAAAAGAAATTAGTAAATAATTTTATATTAAATCGTGTAAACTTTGTAATAACATAACTTTTTGATATGAGGTCTGTTTCGGACGAAACTAATTGCGTTGGAATCGTATAGACAAGCACTACGCTATGAAACTGGATTGGAGTTGTTTGGAGATAGTTTGAATTTCGGGTAAAATTAAACGCACGTTTAATTTTATTCGAAATAAAACGCTGAAACTGAATTGAAATCAAGGTGAGAACTTCTCACTCAATCGAACTGTTTCGATTTAAATTTTAAATAGTTAGATTTAAAATTGTTGATTGTATGCTTGGATGATGAATTATTATCTATTGATTGTTAAAATAGACATTATACGCCGTATATTAAGCGGAGGTTATTTATTAAAAACTTATGCCGCGAATATTTCACTGCAAAGTGAAATTGGTATTATTTATGTACTTGGAGTTGATTTCCCGCAGTTTATAGCGGATGAGACCCTATTGCGCCGTACAATAGCGGGTAGTATTTTATAAATCCTATATACCGTGATATTCTGTATTAGAACGGAATTGGTATTGTGCTAACGTCCGTGGATGCAGGGAAACAGGTTGGAGGGATCCAACTAGATTCCTCAACTGTATTGATTTATTTACAAATATTGTGATATTTGTTGATTATCATATTGATATATGATGTTTTGATTGTCGTGATTGATATATTGTTGCTGTTGCAGCATTGGCCTATTTTTGGAGTTTTAAAAATATTAAAGTAACGATTATGAATTTAAAATGATTTTAAAGTTATTTTTGAAAGTATACGTTTATTAAATTTTGAATTGTTAAAATAAATAAACGCTATAATTTTATTGTTATAAAAGTTATGATTTTTGGAAAATAACACTTAAGTACGATTTATGGAGTTATATAAGCGTTAAATAACGATTTGTAAATTATTAAAAGGATTGGTCTATTTAAATTGGGATTTTTGAATTATTATAAATGGTTATATAAAAAGATTTATAAAATTGATATTTATAAATTAAAATATTGAAATTATAAAACGAGTTTTATTAAGTGTTAAAATGAAATAAAAATGGATTTCATAAGTGAATGAAATTTATAAATTTATAAATTGTGAAGTTATAAAATGAGTAGATTTTTGTAAAATAAAAGATTTATAAGTAATTAACTTATAAATTAGATTTTTGGTGTAAAAATTGAGTTATAAATTGAATTGGTTAATAAAGGAGATTCACAAATCAAAGTTTTTATAAATAGGAATAGAATTTATAATCATTGTTTTATAAATCCATAATCAAATATATTTGATAAGTAAATATAGAAATTATTAAAGGAATTATATTCACGATTTTGGACAGTGGATAATCCTTTAATTAAATATGTGGAAGTGTTGAATTTGGTTAGAGATTTATATCCATGATTTTGGACAGTGGATAATTCTGAATTAAATGCGTAGAATATTGAAATTGGTTAACGAAGTATATTCACGATTTTGGACAGTGAATATATTATTAAATAAAATGGATATGTTTTGAGAAAGCTATATTATAAAATGAAGTTAATTGTTTTAACGATGTATTAAATTGTGTTAAATATCGAATACATAGGTTTCAACATTCATTGTTGAAATAGACGTTTTCGAGAAATAAGGAAATAGTGGACTATAACACTACTGTTATAGTAAATGATTTCCGAAAGGAAATATTTTGTATGGTATTGGGATTTATATATCTATTTTAATTTCGAATCCCTATACTAGTGATTTTGGGTTGTCGTAACGGTGTTTTACGCAACATTCGTTTTGACCCAAATAAATATGTTTGAGAGAACGTTTTCCTTAAAGAATAAAATATGTACTTAACTGTGATTTAAGTATATCGAAAATTTTCTAAATGTTGAAAATAAATGGATTTGTGACTTACTTATCATTATTAAATAAGTACGAAAATGTTTTCCAATATGAAATGAAATGTTTTGATATTTCATCTTCTAAAGATAAATTGAAAGTGAATATTTGTAATCGATTTGAAAATCGAATATCAGTAGATATTTTGAAATGTAACTTCACTGTGGAATTTATAAGGGAAAGGGGAATTTTTTAAAAATAAACGTTGATTTATTTTTGAAGTATTGAAATTATATATCTTGTAAAGATATTTTTGGAAAATAAATAATTTGGGAAATTATTTGGAATCTGGTGATGTTGTGCATACCTATTGATAGTTAAATAACCGACTATTTATATTTACCTTTAAATAGGCATTTGTTGTGATTTGCTTGAATTTGAATGCTACACTTATTTTTAAAATAAGCGCTCACTATTCGGGTTAGCCGGGAAAGGACCTTTGGGTCGTATTACCCATTTCGAATATGTGATACGTCGTTATGGATTGCATTTGATGACCGGTGTTGAAGACCGGATATTTGTGAAAACGGATGGATTACCGTCGAATGTTTATGCATCGGCTGATCTCCGATATAGAAATTTATTACCCTTTGTGATGGGAAGTCCGGTCGTGATTAGTGAATATTCGGATTTCAAGGGCTTCTTTGGAAGTGCCTTCGGTTCCGTTCGATCCCGAAACGGACTTGTATGGATGTGTGTCTGACGTTACAATTTGAGATGTAAAGCTGGTTTCTATCAAATATATTTCCGTTGGTGGCGGATAATTTATTCTCTTAGCTTCACACCCTTAGAGGTTATGTAGTTGATGGTTACTAGTGATACACTCCCAATTTGGTAATGTGGCGTATAATGTGTTGCTGATTATTTGTTGAACAAAGCACAGCTTTTGTATAAAGCGTAGCTTTGTGGACGAGACTTCGTCGGACCTCACACCCCGGAAATGGTCAAAACAGGAAGGATGCAGCATGGTTATTAGGGGGTAGCGCCCCTTTAGTGTATGCCATTCCTTCTGGATAGAGGTGGTATCATGGTATGGAGCCCAGATATTTAACCTATGTTGTTGCTGCAAATTTATTACTTTGTGGTTGTTGGAATCGAGGATCCTCGGATATAGATCGGTTACGATCGGGGGATGACATATTCGTGTCAGTAGTTACCCAATTAGGGGTAACCCGACCTTGTGTTGGTAGAGATCCGATTAGGTTCTCGGGTCGTCTTTTCAGAGGCGTACCCATGTGGCAATAAGAAGTTCCTTGGCCTGACCATTTGTTGAAAATCCAAAGAAACAATACGATCTTGTACGGTTTTAGTTGTAGAACCTATCATTTACTTATGGTGGTCACCACTGTTTAGATGGTAGCTATAGTAGGCATAAGTGCGGAATGCCTATGCTGGCTAAGATTTATATTATACTTTTGAAATGTTTTCTACACTATGCACTAGCAATAATATCAAATATTTCTTTTTAATGCGTATCAAGCATCTTTGACTATCATAAGGAGAAATCTCCTCTGATTCTGCGTTTGAATTGTGTGCGTGTGCGAGAGGCCTTATGGTAGTCTCATTTTCCAAAAAGCATTGCGAATCTATTTTGAAATATACCTTTGTTTGTTTTTAAAGACAAACTGTTTTAAGTTCTCACACCAGTCCCATGACTGACCTGGAGTTTATTATTTCCTTACTAAACTCTGGGTGCCCACCAATTTTCACACGGGAAGTTTAGAGTTAGGTTATCAGGTCATTCTGGAATTGGGAGTTGTTGTAGAGACCTGGAGGCAAGCTGGATGGCATGGCATATCAACTAGTATATAGTATTTTTTTTTCCGCTGTTTGTTGTTGTACACTCTGATGATATAATGTTATGTAATGTGATGTAATATAATAAATGACATAGTTCTTTGTTTTAAAGATTATTCGTTTATCTATTATATGTTGTTCTGCTGCGATTGTGAGATTCTGATATTGTTCTGTTGTTTCTTTCTGTTCTGTTCTATCTCTTCTCTCTTCTTCTATCTTTTTCTTCTTCTTTAACCATAACATTAATGTTTTCCGGCATTCGATTGCTCGGCAGTTGATACAGACGTATTGATATCGGTTTTCGAGCGTCAAAAAATCGCAAACGTTACAAAATTGTTATGTCTTTCCATATTAAATCACCAAAATCTTATTAAATTAACAGTTTTAAATTACTGAATTTTACGGGTCGTTACAGTTCTACTATAACTAAACTTAGTGGGTTGTTGGGACATCTATTTAGCAGGACGAATCACCAACCTGATATTATGTTAACTAGAAATATGTCTCCTTTTTGGTTTGTATTGCCATGTTATTCCTAATTTGTTGTGAATTTTATTTATGTATATGATGGCTTATGTAAATAACTGTTACGTGACTTGGATGTAAAATTTAATTAAATTGGTAACTTGATTTAGTACCATTATGGTAACTAAGCCTCCTTTCAAATTTGTAAAATTATAAATTTTAATTGACTTTAATTCTATATCAATTTGAGGATAAATGTTTTAAATGACTTTGTAAGTGTCCAATTATTTTGATAGAGGTATTTATAAATGATATTTTGTAAATAATATTTTATAAAGGATTATTCAAAGGAGATTTGCAAATGATATTTTAAAAAGGAAATTTATAATGAAGATTTTTAAAGGAGTTGTATAAATATTAATAGAGATTTACAAAAGTATATTTATTAATGGTTTTGGAGATTTATAAAAGAGTTTTATAAATAATTTTGAATATTTATAAAAGATTACAAATGATTTTGGATATTATAATAGAGTTTTATAAATTATTTTTAGATATTTATGAAAGAGTTTTATAAATGGATTCAGAATTTAAGAAAAGGAGATTTATAAATGAAATAGATTTATTAAAAGGATTTATTTAAGAGATTTATAAAAGAATTTGAAATGAGGTTTCCCTTAACAGATCTTCTTAATTATGGTGGTGTATAACTTTCATTGCATGCTTAGCACTAAAGAAATAGTGTTTGTGGTTATTCTTATCTCTAATTTAAAAAACGTTTGTTTGATCTTTTTAATTTGATTCTGAAATAAGAAAGCTTTCAGAGATATTTTGTGGATATATTTATGTTAATGAGATAAGTATACGAACATTTTGATAAATGTTTGTAAGGAGATTTTAAGAAATGAAATCTTATTTTGAGTGTGAGAAATGCGGATTACCGATCTTTAGGCTAGGATTAACACTAAAGGGGGGTGAATAGTGTTTATAAAGAATTAATAAATCATTTTGAGTTTATGTTAACTTGAACACAGATGTATGCAATATTCAAACACAGATATGATCACAGAAACAAACACATATGCAGAAATAAAGTAAAAGCAGTAAAGGACACACCGAATTTTATACTGGTTCGGAGTTACCCTACATCCAGTCCCGCACAACAAGTACGGATTTCCTTTCAAAAACAATCTTTACAATTATACCCTCGATTTCAAGGCAACGAGGTACATCCTCCAGAATCACAATCCTCTGGGTAGAGATACTTGATTTCCCAGGCAATAAGTTCACCCAATTGATTTCCCAAGGCTATAATCACACCTTATCTCGCTTGATTGATTTCCAAGGCTACAATCACACCTTTTCTCGCTAAGTTGATTACAAAAAGCCTATAACTCTGAATAGAACTGAGGATCTTGTTGAGATAGTGATAGAGAATCAAACTACGAATGATCGAGTTCGATTCAATGTTGATTTCGGCAGAGTAATGGTAAGAATATGTATTAAGAAATATGAAAGAAGAAAAGAAGTGAAAAACCAGAAAATCTGATATAAAATTCGTTGAAACTAACCCCTATTTATAGAAGAACAACAGCCATGCCCATTCATGAGGAGTTATAACGAATAGACACTTCTTTTGAAATTTAAATTTTGAACTCAACTGACACCATGTCGACATGGGGTACTTGGGCATGTCGACATCCCAAAGGATTTTTTGGTGTTTTGATTTTCTTTGAAAATAACTTTTATTTTATATTAAAACTATTTTAAACTTTATAAATATACTTAACTATAGTTAAAATTCATAAGTAAATATAAAGAATAATATATACAAAATTTTACTTATAATTTTATATTTAAATCTAATTATAAAGATTTAAAAGTTAAATATATTATTTTAAAAGATAATTTAAAATCAGAAGTAATTTGACTTTGAAATTAAAGATGATTTTGAGGTTAAAAGTATTTGAAATCAGGATAGATGTTTTTGATGCTTTTTTAAAAGGAAGGTTTTGAATTATTTTGAAAACAAGATATAATTTTGAAAAATCATTTTGAATAAAAGATAGCGGATACAAAACAATGTTCCACTAGATTTTTCGTAGGTTCCATCCTACTTAGGGTTCCATCCCTTTAACAGGCTCGAAGTGGATTCCATTCCACGAATAAATTGGATTTTAAGATGCCAGTGCTTTTCTAGGAGTTTTAACAAAATTCCTAGTTAAAAAATAAATTACTTGAAATCTTGAACTCTTGATAATCTTGATACTCATGAGTCTTCAATCTTGATATCTTGAATCTCTATACTGTACAGTCTACATTCTTGGTACCTGCATGGTTAAATCCTGCATATACATATATATCTAAACTTATACTGTTAGTATTTATATTTTATAATCTATTCTAAGGTTGTTGTCATCAAAACCATCATCTCACGGACTGACATTGAGGTTATTGGTTTCTATGGAAAATTAAATCTCTAGGTTATTATTTGATTATGTACTTGATAGTTAAATAACTGACTATAAAATCTACACCTATTTTATCTCGGGAAGTATGTTGTGTATGTTCGAGTTCCATGGTGAGGACTCAAATACTTGTTGCATACTTCCAAAGGACCAAAATTTAGTTAGCCAGAAATTACTGCTTAATTGGCAAACACCGGTTTCAGATAAGTTGATTTATCTGAACCATTCCAATCTAAAAACATTCATAATGGAGCATTATGAAGTATGCCACTATGCTATACTATTCTTTTTGAGGGAGATTCCAAAATGGAAGATGGTAAGTGTTGAATGTTTGTTCGATCCCAGGACAACTTGTATGGATGAATGCTGGCATTACATTTCTTCCTAGAGGGAAGTGTTAACATTACAAGATGGTCTGCTGCGAGGAAAAGAAAATCATAGCCTCTCAAACCTCATACCCTGGGAATGGCAAAAACAGGGTAGGCCGCAAGGCTAAGTGGGTGGCTCCTATTAGAGTACAATCATCGCCAAGATCTATAGATATCTATATGTATGCTTCAGGGTCCCTTTTTGATTATTGATAACAACTAAGGGGTGATCATATTTGGTACTATCCAGTAAGGAGTACGCAGGCCTTGTCATTTCGTGGTCGAAAGGTTTTCGATCTCACTGTATATTTTATCTAGAGTTATGCAGATTTTCCAAAGGTAGTCCCTTACCTTGCCATTTTTTGAAAATCCGTTCTCCAATAAGAGCCTTCGGTTTTTATTTGTATACCTATTGTTGCTGTCATGTACACAATCACAACTACTTGATATATTTACTTTAAACCCTTAGATGTTACTATAGTATTATTGGATTTTATATTAAAAATATTTGGTTATCGTAAGGGAAAAACCCACCATATTTATATGCAACGGTGTGTTACAAGATAACTTTGATTGCAAAGGATTTGTAAGTATAATAAATTATCTTGTGATTTAATTTTCTCACGCTGGTTTCATTAGACTGACCAGGGTGTTTGTGACGACCACCCATGACCCCCGCACTAAAACAAGGAGATGGTACGCTGAAAGTGTGCCAGGCAGCCATGGACGATAGTCAAGGTAAGAATAAACATCGCATAATCTATCGTATAACTCACAGCGCATGGATAAAATACAATAGAGAAATATATAGTGAAGCTCTATAACAGAAAATCATCATATCAGCATCATAGTAGTTTTATACAAACATATGAATAATCCATACATCAAAGCCTCACTACATAACACTCAAAGCATATACAAGCAGCGGAACACCCAGTACATATAATATGAAATAATATGCAAAAGCCTCCTGCTCGTCTTCGTCATCATCAGCGTAGATCTCCAAGAACAGCACCTGTCACCTGCTACCTAGTCTGCCCATCCCAACATGGATGAACAGCCCAAGGTAATAAGAGGAGACATAAAACCTTGAGTCAGACAAAGTCTTAGTGAGCAGTAAATCAACTATCAAACATACCAAAAGAGCATAAAGGATAAAAAGGAATAGGAACTCAAACCATCCCACTCCACCTCTTTCTACAGTGATAGCCCCCAGACACACACTAAGGAGAGACAAACATAGCAAGGCAGATAATTAAAGTAAAGCAATGATCACTCGAGTCAAGGTCGATGTTTTCCAAATACAAACCCCCAAGGCCTAAACCAAGATCAGATAAGCACCCAGAAAACACCGCTCTTGAGACCGCATGATGGTACAACCAAACATCCATGACTCTGGCTATCACTGTTATCATTGCCTTGATTTTATCGTTAATTGAATGACCAACTCATCTTTCAACCATCCGTCAAGGGCTAATGGCAACCCGGGTTCTAGTCATAACTCCGCACGTCCTCGTGACCCGTGCCTAGGTATAACGAATTTACCCAGAGTACTAGCACGTCATCATGACCCGTGCCTGGGTATAACGGATCTACCCAACGTACTCTTGCTTTGAGCTTGCTAGAACCTTCAATAACGATAAGATCTCAGCCTTCTAGTCATCCTCCTCGACGACTATTCCCATTATAGCTCAAGCGCCTCTCGAGCCCACCATTATCCACCAACTCGAACCGCATCATCAAGTAATCAACATGCTTGGGATGATCCCGTCTGGATTAAACCAAGGCTTCCACATCATGCTTTGCTCCAACGCATCTTAGCAAAGTCCATCTCATCATCATACTTCGCCTCAACATATCATGGCAAAGTCCATTTCATCATCATACTTTGCTTCCTCCAATCATAGCAAAGTCCATCATCATCGAATCCATCCATATGAGCTTCATCATCCGCTTCATATTCCACAAGCAGCTTTCACCATTCAAGAGCCTTCCCACTTAGCTTTAGAATCATCTTCGACCATCTTGTTCCAAATCAACTACTAGCTAACTTGAAACAATCAAATCAATCATCAATACAAACAATCAAACATTCAAACAAGATCTAACAACTAATATTAACTATAATGGCAATTCCGTAATTAAAGTGTCTAAATCTAACAAGCATGAATAATAGGCAAATGTCTCTACAATTTGATAAATAAACTTGCATAAGTTAACATATAGTAAAATGGGTATCCAAAATTTCATAGACAATGGATCAACATGCAGACATAAGGAAAATGCAAGAAAACTCTATCTTTAACACATAAACAAGCCACCGATCCAATATACTCCTTTAGGTCCGCGTGAGAGATAACCACCACTCACCGAATCACCAAAACACTTCAAAAACTATCAACTTCAGATCTGGACAGCGAAGATTCAAGCTTGATTCGTCGAAATCTCGCTTGAAATGATGAAATCTAGCTTCGTTGGATGAAGATCTTCAACTTTGGCTCTTGGATCTTCAATCTTGATCTTCGATCTTGGATGGATGTTAGCACTAGATTAGAGTAGAGAAAAGAAGTGAAGAAATGTTGTAGTCGAGCTCTCAAAATGGCAGCACTTCGTCGCTTCAAAAACCGGTGCCAAAAAGTGCACAAGTGGTCGCGTATTTATAGGCTGAAAATCACTAACCCGTTCGCCCCTTAAGTCGTCCGCGAGTTAGCGACTTACACCAAGTCGTTCGCGACTTAGCGACCTAGGCTTAAGTCGCTCGCGAGCTAACAAACAACCCAAGACTCAACACTCTAACGGCTAAGCGACTCAACAGAACCAACGGCCCTCATACACGCGGCCTGGATCTAATGGTCTAAAACGCACGCGACTTAACACTAAGTCGCTCACGCGACTTATCTACACACACGCGGGTTAACAATGCCGCGACCCAACTAAGTCATTTACAACCTATGCCTTGTACTACAGCGCCTCCATGAGTTACGACATAAAACCATCTCGAGCTATCTACCCTACGACCTAACTAAGTCGACAACAACCTACGACTTAGCAGGACCACTCGACCTAGCTTCCTTAACTCGTCCAAAGCTACTAGGTCGCTAACTCGTTCACCACTAACTCGTTAACCTGCTATCTCTGCTAACTCGCTAGCTATGCTAACTCGCTAACTCGTTAGCTTCACTAACTCGCTAACTCGCTAACTCGTCCCAGCCCCTAAGTCGCTAGCTATCTTAAGTCGGCCCATTCTCTTAACTCGCCAACTACCTTAACTCGTGACTCGTCCACTTCTTAACCCGGTAACTCTTAGGTCGGCCAGGTCCTATGAGTCGTTAACTCGGCAACTATCTTAACTCGGTCAAGCTCTATAGGTCGATCACTTCCTTATGTCGTCTACGAGTTAACCTCTACTCGAGTTAACTTCTCCATACGATCTAACCTCCACACGACTTAGGCTAAGGACGACTTAAACAACACTAACGACCTAGAAATTCTACGATTTATCGACACGTAAAGTACGGGTCGTTACATTCTCTCCCCCTTAGGAATTTCGCCCCCGAAATTCCAATCAAACAAGAGCAACCAAAACTATTCTTCATGCCTACCATCCACAGCAATCAACAACCATGCATCCAATTACTAGCCTAGCATGCAGAATTCTAAAACTAGAACAAGCTACAAATTCATGAGATGTCACGACACCTTAGGGCCATACCTCGAAGAGTTCAGGATGAGCTGCCTTCATCCTCTCTTCCTCCTCCCACGTACAGTCGTTAACATCATCACTCCATTGTATCTTGAGCAACGTAATCGTCTTCCTCCTAAGCTGTTTCGTGTCGGTTTCAACAACACGAAGCGGCTTACGAGGTCTCGTAACCACTGGATCAACCTCCAAGTCTTCACAGCTATCAGCAGAAACCACCGTATTCGAGTCGTGCACACACTTCCGTAGATAGGATACATGAAAAACATTGTGCACAGCCGCCATCTTTTCCGGTAACTCCAATCTATAAGCGAGCTTTCCAATTCGCTCGATGATCGGGAATGGTCCAACAAATCTTGGAGTCAATTTTCCTTTCTTCTCGAATCTAATAACATTCGTCAAAGGAGAAATCTTCACAAAAACCATATCACTTACGTCGAATTCCAAATCCTTACGACGCTTGTCTGCATAACTTTTCTGACGGTCTTGGGCTGCCTTCATTCGTTGCCGAATGATCTCTATACAATCCGTAGTTTGACGAATCATCTCTGGCCCAAGTATCAACTTTTCTCCAGCTTCCAACCAACATGTCGGAGAGTTACACGGTCTTCCATACAGTGCCTCATATGGTGCCATACCAATGCTCGACTGGTAACTGTTATTATACGCAAATTCCACCAAATGAAGATGATCTTCCCATGATCCTCCGAAATCCAAAACACATGCCCTCAAGAGATCTTCCAAAACTCGGTTGACTCTCTCAGTCTGACCATCTGTTTGGGGATGGTAAGCTGTACTCAAACACAACTTGGTTTCCAAAACTTCCTGGAAGCTCTTCCAAAATCCACTAGTGAACAATGGGTCTCGATCGCTCACTATACTCTTCGGAATACCATGGAATCGAACTATCCACTTAACATATAACTCAGCCAACTTCGATACAGTCCTAGTTGATCGAACAGGAATGAATCTAGCACTCTTGGTCAAACGATCTACGATGACCCAAATCCCTTCATTTCCTGCTCTTGTTCTAGGTAGACCATCGATAAAATCCATCGATATTTGCTCCCACTTCCACGTAGGAACTTCCAATGGCTGAAGCAATCCACTTGGCTTCTTCTGCTCGGCTTTTACTAACTGGCAGTTCATACATTTGGAAATAAAATTTCCAACATCCTTCTTCATACCTTCCCAGTAGTAAGTTCTCTTCATATCCCGATACATCTTATTTCCACCTGGATGAATTGTCAACTTCGAGTGATGACTTTCCTTCAGAACTTCATCTCTCAATTCATCGATATCGGGAACAACCAGTCGTCCTTGCTTCCAAAGCCAACCCTCTCGATCGACCTCGAATCCTATATCCTTCTCTGGTTCCAACCCAGATTCCAAATCACGGATAATCTTGACAAGCTTATCGTCTCGCTTTTGGCTCTCGCCAATCCTTTCCACAAGAGTAGGTCTTATCAATAAGTTTGCCAACATCTTAGGTTCCAATTCACATCTGGGTCTGAAATCAAATCCAGCTAAATACTCGAGACTCTTCCATTCCGAAAACATGGCTCCCAATCCGGCATGTCTTCGACTTAACGCATCTGCTACTGCGTTACCTTTTCCCGGAGTATAGGCTATACCAAAATCATATGATGCTAAAAACTCTAGCCACCGTTGCTGCCGAAGATTCAAATCCTTTTGGGAGAAAAGATACTTCAACGACTTATGATCCGTAAACAACTCGAATCGAACTCCCAATAGATAATGTCTCCAAATCTTCAGAGCAAACACAATTGCAGCTAACTCCAAATCATGAGTCGGGTAATTCCTTTCATGCGGCTTCAGTTGTCGACTTGCATACGCAACAACTTTATCCTTCTGCATTAGCACTACTCCAAGTCCAGTACCACATGCATCGGTGTAAACCACCATCTCATCATTCCCACTTGGAATAGTCAAAACAGGAGCACTTGTCAGTCGCTCTTTCAGGATTCCAAAAGCTTGCTCACACTTAGCATCCCAACTGAACACTTGGTTCTTCTTCGTCAATCATGTTAATGGTGCAGCTATCTTGGAAAAGTCTTTGATAAACCAACGATAATATCCTGCTAATCCAAGAAAACTTCTCACATCAGATGCATTCTTAGGTCTAACCCAATCCTGGATTGCTGCCACCTTAGCGGGATCAACCGCTATTCCATTTCTAGAAATAACATGGCCTAAGAATCTCACTTCACTCTTCCAGAAGTGACACTTCGAAAACTTAGCCTTCAGCTGATGTTTCCGCAAGATTTCCAAAACAATACGCAAGTGCGTCTTGTGCTCTTCTTCAGTTCTGGAGTATATCAGAATGTCATCCACGAACACAAGTACGAACTTGTTCAACTGATCTCTGAACACTCTATTCATAAGATCCACAAAATATGCTGGCGCATTGGTCAAACCAAACGGCATTACCAGCCACTCATAAAAACCGGATGGTGTCCTGAAAGCAATCTTCGGCACACTATCCTTTGCCACTCTCAACTGGTGAAATCCCGTTGCCAAATCCATCTGAGAAAACACCTAAGCCTCGTGAAGCTGATCAAACAAGTCATCTATTCTCGGCAATGGATACTTGTTCCTCTTAGTCACCTTATTCAGCTCACGATAATCGACACACAACCTCAACGATCCATCCGCTTTGGTTGCGAAAACAACTGGTGCACCCCATTCGGACACACTACGCCGAATGAATCCTTTCCGTAAAAGGTCATCAACCTGCACCTTCAACTCTTGCTGTTCCCTAGGCGCCATCCGCCTAAGCGGCATCACAATGGGTCTGGCTCCTTCAACTAGATCGATACGAAACTCGATCTCCCTATGCGGCGGTAACCCTTTGACCTCGTCAAAGACATCCTCAAATCCATTCGCGATTGGCACCGATGACAGTCCATCCCGTGGAACAACTAGCGAATACATGTAGCTCATGAAGACGCCTTCTTCATGCTTACATCGTATCACAACCTTTCGCCCCTCCACATTCTCGACTGTCACCTCCAATCTCTCACAATCAACCTTTGCCGCATACTTCCTAAGCCAGTCCACACCCAAAATAATTCCGAACCCCGCAAAGTTCAGAACAAAACAATCACAAACAAAAGAGCAATCATGACTCGACACAACTAGACCACGGCATAGCATACACAAACAAGACGAACCCCCGACTGGATTAGTCACTACCAATGGTCTATTAACAATATCCGGTTCCAAACCCAACCGGTCTACCAACTCATTACAAACAAAGGAATGCGACGCCCCAGTATCAAACAACACTCTTACTGGAACACCACAAATGGAAAGAGTATCTTAAACCACCACACTCTTCCCCTTCTCTTCCGCAGTAGGAGCTTTCAAAGACGATCGAACAACCCCCAAAGCATAAGCTTGCACAATCTGCTTGTCCTTCTGTGGTTCTAGACAATTCTTCTTAATATGCCCCAGCTTATCACAGTTGTAGCACTTCAACAGCACCTTCGGATTCTTGCAATCCTTTGAGAGATGGCCCTTCTGCCGACAATTGTAGCAGGTCTTTTCCCCCTTCGGCTTCTTCTGACCATCCTTACCCTTCTGCTGTTGCTGCTTCCTCTTCTTGTTTCCACCCTACTGTGGTTTAGACTCCTCCTTGGTCACAGCAACAACAGATACTTCCTTAGGAAACAAACTCTCGTGCCTGAGAGCTTTCTCCACTAGCTTCTCAAATGGATCGTCCAGATGATCCACCAACTGCCTTCCAAGATAACTGTCCAAGCCTGTCACAAACTTCTCATTCTTCTGATAAGAAGATTCAATATACGACCGAGCATACTTGGACAAGGCTTCAAACTCAGAAACATACTCAAGAACTGATCTTCCACCTTGCTTGAGCTCAACAAACTTCTTAAACAAAACAGATTTCTGAGCCGTAGAAATGAACATAGCTTCAAATCTAGCTTGGAACTGCACCCAAGTAATTTCTTCCTCTGGAGTATCAATGGTGATAGAGTTCCACCAATCAGAAGCTCTCCCTTGAAGTTGTCTTGATGCAAGCTTCCTCTTAGTTGCATCCTCAATCCCCAAATCTCCAAAGATCCTTCTGCAAGCATCTATCCATCTTTGGACTTCAATAGTCGATTCTGTTCCCAAGAAAACCTTTCCTCCAAGAGCAGTATAGTCCTTACAAAGCTTAGCAAAATCCACCGGTCTTGGAGCTTGAACTTGAACTCCAACATCTACCGCTGGCCCTGGAGTTGGTATCCTTCTCATGATAGAAGTCATCATAGCTTCAAACATTGCAGCATAATCAGTAGCTCCCCCAGCAGCACGACTTTCCCTAGCAACTTGTCTCTCACTTCGACTCATCCTTAATATCTACAAAAAGGAATGATTTAGAACACCTTGAGAAACAACTACATAAGGAGTTCAAATCCTTCTAAACTACTATATTATATATAGTAATCATCCATCAAAAAACAATTACGTCTCTCATACGTAGTTACGTCAGCGAGCGTTGGCTAAAATCGATTAACCAAAGCTCTGATACCAAATGTGACGACCGCCCATGACCCCCGCACTAAAACAAGGAGATGGTGCGCTGAAAGTGTGCCAGGCAGCCATGGACGATAGTCAAGGTAAGAATAAACATCGCATAATCTATCGTATAACTCACAGCGCATGGATAAAATACAATAGAGAAATATATAGTGAAGCTCTATAACAGAAAATCATCATATCAGCATCATAGTAGTTTTATACAAACATATGAATAATCCATACATCAAAGCCTCACTACATAACACTCAAAGCATATACAAGCAGCGGAACACCCGGTACATATAATATGAAATAATATGCAAAAGCCTCCTGCTCGTCTTCGTCATCATCAGCGTAGATCTCCAAGAACAGCACCTGTCACCTGCTACCTAGTCTGCCCATCCCAACATGGATGAACAGCCCAAAGTAATAAGAGGAGACATAAAACCTTGAGTCAGACAAAGTCTTAGTGAGCAGTAAATCAACTATAAAACATACCAAAAGAGCATAAAGGATAAAAAGGAATAGGAACTCAAACCATCCCACTCCACCTCTTTCTACAGTGATAGCCCCCAGACACACACTAAGGAGAGACAAACATAGCAAGGCAGATAATTAAAGTAAAGCAATGATCACTCGAGTCAAGGTCGATGTTTTCCAAATACAAACCCCCAAGGCCTAAACCAAGATCAGATAAGCACCCAGAAAACACCGCTCTTGAGACCGAATGATGGTACAACCAAACATCCATGACTCTGGCTATCACTGTTATCATTGCCTTGATTTTATCGTTAATTGAATGACCAACTCATCTTTCAACCATCCGTCAAGGGCTAATGGCAACCCCGGTTCTAGTCATAACTCCGCACGTCCTCGTGACCCGTGCCTAGGTATAACGAATCTACCCAGAGTACTAGCACGTCATCATGACCCGTGCCTGGGTATAACGGATCTACCCAATGTACTCTTGCTTTGAGCTTGCTAGAACCTTCAATAACGATAAGATCTCAGCCTTCTAGTCATCCCCCTCGACGACTATTCCCATTATAGCTCAAGCGCCTCTCGAGCCCACCATTATCCACCAACTCGAACCGCATCATCAAGTAATCAACATGCTTGGGATGATCCCGTCTGGATTAAACCAAGGCTTCCACATCATGCTTTGCTCCAACGCATCTTAGCAAAGTCCATCTCATCATCATACTTCGCCTCAACATATCATGGCAAAGTCCATTTCATCATCATACTTTGCTTCCTCCAATCATAGCAAAGTCCATCATCATCGAATCCATCCATATGAGCTTCATCATCCACTTCATATTCCACAAGCAGCTTTCACCATTCAAGAGCCTTCCCACTTAGCTTTAGAATCATCTTCGACCATCTTGTTCCAAATCAACTACTAGCTAACTTGAAACAATCAAATCAATCATCAATACAAACAATCAAACATTCAAACAAGATCTAACAACCAATATTAACTATAATGGCAATTCCGTAATTAAAGTGTCTAAATCTAACAAGCATGAATAATAGGCAAATGTCTCTATAATTTGATAAATAAACTTGCATAAGTTAACATATAGTAAAACGGGTATCCAAAACTTCATAGACAATGGATCTACATGCAGACATAAGGAAAATGCAAGAAAACTCTATCTTTAACACATAAACAAGCCACCGATCCAATATACTCCTTTGGGTCCGCGTAAGAGATAACCACCACTCACCGAATCACCCAAACACTTCAAAAACTATCAACTTCAGATCTGGACAGCGAAGATTCAAGTTTGATTCATCGAAATCTCGCTTGAAATGATGAAATCTAGCTTCGTTGGATGAAGATCTTCAACTATGGCTCTTGGATCTTCAATCTTGATCTTCGATCTTGGATGGATGTTAGCACTAGATTAGAGTAGAGAAAATAAGTGAAGAAATGTTGTAGTCGAGCTCTCAAAATGGCAGCACTTCGTCGCTTCAAAAACCGGTGCCAAAAAGTGCACAAGTGGTCGCGTATTTATAGGCTGAAAATCACTAACCCGTTCGCCCCTTAAGTCGTCCGCGAGTTAACGACTTACACTAAGTCGTTCGCGACTTAGCGACCTAGGCTTAAGTCGCTCGCGAGCTAACAAACAACCCAAGACTCAACACTCTAACGGCTAAGCGACTCAACAGAACCAACGGCCCTCATACATGCGGCCTGGATCTAATGGTCTAAAACGCACGCGACTTAACACTAAGTCGCTCACGCGACTTATCTACACACACGCGGGTTAACAATGCCGCGACCCAACTAAGTCGTTTACGACCTATGCCTTGTACTATAGCGCCTCCACGAGTTACGACCTAAAACCATCTCGAGCTATCTACCCTACGACCTAACTAAGTCGCCAACGACCTACGACTTAGCCGGACCACTTGACCTAGCTTCCTTAACTCGTCCAAAGCTACTAGGTCGCTAACTCGTTCACCACTAACTCGTTAACCTGCTATCTATGCTAACTCGCTAGCTATGCTAACTCGCTAACTCGTTAGCTTCACTAACTCGCTAACTCGTCCCAGCCCCTAAGTCGCTAGCTATCTTAAGTCGGCCCATTCTCTTAACTCGCCAACTACCTTAACTCGTGACTCGTCCACTTCTTAACCCGGTAACTCTTAGGTCGGCCAGGTCCTATGAGTCGTTAACTCGGCAACTATCTTAACTCGGTCAAGCTCTATAGGTCGGTCACTTCCTTATGTCGTCTACGAGTTAACCTCTACTCGAGTTAACTTCTCCATACGATCTAACCTCCACACGACTTAGGCTAAGGACGACTTAAACAACACTAACGACCTAGAAATTCTACGATTTATCGACACGTAAAATACGGGTCGTTACAGTGTTGTTTTCTCATAATGCTCGGGTTAGACCGAGCTTATTTTTCAGATTAGCTTTGGATGCATTGGGGCTCAGGAGATGGGCTGGAGGTCCAAGATATATCTCTCTATATTTCTATGTTCCACTGCATGGTTTTGTTGTATTTATCAGAAATTGTAACGACGGGTGTTATAACTGTCCTGGTAGATGATAGGCTAGTACTCTGATGAATGTATGTATATAGAATTTTTATTTTGTAAAAATCATTGTTATATTATAGATTATTCATTGCGATATGAGATTCTGTGTTGTTTAGTTTTTTCTTGTCTTCTTTCTTATTCTTTCCCCTAACCATCTGTCATTCCAGCACTTGGTTGTTCTGCATGTGTATATTGTGGCTGTATTAATGTCTACTTCTAAAGCTTGAAAAGGTATATTGTTACTAGTGCCATGAGTTAAAGCGGCCAAGCACAACTTAATTCTTCTCAGGAGTTTACCGGTCTGCCGGGTTCACCTAGAGTATATTAAAGAAAAATGTCTTCAAAAGGATGTGGGTGGAGATGTTTATATAGAGTAATAGAAGGGGAAAATCTTAATCTGATCTTTTACTTGTTCTTCTTCCATCTTTGCCATCCATACAAACCTCTCCAACACTATCATTAGGCTGCACCTTATTACCTCTATATGAGCCGATCCTACCAACCATCTTAATGGGTTTTAAGCCCATTTAGAGCCCAAATAAACTATCATGCAATTAAATCCAATTTAACGCTTATTGATATTGTATATTGATTAATATATTTATTATCATTATAAATATATTTAACAATATTTATTCATCAAATCAAAATCAAATTCTATAATTAATATTTCATATAATTGATTTAATTAATTTATAAAAATTATAAATTAACTAAATCATTTGGTCAATTCATTTCGGTTGTGTGATTCATTAGATGGCGACTAATATCGAACAATTTGAATATTAACGTTCACATATCATTTAATAGGTGGTGTAACGGTTTGGCCATATTTATCACTTACTTGGTTCATAATAACAATTATCATTAATCGAACTGCTCTGACCAAAGACTTTGACTTTAAGCTGACTTGAGTGGACCATGATACTAACCCTATATAACCGAGGAGACAAATCCTCGCTTAAATAGCGGTTCACTTCCAATACTCCCACTCAACCAAACTATAGTCACTAGATGGACGTCATACCATGATTTGACTATAATCAAAGCAGAGTTTTCATATCGAAGATTGGTAATATTCTCAAGTCAAGAGAACTATATAAGATTATCACATCAATATTTTATGTTTAAACTTAGTTATATTAACCAATAAAAAACTACCGAATGAGTCATCTCATAGTTCACTAATTACTATCACTATGTAACCCCTTGGTGTCCCCAACAGCCATAAGTAATACACCACCACCATTTATAGATTACTGCGTACTCTTGTCTTGATCGTTGTATCGATATCCAGCCTCGATACATCTTGACTAGGAATATTAAAATGGTAAATTTGTTTTCATTCTGATAAATTACTCATGGTTACAACATTTCGTAACTACCATCACAAAACATACCATTTATGGATTTTATACTAAATATACTTTTATTTAAATTAATTAATTAATATAACACATTATATCAAATATATAAAAGAAAGAAAATGTACCAACCTGCACTCCAGTGGGTCTAGATTTTCACTAACCCGAAAACCCAAGTCCACTTAAATATGGATCGTTGGTTTGGTATCCTTCAAAAGAGAAGCTATATCAGAGCAGTAATGATAATAACTCATATTAGAAATAAGTAAATATAATAGATCATAATAACTACTAGCCCAGAATTGGCACTTCAAACGTCAAGTGCCTCGGCCAGACAATTGTTCCAAAACAATACCAGTACCTGCCCTTCTAAATCCAATGAGTTATATTATGAAGAGGTTTAGAAAAACATTCCAGTGATTAGTAAATTATACATCTTATACATAACCCTAACTTATGCCAATTGTTCACCATTTCCTGTTATATTAGATTTATCATTATTCACTACGACTACGTCGCTGCGTAAGAGCCATTCTCATCTACACCATATATATACACATACATACATACATAAGTATATATATATATATATATATATATATATATATATATATATATATATATATCCCATCATCCACTAATGGACCTAGATATTATCCATACTAGTATCTATCGCTTAGAACCGTGTAAGGATTCACCAACTCGTTGCATCATGATTGTCGTATCACTTGAGAAAATCCTATAGTGCCCACCAACGAGCTCCAGTCCATAAAGTGTAACGACCCGGCTTTTTCAACAGTTAACTTGCGATATTTAAAACGAATTTAAATATTTAATTTGAATTATAATTTGACTTTGAATATGAAAAGCTGTGTTATTTAATAAAAAGGATTCAGGATTTAAATACAACAATTAATTGAATAAATTAAATAATTATTAAAATAGTAACTGAAAATTGGGTAAATTATTTAAATATGGAATTGTTAGCGTGTTGGAAATATTTTAACGACTTATAAATTTATATTGATAATACTAGAAGTTTTAAATGGATTAAAATTGAATTTAACAGTGGTTTGTTCAATTTTAAAAATGCATTGTTTAAATTGACGTCTAAAAATAGCCTTCCGAGGCACAGTCTTGGAATTCGACGAAACCAGTTCCGTTAGATCCGTAATATTGAATTTATTACCGAATTTCAATTTCGTAATTTTTGGAGCTACCGTGCGACCGTACGAGATAGAAACGTCTAGGCAATAATTAACCGTTTTAAATTAAAAATATCCTACATCAAATCATAGCCAAATTCTTTCACCTCAAGCCGACCTTGTCTGGTATGAGCCACCTTCTTGTCTCCTTTCTTCGTTTAAATCACGCAATGCTCTCTTATCTCCTCAGCTCCAAATCGAGAAATAATTAATGGTCGCTTCTTTTTTTTATCACGAAACCCCCTCCCCTCTTCTTCTATTTTCCTAAACGAAGACCTCTTGTTTCCCTTTTTCTTTCACAGCCGTTTCGACCCAGCATTAAAAAAAAAATTGAACGAACGAAGATCGTTCGTTTATAAAAAAAAGAAGGAAAGGGCCGCCTCGTTTAATACATATCCGCGATTTCGATTTCTTCCTAAAATCGAAGGCCGCGTGCGCGAGCAATTAGGGTTAGACGAAGTAAGTCGAGCGGCGCTCGATTGTGGCGGCCGGAGTCAGGTGCGAGTTCGACTCGCGACTGGAGGAGCACGGTGGATTTGGGGCAGCGGCAGGACTCGCGGCGATTGGGGTGATGGCATCTGGATGGCTGCAGCGGTGATGCTCGTGTGCGCAGGCGAACATCGTGGGGTTGGGTGGCTTGCTCGAGCTCGGGCCGATGGTGGCTAGGGCGTTGAGGATGGCCTGCAACTGTTCTTGGTTTTAGGGGGAGAGGTATGTTTCTTTTCGAGTTCGTTTAATTTAGAATAAAAATAAAATGAGTGTAAAATTTTAATTCCAGAAATTACAATAACAATTACAGTAAAGGTTTGCAGCAGTTTTAGTTTTATATATATGCACATAGGTCTGCAGTAAAGGGAAAGTATAATACAAATGTAGATATTTATATATTTTTACGGAAAACAGAAATTATATTCTTATTGGTAGGGTTTGAAGAAAAAAATAATAATAACAATAGGAATTCAAAACCAATGGGAGTTATATAAAAGTAAATTTCTGAAAACCTATAATTTATTTTGTATATATATGTAGCTAAAAAGGGAAATAAATATACGTAATACACATTTGAAAGTATTTACTAATTTATTTTAAAAATGATGCTTTAACTTTTTTAATTGATCTAATTAATTATTTTAGTTACTAGGAATTTATTAAAGGAAATTGGTTCAAACTAAATTATTAGATTAAAATAAATTGATTAAACGATAAATTGTTCAATCTGTTCAAATATTAATAAAATCCGTGCAATTGTTCATACAAGGTCAAAAATATGGGGACAAGTCAAGGTGGAATTGGAGAGGCAAAATAAAAATCAAAGGTGAGTTAATCTCACTCAGTGGAATTTAAATTTAAATTGTTGAATTTAAATTTACTTGTTGAATTGCTTGGATGATGATTAAAATTAGTGAATAGATTAAATAGACCCTATACTCCGCATAATAGTGGATGGTAATATATAAATCCTGTATACTGTGATATTCCACCATTGAAGCGGAATTGGTATTTTATTTGTGCTAACATCTGTGGATGCAGTGAAACAGGTTGGAGGGATCCAACAGGATTCCTCAAAATATTTATTTTATCTCATATATATGTTGTTCTGTGATAGAATGATAAATTGAGATGGCTGGCCTTATATATGAATTGAATTATTAACTGTTAAATAACAGAGAAGTTGAAATTCGGGAAATTTAAATACCATAGCTAAATTAATTTAAGGAAGTTAAATAAAACTCAATAGAAATATTTATCGAAAAGTTTGAATCTACTTTAATTGAGAATGAAGAAAAGAAACAAAGGTATATTTTTTTTACTTAAGTTAAACTTTACTGTGATAAAGTTGAGTTTCGGAAAATTTAAATTATAAATTTATACTCGAAGGAATATTGTAATCGATAAGTGGATTAAAGAAAATGGAATTATATTAAGGAATGGAAATGGAGGTCTATTAAGGAAATAAAACGAAATAATAATAAGAAAAGAAAAGAAAATTTATTAGGAAATAAAGAAGATGCTATTAAGAATTACGAATAAGAAATTCTATTAAGAGTCAAAAGGAAATTTTATTTAATAATGAATGGAATTTATTGAATGGTACAATATGGAACTTTATAGGAAGAAATAAATGGGATTTTTAAATCAAACTATTTTATAATAAATAAAATTCAAGGAGATTTTATAAATTCATGAATGGAATTTATAAATGAGATATGAAATTTGTTGAATGGAAATAGTAGGATATTTCTAAAGGTGAATGTGGACAAGAGGCATTTATAAATGGATATTGGATTTTCTAAAATTATAATTTATTTTAAAAAAGAATATTTTAAATTACTATACTATATAGGTTTTATAAATCATTATTGAACTTAAATATTTCGAAATAGTATTTTTGAAGGTTTAGCAATTATTTGTAATAAACTCTAATTTTTCTAAAACCAGCTTTGAAACTTATAAATAACTAGATATAAATTTTAATATTTAATATTACTTCTTATTTTATAAATCTATATGTTTTCAATTTGTTTTTAAAATCCAATTTAAAATCCTCTTGTGATGGTAAGAAAAATTTATTCAAATGAGATAAGATTTAGGAGAAATCTTACAAAGTGGAGAAATTGAGTTGGAAAATTTATAGGCAGAAGTATAAATTGATTTTTGAGGAAGGAATGAGGAAATAAAGGATATTTTCCAAGAGTAAATCAAATTGGGTGAGTATAAGAAATCAGTTAAATGATTTCATGGAAATAAAAGGACTTTGAGAATTTATTTCAAATGGGTTAAAATGGAACTAATATCTGAATGATATTTGAGATAAATAATTTATGGAAATTATTTAATGGTTGCTTGTATATGATTATTTGATAGTTAAATAACCGACTATCAATATTGGACAATACGTTCATCGTTTCGAAGAGTCCGGGATCGAGATTAATTTCTCGAAAACCACTTCCATCCGGTTTGAACGATAACGAATGAAGTCCGTGAAGAGTTGAAGACGGTGATTCGGTTTGTCCAGACCCAGGGCAACTTGTATGGATTGAATGCTTTCAAAACATCGTCAGGTGGACGATGAGCATTCTAAGTGGGACACGTTCTTGAAAGGTAACGTTTAGCCTCAAGCCTCATCGACCGGGAATGGCTAAAACAGGGGAGGTGCAGCAAGGCTTCGTGGGTAGCGCCCACTGGAGAGTAAGGTTTCCCCTGTCTAGATGTCCCTTTTTATTCGGCTTAGTGTGCGGTTGGTCGCGCCAACCGTGGGGTGATCTTATTTGGAACTGTTCAGTAAGGAATGGTTCCGGCCCTGTGTTGCAGAGGATGAAGGGAGTAATCCTCGGTACTCTGATCTAGGCCAGGTACTGTGACGGGCGGTACCCCAGTAGCCCTTCCATTGTATGGAATCCAATCTCCAATAAGCGCCTGTACGGTTTTGATTGTACCCAACTATTGCTGAAACGTGAGATGCAAGCATTTCAGCTAGATTCTATTTTACTTTCTATAGACACTATAATAATATCAGAGAACTTTAATAAAAAGTGTTTTAGCTATCGTAAGGTAAAAACCCGACATGTTTATTTGTGGCGTGGTCTTACGAGATTCTTTTGATTTCAAAGAATTTTCTAAAACTTTAATAATCCGATTGAGTGTGATTTTCTCATGCTGGTTTTCCAGACTGACTCGGGTATTGTTTTATATGATGCTCGGGTCAGACCGAGTTAAACAGGTTCAGGTTATATGCTGGAACTCAGAAGACAAGCTGGATGGCAGAGCGTATTCCCGTATTTGTGTATTATTTCCGCTGTGTATGGACATGTATGATTGATTGATGTACTCTGATATGTATGTATGTATTTATATAACAGTACAGATTCTTTGTATTCAAAAGCTGTTATTATATATTATATTTTGTTCCGCTGCGATGTGAGATTCTGATGTTGTTTTTGTTCTTCTTCTTCTACCTCTTTCTTCTTTAACCCTAAGACTCGTACTTTTGTGCCACTTTGGGCTGTTGTGTTGTGGGATTTTGTCAGCTCAAAGGGGTACGGATTTGCGGGCCTTTACAAAAAGTCATGTATTCTTTAGGGATTTTGACCTTTACGTGTTTCATATATCGTGGATTTCGGCCCCATGTACCCCACCCCATCTGTGTTTTAAAGGAATATCTAGTAGGATTAACTAGCCTTGTTCTATCAAACATACTAACAAACAACTGTGGTAGCGCATAACTCAATCGAATCAAACCTGGTAGGCCGAAGAGATCAGTTAGGTGTAACCCTGTCCTTTTCCTTGACCGCATGGGATCGATGTTGAGCTCGCTAAATATGCAACTCATACCCTTTGTTTTGGTACCTACGCATGCCAGCCTTTGCATGTCCTATTGCATAAGTCTGATCCCACCCATCATCCACTTCGATTGCCTAGTGCGATCTCCTCTAATAAATTTGAAGCAGATTGCTATTGTTGGTACAGTCTCACCATCCATAAAAGGTCCGTCGATTGCCTGCAATTACAGAGGTTTCTTTCCAAGTACCCACAGGCTTGAAGGCATCCCTTCATCTATACGCAAGTGTATACTTTCCATGGGTCCTATTGGTTGGATATGTTTCTAGAATCCTAATCCAATCTGATGACCTTAATTCATCTATTCTCTATATTTATAACTATTCATACTAATTATAAACACATATTTAAGTCTACATATATACATATTTCATATTCATGTATATTTATTCTTCTTACATTTTCTTTACTGCCTCCACATTTTTTATGTTTGACCTTAGGTCTTCATTTTACCATGCCTTTAACTTTTCACTTATCAAATTCATTTGCTATTTCTTATTTTCCGTCACTAATATCGTTGCTATTACATTCATTAGTTCAACTTTGATTTCTATTCCATTCCATTTAATTATCAGACTTAATCCATTGGATTTGATTATCAGACATAATTCTTTTCATTTAATTATCAGACCTAATCCATTTCATTAAGTTATCAGATTTAACTCACTCATTTCTATCAAACTTAATCCATTTTGTTGGGCGAATTTTCACCCAGAAGATCTCAAGACCGAGAAGCGCCAGTGTCACCCGGGTTCGCAACCTCCACTCCATTCGGCAGACACAAGGCTCAATGCAAGCATAAATCCATTAGGCACTCCAAGCATGAAGGTCCATTCGGCATGAGTTCATTCGGTATTCCCCCTCACCATCCATCCCACTACCGAACGAGGTTGGTACCGGACCAAACACCGCCGGTCCAACGCCACACAACCAAGGCCGAACCATTCTCCACATCAATGCCGAACCAGCCTCTTCGTCCATCACCGGACCACCATCACCGGTCCAAGCCACAACCGAACCAACGTCTCTCCCCACTATCACCGAACCACCATGACCGAACCACTCCATCACCGGTCCAAGCTCCACGCCGAATGAAGCCTCGCCGAACCAGAACGCTGCCAGTCCAGATTGCTTCAGCCCGGGCCCACCAGCAGCTATATACGTCCAAGACCCCTGCCCCCTACCTCACTCTATAAATAGAGGGGCAGGGGTACAACAATGGCAGACAAGTTTGAGAGCTCAAGCAAGGAAGGAACTTTCAAACTACTTTCATATACTTGTATACAAAGCATTGTACTTGTAATCCGAAAGAAAGAAGATAATAACATATAAAGTGGATGTAGGCACGTTCTGGCCGAACCACTATAAATCTGTGTGTCTTTTACATTTCAGCCCCTGCTTTTTTTTATATTTACATAACTCATCCAAACCATTGAAAATCACATATAATCAACTAAATAACACGACTTGGAGGTGTTTGCCCATTTTTTGCGCAAACATTTTTGGTGCTTTCACTGAGGACTTGGAACCCGAAGCTTCAGCTTCCCTCATTCAACCTTCTTTCCCAATAGCACCCGTCATTGCCTAGGAAACATGACTTCCAGGCCAAGAAAAGACGCCAACAAGGGAAAGAACGTTGCAACCAGCAGCGCTCCAAATCCAGTGGATCCAGATCAAGAGAACCATCCCACTACAGCAGCAGTGCCACATGAAGATCAGGCAATTCCAACAGCCCCTGCCGCAGAACAACCGGCAGCAATCACTAGGGCAGACTTAGACAGAGTTGTGGTGGAAGTGACTAACCGCTTCGCATCCCAACAAGAAGCTTTGGTGAACCAACTCATGTCACGCTTGAGAGATGTCGAAGAATCCAACCGCAACACTGAATCATGGGGTGAATCTCAATCTGGAGGGTCTCGGAGACAACAAAGGTCTTCCCTCTTCGAAGAAGCTATCAACAGGAACAACAATGAGAGGGGCCGCGCCCGGACTCAGCCCGAACTCCGACTCGAGGAAGCCCTTGGAACCGAACCCAGTGGGGGAGGCACCAGGTGAGGGTCGGATGTAGCTGAGCCAGTCATGCCACCTAATTATAGAAACCCCGCTGAACGGAGCCGAGCTAGAACCCAGCCCGAAGTTGACCCCATGGATATGCTCGAAACAGAACCCCACAGGGGAAGATCAAGGCAGGAGGCAACTGTAGCTGGTCCTAGCGTGCATCCGAGCAGCCAGAGACAACCACTAGATAATGTTAGAAGTGATAGACTGTACCATCCCTACAGGTCATCTGGACGAGATGGATCCCGCAGGGAAGAGCCAAGCTCATTTTTGTCCGCTCCAAATTCTGATGAACGAATGGCACGATTATTCAGGGAATGCGTCCAAAGGGAACAACGAGATCGGGGAATAGGCGCTAGGGTCACCAGCCCCTTCACCCGCAGTATCGAAACCGCCATTACCCCCCGGGAATGGAAGATGCCAACCATGGAACCTTACAAAGGAACTTCCGACCCCATCGTACACTTACAGAGATATACCCAGCATATGCTCATGAGCGGAGCAACAGAAGGGGTATTGTGTAAATGCTTTCCGTTATTCCTAGCAGATCTAGCTACCTCCTGGTTCTGTCATCTGCCCCAAGGATCTATCAGCTCATGGGAGATGTTGAAAGAAAGGTTCATTAGCCAGTTCCGCATCCATGTGGAACAACCCAAGGATGCTTATTCTCTATCCAATGTCAAACAGAAATCCGGAGAGACACTGCAACAATATCTAACCCGGTTCAACGCCGCAGCGGCCGCAGTTCAAGATGCCGATGAAAAGCTCACCCTAATGGCCCTCTGTAGTGGTGTACACCCAGATACCAAGTTTGCCAGAAGACTAACTAAGGAAAAACCAGCTACTTTACCTGATTTCTTCCATGAAGCTGGAAAGTATATGAGGCTTGAAGACGCCGCCACTGAGAGGCAGTCAGGGCAACAAGGTAAGACAGTTCAGGACAAGGTTCCCACTGCAGCTAAGGATGCTCGAAGAAATGAATCTAGGGACAATGCTGGGGGCAGGAAGGTTGAAAAGCGCCAATATCGACCAGGACCAAGGTTTGACTCCTACACTCCTTTGAATGAAACAATCGAAAACATCTTCCTAGCCACTCAGGGCGAACTCGGATACAAGCGCCCCCCGCACAAGAAAGAATCAGATAACGCACTCAAGTCTGGAAAGTTCTGTCGCTTCCACGAATCCCACGGACATGACACCATTGAATGCCACCATCTTCGGGACTTGATCGAAGAACATATCAGAAGAAGAAGACTGGAACGCTATGTGAAAGGTCAGAACAGGACCCCAACTCCTGCCAATGAGAACTCAAAGCGACCCCTCCCAGAAGTAGGCGGAGGGAATCACAACACCAGTGGCTCTAGTCAAGAGAAGATAGTGGTCCATACCATCTCGGGAGGACCACACATCGCCGACAGAAGCTGGGCAGAGATGGAAAGATACGGCAAGTCACTTAGAAATGCTGAAGGCTATGTTAACTCCATCATGGAAGAACGCCACCCGAAACGGAAAGAGTGTGACGACATCATATTCAGTAGGCGTGATTTGGAAGGAAGACAGTATCCACATATGGATCCCATGGTCATCTCTGCCTGGTTCGGTCCAGCTAAAGTTTTTCGAATTCTAATTGACACGGGAAGCTCCGTAAATATCCTATTTAAGCATGCTTTCGACAAAATGAAGCTGTCAATGAAGGATGTGTCTCCCTGCGACAAACCACTGCACGGTTTCACTGGAGATGCAAAAATGCCCCTCGGGCAACTTGACCTCTTCGTCGAAATAGGAAGTCATCCCCGCTCCGTTGTGCGAAAACAAACGTTCGTACTAATAGAAAACCACTCGGCCTACAACGCCTTCTTGGGAAGACCAGCCTTATCTGACTTCCAAATTGTCTTAGCCCCCTGGTGCCTAAAGATGAAATTTCCAACAGACAACGGAATAGGAGAAGTAGAAGGAGATCAAGACGCTGCCCGAGACTGCTACGTAACTGAACTTCGCAATAACCGCAGAAAGAATAAAGGGAAAGATGCAGAGACTACTCTCTGCATGAAAAGCTTGGAAGCATAGCAACTAAAGAAAGCCCCTCCTCTTCGATATACCAGCGATCCCTTCAATGAACTAGACCCCAAGGATAAAGAGGAGGAGGCTACCGCCGAGCCTGCAGAGGCTATGGAATTCGTATCTGTAGATAAGCATGATTCAAGTAGACTATTAAAAATCGGATCTCAGCTAAAAACGGAATTGAAAGATCAACTCATTGACTTTCTCCGCCACAACTTAGATGTATTTGCATGGACACATGCCGATATGACAGGAATCTCCCTAGACATAGCATGCCACATGCTGAACATCGATCCCACCAAGGTACCAGTAAAGCAGAAAAAGAGGAGCATGGGGGCAGAACGATCAGCAGCCCTTGATGAGGAAGTAAAGAATCTACTTGCTAATGGCTTCATACGAGAAGCCATCTACCCAGAGTGGATCGCTAACCCAGTGCTAGTAAAAAAGGCCAATGGAAAGTGGCGAACGTGTATTGACTTCTCCAATCTGAATGACGCTTGCCCGAAAGATTGCTTCCCACTTCCCTGAATCGACCAACTTGTGGATAGCACAGCCGGACACGAACTCTTATCGTTTATGGATGCATACTCCGGATATAACCAAATTCCCATGCACGCTCCCAATCAAGACCACACTAGCTTCATCACTGACCGAGGATTATATTGTTACAAAGTCATGCCTTTTGGACTCAAAAATGCCGGAGCTACCTATCAGCGCCTCGTCAACAAGATGTTCGCGGAACTAATAGGACGAACTATGGAAGTGTATGTGGATGACATGTTGGTAAAGTCCAGGAAAGCCAACGACCATGTAGGCCACCTGGGCGAGATGTTTCAGGTACTTCGCCGATATGGAATGAAGCTGAATCCTCTAAAGTGCTCCTTCGGAGTATCATCGGGAAAATTCTTAGGATTCATCGTCCATGCCAGAGGAATCGAAGCAAACCCTGAACAAATCCAGGCTCTAAAAGAAATAAGGATACCTTCCACTCGAAAAGAAATGCAGAGCCTAAACGGAAAGGTGGCCGCCCTAAGCAGATTCATTTCCAATGCAACTGACAAGTGTGTCCCTTTCTTCGAAGCTCTCAAGAAAGACAAAGGGAAGTTCGAGTGGACCGATGAATGCTTGAAAGCCTTCCTTAACCTAATCGAACACCTTCAGAGACCACCAGTACTCTCAACCCCAAATGAAGGTGAAGTGTTATACCTATACCTCGCTGTATCATCTCACGCGTTAAGCGCCGCCTTGGTAAGAGAAGAAGACCGCACACAACGCCCGGTTTACTTTGTAAGTAAGAGATTTATAGGGGCAGAAGCCAGATATCCTAAACTTGAGAAATTAGCGTATTGTTTATTAATCGCGTCACGAAAACTGCGACATTATTTCCAATCTCACTCCATCAGAGTTCTAACCGATCAACCGCTAAGACAGGTGCTCCATCATCCGTACACTTCTGGCGACTCCTCAAATGGTGCATTGAACTAAGTCAGTATGATATCACCTACCATCCACGCACCGCTATCAAAGGACAAGCCATGGCCGATTTCATTGCCGAATTCACTACGAACGAAGGTAAGAATCAATCTGAAATAGCGAAAGATGTCAAGTGGAACCTCTTTATAGATGGAGCATCGAACGAGGAAGGCTCGGGGGCAGGTATTGTGATCATAACCCCCAGGGGAAGAAAGCTGTACTATGCATTAAGGTTGGAATTCGCTGCCACCAACAACGATGCGGAATATGAGGCAGTGATAGCAGGATTGGAACTTGCCCTAGAAATCGGAGTCAGTTCTTTATGTCTTCATAGTGATTCTCAGCTTATCGTAAACCAAGTACTAGGAGAATTCCAGACTCGAGGAGAACGACTCACAGCATATCTAAAGAAAACCAAACTGCTGCTCGATCAATTGGACCACTATCTAATCAAACACATTCCTCGAGAAGAAAACCAAGAGGCCGATGAACTTGCAAAGCAAGCTAGTATGAAGAATAGCACCATTTCCGGAGCACTAGCCATCTCAAGGCAGCTAGCCCCAAGTTTCGAACAAGTGAATCTGATAACTGCAATCGAAGAAGGAACCTGGATGACTCCTATCCGGAAATATTTGCAAGATGGCACACTACCCGACAGGCGTGACGAAGCCAAGAAAATCTTGAGGAAAGCTTCCCACTACACCATACAAGAAGGCATCCTCTATAGGCGCGGCTTCTCTAGCCCCTTGTTAAGATGCGTCGCTGGAAGGGAAGCCAAGGAAATCTTATCAAACATCCATCAGGGAGGATGCGGAGATCACACTGGAGGGCAGACTCTAGAAAAAAAGATACTCCGATATGGATATTACTGGCCCACACTAAACAAAGATGCCTTAGACTTCGTCAAGAGATGCGACAAATGTCAGAAATTTGCCAAGATTCCTCGACTACCCACAAATGAGATTACTCAAATGACCAGCCCTTCGCCCTTTGCTGTATGGGGAATTGACTTAATTGGCGAACTGCCAACTGGCCGAGGCGGAGCCAAATATGCTATAGTGGCAGTCGATTATTTCACCAAATGGGTGGAAGCGGAACCCCTAAATAAAATATCTTCAGCAAAAGTTATCAACTTCTTGATCAAAAATATTCTGTGCAGGTACGGAGTCCCACTCAAGATCGTATCAGACAACGGACTCCAATTTGACAGCGAAGAATTCGCCGACTGGTGCCAAGAACATGGAATTCGCAAAAGCTTCTCATCAGTAGCTTATCCTCAGGCAAATGGACAAGTCGAAGCTGTCAACAAAATTCTCAAAACCCTAATCAAGAAGAAACTTGAGAAGTCAAAAGGCGCTTGGGTGGACGAACTTCTTACGGCACTCTGGGCTTACCGCACATCTTTCAAAACATCAACAGGGCATACTCCCTTCTCTTTGGCATATGGATCGGAGGCAATGCTCCCAGTTGAGACTATCGTGCCTTCCCACCGTAGGATCTACTACAATCCAGAAGCAAACGAAGAACTCCTACTCATGTCTTTGGATCTGATTGAGGAAAGGAGAAACGATGCAGCACTCAAAGCAGCAGCTCACAGACAGAAAGTGGCAGCACTATACAATTCCAAAGTCAAGCATCGCAGCCTACAAGAAGGAGATCTTGTCCTCAGGTGAATCTTTCCGCGCCCGGGGCACTGGACCCCATCTGGGACGGACCATATGTAATTCATAAAGATCTCCACAACGGAGCTTATATTTTGTCAACAGTGGACGGAGAGGTGTTCCAGAGGGCATGGAACATCCGACACCTCCGTCGATACTTTTCTTAACTTGTACTGCCCATATGAAGTGAATTAACAAAGAGAATCAGTGGACGTAGGCATTTTCGTGCCGAACCACTTCAAAAAATCTTGTCTCTTTTTAACTTGTTCCTTTATATCTTGGCTGCTTGTTAAGCTTTATACTTTTCTGTTGAACAAAATCCTATGGCATCTCCACTCAAGACGCACCGCGGCCTCATCTGGACAAGGCCTAACAGGTACGCTACGATTCTATGCACTCGCCAATGAGACACTTTTGCTCCAGCATCCCTCTGCTGCGGGTTAACTCATTGCTCGCGCCTGCCCTCAAAGCCAACTGTAATGAGCCGATTATAAGTCATCATAAAGGCCGACTATAGCCGATGGCAGCTCATTACGGCGTTCGGCTCGCCGGCAACTGTGAACCTACTTTAAGCCCCAACATAAGGTGTGGCCAGCCAGGGGTAGTTCACGGCCAACGGCACCCACGCTAGCCGGCCACGGTAAATCGAATAATACCCACGATTACGGACCATAATGGTTCGGGTAGTTACCGTGTGCGATCTCGGCTCCGATGTGTCTTAAGTGCGGCTGTGGTAAAAAAGAAAACTCCCCGCGGAGGCGTAAGATGGGTGACAAATGTCTCCAAGACCCATAGCTAGGGAAAGTGACTACAAAACCCGTTTGCCACGAACTTAAGCACATCGACGGCCTTCCGTGACTGGAAGTTTTACTTTCTCTGTATTTCCATTTCATTTGAATACTTTTCTCATATCCTGTATAACGAACTCTAAAGTACAGGAAACCAAATAGGAAGCATTCACTCATGAGAATCTAAGCCTGCGTACTGGATGGTAGGGTACTCAGCTATATCCATGATCAGTTACACAAGATGCTCAAGGCTACCGCCTGCAACTAAAACATGAAGGGCGGTACTCTCTTACCTTGTACATAAATATGTAACTATAGCTTATTCATACGTCACACTAACATTGCAAAACATGAAATTATATTTCAAACAAGAGCTGAGCATCAAACACAACTAGAATTACAGGCATATGCATAGTTATACTTCTTATGCAGCATATCAAAATAACAACAACGTTCAAACATAACAAAATCAGCTTATGTTATAAATTCACATAAAGTCATTCTTTGCAAATAACATTATTACAGTCACATCAATGTTTTGGACTAACATAGACAGCGATAAAAGGAAATAAAAAGAGGGCCGAATCCGGATGAGGAACCAGCTGCGTCCGCGCTTCGCTCTCATCCTACCAACTCCCCAAGCCTACTTTGCCGCAGGATCAGAACCCCCAGCGTGTTGATCAGAAGTTCCACCTGTCCAATTCAGAAGAGGAATTCATTAAACGGACAATAAATGATCAAGTTATGGAAACACAGAAAGAAAAGAAAGAGAGAAGAACAACTCACCAGCATCCACCGCATGATCCTCATCCTCCAACTGCATGCCCGCTTCCTACGCAGCAAGCAGCCGCATCCAGCAGCCGCATCCCCTCCTTCACCGCCACTTGCTCCTCCTTCGAGAACTGAGCAGTGACCGCATCCAGATTGAAAGCCTCTCCACCTTCCTTACCCGCATTCACCCTGGCCTCCTCTAAAGCCTGGAGATATACCTTGGCCATGACCCGAGGGTAGCCGTCCATCCAAGACAAGCCGCCCTCCTTCCAAGTGCGGAAGTACATGTCCTGCAGCATCTCGTCCATCATCCCCTCATTCTCCTCAAACTCCCTCACCCGGGCCTCGGAAGCCTGCAACTTGGCGACAGCAGCATCCTTCTCTGATCGGTATCTCAAGCAGTCAGCCTGGAGAGACCTCCTCATTTCCTCCATCTCTTCCTTTAACTTGACTTGAGCCATCTCCGCGGCCTCAAGCCTCCCAGACAACTCCTCTACCTGCTCGAGATCCGCATTCCGAACCTCATCCACTGTTGTAATGGCCATGTTAATCCGCTCCTTGCAGGCAGCCTCCATCTTCCGTAGTTCTGCCCTACTAGCCTTTTCCATAGTCTCTTTCAGCCGCCTGGAGGCTTCCTCGTGCTGAGAAATCTGAATGGCTTGATCGACAAGCTGCTTGGCCTGATCGGCAACCTTTAGCCTCAACCGAATATTAGCACTCCCAATCTCCTCCCCGGCCTTGACCAAACGAGCATGATTCTCCATTAACTTCTTGGTCTCTTCAGCCACCCGATCAATATTAGCCTTGGCCTCGTCCCCCATGGTAACTACCCGAGTAGTAAGCAGATCAAGGTCTGGGGATTTGGCCTCATCGAGCACCCGTACCATGAGGTTGCGTGGAAGAAGGTGCTCACCCGTGACCTCATCAAATGAGATATCCTGAGAGCTCGGGTCTAAATCAGGATGACCGGCAAAGGGGTCACGAGGCATGTGACGAGGCACGTCAGGACGTCTTATACGGATAACAGTTGGATTCTTGAAAGGGGGATGAGGGGGGCCAGACTCCGTGCTCTCCTCCGTGGTGTCACGAGGAGGCTGAGTAGGAAGCTGCGGACCGGGGGAAGACTCAAATAAGGAACGACTCCGCTTCTTTTTCTGAATACTCTCTTCAATGACCCCAAGAAGAGGATGGTAACTAACTACGTCCCCAGTACGACCAGTAGGAGGCTTCGCAGAAGCTCTCCTCGACTTGAATTGTTCGAGGCGGTGTCGAACATCTGACGTTTTAACCACCTGGCCTGCCCCTGGAATAAAGAACAAGTGTTACGAACATACAATGATCCACAATTCAAAAAACACGTTAAGTTAAAAAGAAAGAAAAAGTGAGAAGGCACATCTATTATACAAACCCTGCGGAAGAGTGGGATACTGCAATAAGTCCTGAATCTCATTCCAGGACGGAAGTGGACCATAAAATATTCCTAAGTCCCTATCGTAAATGGAATCGGCAGAATTCAAAAGTTCACCTTGCACCGCCGGAGTCACCCTAGCTGGAGATCCTTTAGGGGAGGGATCGGCATCAGCCCTGGCCTTGCCAGTCTTTTTCGCTTTCTCCACCAAATCTGATTCTTCCTCTAATTCCCCGAAAGCTTGACGAAGGGCCTCATCCGTCCACTCCTGAAACTCCCCCGCTTGCCCGGAGGCTAGGGCACCAGCACCACTACCACCCTGACCATCGTCACCACCATTGCCCTCTCCATCTCCATCACCGTCTCCTCCATCCTCAGACTCTCCTCCTACATCGCCTTCTTCACCCTTTTCCACACCTTCTCCTCTGGGATAATCGGGCAAGTACTGGGAGAAGGGCCATCGGACTCCTTAAGCTTCTTGCCTCCTACGACTGGATGTTGAGCAAAGGGCTTCCTCTTTCCACCCTTCGCTGTCACCCCTCCTTTAGGCTGAGCAGCCTTCTCTTCTGCCGTGTCCCTCTGCTTGACTACGGACTGATTTGGGAGAATCAAATCGTACATCAAAAGCTTGGCGTTCCTAATCAAATAAGCAGCCGATCTGTCTCTCCCTGAAATAGCTTCAATTTCAGCTGCCATCTGAACTAGCGATCATCTTCCACGACCGTAAAACCACCTGTCGCTAGCAAGAAATGAAAGCGCATAAGAAAGAGAATTACAGCCAAGACAAGAATTATGAGTAGAGTTTTGACTTACATCCGAAGGTAAATCGGCGAATAGAGACGGAGTCATCTCTGACAAAGAACCATTCCTTCTTGAACATACTATACTTCGAGTATAAATCCAAGACCGGCTTGAAGGAAACGACTGACTCCAAGCTAATATATGGGGACCCCTTCCTGTATCCCCTCAGATTGTACAGATATCGTATTTCCCGATTGGAAGGGGCGCGCCCATACCTCTTCTGGAAGATAGCATAGAAGCATACCAAAATGGCATAAGAGTTGGGCTGGAGCTGGAATGGAGCCACCTTCAGATAAGTGACAAAGCTTAATATCCAGGCGTTGACTGGAGGAATAGCCCCGCACATACAATGGTATCGACTGTAAGTGAAATATCCCTCGGGGGGATCATATGGCATGACCCCCTCCCCCGGCAACAGCATAAGAGCCCTGTCTATCCCAAATGAACGAGATATGATATCAAGTTGCTCCTCCTTTAGGGAGCTAGGAAAGCAATTGGGAGGGGAGACCAGAAGTTCCTGTGGACCATATCCGTCCACTAACGACCTCGGGACAGGTCGATGTTGCGCCGGTCCTGGCTGGACTGGGGGCACGGAGGAAGAAGACTCTCCTGTACCTTTAGACTTCTTTCTATCCGATCGGGTTTCTGCTTTGCGAGACATTTATCTGCACCACGAGAAAAACATGATGTTAGAACAAGAAGTACAGGAAAGTAAACAAGCAAGTGTATAGAGCAAGCAGGCGTATATCGGTCTGGTATTCCACTCGAGATTCATGTATGAAATCCCATTCGGCATATACTCCATTCGGTAGTCACATTCGGTATTGGGAGTTAGTCCGGTACACTTGCTCGTTCGGCAGTACAGTGCAAAGTTCATCCGGCACTAAAATCCCATCTTCATTCGGTACAAAGAATCATTCGGCATTAAAAGCCTTACGCGTGCATTCGGCAATCAGATTCATTCGGTGGTAAAGGACATTCGGCAAAGGAACTCATACCTGATTCGGTAAAAGCTTGATTCGGCAGAGAAGTTGGTTCGGCTAGAGATTGATTCGGCGCTCGTTGGTTTGGTAAGGAAAAACTAAGGGGGTGTAGCCCCTATATATAGACAAGCACAACACCACCGGACCAACTGGTTCGACATACCGGACCAGACCAAAAACCGAATGAAACTTTCTCTACCAGCAAAAACCAGAAACAGGTGGCATGCAAGGCACCTCACTCAGATAAGTACCGAACTCTAGGACCTACTAATAAAATAGAAATTATGATAACGATGAACAAGTCGTAAATCGCTCACTAACACGGGTTAATCATTTACACGTGTACGCGACCACGAACGGTCCATAGGCATGCTCTAAATGGCTATGAACCCTATCATCGTGAGAGTTTACACTTTGACACTCTTTTTTTAAGCTCGTCGGTTAAATGGACATTCGATTCTGATAATTATGAAATGGCTAAGCCACTTACACATGTACGGGGTCGCGAACAACCCTTAGGCATGCTCTGAGCTGGCGATAAACCACCCTGACAAATGATCCAGGGACCCACTCTAACGTGAACCTGGCATCGATAAAGCTAAGCCCCCTCAGGGCACACTCTCTCGCCTCGAACGGCACGATTCACGTCATCTCAAGTATATTCCGATCCCGAGCGGTCATCATTTGAAATCACATTATAACTGTAAATTCCTTTTTCAGGACATCAACAAGGTATGAACGTCCAGCTCAATGCATTAACAAATCGCGCCTTCCTACCGCAAGGCATGAGAACACCAACAGGATGTGAACATCCGGTCCATGGCATTACAAAACAAGCCTTCCTACCACAGGGAAACAAAGCGCGACACATGCAAGCACGTGCCCCACTTTGGGGGGCAAATGTTGGGCGAATTTTCACCCAGAAGATCTCAAGACCGAGAAGCGCCAGTGTCACCCGGGTTCGCAACCTCCACTCCATTCGGCAGACACAAGGCTCAATGCAAGCATAAATCCATTCGGCACTCCAAGCATGAAGGTCCATTCGGCATGAGTTCATTCGGTATTCCCCCTCACCATCCATCCCACTACCGAACGAGGTTGGTACCGGACCAAACACCACCGGTCCAACGCCACACAACCAAGGCCGTACCATTCTCCACATCAATGCCGAACCAGCCTCTTCGTCCATCACCGGACCACCATCACCGGTCCAAGCCACAACCGAACCAACGTCTCTCCCCACTATCACCGAACCACCATGACCGAACCACTCCATCACCGGTCCAAGCTCCACGCCGAATGAAGCCTCGCCGAACCAGAACGCTGCCAGTCCAGATTGCTTCAGCCCGGGCCCACCAGCAGCTATATACGTCCAAGACCCCTGCCCCCTACCTCACTCTATAAATAGAGGGGCAGGGGTACAACAATGGCAGACAAGTTTGAGAGCTCAAGCAAGGAAGGAACTTTCAAACTACTTTCATATACTTGTATACAAAGCATTGTACTTGTAATCCGAAAGAAAGAAGATAATAACATATAAAGTGGATGTAGGCACGTTCTGGCCGAACCACTATAAATCTGTGTGTCTTTTACATTTCAGCCCCTGCTTTTTTTTATATTTACATAACTCATCCAAACCATTGAAAATCACATATAATCAACTAAATAACACGACTTGGAGGTGTTTGCCCATTTTTTGCGCAAACATTTTTGGTGCTTTCACTGAGGACTTGGAACCCGAAGCTTCAGCTTCCCTCATTCAACCTTCTTTCCCAATAGCACCCTTCATTGCCTAGGAAACATGACTTCCAGGCCAAGAAAAGACGCCAACAAGGGAAAGAACGTTGCAACCAGCAGCGCTCCAAATCAAGTGGATCCAGATCAAGAGAACCATCCCACTACAGCAGCAGTGCCACATGAAGATCAGGCAATTCCAACAGCCCCTGCCGCAGAACAACCGGCAGCAATCACTAGGGCAGACTTAGACAGAGTTGTGGTGGAAGTGACTAACCGCTTCGCATCCCAACAAGAAGCTTTGGTGAACCAACTCATGTCACGCTTGAGAGATGTCGAAGAATCCAACCGCAACACTGAATCATGGGGTGAATCTCAATCTGGAGGGTCTCGGAGACAACAAAGGTCTTCCCTCTTCGAAGAAGCTATCAACAGGAACAACAATGATAGGGGCCGCGCCCGGACTCAGCCCGAACTCCGACTCGAGGAAGCCCTTGGAACCGAACCCAGTGGGGGAGGCACCAGGTGAGGGTCGGATGTAGCTGAGCCAGTCATGCCACCTAATCATAGAAACCCCGCTGAACGGAGCCGAGCTAGAACCCAGCCCGAAGTTGACCCCATGGATATGCTCGAAACAGAACCCCACAGGGGAAGATCAAGGCAGGAGGCAACTGTAGCTGGTCCTAGCGTGCATCCGAGCAGCCAGTCCAGATTGCTTCAGCCCGGGCCCACCAGCAGCTATATACGTCCAAGACCCCTGCCCCCTACCTCACTCTATAAATAGAGGGGCAGGGGTACAACAATGGCAGACAAGTTTGAGAGCTCAAGCAAGGAAGGAACTTTCAAACTACTTTCATATACTTGTATACAAAGCATTGTACTTGTAATCCGAAAGAAAGAAGATAATAACATATAAAGTGGATGTAGGCACGTTCTGGCCGAACCACTATAAATCTGTGTGTCTTTTACATTTCAGCCTCTGCTTTTTTTTATATTTACATAACTCATCCAAACCATTGAAAATCACATATAATCAACTAAATAACACGACTTGGAGGTGTTTGCCCATTTTTTGCGCAAACACATTTCATTTCCTACTTCGTTTTCTTATCTATTACTAAGACTTCCTTTTCATTGGTTTCACTATATTAACTTTTTAGTTTCATTCTTATTTAATGTTAAACCTTTAGGATCTATTGCATTTTAATAAATTGGAATTTAAACTTTAACAATTAACTGTTGCATAGTAAATTTCTATATTTTTTCACAAAGAGATGGTTTGTGCGATGGTTGTAATTACGAGGAGTTCTCTTTTTATTTATGAAAAAGAAGTACAAAATATAGTTTCTATCTTTATTTTGTACATCTCTTTCTTTTATAGACATATATTTGTTTCTTGTCATTTCAAACATCACACTTTTGCTAAATTTAAACTTGATAGTATATAGTAATCCGCTTACAATGATATACATTCCATTGAATTAAAATATCACCAGAATCCCAAAAGTTCACAACTTTATTTGCAATCTCAATCACCAATCTCAAATAATTGAAATCCCAATTCATTATATTTTCAATCACTAATCCAATGTAAAATTGATAACTAAAATCATTTCACAATTATTGAATTAAATCTAATTAATACGCTTCTGTAATTATCAATACAAACTTATAGGCAAATTTACAGTCTTTAACATTTCATATATTAATGGCGGCTACTGGCGGCTAGGGTTTTTTCCCTCTTCCATTTTTTCTTCTAATTCTCTCTTCTCTCTTGCTATAATTCCTCTGATCTTCACTTCTTTCTCCTCACAAAATAGCTGTCATGGCCTCACTGCGAGACGATGATGGCTGGGAGGAGGTGCGTAGGAAAAGAGGCAAAGCATCTCAACCTACAGGACCAGACCCCAAACTAATCCTTGGTGGCTTTAGAGCAAACAAATCAAGAGGTACTTCAGATCGGAGCAAATCAGGAGCCAGTATGAATTGGAACCAAAACTCTAGGGTTCCGGAGGTTAGGTCAGGGCGATCATCAACTAAACATTCGAAGTCTACACAGCAGATCGCTAACAAAACTGGAAGTAATCCGAAAATTAAATTCACTATTTCAGAGAACGCAAAAAAATTCTCTTATAGTGAAGCTGTTAAAATTGGAGCTGTTGGAGATCTAGGTAACCTAGATCTAGAATTTATTGAGCCAATAATAACGGACGGTAAAAGGATAGGTGCTCTCTCATCGGAAGCGATTAAAGAAGCGGAAGGAGGATGGGAGTTATGCATCCTGCTGTATGTGGTAGGATATAAACCTTGGCTTAAAACCTTCGAAGGGTATGCTAAGAGAGTGTGGAATACACAGAAGCCGTTTTCAGTCCAATCCAGAAATAATGGTTTCTTTGTGGTTAGATGTGGATCTGAGGAGGACTGTACTAAGATATTGAAATCTGGTCCTTGGTTTATGGACCGGAACCTGATTATCATGAAACGCTTGTCCCCAGATATGAACACTGATAGGGATCTTCTAACATCCTTGCCTATGTGGGTAAGACTCCCGGGTCTGAGCTTTAAATTATGGGGCAATAAGGCAATAAGTGCTTTAACTAGCACTATAGGACTTCCCATAAAAATGGACGAGGCAACTAAAACCAAATCAAGACTAGCCTACGCCAGAGTACTGATAGAGGTAAACGCCACCTTTGGTATGCCCAGCACTATAGAAGGCATGGATGAAGAAGGGAGAAGTTTTGCTCAGACAGTGGAATATGAAAACCCCCCTCCGATATGTGGCAAGTGTGTGTGTTTTGGGCATGTTGCGGATGAATGCCCAATGTCTAAGTCTTGGGTCCCTAAACAGCCTACAACGGACAATCCTAAGAAGGAAATCTCTGCAGATCAATCTATAGTAGAAAATCGGGAAACAGTGAGGGAGGAAGGCGGGGAAGGCATTCCTAGTGCCCCTGACAACCTTAGGCCTAATGAAAACTTACCTGTCTCCCAAGAAACAACAAAGGATGGTTCTCAAATTGATGTTAATTCTAAGAATAATGGAGAGGAGATTTCATGTGTAGAAGACCTTACTCGGGAGAACCAAGACAAGATTGCCTGCTCCCCTATTGATGAGATTCAGATTAGCAATCGGACAGATCTTGACTCTCTGGAGTCAGATATGCTTCCAGATGTAGAAAATAATATTGATGTGAGTCCGAATACTCTGGAAGAGAAAGAATTGAGCTCAGTAAATCCGAAGTCGCCCACGCCCCAGATTACAATTCTCAAACGCTCTTCAAATACATTGGATCCCCAAAATATTTCTAATTTCTTACTTACTAATGATTTATGTATTGATGATTGTTCTTTAAAAATGTTAATTTTACGAGTGGTACTGATCCGTGTACTGATATACAGGTGCAAGGAAAACTGGATCAGGCTACAGAAACGTCAGAAGAGGCAGGGGAACAGAATTCATTTGATTTAGCCGATCAAGCCCAAGAGGAGCAGACAAGCCATAAGCCTAAGGATATAGAATTTGAGAACATTCATAAGGACAAACTAGTCCGTAAAAATCCCAAATGGGTTCAGATGCTAGGTATCTCAGCAGAAGACAAAGGAGAGTCCTCAGGTAGCAGGTCCCAGAGGATTCGGAACAACAAAACTTCATACTGTCGTTCGCATGTTGGAATGTTAGAGGGTTTCATAACCCCAATAGAATGAAAGAAGTAAGAAGTCTCATTGATAAGTTCAATATTTCTTGTTTTGGTGTTTTGGAAAATAAGTTGCTTTATTCAGAAATAAAAGATTTAGAAAGAGGCCTGATGGATGGATGGAGAGTAATAAGTAATGTTTCATGCTATTTAAAATGTAGAATTCTCGTCCTCATCGATGGGAATTCCTGGGATTTCAATTACATCAGCATGAGCGACCAACACATTACCATTGAATTGATTAACAAATAGAATTTCAAATGTAATTTAACCTTTGTCTACGCCCAAAACATTGCACAACTTAGGAAAAGTTTGTGGGAAAATTTACAGGAAGATGCAATCAGTATTTTTAGACCTTGGATGCCTCTTGGAGATTTCAATTGCATTCGAAACCCCTCCGAAAGAAAGGGAGGAAACCCAGTGTCTTTTGGAGATTTATTTGAACTTGATGACATGTCAAATGATACAAGTCTCAAAGAGATAAACATTATAGGTTATGAATTCTCTTGGTGGTCTGGTCCTAGTCGAAATATTTTCTCTAAAATTGCTCGGGTTTTTGCCAATCTAGACTGGATCAATTTGTTCCACGACTTAACGGCCGAATATCAACCCCCATCTGTGAGTGATCATAATGCAATAATTGTCTCAACATTTCACAAACCTAGAGTTAAAAATAGACCATTCAGATTCATGAATCATTGGCCTCTGTGTGAACAATATTTTCCACTGGTTGAGAAATTATGGGCCTCTGAGCATAAAGATCGCCCTTTATATCAAATCTTATATATCCTCAAAAATATTAAAAAGGAGCTCAAGAAGTGGAGTGCTAAATTCCGGAATACTAAACAAGAGGTGGATGCCCAGAGAGAGAAATGTTCTAGACTTCAAAAACTCCTAGAAAAATCAAAAGATCATAATTTAGCTATGGAGTTTCAAAACGCAAAAATAGATTTGGAAACGGCTCTCAAAAAAGAATATCTGGACACTCAACAAAAGGCTAAATGTGATTGGTTGATGAGGGGTGATGAGGCCTCTGCTTTCTTCTACGCTAAAATGTCTGGCAGAAGAAATAGAAATGGTTTGAATAACATCAAAATTAATGACAAGGAGGTCATGGAAGAACATTTCGCTGAAACGGCTATTAATTACTACAAAAGAATTTTTAATCTCCCCGGATACGCTCAATTTCCAGAAGTTTTTTGTAAATCGATAATTTCTGACTACGGCGCGAATTTCTTGAACGACGTTATATCTTATGAGGAAACTAAATTTGCGTTGTGGGATATTAAAGAAACCACTTCTCCTGGACCAGACGGTTTTAACTCTAAATTATTCAAAATTCACTGGAACCTTTCGAAAGACTTAATCTTCAAAGCATTGAATGATTGTTTTCAAAATGGTTCTATCATAAAAGAGTGGAACCATACGTTCCTACATCTGATTCCAAAAAAACCTCATTCCACTAGAATTCAGGACTTTAGACCCATTGCTTGCTGTAACACTTTATACAAGGTTTTTACTAAAATTCTTTGCAATAGAATGGCTCCTTTTTTGGATAAGTTGGTGTCCCCGAATCAGACGGCGTTCATAAAAGGTAGATCAATAGGGGATGGTATCTTGTTTGCCCATGAAATCATTAGGGGACTTGGGAGAAAGGAAAACAAATACATGTGTATCAAAGTAGATTTGAAAAAGGCATAAGATTCTATTAACCGAGATTTTGTTACACACATGTTAAGAAGTTTGTGTTTCCCAGACAAATGGGTGAAAATCATTGAAAGTATCATAACCTCTCCGGTGTATTCCATTGTAGTAAATGGGGAATCTCATGGATATTTCAAGAGCTCAAACGGACTCAGACAAGGTGATCCTATTTCCCCTATCTTATTTTCTCTGGTTATGGAATATTTTACACTTCTGATGGACGGTAAAGTCAGAGAAGGTCTTATCTCTCCAATCACTGATTACAATAATAAGTTAACCCATCTCATTTACGCTGATGACATTATTGTTTTCACTAAAGCAAGTGTTCAAAATGCAAATGCTATTAGTGATGTTTTTCAAAACATGAAGAAGGTTACCGGTTTGGAACTAAGCAGTGAGAAGTCTAACGTTTTCTTTGGCAAAGGGGTTGCAAATAGTTCCGAAATAAGCAATATTTTAAACATTCAACAAGCGGAACTTCCAATCAGGTATCTGGGCATCCCCTTGTCTAGTTCAAATCTGAATGATAGGGATTGTTCATTACTCATTGAAAAAATTAAGCTAAGAAATGTAGGATGGGAAACTAGAATGCTAAGTTTAGCTGGAAGACTCGAACTTATCAAATCAACCATTTATCCCATCATTCAATTCTGGATGCAATGTTTTTGTCTTCCGAAAGCTACGGTATGTAAAATTAAGCATATGATTCTTAATTTCTTATGGAAAAGTCATAGCAGCAAGATCCCCTGGGAAGTTCTATGCAAACAAAAAGAAGAAGGAGGAATGGGACTGAGAAACTTAGAGGAGTTGAACCGAGCGTTATACATAAAACTGATTTGGAAAATAATTAATGCAGAAGGTATATGGGCGGATCTTATTCATTGCAAGTATATATGTAGCAAAAGTTTTTGGGATATCAATCAGAGAAAGGATGATTCGGGAGTGTGGAAATTTATATTAAAGAATAGACATGAAGACTTGAAGTGTCTTTCTCTAAACATTTCGGATGGAAAAACAACTTCTCTTTGGTATGTCCCATGGCTGAACGGAAGCTCTATTTTGGAACGCATTGGTTTAGACACAGCTTTTAGAACGGGTACGGAATCAATGACCCTAAACAAAATCGTTAAAAATGGCAAATGGAAATGGGATGCGTACAGTTTTCTGTTTCAAATTCATGAGGAAATTGAAGGTGTCAAGATTCATAAAAATAGAGAAAGGGATTATTGGACATGGAAGTGTTCCAAGGATGGTCAATTCCAGTTCAAAAAAGTTTGGAATTCGGTTAGATCCAGTTATGATTTGAAAAGCTTGTCGTATATGGTTTGGAATAAAATTCATGTTCCAAAAATGGCGGTATGCCTTTTTAAAGCCATAAATGACTACTTGCTAACGAAGGAGAGGTTACTTCAGGAACAAATAATAGTGGACCCTACTTGTATCTTTTGTAAAATTCACATTGAAAATATAGATCATCTATTTTTTCAATGTAATTTTACAAGAAGAATTTGGCTCTGGAGTTGTAAATTTTTTTTTATTTCTCCGGAAAAAATGTTCTCATTTTCATTGAAGGAAGATTTGGAAAACATTGTTTCTCTAACTACAGTTAAAAACCTCAGTTCAGATTTGTTTCAACTTTCAATCTCAGTTTGCATTTGGCACATATGGAAAGAAAGAAACGACAGAATCTTTCATGATAATTTCACTAAGTCTTCGCAAATATGTTTCAAAATATATCAGACTATGAACATCAGAATGGCAAAATCAAAACATTTCAGGAATATTAATGGCTCAAATAACATAATTGCAAAGAAGTGGGGATTTACCACCCAATGCTGAATTGGGGTTATATCGGCTAGATCATACGCTCTGTTCCCTCCTTCTGCATGTTCTCTGTATTCCTGCATCTGGTAATCTCTTTACCTGTATTATTATTACATTTTCCTCACATCCGCTCGTTTAATTTACACATTATTTCTACAATATTTAATACATTTGATCTAGACAGTAAGGTAATAGAATGCAGAAAAAGTCATTGTCTGACGCCTCAATGTTTCCCATCATTGCTCCTTCAAGAAACAAATGGAGTTAGGCTTTGCACTTTCACATAACAGAAAGTATACAAGGGAGTTAAAAACTTAGCTTTAGAGGACTTCTTCCTCTTTCGTTAAGTTCTTTTTCTTCCTCAGATCGGGTCAATCTGCGGAACTAGGCACTGTTAAACATTAAAAGGATTAGCGACCTCAATAAAGCTTAAAGATTGTTACTTTATGGAAGATGAAGTCTTATCTTTCTTAGATCTACTAGCTACAAGGGAAGTGGTTGCTGGACTTTGCTGTTTCCAAGTCATCCTCGTTTTCTAACAATTCAACCTCGGGTCCTAGGCACTGCAAAGAAAATAAAAGGGTCAGAGACTCCATAAAAGCTCAAAGACAGTAACTTTAAGGAAGAAGTACTTATCTTTCATAGATCTTCTAAGATTCAAGGGTAGTGGTTGCTGTAATCTACAGATCCCTCGTCTTTAAACCTCGCAACCTTGGTTTCTAGACACAGCAAAGGACAATCAGTCTCTTCCTTAACTAAAGTAGTAAGTCTTATGGTTTTGAGATACTTAGCTTTCATAGTCCTTCCTTGAGGAGGACCTGATTCATGACAGAAAAGCTACCTAACTTGATTTAGAGTTAGATGTGAACTAGTAGCAGTTGTTGCAGTGGTTTTTCGTCATTTTCCTCTCGCCGCCATTATTTTTCTTCAGCTCCGAGAGTAGTAAATGAAGGCTAAAGAAAACTGTAGGGTTTCCTTTTTTTACCGTTTCTATTTGGTTCGAAGGTTCTGGACTTTAGGTTATGGTCTTGTTTAGTTAAAGTAAGTTTGGGCTGAGATAATTAGGTCCGAAAGCTTATTTAGTTGTTTTGTCTTGATTTTGTATGTAAAGGATTTCTTTTCCTTTTGTAATTGTAACAACTCTTCTTTCTTGATTTATAATAGAAATTTGAACCCTTTTTCAAAAAAAAAAATTCATTTAAAATTAATTTATCAGAATCGGGCATATAGGAATAGATATGCAATGATAAAATCTAATATTTTATAAAAGTATACAATATTCTCACTTATTTTTTATTAGCGCTCCTAAATCTCTAGTCTTGATCATGATCTAACCCTCTATTATCTATATTTTCTACTTTTTGACTCCCAATTCGGACCCACAGACTATATTTGTACATATTTCATTAGAAATTGGATTAGGAAAAAGAGTTTTAAAATTAGATTTATTGATTAGATCCAGATATAAAAGTTTACCTTTGACGTAGCAACCTGATTTGAACCTATTTCCTATTTATCTGTTCTTTCCTATTCTTCTTCATAGTGTATCTGTGCAATCTAGATCTATTTCATTATATTTAGAAATTCTAAAGGAAAAAGAAAAATGGCAAATCTTCTGTGCTCATTAGAGAAATAATGAGTTGAAAGTGAAGCCTTAGGTTCTAATTTATAGAGGTTCAATTCAGTGCTAACCGTCAGATGCAACTGGATTAGATATGGACCACACGCCATTCCTTCACTGTCTCCTAGAAAAGGAGGGTCGACCACCCATGACCCAAGTCGACTGCTCATGGTCAATCTTGCCTAGGTCATGGTCAACCTGACTAGGCCAAAATAGTGTATTTTTGAGCATTGGTCGATTTAATTGATTTGTTATCATTTATTCTCCAATTATCGTTAACTAGTGTTATCTTATGCCTTAATTAATTTCCTTAAACGTTAAGCTACTATTAACTGTATAGTTGTTAATCAATCATTAATTAATTTTAAATTATTTTCTTAATTTCACATATATTTATTTCCAACTATGAAAATTCAAACACTGATAACTTTTTGGTTTGAACTCCAATTAAAAAAGTTTATATATGGAAGATGATCAGAAAATCACAACAAATCCAATAGTATAAGTTTCATTTCCAAATTTTTATATTTGTAAAAATTCCATTTTTCACTGTTTATTATTTATTAATTAATTTCTATTTTAATTAATTAGCATAAATATGCGGGTTGTTACAGAAAAAACCTTTTATTTCGAACAAGATCGGTTATCGAGTTATATATATGTAAGAAATTGTATAATCACCCCTAAGCCATACCACTAATTCTATCAGGATATACCTTCACATATAAGCTCGGGGAACATATCAAAGTGGGTTCACCTTAGATTTGAAGTTTTAAATGGCAATTTGGGGTCTGCTTCAATTCCTACATGAGGTACTAAGTAACCAGATGGGAATTTCCTTAATTTGCATTAAACATTCTAAATTAGACTGTGGGCAAAACCTCGGTGCTATGTCAGCAGTGTTAGTACCATATATTTAAGGGGTAGAGCTATACACATTCATTCGAGAGCACCATTGGTCTTGAATGATCATTAAAAGACTCGGGTTGCACCTAGAGATGGACTACACTTCGTGCTAGTGTAGGTTTCGTGTAAATGTGCAGTTGCCTCAAAATTTGTTTGTTGTTTATTAGGATGTCTGTTAGTTAACCTTTCGATAAATCTATGAGACAAGTTAGTAATACGGATAATTAGTTGCAATGCCATTTTTAGTTACTAATGGAATGTTCTTTAGAGAACGGGGTGTGCGGTGTATAGTTACGGACAATGGTGGGGGATATATCATTGTCCATTGGTGACAATGATTCTTTTATATATATATATATATACTAGTTATTAGAAAACAAAATAAAATACAATTGGTGATGCAAAAGATCTGGACCATTGGACCTTTGTTGTCTAAATAAGAGGGCAATCTAAAAATGGAGATTCATTTTGTCAGTATTTCTGTCTACATTTGATGTTAAATAGAATTTCCCATATATATATATATATGTATGTATGTACATATATATGTATATGTGTGTATATAAGCATGTATGTATCTATTTTATACCTCGGGGTAGGTTGAACGTATGTACATATATGTGAAGTCAAAATGACTAATTTATGAATAATAGACATAACATGAAATGGAAACTAATTGGTAAAAACTAGTGTTGTGGATAAAGTATGTAATTTACCAGTCAGTATAAAATTATTTTGAGCCCTCCTCATTACAGCCCACGGGATTAGAAGGATAGGTACTGGTACAATATAGGAATGATGAGAAGTCAATTGTCTAATTCATGCTCTGCACTAACAAGGACACTAGATATCTGAGGAATGTTATTAGTTCCGAGGTATTAGCCTTAATCAATCTATATAAGTTTTATTATATTTTATTATTTCACCGTTAGTTCATATAGATAGCTGTTTTGCACAAGATTCTAACACCAACGATCCGTAACCTAATAAAATTTGGTTTTTCGATTTAGTCAGAAAATCAAACAAAGTCCAGTGAATGAATTATATTACTTGTGTATGGTGCTCATAAGCAATTAAATTGCTTATAACCTACATGATCTAGGGTGCTTATTTATGTTTAATTAACACATATATATTATTGATGAGATTTTTTGTTTTAATGAACACCTTAAATAAATATATGAAGCAATCACGTCACTAAACGCTTATGTGATTAGGAATAAAAAAATTGAATTATTTTAAATTGCCTTTGATGAAGGTAATTATGCATAATAGTTCTAATATAATTATGGGAAAAATATCCAAAATATAATAACAAGTCACTGTCCAATTCATTATGCAAAATAATATCCAAGCAGAAAAAAGTTAAAACAAGTATTAAAAGCAATAAAAGTAACACAGAGAATTTATGTGGTTCGGATGTTAATGAATCCTACGTCCATGGAAAAATATCCTTTTCTTCCTTTTTGTTCTTAGTAAAAAAAAGCAATGGCGGAGAGTACATTTTTTTAATCCAGTGTTTCTAAAAAGAATTAAGTCCCAAAATTTTCTTCCTTTCTACTACAGTACCTTCTCCTTTTATAGTACAAAGGATCACGAGAATTTCTTTTGTCACTCACACATATCCCTAATTCTGAACCATACGTCTTGCTATGTGTCATTCATCAATCTTGCTTGTTTATTTTGCATGGATTATGAAAGTGTCATTCGTCTCTTTTGATTCTAACTTGAGTTCATGCCACGTGTTGATCATCCATCTTGTTGATCTACCATGCAAGGATTACCAAGATGATCTTCGATGAAAAACTATGATTTGAGTTGGTGAATTTTGGACTTAGGCAAAAAATTCAAAATCGAAGTGGGAATACACGATTTTGAATAGCCCACGACTTTACAATTCTATAAAGCAACAGTCCAATGGACTGCACCTATGTGCAAATGAAGTCGTAATGAGAAACTACCCTCCACTTTAGGAAGAACTACATTATTATTAGTACTTCAGAACTTTACTTTAGATTATTAGGAATGGCGCCATCACATAATTTTCGAACCTCATCAACACTTTTGAAGTGGTACGACACTATTTTATCTGAAACATATGAAAAGTATGTCATTGGAGACAGTTGGAGTTGAGTTGTATGGCTTAGTAAAAGAGACTATGCTGCTATTTGAAGAGTGATTACCTTGCATGAACTCGTCTCGAGTCAATCCCATTAATAAGGGACTGGACCGATGCCCTTATCTTCGAGCTAGATTTAATGATCTTTGGGATGAAGCTGGGATCTCTTGCTTTTTCTTTGAGGAATAAGGCTGAACTCTTGGTTGTGAAGTAGGTTTACTCCATTGCCTCATCCTTTAAGTCCTTGTGTTTGTAGGCAGTGTTTTTAGGATTGCGGTGTTGTTCTGTCACATTAGGATAGCGTCACATCCCTATTACATTGATGTTGATATAAGATCGTAGTGCAGCCTGCCACTTCAAATTTTGGTTTAAGATTGTGGTGCATCCCAGCTGCATGTAATTGCTATAAGGATGGTGTAAGGATTCTATTCTATCAAGGTTGCTTTATCAGGCTACAACACAATCGTTTTACTTTGTCATTATTTTTAAATTATACCGCTGCTTCGACCCGCAAATCCTTACTTTTGGAATTACCGTACAACCTTTGCATTTTTTATTTGGAAGCTATGCAATTAGAAAGTTTTGTCGCAATCTTTGTGTCGTAATCTCGCCCCTTGGGTTTTAGGCTTACAGATCAGTTCTTGCACTTTTGTGGCTATCTTAGGTTGTCGGTGTAGTATTGTAGCATCAATAATATACTTGATCGAATGGTGCAGCCTTCATGTTTTGCTACTATCTTGAGGCTTTGGCGTGTTCCTACCTAGGCTTTGTTCTTGCTTTCTTTTTTGGTCCAGTTTCTTTCTTGGGGCTGTTCTTTTATCATAGCACTTGCATCGGTTTATCATAGATATAGTTAGGAAAATATGGGCATAACACTTTCCCCCTCCGAAATTTGCATTGATCGTAGATTGATGTGAATTGTCTATATCATATTTCCTGTACCATATCACTTTCTATCTTTTCTCTTTCTTCTTTCCAAAAGAAAAGTCTTTATAGTCGTTTCACATTTAATGCCTAGTATATGTGTTATCTCCTTATTTCTAATTTTCATCCTTTTGACTTCTAAGAAAATATATATGGATCCTCTCGCTAATCTCCATTGTCATTAATCAGTTGATGTTATTTGAGTTCTTTCATTACTGTGATTCTGTGGTCTAGATTAAGGTAAGCATATATATTTTCCCTTTCTTCTTCTCTATTTCTTTACCTGCTTTTGCAACCTAACTGTCAAACTCATCTACTTCAAAACTTTTTGCTAAACAAAAGTAAGGTCATTCTCCTTTTTGTAGTTTCCTTTTTCTTATATCTTAGTGGTAGCTGATATGAAAATCTTTACTTTCTCTCACCTATCCTTGCCGTCTAGGGTAACTAAATTAGGGAAAATATAAAGTATTCTCGATTATTTTAGTTTTGAGGATTGTGTGTGTAGGATTCCAAATTCTCATGAATGAATTCATATGCCCTTCACAAGCTTTATTTCTATTTCTCCTGAGCATATTCGATGCCGACTTTACCTCCTTCATAACTAATTCTTCATGAATGGTTAATTTCCACTGATATATCCCCTATTCAAATTGCCCCCATTTCTTATACCCTTTCGATCACTACTTTTATTCTTTACGCTAAGAAGTGAATACCTCCTTTGTGTGAAGAACTCCAATTCTTATTCGACATCTATAAGAGTCCTTTTGGGGGTGATTTTGGGTTCTGTTAGGCCCAAGCAAAGAAATCGGTGCATATATCTATTCCTCATAATATCTAAGGGCGAGAAATTTGAAAACTTCCCTTCTCTTTTCCAACCACATCCTGGTTGTCCCATCTTTTCTAATCAAGCTACCAGATCGCATGAATCTCGTAAGAAAAGCATCCTAAGCTTTGGTGAAAAAAGGAAAACAACATTATTTTTACCGAGCCATTATTGGCGAAGTACCAATTTTTGCATATTAGGCAGAATTTCGCTCGCTCCATCTTTAAATTTTCTTCAACTGTAGATAAACCTAGGGGTATAATTTGATAAGATTGACAATTAAGTTTTAATTCCCTCCTTTCAATTCAAACCAATTACCGATCCAGGTTTTTTTAGCAGGCAAAAATGGTGATGATCATTTAGATTCGTTTCTTTAGGATTCTCCGACTAAGAAGTTAGAGACGTCGAAGAAGAGGAAGAGAGTAAAGGGGATGAAAAACGGCGCTAAAGCTTCAGGTCAGACTTTCAACAAACCACATACACATCCTCATCCTTCCCTTCCTTCCTATGAAATAATGCCTATCTCACCTCTTCAATCGTTCTACGACTTGAGTATCCACTTATTGCCCCTGCTCGAGGGTGCTATTGTTGATCTTGCTGAGAGGTTAGGACGTATCACACTAGACGGTCAATCTTACATTGCTTCTTCCCAATAATATTACCCCATTGCTCTTCCATTTCTTTTGCTTCCCTTCTTCGAGCTTGCTATTGAGCTCGAGATGTCTCAGGCTTACACAATTAACTTCTTTCTTTATTTAATGGTGATTTTCCTTACCAAACCTCATATTATTTTCTGTTTCTTTGTAATAGGTAGGAGAATTAGAATTCAAGATTTGGAAAAAGATGGATGATGACTTGGTTACACCCATTTCCCATACTACTAAGCTTGAGGTGGACCTTGTTACAAAAGCCTCCAAGAAACTAGAATAGAGGGACAACTTAGGGTTCAAAGGGAGAAGGTATAGGAGATAACGAAGGTAGCTGACGAGGCCTTGGCATTGAACAGTCAAGAGTTGAAGGAGAAGGAAAAATTATTGGGGAAGAGGAATAAAATATTGGAGAAGAAGAAGGAGGTGGAGAGGTTTAAAGGCAATCTCAAGCTGATCACCTATTGGGTTCTTTACAAAATGTATGTTGCAATCAACCATCAGTTTTTTGTAGACTGCTTAGATAATAATTCTACCGAGGTTGACCTATGTTTTTTAGGTGACTCCACAAAGATTGAATTTTTTTTTACTTGTTGTAGGTTTGGATGGTCTAAGAAGTTGGCCACAGAGCATGATTTCCCTTCTGCTTCCGATGATGCCTCCTTGCAACAGTATGCACAATCTAAGGACATTAGATTACCTCTACTTCTACCTAATCTCTTGTAAATGACCTTATTGTTTCTTATACAAATAAAATATATTTCTCGGTTTTGTTGTATCCAATTTTTTTAATTTTATTATTGCTTCGTTATTGAACTACGAATGATTATGTTATTTTCATTCCTTTCTTCTATATAGTCTTCCAAGAAAGTAATATTTACTAGACTCCTGGAGGAAAGCATGGACAAACTCCAAACCTAGACCTTAGACTGTCTTGATCTCAGTGCAATGATAATTTGCAAGCGTGAAAAAAGACTTAGATGAGTAGTTCATGCAACTTAGAGTGGAAACCCAAGGGTTTCTTTCCAAAATTGGTCATCCAGTTAAAGAAAAAGAGGAACTTAGTGATTTTGTATTGTGCTAGTAGCAATATACCTTAGAAAGTTGATCTTTCTCACCCGATTGTCCTTACTCAGAGTGGTTTAGGCCTTGTCTTAGTAATCTAAATAAGGTGTGAGTGTAGTGTACTTTTGTATTCGGATTCATTGCATTCTCAATATATAAAATTGATCTTTATGCGATATGTTTTCTAAATTTAGATTTGTGTAACTTGATTTCTTTTGATTCAAACTCTAATTACTACTAGCTAGGTCGAACGTAGAGGCCTCCTTTTGAATCAACCGAAGCCTTCGAATCCAGTGAACCTTCGATTTGGACATTGTGGCTCGGGTAACACTAGTGTGTCTGAGTTTGAGGTTGCGACCGCGACTTCTCCCATAACCTTGTAGGAATAGAATATCCATCTACTACTTACTAATGAAGGGTTTGAAATGAACTTGAAGAATGCCCTTTCTAAGCTCAAAGAAGTTAAGGATGCACATAAGCATCAGCACCAATACAATACCATGTTGCACACTGAGTTGGGTGTTGCAAACTCTAAGGTGACTGAAATGTAACAGACGTTGAAGGAGGATAAAGTGCTTTATGGGATCATATATGAATATGAGATTAAGGATTTAAAAAAGACTATAGAAAACATGCCCCTTCAAACTGCCCATCAGTATGAGGAGAAGGAAGGTGCCGAAGGAGGAGAAATGGTTAAGGGGCTTGTCCTAGGTGCTACCTCTGCTCCCCGGGTGGAGATGGATACTTCATCAGTTGATGAGTGGAGGAAGGAATTGGAACTGCATTACCTAGGTAAATTTAGGAAATTAGATGCCATTATAAACAATAATCATATCATCCAAGGCCGAAGGTGCTCCCTCGCACTCAAAAGAAGAGGTGGAAGGCGGATGCTCGTAAATATTACGGTACCTTTACTAGAGACTCAAGAAAGATAAGGATTGAGTTGATAAATATTCTAGAAGAGATGAGGGAGACTATTATGCATAAGATTTATGAACTTGAAGACTAATTATAAGAAGCTCTGGCTGCCTCTGGCGTTGCAGTTTCACGTGCTAACGTACAAGGACATGATAGAGTTGCCAATCTCATAGAGAAGCTTAGGAAAGAGAAAGTTAAATGTAAAATGGGATAGATTTCTCTACAGAGGGTTATAGACGTCTTTAATTATTTTTATCCTATACTCGACTTAATGTTTTGAGGTGACCATTGAGGATCCGACGGACCCATATGTAGGTGCCGACTTCGACCTTAGAAAGACCTTTCACATCACGATGGACCGCCCTCTAGCAAGTGCCCCTTTGACAAGATACTTTATAATAGTTGTAAAGGCCCGTATCTTCGTTCCGTTTGAGTAGACAATAAATCACACATGTCTCACTCATATTGAATGGAAATACGAATCTTTATGGGTGAATTAAGAAAAACAAGAAAAGAAGAAGAAAACAAACACAGAATCTTGCCGTGGAACGATAAAATATAATAATCAAATAAATGGTTCATGAAGCCATTTACTATACATTTGATTATAGTTTATAAAACTTTTATCAGATTTATAAATATACATTAGAATAAAATATAATGCAGCAGACAACATGATGTAGAAATAATAATATACCAAATCTTCATCATCCTCCTCCAGAATAAATCTTGTAACGACCCCAGATTTTAATTAAATTTAAATTGATAATTAATTGAATTTTTGAATTAATATTTGTGAAATGTATCATTGAATTGATGCGAGTTTCCCCGAATTCAAACAAAAATGTGTTAAATTATTTGAATTGAAAATCTTATGAAATGGATTTTTGGAATTGTGTAAATATAACAAAATTTTTGAAATAAATATTTAAGTTAAGATAAAAATGAGTATACAAATAAAATAAAACACAAACAAAATGTTAATAAAATTATAACAACATATGAAATAGGAACGCATTCTTATTACAAAGTATAATTCAAGAAGAAGAAAAAAAGAGACAAGTTTGTACACATGAGAACAACAATAATGTATGCAGCCACCAAAACATAGCTGCAGCCACCACAATGCTAGCTTTGTCGAATCTAAAGTATGAACAAACAAATATGAAAAGCAAGTAAATAAATAAAACAGGTAAAACAACTAAACTAGAAACAAACCTATACATGTTGGCTGAAGCAAACCAAGTCAGGTTGTATAAAGTAGAGAAATGATATGCATAATCAATAACCAAGAAAATATATTCAAGTATAGTAAATAGCATAAACAAATAAAATACAAGTAACAAGCAAAGAAAATACATATGCAAAAGTTTGTACAGCCGAACTAAAGAGGAAAGAAAATTTTAAACATAGTACAAGGCAATAAATGCAAGCATAAATAAAGTCTATTCGAATTGCTTTAACATTCTTTCAGCCTCCTTAGCCTGCAAAAGAAGATATATACATGAGGAATGATGTAAACAAAAACAGGAAAGAATATGCAAGAAGAAAACAAAGAAGATAATATATCACCTTTGTCGTACAAACAGAAATAAGCACAGCCTGTAAACTTTCTTTTTATATGCAATAGCTGAAGTCAATATGACAAAAGGAAGATATGCATTTGTTATAAAACAATACAAACATAAAAGAAAAATAATAATAAGATAAGTATATATGTAAACCAGCAAGGAGACCAAGGCATTTAATGCCATTACCTTCAGCCATGTTTTTAGTACGAAACCAAGCAATGTTCACACTGTTTCTCTTTATATGCATTACTTTATTTCATTTTGTTCAATAAGAAAATAAGCAAACCTGAGAAAAGAAAATAGCTTGGCAAGCTGAAGAAAAAAAAAAAGAGTTTGAACCAGAGAAAGGAAAATGCAAGCATCATTTTAACATCTAAAGCAAAATTCAACTCAAACAACAACAACAATCAAATACAAACCAGAGATCAAGGGAGGGGTTTCCAGTTTGCAGTTTTCAAATTCTGATTCAAAGTAGTTCTCTGTTCTTTCTCCTCTATCCTTCAAAAACAAGGTGAGCAACTTTTCAACTTTTGATTCATTTCTGTATTGATGCTTGGAAAATTCTGTGATGATGATCTGCATGCATATGTTTATATAAGTAGTGCCTGTGAATATGAATGTATTTGAGTATGCATGTCTAGTTTACTTGTGCCTCTCTGTTTTCTTTAAGATTTCAAAGGTTTTAAAACAAACAAAAAATTTCAAACTCTCCATTTAATCACTGCGAAACTATGGTGTTCAAATCAAGCTAGTTTAGTTTTAGACATCATCTAGTTTTTAAAAAAAGTTCTAGTATTCTAAGTTTAGAAAAGTACTAGAAACAAGAAATACAGTTAAAACCTTAACTATGTGATAAATTCGAACATGATGAATTGCGAATTTAATTTTATAACTTGAATCTTTATTCAAAAGTAGGATTTTTAAAACAAGGATGATGATTTTTAAGTAAGTATTCAGGGTGAAATTCGAAAATGAACAAAAGTTGCATCTTTAACAATTCCTGTTGTTTTAACAAATCTTAGGTTCCGAGATTTGTTGCATAGCTAGATCGGTAATACATGAACCTAAGAAAAATGAAAAAAAAATTATTCGATGTGAGGATTTTGGGGTTGATTTGAAAATAGGGTTTTGGTTCGATTTTTTTTTTTGGGTCTGTTTGCTCGTTGATTTCGCCACTCTGGGTCGACCGAGCTGCACGCAGTTTTGGATGAAGGACGTAGGGTGGGTAGCGAAGCCTTTGCCTGAAGTGTAGAGGTTCAGGTGGTCAGAGCTTCGAAGACGTGGCAGTTTCAGATGGGTGCTGTTGATTTCAGTTTTCGACCTGAGGACGAAATTTCGAATCGAGATGGAATCATGATATCTTGATGGTCGTGGATGATGTCCAAGTTGTTTTCGACTTGTCGGAGATCAGAGGAATGGCCGGGGGATGGTGGCGCACCTGTGCACGTGCACGGTGTGGCGTTCGTGTCAGTGAGTTTGGGTTGCGTACTGGGAGTCTCGGGGAAGATGGGTACATGGCTCGAAGTGATACTCGAGTAAATCGAGTAGTTGACTCAAAGCAAAATAAGATGGCTCGGCTGATTGACTAGTTACAGGTTGTAAAAGAAAACTGTCTGTGTTTTATATCTGGAAATGGAAAAAAAAACTTTGAAAGCCAGACTTGAACAAGTTTTGAGATCCAGATTAAAAGATGGATTCAGATTTAACCTTTGCAATCTGGTTTTAAAATAATATAAGTTTGCAAGGAGATTTAAAATTTTTAAACAACCTGAATGTTTGAAGTATACTTTAAAGGTTTGGATTTAAAAAAATAAATTGTAAATGTAAGGAAGAGATTTAAACAAAAAGTTTTAAATCAAGGTTTAATTCTGTAAATCAAATTTAGTTTGAATCTTGGTTTCTAAATTAAGGATTAATTAATCAAAGTTAAAAGTAAATGCATGTTCAATTTTGAAATTTAAAGTTAGTTAAGCATAAAAGTGGATTTAAAAGAACTTGAATTTCAAAATGAAGTTGGAATGAAAGAAAGGAATTTAAACAAAGTAAAACCAAAAGAGAAATCTGAATTTAAGACTGGAATTAAAATCGAGATTTTGATATTAAGTAAAGTTTTGTAAATCAAATATTTGAATAATAATTAGATATTAATTAATGATTAAAGTGGACTAAATCAAGTGATTAAGCAATAGTTAATTTAAGGATAATATGATAAACCAATTTGGTAATTTATGTGAGAATTATTAATTCATTAAAGGTTAATTGATTTAATGAAAGTGATTAAAGATTTATTATTAATTAAGGAGTAATTACTTAGTTGTTGCAAATTTATTTAAAAATAATTTATTGAGGATAAATTATTAACTAAGCGATAATTAATGATTAACTAAAAGATAGTTTATTAAATGTTTGTAATTAATTGATTACTAATTGACCCTAACTAGCAAATCCATTCATAAGAATTAATCTGATTTAAATTAATCAGATAATTAACTTGACCCTATTTATGGATGTTTGGATACATCGGATGTTGAATTATTTGATATCCCTGATATGTGATGCTTTCTGTTATATTCTAATTTGTGTTGTGATCTGTGATTTAGTTATTATCTGTGATATATATATATATATATATCTGTGAATCTGTGTATGAAAGATAAGCGTTATAATTTATATCGCTTATCGAATATATTGTTGTATTTGATCTATGATGATTGAATGATGTTGCACTAGTGTGTTAAACCCCTGGACCACACTTATACACACACAAATATGGATTTCATGAGGAAATCGATTAAGTCACAGATTTCTGAAAATAGTTTTGACTTTGAATTTTAAATTCAAATGATTTGAAAATAATATTGGGTTTAAAGTGAAAAGCTTTTGAAAATGAAATTTCAAAGATGAAATTTATTTTGAATAACTTGATTAAATTTTGGAATTTAAATGATTTGATTTAAATTTAAATTCAAAATGTGAAACTGAATTCTATAATTTGAAACTAGGGATTAAAGATGTTATTCCAGTTATATATGGGTTAAACTATTTTAATATATATTAATTTGGGAATATGAATATGAATTAAGAACTTTAACTCGTGTAAATGTAATTGGGTTTTTTTCGAAACGAAAACTGTTGGTTTTCACATAGTAAAAGCTTTCACCTAATAAATGAACGTCCAATTTGTGTTAAAAAGATTCCTAGTTTGAAATGAAGATAATTTCCAAGTTATGAAAACAATTTGAAAACTGTAAGTTAAATCTTTGATTTAAAGATTTAACAAGTTAATACAATTGAAATGAAATTGTTTTGGAAATCTATGAATTGATCTTTGTGAAACAAATCTTTTGTTTAAAGATTTGAAACGGTAATTTGTTTAAGATATTTAAAAGAAAGTTTGAATAATTAAGTTGTGACTTAATTGAAATCCCAATATCCATATGTTTTTAAATATTGCGCTCACTATTCGGTTTAGCCGGGAGAGGACCTTTGTGTCATATATCCCATTCCGAATATGTGATACGTCGTTATGGATAGCATTTGAAGACCGGTGATGAAGACCGGATATTTTCGAAAACGAAAGGACAACTCGTCGAATGTCTTTGCATCGACTGGTCCCCGGTATAGAGACTCCATATGTGATGGGAATTCCGGACGTGATTAGAAATTATCCGGATTTGCAAGGGCTTCTTTGGAAGTGCCTTCGGTTCTGTTCGAACCCGGAACAGACTTGTATGGATTGTGTGTCTGACATTACAAATTGAGATATAAAGCAGATTTCTTTCAAATACATTTCTGTTGGTGGCGGAAAATTTATTCTCTTAACTTAACACCCTTCTCTGAGACGTACGAGCTCAGAGGTTATGTAGTTGATGGTTATCAGCAATATATTCCCAATTTGGTAATGTGACATGCTGAGTGTTGCTGTGAAATGATCATTGTTTGATCATTTGTGATATGATCATTTGTTTGATCATTTATCTTTGTGATCATTACTTTGATCATTTGTTGACCCAAAGCATGGCTTTGTACCAAAGCATGGCTTTGTGGACATGACCTCGTCGAGCCTCACACCCCGAAATGGTTAAAACAGGAAAGATGCGGCAAGGTTATTAGGGGGTAGCGCCCCTTTAGGGTATGTACATCTCCTTCTGGATAGAAGTGGTATCATGGTATGGAGCCCAGATACTTACTTATGTGGACATCACAAACTTATATATATCTTGTTTTGTGATTTGATGTTGGGGCCCCGGTTAAAGGTTGTTACAACCGGGAGGTGGCATACTCGTGTCATTAGTTCCCAGTTAGGGGTAACCCGGCCTTGTGTTGGCAGAGATCCGGTTAGGTTCTCGGGGACGTCCTTCCAGGGGCGTTCTCATGTGGCAATGGGAAGTTCCTTGGCCTGACCATTTGTTGGAAATCCAAAGAAACAATACGAAACCCTGTACGGTTTTAGTTGTAGAACCTGCCATTTACTTATGGTGGCGCCCCACTGTTTAAATGGTAGCTATAGTAGGCATAGTTCGGAATGTCTATGCTGGCTAAGATTAATATTCTACTTTCAAAATGCTTTTCTGCACCGTGCACTTATAATAATAATATCAAAGAAATTTTCTGCGTATTAAGCATGTTTGACTATCATAAGAAGAAATCTCCTCCAAGTCTGCGTTTGCATTGTGTGTGTGGTGGGAGGTCTTATGGTAGTTTCATTTTCAAAAAGCATTGCGAATTTACTTTAAAATCATTTATTGATTGAATTAAAGGATAAACGGTTTTTGTTGCTCACACCAGTCCCATGACTGACCTGGAGTTTATTGTTCCTTTCCTAAACTCTGGGTGCTCATTATTTTCTACACGAGCAGTCTAGAGTTGGGTTTTTCAGATAGTAGATATAGTGGATTATGTAGAGTTAGTTCAGTCTTTGGTTCGCACCAGTCTTGCCTAGCTTGGTGCATTGTTATGGGGAGTTCGAGCTATTGCTGGATTGGTTCTTGGAGATGGAGTTCAGCATTTGGAGTTCTTCGTTGAAGACTATCTTAGAGTTATTTGTTCCGTTGCTAGTGTTATCTATTTCTTTTCCGCTGCTATTAGTTGTATCATATCTCTGATGTATATTGATATTCATTGTATCGTTCTGTTGTATCAGATATTGTATATCAGTGTATTATTCTTTTTACTCCGCTGTGTTGTTATACTTAATGTTGTTATAAGCTCCGACGACTCGGATTTGAGCGGTCGAATCTACGGCATTCGAGTACGATGTAAAGTATGGATGTCGATTTTCGTGCGCGAAAAATCGTTAGTCGCTACAAGTGGTATCAGAGCTAAGGTGAAACTTTAGCTCAGGAGTATAACACGTTAAGTAGCTCATTAGAGATAGGGTGAAGTATCCCTAGAATGAGTAATCCCTAAGATATCCGTTTGAAAGGCTCAGTAAATTCTCTTACTATCCACTAATAGTAAGTATGAGTGTAAGAAGTGGACGTGATAGGGAACAGGGAAATACCACTACAAATGGTCAATATCCTGTAACGACAGTGGAAACAATCTTTTCTCTATCAATCTCTTTTGTTCAATGTCTCTTTTTCAATTCTTTGATAGTTCTTGGTAGATCCAAGAAGGAAATCTGATATATCAATAAGGGACATAAACTCCAATTTGGCCAGAATTGTTGTTTGGATGAATTGGTTGCTTTGATTGCTATGGTTGATAGGTATACTTTAGTTTTAAACTAAAAAAAAAAAATTTGTGTCCATATATCTGTCTATTTTTAGGTCCCAATATATTCTTCGAATGGTTAGTTATCCCTTCGAACGGACCGATGCTCCTGCATATTTCGTAGATTTGATGACCCGAGTATCCTATGTTGTATTGTATGAGTTTGTTCTTGTATCTATTGTTGATATTCTGATTTGGTGAGCCAAATGCAGAATTGATATCCAATTTGATCTGAAAAGATATTTCTCTATCTTTCGTCTATCTTCATTATCTCTCTCTGGCGAATTTCGAGGACGAAATTCTTTTAAGGGGGGAAGTCTGTAACGACCCCAGATTTTAATTAAATTTAAATTGATAATTAATTGAATTTTTGAATTAATATTTGTGAAATGTATCAATGAATTGATGCGAGTTTCCCCGAATTCAAATAAAAATGTGTTAAATTATTTGAATTGAAAATCTTATGAAATGGATTTTTGGAATTATGTAAATATAACAAAATTTTTGAAATAAATATTTATGTTAAGATAAAAATAAGTATACAAAGTAAAATAAAACACAAACAAAATGTTAATAAAATTATAACAACATATGAAATAGGAACGCATTCTTATTACAAAGTATAATTCAAGAAGAAGAAAAAAAGAGACAAGTTTGTACACATGAGAACAACAATAATGTATGCAGCCACCAAAACATAGCTGCAGCCACCACAATGCTAGCTTTGTCGAATCTAAAGTATGAACAAACAAATATGAAAAGCAAGTAAATAAATAAAACAGGTAAAACAACTAAACTAGAAACAAACCTATATATGTTGGGTGAAGCAAACCAAGTCAGGTTGTATAAAGTAGAGAAATGATATGCATAATCAATAACCAAGCAAATATATTCAAGTATAGTAAATAGCATAAACAAATAAAATACAAGTAACAAGCAAAGAAAATACATATGCAAAAGTTTGTACAGCCGAACTAAAGAGGAAAGAAAATTTTAAACATAGTACAAGGCAATAAATGCAAGCATAAATAAAGTCTATTCGAATTGCTTTAACATCCTTTCAGCCTCCTTAGCCTGCAAAAGAAGATATATACATGAGGAATGATGTAAACAAAAACAGGAAAGAATATGCAAGAATAAAACAAAGAAGAAAATATATCACCTTTGTTGTACAAACAGAAATAAGCACAGCCTGTAAACTTTCTTTTTATATGCAATAGCCGAAGTCAATATGACAAAAGGAAGATATGCATTTGTTATAAAACAATACAAACATAAAAGAAAAATAATAATAAGATAAGTATATATGTAAACCAGCAAGGAGACCAAGGCATTTAATGCCATTACCTTCAGCCATGTTTTTAGTACGAAACCAAGCAATGTTCACACTGTTTCTCTTTATATGCATTACTTTATTTCATTTTGTTCAATAAGAAAATAAGCAAACCTGAGAAAAGAAAATAGCTTGGCAAGCTGAAGAAGAAAAAAATGAGTTTGAACCAGAGAAAGGAAAATGCAAGCATCATTTTAACATCTAAAGCAAAATTCAACTCAAACAACAACAACAATCAAATACAAACCAGAGATCAAGGGAGGGGTTTCCAGTTTGTAGTTTTCAAATTCTGATTCAAAGTAGTTCTCTGTTCTTTCTCCTCTGTCCTTCAAAAACAAGGTGAGCAACTTTTCAACTTTTGATTCATTTCTGTATTGATGCTTGGAAAATTCTGTGATGATGATCTGCATGCATATGTTTATATAAGTAGTGCCTATGAATGTGAATGTATTTGAGTATGCATGTCTAGTTTACTTGTTCCTCTCTGTTTTCTTTAAGATTTCAAAGGTTTTAAAACAAACAAAAAATTTCAAACTCTCCATTTAATCACTGCGAAACTATGGTGTTCAAATCTAGCTAGTTTAGTTTTAGACATCATCTAGTTTTTAAAACAAGTTCTAGTATTCTAAGTTTAGAAAAGTACTGGAAACAAGAAATACAGTTAAAACCTTAACTATGTGATAAATTCGAACATGATGAATTGCGAATTTAATTTTATAACTTGAATCTTTATTCAAAAGTAGGATTTTTAAAACAAGGATGATGATTTTTAAGTAAGTATTCAGGGTGAAATTCGAAAATGAACAAAAGTTGCATCTTTAACAATTCCTGATGTTTTAACAAATCTTAGGTTCTGAGATTTGTTGCATACCTAGATCGGTAATACATGAACCTAAGAAAAATGAAAAAAAATTATTCGATGTGAGGATTTTGGGGTTGATTTGAAAATAGGGTTTTGGTTCGAGTTTTTTTTTTGGGTCTGTTTGCTCGTTGATTTCGCCACACTGGGTCGACCGAGCTGCACGCAGTTTTGGATGAAGGACGTAGGGTGGGTAGCGAAGCCTTGGCCGGAAGTGTAGAGGTTCAGGTGGTCGGAGCTTCGAAGACGTGGCAGTTTCAGATGGGTGTTGTTGATTTCAGTTTTCGACCTGAAGACGAAATTTCGAATCGAGATGGAATCATGATATCTTGATGGTCTTGGATGATGCCGAAGTTGTTTTCGACTTGTCGGAGATCAGAGGAATGGCCGAGGGATGGTGGCGCACCTGTGCACGTGCACGGTGTGGCGTTCGTGTCAGTGAGTTTGGGTTGCGTACTGGGAGTCTCGGGGAAGATGGGTACATGGCTCGAAGTGATACTCGAGTAAATCGAGTAGTTGACTCAAAGCAAAATAAGATGGCTCGGCTGATTGACTAGTTACAGGTTGTAAAAGAAAACTGTCTGTGTTTTAAATCTGGAAATGGAAAAAAAAAACTTTGAAAGCCTGACTTGAACAAGCTTTGAGATCCAGATTAAAAGATGGATTCAGATTTAACCTTTGCAATCTGGTTTTAAAATAATATAAGTTTGCAAGGAGATTTAAAATGTTTAAACAACCTGAATGTTTGAAGTATACTTTAAAGGTTTGGATTTAAAAAAATAAATTGTAAATGTAAGGAAGAGATTTAAACAAAAATTTTAAATCAAGGTTTAATTCTGTAAATCAAATTTAGTTTGAATCTTGGTTTGTAAATTAAGGATTAATTAATCAAAGTTAAAAATAAATGCATGTTCAGTTTTGAAATTTAAAGTTAGTTAAGCATAAAAGTGGATTTAAAAGAACTTGAATTTCAAAATGAAGTTGGAATGAAAGAAAGGAATTTAAACATAGTAAAACCAAAAGAGAAATCTGAATTTAAGACTGGAATTAAAATCGAGATTTTGATATTAAGTAAAGTTTTGTAAATCAAATATTTGAATGATAATTAGATATTAATTAATGATTAAAGTGGACTAAATCAAGTGATTAAGCAATAGTTAATTTAAGGATAATATGATAAACCAATTTGGTAATTTATGTGAGAATTATTAATTCGTTAAAGGTTAATTGATTTAATGAAAGTGATTAACGATTTATTATTAATTAAGGAGTAATTACTTAGTTGTTGCAAATTTATTTAAAAATAATTTATTGAGGATAAATTATTAACTAAGCGATAATTAATGATTAACTAAAAGATAGTTTATTAGATGTTTGTAATTAATTGATTACTAATTGACCCTAACTAGCAAATCCATTCATAAGAATTAATCTGATTTAAATTAATCAGATAATTAACTTGACCCTATTTATGGATGTTTGGATACATCGGATGTTGAATTATTTGATATCCCTGATATGTGATGCTTTCTGTTATATTCTAATTTGTGTTGTGATCTGTGATATAGTTATTATCTGTGATATATATATATATATATATATATATATATATATCTGTGAATCTGTGTATGAAAGATAAGCGTTATAATTTATATCGCTTATCGAATATATTGTTGTATTTGATCTATGATGATTGAATGATGTTGCACTAGTGTGTTAAACCCCTGGACCACACTTATACACACACAAATATGGATTTCATGAGGAAATCGATTAAGTCACAGATTTCTGAAAATAGTTTTGACTTTGAATTTTAAATTCAAATGATTTGAAAATAATATTGGGTTTAAAGTGAAAAGCTTTTGAAAATGAAATTTCAAAGATGAAATTTATTTTGAATAACTTGATTAAATTTTGGAATTTAAATGATTTGATTTAAATTTAAATTCAAAATGTGAAACTGAATTCTATAATTTGAAACTAGGGATTAAAGATGTTATTCCAGTTATATATGGGTTAAACTATTTTAATATATATTAATTTGGGAATATGAATATGAATTAAGAACTTTAACTCGTGTAAATGTAATTGGGTTTTTTTCGAAACGAAAATTGTTGGTTTTCACATAGTAAAAGCTTTCACCTAATAAATGAACGTCCAGTTTGTGTTAAAAAGATTCCTAGTTTGAAATGAAGATAATTTCCAAGTTATGAAAACAATTTGAAAACTGTAAGTTAGATCTTTGATTTAAAGATTTAACAAGTTAATACAATTGAAATGAAATTGTTTTGGAAATCTATGAATTTATCTTTGTGAAATAAATCTTTTGTTTAAAGATTTGAAACGGTAATTTGTTTAAGATATTTAAAAGAAAGTTTGAATAATTAAGTTGTGACTTAATTGAAATCCCAATATCCATATGTTTTTAAATATTGCGCTCACTATTCGGTTTAGCCGGGAGAGGACCTTTGTGTCATATATCCCATTCCGAATATGTGATACGTCGTTATGGATAGCATTTGAAGACCGGTGATGAAGACCGGATATTTTCGAAAACGAAAGGACAACTCGTCGAATGTCTTTGCATCGACTGGTCCCCGGTATAGAGACTCCATATGTGATGGGAAGTCCGGACGTGATTAGAAATTATCCGGATTTGCAAGGGCTTCTTTGGAAGTGCCTTCGGTTCTGTTCGAACCCGGAACAGACTTGTATGGATTGTGTGTCTGACATTACAAATTGAGATATAAAGCAGATTTCTTTCAAATACATTTCTGTTGGTGGCGGAAAATTTATTCTCTTAGCTTAACACCCTTCTTTGAGACGTACGAGCTCAGAGGTTATGTAGTTAATGGTTATCAGCAATATATTCCCAATTTGGTAATGTGACATGCTGAGTGTTGCTGTGAAATGATCATTGTTTGATCATTTGTGATATGATCATTTGTTTGATCATTTATCTTTGTGATCATTACTTTGATCATTTGTTGACCCAAAGCATGGCTTTGTACCAAAGCGTGGCTTTGTGGACGTGACCTCGTCGAGCCTCACACCTCGGAATGGTCAAAACAGGAAAGATGCGGCAATGTTATTAGGGGGTAGCGCCCCTTTAGGGTATGTACATCTCCTTCTGGATAGAAGTGGTATCATGGTATGGAGCCCAGATACTTACTTATGTGGACATCACAAACTTATATATATCTTGTTTTGTGATTTGATGTTGGGGCCCCGGTTAAAGGTTATTACAACCGGGAGGTGGCATACTCGTGTCAGTAGTTACCCAGTTAGGGGTAACCCGGCCTTGTGTTGGTAGAGATCCGGTTAGGTTCTCGGGGACGTCCTTCCAGAGGCGTTCTCATGTGGCAATGGGAAGTTCCTTGGCCTGACCATTTGTTGGAAATCCAAAGAAACAATACGAAACCCTATACGGTTTTAGTTGTAGAACCTGCCATTCACTTATGGTGGCGCCCCACTGTTTAAATGGTAGCTATAGTAGGCATAGTTCGGAATGTCTATGCTGGCTAAGATTAATATTCTACTTTCGAAATGCTTTTCTGCACCGTGCACTTATAATAATAATATCAAAGAAATTTTCTGCGTATTAAGCATGTTTGACTATCATAAGAAGAAATCTCCTCCAAGTCTGCGTTTGCATTGTGTGTGTGGTGGGAGGTCTTATGGTAGTTTCATTTTCAAAAAGCATTGCGAATTTACTTTAAAATCTTTTATTGATTGAATTAAAGGATAAACGGTTTTTGTTGCTCACACCAGTCGCATGACTGACCTGGAGTTTATTGTTCCTTTCCTAAACTCTGGGTGCTCATTATTTTCTACACGAGCAGTCTAGAGTTGGGTTTTTTAGATAGTAGATATAGTGGATTATGTAGAGTTAGTTCAGTCTTTGGTTCGCACCAGTCTTGCCTAGCTTGGTGCATTGTTATGGGGAGTTCGAGCTATTGCTGGATTGGTTCTTGGAGATGGAGTTCAGCATTTGGAGTTCTTCGTTGAAGACTATCTTAGAGTTATTTGTTCCGCTGCTAGTGTTATCTATTTCTTTTCCGCTGCTATTAGTTGTATCATATCTCTGATGTATATTGATATTCATTTATCGTTCTGTTGTATCAAATATTGTATATCAGTGTATTATTCTTTTTACTCCGCTGTGTTGTTATACTTAATGTTGTTATAAGCTCCGGCGACTCGGATTTGAACGGTCGAATCTACGGCATTCGAGTACGATGTAAAGTATGGATGTCGATTTTCGAGCGCGAAATATTGTTAGTCGTTACAAATCTTCAATAAGCTGAAAAACTCAGGACTGACCCAAGCATAATGAAAGACAAAACACTCGAGTAAGGACTAAAATATCCTTATGTAAGTCAAATCAATATCGCATATAACATGAGTTTAACCTCGTCGGAGATGTTTATGGGTTTTCACATCTGCTATCAATTGTATAACGTGCGTGCAATAACTCAAGAGACTTTACGGGATTTTCCATCTCTTAAGGACCTATCAAAATATTTATATGTAGTAGAATACGCTATATATATAATGTCTAGTCAGTAAAATAAATATTTTTCTTAGCGTTAAGGCATTACATTAATCCCCTTTAACGCTTTCTAAGCATTGGCGTACAGTTTGCATTTGACACCACCGGTAGAACATCGGTAGTCAGAGATGCGTCATGATACGACAACACTAAACCAAAATCATATGAGTCTCGTATAGGGATAAAAGTATGAAAAGGCACGTGAGGCATTGTCCAAGGTAGGATATTACTAGTTTACCCTTCCCGGCTGGTGGTAACGCATCATAGCCATGATCGCCCACCGCGTCGAACACTCCCATAAAATTGAAGAGTGCGTACCAATCAATCACGATGTAAATGAAGGTAATACGAAGAAGTGCGTTCGCTCGGGGTAGCTAACCAACTTGGCCGGTACATCTCTCATTTTAGTCATTTCAAATTGGTACAAGTGCCAGGCTAATCCATCACCGTTCTATTTCTTCAAATCCAGTAAACAATGCCAAATCTAACCACTTCATTCTAGACCATTACTCCACGTACACAGTTGTTAAAGTGGTTTCGGTATCGACAGAGAGTATGCCCATATCCGGCCCCAGTCTCTTTAACAACCAAACGTCGTTTTACACACCGGTTGGTTCTTTTATATTTCAAAAACAATTCGTACTTGATATCAAAATATCATATTCGCTTCCAGATAAAATTCATTTCAAAATCATATATTTAATCAAATTATACTATTTCGGTTCAAAATCATTTTTGCCATAATATCTCAATTTCGATTTCAAAATTGTTTTGAATTTCAATTTGGGTTGTAACTTCATTCAACCCAATTCGTGTTTAAATCCATGATTTCAATATAACAATTCCCACCTTAACCAATCTGAATTTTAGAAAAATAGTTTAAAATTTTAAATTGTTTAAATAGTTAAAGAGTTAAAATAGTTTAATATAAAATAGTTTGAGTATTTAAATGGTTTATATAGTAAAATAACTTGAAAAATCAAAATAACTTGAATATTTGAAGAATATAGATTTTAAACAGTTTATACTATATAACTCATTTGAAAAATAAATTCAAGGTCAAACTGATTTAATTTCCAAATCTTCTCAATTCAAATCAATCCAATTTCCATTTCCATCTATATCGATTCAATTCCGATTTTAATTCGAATTAGCTTCGATTTCAGTTTATATTCAAATCAATTTCAATTCTGATCCCTAATTAGTTCAATTTCCGATCTCAATTCCAATTAATTCAATTCAGTTACAATTTGAACTAATTTCAATTCAATTTTCATTTTTAAACCATATTGATTTATATAAATTCGAATTCGATTTTCAAATATATCGATTAGAATCACTGGATTCAAATTAAACTTAAATTTTCGAATTCAGATTCTAAACATAAAAAAATTCCATTCTTGAGCCCAAATTTATATATCCAATTAAATTATTTTTACTTAGCATTCAAAGTTCGAATGAAATTTCCAATCTTTTATAACAAATCAATTCTCGAAATTCAAATCATATTTCTATTATAACTTCAAAATCTCAACTTCAATTATTTAAACTATTTCTTTTAACCAAAATTAATTTTCAACATTTCAAACTCGAATTCATGATTGATTCAAGTTTCATAAATTTTATTTTTATTTCTTTAAATCAAAATTATTAAATAATTTCAAAACCAAAACTTTTAAAATTATTTAATTTAACCAATCCGGTGTCCGTATATAATTTTCTATCCTATGGCCAAGTGATCGGTTACTTTAAATTTAATTCAGGGATGGGTATATACCCTTTAAATCCAAAAAAAATGTCTTAGGTATATCTCATTTCAACCTATTTTTTAATTTATTCGGAATGATTCAATTTACGGTTTTATATACTGTACTAAATTACAGGGTGATAACAGGATATATATATATATATATATATATATATATAAACATCCAATCATCCAAATATCAATCAATTGGCATCCATCACAATCAATCATCCAAACAGACAATGTAATACACAACAATTTCATAATTATCAATATCGGGTATTTTACGGGTCATTAAATTCCAATTACAAATTTAACTGTCAATTTTAATACCTACAGTCAATTCCTATGTCAATTTCATTTTCAAATAACAGTCAATAAATTAGATAACTTCGTGATTCATTTTTAACGAACATTAAAATATTATAGTACGTCGTGAGCGTAAAAACACTCACCTTTATTAGAAACTGAAAATTTTCCAACTTCAAATAAATACCGCTTCAATTCCATGGCGCAGATGATGACAATACGATTCCAACGCAACTTGAATCGTCCGGATCAAACCTTGTACGGACAAAATATGATTAAATTAGTATGATGAAATAATTAAATTAAAATTAACAATGTAATTAAACAATTAACTAGCCAGACCTCATCCCATATCTATGTCGTTAGCTCTAGGCATGCTCATAGTAACTTTCTCTCATACTCCAGGCAATGCATGCGAAAGTGTTTATTTATTTCTTTATCTTTTTTTATTTTTACACAAAGACGATTGCAGCACCGCATTGCCGCCAATGCTCCCTCTTTGCCACCTGGCAATCGCTCCTCTTGTCGCACGCACAAAGATGCTAGAAATAAGACAATGACGAGGCGATAAAATGACCGAAGAACTTCCTTACGAGGGAAGGCGCTGGTGCACGGGTACTGACCGGAGTTAGGTTGGGTACGGGCTGGGCTAGGAGTATGGTGTGGGTTCTTAGAGGTTAGGTTTTTTTGGGCAGAGGGGTGCGAGTATGCGGCTGGAGATGTGGAGGACTGGTGAGGTAGAGCCGTGCTCCGGAAGGAGGATGTTGTTGTGGGAAATGGGCTGATGGTTGCGAGCTACTGGGGTGGGTAGGGAAGTGGGCGGAGGTGGACTGGTGGCGGTAGCGGGTCCAGGGGTGGAGGCCGGTGAGGCGGAGGTGGGCTTGTGGCATGTTGGGGTGCAGAGGGTAGGAGGCGGCGGCGAGGGTGCGAGGTGAAGGGGATGTGGCGTGGCTTGAAGGATCAAGGTGGAATATAAGGGAAGGGGAAAGAGTTACGTGACCTTATGTATTAGCAAGTTTTATATATTTTTCAACAATTGCCGAGAAGGAAAGGAAGGAGTAGAGAAAAGTAGAGAGGAGCAGGAGGGCACATCGTTTGTATATAGAGAGAGCAAACAACATTAAATGCAATATTTAATTAGATGAGAGGCGCATGCAAGGTATCGGCTGAAAAGAATGTGTGAAATGATGACCCGGGCACGGTCATGGACCAATATTTCACTTATGTAGCATTTTGCCATGGAGGCCAAAATACGAAAACAAAAATACCATGCAGATCAGCGCGATGAGATGAATCCAACGATGTACTAAAATCTTTGTTACAATATCCTTCGCAAAATTTCATCTTTCGCCGCTGTTACCGTTTCGAAATTGGGCGACGACAGAAATTCTTGATAAACGGAGCTATAAAGTTTAGAATTTGATGGAACAAACTTCGCCCTTCAAATCAGAGAATTTTTTAGATCTTTTCTATGTAAAAGTATTTACGTGTCGAAAAATAATATTTTACCGTTAAATTTTTATTAACTGGGTTCCACTTAAAATTGAACGATATAAATTTTCACACAATTTGAAATATGAATTCATAGATTAAACTTACTAAAAACACGTTTTAATTATACAACTTCAATTTATTGAAATTTTGATTTTACATGTTAAAATAAAATTTATATCGAATAACGACTGTTTTCAATGACCGTAAAATATTATCGCCGAACCCAAAATTTCTTTTTTTACAAAATTCTACTTACCTTTTGGATGGAAACGTATATTTTATTTTTCTCAAAATATTCTTTTATTTTTATTAAAGTATTTATTTCATTTCAACAAAAATGCACAATAAATTTTATATTAGAGTTAAATGTTTATTATCCTATTCCTATTACTATCATCTCTTATCCTATTACACATCCGGTCACTTTTATTTGCTTTTGCAACATCTTAAATTTTTGTTTCTAACCATTTTTTTTTTTGGCATGGCCGACGGGGTTAATTGGTCCCCGACCAATTTATTACTCACGAAAACAAAAAGAACAAATAGAAAACAAAGAAAACAGAGAAACATTAAGGAACACTCACACAAGCTATACTCAAACACACAATGGCAGAGACACACAAACACAAACTAAGACAAAAGGAGGACTGAGCACTAGAAATGCATAAACATGTGAGTACCGGGATCTTGAAAAAACAGCATATCCATGGAGCTCTTCACTTCATGCCTAATCCAAAGTTTGAATGACACAGCAGACTTACTCTTGCTAGAATCAAAAATTCTAATATTCCGTTCATTCCATACAGCATAAATAAAGCTTTTTAAAGCCACAGTGAAAATACGCTTACACTGGTTCCTTCCCTTTGTCTTGTTTTGAATTCTGTTCCACTCAACATTGCTGTCAGGAGAAGGAGTCCCTCCTTCAATGCAAGCCATGATATCATTCCATCTGCTCAGCACTATGTCACAGTTAAAAAATAAGTGATTAGCAGTCTCTTCATAGATACCACAGAAGGGGCACATCACAGCAATGCTCATACCCTTGCTAGCCAATTTAACCCTAGTTAGTAGAGCATCCTTCAGAACCTTCCATAGTATCAAATTATGTTTCATACTACTATCTTTACTCCAAACAGTTTTCCACCAAGGCCAGCACAGAATGTCACTGTTACATTGTATTCTCTCATAAACATTACCAACTTTAAACACATTATTCTTTTCACCCCATACGATTCTTGCATAGGTAGGCTGCATAGGAGTAAAGTTTTTTATCTTATCCCAAATATTTTGCAAACGTTGATTGGAAGAATTCCTGCCTCCACCCTGAAAAATGTATAGAACATCCATAACCCTAGCAGAGAGATGTATGCCAGATTGCATTATTTCATTGTAAGTCAGTTTTCTTTTTAAAATGTACCCCTTATCAAGCCAAGGGTCTTCCCAGAAGCTAGTCTTATAGATAGGATCAGTATTCATTTGTATTAGAGGGAGGATAGTGTCCCTAAGTTTGAAAATGCACTGCCAAGTCCAGCTTAAGTTTTGTGGTTTGTTCATACTCCACAAGTTTTTTCCTTTGATTACATTACTTTCAGACCAGGAAGTCCAAATGCTAGCAGTATTATTGAAATAAGTGTCAATATGTTTGGCAAAGGCAGTTTTGTTCCACTGTTTGAGATTGAAAAGACCAAGTCCTCCCTTATTTAAAGGTGCCTCGAGAGCATTGAATTTAACAGGAGCAAGATACCTGCCCACAGTCTTGCCAGTCCAAAAGAATTTCATAATTGCACTTCTGATCATTTTAATAAGCTTGAAGGGAAGAACAAACATCCTGGCCCAGTACACTTGCATTGCAAAAATGATTGATTTGATTAGAGTAAGTCTTCCTGCTTGGCTAAGCTTTCTGGTGGTCCACAAATTCATTCTAGCAGTAATTCTTTGATATAAAGGAAGACACTGAGAAATAGTAATCTTGGAAGAAGATAGAGGCAAACCAAGGTAAGAGTCAGTGGCCATGCTCAGAGTTAAACCAGAGATACTGACTAATTGAGAAATTTGTTGCACACTCACACCAGCTACAGATATAGAAGATTTTTGAATATTCACTTTAAGACCAGTCATGTTGTAAAAATGATTAAGAGTATTCATAACTTCCTGCACAGTGTCAAGATCAGGAGCACAAAACAATATAAGATCATCAGCAAACATTAGAGTAGAAATCTGAGGAGCAGCACATTTAGGGTGAAGCCTAATTCTTTTAAGTTGAATGGCATCATTAATCATTCTAGTAAGTAGCTCCATAACTAGAATAAAAATATAAGCAGAGAGAGGATCCCCTTGCCTTATACCCTGTTTGCTTCCAAAAAATCCCTTCATCACACCATTGATGTTAATGGAGAAGGTTGGAGTAGACATACATTCGTAAACCCATGCAACAAAATGTGGAGGGAAATTCATATATCCCATTATGCGAACAATGCTATCCCACTGCAGCATATCAAAGGCCTTCATGATATCAAGTTTCATCATAGCTTTAGGGGCAGAGTTTTTATTATTATAGCCTTTAAGTAATTCATGAGCAAGAAGAATGTTATCAAGAATACTTCTGCCAGGCAGGAATGCAGCTTGGTTGCTAGAAATAATAGTGGGAAGGACTAATCTTAATCTAGAGGCTATAATTTTCGAGATACACTTATAAATAGTGTTACAACAGGATATAGGACGATAGTCTTTAACATGCAAAGCATTCTTGATCTTTGGCACTAAGGCAATATTAGTATAGTTAAATGACCTAAACAGTTTGGATTTGTTGAAGAAAAGACAAATGGCTTTACAAACATCATCAGCAACTATGGGCCAGCAGGCAGTGTAGAAGCATGCATTCATTCCATCAGGTCCACCACATGAGTTAGTCTTTAAAGAGAACATAGCATCATGAATCTCAGCAGTGGTGACTTCAGAGCATAGATAATTATAATCATTCTGAATAAGCTTAGGTAATACTTCAGAAGGAATGGAATCAATATCAGGCTTGAAATTATTAGAGTTACCAAGCAGAGATTTGAAGTAGTTTTCAAATGCTTGTTGCACTCCTGCAGAAGTAGAATGTTGAACTTCATCTTTATCAACAACAGTAATTAAGTTCTCTTTGCTCTGATTGTTTTTAAGGCATGCATGAAAATAGGCAGTGTTCCTATCTCCTTTATCCCACCATTTAATTCTAGACTTTTGCCTCATCATCTCTTTTTCAACAGTTAAAGCTTCATAGTATTGCTTGGAGAGAGCAGCTTCTGCTTCAGAAAGTTGAGAGTTATTAACATCATTCATCATTGCTTTCTGAGCTTCTCCAAGCTTCAACAGAATAGAGGCACTTAGACCATTCCCTTTACCATACTTGTTGTAAGCCCACTGCTTCAAAACAGCCTTTAAGTCCTTTAATTTTTCCTGCAAAACAAACATACTATTACCTCTTTTAGTCTTGTTCCAAACATTAGTAACAATTTGTTCAAAATCAGGTTCAAGAACCCAAGAGTTAAAAAATTTAAAATTTGATTTTCTTCTCATGTCCATAACTCTCAAGTGAATGATTTGTGGGGAATGGTCAGAGAGGATAGGAGGGGGAAGGAAATTATACAAGAGAGGCCATTGAAGAAGGGCTTTATGATTGGAAAAGGAATGATCAATACGTGAAAATGTTCTAACACCATTTCTTCTTTTATTATTCCATGTGTATTGCATCCCAACAGAATTCACTGGGATAAGATCAGCATCCATCAGAGTTGAATTTAATGGTTGAATTTCATTTGGGGTCAGAGGATTCCCTCCAACTCTATCAGAGAGGTTTAAACAGCAGTTAAAATCACCAAAAATCAACCAAGGATGAGAATTCTGCCTCAAAGATGGGATGACTGCATGAAGAGTTTTCCTGGCATTAGCAGAGTTCGCTGCATAAACAAAGGTAATATAATAGGAAGAGTTATCATTGATATCACGCGCATGACAGTGAATCATTTGATCAGTGGATAGGAGAGAGGTTAGGTAGATGTGAAGGGGATTAAAGAGGATCATAATTCTCCCATATGGAGAATTACTTAAGTTATGAATGAGCTTCCACTCTTTATTTATGTATTCAGCAGCCTTAAGAGTAAGAGGAAGATTCAGTTTTGTTTCAAGAATAGCTAGGATTGATAAGTTGTTAGAAGCAATAAGATGTTTGCATTGGTCAAGTTTGATTATATTATGACCCCCACGAATATTCCATGCCCCTATGGTGGACATCATCAGAGTTTGGGGGTATTAAGCATCTCTAACTTCATTTTCCTTGTTACTGCATGCTTTGATGCCAAGTAATTAGGAATAGTTGCTGATAGTGGGGTCAAATCACTATTGGAAGGTCCGTCTTTTAATGGAGATATGAGAGACTTATTGGACAATGCTTGAGCAGGATGAGAAGAATTGGTTGAAGATTTGGGAGGTTTATAAGCCTTAGGAGGGATGATATCAGAATAATGATTGATTTGAAATTGACTGGGAGTAGTTGGATTATCAGTAAGATGAGAAGAGACATCTGTGCATGTCATTGGTATCTTGTGCATGTTATCAGCTGCAGACAAGGCATGGTGACCACCCTGATTTTGAGACATATGGATCTTCATACCATTAGATGTTGTAGCTACTTCATTTAACTTGAATTTATCCTTTTCACACTGCATGTTACCATTCTTAATAGCAGAATTGTATTTTGACTGAATTTCTTGTTGGTTTGCTTGTCTTTTTGGTTTTATTTTAACATGCTTGTTTTTGATACCACGTTGTTCTGCTAATAGTTGAATACATTCTGCCTTGCTTGGTGTTTTTTTTTCTTTTCCCTTAGTTTCTTGCTCTTCTACTTCTGTACTATTTTCATTTTCCTCTAGCACTGCATCCACATTCTCAGTGTCTTCAAGCTCCATCAGAGCATCAAATTTATTAGTTAACAATATGTCCTCAACTGTTACATCAACATCAGTTTCCAAATTATTACCTATCCCTAATTCATTAACTTCCTCAGTCTCAACTGGAATACAGATTTCCTCCACATCTTCATCAGTTATTTCCCCTTGTTCTTTTGAAGTTTCAATATTAATATTGACATGGTCTTGCTTATTCCCTTCATCATTTTGAATTACTAGAGATCCTTTTTCCTCTACTTCAGAATACTCTTCTACCTTATCCCCCGCAGTATTACTTATGTCTTTATTCCTAATAAAATTGTCTGATTTCTTCCTTACAACTTTCTGCCATGTTCTATCTTTCATATTAAGGGGAGGATTGAAGTTTCTATTCCCTTGAACCTTGTTCTCTTTTGCTTCTCCAGGAGGGGGTCTATCATTTTTGTTTCTTTCTTTGGTATTAATTGAGTTACCAGTTACAACAGCATCACAGTTATTAGTTGCATGTCCAAACTTCTTGCATTTGATACAAACATCAGGCCTCCATTGATACTGGACATAAATTTTTTGAAACCCTCCTTCAACCAGTTTAACCAGAAATTCATGTGGGAGTTCTTTATCTGGTTTTACTTCTATCAAACATTTCGCATAACTCATTCTATTCTGTTTCTCAGTCATCTCATCCATACACAAAAGCTTGCCTAGGTGACTACTCAGCCAATTTATACCAAGAGGAGACCATGCATATAAAGGCAGATTATAGAAATGAACCCACACTGGAACAGAAGGTACAGAACCACTAATATTGCTAACTGTGGCGTCATATGGCTTTATAATGAAAAGCTTGTTTTTAATAATAACTGGGTCACATTGTAGAATTTTTTCTCTATCATCATCACAAGAGAAGTTGAATAAAAATACCGTTCCATCAGATTTAACTCTTACTGACCCCTTAAGTTTCCATAATAACTTAAGTCTATAAACTACTGCAGTGTAAGAAAGTGGCTTATCCAAGAAGAAGCCCACCAGAGAGTCCTTCCATATCAAGTCACCAGCTTCTAATACAACCTTCGGAGGCACCAGCATGCTGTTTTCATACTCCGGGACCAGATCAACAGGGATGTACTTCCCCGCATTCTTCGGTTTATGCTTAAAAAGGGAAGTCCATTTCTGTTGACCAAGAGTTGGATGGGACGAGTCAAATGATGAAGATGGGTTCGAGTTGGATGTCAACAGAGTTGGAGGTGGGTCAGGAGGAACAAGTGGCAATGGAACTGGTGGAGTAGGGTCAGAGACAGCGGGACGTGGCACCAGGGGAGCAACATCACAAATGGCAGTGGTTAAAGGGAGATCAGAAGAGTTGAGGTGGACTGATGGAATAGATGGGAGAGAAAGGACGGGGTCGTTGGTGGTGAAGTTGGCAGAGTTAGGGGGAGAGGACGAGGGAAGGACAGGAAGTATGGGAATAGTACTGTTAATAGGAGAGGAGGAATGGGATAGGACGTGGGTAGGAGAGAGAGGAACAGACATGGAAAAAAAAAATTTAAAACGTGTTTCTAACCATTTTTATTTAAAGATTATATTAAATCCAATATTTTTAAATGGTTGAAAAATTTGGGTTGTTAGAATCTCCCCCACTTTGAACTTTTCATCCTCGAAAAGGCGTTAAGTAAAGAATTTAACATTAGATATATTTTATTTTTCATTTACATTCAATCTTTATTAACATTTAATCAATTTACTTCATTTTTATTCAATTTAATTGTTAACTTTCAATTGTTTAATTTTACGTTAGCAACATCTCATATAAATTCACTTACTCACTTTCATTTTAATATTTCATTTAATAACAAATTTATTTGTGAAACATTTTATAATCATCACTTTAGTTTATAATCATTCTATAAAAGTATGACTTCTTATATTTCACTTTTTCTAAGTTTATAGTTATCTCAAAGGTTATAAATCAATTTTAGAATTTCTTTGCAAATTCACATTTAATTCTATAACAAATTTACAAAGATATTATTTATTTCATTTGTCTATTTTCTTAGGTTCTACTTATTTCATTTAGTCATTAGTCATTTCATAATATACTATTTAATTATATAACATTTATTATTACAACTAAATTTCCATTTATATACATTTTTAATTAATTTTTAAGTTTTTTTTACTTGTATAATATCTCATTACATATCCAAACCATCATTTTAACTTTTAACATTTTGTAAGTCTTATTATATGTTATTAGCATGCAATTTGGTATTATTCAAATTAATCTAATTCATTGAATATTCACTATTTTAATTTGTTTAAATTTTCTTTACTTTCAATTTAAGAGTTGCAAACTTCACTATAAGGCTTCTCAAAACATTTAGCTTAGATTTCTCAATTCTCCTATTTTATAAGTTCTAGTTATTTAAATATTTCATTTCATTCAACTGATTTAAAGATTATCAATTAACAGAATTTAAAAACTGTAAATGCCAGGTTGATTTCAAATAATGTGAAATAAGTATGTATACTTATATCTTTTATATATCAAATAATAATTTTGGAGTTTAAACCAAAATCAATCTATCAAAACAATTTCATAGCAAAGCTTCTCAGAAGTCTGTCCCACTTTGAGACTCGAAAATGAACCTTGATGATGCTGCGCGGTCATCACCGAATTTATTTTTCAACGACATAAGAGGGGAGTACCGAATTCATTCCCTTTAAATTTATTTGAAAAAAAATTATATTTTATATACTTTTAAACAATACTGATATTATTTTCCAAACAGTGAAAACCCTTTTCAGAAACACCAGAATTTAAGTTCATCAAATTCTCAATTTTATATTCATTTTACTCGCAAATTATATTTTATAAATAATATTTATACAGTTTCATTTTCTAATAATCATATAATAGATAATAGTTTTGGAATATTGACTAATCCAATAATAAATGATAATGATCAATATTATCATTTCTAACAACCAATTTATTTAACTATCTAAATTTCAGAAAACCATTCATTTATATATAAAATATAATCATAGGTAAAATTATTTCATTTACCAAATTTTGTAAAAAATATTGTATTGGTTTGCTTGTTCAAGTGTTTTGGAATCCTATCGATATAGTGGTGTCCCATGTACCGATCTAAACCAAAAATTCAAACTTAATAATTCAAATAACACAATATAAAATATATTTTTATCCACTAACAAATACGCGCTCATATGTATTAATACACTCAAATTCATTCTAGGGTGCTACTGATTATCTCTAAAGAGTTATCCCTCAAAGCTAAGGTTGTCGCTAAACCAAGGCTCTGATACCAATTGTAAAGGCATGTATCTTCGTTCCCTTTGAGTAGACAATAAATCACACATGTCCCACTCGTATTGAACGGAAATACGAATATTTAGGGGTTAATTAAGAAAAACAAGAAAAGAAGGAGAAAACAAACACAGAATCTCGTTGCAGAACGATAAAATATGATAATCAAATAAACGGTTCATGAGGCCGGTTACTATACATTTGATTATAGTTTATACAACATTTATCAGAGTTATACATATACATTAGAATAAAATATAATGCAGCAGACAACATGATGCAGGAATAATAGTAGTAATAATATACCAAATCTTCGTCTTCGTTCTCCGAAATAAATCTTCAATAAGTTGAAAAACTTTGGACTGACCCGAGCGTAATGAAAAGACAAAACATTCGAGTCAGGACTAAAATATCCTTATGTAAGTCAAACTGATATCGCATATAACATGAGTGTAATGGCGTCGGATATGTTTATGGGTTTTCACATCTCCTATCTAGTGTTAAAGTGCATGCAATAACTCAAGAGATGTTACAGGATTTTCCATCGCTTAAGGATCCGTCCAAATATTTATATGTAGTAGAATACGCTATATATATAATGTCTAGTCAGTAAAATAAATATTTTTCCTAGCGTCAAGGCTTTACATTAATCACCTTTAATGTGTTTTTAAGTGTTGGCATACAGTTTCCATTTAACACCACCAGTAGAACGTCGGTAGTCAGAGATGCGCCGTGATACGACAATACTAAACCAAAATCGTATGAGTCTCATATAGGGATAAAAGTATGACAAGGAACGTGAGACAATGCCCAAGGTAGGATACTACCAATTTACCCTTTCCGGTTGGTGGTAACGCATCATAACCATGATCGCCCACTGCGTTGAACACTCCCATAAAATCGAAGGGTGCGCACCAATCAATCACACTATAAATGACGGTAATACGAAGAAGTGCGTCCACTCGGGGTAGCTAACCCACTTGGTTTTAGTCATTTAAAATTGGCACAAGTTCTAGGATTATCCATCATCGTTCTCTTTTTTCAAATCCAATAAACGATCCCAATTCCAACCACTTCATTATGGACCATTACTCCACGTGCACAGTTGTTAAATTGGTTCCGGTATCAACCAAGAGTATGCCCATATCCACCTCGGTCTCTTTAACAACCAAATGCCGTTTGACACGCCGATTGGTTCTTTTATATTTTGAAAACAATTCGGACTTATATCATAATATCATATTCGCTTCAAAATAAAATTCATTTCGAAATCATCTATTTACTCAAATTATACTATTTCAGTTCAAAAATCATTTTCACCACAATATCTCGATTTTGATTTCAAAATTGTTAGGAATTTCAATTTGGGTTGTAACTTCATTCAACCCAATTCGTATTTAAATCCGTGATTTAAATATAACAATTCCCACCGTAACCAGTTTGATTTTTAGAAAAATAGTTTAAAGATTTAAATTGTTTAAAATAGTTTAATAGAAAATAGTTTTAAGTATTTAAATGGTTTATATAGTAAAATAACTTGGAAAATCAAAATAATTTGAATATTTAAAGAATATATATTTTAAACAGTTTATACTAAATAATTCATTTGGAAAATAGTTTCAAGGTCAAACTGATTTAAGTTCCAAATCTTCTCAATTCAAATCAATCCAATTTTCATTTCCATTTATATCGATTCAATTCCGATTTCTATCCGAATTAACTTCAATTTCAGTTTATATTCAAATCAGTTTCAATTCCGGTCCTAAATTAATTCAATATTCGAGCTCAATTCCATTTAGTTCAATTCAATTCCAATTTGAATTAATTTCAATTCAATTCTCAATTTTAAACCATATTGATTTATATAAATACGAGTTCGATTTTCAAAAATATCGATTAAAATCACTTGATTCAAATTAAACTTAAATTTTCGGATTAAGATTCTAAACATAAAATAAATTCCATTCTTGAGTCCAAATCTATATATCCAATTAAATTACCTTCACTTAGTAAGATTATAAAGTTCGAATGAAATTTTCTATCTTTTAAAACCAATCAATTTTCAAAATTCAAATCATATTTCTATAATAACTTCAAAATCTCAACTTCAATTATTTAAACAATTTTTTAATCAACATTGATTTTCAACATTTCAAACTCGAATTCGTGATTAATTCAAGTTTCATAAATACGATTTCCATTTCTTTAAATCAAAATCATTAAATAATTTTAAAACCCAAACTTTTAAAATTATTTATTTTAACTAATCCGGTGTCCGTATATAATTTTCTATCCTATGGCCAAGTGATCAGTTACTTTAATTTTAATTCAGGGATGGGTATATATCCTCTAAATCCAAAATAAATGTCTTAGGTATATTTCATTTCAACCCATTTCATAATTTATTCGGAATGATTCAATTTACAGTTTTATATACTGTACTAAATTACAGGGTGATAACATGATATATATAAAAATATAAATAAATATCCAATCATCCAAATATTAATCAATTGGCATCCATCACAATCAATCATCTAAACAGACAATGTAATTCACAACAATTTCAAGGTTATTGATATCGGGTATTTTATGGACCATTAAATTCCAATTACAAATTTAACTGTCAATTTTAATACCTACAGTCAATTCCTATGTGAATTTCATTTTCATTTTCATATAACAGTCAATAAATTAGATAACTTCACGATTCAATTTTAACGAACATAAAAATATTATAGTACGTCATGAGCGTAAAAACACTTACCTTTATTTGAAACTGAAAATTTTCCCAGCTTCAAATAAATACCGCTTCAATTTCATGGCTCAGAATATGACAACACGATTCCAACGCAACTTGAATCGTCCGAATCAGAGCTCGTATGGACGAAATACAATTAAATTAGTATGATGACAAAATTAAATTGAAATTAACAATATAATTAAACAATTAACTAAATCACACCTCATCCCATCTCTCTGCCTTTGCTCCATCCACGCGCACGGTAACTTTCTCTCATACTCCAGGCAATGCATGCGAATGTGTTTGTTTATTTATTTATCTTTTTTCTAATTTTTACGTGAAGATGATTGCAGCACCGCATCACCGTCAACGCTCCCTCATTGCCACCTCGCCATTGCTCCTCTGGTCGCGCGCACGAAGCTGCTAGAAATGAGACAGCGATGAGGCGAAAAATGACTGGAGAACTTCAGCACGAGGGGAGGCGTTGTTGCACGGGTACTGACCAGAGTTAGGTCGGGTACGGGCTAGGCTAGGAGTGTGGTGCGGGTTCTGGGAGGTTGGGTTTTTTGGGCAGAGTAGTGCGGGTATGTGGCTGAGAAGATGGAGGATTGGTGGGGTGGAGCCGGGCTGTGAGAAAGAGGCCGTGGTTGTGAGAAATGGGCTGATGGTTGCGAGCAGAGGTGGACTGGTGGAGGTTGAGGGTCCAGAGGCGGAGGCCAGTGAGGTGGAGGCGGCTGGGCTTGTGGCACGTCGGGGTGCGGAGGGTAGGAGTCGGCGGTGAGGGTGAATGGTAAAGAGGATGTGGAGTCGCTTGAAGGAGCACGGTGGAATATAAGGGAAGGGGAAAGTGTTACATGATCATATATATAAGCAAGTTTTATATATTTTTCAACAATTGCCTAGAAGAAAAGGAAGGCGCAGAGAAAAATAGAGAGGTGCAGTGTAACGACCGGGCGTTTTTGACCCCTGAAAATCGATACTAATACGTTCACTGTATAGAATGCCGAGTAATCGAGTGCTGAAAATACCAACTTGTTAGGGTTTAAGAAGAAAGAGATAAAAAGAAACAGAAATAACAACAACCCTGAATCTCACAATCACAGCGGAACAAAATAAAATATACCATAACAGCATTTTATACAAAGGAAAAACTGTAACTGTTAATATACATATAAGTTATCAGAGTACAATCATCAACATATAAATCTGGACAGTTATAATAACTTGTCCTCAAAATGCTGAATATACAGCCTACTATAGTCAAATACATGCAATACGTCTCTGCCATCCAGCTTGTCTTCCGAGCTCCAAAGCGTCCTAACCTAAAAACTGTAATATTTGGTCTGACCCGAGCATTACAATAAACTAACACCCGAATCAGACTGTAAACCAGCATGAGTAAAACACCCTTAAATTAAACTACTAAAGTTATCAAAATCTTCAAAAACAAAGGTAACTCGTACAAACATTGACGAGTTTTTATCTGATTATAGCCAAAACACTTTTTGCAGAAATCCATCGGTATTATAAATATGCCTAAGTACAATTACTCATTAAAAATGGTCAGATTTTGTTAAATTAACCCAACTCCAGCATATAGGACTCTATGATCAAAACCGTAGAGCTTCGTAATGATTATTAAATCGAAAAGGTTGCGGATAACACTGATATCCAATTCTGGTCTCTTCGAACCAAAAATGATGAAATTTAAAAGGGCAAATTGTTTAAAATAAACAATTTGTATTCAGAGTGTCAAAATACACATACAGGAATTTATTACATATGTTTATTTCAAGTAAAATGTGCTAACGTTTTATACCAACTTTTCAACTGGCTTGGCTACAAACTCACAGACAAGAACAATTGAAATAATATTCAAGTGCCGTAAACCAAAGCATAGATCATTAACAAATTTAACGATTTATAGCTCAAATTAAATAATTCACAACTTGAATTTAACCAACTTAAAATTTAATTGATCTGCTTATATTTTAATCCAAATTAATATTAAATTAAAGAAATTTATAATACAATCTATTATTAGTTAATTAGGATTAAAACAACCAAATTAGTAACTAAACTTATTAATTACCTTAAGATTAAATCAAATAAGAATTTAATTAGTTTCTCATTTTAATTATTATAATAAAATTATATTTTAAATTATGGAAAATCAATAACGTTAATTTATAATACCGGGTAATAGGATTAAGATGCAAAAAATTTCATGTTGATTTGGATTTAAAATAATAATAAAATTAGAGTTTTAGAAAAATATAAGTTCCATTTTTCTCTTTCTATTTTTCCTTTTCTTTTTTTTCCTTTTCTTTTCCTTTCTTTCTTTTTCTTTTCTTTTTCTTTTTTTCCTTTCCTTTATTTTCCTTCTTATTTTTTTCCTTTTCTTTTCTATTCTTTTTCTTCCGACCCATGCCACCCAACCCAACTCCTTCACCCCCTCTTTTTTTCCATCTCCCCTTCTATTCTTTCTTTCCCCTAGTGTACCAAACATGAAAATGTGCACATTGATATATATGCATATGCACACACTACCTCTGGCCCCTTCTTTGCTGGCGACCACCCTCCCAGATCATCCACGACCCTCTCATCCATCTGACCACCTAAAACCATGGTCACATCCTCAGTTTCAAAATTCAACTCCTCGATCCAAATCTGGAGTGAAGCCTCGCCGTCTAATCACCTCGTTCCGCCGCCACACACCACTAATCCACACCAAACCTTGCTGAAACGTGCGCCACATCCCTCTCCTCCTTTTCCCCATATACCGCACCTTTCCAGTGGCCTTACGACGTCGCCATTAATGCCAAACTCGACCCCAAACAAACCCATTGTTAAACCCTACTTCGAGTTCGTCACGTTTCCCCACGCTACAGAAAAATCATCTCTCAATTTTCTCAGGTCGCCATCGTCTAATGCCCCTCCACGCAAAGTGCCCTGCCGCCAAATCAATCGATGCACCTGAATTTGATATTTCACCTAAATCTAGTTATCTCCACATCCCTACCTCCACACAGTGAAAAAAAATCTCCATAATCATTTTAAAAATCGTGTTTTTCAATTGCGATTTCAACTGCCTAATTCACTTATCAAATTACGAAAGTCGATTTCCGACAATGGTTAACCTGTTCACTGTAAAATGTCATTTCCTCCCTCTCTCCTTGATAAAATTTAATGGAACAAATTTTAAATTATACTATACTAAAAAATAAACAACTTTTGTTTTGGAACTAAGTTTAAAAACTAAAGAGATTTCGAGTTACTGATTTTTGAAGAGGAAGACTTTACCTATTTATCAAAAAGAAAATAAGAACAGAGGCTAATATAGTATTTTACTTGGTTTCAGATTAGTCTAACTTGCATTTACAAAAAAATGTATACCTAGCTACCTTGTATACTTGTCATAAGTAAAAGATTTAACCGCTGCTATATAGAAATCATACAACAACCCGTAAAAACTTTTGATGTTTACTCACTGTTAGAAGAAGAGACGAACAGCGCTGCTTGTTTAATCTTACTTCTAGCTTCAAACTTTACTGTCTTATACAAGTTTTTTTTAATGGCAGCCGCCTTTATGTTTTGTGTACTATTTTTTCTTTTGCCAAATGGTATACGTATATACCCAAACACAGTGTACATATATATATGAGAACAACGCTGAAGCCTTTGCACTTACACAATACTGTTTTTCCACCTTTTATTTTTTTTCTTTTCTACATATTTTCCAATTTCTTTGAAAATATGATAGACTTGATTTAAATATAAAGTTGATTTGATTCAAGGCTTGATTTTGATTTATTATGCTGATTAGCCATTTTATGTGCTTGAAATGAAGTTTGCCATCAATGTCCCCTTATATATTTGTATATACATATGTATGTGTGTGTGTATATATATATAGATTTAATATACGCTATTTAATATTAACATATATATTCACCTATTTACTATTTTTTGTAACATATGTACATATATATTTACTTATGTTACCATATATATTCACATACCTTTAAATACACACATGTTTCACATATATATAGATGTATATATGCATTCCTATATGCACTATATTTTATAAACATATACCCATATATATATATATATTCATAAGTTTGAAATTTTCCATTTGGAGTTTATACATTCACGTATATATATTAATTTTTATACATCATAAAGCTTGTATATATTTATATATACGGTTATGGATATTTTATCTTAAATCAAAATGGTGGAGTTTATATACATATTTCTATAAAATCTATCTTATCCAGAATTTATAATTCGATATTAAATATGTTTTTTTATAAGTTTATAGATATTTTAAATACTAGAAAATTCATCTACTCGACTTATAAAAATTAATATTTCAATAATTAAAATCAGTTAGTTTCCCACTATCTGATGGCTAAACATCCAGGCCGTTACAAGCAGGAGGGAACGTCGCATGTATATACAGAGGGCAGACAACATCAAATGCAGCATTTAATTAGATGAGAGGCGCACACAAGGTATCGGCTGAAAAGAATGTGTGAAATAATGACCCGGGCACATTCATGGACCAATGTTTCACCCATGTAGCATTTTGCCACGGAAACCGAAATATGAAAATAAATATACCGTGGAGATCAGGGCGACGAGACGAATCCATTGATGTATTAAAATCTATGTTATGACAACAAAATTTCACTTGGCGCCGCTGTTACCCCTTCGATATTGGACGACGATGGCAATTCTTGATAAATAGAGATAAAAATTTCAGAATTGGATGAAACAAACATTGCCATTCAAATCAGAGAATTTTTTAGATCTTTTCTATGTAAAAATATTTACATGTCGAAAAATGATATTTTACCCTTAAATTTATTAATCGGGTTCTACTTAAATTTGAACGACATAAATTTTCGCAAAATTTGGAATCTGAATTCGTAGATTAAACTTATTAAAAACATGTTTTAATTATACAACTTCAATTTACTGGAATTTTGAGTTTATGTGTCAAAATAAATTCTATATCGAATTATGACTGTTTTTCAACGACCGTAAAATATTTCGCTAAACAAAAAATTTATTTTTTATAAAATTCTACTTGCCTTTAGGATGGAAACATATATTTTATTTTTCCTAAATATTCTTTTATTTTCATTAAAAAAATTATTTCATTTCAACAAAAATGCGTGACAAATTTTGTATTAGTGGTAAACGTTCATTATCCTATTTCTATTACTATCATCTCTTATCTTATTACACATTCACTCACTTCTATTTTCTCTGCAACATCTTAAATTTTTGTTTCTAACCATTTTTATTCAAAAATTATATTAAATCCAATATTTTTAAATGGTTGAAAAATTTAGGTCGTTACATTAGTGATATTTTGGAACTTATAGCTTAGAATATTTTTATAAAGCTAATTTGCAAAAAATGTTCTTTTTTCTTTCCGTTATGCAAGTGTTTGTAAAGGTACTATGTAAATTAAATTTTCTTGTAAAAAGAGTTTATGTACCATATGAGCCTTAGCTTCTCTATACGATCCACTAGTTTTGTTTAACTTTGCTTGTCTTCTATCGTCTCATCCTCCTTTTACGTGCTTGGCATGGTCTGCTTCGCTATTTGGGGGATGATTATTCTTGACTATGAAGTCAGTTTGCATATTTACAACCTTTCAAACTCATGTGCATGGTTTTTTGTATGGTTCAGGCTATAGGTATTCTTATATCTAATGTAATTGTTTGGCTGAGAAGCCGAGTCATTTATGATATGACTAAATGTTTTTTGCTATGTTAGTAAAATTAACAGAGAATTTTTTTATACTGGTTTAGACCATTTAATATCTTTACCTCCAGTTCACTGTATTACTATTTTTCTTAATAATGAGAACGTTTGTCATTTTGACATACAAATAACACTTCTTATACAAAGTGAGGTTTGAAATGCTTAGAATTCTAGGTTCTTGGAATCGGGTTTCCATCAAGTATTGAGAGTCAGTAATCCTTGTTAGCTAAGGCCTCACACTACTAGGGGGCCTTCCTAATTCGGACATAAGGCCTAATCTGTTGGGTCTAGTGTCAACTATCACTTTTCGAAGTTTCAGGTCCTCCATGTAAAAGTTTCTTTCTTTGAGCCTAACATTGTAATTTTTTGTCCATCCTTTGTCAGTTTAGAGAAAATCTGATTACCGCTTCATCTCTTCTTTCTTGAATGAGGTCAAGGGTAGCTTTTTAGCTCCTTTTCTGATTTGCTACATATGATATTTTTCTGTCAATGGAATCTTTGTTTCAAATAGGAGCATAGCTTCATAACCATAGGTTAAGGAGAATGGCGTGTTGCTAGTTGGAGATCTAGATGATGTTTTGTAAGCCTGTGGTACTAAAGATAACTCTTCCACCCGCTTTCCTTTGGATTTTTACAACCTTTTCTTAAGCAGTTTCTTCTTGGTTCTGTTTGATGCTTCAATTTTTCCATTCTCTTGGTGGTGTGCGATGGAAGAGAGATTTTTTATTATCCCATTCCTTTTACAAAGCTCTATAAACTCCTTGCTTTCAAATTGGTTTCCATTATCAAAAATTATTTTATGAAGGATTCCAAACCTGATGATTATGTTTATCATGACAAAAGCGACTACCTTCTTTATAGCGATTGTCTGCTTCCATCCACTTTGTGAAGTAATCTACCACCAGCATGGCATACTTTGCCCCTCTTTTTGACATGGGAAACGATCCTATCAAATATATGCCCTATATGTTGAACAGCTATGGGCTGGCTAATGGGATGGGCTCATGTGATGGTTGCCTTGGGATACTAGCAATCCTAAAGTGCGGTGGGCTAATAGTACCCATGCCTTAGGACTTTCTTAACTAACCTAGCCCTTCTAGAGTGATCCCCACATTTCCCTATATGTACTTCAATCAGGACTCGTACTCCTTCTTCTTCATAAATGCATCTAAGATATGCGGTAGATTACTCTCTCTTGTATAATATACCATTAGATAAGGAAAAGTATGAAGCCTAATATCTTATTTTATGGGCTTCATTCTTGTTTGGAGGTAGAACTCTTTTTACCAAGAATTGATTGATAGAGGTCATCTATGAGTCCTCCTCTGCATATTGGAGGATAGATGAGATTGGGCACTGCTCTTGATTTTTTGTTGTTCCTTGATTTGAGGCTTCTGTAATGGTAGTTTGTTAGGCCCCGGTTAGAACCAGTATTTAATTTCCATCGCTGATGCTCGGTTAAGCTTAATGCCCCATTGGAACATCTTTCATTTCATTTTCTACTTTAGTGCTGGTGAGTTTGACTAATGAGTATGTAAAAGAATTTTTCTCGCATGGAATTTGCTCTATATCAAATTGTTTGAACTGCTATAGTAATGTCTTAGGTAATTCCACATATTTAGCTAGAGTTGGCTCTTTTGTTTGGTAATTACTTTGCACTTGGTTCGCAACTAATTGATAATTATTGTGAATTTTAATATGGGTAATCATCATTACCTGATCCATCCTTAAGCCTATGAGGAGAGCTTCATATTCTTCAACATTATTGGTAGCTTTGAACCCAAGCCGCACTACCTAATATAACTTCTTCTCATTTAGAGTGATCGATACATATCCAATTCCTACCCCTTGCTCATTTGATGCTCCGTTCATGAATAACTTCCAAAACTGCAAAGTGGGGGCCTATTCTCAGATTGTGGTTCCATGGGCAATGTGCATTCCACAATGAAGTATGTTAGCACTTGTCTCTTGACTGCATTTCCAGGGAAACGGGAGCTATCATATTGGATAAGCTCCATCGCCTGTTTTAGTAAGGGACCCGATGTCTCTGGCTTCTACAGTATTTGCTTCAATAGTTTGTTTTTGAGGACTTCAATGGGTTGCGCTTGGGAATACAGCTGCATCTTCCTTGCTATGAGAATTAGGATATAAACTAGATTTTCAATGGCTGAGTAGTTGAGCTCTGCTCCTGATAGGCATTTGCTTGTGAAATAGATGGGCCTTTGAGTCCCTTTATCTTCTTGCACCATTGCAGCACTAAAAGTTTTATCAATTATAGCTAAGTACACATATAAGTTCTCTCCTGTTGTCGGTTTTGACAGAATAAGGGTACCGACTAGATGGTCCTTTAGATTTTGAAAATATTTTTGCACTCTTCGGTCCATTTAAACTTCCACCCCTTTTCACCTGGTCAAAGAACAGTATGCGTTTATCTATCGCTACAGAAATGAATCTACTTTGAACAACCACTCTGCTGTTTGGCTCATGATGTCTTTTAGTTTTCTAGGACCCCATGCTCCTTAAAGGCTCAATATGTTCTGGGTTTGCTTCAATGCCGCAGTCACTTACTAAGTACCTCACAAACTTACCTGACTAGATGGCAAAAGTGCACTTTGAGGGGTTTAGTTTCATGTTATACCGTTTAAGGATTGCAAAGGTCTCTTCTAGGTTACACACATGACTTAGCGCTTCTTTTGACTTAACAAGCTTACCATCTACGTAGATCTTTACATTTTTCCCAATTTGATCTAAGAACATCATGATAACTAACCTTTGGTAGGTTGCTCCAGCCTTTTTGAGTCCGAATGACATGAATTTTTGCATTATAATCCCTTATCAATCTATCACAAAGCTGTATACTCTCGATCTACCTCAAACATAGCTATTTGGTTATAACCTGAGTATGCATCCATAAGGTGAGCAGTTCATGGCCAATAGTTGCATCTACTAAATGATCAATTTTGGGTAGAGGAAAACTGTCCTTTACGCAGGTCTTCTTGAGGTTGGTATATTTTATGCAAGTTCTCCACTTTCCATTAAACTTATTTACAAGAAAAGGGTTCGCAATTCACTTCGGGTAATATACTTCTCTAGTGAACCCATCCTCCTTCAGTTTCTTGACTACTTCATGTGAAGCATTATATATTTCCCAATCTAAGGTCCTACACTTCTGCATGACATTGAAATCTATGTTGAGTGTATGGGAGATGATGGCTGGGTCTATTCCTACCATATCTGAATGCGTCCAAGCTAAATTACCTATTGATCTTTTGAGAAAGTCTATTAACTCTGCTCTAATTTCTATGGCGAGTCCCGACCTTGAGAACTTTTGAAGGGTGTTCCAGATCTATATGTACATCCTCGAGATCATCCATTAGATTTAATTCTCCCTTGTCTCCCCTAACCTTGGATCCATTTCACTTTCTTCCTTTTTGGGTTGGGATGTAGCGAAAAATACCTACTTCTAAGCTTCCTTAGATAAACACTATGCGTAGACTAAGTTACACATGTCAGTGCCGACTATATTTATATATTCCCTCTTTTTCTTCCTCACGGATGATGCGGTCGTAGAAAGACCTATTTCAGAATCAATCTTGGTAGTTCGTACTAATATAGTTCTTGGGATTAGCTTGATTTCTTTTTCATTACTATTATTACAATTATTAATCGAGATAACATAGTAGTTTTGAACAATTTTATTGATAGAATTGAGGTTTACATTGTATAATTAATTAGCTAATAATTGTTCTCCTTTTATCGACCCTACCTAGAATTGGTATGGAACTTCATAAAAGGTCCTTCTAGGAAATTATTGCCCCTATGTCAATCACTATGAGTTTCCCGAAGAATGCATTATATGGTGACTGTTGATTAATGATCAAGAAGCTCACATAGAATGATTTTTGAAGGGGTGCAACTCTGGCAGTGATAAGTACGCGTGCTGCTTCGATAAGTATGGTTAAAATGTTATTGAAGCCGTAGATCAACTCAGGGCTTAGCTTCAATATCTTCATTGGAAGTTTCATTTGGTCAAATGCAAATTTGAAAATGACATTGACAAACTTCCCAGAGTCCATAAATACCTTCTTTATAGTGCAATTTGAGATTTTCACTATAACTATAAGTGGATCCTGATGTGAAAAGACAAATCTAGCAGTGTCAGTTGCGGTGAAGACTATATCCCAGGCAGGCTTTTGTTTTATATGGAATATGGTCCCTTCCTCTATTTGGCCTCTTGCACTACCGCTCTTGTGTTTTTTTACTTTTTCCTACAAGGTGTGGTCCACTATGAATTGAGGTTATGAGATTAGAGGGGTTTTCGGCTAGATTTTCATTTAGATCCGGAATGAGGTCCCCAGCCCTTTCCCCATTGTTTTTCTTCTGATAGCAGCCTAGGTTCCTTTCTGAATTAGTCTCTTGATCTCATTTTTTAGGTGTCATCAATTATCTGTGTGCGGGCCGTTGGCCTTATGGAATGATAGTAGGCTTCCCCATATTTTGTTCTAGTTTTATCCATTTGTTCAAGACGTTGTAGGCTAACTCAATTCTGATCATTACATATATCTGATCAAGTGTGTGGATGAGGGGAGTCTTTGTTATGGAATTGAATTCTCTTTCCTACTTTGTTGGTGTTCCTTTTTCCCTCCCTTTTCTTTTCATTGGGGGGAGCGAAATTTCTCTTAACTGAATGTGACTATATAGCCCGGCTTCCTCCTCATGTAGTTAATATCGGTATCAAGTATGTATCAGTCAAATACTGATATAAAATATTTTAAAAATTGTGATAATATTGGATAATATCGGTAAAATATCGGACATGTATAGAACATGTTATAACGATATTGTACTATGTTATAATGTTATATTGATGTTAAATTTTCAAATATTTGGATAAGTAATGCTAAATTGAAGGTTAATTGCATATAGTTTACATTTTAAAATCCATTTACTAAGATATTCTATTAAATGTAAATCATAATATAAGCTCATAAAAATTAAGAAATTCATATACTATACATATTTTTCTTTATTTAATATTATATTCATTATTTCTTCAGTCAGATAATCATTTATATTACTTTTCGAACATTTTTATATTTATAGTTTCGTCGTTTTCATATTCACTTAATTTATCAAATAAGCAATGTTAATTTGATACAACTTGCTACTTAGGCTCATTCCTTACTGACATGTTAAATATATAACTTTATTGCCCTTCAAGTTTTTGTGCTTGGTGCATGATAATAACTAATAAAATGAATTTTCATAAGCTAACTTGCAAATTAGAAATGGTGAGCAAAAAACAACTAAAAATAGAAGTAGCACTTTCATGACCCTGTTTTTAGTGGTAAAGTTTTCATGAATTAGAAATATAAATTGATGGAATAATTAGACTTTTGTTTATTAAAAGACTAATGAAGAAGACTAAATTGTATGGTTAAAACAAAAAATTAGTGCATTAGGATTTCTAATATAGTGTAGATATTGTCATTTTCCATATACAAAAAGAAAATGTTGAGAATATGAGGATATTTATTTGTAGATATATTTTCTTCAATACATAATAATGAACGATATTCTTAAAAAGTATTGGGTATTTTACACTAAATTTCGAAACGATATATCGACAAATATTGGGCGTTATATCGCTTATGATATTTTTAGCGATATTTAGAAAAACTATCGACTTAGGAGCAATATGAGATATATCGACGATTTATCAACAATATTCTCTGATATGAACTACATAGCTTTCTCCATTTTGATGTAGCCATTGGCCCATTCCTATAATGGTTTCATACGATGACATGGTTACCTACTGTTCTTAGCCTAGGTGGTCTAATTCCTCTTGATCCTAACATGCACTACCATCAGCAGCGCTTCCTCACAAGTTATATCAATCCAAAGCGCCTTGGACTTTGAAGCGTTTTATGATGTTACGTGGGCTCTCGTTATCACCTTGCTTCACATAGAACATTATATTCACATCTAAGGAAGCCTCCCACCTAGAATCTAACTACTTTAAGAAATCCATTGTTAACTACAACCAAGAATGAACCTCTCCTGGTCCGTACCTCCTCAATCATCTAGAAGCTGCCCAGCCAACTACACTAGGAAGAGCTTACATCCAGCCATCATCCTTACCATTAGAATATCCATGTAATACTCAAAAGGACAAATATGATCGTTTGGGTTTATGGTCCCATCAAATTTATCAATCGATGAGGCTTTGAAATTGTTAGGGAAATTTGCTTCTATAATGCTTTCATTTAAAGGGAAAGACCTTCCTCCCTTACTTCATCATTGTTATTCTGTCTGCAAATTCTTACCAACTGATCTACGCGAGCCTTCAATTTGTAGATCTCATCCTCTTTCGTAACTATTCGATGATCCGTCTATGTGGAGTGAAATAATGTCGTCACCATCAGGAAAGTTTTTGATTTCTTTTTTAGCAGTAACGGGTTAATAATGCTAGGTTTTGATTTGATCTGAGGATTGATTTGGATTTTGACTTTGTGCTTGGTATCTATTTTTCATCTAGCATCGCTTTTCACACTTCTGAGATCGCTGTTATCACTCACACCTTTCATTAGTTTGTGCAGTTGGTGAATAAAAGCCACGAGCTATGAAAGGTCGAGGGGATATCGGCTTAAGGGCATGATATTAGGCCAAGGATCTCTCTATTCCATCCATGCATTAGTTTAACTGGATTGTAAAGGCTTGAAGGGCAGCTAGGATAGAATTGAGGTTCTCTCTATAGAGACACCTGCTATAATACATTGAAGTTTTGTGTAAAATTTTAATTAAATATAAGTAATATAATACAGTGAATAATATTGGAGCTAACGAATTATTAAATAAATTAAATTTAAAGAGGTGAAAAATTGTAATTTTACAAACTTTGGAATTTGATGAGAAAACTAGTACTATTGCGACTGTTTCATTTTTCGGAGTCCATTAGTACGTTTGTTTGTCTATTTGCCGGTCATATGAAGGAAATACGAGCGAAACAAGTTTTGAAGTTAAGCAGGCTTTGGTTTTTGGGCTTTTGAGTTTGAATTTGAATTTAACATACAGTACTTCCCTCCTTTTAACTTAGTTATAATAGTACACCTCTTCATTTGGAAACCAATCTATAACTTCCTCTTCCTCTTTCTTCCTTATCTCCTTCTTCTCAAAACATACCAAGAATCAAAATGCTATATCTCTCTCGATTCTCAATGAAATTCATGAAACCAATGGAAAATCGAAGCTATCAAAGTGGACTATAGATCTGGAATGACTGGAAGATGAAATTATAGAGTATGGGAGTCAATAGGCCCAGATAGTGAAAGATTTCCATGCGAAGTTTTCATCATTCGACGTCCAACTTCATAAAAGCATATCTCCTTTGTTTCATAACATAATTTGGCAATCCACCCCTTGCAACAACCGCATAAACAAGAACTATGTTTTGGTAAAGAAGTTTGGGCAAAATATGAATGTTTATGGTCGAAAATTTGAAGAACAGCAAAGGCATGAGCAACATTGGTGGTTTATGTTAGTGATCTATGCCTGAATCTTCGTATAATGCAATTTTAATGTTACAATTGATAGAGTTAGGTGTACGCCCTAGGGGAAATTATGTAATTTGTTACATATATCTAACTCGTTGAACAGTCTTGTTCACAATGAAGGTGTTTCTTTTTATTATATACTTGATATAATGTAGTTATATTAATTAATTAGTTTAATTAATAGTATATTTAATAGAAGATCCATAAATGGTATATTCTGTGATAGTAGTTACAAGGTGTTGTAACCGTGAATAATTTATCACAACAAATGTACCATTTTAAATATTCCTAGTCAAGATGCATCAAGACCGGATATCGGTGTATCAGTTGAGACTAGAGTATGTAACGCTCTCCAAATTTTAGGCAATGTATTACTCATGACTGCTGGGAGCACCTAGATGTTATATACTGATAGTTACTGGATAACCATGGAACGACAAATTTCATGGCTGCATCAACATGCATCAAGACTGATCCGCTTTGATTATAGTAAAATCATATCATGGCGTTCCATCGAGTGATTATAGTTGGATCGAGTGGAAGTATTGGAAACGAAGCACTATTCAAGAGAGGATTCGTCTTCTCGGTTATATGGGGTTAGTATCATGGTCAACTCAAGTCAACTCAAAATTAAAGTCTCTCGCTAAAGCATTTTGGTTAATAATAACTATTATTATTGAGCCAAGGGCTTTGTGTTTGGACTATAAAGTTGAAAGTGGATGATATTGGAATTTGACCATTGCCAAATTCTATAAATCCAAAGTGATATAGTTTTGACGTGGAGAATATGTATAAATAATTATCACTATTAGGTACCGCTTATAATAAGTAAAATTGGGTTTTACCAAAAGACGTGTAAGCGATGAATTCAACTAAAATGTCACACTACCTACTAAGTGACATGTGAACGTTAGTATTTGAATTATTCAATATTAATCGCCGACTGAATTTACACCTTTGAGTCGCACAACCGTAATGATGAATTCTTTGAAAAACCACATGATTTAATTAATCTATAAAAAGTAGAAATTAATTAAATCATTAGTATTTGTGAAATTTATTTATTATTTATTTTATTTGAATTTTGGGAGTTACTTGTAATTATTTGAATGCATTTATAAAAGTTATGTTTGTGCGCATTGATGTAGGATATCATTGAAATTAAATAAAAGATAATTACATGCGTTAATTTATGGAATCTTATGTCATTTGATGGCATGTAAAGAAACATGAGTGAAAAGATAAATTTAATCAAGAGAATTAATTAGAGAAATTTTAATTAAAGAATGGGAAAGGTTCAAACTTATTCTCCAATTCATTCTGTATGTACAATTGAGTTTCTCATTTTTCATTCTTCTGTCTGTAACTTTTTTGGTTCTCTCCTTCTCTAATGGCTAAAAATATGAGATCTTCCATGGCTTCAATTATTCCTAAAATCAAATACAAATAAATTCAATTATAATTTGATTCATCTTTTAAGGTGCAAATCATTGGCTTCATTTTTGGTAGTTCTAATTTCATTTATTTGTGTACTCATCATGTTGAAATGGTCCAGATTTATTCTATATATCTTCTATCTCATCAGGTTTAAACGGTTTGATTTATTCATATTAAATCTCTTCTATCTTATGTATTCATCTTGTAACATAACTTAGATCCCCTTTTGTTCGTCTCGTTTAATTATATGATCATTATGTAGATTTAATTTGAATCTCTCCTTATTTGCATATCCATTGATTATATGTTTATTATGGTTCACTTCAAATCCTTTATCTATTTTATTGTGTGTCCTTTTGTATAGTCAGATCTGATTTATCATACAACAAATTTGTATATGCCTAGGTTATCCGAATTTTTTTTATTGTTTTGGAATTGTAAAAAAAGGAATGTGAAAATATTTTATTATGTTGTAATGTTGTATAAAAACTTTGTAACATCTCTATACATAAACATTAATAAACTATATTTGTTGGTGGTTTAATACTGTAAAATTAATTTCCAATGATGCATAGTTAGTTTCCAAAATGATTTAATTTTACTTGTTTTAGTCATAAAAATAAAATTTTCCTTTTGTTTTAGAATTCATAAGTGGTTATTTACGTAAAGTTATAGACTTTTATTTCATGCGTAAGATCGAAAGATTAGATCATTTTGTTAACAATAAATTCAAACATATATGTTACTTAAATTACAATCTTTATACATATATGTAAATATATGTATTATTTTGAAATGAATACGTAATTTGCAATTATTTATACACTATAGATATACATGTGTTTATGTTATTTTAATCTAAATCAGAGCAGACCATTTGTGAAACTATATAATTCAATTTCATGCTCTTCTTTAATTGTAGCATTTGTTACAAATGTTAATTCTTGTTTAGACAAACTCATATATATAGGAAAACTTATTTTAACATGTAAACTTGTCAATTATAATACATGTATATTTTATTACTTGAAAAAAAACCTAGACAACAAAGGCATATGCAAATTCTATTGTAAATGCCATTTAATATGTCATTCAATGTAATTAAAAAGAGAGAAACGTAAAGGTTTATCTCTCTACATTTATTGCCTTATCTTACCTCAATTTATTATACATGTCAAGAGAAAGAAAACCAAAAGGTTTTCCTTCTCCAAAATTTCTCATTCTTAGTTACACAAATATACATTATATGTTACACTTATATTTCACAACATGGAATATTTGATACATTCATTTCATTACACATAAATATGTACATAAGAGTATATTTGATATACTGTAATTTACATATACATTAAATTAAAGTAAAAATTTATTTATAAATAAAATAAAATATTGATTTTATTTAAATGAAACCTAGAAAAATTTTCAAGTATATTTAGACTTCATAGGCCCAGTAAAGATCCAGAATGGCTAATTTTTTTGAAATTCATCCATTTCTTCCACTGCGGGACTGACCCAGTTCCAACAATGGTATCAGAACCCAATAGCCTATGTGGTCTAAATTAGTCATATTAGGGCTAACTATTTAAGCTTGTGCACTTAATACATTGTCTAGAAAGGTGATGTCTAGGATTGGAATTGAGTAATCAAGTACCATGTCCTTCATAGTTACCTGCCTGGCCTGAAAGGTGATGTGAGCCCAAAGGTTGCCCCTAATAGAAAAGGCCCAATTTGAATTGGGCATTGAGCTAATTTTCAAAGTATTTATGAAAATTAAGATATTTTTTTAAATTTAAATGATAAATTTGAAATAAAAACATGTTTATTATAAAAGTCCTCATTAGTATGTAAATCTGAAAATCTAAAGCTTTATCTTTTCTGCTCGCCTTTTTTATTGTATATAACTTTCTGGAAACCATCCTCATTAGTATCAATAATGTCCGGCTTATGAAATGAGTTACCATTGTTTTTGATTTGCTGTGAAAGAGGATTAGAGGTAGATGAGGATGGAAAAGTGGAAGTAGAAGAAGAGGAGTCCCCAATCTGATCAAGATTATCAACAAAGATTGGATTGTTTTGGATTTTGAGAGAATCCACCATTATTGCATTTATAAAGCTTTTTATCTGAAGTTATGTGTAAATACTCTATATTTCAAAGGTAATGAGCATAACAAAATTCTGATATGTGCCTCATTAGTGATTTTCACATTTGATGCCTTCACATAGTTGAGTTGCTATAAGAGCATCTTTCTTCACCTTCTCCAATTTCTTTAGGCTAAGGTAATTCAACTTTTCAAGGTAAAAAAGTAACCTTAAAATATTTTCCTTCTTCATCATCGCCTCTATCTTCAACCTTGGTATCTCAAATCTTATTTTCCATTGAATCAACCTACTTCATAACTATTCATCTCCTTTGATTAGGCCACGGTCTATCAGCTGTCAATGATTGCGTTGCTTAAATCTGACTATCAGGATTTTTTCAACTGGTACACTAACCTTACACATAAAGTTGTAATTGTCTCTCTAGTTTAAGAAAATATTAGAAGAAGAGAAGAAGATGATATACATACATACATACATACATACATACATACATACATACATACATACATATATATGTATATATGTACATGTATATGCGTGTGTGTGTGTGTCTATATATATATGTGTGTGTGTGTGTGTGTGTATAAATATGCATGTATGTATGTATGAAGAAAATTGTATAGTAGGGGAGTGGAAATGACCTAATAGAGTCATGGCCACAGGAAAAACATAGAAGGGAGCACCATAAATCATCGAAAGAGATCATGGAGGATGGAGTAGTATAGGGCTTTCTTTCGCATTTGTGCGATTTGTTGGCTTGTTTAGCCAAGGGGAGACAAGGCCACTTGGAGGTGTTGTTCTCAATAAGATTAGTGCAGCAGCCCATAAATACAAATTGGTATTTTAAGCAACATATTTGGAATCAAAATAGATTTATAAAACGGGCCAAAATATCGACTCTTAGAGTTGAATGAATTCTGACCTCTCCCGTTGAATCCAAAAGATCATTTACAAGATTTTTGAGCATAACTATCGATATGTTTGAAAGATCAGATTTTGAGCTAGATATTGAGAGTGATAGAGTTAGGGTTGCCCTGGGATTGACTATGTAATTATGATTATATAATCCGCTTAACTTTTATATATAAACCTTGTTTGAAATGAAATGACGTTTATTTATGGTCTCTATTTTTATCATGTGTGCTTAAATTTATAATTAAACATTGATGATTACACTTTACACATATAATTTTAAATTCCTAAGAGTAAGTATTTTATCTATTGTAGTTATGAATGTGTTAATCATGAGTAATGAATCATTATATGTAAATAAATATTTATCCTTAGATGTTTCTAGTCAAGGTGATTTGAGAAAGGGATTTTGGTTCACCCTTGAGATTAGTGTATCGTATGCTCTTCGTGTGTTGGATGCAATTTATTCATGATATTTGGGGACATCAGGAGATCATATACTTGTAGTTGTTATGGATCGATACGGAACAATTCACAAAAGCCTTATATAGATTAGTTATATCTAAGTAGAAATAGAGGAACTAACATGACGATACCGAGAATCTTTTTTATTGAGGCCCTACTTTGAAAATGGTTGATCACATGATTTTAGTTCGTGTTAATTCTATATATTGGTTTCTGAGGGTATATCCACATGGAGGGAAGAAATAAGCCACGGATGATGCATCACTAATGGTGGTGACTATTATGACGATCTTAGAGGGAGGTTTTGATCAAGTGAGGAAAGGAGTTTGGGTATATGAAAGTTTATGTATTAAGATGATAAACTATTTGTGAATACACTTATATCGAGATAAGTGTACAAATATTTTCTAAGTATTGAAAAGATTAGAGGAGACTTGTGAATATACCTTTGTAAAAAATAATTCTGATACAATTATTTAAAAAGTGATTTTAATTAACAAAATGATTAATTAAAGAGGCTTACTGGTTGCTTTTTGCTTAACCGTGTTTGATTGAAATTCTGGCTGAATTGTTTGTAATTTTATAGTTAAATAACCGATTATCAAATTGGCTTGTTTAAATATATCATTGTCGGTTCGGAGAGACCGAGTTCAGATATATTATCTAAAAACCCCTTCGAACTGGCAAAAGTATTCGAATTGAAGACATCTTGAAGATGATGAAATCAAATACGGGTTCTTTGAAGTGCTAGAGCAAGTTGCTACTAATCCTGAGGGTGATTCCAAAATGGATGTAGTAGAAGTAGTGCCTTCGGTTTGTTCTTATCCTAAGCAACTTGTATGGATAAATATTGGTATTGCATTATTGCCTGGAGGGTGTTGTTGGCATTCCAAGCGGGATTTTCTTAAATGGGTAAAAATATATGCTCTGGCCTCAACAACAAGGAATGACAAAAAAGGGATATATGCGACAAGGCTACGTAGGTCGCAATAATTAGAGTACTGTCATCACCCTTATATATATAATATGTGGATTTGGTTGTGCATAAGAGCTCTCAATGTGAGGTGATGCGCACGTGAATGTGCATATTTTTACCATCATATTTATTCTATTTAAATTAAATAAATGATCATATTGTGTATTTTAACTTGTTTTAACCAAAATCCATATTAATTTCAAATTGTCACATATCCATCTTCATATAGGGGAAAACGGTCATTTGTGTGCATATATTTCTTTGGGAAAAATTAATTAGAAATTTCCATACTATTTTGTAGGAATTTGATTTCAATTACAAGTTGTTTCATGATGAAGATATGCATACACATAAAGAACACAAAGGAATGAAGATGGAAATAATTCAAAGTGAAGATCATGGAGGACCCCACCTACCCACCATCTTAATGTACAAATTAGAGGCTAATGCACATGCTTATGGAATTAATGGTTTCATGTACACTTAAATAAGGATTATGATATGATAATGATTACTTGGTGGCCACTCTACCTCAACCTCAAGAAAATTTTGGGCACTCTCCAAAAATATGCATTAGGGTTTCGTGCATGTATATATATCTCTTATGTTTCATGTAACTCTCTTCTTAGTTTAGTTTAGGCTCAAAATAAAACTCAAAGCTCTCCTTCTCTTTTCATGACTACTAAGCCATTTCTTTTATGTAATTTTTATGCAACTTTAATATATATCTTTTCTTTTCTTGTTTATTTCCTTTCATATTGTAGTGTAGATTTACATTCATGCAAAGTAGAATAGTTCTAATTCTTGTTAATTAGCTCTCTTTTTAATTTAGCTTTCATTTTCCTTTCTTTTTTGCTTTCCTTTTGCAAGCTACATTTGTTAACCAAATGACAAATATGAGAGGCTAAACCCCTTTAATTTAGGGGTAATAAAGCTCTCTAATTTTGTAGCTTCAACTATTTGTTAATTCATGCTCTCCTTTTGTGCATAATGATGATCAATGAAGTGTTTTATTTGTAGTTATTGCTTTGAATTTGATAGCCTATATTGTTAACACCAAATAGGCTATGCTTAAACAATCACTAACACAAATGTCTCTTCATCAAAATATGATTATGGCATAAGAAAATGATTTTAAATTCAAATTTGATGGTCTATATTTCTAATCAATAGTTAATAGGCCATACTTAAAATAGATTTCACTTTCATTTTCTTTGTCAAGCTTCATGAAAGTTAGTAAGTGCTTTAAGGGATATGTTATAGTTTGATGACTTAGGTTGGCTAATCAATAGCACAAATATATCATACTTATGATAAGCACATCTATTAAAGCACTAATGACCATAAAAGAGAGATCATGGTTTCATATATGTTGAACTACATGATCTAGAGAGTGGATTTATTCTTTAAATAGTCATTTAACTCTTATATTTGCATCTCTTTTCATTTCGTTGGTTAGCTAATTTTCTAATTTTTTAGCTTAACTTTCACACAACTTTGGTATAATTTGGTTGAATAGAATTTTTAAAATCAATAATTTCCTGCGGATCGACCCGTATTCGCCACGTACTACAAGTGTAGGCCGTGCGCTTGCGGTTATTTTTATTTCGAAATTTTTCGACTATTTTCTAAACCGATAAAAAATAGTCAATTAATAAGTTTTTGGCGCCGTTGCCGGGGTGTTTTTTTTTATTTTAAATTTCTATTTTTCAAACTATTTTTGTTTGATTTTTGTGTGATTTTATTTTATGTGTGTTTTCATTTAAAAAGAAGAAAAAAATTGTGTGTTTGTTGTTTCGTTTTTGCTTGCATTTTCATTTGTATGTTTATGGTTGTTCTATTTCCATTTGCATTGCATTTCTATTAATAAAAAAATGGAACACTCAAAATTTCAAATATATATATATATATATATATATATATATATATATATATATATATTCCAATTTCCATCACATTTACATTTTCTATATTAGTTTTACAAGTTTCCTTTTCTTTTCTATTATAATTCAAAAGAAAAAAAAAACTATATTTTGCATTTTTCCATTCAACCCTCTGTTCTCTGTTTGCATGTAACTGCTCCTCACCCATTTACACTACAAACTATGCAGTGCCATCCTCCTTCTTGCCTTCACTGACCTGAACCTCTACATTGCACTCACTCTCTTCTCCTCCAACAATCTCATCCACTACAACATCAAAAACTGCTCCACACAGTTGATAACACTCCTCTACCAACTTCACTGATTATCCATGACATCAAAACTTGCATATCCATCAGTATTGCTTGTTGCACACCTATATATTCCCAGATCAACCACCTGATACGACATCTACTTCGGCAACTTCCAAATCCCGGTTGCGTCTCCACTACCATTTCTTCAAACTGTTGCTTGAACAACCATTCCCCAGTCTACACCTCTACTTCCAGCACACCAAAACGACAACTTCAATCAAACTACATACCACAACTTCATGACAACATCCTCCTTCAAACATCATCTGTCGCTCCTTCTTACTACTGCAACCCAGATCTCTACCACTGTCACGACCATACCATCCACTTCATATTTGCACACTTCAATACATCATTCACTTCTTCACTACTGCTTATACAAACCACAGCAAAGCTAAAACATCTTCTCCATCATGTTCACAAACCATCATCCTTCACCATTTCTCACTGCATAAACCATCACAAAACCTTCCACTTCAAATTCTACCATCATCATCATCCCGAGTCACTGCCAACATCACCCCAAAGCCAAACCACACTATCCACATACTACCACCACAACTTCATACAAGACTGCCACATCATTCATGCATCATCGACATCTTCTTCCTTCACCACTACTGCTCCATAATCCCAAAAGAACATTCAAGTCACCGCAACCAAAAGAACAGCCACATCATAGCCACCATACAACAACTTCCCACGGGCAATTGCTTATCATATCAGCAACCATCACCAGCTACAACAACTCCCTCTATCCTCATCCAGCCTCCAGCAATTAACCACACGTGCTTCTCCAATCACCGCCTGCAAGCAATCGTCCCCCAAACCCAATAGCGTGAACCCCTCAACCATAACCAGAGCAATTTCAGTACCACTCTTCGCTGTCAACCATTACGTGACGTCCCACAATCAATCGGAAGAATCACTGATTCGCCTAAGTTCGCAACCACCCAATCACCTGATCGAACAACTGCGACCACCATTTCAGCCTCGACCTTCCACATGTCAACGCCTGAAACGGCAGCGAACTAAAACCGCCACCTCAAATTTGCCTTTGACTAGAAAACCCACGACCTTCAAACGAATAACACGGCTGATACAGCCTGCCCTTCTCGACCCTCGAAAATCGACACAAAATACACCACAGAATAATATGTCGATGCTCGAGCGCAGGAAAAGACAGATTGTTAAGGGAAAAGAAAGAAGATAGAAGAAAGAAGGAACTAAACAATAAAAGAATCTCACAATCGCAGCGGAGCAAAATATAATACATAATATCAGATCTTTACACAAAATGAAAACTATATCTGTTTAATACAATATATCATTAGTGTATCACAAACACACAACAATTACCATCCTGATAATTTCAAACAATCACAGCAGCAGATATAAACAAATACGGTAATACGGCTCGGACTCTAGCTCCTCTCCTGTGACGACCGCCCATGACTCCCGCACGGAAACAAGGGAATGGTGCGCTGAAAGTGTGCCAGGCAGCCATGGGTGACCGTCAAGGGTAGAATAAACATCGCAGAATCTATTGTACAACTCACAGCGCATGGATAAAATACAATAGAGAAATATAATATAGTGAAGCTCCATAGAACAGAACATCATCATATAAGCATCATAGTAGTTTTATACAAGCCTCTGAAAATCAGTACAATCAAGCCTCACTACAAGCACTCAGAGTAACAACAAACAGGGAAATATCCAGTACATATTATAAAGAAAATAATACGCAAGCCTCCTGCTCGTCTTCGTCATCAGCATCGTCAATCACTAAGATCAGCACCTGTCACCTGTCACTTAGTCTGCCCATCCCAAACATGGATGAACAACCCAAGGTAATAAGAGGAGACATAAAACCTTGAGTCAGACAACAGTCTTAGTGAGCGGTAAATCAACTATCAAACATACCAAAAGAGCATAAAGGATAAAAGGAATAGGAACCCAACCATCCCACTCCACCTCTTTCTACAGTGATAGCCTCCAGACTCATACTAAAGAGAAGCAAGCATAGCAAAGCAGATAATTAAAGTAAAGCAATAATCACTCGAGTCAAGGTCGATGTTTTCCAAATACAAACCCCCAAGGCCCAAACCAAGATCAGATAAGCACCCAGAAAACACGGCTCTTGAGACGGAATAATGGTACAACCAAACATCCATGACTCTGGCTATCACTGTTAACCTTGCTTCGAAATTACCGTTAATTGAATGACCGACTCCTTCCTGAGCCATCTATCAAGGGCTAATGGTAACCCCGGTTCTAGACAAAACTCCGCACACTACCTGTGCCTAGGACTTATCTACTCTGCCCAGAGTACTCGACCACCTGCCTGTAGTCTTTTGGGCGTCCCCATGTACTCTTGCTTTAAGTTTGCTAGAACCTTCAATAACGATGAAATCCAAGCCTCCTAGTCATTCTCCTCGACCACTACTCTCATGCTAGCCCAAGCTACCTCTTGAGCAATCCATTATCAACCAACTCGAACTACCTTTCGAGTTATCAACATGCTTGGAGTAATCCTTCTTGATTATACCAAGGCTATATCACATCATACTTTGCTTCATCGCATCTTAGCAAAGTCCATCTCAACATCATGCTTCACCTCATCGCATCATGGCAAAGTCCATCATCGTCATCACGCTTTGCTTCCTCTAATCATAGCAAAGTCCTCGAATCCATCCATATGAGCTTCGTCATCCGCTTCATATGCCACAAGCAGCTTTCACCATTCAAGAGCCTTTTCACCTAGCTTTTGAATCATCTTCAACCATCTTGTTCCAAATCAACTACTAGCTAACTTGAAACAACCAAAATCAATCACACATCCAAACATTCAAGCATTCAAACAAGATCCAATAAGCAATATCAACTATAATAGCAATTTCGTAAATAAATGAGCATAAGTCTAACATGCATGAATCATAGGGTTTTTAGCATAGATTTAGCAAATATGAATCATGGGTTTTGTCTCTACAACTTGATAAATGAACTTGCATAAGTGAACATCTTCATAAGTGATGGATCTACATGCAGACTTAAGGAAAATGCGAGAAATCACTATCTTAAACACATAAACAAGCCACCGATCCAATATACTCCTTTGGGTCCGCGTGACAGATAACCACCACTCACCAAATCACCTAAACACCTCAATAACAATCAACTCCAGATCTGGACAGCAAAGATCTAAGCTTGATCCGGAAAAATCTCGCTTCAATCGATGAAATCTCTCTCGAACGAATGAAGATCTTCAACTTTGGCTCTTGGATCTTCGATCTTGATCTTCGATCTTGGATGGATGTTAGAACTAGATTGGAGTGGAGAAAAGAAGTGAAGAAATGTTGTAGTCGAGCTCTCAAAATGGCAGCACTTCGTCGCTTCAAAATCCGGTGCCAAAATAGTGAGATAGGCGCCTCTATTTATAGGCAGAATCGCCCCCTTAGGTCGCCCAGATCTTTACTCGTAGGCTCGCTATTAGGTCGTTGCCGACCTAAAAAGTCCCCGACCTAACCCCATTACGACCTAAGACCACAGAATGCATGCGACTTAACTAGGTCGTTTACGACCTATCAAACACGGTCGACCTATCACCAAGCCGACCTATCTATGTACAGGACCACACGAGATAAGCTTTATCTCGTCTACGACTTAATACTTGGACCAAGTCCTTACGACTCACCTTAACTCGTATACTACTTATAGTATGCACGACCTAACACATGCACACGACTTAACACAAATTCAGGGTCATACGACCTAACACAATACCGAGTCAACGACTCAACACGTCAGCCGACCTAACCAAACACAGGGTCACACGACTTAGCTTTAACACGGCGTAGCGACATAAGCCACTATACGACTCAACAGAGACACCGACCCATCTTACTGCCGACCTAACAGCTTAGCCCTAGTGCCGACCTAACACAATCAATACGCTAACCCCTAACTCGTTAAGTCGGTAAGTCATCCCAAACGACCTAAACTTAACTCGGCTTAGCCGACCTATCATTCATACGACCCAACTACACTTAAGCCATAACTCGTCTACGACTCTACTACACACCCTATCACCATAAGTCGTATACGACTTAAGCGTTAGGCCAAAATCCCACCGACCTAACTATCTAACGGCCTTACCTATAACTCGACATAGCCGACCTAAGCTATGCACTGAGTCGCCCAAACGACTTATCATCATGCCGACCTAACACTATACGACCTAAGCTATCACACGGCTTATCACCTTAGGCCGATAACCCTTAAGTCGGCAACCACCATAAACACCTTAAGTCGCTCCATCTCTTATCTCGGCTGACTACTCTAACTCGGTAACCCCTTAAGTCGTCACCCTATGAGTCGGTCACTATCTCAACTCGGTCTAACACTAAGTCGGCAACACCACTAACTTGCCTACCACCTTAAGTCGGTCCTCTATGAGTCGGCCAACACGAGCTATCCTTCACACGACCTAGGCACTAAGTCGGCTACAATCCTAAGTCGTTCAAACGACTCATCTACCACCCGACCTAAGCTCTGAACGACTCAACAACAATACTAACGACTTAATGCAACTATTTTATGATTTAATCGGCACGTAAAATACGGGTCGTTACATTCTCTCCCCTTTAGGAATTTCGCCCTCGAAATTCCAAACAAACAAGAGCAATCAAAATTATTCTGCATGCCTACCATCCATAGCAATCAACAAATCATGCATCCAATTACTACCCTAGCATGCAGAATTCTAAGACTTAGAACAAGCTACAAATTCGTGAGATGTCACGACACCTTAGGGCCATACCTCGAAGAGTTCAGGATGAGCTGCCTTCATCCTCTCTTCCTCCTCCCACGTACAGTCGTTAACATCATCACTCCATTGTACCTTGAGCAACGTAATCGTCTTCCTCCTAAGCTGTTTCGTGTCGGTTTCAACAACACGAAGCGGCTTACGAGGTCTCGTAACAACTGGATCAACCTCTAAATCTTCACAGCTATCAGCGGAAACCACTGTATACGAGTCGTGCACGTACTTCCGTAGATAAGATACATGAAAAACATTGTGCACACCCACCGTCTTTTCCGGTAACTCCAATCTATAAGCGAGCTTTCCAATTCGCTCGATGATCGGGAATGGTCCAACAAATCTCGGGGTCAACTTTCCTTTCTTCCCGAATCGAATAACATTCTTCAGAGGAGAAATCTTCACAAAAACCATATCACCTACGTCGAATTCCAAATCCTTTCGACGTTTATCGGCGTAACTTTTCTGGCGGTCTTGGGCTGCCTTCATTCGTTGCCGAATGATCTCTATACAGTCCGAAGTCTGACGAATCATCTCTGGCCCAAGCATCAGCTTTTCTCCTATTTCCAACCAACATGTCGGAGAGTTACACGGTCTTCCATACAGTGCCTCATATGGGGCCATACCAATACTTGACTGGTAATTGTTATTATACGCAAACTCCACCAAATAAAGATGATCTTCCCATGATCCTCCGGAATCTAAAACACATGCCCTCAAGAGATCTTCCAAAACTCGGTTGACTCTCTCAGTCTGACCATCTGTTTGGGGATGATAAGCTGTACTCAAACATAACTCGGTTCCCAAAACTTCCTGGAAGCTCTTCTAAAATCCACTAGTGAACAATGGGTCTCGATCGCTCACTATACTCTTCGGAATACCATGGAATCGAACTATCCACTTAACATACAACTCAGACAACTTCGATGCAGTCCTAGTTGATCGAACAGGAATGAATCTTGCACTCTTGGTCAAACGATCTACTATGACCCAAATTCCCTCATTTCCTGCTCTAGTTCTAGGTAATCCATCGACAAAATCCATCGATATTTGCTCCCACTTCCATGTAGGAACTTCTAATGGCTGAAGCAATCCACTTGGCTTCTTCTGTTCAGCTTTTACCAACTGACAGTTCATACATTTGGAAATAAAATTTCCAACATCCTTCTTCATACCTTCCCAGTAATAGGTTCTCTTCATATCCCGATACATCTTATTTCCACCTGGATGAATTGTCAACTTTGAGTGATGACTTTCCCTCAAAACTTCATCCCTCAATTCATCTATATCAGGAACAACCAATCGTCCTTGCTTGCGAAGCCAACCCTCTCGATCGACCTCGAATCCTTTATCCTTCTCTGGTTCTAATCCAGATTCCAAATCACGGATAATCTTGACAAGCTTATCGTCTTGCTTTTGACTCTCGCCAATCCTTTCCACAAGAGTAGGCCTTATCGATAAGTTTGCCAACATCTCAGGTTCCAATTCACATCTGGGCCTGAAATCAAATCCAGCTAAATACTCGAGACTCTTCCATTCCGAAAACATGGCTCCCAATCTTGCATGTCTTCGACTTAACGCATCTGCCACTGCGTTTCCTTTTCCCGGAGTATAGGCTATACCAAAATCATATGATGCCAAAAACTCTAGCCATCGTTGCTGCCGAAGATTCAAATCCTTTTAGGAGAAAAGATACTTCAACGACTTATGATCCGTAAACAACTCGAATCGAACTCCCAATAGATAATGTCTCCACATCTTCAGAGCAAAAACAATCGCCGCTAACTCCAAATCATGAGTCGGATAATTCCTTTCATGCGGCTTCAGTTGTCGACTTGCATACGCAACAACTCTATCCTTCTGCATCAGCACTGCTCCAAGTCCAGTACCACATGCATCGGTGTAAACCACCATCTCATCATTCCCACTTGGAATAGTCAAAACAGGAGCACTCGTCAGTCGCTCTTTCAGGATTCCAAAAGCTTGCTCACACTTAGCATCCCAACTGAACACTTGGTTCTTCTTCGTCAATCCTGTTAATGGTGCATCTATCTTGGAAAAGTCTTTGATAAACCGACGATAATATCCTGCTAATCCAAGAAAACTTCTCACATCAGATGCATTCTTAGGTCTAACCCAATCCTGGATAGCTGCCACCTTAGCGGGATCAACCGCTATTCCATTTCCAGAAATAACATGGCCTAAGAACCTCACTTCACTCTTCCAGAAGTGACACTCCGAAAACTTAGCCTTCAGCTGATGTTTTCGTAAGATTTCCAAAACAATACGCAAGTGCGTCTTGTGCTCTTCTTCAGTTCTGGAATAAATCATAATATCATCCACGAACACAAGTACGAACTTGTTCAACTGATCTCTGAATACTCTATTCATAAGACCCACAAAATATGCTGGTGCGTTAGTCAATCCAAACGGCATCACCAGCCACTCATAAAAACCGGATGGTGTCCTAAAAGCAGTCTTCGGCACACTATCCTTCACCACTCTCAACTGGTGAAATCCCGTTGCCAAATCCATCTTAGAAAACACCTTCGCCTCGTGAAGCTGATCAAACAAGTCATCTATTCTCGGCAATGGATACTTGTTCTTCTTCGTCACTTTATTCAGCTCACGATAATCGACACACAACCTCAACGATCCATCCGCTTTGGTTGCGAACACAACTGGTGCATCCCATTCGGACACACTACGCCGAATGAATCCTTTCTGCAAAAGGTCATCAACTTGCACCTTCAGCTCTTGTTGTTCTCTAGGAGCCATCCGTCTAAGAGGCATCACAATAGGTCTGGCTCCCTCAACTAGATCGATACGAAACTTGATCTCCCTATGCGGCGGTAACCCTTTGACTTCCTCAAAGACATCCTCAAATCCATTCGCGATTGGCACCGATGACAGTCCATCCCGTGGAACAACCAGCGAATACATGAAGCTCATGAAGACGCCTTCTTTATGCTTACATCGTATCACAACCTTTCGCCCCTCCACCTTCTCGACTGTCACCTCCAATCTCTCACAATCAACCTTTGTCGCATACTTCCTAAGCCAGTCCATACCCAAAATAATTCCGAACCCCGCAAAGTTCAGAACAAAACAATCACAAACAAAAGAGCAATCATGACTCGACACAACTAGACCACGGCATATCATACACAAACATGACGAACCCCCAACTGGATTAGTCACAACCAATGGCCTATCAACAATACCCGGTTCCAAACCTAACCGGCCTACCAAATCATCACAAACAAAAGAATGCGACGCTCCAGTATCAAACAACACTCTAACTGGAACACCACAAATAGAAAGAGTACCTTGTACCACCACACTCTTCCCCTTCTCTTCAGCAGTAGGAGCTTTCGAAGACGATGGAACAGCCCCCAAAGCATAAGCTTTCACAATCTACCTGTCTTTCCTTGGTTCTGGGCAATCCTTCTTGATGTGTCCCAGCTGATCACAGTTATAGCACTTTCCCGGCACCTTGGGATTCTTATAATCCCTGGAGAGATGACCCTTCTGCTGGCAGTTATAGCAAGTCACTTCGCCCTTCGGCTTCTTCTGGCCATTCTTTCCCTTCTGTTGTTGCTGTTTCCTCTTCTTGTTTCCACCCTGCTGTGGTTTAGACTCCTCCTTGGTCACAGCAACAACAGACCCTTCCTTAGGAAACAAACTCTCATGCCTAAGAGCTTTCTCCACAAGTTTCTCAAACGGATCGTCCAAATGATCCACCAACTGTCTCCCAAGATAACTATCCAAGCCGGTCACAAACTTCTCATTCTTCTGATAAGGAGATTCAATATACGACCGGGCATACTTGGACAAAGCCTCAAATCCAGAAACATACTCAAGAACTGGTCTTCTACCTTGCTTGAGTTCCACAAACTTCTTAAACAGAACAGATTTCTGAGCCGTAGAGATAAACTTAGCTTCAAATCTGACTTGGAATTGCTCCCAAGTAATCTCTTCCTTTGGAGTATCAATGGTGATAGAGTTCCACCAATCAGAAGCTCGTCCTTGAAGATGTCTCGATGCAAGCTTTCTCTTAGTTGCATCCTCAATTCCCAAATCACCAAAGATCCTTCTACAAGAATCTATCCATCTTTGGACTTCAATAGTCGATTTCGTTCCTAAGAAAACCTTCCCTCCAAGAGCAGTATAGTCCTTACACAACTTAGCAAAATCCACCGGTCTTGGAGCTTGAACTTGAACTCCAACATCTACCGCTGGCCCTGGAGTTGGCATTCTTCTCATGATAGAAGTCATCATGGCTTCAAACATAGCTCCATAATCAGCAACTTCCCCAGCAGCACGGCTTTCCCTGGCAGCTTGTCTCTCACTTCGACTCATCCTTAATATCTACAAAAAGGAATGATTAGAACACCTTGAGAAACAATTGCATAAGGAGTTCAAATCCTTTTAAGCTTCTATATTATATATAGTAATCATCCATCAAAATACAATTACGTCTCTCTTACGTAGTTACGTCAACGAGCGTTGGCTAAAATCGATTAACCAAGGCTCTAATACCAAATGTGACGACCGCCCATGACTCCCGCACGGAAACAAGGGAATGGTGTGCTGAAAGTGTGCCAGGCAGCCATGGGTGACCGTCAAGGGTAGAATAAACATCGCAGAATCTATCGTACAACTCACAGCGCATGGATAAAATACAATAGAGAAATATAATATAGTGAAGCTCCATAGAACAGAACATCATCATATAAGCATCATAGTAGTTTTATACAAGCCTCTGAAAATCAGTACAATCAAGCCTCACTACAAGCACTCAGAGCAACAACAAACAGCGGAAATATCCAGTACATATTATAAAGAAAATAATACGCAAGCCTCCTGCTCGTCTTCGTCATCAGCATCGTCAATCACTAAGATCAGCACCTGTCACCTGTCACTTTGTCTGCCCATCCCAAACATGGATGAACAGCCCAAGGTAATAAGAGGAGACATAAAACCTTGAGTCAGACAACAGTCTTAGTGAGCGGTAAATCAACTATCAAACATACCAAAAGAGCATAAAGGATAAAAGGAATAGGAACCCAACCATCCCACTCAACCTCTTTCTACAGTGATAGTCCCCAGACTCATACTAAGGAGAAGCAAGCATAGCAAAGCAGATAATTAAAGTAAAGCAATAATCACTCGAGTCAAGGTCGATGTTTTCCAAATACAAACCCCCAAGCCTAAACCAAGATCAGATAAGCACCCAGAAAACACCGCTCTTGAGACCGAATGATGGTACAACCAAACATCCATGACTCTGGCTATCACTGTTAACCTTGCTTCGAAATTACCGTTAATTGAATGACCGACTCCTTCCTGAGCCATCTATCAAGGGCTAATGGTAACCCCGGTTCTAGACAAAACTCCGCACACTACCTGTGCCTAGGACTTATCTACTCTGCCCAGAGTACTCGACCACCTGCCTGTAGTCTTTTGGGCGTCCCCATGTACTCTTGCTTTAAGTTTGCTAGAACCTTCAATAACGATGAAATCCAAGCCTCCTAGTCATCCTCCTCGACGACTACTCTCATGCTAGCCCAAGCTACCTCTTGAGCAATCCATTATCAACCAACTCGAACTACCTTTCGAGTTATCAACATGCTTGGAGTAATCCTTCTTGATTATACCAAGGCTATATCACATCATACTTTGCTTCATCGCATCTTAGCAAAGTCCATCTCAACATCATGCTTCACCTCATCGCATCATGGCAAAGTCCATCATCGTCATCACGCTTTGCTTCCTCTAATCATAGCAAAGTCCTCGAATCCATCCATATGAGCTTCGTCATCCGCTTCATATGCCACAAGCAGCTTTCACCATTCAAGAGCCTTTTCACCTAGCTTTTGAATCATCTTCAACCATCTTGTTCCAAATCAACTACTAGCTAACTTGAAACAACCAAAATCAATCACACATCCAAACATTCAAGCATTCAAACAAGATCCAATAAGCAATATCAACTATAATGGCAATTTCGTAAATAAATGAGCATAAGTCTAACATGCATGAATCATAGGGTTTTTAGCATAGATTTAGCAAATATGTATCATGGGTTTTGTCTCTACAACTTGATAAATGAACTTGCATAAGTGAACATCTTCATAAGTGATGGATCTACATGCAGACTTAAGGAAAATGCGAGAAATCACTATCTTAAACACATAAACAAGCCACCAATCCAATATACTCCTTTGGGTCCGCGTGAGAGATAACCACCACTCACCAAATCACCTAAACACCTCAATAACAATCAACTCTAGATCTGGACAGCAATGATCTAAGCTTGATCCGGAAAAATCTCGCTTCAATCGATGAAATCTCTCTCGAACGGATGAAGATCTTCAACTTTGGCTCTTGGATCTTCGATCTTGATCTTCGATCTTGGATGGATGTTAGAACTAGATTGGAGTGGAGAAAAGAAGTGAAGAAATGTTGTAGTCGAGCTCTCAAAATGGCAGCACTTCGTCGCTTCAATATCCGGTGCCAAAATAGTGAGATAGGCGCCTCTATTTATAGGCAGAATCGCCCCCTTAGGTCGCCCAGATCTTAACTCGTAGGCTCGCTATTAGGTCGTTGCCGACCTAAAAAGTCCCGACCTAACCCCATTACGACCTAAGACCACAGAATGCACGCGACTTAACTAGGTCGTTTACGACCTATCAAACAAGGCCGACCTATCACCTAGCCGACCTATCTATGTACAGGACCACACGAGATAAGCTTTATCTCGTCTACGACTTAACACTTGGACCAAGTCCTTACGACTCACCTTAACTCGTATACTACTTATAGTATGCATGACCTAACACATGCACACGACTTAACACAAATTCAGGGTCATACGACCTAACACAATACCGAGTCAACGACTCAACACGTCAGCCGACCTAACCAAACACAGGGTCACACGACTTAGCTTTAACACGGCGTAGCGACATAAGCCACTATACGACTCAACAGAGACACCGACCCATCTTACTTCCGACCTAACAGCTTAGCCCTAGTGCCGACCTAACACAATCAATACGCTAACCCCTAACTCGTTAAGTCGATAAGTCATCCCAAACGACCTAAACTTAACTCGGCTTAGCCGACCTATCATTCATACGACCCAACTACACTTAAGCCATAACTCGTCTACGACTCTACTACACACCCTATCACCATAAGTCGTATACGACTTAAGCCTTAGGCCAAAATCCCACCGACCTAACTATCTAACGGCCTTACCTATAACTCGACATAGCCTACCTAAGCTATGCACTGAGTCGCCCAAACGACTTATCATCATGCCGACCTAACACTATACGACCTAAGCTATCACTCGGCTTATCACCTTAGGCCGATAACCCTTAAGTCGGCAACCACCATAAACACCTTAAGTCGCTCCATCTCTTATCTCGGCTGACTACTCTAACTCGGTAACCCCTTAAGTCGTCACCCTATGAGTCGGCCACTATCTCAACTCGGTCTAACACTAAGTCGGCAACACCACTAACTTGCCTACCACCTTAAGTCGGTCCTCTATGAGTCGGCCAACACGAGCTATCCTTCACACGACCTAGGCACTAAGTCGGCTACAATCCTAAGTCGTTCAAACGACTCATCTACCACCCGACCTAAGCTCTGAACGACTCAACAACAATACTAACGACTTAATGCAACTATTTTACGATTTAATCGGCACGTAAAATACGGGTCGTTACATCTCCTGAGCTCCACAACATCCATTCCTGTAATCTATAATACTCAGTCTGACCTGAGCATTATAATAAAATAACACCCGAGTCAGTCTGGAATACCAGCGTGAGAGAAATCACTCATATTGATTATTCAAGTTTCAAAATCCTTTGAAATCAAAAGCATCTCGTAAGACCACACCACAAATAAACATGTCGGGTTTTTACCTTACGATAGCTAAAACATTTCTATCAAATCCTCTGATATAATAATAGGGTCTATTTACAAATACTTATTACCCCCTATCATGATGTAATATAGCAAACCCGATCCTGGTCTCTTCGAAACGAACAGCGCATTGGCCAATATTTATAGTCGGTGATTTAACTATCAATTACATCCACAACATCCATCGATCAATAAATAATTACCCATATTATTTATTATCCTCAAAAATATCTTTGCAAGATATATCAACCCTTTTGAAAACAGTTTCAATTCACACTCTGTCATGGAATGAATTTCCCAAATATTCATTTCCACTAAAAACAACCAAGTCTAAACATTTAGATTTTTAAAACAATTAAATCACTTTATTCTAAAATATATCTTTAAATATTTAAATTAAACTACTTAAACATTTTATTCAACATATATTTTAAAAATATTTAAAGCAAACTACTTTATAAAATGTAAGCTAATTTTAAGATAAAGGTTAAATTCAAGCTAAATTTTAAAAGAGGAGTTACAAAACTCTATACTAGTTTCTAATAAAACCTCAACCAAACTATCTTTAAAATAAATCCATTTTATAAAATATAAATATTAATAATATTGTTTCAAAACATAATACCAATTAACCCTTTAAAAATAATTACTACTATAACTAATTTGATAAATATTCACTTTTACAATTTTTACAACTTAAATAATAATTTCTTGAAACCATTCCTTTAAAACAACTTCAAAACTTCAAACTTTTACTCAAAATCTGCTTCAAAACGTACTTGGCTTTTCAGGGAAATACACTTCCATTTCAAAATAACCCAAAGAATCCTTCTATAAATCCTGCTTGATTTATCTCAATTCGAATTTACGTTTAAATTCCGTAAATTTCTCCCAGCACTTTAAAAATAAACCTTTTTTATTTTTAAACACATTTCCCATTTCCTGGCAAATCACTTTCAAAATATATGCTTAAAATATTTAGGATAAGGCTACCAGAAATTTCTTAAATGAAAATAATACTTAAGAAAATATAGAGGAGTTTCTAGGTAATTTAAAACAAAAATTACCCTTTAAAATAAAGTTATTAATCAAATATTTATATTATAATTTCCCTTTTAAAACTTAATACTACTTTACCTTTAAAATAATTAAATATCATAATTACTTAAATAAGTATTTACTTATACTTAAAAATAATTAAAAATAATATTATTTTTTCTAAAATATTCTAAAACACATTTTAACTACCAATTTATATTTTGAAAGCTTTTCTTTGAAACATACCAAATTTCCAAGAAAAATGCACTTTCCATCCTTTAAAGATAATCTCATCTTTACCTTTAAAAAAATTATATCTTTCTTATAGAATTTTCTATATTTCCAAATTTATCCACAGATAAATATTTTATTCCACTTTATTTGTAAAACCAATCTACAAATTCCCATTCCTCATCACAGTTTCAAAACTCTTGACAAATTTCAAATCAATTTCCTGAATTTAATTTCCTTAAATTCATTACTTAAAAACTCCTTTCATTTTCCTTTAATCCCAATTCATTTATTGATACTTTTAAAATACCAAATTATATTTATCCATCCATAACACAGCATAACAAAATTCCAAATCAATTTATCACAGGATATCAATGAGATATACCACAGATTATGAATATAATTTCTATTTGTAAGGAATCCAGTTGGATCCCTCAAACCTGTTTCCCTGCATCCACAGACGTTAGCACGACAAATAAAATATCGATCAAATTTGATAATAATTATCACATTCATCTAATCAACCAATCAATCATTTGAATATTTGCTATTTAAATTAAATGGTATCCAGATGTGAGTGAGATTAACCCACTTTGAGTTTCAACGAGCATTTTAAATTTTAAATTAAATCGAGCTCTTTCGATTTAATCTGAAATTTCACTTGCTCAAACAGACTCCAAATCTGCACTGCAACGTAGATCGCATCGCTGCGATTCCGGCCCCGCCAGTTTGGTCGAAATCTGACAAAGTTCGCTAAGTTACAAATTTACAAAGGATGAATAAAAATTATAAACAATTTTTTTTAAAAAAAATTACACAGAGAAGAACGTGGCCGCATGATTAGAAATTAAGGCCGATACCTTCTTCCTTCCCTCCATGGAATCACGTACGCGACCAAAACCCATCGACGCCTCCTTGATTCGAACCGCCGCACCACGTTTCGGTCCCAAGAGGATGATTAGAGGTCACAGCTACCTTCGCCTACTCGTGCGCCATCCCCACCTTTGGTTTCGATGCACTCGGTCAACCCACGCTCGTGAACGACGAGTTCAAACGACGACTCTTTGAAGCCAAAATCCTCCCTCCATCGTTGACGATAGCTCGAATCACCCGTTGGATCTGTAGATCTCTCCACGATCTACAACTTTCCTTTAGAAGGTTTTTGAAATTAAGGCATGGATCGAGAGATTACGAGGAAGAAACGAAAATGATCATCGACCATTGAACTGTTTTGTGGCGGCCGAAGAATATAGCTAGGGCTTTGGCTGTTAAACGTGTATATATATATACGTTTACTTATTAATTTAATATTAAATTCAATTTTAACGGGCATTTACAAACGAACTCCAAATCACACGTGCCGCCAGGCGTTCATAAGGTTTTACCCACATTCTGAACACAATGGAACATGTTTCGGAGGCTAATTTAATCATATGTGGAAGATAGCTATTTGAATCGAGTTTTAAATATTAAATTATCGATTTAAATTTCAACGCGTTTCTCACCTGTACGAGCAAATGGTAAATCCAAACGCTAAGAAAATTGAAATACGATAATAACTAACTATAACAGATCTAATGGAACTGGTTTCGTCGAATTCTGAGACTGTGTACCGAAAGGCTATTTTAACTCGTCGATTAATTCGAACGATTTTCAAAATCGTCGAAATCTTTAAAAAAATTCACTTTTAAAATTTCACTAACTCAATAATAAATCATATAGAATTTATAATCACATCAGAAACCATTCTGATTCATTTCGAATCAAAGCTGATTATTTGCATTATTATATTGTTAAATTCCATTATTAAATTAATATAAAATCCCAAATTTAATTTATCGACTTTTGATTCCATTCAAAGGTCAAATACTAAAATTCAAATCAAACTAGACTTAAAATAAATCTTATAAACTATTTTTATATCTATTTACACTTAGATTCACCAATTATCCCAATTCTACAAATTTAATTGTTATTATCCAATTTCAATTGAATTGCCATATTTGAAATTTTAACTAAATTTATTAATTTAACCAAAATCTTTTTATTCAAAGTCAAATTATAATTCACATTCAACACTTAAAATGAATTAAATGTTTAAATCTAATGACCAAAATTCTGGGTCGTTACAACGAACTCGAACAGAATTGGGACAAGAGGAGAGTTTTGCTTTGAATTGGAGAGTTTGATTTAGAAATTTATGTGAAAGTTGCGTTGGATATTTAATTGTCTGTGAAAGTTTCGTTCGAGTTTTGAATTGGAGGGTTGAATTTTTTTGGTTGATTTAAGTTTTGTTCGGGATTTAATTGGAGAGTGTTTTGATAACTTGAATTTGGATTGAGCCCCTAAAAAAAATAGGAAAGGTAAACGGGCTGAATTAAAATTTCTTCCTTTTTTGTTTGTTTTTGTTTCTTTTAGTTTCATTATAGTTTTTTTAGTTGTTTCTTCCTTCTTTTTAATTGTTTATTTTCCTTTTAAAACATTTTTTTATTTTCTCTTAAAAAGGAAAAAAACATTTGTTTTGGTTTTCCGTAGTTTTTCGAATTTGTTTAGTTTTTTTTCTTTGTTTTAAGTTTTCTTTTTGTCATTTAAAAAAAAAGTTATTATTTAGTGTTTTTGTTTTATTTGTTTTGTTTGATTTAATTTCTTCTTTGGTATATATAAAAAAATCAGCTGTATATATACCTTGTTTATATTTTCAGGTTGCCAAAGCAGATTGAAAGAGTCGTTTGCTTCACTTGGCTTACCAAAAATAATTGCTTCGCCTTGCTTGCCAAAAAAAATGCTAGCTTATTTATAATTTTCTTTTTATTTGCCTTGAATTGTATATATCTATTGTTTTTTGTCTTACATTGTTGTTTGCTTACATTTAAAAAAGAAAAAAAAGAAAAAACAAAATCAAAAAATCATTCATAGTTGCATTGTTAATTCACTTTTAATTTCTACTTTGCATTTCATCTTAAATTTGGATTAATAAAAACAGTTAGATATCAATAACACTTAATTGTATATTGACAATTTGTCTTCTTTGAACAATTTAATTTCTTGGTGTCTAGGTTACAGCAGAGTAATAACCATTTATAAATATTATAGTGATTCGTAAATATTATAGTGGTCGTTCCTCTGAAGGTACTTAAACCTTCGGTTGCATTACTACGGTGATTCGTGGTGCACCTATAACTCTTGCCCTTTACCTGGCTGAGAACTATCTTGTTTATCTGAGACAATGTGTGATTATATAATTTTGGGTTAACTTAGGATAAATAATTTGTAATTAGACCCTACATTCATTTAAGTTGCATTAGTTCATGCATATTTAAAAAATAATTCAAAATCCAAAACTAAAAAAATGTAAATATTTCTTAGCTTAGTTTTTTTGTCCTTTGAAAATTTTCAAATCAAAATTCCAAAAAAAAATTCTTAGTTTCTTTTAGAATATCAAAATTCCAAAAAAAAATTGAAAAAAAAACAAAAATCAATTTCCTTTTGAAAATAAGTTTTATTTGTAAATATTTTTTCCTTTAAAAAAAACCCAAAAATATTCTTGAAAATGTCCGAGTTTCCCCACTTATATGAATTTTATGATAATTGTGAAAATCAATATAATCCATATAATTTCACTCCAAATTCGTATGGATATTTTAACGACAACTATTATTTCAACAATTCGAATTTTGAACAACAAAGTTTTCAAAACAATGACCAACCCTCGACCCTTGAAAATAGCATTTCATCTTTACTTGAACTCTCTACAAAACAAAATCAGAGTATAAACGATTTGTGTAATTCATATTTGTGTAGTAACTCGAGTCAAGGATTTCAAAACTTGAATTCGATTCAAAATTCAAACGATTTCTATTATAACCCATGCCAATTCAATTTCGAACTCCAAAATGAATTTCAAACTCAAAATGAAAATGGAAACAACTTTTCAAATGAATTTGGCAATGGAAATAATCTTAACCACATCACAACTGAAAATTTGTGTTATCAATAAATCCAAATCGAAAATTCTCAAGTAAATAATTATAAGTTGGATTTTGTTGAACAAATGAACGAAATTTACGTTGATCACACAAATTTGTTGTTTGAAATATTTATGAAACAACGTGAAAAACAAAACCAAATCCCAACGTGTGATGATTCGAGTGATAATCCATCTTTTACCCAAATCGATGATTTTCAAATAACAACTTTTGAAATTGAAAACGAAAATCTTAACGAAGTTGTTGAAAAGACGGTAATTGAGTTGGATTTCAATTCTTTTGAGGGTGAGAAACTTGATTTAAAATTTAAATACAACAACTTTGAATTTTGAAATGGATATATGCGATGAAGTTATTGATAATCCAACGAAGGAAGATGAATTGAACGAACACGAGTTTTATGGACTTTTCGAAAATGAGTCATTAAATTCCGATGGGAAGATTTCTATCACCATTTCGACTTTGAAATCGATAATTTGGAAGAAGTTTTCAATGATAAACTTGAATTTCAATTTGGTGAAAATAAATGTGAATTTCAATCAATTATTTTATCAATCCCAAAAATCATTGAAAACAAATCAACTCGTTCAATTTAAAAAAAAAACAAAATTCGTTTTTCCAAATCGACAATCAACTTCGAAATCTTTTACGATTTGGTTTTTCGTGCTTAAGCCATGTCTCGCACATTTGACGAGGTAAATGAATCGGTCTTTAGAAGACCGTTTCATTTACTTCTTGACTGTATACTTTCTCATCTCATGCAAATAATCATCCTTTCATGTAAATATAGGATTTTTATTTTTATTTTTCTTCTTTCTCCTTCCACTTAGGTTGACTGTGGGGACACAGTCAAAATCAAGTGTGGAGGGAGTCTCATCATCTTTTTTATTTTCATAGTTTATTTTACATTTTCTTTTCAAAACTTCAAAAAAAAGAAAAAAAACAATTTTTTTTTATTTTTAAAGAAACACTTAGGATAAATATATGGTTTTGGTTTATTAAATTGAAATTTTTGAAAGTTTATTTATCTTAACAAAAATAAAAATGAAGTTTGATTACAAATAACAATGGTTTAACTATTATATAGGAAGATTCATACGTGTTAATTATGAAACACATACTAATTGAAAATCTTTGTTTTAAAAAGTGGTTGATTTAAAGTAAAGATATAACAATTTTTTTACTACTAAGTTAAATGGTGCTAAGATGATTTTGCAAAAGTCTCTCTCTCTTAAAAATAAAATAAAAAATAACATCCAAAGTATTCACTCTCATTTAAAAGTCCTCACGGTTATGTATGAGTGAATTACTTGGAGTCTTTGATTATGTGCTTTCGTACTCATTTAAAAGTCCTCACGGTTATGCATGTATGGAACACATGTAAAAAAAAAAGAACAGACTTAATAAAAACCACCTACGGTCGATAGGTGTATGCACGAAAGTGTGTGCACTCGCCATGCTCTGTACTTCTCTCACATAAGCCCGAAAGGCAGTGTATGGGTAGTATATCTAGCCTCAGTTTACCTGAGCTAGGTGTGTAATTTTTCTTGCAAATAATGAGAGAGCAAGCAATTGAAATCCTAGCACTATTTTTACTTATTTGATTTGATTTGTTATTGAAAAGAAATGAAAATACCACTTTGATAATCAACTAAGGATCCATTTCATAGTTACACTGTGTTATTAACCAAAACAATGAGTTAAACTATAGTCTATTTGTTATGATAAATTCGTTTTTATTGGAAATATTGATGAGTAAATTTACAAAATTTCAAGATAATGACCAGAACCTATATTTTATTTATTCGTGTCAATTTAAAAATAAATCCTTCATTTGTAAATACTTTCAAAAACTCACATTCATCTCTTTGTGAATAAATCTTGCATTTTGTAAATATTTTCATCCTGTATTTGGATTATGTGGGTAGTATCCGTTGAAAACCCTCACGAGATAACATTTGTCCTACTGGGGACACCCAGAGGTTTAACGGTTTGTTGCATACGCTCAATGCAATCGTGCTCGCTACGAAAATGGATTTATTTTAGTTTTTCTTTATTCGAGGATGAATAAAAGATAAGTGTGGGGGTATTTGATGCGTACGTAAATGTGCATATTTTTACCACCATATTTATTCTATTTTAATTAAATAAATGATCATATTGGGTATTTTAACTTGTTTTAACCAAAATCCATATTAATTTCAAATTGTCACATATCCATCTTCATATAGGGGCAAAACGGTCATTTGTGTGCATATATTTCTTTGAGAAAAATTAATTAGAAATTTCTATACTATTTTGTAGGAATTTGATTTCAGTTACAAGTTGTTTCATGAAGAAGATATGCATGCACATAAAGAACACAAAGTAATGAAGATGGGAATAATTCAAAGTGAAGATCATGGAGAACCCCACCTACCCACCACCTTAACGTACAAATTAGAGGCTAATGCACATGCTTATGGAATTAATGGCTTCATGTACACTTAAATGAGGATTATGACATGCTAATGATTACTTAGTGGTCACATTACCTCAAGGGCATTTTGGGCACTCTCCAAAAATATGCATTATGGTTTCATATATGTATATATACCCCTTATGTTTCATGTTACTCTCTTCTTACTTAGTCTCTCTTAGTTTAGTTTAGGCTCAAAATAAAACTCAAAGCCCTCCTTCTCTTTTCATGACCACTTAGCCATTTCTTTTATGAAATTTTTATGCAACTTTAATATATTTATCTTATCTTTTCTTGTTTATTTCCTTTCATATTGTAGTGTAGATTTACATTCATGCAAAGTAGAATAGTTCTAATTCTTGTTAATTATCTCTTTTTTTTACTTAGCTTTCATTTTCCTTTCTTTTTTGCTTTCATGTTGCAAGCTACATTTGTTAATCAAATGACAAATATGAGAGGCTAAACACCTTTAATTTAAGGGTAATGAAGCTCTCTAATTTTGTAGCTTCAACTATTTGTTAATTTATGCTCTCTTTTTGTGCTAAATGATGATCAATGAAGTGTTTTATTTGTTGTTATTGCTTTGAATTTGATAGCCTATATTGTTAACACCAAATATGCTATGCTTAAACAATCACTAGCACAAATGTCTCTTCATCAAAATATGATTATGGCATAAGAAAATGATTTTAAATTTAAATTTGATGGTCTATATTTCTAATCAACAGTTAATAGGCCATACTTAAAATAAATTTCACTTTCATTTTCTTTGTCAAGCTTCATGAAAGTTAGTAAGTGCTTTAAGGGATGTGTTATAGTTTGATGACTTATGTTGGCTAATCAATAGCACAAATATGCCATACTTATGATAAGCACATCAATTAAAGCACTAATGACCATAAAAGAGAGATCATGATTTCATATATGTTGAACTACATGATCTAGAGAGTGGATTTATTCTTTAAATTGCCATTTAACTCTTATATTTGCATCTCTTTTCTTTTAGTTAGTTAGCTAATCTTCTAATTCTCTAGCTTAACTTTCACTCGACTTTGGTATAATTTGATTGAATAGAATTTATAAAATCAACAATTTCCTACGGATCGACTCGTATTCGCCACATACTAAAAGTGTATGTCGTGCGCTTGCGGTTATTTTTATTTCGAAAATTTTCGACTATTTTCTAAACCGATAGAAAAATAGTTGATTAACATGAGGTAAGGGGTAGGCCGTCATTGAGTTAGCAGAGGGTCTATGTGAGGCCATCGGTACATTTTCTAGAGGTGTACTATGACAGATGGTACCCTAGTGGCTTGTCATTGTATGGAATCCATTCTCTAGTAAGTGCCTTTCAAGCTTGAGTTGTATACCTATTATGCTGAAATTAATTGATGTAAAAATTTCAGCTATTTTCAATATTTATTTTAAATCCAAGACATTATTATAACATCAGATTATTTCATACGAAATGGTTTGGTCATTATAAGTTAAAAATCCGTTCTTATTTATGTGTGGTATGGTCTTACGATATATCTTTATTTTGAAAGGTTTAATAAGAATAAAATTCAATTGAGGTTCAAAAATATCCACTTAATTAAATTGCACGGATTCAAATTAATGGCTTCCTTCATCTGGCATTTCTCGCTCATGGCGATTTCTTCTCCATGAAATCCCATTCTCTTCGCGTCGCCCTGTTTCATGTCCTCTTCTCCTTCTCGTTCCTATCCAGCACACCTCCCCGCTCCCTCATCGACACGTTCTGGGCGCCTATTTAAATCCATGTCAGCTGTTAGTGTCTCCCAACCTAGAATTCATTCGTTCTCTGATTTCCCTCCTCTTCGTGTTTCCAACCTAGCTTCCGCAGTCACTGATGCTCACCGTTCCTTATGTGATGGTATTCATGATGTGGCTGCTGGCTGTGTCCCATCTGGTGCTGAATCACTTTCACCTGGTTTGCTGCAATTTCCACCTCCTCCTGGGGCCAATGTGAGTTCGCTTGTGAACTTTTGCTGTGATTCAGGAAACCTTGTTTCGCCTGCTTTGAAGTGAGTGTGGTTTGGGTGGTCTGACTGGAAGTGTAGTGGGCTTGGTTGAGGCTACTGTATCAGAACATTGCACGCCAAATGTTTTTCTAAATGCAACTGGCGTTTTTGGCCCAATTAACGGTGAAGATTGTTCGGTTGCGTCCAAGGCTGGTTTGCCCATTATTGAGGATCGTCCTAGGTTTTCTGCATCTTCGCCAACTTGCCCAAAGTCTTGGTCTTCTTTATTCAATTCACTTCCTCGTAACGCTGGTGATTACATTCTAATTGATTTTGAAATTGTTGAAGAGAATGGAGTGAAGATCCCTCCTCCTAATGTTATCCAAGCTAGAGTTGATTTTTTGTCTAATTATTTGGCTGGTATCTTCCTAGAACCAAATCACCGTCTTCATGATCCGTCCTCAATTTTATGAAAGGTTTGGAAGCTGCATGATAATTTGCATGTGAAACTGATTAAATCCTTGTATTATCTCAAGTTTTTTTCCGCTGAGGATCGTCGGCTAGTTCTTAGTGTCGAGCCTTCTTTTATTGATGGAAGGCCCTTTATTATCACTCCTTGGTCTCCTACTGTGGCGAGTGCTCGTGAGCAAGTGCTATCCATCCCCATATGGGTGTACTTTTCGCAGATCCCCTCTGCGCTTCAACCTTTGCTTGGGTTGAATTGGTTAGCCTGCAACGTTGTAAAACTGAAATGCTTTGACTCTAATACGGTTGCCCGAGATAAATTGATGTATGCTAAGGCTCTTATCGAGATTTCCCCCTTCAAGCCTCTCCCTGTTACTATTCCTGTTCAGCTTGCTGTTGGGCATGTTGCGGAGGTCCATGTCCGCTATGGATGGGTTCCAGATATTTGTATCTCCTGTCAGTCTTTTGGCCACCTGGCCATCTCCTGCCTTCATTCCAAAACCTCCGCGGCTGCTCCTAAGATTCCTCTGCCTCGCCCCCCGCTCCAGAAATGGATTCCTAAGGTATCATCTTTTGCTTCTCAAATCCCACATCTCCCTATGTCTGATCTGGGTCCGCCTCCAACTGGAGATACGTCAGTCTCTCCTTCTGTTGCTGTGGTACCTTGTGTTGCCTCAGCTTCTCCTATTGTCGTTCCAGATTCTGCTAGGGTTGTTTGGGATGAGTCTGAGAGGTGTTGGTTTGACCGCATTTCTGATGTGAGATTTAGCCCGGTAAATGGTTCATTTTTCAGATTTGTTTCCGATGATCAAGAGGACCTTCGATGCCTTTACTAAAGACCGTCTGGTGATTCATTACTTCTTGATTTGGAAGGAATGTATGTGAGTAAAAATTCAGACATGCTAGCTGATCTATCTTGGGATCATCCTTTCATTTATTCTTCTTATGTTGTGGGTTACGACCATTGTCTTGCTTCCCGGTTCAAGCCCTTTGCTGGTCTTTGTGGGAATGTCCTTTGGTTTCTGATGATGATGGTGATTCTTCCTCTTCGGAGGAGTCCTAGGCTTGGTGATTTATATAGTTACTGTGGCATGTCTGCCACATACCTGTGCTGTATTTTCCCATTTTTCTTAGCAGTTTAGGTGCTTTTACCTTTCTCCCGTACTTCAACTTTATTACTTTCGTAATAAAAGTGGACGGCCCACTATAAAACCGGCTTGCTTTGCAAAAAAAAATAAAATTCAATTGAGGTTATTTCTCACTTTGGTTTACCAGACCGATCCAGGCGTTATTTTTTTATGAGAGAAGAAAATTATAGCATTTGAAAATGTGGATGTAATTTATATTTTTTTTATGAGGAGAATGTTTTGTATATTAAATTTGATTTTAGGGACATGTCCCTTATTTTCACTTTAATTTACTCGACCTTTAACCCATATCTATACGGGTTGGATGAAGTATTTGGTTACCCGACCCAACCCATGATTCGCCAGCCTAAGTCTTAGGGAGGAAAAAAAGTTGCAATTTTTCACTGTCCCAGCTCTTTGTTTCTCCGTGTTTTCCAATTCCAAATTAGGTCTTCTCAAAATCTGCGTCCAATTTCACAATCTCTCCTCAAATAAAAATTAAACATTCTCTCTCATACTTGCCCAATCCCAAATCAGTGAAGCTCCGCATCCTTTCCCTCTTTCCATTAGTATCATCGATCACGGCAAACTTCCTCCCAAAAGATGATGCGCCAGGATCACAACAAATTGCATCCTATCAAGTGGCGCCTCCACCAGACTCGCATCATTAGAGTTGACGTTGCGATTTTTAAAAAAAAATCTACATTCATCGATTCAATTTCAAGTAAGTACCAAGCTCTTTTTGCTTCAATTTATTCATTATCTATTCTCGTGCCATTGCAAGTGAGTTGGAATAATTTGCATGAAAGTCATTTAGATGTTACTTCTAGATCTAAAAACACTTGGTATTTGTTTCGTTGCTGTTGGGGTCTTGATTTGGAATTAGAATTCTGGCTTATTTTTGAAATTATTTTGATGTATTTGGTTATTTTAGTAAATTATATTTGGTTATTGTCAACAAAATATCAAGTGTAGCTCGGAGTAGGGGATTTGGAGTTTAATTGTCTACCGATTCTCATATTAAATCGAACAACACCTGCAGCACATAATATAAATTCATACAATTTTTTCCAAAAAAACAATAGAATGATGCATGCATATTTTGATTATGATATATATATTTTTTTTCATGTGTTTTGTCATCTGCAGGTACAGCAGGAGGGTACCCTTTTCCTTTATTTGTGACTATGTGAACGAAGACTGGTCCAGGAGCAGGTAGTCCAGGCATCAACCCTGCTACATAAACTACAGCAAAATGATTTTCTTTAATTTTATTTCTTAAAAGTCTAAGACGAACAGCCTTCTATATGTATAGTTTATGAGAAGCAAGAGCTAACGCATTTTTATTATATAACATCACTGTTTACAATATAGCAGAATTTTATTAAATACGCTATGCACTAAAAGGGTCTTCAGAAATTCTCCGCAAGGAACCTTGCCCCTTGCAGCCATCGCCCCCCAGCGGGCAGCGGGCTGCTTCCAGAGGGCTGCGAGCTATGGCCAGAGGGCTGCGTCCGGCAGCCAGCAGGCTGCGTCCGGCAGCCAGAGGGCTGCGAGCTGCAGCCTGTTGGCAGCGGCCAGCAGTAAGGAACATTTCTGGGACAGATTTTGTGGTGTGTCTTGCTGCACTGCAGAATGTAAACCCATGCTTCACTCCCGTTTTCTGTAGCAGCAGCTTTTCCCTTGTCCAGCGCAGAACAACTTTTGTCTTTTCTTTTCTTGGCCTTGCTCGAATCCGCAGCTTTACATGAAGCTGCAGCGCCCGTATCTTCACTCTACGCCTTAGCTGCCACTGCCACGGGCGGTGAGTTTGAATCCTAAGTTTGGTCGCAGTTTTTGATAGCATGATGAAGACGGCTATTGCCAATATACTAAATCCAATAAACCAGGGACGTTGGTTCTGCATTGTCAGTAGAGGGATCTTGAGAAGTATGGGTTTGCTTTGAAGTTTTATGTTGAGTTTTATAGTAGCGCCAGTAATATCAATTATAAGTATATAATAATTGTTGTAAAATAACTAATGAATAACCATATAAATAATGATCTGTTTAAAAAATAAAGTAATAAGTATGTTTGAAGTAATAAATAAATAAATCACAAGTACCAGGTAATATACATTGCATAAAATATTTAAAAACAAGCAACAAGCAATAGCAATGTAGAAAAACAAATAATGTACTTTGTATATAATATATCACAATCAGAATAGATAAACGAAAATATTTTATCCCTCACATATTATACAAACACATACATTGTACATACATAGGTGTTATTTTACATAAATCAGAAACAGTTTAGATAAATAAAAATATTTTATACGTTGATATTGCACAAAACACATACATTGTATAACACAAACACCAAGAATACATTGTATAATCTGTTGTAAATTTTCAAATTGCTTTGGGTTTGGGTTTCTTGTTTTAGAAGAGTAGAAGAAAAGAAAGAAGAAGAAAAGAAAGTAAGGTCCCACATTGTAGAAAAGAGAAGACTATACTTGTATAAGTATAGCTCTCTCAAGTGAATGATGGGGCCTTGGGGCTCTCACATGTTTGCTTTGTTGTGAGGAGAGAAGTCATGCAACACCACACGCGCGCCGCCGCCGTCCGACCGAACCGGGTACGGGTTTCGGGTCCGAAAATATTTTTGGATCGTATGTAAACAGTAATGGGCCAGATTTCAGCCCGCTAAGGACCCAAAACCGAAATTCAGAATTTGATTTGATGGCGGGAATTTGTAACGTTGCAAATGAAAGGACGCGACGTTTGAATTGAATCCGTTCGTAACAATTACGAACCGTTGCAAACGATCGCGACGCTTCGCGAATGGGCACCTCTTCAACACTATAAATAGCGACGACCAGAATCTGTTTCAATGAAGTTTTTCTACAACGCTCTTCTTCTTCCTCTTGCACGAATCTGCGACGCCAAGGAAGTGTTGCAAATCGATGCACTTCCATTGTGATATCCCGGAATTTCGAGCAATATCAATTTAATAATCTATATATAAAAATATTAAATTGATTTGATATATCTTTGTTAATAAGTTATGAATTGATTTAAAAAATTTCTTTTAAATAAATATTTAACTGATAAATTATCTTTTAAAAGCTAATTAAAATATTTTCTATTTATAAATATATATAGCTGTATATATTGTAAATAGATAATCTTTGTTTTAAATTTATTAAATAAAGACAAGTTTTCTAAATCTAATCTTTTTGGTAATTTGGAATTTTATTTAATTTAATATTAAATAAAATAACTATATGGCTTAAATTACTCAAGATAAGTTTAATTTGTTTAAAAGAAATTCTGTTTTAAGTTTAAATTTATTCTATGGGGTGTTTTGTTCTTTTTATTATATGGTTGATAAATGAGAAGTTTATTAATATAGAGATAAAATCTTTTGTAAATTATTTTCATGTAATAATGGGTTATATTTAAACAATACAAAGTAAAATATCTTTAGAAATGAGTTATAGTTAGACAATATTAATTTTTTGTAATATCTTTACAATGGATTTTTAATAAATAGAATTTGTTATTTTAAACTTATGTCTATACATATACACATGCTTTGGTAAACTACGATTTAAAATATAAAATGAATCTTATAAAAATTTACATAGGTTTGAAGTAATTTTAAATAAAGTAAGTATTTAATAATATAAGTTTTAAAAGAAAGTAAAGGAAAGATTTTTAAAATTGTGTTAAGTACAAAATTGTGTTTATACTTGTGTAAAAACTTTATAAACAAATAGCTAATGACTAGGCAAAACATATAAAGTTAACTAAAATATACTTATACAACAAAATGGAGGTATGCTAGACTTTGTATAGTTGTAGTTTTAAATAAAGTATGTTGTTAAGCAAGTGGTTATACTAGAGTTAAATATAGACTAGGCAAAATGAAATGTATTGTAACCTGTAAGTAGCTTTAGCGAAGCAAGTGAAACAACAAATGATATTTATAACTTGGAAGAAAAAGTATGCAGGCATGAAAAATTCATTTCAATGCGTATGAATAGAAATAGAGTATGTATGCTTAGCATCTAAGTTAAAATAAAATAAAATAAATAAGTAAACAAGAAGCAATCAATGCAAATATCTTTGGTACAACATTATCTTATCAACCTTTGAAATAGCCAGGTAAGTCAATGTATATGCCTGACAAAAATAAACAAAGGAAAGAAAGTATCTCAATATATAAACCAGATAAGTATGAACATAGAAGAAGCAAACAGACTAGCTAAAGAAAGTAGAAATTTACAAGATAAGATAAGTAAGTGAATAAAATATATATGTACATAAGGTACATTAGCATTTAATGCTTGCCATCTTAGCACAAAACATAGCCTGTTCAAATATGTTTGCAGCCCCCAAAGCAAAATAAAATCTCTGAATTTGGGTGTACTTGAACATTAAATAATTTTCTTTACATGCTTATTTATCAACTTGCCTTATTTCATTTCGTATGCAAAAGACTTTGCATTTCCAGTTTCTAAAGTCTTAAACAAATACAAACTTAAGAAAAGAAAGAATAGAAGAATATACAAACCTGAAAACAACTAGAAAGCCAAACACTTCAGTTTCAAGATTTCCAGCATTCATGTTCAAGTTCAAAGCCATTTCAAAGTTTCTGGGATCAACAACAACATGCAAAGTTTTCAAATACCAGTTTTGAAGCATTTCTGTTTTCAAACAAAAAAAAAAGAACAAGCTTTCTGTTTTAAATGACAGGTGAGCAAACTTTCAAACTAAAACTTAATACTTTGAGAAATTTTTGTGATGATGTTTGTTTATATGTATGTGTATGTGCAATGCTTGTGACTTTATGTAAGTGTGCATATCTGTGGTTTTAAACATCTCAGATCTTAGTTTTCAAGCCTCTGTTTTAAACTGTTAACATGAGACCTCTTTGTTTTGATGTATATGACTTATGTTTTAAGAAAACTTGTGATGTATGTTTGAAATGTGTTGGTAGAATGGTTTTTAAAAACCTGGAACATGTGAGTAACTTCACTTTTTAAAAAAAATTTAAGGTAAAATTTGTTGCTGCTAGTATGTTAAAGTGAATGAGTATCTACAGAAGGATATAGGTGAAAGTCAGGTGTGAATATAATTGTGTGTATGCTGTGTATATATGTTGTGCTCTGTTTATTTACAAGTGAGTGACTTATTTCTTAAAAATTTAGAGTATAGATTTGTTGTTATATCCTAACTAAAGATTTAAACATGTAGTCAAGTTAAAAACAGTTTGAAATATCTCTGGAAAAGCACAGTACTGAGAAACATCATCATATATACAAAAATTCGAATGTTTTAATTCTCGAATTCAAAAATATAATATGAAATCTTATATCTTGACTTGAATTTTAAGGTAAGAATTGGAATTTTTAGATAGGGATTGGGAGTGTAGTTCTGGGTTGATGGAAAAGTGGGTTTTTGTCGATCTCTGATGATCCATGGATTTGTGGTGGATGGGATCTTGGACGAAGGTGCAAGAGGGAAGGGTGGTCGCAGGAAAAATATGTGCATGGTGGGTCGATGATCGTGGTGGAGGCGGTGAGCAATTTTTGCTTGAAAACCTAGTTTGAAGAAGTCGAAGTTTTGGGTCCCGTTCGTCGCCACAAAGCGATCGAGTGTAGCGGGATTACGTGAGGAGGTAGCTGGGTCGTAGTCGCGTTCATTGCCGGAGCAGATGATCGTCAGGTGGTCGGAGTTGGGAGATGGCGGCGTTGACAGGTATGGGTATGGTGGCGACTTCTGTTTCCAGGTTTGGGTTTTAGTTCTCGAATTTGATTTTAGGGATCGTAGCACGATCTGAAGATCATGGAGTGTTGCTGGAGTATAGGTCGACGTGGGGGAATCGCCGATGATGGCCAGTGGTGACCGGCATCATCGTGCATGTGCACGGTGTACGGTGAAATCCTGGGGAAGAGGATTTTGTGTTTGTGCCAGTTGATAAGGTTTTTGTCTTGAGTACTTTGTATAAGTTTGGCTTATTCCAGGTTTTATCCTGATAGGGTTCTATTTTGTTTAACTTAAACAGAGAATTAAAAGTTGAAAAACCAAATTTAAACAAAGTTTAAAAATAAATTTAAGTTGGTTTCAAATTAAATTTGGTATCTAGGTTCTAATTAAAATAAAGTTAAAAAAAAAATGGAATGTTTAACAACATTAATTGTTAAGTTATATATGGTAAAAGTGATTTGAATAATAAGTGGTATTTGGTTTTGAAACTCTTGTAAGTTCCTTTTATAAAATATAAGTGTGTCTTAACATGTGATTTAAAAGGGTTTTAAATTGTTCTTTAAAACTTTATTAAAGTGAAAATTGTACCCATTTTAAATCTTAAATTTAAAATGAATTTTAAAGGTAAATTTAAATTCAAATTGTTTTTAAAATACTTTGTTAATGATAATCTAATCATTTATAAGATTAAGGTTTATCTTAAAATTAATTAGGACTTAATGATTTATAATACATTTAATTATTAAGGTAATTAAGATAGGAAATTGATTACTTTAATTAATTTATGATTAGAAATAATTAATTAAGTGATTAAGGGTTTAATTTGATAAATTAAAGGTTTAAGCAAATTAATTTAGATTAATTAATTTGTAATTAGGAAATCATTAATTAGATAAAATTAGATTAATGATTCAGAGTTAATTAATCAAGTAATTAAAGATTATTTAAGTTACAGTTAAAACTTAAATTAATTTAATAATTTTGAGATTAATTAATGGGTTATTAAAGATTAATTAATTTGTAATTAATAATGATTAATTTTAGTTTTATCACTTAAGAAAAATAATTAAAGAAATTGTTAATAGTAAATGAAGGACATTAACTAGGATAAATTAATAATTAGTTAATGTGATTTATTTTTAATAATCATTTAGGTTAACTAATTTAAATAATAAATTGATTGTAATAAATATAATTACTTAAACAAAGCAATAAGGAATTAATTACTTATTGTAATTAATTAAGTTAATATGAATTGTTTAAGTTAATTAATTAAGTTTAATTAATTTAAATAACAAATTGATGATGTGATAAATGTAATTACTTAGGGAAGTAATTAATGATAATTACTGGATGAAATTATCAAGGGTAATTTAATAGTGAAGTAATTTGAGTATAATTACTTTATATAATTAATCAAGGGATTAGTTAGAGAAATTAATTAAGGGGTAATTAATTTATTTGATGGAGTAATTAAGGGTAGTTAATTACTAAATGGGGTTAATCAAGGCTGATTAACAATTTGGTTAAATTGAAGATTAATTACTTAAATTAGAGATCATTAATTACTATGATTAATGATGTGTTTTAGAATAGATTCATTTGGAATAATTAATAAATGAATTGTTTTATTAATGTAATAATGTAATTAATTTCAGTTAATTAATAAATGAAGAAATTAAAGATTAATTACTGTAATGGGTTAAGAATAATTATTTTGTAAGAATAATTAAAGCTAATTACCGGAATGTGATTAAAGATAATTAATCAAGGATGATTAATTAAATTGAATAATTGGATGATGATTTATTAATTGCTTGATAATTGATTAATACTGATATAAGTAAGTTTAAATGGTGAAGTAATTAATTTAATTTACTTTAAATTAATTAGAGATGCAGGTAATTAATTTAATTCATTTTAAATTAATTATACCTGATGTGATTGCTTATAATATTGATTGCTTCGAATGGTTTGATATCTCAGATATGAGATTAGTGATGCCATGGATTCTTTGGTTGCATTATGATGATAATATGGATTATCTGTTGTGGTGATAATATGAATTTTTTTTTTTTTTTGGCATAGCCAGCGGGGTTAACTGGACCCCTACCAGTTTTATTGCAAAGAACAATAAAAAAGTACATTAGAAAGAGATAAATAAAAAAAAACAGGAAAATACAATGAAAATGCTAGGATGAGAAGCAAATCAAGTCCAGGCATCAATCAGGGTTTGATGAAAAACACTTGCACTGTTTTGCAGTTGCCAATTCGTTCTGTTTCTTACTTCAACCCAAACAAGATCATCAGTTCTTTTAACTTTATCAAAGATTATGGCATTTCTCTCCCTCCAAATAACAGACATACACACTTTCAAGCAAACTGCTAGTACTCTGCCCTGCACATTTCTCCACTTTGTTGCTTTATAGATTAAACTCCATTGAATTCTTGATGTTGAACAAGTAAAATTAAAACCAGTTATGATGCTTATCTTATCCATCAAGTATTGAAGGGCAGGACAAGCAAAAAACAGATGCTCAGTAGTTTCAACATCTTGATTACAGAAAATACACTCAGCATAGCATGTCATACCATAACTATTCAACAAACATCTGGTAACTAAAGCTTGATTGATGACTTTCCACATCATTAAATTGTCCTTAGGGCAAGAATCAGCTGACCAAAGAACAGCTATCCATTTGGAAGCAGGCAGAGACACACTGGAACTAACATAAGTGTAAACTGCCGCAACAGTATGAATCTTGTTAAGCCAAGTAACAGTATCATCCTGGTTTGTACTAAATGTTTTTTGCTGAATTTCTCTCCACAGTTGCCTAATCACCTGATTACTGTTGTATGGCAACTGAATTTGATTATAATGCAGAAAATCCTTCACTTTAGCATGATAGTGGATAGCAGATTGTATCATTTGATATTGATCACAAATGTTGGAAAGAATTTGACCATTACTTATCCATGGATCATGCCAAAAGCTAACAACATTGCTAGCATTGATGGGATACTGTATCATGGGTAGGAAAACAACTCTCAGATTTAATAAACTTCTCCATGTCCAACTGCATACTTGAGGAATATCCATGCTCCAGAAGTACTTGTTCTTTATATTGTATTGCCATGACCAGTCAACCCATAAGCTACACCTTTTGTTGATAAGTGCATTAAAATGTTTACTCATAGCAGCTATGTTCCATATCCTAACATCAAAGACACCAAGCCCTCCCAATCTTAGGGGTGTCTCAATTTTAGTAAAGGAACAAGGCACTAATTTTCTGTTATGTATACTGCCAGTCCAAAAATATCTGATCATGGCAGACCTAAGCATATGCAATAGTTTCTTTGGAAGGATTAGGGTACGAGCCCAGTAAACAATGGAGGAAAAGACAACAGATTTTATTAAAACAAGCCTTCCACTTTGAGACAAATGCCTATTATTCCAAGCAGACATCACCGAAGAAATTTTGAAGTAAAGAGGTAAACAGTCAGCTTTTGATATCCTTTTGGAAATTAAAGGAAGGCCAAGGTACTTCATGTCATTTACCATACAAGATAATCCAGAATGTTGTTGCAGTGCAGTAGCTTGCAAATCACTAACTCCAGTAACAAGCAGAGACGATTTGAATTGGTTAATGGTGAGCCCAGTCATACAGTGGAAGGCCTGCAATGCTGTCTTAATTCCATCCAAGGAGGATGTCTCTGGTTTGGTAAATACCATGACGTCATCTGCAAACATTATAGAAGTAATTTGTTGAAGAGAACACTTAGGGTGATACTTGATAGTCTTTTGATTATAGCTGGCCTGCAAAATAACAGTTAACACCTCCATGACCATCAGAAATAAATATGATGAAATTGGATCTCCTTGACGAATTCCTTTACTACCTCTGAAGTATCCAACTGGTCTGCCATTTAAAACAATGGAGAATGAGGGAGTAGAAATGCACACATAAATCCATGACACAAAAGTTTTAGGAAATCCCATCACTGCCATTATTCTAACTATAGAATCCCAATGAATGGTGTCATAGGCTTTAGAGATGTCTATTTTAATTGCAGCAGCAGGGGTGTTATTACTTCTACCATAGCCTTTAAGTAATTCCTGAGCAAGGAGAACATTGTCAATTATGTCTCTTGAAGGCAAAAATGCAGATTGATTCATGGATATAACAGTGGGCAAGACTTTGACTAAGCGTGAAGCTAGAATTTTAGAGATACACTTGTAGAGGACATTACAGCAAGAAATGGGCCTGAAGGAAGTGACACATGTCGGAGGGGACACTTTGGGAATGAGAGCAATGTTAGTGCAATTCACTTCCCCTAGCATTTTACATTTGTTGAAAAAGTTGTGGATAGCTTGACAAAAATCACCACCAATCAAACTCCAAGTGGTGATAAAAAAATTAACATTCAGGCCATCAGGTCCCGAACAAGATAACTTATTCATGGAGAAGAGGGTAGCTTTAATTTCTTCATTAGTTACAGGCATAATTAGAGAAGAAGCTTCTTGTGGTGAAATGCTAGGAAGATCAAGAGAAGAAATTTTATCCAAATCAGGGAAGAAACCATTTGTACTACCATACAAGTTGGTGAAGTGTTGGATAAAAGCATGATCAACAGTGTCTGGAGTAGAAAATAGGGTTCCCTGTTCATTAGTGATTCTAAAAATATTTTCTCGAGCTTGCTTAACCTTAAGAGATTCATGAAAGTACTTAGTATTCTTGTCCCCTTCATCAAGCCATCTTTTATGCAACTGCTGCATCTTCATACTTGCTTCCAGGGTTAGGGCAATTTTAAGTTCCTTGTGCAGATTCCTCTCCTCATCAGAAGCTTGTATATTAAGTGGATGTTCCATCATGAAGTCTTGTTTTATTTTCAGTTGTTCCTTTAATGCTGTAGAGAGAAGGGTTCCAGTACCAAAGGTAGTTGATGCCCATGTCCTGATAGCAATCTTGATGTGTTTTAATTTCCTGCAAAACTTATACATTGGGTTACCATAACATGTAAAATCAGAAATAGCTTGATTAATGATATTAAGAAATTGGTCATGCTTAGACCAAGCATTAAAAAATTTGAAACTTGACTTTTCTCTTCTAATATGGGTCCCCAGAGTTAAAATTTGTGGAGAGTGGTCTGACATAATAGGTTGAGGAAGGTAGATAGAAAGTGAAGGCCATTGGTTGAGAGCTTGGTAATTACAAAAGGCATGATCAATTGTAGTGAAAGTACGCACACCACTTCTACTACAGTTATTCCAAGAATACTTGGTTCCAGTTTTATTCACTAAAGTCAACTCAGAATCATAAACAGATTGATTAAGTGGTTCAATGTCTCTGAGGTTGAGAGGTGTGCCACCAAATTTATCATCAATGCCAAAGCAGCAGTTGAAGTCACCTAGGACAATCCAGGGATGAGAAGATTGTCTTAAGGGGGGTAATGCATTGAGTAAGGCATTTCTTGAATTTACACTGTTATCAGCATAAACAAAAGTGAGATAGAAAGTGGATTGGTTTTGGGAGACATGAACATGAAAGTGAATAAATTGCCTAGTTGACAGAATAGGTGTCAGGGTCAAGAAAGAAGAATCATAGATGACTAGAATTCTACCATAAGAAGCAGATTCAAGATTGTGGTGGAAGGACCATTGGGGATTAATGTAAGAGGAGGCTTTTTGTGATAGGGAATGGTTAAGCTTGGTTTCAAGAAGTCCAAAAAGACAAATATTAAACTCAGAGATTATGCATTTGACTTGATCAAGTTTCAAATTACTATGGGCCCCTCTTATGTTCCATGATGCTATTTTCTTATTCATAAAAAAAATTTTGAGAGTGAGGAGTTATGCCTTCTCTGTGCAGACAGAGATCTAGTTTCAATTATCCTTCTTGATTTGCCAGGAGGGGAGGAAGGATGAGAGTTAGTGATGCAGCGCAAACTATGGAATCGACAACTTCAAATGATTCAATAATTTTAAGTCGTTGGGAGAAGGCCACAATCTTAAGTCATTCAGGAATTTTTAGTCGTTTCCGACTCAACAGAAGAGGGTCACGACCTAAGTTGTTACGAGTTAAAGAAGCAACTATGAGTCGTCCACGACCTAACATGAGTCGTCCACGACTTAACACGGCGAGTAAAGGGAGGCTACGACCTAACAGGTCCGAGATAAAGAAGCTGCGACTTATTTCCAATGGTTTGCGACCTAACGGAGTGATCTTAAGTCATTTGCGACTTAACGAGAAGGATGCAAAGGAGTTACGATTTAATAAGAGTTTGAGGTGTTCGAGTTTGATGAGTCGTACACGACACAACGACTCATCCATAAGTCGTCTGCGACTTAACAAGGAACCAGAGAGGGAAGTGGCATTAAGTTTACGACCTAAGGAGTCTACGAGTTACGACCTAAAGGAAACCCGACTCATCAACTTACGAGATAACAAGGTAGTGCCATATTATGATAAGTCGTTGCCGCGACCTAACAGGAACAAGCTACGACCTATCATTATACGACCTAATGAAGGAACGGAGTTAGACCACATAGAGATGAGTCGTCCAGGAATGAGTCGCTCGGAGATGAGTCGTTCGAAGATAAAGGCCTTCCATAAGTCGCTGCCGAGTTAAGCTGAGTCGTAGGTCGCGAGTCAGTGCTATGTCGTGAGTCGTGTAACCTGTGTTGTTATGATGTGTCGTATTGTGTTGTAATTTGATGAGTCGTATGTCTCATGAGTCGCAAGTCGTAAAGTTGTAATATGTTTGTAAATATGTTGAGTCGGTAATGTATATGACTCGGTCGTGTTGAGTCGTATATGTTATGTTGTATGTTGAGTCGTTTGTTATCTTTGAGTCGTGTAGATTGTGTTGCGATGTTAAGTCGGCAACGACTTATGATGAGTCGGAGCCTATGAGTCGGCAACGAGTTAAAGGGGCCGTTGTGTCAAGCTATAAATAGAGGGTGTGTTGTATATTTTGTGGTGGTTGATTTTGAATAAAATTTCTCTTTTGTTAGCTTTGTGCTTTCATACCAATTGGTAGTTGAGTGTAATCTCCTATCTCCACTTACGTCATTCGAGTGCGCTCGAATCCACGTTTGTTGAAGCCGATTCACGGAATCTAGTGCGCTAGATCAACGTGCGAAGAATCGTAGATCTTTGAACACGGTATAGTGCGCTATCAACGTGTTTGAGATAGCTAGAGTTCGGTATCTTTGGATCAACGAACTTGGGCATTTTGGTATCTTCAACTCACCGATTGCTACATTTCATCGATTGAAGTTTTATTTCGAATTATCCGCTGCGTCAGTTTGGTATCAGAGCCATACTTAGCCAATCATAGCTAAGTTTGATTCTTGGAGCCAAGTTTTTGAAGTTTTTGAAGTTTGAAGGAGTTCATCGTGTTCATATTGAAGTTGCATCAAGTTAGGAGTGTTTGATCCATTTCATTTTGGATCGAGGTGTTGGAGAGTGATTGAATTTGTGAGGAGATTTTTGCGCGCCAAGATTTGAAGTGTGGAGCCGTGCCGACTTAACCATAAGTCGTTGCACATTGAGCCGAATCAAGTCATAGCCGAGACATTGTTGGGCCGTGATTTGTTGAAGTCTTGTGATTGAATTGTTGAAGTTTGTGAAGTTTTTCAATCATGCCACCAAGGAGAGCCAATCGTCATCAAAACATTGAAGCACTATATCGAAGAGAAGAGGCCGATCAAATGGAGCAACGTATGCACGAGAAGATTGATGAAGGCATTGGTAGATTGGAGAAATTGATGATGGATTTGAATACAAGTCAAAGCAGAAGGTCGCCAATCTCGGACCATGGAGGAAACCGAGTTTCGCCATTGGTTACGGAAGCGAGGAGGGTGTTACCATCATCTAGTCGTGACAGAAGAGAATCATCAGTTTCGATGAGGAGAGATCATCGTGATTATGAAAGAGGAAGTAGAAAGGATGAGCATGTTCATAGCAGAAGCAATGTTCAGAATCGATATCGAAGCTCATCTAAATTTGAAGAAGATCGTTATGGTGATAGTGTTCATTTTCGGTTTCAGGAATCTAGGAAGGATACAGAAATTCCAGAATTCCGAGGTGGGTTACAAGCAGAGGAATTCCTTGATTGGTTGTCAAAGGTTGAAAGAATGTTTGAACTCAATGATATTCCTGAAGATCGCCAAGTTAAGTTAGTTGTTGCAAGCTTGAGAGGTAGAGCTATGGACTGGTGGCAACAAACTAAATCAATCAGAGAGAGAATGAAGAAATCTAAAGTTGTCAAGTGGGATAAGATGAAAAGGATGATGAAAGCAAATTTCTTACCGTACAATTATCAAGCTCGTGTTAACCAACAGTTGCAGAAGAGGAATCCAGATAGTCAAGGAAAGGGTATGGTTACAAGACCCAGCAATCAGTTTGATGACGTTCCTTATAGTAGAGAAGTTTCCAAGAGAATCAACGAACCAGTTGCACACAGAATTATTACGACGAATGTTGATGACCAAGTTAAGCGCTATCATTATCAGGAGTCTAACCATCGAAGTTTTGAAGGTACAAAGTCCCAGCAGAAACCCTTTGTTATAGAAGCATGTGAAAGTGAGGAAGTGGATGATTCTACTGACGGCGGGACAGAAGAAGAAGAGGAACCGACTAGCCCAATATCATTCAGCGAGAGTGTTGAAGAGTCGGAAGGTAGTGCTGAAACATTGGTTATATATGAGGCAAGAGAAGAACTTCAATTTCCGGAGGAAGTTGAACCAATGTTGGAAGAGCTAGAAGAGGTTGGTCCTACAGAATCATTCGCAGCCTTACCACTAAAGTTTGATAATGAAGATGAAGGTTCTTTGTCAGGGGATGTAGAAATTTTGTCAAGAAATGAAGGAGGTAACTTGTTGAGGAAGACTGATGAATTTGACTTTTATCAACCGTTGAAATTTGATGATAACGAAGAGATTGAGTCAAAGTATGTGGATGTAGAAGTGGATTACTCGTCATTGCCAAAGTTTAATATCGATAGTATGGAAGAAGAAATTGTGTTCGGAGATGAGAGAATTCATTTGTTGATGGAGGATTTTTGTTTGATACCTGAGCTTATGGATGAGAACCAGCCAAGTATTAATTCCTTAGTTTTCGAGGAGTCTGAACAAAGTGAAAGCGAAACAGAAGAGAAGGCAGAATCAGATTGTTTATTATCTTTAGGAGAGTTCGTCGATGAAATGGAAGTTGATGAGAAGTTATCAATGTTCATTGAATCCAGAAAAAGTTTTGGTATTGAGAATCCTGAGGAGGATGAAGTGTTTGAAGAATGTGAATATGAAATGTCTGAGGAACTATTTGGAGAAACTAATCCTTTATTATTGGAAGAGTATGTGGAAATGGGTAATGAATTGCTTGAGTTGGCCGAGCAAAGAACAAGTAAAGATCTTGATGTATTCGAGGAAGTTGAATCAGAATTCGATGAGTCCGAAGTCGAATACTTTGAGGAAATAACCAAGGAGTTACCATCGCTACAGGACGTTCAACCTCATACTGAACTCCTACCAGAAGCTATTTCACTGCCAGTATCATATGATCTTGTGAGTCTGAAAGAACAAGAAGAGTTGATACGACAGGGGAAAGAGAATGATTGCCAGTTGAAGTTGTCAGATGATGTCCACACTGCAAACATTGCCAGTGTCAATTGCTTGGAACCATTTTATGAAATCAAATATGTTGAAGGAGAATCGAGTGGGAATTCATTTCAGTCAGGGGAGATTGATACAACACGTCAAGGGAAGATTTTAGATGATAGTATCTCTGAACGATATACGGAAAGACAAGAATCTGAGCATGAATCGTCACACTTCTTAGGACGAGATTTCCTAAGTCATTCTATGGTTCTAATTTTCCTTATATCGTTTCACATTTTGGATAAGTTTTGGTTCTATATCACGTCTTCCTATGGGCAGAAGCAATATGATATACGACACTATTTTTACGAAGTTCTGTGCTACATGAAGTGGATCTGGCATCTAGTGCTTAGTTTATCCCACACTTTTTCTTACGTCATCTCCCTTAGATCACTTCCTTATGCCGCCTGTCTTATGCCACGTCTATTTTATTACAGACATTCTTTATTTCGAACCATATCGTCAAAGGGTCGAGACAGGATTAATTTCAATAGTGGTTATCACCAGGGCCACATCAAACCAGATAATGAATGGAAGACAGCATCTCGAAGGAGGAAAGTGTGTAAATTCAGGACGACTGCTCTTCAAATAGAGGATGTGTTCATTTCTGAATTATTTCATCATGAAGATGAACAATCGGGTGTAGGGGAATCTATAAATTCGAGGTCGAATTTCTCTCAACCAGGGGAGGATGATGCAGCGCAAACTATGGAATCGACAACTTCAAATGATTCAATAATTTTAAGTCGTTGGGAGAAGGCCACAATCTTAAGTCATTCAGGAATTTTTAGTCGTTTCCGACTCAACAGAAGAGGGTCACGACCTAAGTTGTTACGAGTTAAAGAAGCAACTATGAGTCGTCCACGACCTAACATGAGTCGTCCACGACTTAACACGGCGAGTAAAGGGAGGCTACGACCTAACAGGTCCGAGATAAAGAAGCTGCGACTTATTTCCAATGGTTTGCGACCTAACGGAGTGATCTTAAGTCATTTGCGACTTAACGAGAAGGATGCAAAGGAGTTACGATTTAATAAGAGTTTGAGGTGTTCGAGTTTGATGAGTCGTACACGACACAACGACTCATCCATAAGTCGTCTGCGACTTAACAAGGAACCAGAGAGGGAAGTGGCATTAAGTTTACGACCTAAGGAGTCTACGAGTTACGACCTAAAGGAAACCCGACTCATCAACTTACGAGATAACAAGGTAGTGCCATATTATGATAAGTCGTTGCCGCGACCTAACAGGAACAAGCTACGACCTATCATTATACGACCTAATGAAGGAACGGAGTTAGACCACATAGAGATGAGTCGTCCAGGAATGAGTCGCTCGGAGATGAGTCGTTCGAAGATAAAGGCCTTCCATAAGTCGCTGCCGAGTTAAGCTGAGTCGTAGGTCGCGAGTCAGTGCTATGTCGTGAGTCGTGTAACCTGTGTTGTTATGATGTGTCGTATTGTGTTGTAATTTGATGAGTCGTATGTCTCATGAGTCGCAAGTCGTAAAGTTGTAATATGTTTGTAAATATGTTGAGTCGGTAATGTATATGACTCGGTCGTGTTGAGTCGTATATGTTATGTTGTATGTTGAGTCGTTTGTTATCTTTGAGTCGTGTAGATTGTGTTGCGATGTTAAGTCGGCAACGACTTATGATGAGTCGGAGCCTATGAGTCGGCAACGAGTTAAAGGGGCCGTTGTGTCAAGCTATAAATAGAGGGTGTGTTGTATATTTTGTGGTGGTTGATTTTGAATAAAATTTCTCTTTTGTTAGCTTTGTGCTTTCATACCAATTGGTAGTTGAGTGTAATCTCCTATCTCCACTTACGTCATTCGAGTGCGCTCGAATCCACGTTTGTTGAAGCCGATTCACGGAATCTAGTGCGCTAGATCAACGTGCGAAGAATCGTAGATCTTTGAACACGGTATAGTGCGCTATCAACGTGTTTGAGATAGCTAGAGTTCGGTATCTTTGGATCAACGAACTTGGGCATTTTGGTATCTTCAACTCACCGATTGCTACATTTCATCGATTGAAGTTTTATTTCGAATTATCCGCTGCGTCAGTTAGTTTGGGAGGAATTTGGATCATTAGTAGAGGATGGATGTGATTGTGTGAATGGAATGTTTGTTGGCCATCCTGGTAACTTGATTGAAAAGTTGTAATGAGTTGGTGCTTCTGAAGGAACATTTGCTTGCATGGATTTTATTAATTGTGAAATTTCTGTTTCATATGCTGTACACCAGTTTGTGTCAAAATCAGATGCAAAAGACAAAGAGTTTTCTCTCATAACTGCTGATTCCTTACCAACTTCTTTTGAACTTTTTGAAGTTAAGGAGACATTTTTGTCCTTAACCTGCACACCATTATGAAGTAACTTGTCAGGAGAAATTGAATCATTATGAACAAGAGGAGGAGGATAAATAGTGTTTGAATTTTGGTAAATAGGTGTACCATTATTCAAAACATTTATCACACCATCCTCAACATCAAGCAAATCCACTGCATTTTGGTCATTGACTTCAGGTTGGAGCAAGTTGTACTTGTTATTAATTGTAACATTACAGACATGTTCCTGTGTAGCAGTAGAACAAACTTTATCTGCTGCCTTTGTGTTACCTTCATTACAACCATATGGAGGCTTATCATTATCACCTTTTTCCTTCATTGTAGTTTCAACATGTACTTCATAGTTCATAACTTTTTTCCCTTTATTATTATTGACTTTTTTCCACACTTGTTTCACCTTGTCTTGTTTTTCTAAGCTTGTTCCTTTTTTCAACATGTTTCTTTCCTCTGTATCAATTCTCTGCTGCTCATTCTTTTCACTTTGGTCTTCATTATCTACTGAAACAACTTTCTTGCATTTACTATCTGTGTGCCCAAACTCCCTACATTTAGTACAAATCTCTGGTTTCCACAAGTAGTTAACTTTAACATTTTGCTCAGAGCCATCAAGTAGCTTAACTGAAAAATTATCAGGCAGTTCTTGATTTGGATTAACCTCAACTAAACATTTAGCAAATGAAATGCGTTCAAATTTTTCAGTTGATGCATCCAAACAAAGTAGCTTCCCAACTCTAGAAGCTAACCAGTTAATTCCCAAAGGAGACCATGCATACAGGGGGATATTTGAGAGTTTAATCCATACTGGCACAGTTCGAATACTGCTGCAACTGTTGCCAATATTTTCATCCCATTGCTTTATAATAAATAATTTATTTCTCATCACGACTGGGTCAGATTCAGCAATTCTAGATCTATCATCCTCATTAGTGAACTTGAACAAAAACAAAAACCCATCAGATTTAACAGAAATAGAACCACTGAGTTTCCAAACTCTTTTAAGGTAGTACAGCACAGTTGAATAAGGTAGCGGATTGTCAAGAAAAAATCCAACAAGATAATCTTTCCACATTGTGTTTCCTGCTTGAACAATTTCAACAGGTGGAACAATTGCATTACCAACATAATCAAGCTGGATTTCACGAGGCACATATTTCCCTGCATTATTTGGTTTGGCCTTAAAGAGAGAGTTCCAAGGACGTGGGGGAAGAGTTGACAGTGGAGGAAGCAAAGGAGGAGATGGTGACGGTAGGATGGGAACTGACACAATGGGTAAAGCAATGGGAAGAGATGGAGGATCAACAGGAACACTGACAGAGGAACCAGAAGAGAGGAATGGGTCTGACGCAGATGGAAGGGGAGTGACAGAGGGAGGTACAAGGATAGGGGAGGAAGGACTAGGTTGTTTAGAAGTTGATGGATGGGACTGAACTGCGGAAAAAAGGAGGGGGGTGGGCGGGGTCCCCATTTTTGAAGAGAAAAAGAAAAAAGAAAACATCGTCAGGTGATTATCTAGATGATGATAATGTTGATTATCTATTTTGATATTGTGATTATCTATCTATGTGTATATGGATAATTGAATTGAAATTGTTTTAAACTTTAAAACAACTTGACCTTAAAAGATGGCGGTTTGGATTTCGATGAGACCGGGATCGGGTTTCCATATTTGGATATCCGAAAACCACATCGATCCAAATTAACGATAGGTCGTGAATCTCAATTGAAGATGAAGATTCAGAGTGCAAGGATTATCGTCGTTAACTCTGAGGGTGATTCCAAAATGAGTGTAACGAGATAATGCCTTCGGTTTCGTTCGAACCCGGAACGAACTTGTAAGGATTGAATGCTTTCAGAACATCGTCAGGTGGACGATGAGCATTCTAAGTGATATGTCCTGATTAAAGGTAATCGCAGCCTCAAGCCTCAACAATCGGGAATGGCTAAAACAGGGGATGTGCAGCAAGGCTAGGTGGGTCATGCCCATTGCAGGACGAGATTTTCCCCTGTCTAGATGTCCCTTTATTTTGGCTGTGTGGGCGGTTGGTCGCGACAACTGCCGGGGCTGTCTTGTTCGGATCTGTTCAGTAAGGAATGGGTCCGGCCTTGTGTTGTAGGGGGTCGGGAGTGATCCTCGGTACGGTGATCTAGGCCACGTACTGTGACGGGCGGTACCCCAGTAGCCCTGCCATTGTATGGAATCCAATCTTCCATAAGAGCCATACGTATTAGTTGTGCCCAACTATGTTGGAATGTGAGATGTAAGCATTTCAGCTATTTCTGTATTTTACTTGAAAACCCTAGACACTATTATAATATCACTGGATTTCCTATAGAACTGTTTGGTTAGCGTAAGGTAAAAACTTTTCCATGTTTATGTGTGGGAAGTCTTACGTGATACCTTTGTTTTCAAATGATTTTTAAAGTTAAGCAACTTTAACCGTTTACTCATACCAGACCCATGTCTGACCCGGAGTTTATTTCTGTTTTTTTCTTAAACTCTCGGGTACCCAAATTTTTACAGGTAGCCAAGGGATTCAGGTTTTCTTTGACGAATTCTGAAGGAGAAATGGAGCAGGAGGCTTCGGCTATATATATATATATATATATATATATATATATATATATATATTGGTTCCGCTGTGTTAGTGTTTATTTTGTATTTCCGCTGTGTTGTATCGCTGTGATGTTTGAGTTGTATTAACTAGACAGGTGTTTATAACTGTCTAGTATGTGTTGTATTATCTCTGTAACTCTGATGTATATGATACTATGTATTCTCTTATGTGATATATTATATTTTATTCGTTCCTCTGTTGACATTCTGATATTGTTTCTTTCTTCTTCTTTATCTTTTCTATTTTCTCATCTCTTTCTTTCTTAATAACGATACGTCTTCCTGGGCGTAGGAAGTCGGGTCGTTACAGTGGTATCAGAGCGATAGGTTGAGCGAATACCTAAGCTCTGGAGTGGTATCTTTCTTGAGAGAGCGTACTTGTAATTTTTATCTATATATATATATATATATATATCTATCTATCTATTTTTACCTATCTGTTGGGTTACCCGTTCGGGTTTCCAATGTAATATATATAAAGGTAGATAGGGTAGTGGTGTGTAACACGACTACCAATGGATGGAAGTGTATTTGTCGAGACTGTAGACCTAATACCGTCTCGAGTGAGTTTTGGATGGTGTAAAGGATTTCATCGATCTCTGAAGGTAACCTGTTAGGGTTCAGAGTTTGTCTTTGAAGTGAAGTTGGATGAGCTAGAGTTGGAGCTGTCGGTTGGACAGAAGCAAATGATGATATCTTGATACCTCAGGATGTAGTAGCAGTGTGATGAGACACAGTGACTATGGATGTTTCCGAAGATGTTTCTTGGAACAAGTTTTTAAGAAGTGTGTTTGCTTCGGTGATGTGGCTGAGTGCAGCAGGGTGTTTCTGTTTGGTTTGAGGTTCGAGTTTCTCGAGGAGTTCCTGGATTTGTAGTCTTTGAGCTTTGGTGTCAGCAGTGTAGCTCGGAGTGTTCTTTATGCCGTCAAGGAAGCTTTCCGGATTAGCAGTGGATTTCAGAAGCAGCCATGTGGTTCCATTTCTTCGATGGATTGGCTAGATAGGCGTAGGCTGTTTTGTTTGGTAAAGAGAGAGCAGTCTTTTCTTTGCAATTAGGCTGGATTGATCGCAAAAGTGACTTGCGATTTGTTTGAGTGTTCTCTTGTGTTTCTGAGATTTTTCTAGATGTTTTCAGGGAGTCAGAGTTTTGTCCGCATCTGAAGATTGAGTTTGGTATCGACTAGATGTCAGAAGTGGTACTGATGGTTCAGCTTAGTAGTAGAATGTTCTGGAGTATGATTTTAGTGAAGCGGCTCTGGTTTGGAGGAATTTCTTAGTTTTATTTTTGGATCTGTTGAACCATATTTTTTGGAAGGTGTTTTCCATTCTTTGCTTGTGTTCATCATTAGCATTTTCATCTGCTCGGATCAGAGTTGTGCAGCGGAAGCAGTTTGGAGAGCATCTGTTTTATCTCTTCCGGATATGAGCAGTGAGATCTGTCTTCTGATTTTGCAGTAGAGTTTGTGTTCTGAGTTGGTTGATCTTGGAAAGATCATTTTGTTTGATTGTTTTAGTTCAGGGGCATCAGCAAGAGTTGAGCTGATCAAGAAGGATGTAGGTAGCCAAGGATCGTCTGGAAAATTTTGTGGATAAAGAATCGGAGATTTGATTTTGGATAAGTGTTTGATCTTTTGGAGTGAATTGTCAGTTTGGATAACTGGGATTCGATGTGTTTCACGTATCTCTGAGGGAGTACGTGTATGAGTTATCTCTGGTTGTAGAGCCAGCAGTTCAGGGAGTTTGGATGTTGAGTCAGACTTGTCTATAGTCTGATGTCCTGTCTTGTTTTGTAGATCTTGATGTGTGTAGCTTAGTAGTATTAATTGTTTGGATTCTATAGAGCGAGTAACCCGGAATTTATACTCGGGGAAACTCAAGGGAATTCTATCCAGTATTTTGTCTGGATAGTTAGATTTGTTTGATTGGGATGATTGATTGCTATGGTTGTTAGCATATATTAATGATATATGCTTGTGTTTTTAAAATTAAATCTTTAATGAGATTATTAAATTACCTTTGTTTTAAATTTCGGGGACGAAATTCTTTTAAGGGGGGAGGAATGTGATATCCCGGAATTTCGAGCAATATCAATTTAATAATCTATATATAAAAATATTAAATTGATTTGATATATCTTTGTTAATAAGTTATGAATTGATTTAAAAAATTTCTTTTAAATAAATATTTAACTGATAAATTATCTTTTAAAAGATAATTAAAATATTTTCTATTTATAAATATATATAGCTGTATATATTGTAAATAGATAATCTTTGTTTTAAATTTAATAAATAAAGACAAGTTTTCTAAATCTAATCTTTTTGGTAATTTGGAATTTGATTTAATTTAATATTAAATAAAATAACTATATGGCTTAAATTACTCAAGATAAGTTTAATTTGTTTAAAAGAAATTCTGGTTTAAGTTTAAATTTATTCTAAGGGGTGTTTTGTTCTTTTTATTATATGGTTGATGAATGAGAAGTTTATTAATATAGAGATAAAATCTTTTATAAATTAATTTCATGTAATAATGGGTTATATTTAAACAATACAAAATAAAATATCTTTAGAAATGAGTTATAGTTAGACAATATTAATTTTTTGTAATATCTTTACAATGGATTTTTAATAAATAGAATTTGTTATTTTAAACTTATGTCTATACATATACACATGCTTTGGTAAACTACGATTTAAAATATAAAATGAATCTTATAAAAATTTACATAGGTTTGAAGTAATTTTAAATAAAGTAAGTATTTAATAATATAAGTTTTAAAAGAAAGTAAAGGAAAGATTTTTAAAATTGTGTTAAGTACAAAATTGTGTTTATACTTGTGTAAAAACCTTATAAACAAATAGCTAATGACTAGGCAAAACATATAAAGTTAACTAAAATATGCTTATACAACAAAATGGAGGTATGCTAGAATTTGTATAGTTGTAGTTTTAAATAAAGTATGTTGTTAAGCAAGTGGTTATACTAGAGTTAAATATAGACTAGGCAAAATGAAATGTATTGTAACCTGTAAGTAGCTTTAGCAAAGAAAGTGAAACAACAAATGATATTTATAACTTGGAACAAAAAGTATGCAGGCAAGAAATATTCATTTCAATGCATACGAATAGAAATAAAGTATGTATGCTTAGCATCTAAGTTAAAATAAAATAAAATAAATAAGTAAACAAGAAGCAATCAATGCAAATATCTTTGGTACAACGTTATCTTATCAACCTTTGAAATAGCCAGGTAAGTCAATGTATATGCCTAACAAAAATAAACAAAGGAAAGGAAATATCTCAATATATAAACCAGATAAGTATGAACATAGAAGAAGCAAACAGACTAGCTAAAGAAAGTAGAAATTTACAAGATAAGATAAGTAAGTGAATAAAATATATATGTACATAAGGTACATTAGCATTTAATGCTTGCCATCTTAGCACAAAACATAGCCTGTTCAAATATGTTTGCAGCCCCCAAAGCAAAATAAAATCTCTGAATTTGGGTGTACTTGAACATTAAATAATTCCCTTTACATGCTTATTTATCAACTTGCCTTATTTCATTTCGTATGCAAAAGACTTTGCATTTCCAGTTTCTAAAGTCTTAAACAAATACAAACTTAAGAAAAGAAAGAATAGAAGAATATACAAACCTGAAAACAACTAGAAAGCCAAACACTTCAGTTTCAAGATTTCCAGCATTCATGTTCAAGTTCAAAGCCATTTCAAAGTTTCTGGGATCAACAACAACATGCAAAGTTTTCAAATACCAGTTTTGAAGCATTTCTATTTTCAAAAAAAAAAAGAACAAGCTTTCTGTTTTAAATGACAGGTGAGTAAACTTTCAAACTAAAACTTAATACTTTGAGAAATTTCTGTGATGATGTTTGTTTATATGTATGTGTATGTGCAATGCTTGTGACTTTATGTAAGTGTGCATATCCGTGGTTTTAAACATCTCAGATCTTAGTTTTCAAGCCTCTGTTTTAAACTATTAACATGAGACCTCTTTGTTTTGATGTATATGACTTATGTTTTAAGAAAACTTGTAATGTATGTTTGAAATGTGTTGGTAGAATGGTTTTTAAAAACCTGGAACATGTGAGTAACTTCACTTTTTAAACGAACTTAAGGTAAAATTTGTTGCTGCTAGTATGTTAAAGTGAATGAGTATCTACAGAAGGATATAGGTGAAAGTCAGGTGTGAATATAATTGTGTGTATGCTGTGTATATATGTTGTGCTCTGTTTATTTACAAGTGAGTGACTTATTTCTTAAAAATTTAAAGTATAGATTTATTGTTATATCCTAACTAAAGATTTAAACATGTAGTCAAGTTAAAAACAGTTTGAAATATCTCTGGAAAAGCACAGTACTGAGAAACATCATCATATATACAAAAATTCGAATGTTTTAATTCTCGAATTCAAAAATATAATATGAAATCTTATATCTTGACTAGAATTTTAAGGTAAGAATTGGAATTTTTAGATAGGGATTGGGAGTGTAGTTCTGGGTTGATCGAAAAGTGGGTTTTTGTCGATCTCTGATGATCCATGGATTTGTGGTGGATGGGATCTTGGACGAAGGTGCAAGAGGGAAGGGTAGTCGCAGGAAAAATATGCGCATGGTGGGTCGATGATCGTGGTGGAGGCGGTAAGCAATTTTTGCTTGAAAACCTAGTTTGAAGGAGTCGAAATTTTGGGTCCCGTTCGTCGCCATCAAGCGATCGAGTGTAGCGGGATTACATGAGGAGGTAGCTGGGTCGTAGTCGCGTTCATGGCCGGAGCAGATGATCGTCAGGTGGTCGGAGTTGGGAGATGGCGGCGTTGACAGGTATGGGTATGGTGGCGACTTCTGTTTCCAGGTTTGGGTTTTAGTTCTCGAATTTGATTTTGGGGATCGTAGCACGATCTGAAGATCATGGAGTGTTGCTGGAGTATAGGTCGACGTGGGGGAATCGCCGATGATGGCCAGTGGTGACCGGCATCATCGTGCATGTGCACGGTGTACGGTGAAATCCTGGGGAAGTGGATTTTGTGTTTGTGCCAGTTGATAAGGTTTTTGTCTTGAGTACTTTGTATAAGTTTGGGTTATTCCAGGTTTTATCCTGATAGGGTTCTATTTTGTTTAACTTAAACAGAGAATTAAAAGTTGAAAAACCAAATTTAAACAAAGTTTAAAAATAAATTTAAGTTGGTTTCAAATTAAATTTGGTATCTAGGTTCTAATTAAAATAAAGTTAAAAAAAAATGGAATGTTTAACAACATTAATTGTTAAGTTATATATGGTAAAAGTGATTTGAATAATAAGTGGTATTTGGTTTTGAAACTCTTGTAAGTTCCTTTTATAAAATATAAGTGTGTCTTAACATGTGATTTAAAAGGGTTTTAAATTGTTCATTAAAACTTTATTAACGTTAAAATTGTACCCATTTTAAATCTTAAATTTAAAATGAATTTTAAAGGTAAATTTAAATTCAAATTGTTTTTAAAATACTTTGTTAATGATAATCTAATCATTTATAAGATTAAGGTTTATCTTAAAATTAATTAGGACTTAATGATTTATAATACATTTAATTATTAAGGTAATTAAGATAGGAAATTGATTACTTTAATTAATTTATGATTAGAAATAATTAATTAAGTGATTAAGGGTTTAATTTGATAAATTAAAGGTTTAAGCAAATTAATTTAGATTAATTAATTTGTAATTAGGAAATCATTAATTAGATAAAATTAGATTAATGATTCAGAGTTAATTAATCAAGTAATTAAAGATTATTTAAGTTACAGTTAAAACTTAAATTAATTTAATAATTTTGAGATTAATTAATGGGTTATTAAAGATTAATTAATTTGTAATTAATAATGATTAATTTTAGTTTTATCACTTAAGAAAAATAATTAAAGAAATTGTTAATAGTAAATGAAGGACATTAACTAGGATAAATTAATAATTAGTTAATGTGATTTATTTTTAATAATCATTTAGGTTAACTAATTTAAATAATAAATATAATTACTTAAACAAAGCAATAAGGAATTAATTACTTATTGTAATTAATTAAGTTAATATGAATTGTTTAAGTTAATTAATTAAGTTTAATTAATTTAAATAACAAATTGATGATGTGATAAATGTAATTATTTAGGGAAGTAATTAATGATAATTACTGGATGAAATTATCAAGGGTGATTTAATAGTGAATTAATTTGAGTATAATTACTTTATATAATTAATCAAGGGATTACTTAGAGAAATTAATTAAGGGGTAATTAATTTATTTGATGGAGTAATTAAGGGTAGTTAATTACTAAATGGTGTTAATCAAGGCTGATTAACAATTTGGTTAAATTGAAGATTAATTACTTAAATTAGAGATCATTAATTATTATGATTAATGATGTGTTTTAGAATAGATTTATTTGGAATAATTAATAAATGAATTGTTTTATTAATGTAATAATGTAATTAATTTCAGTTAATTAATAAATGAAGAAATTAAAGATTAATTACTGTAATGGGTTAAGAATAATTATTTTGTAAGAATAATTAAAGCTAATTACCTGAATGTGATTAAAGATAATTAATCAAAAATGATTAATTAAATTGAATAATTGGATGATGATTTATTAATTGCTTGATAATTGATTAATACGGATATAAGTAAGTTTAAATGGTGAAGTAATTAATTTAATTTACTTTAAATTAATTAGAGATGCAGGTAATTAATTTAATTCATTTTAAATTAATTATACCTGATGTGATTGCTTATAATATTGATTGCTTTGAATGGTTTGATATCTCAGATATGAGATTAGTGATGCCATGGATGCTTTGGTTGCATTATGATGATAATATGAATTTTGATTTATATAAATTGAAGTATTATTGAAAAATCAAGTTTTCTGTTGAAATGCGAATTGGTCTAAAAAGGAATTTCTTTAAGAAAGTAAATCAGAAGTTTAAAGTTAAACTTTTAAGTATAAATGAAATTCTATCAAAATTGAGTTATTGAATTTGGTTGAAAATAACTTTGAGATATTTTAAAGTTGAAGTAATCCGTATTGATATTTTGAACATGGATTTAAACGATATGAAATTCGATAGTTTATTGAAATTTGGTTTGTCGATTTGGAAATTTGAAATGGCCAAATATATTGAAATGAAATGAATAGTTTAATTTGGTATTAATTTCAAACCCATATTTTTAAGTAAACTGTTTTAAAATATATTATTTTAAATTTTCTAATTATTAAGATTTTCACATTTATTTAACTATTTAACTTATATTAACTATATAAATTATTTAGATCTATTTTAAACTAATTTAATTTATTTTAAAAACAAATTAAACCCTTTTAATTTGTTTTAAATCTATTTTAGGCTATTTATTCTATTTTAATTATATTTAATTTAAATAAAATCTATTTAACCATCTTAAATCAATTTAAAAGAACTTTACCTATAATTAAACTATTTTGGAGCGTTATAACTATTTATAATTATTTAAAATATTTCTAAATTTCCAAACTAAGTAAAATGTAAGTGTTTATATTCATTTCATTCAGTTTAAAAAGAGAATAAGGTTAAATGACGTTATAACCTAAGTTGGAATTTTGAATGTTATAATAAATTGAAATGATGATTTTGAAGCAAGGACTTAACCTGTTTTGGAAATATGATTTTTGGAAGAAACTATGATTTGGAAACGATATGACTTTTGAAAGTGGTATAGTTTTGAGAATACGATATTTTGATATAAATTGTGAATTTGAATTTGAAAGGAAATATAATTATCAAACTATGATTTCAAATGTGATATGATTTCAAAGCGAATATGATTTTGAAAGTATTATGGTTTTGAGAATATGATATTTTGATATCAATTATGAAATGATTTTCGAAACGTAAAAGAACCATCCGATGTGTAATAAGCGATTGGTTGTTAAAGAGACCGAGATCAGATATTGTCATACTCTCTACCAATATTGAGAACCACTTTGACAACTGTGTGTGCGGTGGAGATTCCAGAATGAAGTAGGATGGTGGCGACGATCCTAAAGGTATATTTACGTGGACCTAACTCCCGTGAGTTAGCATAAGGTGGCTAAAACAGGAGCAATCGACGGACCAATGAGGTAGCTCCACAAATTAGACACACTCCATCGATCTATATTCTGACTTTATGATTTATTCGGTAGCCACCCTTCAATTTTTACTCGGGAGTGTGTTTCGAGTTGGGTGGTATTTGCGGCTATGCGTTACCAACAGTCCGGAAGTGTAATTGGTATATCTACCCTGGCATTGCCTAGTTGTGCCGTGTCACCTACCCTAGCACGCTTTCTACGAGTTTTTTTTGTACCATACCTATGGAGTGCCCTCTGACGACACCGAATACAGCTGGGATTATGGTACTGTGTAAACTATGGGAATATATAAAATGTGTTAAGTGGGATATGGGTAATGCCTTAATGCTATTTTAATACATTACTTTACTGTAGACACTATTATAATAGCGTATTGTACTACATAGTAGATAGTTTAACAGATCCTTAGGAGCTGTGAATCCTGAACATCTCTTGAGTTACTACACTCATGTTAGACACTGGATAGGAGATGTCAAACCCTGTAAACATCTCTGATGCCGTTCCACTCATATTTATTTACCATTGATTTAACTCACGTAAGATCTTTTAGTTCTGAATCGAGTGATTTGTCTTTACAATTCGCTCGGGTCAGCCTGAGCGTTTCCGGATTTGAATACCTTATTTCTAAAGGACGAAGACGAAGATTTTATTATTATTACTTACTATATTATTCCACTGCATCATATTGTGCCGCTGCATTCATTTATTCTTTAGTATGTGTAACTCTGATTGTGTATTGTATAAGTATAATCAAATGTTTTGTAAACAGCTTCATGAACTGTTATTTGATTATTATATTTCGTCATTCCCTGCGAGATTCTGTTCTGTTTTCTTTCTTTCGCCTTCTTTTCTTATTCACCCGAATAACAATCCGCCCTTCTGTATGGTTTGAGTCTGATGTGTGTGGTTTATCGTCGATTTAAAGCATACAAAAAGGTGTGATGTTACAAGAACGAGAATTTATTCTGCTAAAAGATGTCCAAAAAATCAATTCAATTAAGTTATTGCAGAATGGGATTTATTCTGCTAAATAGATGTCAAGTTTAGTGTAACCTAAACACATTTGTATGGTTACTTTATGGTATTGACACTAGAATCCCTTATGTTCAAAATTATATTTTGTAAAAGAAAGTTTCCTTTAAATAAATTGATCCTTGGAACACAAATTAATTAAGAACTTAAACCTCTTTTCAAATAATAAATTACAAGTTAAATCCTTTATTAAACCTAATTAATTTATAATTATAATAATTGAACACTTGCTTAATAATTAGTAAATAATTAATCCTATACTTAATTAATAATTAATAAAAAATAAATCATGATATTAATTTATAATTAATTAAAAATTAATCTTACTTAATCAAATATTAATTTAATTAATCTCAGTATTAAAAGGTAATTAATTAGTATTTAATCTCCACTTAATTATAAATAATAAACCTTATTTAGTACTTAATTAATTATGAATTACAAACTTAATAAATAAATAATAAATCCTTAATTAACTTCTTAATCATTATTAATTAATTTTTATAAAACATTTCCAAGTTTTAAGTATAAAACTTAATTTGAAACTAGTGGACTTTTTAGCGAAACTACATCCATAGCAACTATTGCAATTTGGACCATAACTTGAAAAACTTATCTTGGCTTTCCGTTTTGAAACTTAACACATGGAAGCTTATTAACTTTTTTAAACATAAAGTAAGAGTTTTGCAAAGTAAACCAAAGTTTGAAACTCGAAAACTCTTTTGATTTTTGAACAACTAAGCAAATTGTTTACATAAGGATTCCAAGTCAACAAACCATACAAAGGTGCTAACATTCTTAGCATACACTTGCATACTTTTGTCCATAGGAGATAAAATCATATCACAACCACAAACATATGTAAAGATCTAAGCTTACAACTAAACAATTTTAGACTTTATTTCAACTTTAAGGCAAATTAATTTACAAATACATATATAATCACAATTAATCCATACAACTAGCCAATTATCAAACAATTTCACATGCAAATACTAAACATAAAGTAAAGATATAGTTTTCTCACAAAAGTATGTATTTACTCACCAAGGCTATGAAAGCAAACTAAATATTTCCTAGAACTTGAAAAGAGCCTAGATCTTAGCTTCCTTTTGTAAAAACTTGATTAATTTTAGCTAAGAGAAGGCCAAGTAGGCTCAGCCAAACGCCTTTAGGCTCAGCTAAATGGTTGACTTGGGCATGTCCTTGGGGTATAAGGTAAGTTCTGGACTTGTTTTTGAAAAGAAGAGGTGGTGGGAATAAGAAAGAAGTGACTTTTAAGAATTTTAAGAGTTTAAAATGGAAAAGGAATTGATTTTTGTTAACTTTAAAAATATGGAAGTCATTTAAGAGTTTGAGAGCTTAAGGAAGAAGAAGATGGAAATTTGAAAAGTATAAAATGAAATAAGCATAGGGAGAGAGAAATTAAAAAATAGTTTTACAGAAAATGAAGTAAGAAAATTACCTAAATGCCCCCTCAAGTACATACCCTCCATACAAATGATGCCACCTCATCACACATCTCCACCTCTACCTTGTAATACACGTGGTTCAAGGGTGCACCCCTTTTATTCAATGTATAATGCATGGATTTGTACGATGGTGTCATAAAATGTGAATTAACATCTTCTCCTTCCTTTTATTTATTTATTTCTTCTGAAAATGATCACATCACTCTTACTTCTTAGGTATATTAATATTTACACTTTTACTACCTTTAGTTAAGAACACGATATTTATTTAAGTATATGTTTAAGTGTGCTAAGTTGTTTACAACCTTTCTAGTGGCAAAAAAAATCAAGATTTTGAAAAAAATCTTCCCAATTACATTTTCTATTTTCCGTTGAACTAATCATTTTTGTAGACATATTTTGAAAATCATTTCACCATCACCAGTTATTATTTAAAAGGAGCATTTTTAAGTTATAAAATCCATTTATTATTATTTAAAAATATATTAATTATCCATATTTAAAGTGGTAAAATTCCATATCATTACATTCTTTTTCCCTTAAAAGAATTTCTTCCTTGGAATTTAACCACATGAATACCCAATACAATTCATAAGTCTGCATGATGTTCATGGATCATCCATATACAAAATCAGATTCGATCATTATGCAAATACATAACTTCATTTCCAAACTAGTATCACTCATTCGATTACCTAGTGTGGACTCCGATCAGGCTTCTTCACAAGGAAACTTTATTCCACTTACATAACCATATACTATGATAGAAAACTTTGGTTCACCATCAAGAACCTTCGTTATGTGCTCACAGTCAAAATCGAGTAGTAAATCCTTATCCGGAATGGTGGAAAACGCCTCAAGTCATGTACTTTAATCTAGGATTAAGAATCATATAAGAAAGAGAAATAATCTACGTACAACCTACCTACTCATCAAAAGGTTCTTATTTAACCCTTTATCATCTTACCCTCCGACAAATATTTCTAAAATCATTTCATAATGATTCCAACTTAGGTTCAAACATTTATTTATGATAAAACTTATTTATTAAACATTTCATAAAATCACAAAATTATTAACTTGGATAATACTCTCCTATATCCTAAGAGTATATATATAAAATATCTGATTTTTAATTCTATTCACTTTTTACTATTTAGATGTAGGCACAAAATTATTTTAGGTCATAAAACTAAGTCGACCAATTCAACCTCTTTACCTATTCGATCTAATAAGTAGCTAAGAAGAGTAGGATGTTTGAATCCAAACTCCATGCCAGAGTCTACTTTTTCTTGGACACCTCTAAGGTAAAGGTATTTATTAGCTAGCCCAATAACATTAAATAATAATTAACTCCTAAGTGTTAAAGTCCAAAAGACGTTTTTTAATAAAACCAAGTTTGTTAAACTTCTAATTTAGTTAATTGAATTTTAAAACTTCATTTATTAACCATTTTAAATCAAGATACATTTAAATCCTGAAAACCTAGGAGCCTAATACCCGGGTTTTGGTTCAAAAATCTTATGAAATGATACTATATGTTTAATCTATAGAAAATGTACACATAGCCCGGGTAACCCCAAAATGATACTAAGGAACTAGGTACTACCGAACAGTATAATACATTCTCCGAGCAAGAAGGGTAATACTCAAGAGAAGTATTTACCATCTGAACACATCTCTTTCCCATTTTAATCTATATTCGGACCACTCGAACTAGTTAACTTAAAAATACTTCTTCTATTTCAAAATCCTCCTTTTTGAAACAATACTTTACATATTTTCAGCAAAATATTTAGTACCAACTTGCATTGGGTTCAATCAGATTTGAAGCTGTTTAGATCATACAATGATAAAGAGGATAAGTTAATGAATGCGCTATAACGTTTGCCTATGCAAACATTCTATCGTCACTTAGAAAATTATTCAGATCTTCATAGAAAAAATCAAGACTTGTTACTCGAACCAATCTAAAGAAAATACTTCATAATGAAAGTTATTCAAAACCATTTTTCAAAAGCACGAGGATTTAAGTACTTCAGTTTCCTACTTAAATCTTTTTATTTTGAAGACCCATTCTTATAAATCCATTTTATAAAATCATTTCTAATATTCTAACTTCTAATACACATCTTTTATCAAATCAAATTCTTAGCCCAACAACACTATCGAACGCCTTATAGTCAAATTATGAAACTTAATTCACAAGTTGTTCTTTTTAATGTTTCTTGATTTTCAATTTACCCAACCCGTGTAAAAAAAGGTACCTATAACATTCAACAACAGTCAATGCTCAAACTGAACGAGCACGACTAAACCAAATCCTAAATGATAATAATAGAATATTATCATTTCCTATTCAACAAGTATCTCAAAAATAATATACTACTTTTGAAAATCATTTATATATATATATAAAAATTCCTAGGTAAAATTATTTCATTTACAAATTTCAAAGTAATACTATGTCAGTTGGTTTCGTTCAAGTGTTTAGGAACCCCAATCGATAACGGTGGCCAGGCGAATCAATTAGAATTCATAAGCCACTTAACATATCAATTAACATAATATAAAATATTTTTATATCACTAACAAATACGTGCTCTTTTGTAATACACTCAAACTTATTTTAGGGTGCCACTTACCCTACCTCTAATGAGAACACCCCACCAAAGCCAAGGTTCTGACTTAACCTTCAGCTCTGATACAAAATTTAAGGATCTGCCTTTTCAACCCTCAGTAGTCGATAGTAATACAGCCACTATATTCAGAGGCCAAACAACCTAATGCCGTAAAGACAAAAGGTTATGGGAAAGAAGAATAAAAAAGATAAGAAGAAAATAAACAACAAAGAATCTCATATAGCAATGAATAATCTATAACATAACAACGATCTTTACAAAAGAAAACTTTTATATAATACATCCTTCTGAATAATGGCCTATCATCTTCTAAGGCAGCTATTACACATCTCCTTACAATTTTTGATAAATACAACGAAACCATGCAGCGGAACATAAAGAAATATATGACAGATACGTTTTAGACCTCCAGCTCATCTCCTAAGCTCCAATGCATCCAAATCTAATTTGGAAAATAAGCTCGGTCTAACAAAGCATTATGAGAAAACAACGTCCAGGTTAGTCTTGTGAGACCAGCGTGAGAAACTCAAATCATAAAAAATTTAATTATACTTACAAATCCTTTGAGATCAAAGGTATCTCTTAGGACCTCGAAGCACATAAACAAAGACGGGTTGTTACCATACGATAGCCAAACATTTGTATTATAATCCAATAATATTATAATATTATCTGAGGCTTTAAAGTAAATATATCAACTATATGTGATGTGTGTGCATGACAACAATAATAGGTATACAATCAAGAACCTAAGGCGCTTATTAGGGAATGGATTTCCAACAAATGGCAAGGTAAGAAACTACCCTCCAAAAATATGTACACCTCTAGATAAAATGTATAGTGAAATCGAAAACCTTTCAACCTCGGCATGACAAGACCGGCTTACCCCTTAGTGGATAGTGTCAAATATGATCACCCCTTGGATGTGATCAACAACCAAAAAGGTGCCCCAAATCATACATATAGATAATGACTCTGGATCTAAACAATGATCATATCCTATTGTGAGCGACCCACTTAGCCTTGCGACATACCCTGTTTTTTCCATTCCGAGGGTATGAGGTTTGAGAGGCCACGTTTACCTTTTCCTCATAGCAAACCATCTTGGAATGCTAATACTACCCTCCAGGAAAATATGCAATGCTAGTAATCATCCATACAAGTTATTCCAGAGTCGAACAAACATTCAACATTTACTATCTTCCATATTGGAATCATCCTCAGGAAGAAAAATATAGCTCCATGGCATGGTCCATAACGATCCATCACAAACATTATTAGTTTTTCACCCCTTATCGGAGAACTTGAATATACACAACATACTTCCTGAGTTAAAATAGGTCAAAATTTGATACACGATTATTGGACTATCAAATACATAATACAACAATAATCCAAACATTTTATTTTCCCATAGAAACCACTAGGCCTTAAAATAAGTTTTCATTTATTTAATCTCCATTCAAAACATTTATTAAAACATACATACATATCTCATTGACATAAGTATATTCAAAAATCATTTCTGAAAGCTTCCTTATTTCAAAATCATATTAAAAGGATCAAATAAATGTTATTTAAATTAGAAATAAATCAACATCAAACATTATTCCTTCGGTGTTAAGCATGGAATAAAATTTCCACACCAACATAATTAAGAAGGTTAATTAAGGGAAATCTCATCTCAAATTCTTTAATAAATTTTAAATCCTTTCAATAAATCTCTTTCATCTGGAAATCTCCTTTTAATAAATTATAAATCTTTTTATAAAACTCTTTTATAAACATCCAAACATCGTTTATAAAACTCTTTTATAAATGTCCAAAATCATTTATAAAACTTCTTTTGTAAATATCCAAAATCATTTATAACACTCTTTTATAAATCTGCAAAATCATTTATAGAAGATCTTTTACAAATCTCAAAATTCATTATAAAAAATCTTCATAAATCTTCATTTATAAATTCCCTTTTTAAAATATCATTTCTAAATCTCCTGAAATAAATCCTTTATGAAATTTTATTTATAAAATATCATTTGTAAATATCGTAATCACAATACTTGGACAACTTATAAAGACATTTAAAACACTTATCCTCAAATTGACATAGAATTAAAGTCAATTAAAAACCATAGTTTTAAAAATTTAAAAGAAGGTTTAGTGACCTCAATGGTACAGAATCAAGTTACAATTTTAATTAAATTTGACTTCTAAGTCACGTAACAGTTATTTACGTAAGCCAGCATATATGTAAATAAAATCCATAACCAAATCAGGAAATAACATGTGGACACCACCAACTGGGAGATACATTTTCAATTAATATAATAGAAGGATGGTGATTTGTCCTGCTAAATAGATGTCCAAATAATCTATTAAGTTTGGTTACAGTATAATGGAGATTTATTCTGCTAAAAGATGTCCAGATAATCAATTCGATTAAGTTATTGCAGAACGTGGATTTATTCTGCTAAATAGATGTCAAGTTTAGTAAAACCTAATCACATTTGTATGGTTACTTGATGGTACCAACAATGGAATCCCATGTGTTTAAAATTAACCTTTGTAAAAGAAAGCTACATGTAAACAAATTGATCCTTGGAAAATAAAGTAATTAAGAACTTCTTTTAACAAGGCTAGCCGGCTTTATAGTGGGTCATGCCATTGTATATAAATAAAGAACAGGTGGTCTGTATATGCACAGAGTAGCTGATTAAAGTAGACAAGCCATTGACAACAACCAAGAACTGGAGATAGACAAAAAGGCCTATACTACTACATAACAACTTGCCTAACCACTCGAAGGGAAGAAAGGACAATAACTACCATCTTCTGACATTGGACCAGAAACATCAGCATACCCAGCCAAAAGCAGATCCAAGTCAGGTGCATAACCAACAGAAGCAGGAGAGTAAATAAATTTCCTATCCCATGTAACATCATAGAACTTATTCTTGTTCACTTCACCAATCTCACCTCCCTAGTGAGGGCAAAGCCCTCACCACCAATATGGTAAATAAGACTCCTTGTATCCTCGACTGAGCCACAGATGTAGGCATAAAAGGTATAACTCTTTTAACGACTCAGAATTTCAGTCATTCGAAATTCAGATATTTAATTAGTTTTAAATATTCAAAAGTAAATTTTGTAAGTTGAATAACTTATATTTAAAATATAATAATTTAATTAGATAATTAAATTGTTAATTTAATATTTGAAATTGCAGAAATAATTGGATTTTTAATTTATTGTGAATAAAAATGATTTATAAAGATGAATTAAATTCTATTTGAATTAGAATGGAGTTCGTAAACTTTTTAAATTGAATCAAAAGTTAATTTATAGAAATTGGAAATTTTAATATTTAATTAACGTGTAAAAATAGTCATTTTTGACACTATCTCGAATTTCGACGAAACTAGTTTCATTGGATCTGTAATGTTATATCATTGTAGGATTTAAAATTTCGTGTCAATCGGATTTACGGTTTGGTCGTACGAAGTTGAAATGCCTAGAAATTTATTTAAGTAAATTTTAATTTAAAATAAGTCGATTCGAAAACCAATCTTCCAAATATGATGGAATTGGCTCCCGATATATATTCCATTGTGTTCGGAATAGGGATAAAACATTATAAAAGTCTGGCGCCATGCTTCAATTGGAGTTCGAAAAATATTCGGATTAATAGTGCACGAGGGTTACCACCGCCACTAATAATTCAATGGTCGAAAACTCGTCTCCTTCTTGCTTGATTTTCTTCCAATCCATTGAGAATTAGCACAAACATTCAACTAGAACATTGTAGAGCACGTCGAGAGCTTTCAATACAACGGTGGTGATCATTTAATTTGTCGTGTAGAGGCCAGATTTTGGCGGCGTATACCCGACGTTCGTGCCTGATTTTCAAGGCGAGGAGATAGCCGAGCTCAACCGGACCGGGGGAGATAATGCACGTGGGGATGGGCTATATGGCGGTGGCCCTTAATCAACGTCGAAGCAATCGTAGGAGGCACGACTATTCGTTTGATAAAGGCAGCCGATGGGTTTGTTTCAACCTGGAGAAGACATGAACAATAAAGAAGAATAGAACGTTCGGCCCAGATGTGGAGATGCAAAAACAAACGGCTCAGATTATTTTAGCAAAGGTTAATAAAAAAATGTAAATTTAATCATATAAATTTGTACAAACTTTAAAATGTCATATCTTCTTCATACGAGGTCCGTTTTGCACGAAAGCAATTGCATTGGCATCGTATTGACGAGTACTACATTTTAGAGCTAGTTTGGAGTCTATTAGAGCTAGTGAAACTTTTGGGTAAAATTAAACGCTCGTTAATTTTATTCAGAATAAATCGCTGCAACGACGATTGGAATCAAAGTGATACAAATCACTCTTTCTGACTCGCTTATATTTTTATATAAGTGAGAATAAATTTATTTATGCTGATTGATGATTGTTTTGATGATATATGATATATTATATATATTGATAGGTATTTGGATATATTCCTAACTATTAGAGCAGATAAGACCCTATACGTTCCTGTATATGAGCGGATGACCCATTTGTACGCGCGTCTGCCTCAAAGTGGACATTGTACATATTTTCTAATATGTATATTTATTACAGCTGATATGTTGGAGGGATCCAACTGGATTCCTCACCAGTGTTGATTTTATTTACAAGTATTGTTATATATGCTGTTATAATATGATATATGATGTTTTGGATGCTAGGATGCGATGATTGATGTGAGTCACCTTGTTTAGCATTTTTGCAGCATTGGGCCATATTTTGGAATTTTAAAAATATTAAAGTGATCATTTCAAATTAAAAAGGACTTCAAAGTGATTTTAAAAATAGATGTTTTATTAATTTTTGAATTGTTAAGGAATGAATTTATTTTAAATAAATAAGAAGTTGTACTTTTTATGTTATAATTTTTTTTTGCGAAATATACTTAATAATGGTTTTTGAAGTTATATAAGTAAAAATAATAAGTTGCAAACAATAAAAAAAGAAGTTTATTTAGATGGAATCAAAATGTGATTTTTGAAATATCGGGTTAACAATTTTGTAAATTAAGTTAAAATTGAGAATTTTGGATTTATTATAAATGGTTTATGTATAAGATTTATAAAATTGATATTGTATAAATAAAAAAGAATGGAATTATAAAGGAGTTTTATAAGTGTTTAAAATTGAAGTTATAAATGGATCTTATAAGTGAATAAGATTTATGAATTTATGAAATTATAAAAGGAAAGAATTTGTAAATAAATGATTTATAAGTAAATTAACTTATAGTTGGATTTTGGCATACAAATGAGATATATATAGAGTTTGTTAGTAAAGGAATATTATATATGGAAGTTTTTATAAAATATGAATGAGATTTATAAACATGGTTTTATAAATGTGAAATCAACTTATTTTGATAAGTTAAATATGAAAGTTTATTAGAGGGATTATATTCATGATTTTGGACAGTGGATAATCCTTTTAATTAAATATGTAGAAGTAATGAATTTGGTTAGAAATTATACTCACGATTTTGGACAGTGAATAATCTTTTAAATAAATGTTTTGAAAAGTGATCTTTTAAATGGAGTAAAATGGTTTGAAGATGTTTTAAAAGATGTGAGCATCGAATACATAGATTTCAACATTCATTGTTGAAATAGACGTTTTGAGAAGTACGGAAAGCATGACTATAACACTGTTGTTATAGTAAATGATTTTCGAAAGGAGATGATTTGTATAGTATATGGGATATATATATATATATATATATATCTAATTTTGGAATCCCTATACTAGTGATTTTGGGTTGTCATAACGATGTTTGACGCAGCATTCATTTTGACCAATAAAGCTTGTGTTGAAAATTTTAAAGCTTTCCTAAAGAGATTTGTGAATATGCTAATGCTGCGATACAAGTATATGGAAATGTTTTCCAAATAGTGAAGTATTGAAATGGTTTTGAGAATATATCCTTTTAAAGATAAGTGGAAGTGAATGTGTAACCATCCATAAATTTTCAATAATTAATATTTTTTAATTTAATAAGTTTTGTTGTTTAATATTGAAAGAATTAAAATTTTGGGATTTATTAATGAAATAATAACTAAAATAAAAGGTGACAATGTTAATTCAAGTTAATTGTTAACAATCTTAATGAGATTCCAATTAATTGAAATAGTGTAAATATTATAACTTGGTTATAAATTGAATATAAGAAAACAAATGTAAAAATTGAATTAATAAATGAAATAGTATGCAATAAATGAAAATTGAATAAAATTTGGATTATGTTTGAAATTATAACATTTGTGTGTAAATAATGAATGTATAAGTGTTATAAAGGTTAATGGCAACAATTGATGTTACCTATTTAGTCTATTAAATTTAAATTGGAAATCAACTTTAAATAAATATAAATAAATTAATGTGAAATGTAATACTATGTTTAGAAATTTTTAAATTGGTTTAAAAGGCAAATTAGCCGAGAAAAGAGTGCAACAAAGACAATTTGATTTATTGGGATTTTAAATTTTAATAAAATTGACAAAAAAATCCAATAAAATGGAAATACAATAGTTAATACAAGTAAAAGATAGAAATTGTAGTATATTAATGAAATGAAAGACAAACAAATATTAACTAGGTTATTTGAATAATAATCGGTTGAATATAAAGTCTGAAATCAAATTTAAACAATTTATTCAAATTAAATTTTTATTAATTGGATTCAATTACAGTTGGAATTAAATACTGTAATTGGTAAATTAATCAACTTAGATTGATATCTAAATTGTTAAAGTATTGTAGTTGTTTAAGAAATCAAAATGATAAAATTTGTCAATTTTAGAAAAAATTTGGTTTTATTTAATTAACTGAAATATAGCCATTTTGTTAACTATATCGGATTTCGACGAAACTAGTTTCATCGAATCCGTAATGGTGAATTATTATACTATTTCAAGTTTCGTATCGATCGGACTTGTCGTTTGCTCGTATGGACTCGAAATGCCTAGAAATCAATTTAATTGAAATCAATTTAATTGAAATCAATTGAAATCCATTTGAAATAAGCTGATTTTATCATAACTTCTTCATACGATTGAATAAGGACTTGAAACCTGTTCCATTGAGTTTAAAATTATTGAAAACATCTATTTTGATATATTGGATGACCCATTTTCATTCTAGAGACAGAACGTGCTTTCGAATCGTTTATCGTTCAAAATCCAAATCGATCTGGTTCATTCTTTTCTATTTTAGCTTTTCATATAAATAGCTCGTTATATACCCTAGGTTATTTCTTATTTCCATTGTTTGTACGTACATTTCTTTCTCAACTACTCATTTTAATGGCAGACAAATAAAACCCTAATCCCAAATTGCAAGGACAATTTCAAATTTCAACTTCAAAATAAAATCCCTCCAAACCCTGGCAAATTATATATCAATTCGAAGCTCTCGACGAGCATAATCCAGATTTGCAATTTGTTTCTCGAATCAGATCATCGTTCATCCAGAAATCAATGGATAAGTGTAACGAATCGGATTTTTCGCGCTCGAAAATCGACATCCATACTTCACATCGTACTCGAATGCCGTAGATTCGACCGTTCAAATCCGAGTCGCCGGTGCTTATAACACAATTAAGTAAACAATATAGCGAAAGAAGAAGAATAATACTTTGATATACAGCATTGATACAATATCTGATGCAATGAATATCAATATACATCAGAGATATGATACAAGAAATAGCAGCGGAAAAGAAAAATAGATAACACCGGCAGCGGAACAAATAACTCTAAGATAGCCTTCAAGAGAGAACTCCATCAGTAGCTCGAACAAACATCACGATGCACTAAGATAAGCAAGTGCAGTCCATATCCAAACAATGAACTAGCTCCAGATAATTCATTGAACCTAACTATCTGAAAAACCCAACTCTAGACTGCTCGTGTGGAAAATAGTGAGCACCCAGAGTTCAGGAAAGAAACAATAAACTCCGGATCAGTCGTGGGACTGGTATGAGTAACAAAAACAGTTTATCTTTAAAAACAAACAAAGAAATGTGTTAAAATAGATCCGCAATGCTTTTTAGAAAAAGTAACTACCATAAGGCCTCCCACCACACACACAATGCAAACGCAGAATTGGAGGAGATTTCTCCTTATGATTGTTAAATATGCTTGATACGTGAATTTCTTTGATATTATTACTATAAGTGCAAAGTGCAGAAACATTTCAAAGTAGAATATAAATCTTAGACGGCATAGACATTCCGCACTTATGCCTACTATAGCTACCATGTTCAATAGCAGGTTACCTGTCACGACCCGACTTCCTACGCCCAGGAAGACGTATCGTTTTTAAGAAAGAAAAGGGTGAGAAAATAGAAAAGATAGAGAAGAAAGAAGAAACAACATTAGAATCTCAACAGCGGAATGAATAAAATATAATATATCACATAAGACGATACATTGTATCATATACATTAGAGTTACACAAAATAAACAACTGATACTAGACAGTTATAAAACACCTGTCTAGTTAATACAACTCGATACAACTCAAACAAATGACTCAGAGATACCAACACAGCGGAACCACCTATTTACACACACACACACACACACACACACTCGCTGAAGCCTCCTGCTCCATTGCTCCATTGGCTACTCGTAAAAATTTGAGTACCCAAGAGTTTATGAAAAACAGAAAAATAAACTCCGGGTCAGACATGGGTCTGGTGTGAGTAACAGGTTAAAGTTGCTTAACTTTAAAACATTTGGGAAGAAAGGGTATCACGTGTGACTTCCCACGCATAAATATGGGTAAGTTTTTACCTTACGCTAACCAAAGCATTTTAGGAAATTCAATGATATTATAATAGGGTCTAGGGTTTTCAAGTAAAATACAGAAATAGCTGAAATGCTTACATCTCACATTCCAACATAGTTGGGCACAATCAAAACGTACGACACTTATTGGAGATTGGATTCCATACAATGGCAGGGCTACTGGGGTACCGCCCGTCACAGTACGGGGCCTAGATCACTGTACCGAGGATTACTCCCAATCCCCTACAACACAAAGCCATACCCGTTCCTTACTGAATAGTTCCAAATAAGATAACCCCGAAGTTGGCTGCAAACCAACTGCCCACACAACCGAAATAAAAAGGGACATCTAGACAGGGGCTATCTTACTCTCCAGTGGGTGCTACCCACGAAGCCTTGCTGCACCTCCCCTGTTTTAGCAATTCCCGGTTGATGAGGCTTGAGGCTACGATTACCTTTAGAAAGACATTGCTTAGAATGCTCATCGTCCACCTGACGATGTTCTGAAAGTATTCAATCCATACAAGTTCGTTCCGGGTTCGAACGAAACCGAAGGCATCATCTCGTTACACTCATATTGGAATCTCCCTCAGAGTTAATGACGATAACCCTTGCACTCTGAATCTTCATCTTTACTTGAGATTCAGGATCTACCGTTAATTTGGATCGATGTGGTTTTCGGACTTCCAAATTTGGAAAACCCGATCCCAGTCTCATCGAAGTCCAAAACGCCATCTTTAAGGTCCAAGTTGTTTTAAAGTTTTAAAACAATTCTTAATTTATTATCTAAATCAACACAGATAGATAGTTCACAATGTCACAATAGATAATCAACAAGATCATTGCAATAGATAATTCACATTATCATCACAACAGATAATTTATAGCATACATCAACCAAAGCATCAATATCATGTAGCATTACTTATCTCATATCAAGGATACCAAACATTCAATCTATATGTAAGCAAGTATTTAAATCATCACACTATAATTAATTTAAAATGAATTAAATTAATTACTTCTTCTTTAATTAACTTAAAGTAAATTAAATTAATTACCTCTTCATTAAAACTTGCTTACATACCCGCTAATTAATTACAAAGAAATTAATCAATCATCAGTTACTTATGTATTCCAATTAATCACCTTTGATTAATTAACCTTTACTTACATTCTAGTAATTTCCTTTAATTTATTTACAGAGGTTAATCTTTGAATAAATTCATAGATTAACTATTTATTATTTATTCCATTCATTCTTAATTTATTACATTGTAATTACCTTATTGATTTATTATTCCCAAATTAATCAATTTCTAATTACATCATTAATTATAATAATTAATGATCTCTAATCAATTATCTATTTATATAGTTATATATAAAAAAATTAATCTTCCAAACACATACATTATCACCTCTAATTAATATCATACAGTAATTAACCTTCCTTAGTTAATTACTCCTCAATAAACAAACCTAATTAATCCCTTGATTAATTTCAAGTAATTATACTCCAATTACTTCCATTATCCATCATCCAATTAATTACCTCCAGTAATTATTCATCAATTACTTCTCTAAGTAATTTTACTTCCAAATATCAAATGATTAATCCAAATTAATTAAACTAAATAAATTAATTCAAATTAACCAAATTACCCAATTAATTACAATAAGTAATTAATTTCTTAATTACTTCTCATTAAGTAATTATACTTAAACAATTTACAATGATCATCATTAAATTAATTAATCCAATTAATTATTAAAATTTAATGAGATTAATTAATTATATAATAATCTAGTCAATGACCTTCATTAACATTTCTTTAATTACTTTTTTAAGAAATTAACTTACATTAAATTATTATTACTTATAATTTAATCAACCATTAATAATTCATAATTTTATTAAAATCTAAATTATGGTTCTTAATTACATATTAATTACTTAATTCATTATTTAAACTTTAATTAATATATGTAAACTTATAATTACTAATTTAATCAATACAAATCTTCGATTATCGATTCTAATTATCTTAATGATTAATGAATATAAATCCTTAATCATTATTACTTAAAGTAAACTCATTTTTTTATTATTGATTAAATTTTCACTTACAATATGTTTGAAAATATTATTTTCTTATCTCTACTTCTTAAGTTTTATTTTAAATTTCAGACTTAAAATGAATACCAATTTATCTTAAATAACATTTTATCTCACATAAAGTTTAAAACGAATTTTGAAAACTCTTAAATTCATATGTTAAGTAACATTTTATTGTAAAGGAAATTAAGATTTAAATCAAATTCTCCTTACATTTACATGTTAAAGTAGTCCTTAATATTTTAACTTATTTAACACATAAATTAATAAAACTTCCTTTTTATTCCAAAATCTGAAATTCCAAAATTTAGATTTAAATCCCAGGTTTCAAATTTGATTTAACTTTTATTTTACATGCTTCTTTACAAATTGCAATTTCCATTTAAATTCAATCCTTTTTCCCTTTGAGTTCTTTAAGGTTATTTTAAACAAGTTTAAATTTTTAAAACAATATATATATTTCCAAACTAAGATTCAATGACTGGCATTTATATTTTAAACTTTTTATTTAGACTCAGTTGAAACTTTGATTTGATTTAAAACTAAATTTTAAAACTGTAACTGGTACAGGTTTGAAACTCTGAACCCAAACTACTCGAGCCTCTCTACTTACATCGGGTAAAACATGAATCAACCTGAGTAAACCGAGAACAACACTTCCTCCTACTTCCCAAATTCAACACTATCACAACAGATACTGATGATGTTCACGTGCACGTGCACACCCTTTGGTGATGCTCCGACCACTGAGACTGCCTCCGACAGGTCATCAGTGACCTACACCCTCACTTCCGGTCATCAAAACGATGAAAACAACATCAAGGCAAAATCGAGCATTCGAGCTCGATACCAAAACCTGGAAACACCCTACCCCCCCAAAACCACAAACCTGACATCACCACTTGCTCGACGCTCCGACCACCGGAGGCCACCCAACTCCGGCCATAGCCTCGTCCCCCTTCCCTCTACCAAAACCCAAAGCCGTGCGCGACTCGATGCACGATCGAAGCCTCCCCGATCGAATTCCTGACCACCCTAAAAATTAGGTTACCAAACTTCGAATGTCACCCACTGCCACCACCGCTGTCTATCCACCGTCGCGCCATTTTTCCCTGACCTATTATAGGCTCCTCCACCTCCAGGAGGAAACTCGACACCTCCAGTCGACGAGATCACCCACGGCAACCCCCAAATGTACAATACGATCAAACCCAAACCACTCTTCGATTTTTGCTCTAAAAATTAAAATTTTTACTTTAAAAATCAAGTTAAAGTATAAAGATTTCATTTACATACCTGAATTGGTAAATCGTAAAGTTTAAAATTTGACATATATAAGGATATGATCAATGTTCTTGATTTCCTGAGCTAAATACAAATTTGTTGGACTTGAAATAAATTTTAGTCTCAAGTATATGATATAACAAAAACTTCTTGTTTTAACTCTAAGTTCAGATGGTAATTAGAACGAGAGAGAAAGATTTTTGGAATTAAGGTCTGTTGTTTTTAAAAAAAAACTAAGACAGAGAACAATGAAATCAACAGCTTGCACACATACTTCTAGTTTCCACCAATACAGATAACTATATATGCATAAAAAAACATATCGTAGATACTTGTTCAGATTTAACCTTTAAATGTTTAAAGAAAGAAATGTTACTCACTGGTTTTAAAAGAACAGAGCCTCTACTGGAAACATGTTTGAAAATTATAACTAAAGCTCTTCCTCTTTCTCTGGTGATTTGAGTTTTGATTTATGTTCAAGTAGAACTTTGTTTTAGTTTGAAATAAGTTTTACTTCAGATCTTAGTTTGTATGAACGAATTAAAATGGAAGGGCAGAGATATAAATAAAAGAAAGAAGACAAGGATATATAGCCAAAGACAAGTTACATTTTTTTATATTCAATACAGTGTTTATCAGTACAAGGCTGAGATAGCCTTCTATTTATTATTTTCCAAATGCAGATTTGGTCTTCTCTTTGGAGGCTAAGAGAGGATGTGTTATAGCTAGCATTTAATTCTATTGTTTTGTTTGCACTCAAATCTAGTATATTTATATTGTTTTGTACACAATTAAAGGAAATTATATTTTCTTTTGAAATTTTCAGCCTGCACACTTACAACTTGTTTGTACTAAAGATATCATATTAGCCAACACATATATATTTCCTTTCTATTTCCAACCTGCACATTCATATTTGTTGCCTCTGTTATTTTGCTTGTTTCTACTACCTATTCATGTGTTATGAATAAATATGTTACTTGTTTTATATTTTTGAAGTGTAAAGGAACGTTATTTTAACATGTTGCATAAATATTTATAGTGTATTCATTTTATAAGTTATAAAACTATATAATTTAACTTATGTATATTTTGTTTTGTTTCTATATCTAACTTATTACTCAAAATCTTGTATTCCTATATGTACTTTTTCATTTTATTAATATTATAAAATCACACTTATAAAATTGAAACAATTAATAAAAGAAATTATCTTTTTATTATAAACTACTTATTTTATTTATGTATGTTAAAGTATTTGACAAAATTTGCATTTAAAACTTATATATATATTTTAAATCATATTTTTCTCAAGCTTTACTAAAAAGAAAACAAAACAAATCTTTTTGTTAATAAATTTAAATCTAAACTTAAGCTAAAATAAGTTTTAAACTATTCAAACATTTATCTTATGTGTTTAAAACCATATAGTTATTTATTAAATAGCTTTGAAAAGTTTATTTTAAAGAAATCATAATTTCCAAATCACTAAAACATATATTAGAATTTGAAACATAATTTATTAGCTAAATTGTAAAACAAAGCCTCCCTATTTACAATATATACATAGAAAACAATCAATCAATTTTAGCAGATAAAATTTACCAATTAGATATTTATAGAAAGAAAAGTATCAATTCAAATCTTATTAATAAAGATATATTAAATCAATTTAATATTTAATACAAATTATTAAATTGATATTGCTCGAAAATTCCGGGTTGTTACATTCCTCCCCCTTAAAAGAATTTCGTCCCCGAAATTTAAAAGAAAAGGTAATTTAATAATTTATTTAAGATTTTAATAAATTTTTAAATCATAAGCATATATCAATCATATGCTAACAATCATAACAACCAATCCACTCAATCAACAAATCTAACCATCCAGACAAAAATTCTGGATAGATCTTCCTAGAGTTTTCCCAGTATAATACCGGAATACTCGATCTATAGAATCCAAACAGTCAATACTACTAAGCTATAGAGCTCCTACTCATCAAGATCTACAAAACTACACAGATATCAAATGACAGACGAGTCTGACTCACAACCAAAACTTCCTGAACTGGTGGTCCCAAAACCAGAAATGGATTACACGTACTCCCTCCGAGATACGTGAAACACATCGAATCCCAGTTATCCAAACTGCAATTCACTCCAGAAGATCAAACATCTAACCTTACCAAAACACAGAGAAAATCTAAAGCACCTCGGAGCTAGTTTCCCAGTCTTACCAAATTATAGAGCTCCTTTGAATCAGAGAAAATTATCCAAAATCAAATCTCCGACTCCTAAATCCAAATTCCTCCGTCTCTTATCCACCAAATTCTTCTAATGATCCAGAGTTGTCTTCATCCCTACTGATCAGCTCAATTTCTGCTGATGCCTCTCAGAACAATCTGAACCTAAAACAATCCAGTAGAATGATCTTCTCAAGATCAACCAAAATCAAGAACACAACCTCTACTATCATTAGTAGGAAACAACCTCTTCTTTCCAGAAAAGAAAAACATATCTCACTTCTCTCATCCTGAAGAGATAAAACAGGTGCACTCCAATGGCCTCAAATCTTGAAAAATTTCTTGTAGAAACCTCTAATTCAAAACACTGCAACTTCCAGTTGCTTCCACTCTAAAACAGCTGCCACCATGCTTCCACTGCGCAGCTCTGATCTGAAACAGATGAAAATCCTGACGACGATCACGAGCATAAACTGTTTGCTAATATCATATGCGATAGATCTAGGTTTTGCAACTGTCGGCCAGTAGTCACAATTGGTCTTTTCAACCATTCCGGAAATATGGTTCAATAAATCCATAAAGAGTAACTCATAAATTCCATGATATCCTGATCTGCTTCACCACAAACTCTCTCTAGAAACCATTCTACTAGGCTGAACCATCGGTACCACTCCTGGAATCCGGTCGATACCAAACTCAACTCCAGATGCTGACAAAATTCTTTGAAAACACAAGAGAGCACTCTGCTATCGCAAGTCACTTTTGCGATCGACTCAGTCTAATATCCAAAGAAAGCTGTTCTCTCTTTACTAATCAGAACAGCTTAAACTTATCTAGCCAATCTACCGAAGAAATGGATTCATATGGCTGCTGCTGCTTCTGGGCTTTACCTCGAGAAAACTGCTGACAGATGGTTTCCTTGCGTGCCAGCAGAACAATCTGAGCTGCAACGCTGCTACTGATGCCAAAGACTTTCTAATCCAAAACTCCTCGAGAAACTCAGACCTCAAAGCCAAACATAATTACCCAGCTGAACTTAGCTTCATCACTGATGGAGACACACTTCCTTATCCAAAGCTTCTTGAGAAACATCTTCGGAAACAACCCATAGCCACTGCTTCTCATCACACAACTTCTACTTCCTGAGCTACCAAGGTAACATCACTGGCTTCTGCTCAATTGACAAAATCCAAACTTTACTCATCCAAACTTGCACCTCAAAAAATGGAATCCGAATCTTAACAGATTCCCTTCAAAGATTTGGTGAAATCCTTATACCACAAATTCACTCGAGACGGTATTAGGTCTACAGTCTCGTCAGATATACTTCCAATCACTGGTAGTCGTGTTACACAAACCACTACCCTATCTACCTTTTGAACGTGTACGTGCAGTACTAAGGATCATGTAATATGGCATATAAATGCGGAAACTGATAATAGCAATAAAATAAAAATTAAAGTAAGCACACCAGAAATTTTTATACTGGTTCGAACTTCCCGTTCTACGTCCAGTCCCAGACTATCCTCTGGATTTAAACTAAACCCCTCACTTAACCCGGAGGAATAGGTATACGACACCTGAGCAGCCGAACAGGAATTTTTCCGCCTCAACAACCGAAGAGGACTTTAACTTCAATACAAATAATTCATTGACGAATGTGTTCTGAATAACACTGATTGTCTTTTGATAGTACAACTTCTCTATAATCAAATCCTCAAGAGTATATATGTGTGTGAAGATTTAGAAGAAAGATATTCACTTAGAATCAAAGTTTATGAATTAAATCAAGGATTCTAGTGATTAAAATAAGGATGAATGCTTTTGTTTGCAAAAATTACTAGAGAATAGATTTCAGAATTATAAACAAGAATCGGTTATTGTAGAAGTGAATTGAACATGTTTATATAGTTGTAGAATAGTTACAATCTTTCATGAAGAGTTTCAATCAAAAGTTGTGTCTGTATCTCTTGGATTAAGGGACATTCCTCTTCATAAACAATCGCAACTCTTCAGCAAACTAGCCGTTATGTGCAGGTCGGTCGACCGGAAAAACTGGCCGGTCAGCTGAGTTTGAAATCGTACACAAAACAGAGAGTATCTGTGAACTAGACACTGGATCGTTCGACCGAAGATTCTGGTCGGTCAGCCGACCTGTTGTTAAACAAAAACTGCAGTAGCTCATTTGGTTAGAGTACTTGCCTTCCAAACTAGTGACCCGGGTTTGAGCCCTGCTCTATGCAATTTTTGAAAACTTGATTTGGATTAAAATATGCATGCAATTTTATTTGAATGTGAATGATGATTCTTGAGGAAAGATTTTAACAATATTCTAAGACTCAATACATTAAAACATTCATACTAAACTCTGGATTGTAGTCTTGTCTCCTTTGTAGTGCATAATATACAATTATTCTCTTTTTGTCGCTTTCGTATTGTATTATCGTCGTATGATCTCTGAAGCTTGTGTCATGAATCAAAACTCATGAATCAACATTCTCCCCCTTTTTGATTGATGACAATACTTATGTGACGAAGTAGTATATATTGTAATTCTCTCCTTGAATATATGGCGACCTTTCTGCAAAAACTTGTTAGCTTTCATATATTTTCTCCCCCTTTGTCATCGACAAAAAGGAATGCTTATGATGCATAAAAATAAAAATAACTACTACTTATAATGTAAGGTATCAGAAAAAAATAACATTTAAAGCATGCGATACCCAAGATTCTTATAATTTCCTAATTTTTAGGAAACCATACCCATTTGGGTGTGGTTGAACCTTTATAGATATAATTTTCATTATTCACTATTATATTAAAATAATCATCAATGTATTTTTCTCTATTTTTCCAATTAACAGGAACCCAAATAGTTAGATAATTTTTATTCATATTTCCTATTAATGATTTTGTACTTCTAGAGAATTTATCAACATTATTGGTCATAGCAGTATTTGAATTTCTATATAAATTGGATTTAGACTTTTCTCGTAATCTAGTACTAGCACTAACATATTTTCTATACATGAAAGCGTGTCTAGGGCTATTTCTACGATCTGTTTCATTATATCCTAAACCACTTTTATCATTTAAAGGTCTAGAACTAGATAAAATCATGTTTAAATCGTTTTGACCTTTATTAAATTTTGTGACTTCGGTGTTAAGTTTGTCAAATTTAGCTTTAAAGTCACAATTATTATTTTCAAAAGAAATATTACTATTATTCAAAATATCAATTTGCTTGTTTAATTCAGAATTCTCCTTTTTTAACGTACTGTTCTCATTTTCGAGAAGAAAAATTCGAGATTCCGACTTATCTAAAGAGTATTGTAATAAATCATTCTGTCTTTTCAAATCAAAAATTTCTTTTGAAAATTTCTCTCTCTCTTTTTCAAATATGGTGTTTTGTTCATCCAGAAAATCTTTAAGAGCCACAAAATTATTCTTTAAAACACCAAGTTGATTTTCTAAATCTAACTTCTCATTTTTCAGTTTCTCATTTTCAAGTTCAACAGATTTCATCTTTTCTAAAATAATAAAATTAAGCTTTGAAATCTTATTTCTTATACTAAATAATTCATTATTATCTTTTACTGAAATTTGTAAATCAGAAAGTACCTTTTTACAGTCCTCATTGGTCGTTGCTCTAATAGATTCAGGCTTTTTGCTTGCTATAATTCGACCGGATCTTTTTCTGGCCATTATTCTATGATGTTGTGACGATCGATACAATTCCAGGCTCTGATACCAAATGAAAGTGTACGTGCAGTACTAAAGATCGTGTATATGGTATGTAAATGCGAAAACTGATAATAGCAATAAAATAAAAATTAAAGTAAGCACACCAGGAATTTTTATACTGGTTCGAACTTCCCGTTCTACGTCCAGTCCTAGACTATCCTCTGGATTTAAACTAAACCCCTCACTTAACCCGGAGGAATAGGTATACGACACCTGAGCAGCCGAACAGGAATTTTTCCGCCTCAACAGCCGAAGAGGACTTTAACTTCAATACAAATAATTCATTGACGAATGTGTTCTGAATAACACTGATTGTCTTTTGATAGTACAACTTCTCTATAATCAAATCCTCAAGAGTATATATATGTGTGAAGATTTAGAAGAAAGATATTCACTTAGAATCAAAGTTTATGAATTAAATCAAGGATTCTAGTGATTAAAATAAGAATGAATGCTTTTGTTTGCAAAAATTACTAGAGAATAGATTTCAGAATTATAAACAAGAATCGGTTATTGTAGAAGTGAATTGAACATGTTTATATAGTTGTAGAATAGTTACAATCTTTCATGAAGAGTTTCAATCAAAAGTTGTGTCTGTATCTCTTGGATTAAGGGACATTCCTCTTCATGAACAATCGCAACTCTTCAGCAAACTAGCCGTTATGTGCAGGTCGGTCGACCGGAAAAACTGGCCGGTCAGCTGAGTTTGAAATCGTAAACCAAACAGAGAGTATCTGTGCACTAGACACTGGACCGGTCGATCGAAGATTCTGGTCGGTCAGCCGACCTGTTGTTAAACAAAAACTGCAGTAGCTCATTTGGTTAGAGTACTTGCCTTCCAAACTAGTGACCCGGGTTTGAGCCCTACTCTATGCAATTTTTGAAAACTTGATTTGGATTAAAATATGCATGCAAGTTTATTTGAATGTGAATGATGATTCTTGAGGAAAGATTTTAACAATATTCTAAGACTCAATGCATTAAAACATTCATACTAAACTCTGGATTGTAGTCTTGTCTCCTTTGTAGTGCATAATATACAATTATTCTCTTTTTGTCGCTTTCGTATAGTATTATCGTCGTATGATTTCTGAAGCTTGTGTCATGAATCAAAACTCATGAATCAACACCTTTATACTTATATTGGAAAACCCGAACAGGTAAACCAACAAATAGGTAGAAATATATATATATATATATATATATATATATATATATATATATATATATATCAAAATTACAAATACGCTCTCTCAAGAAAGAAATCACTTAAGAGCCTAGGTATTCACTCAACCTAGCGCTCTGATACCACTGTCATGACCCGACTTCCTACGCCCAGGAAGACGTATCGTTTTTAAGAAAGAAATAGGTGAGAAAATAGAAAAGATAGAGAAGAAAGAAGAGACAACATCAGAATCTCAACAGCGGAATGAATAAAATATAATATATCACATAAGACGATACATAGTATCATATACATTAGAGTTACACAAAATAAACAACAGATACTAGACAGTTATAAAACACCTATCTAGTTAATACAACTCGATACAACTCAAACAAATGACTCAGAGATACCAACACAGCGGAACCACACACACACAGATATATATATATATATATATACACACACACACACACACTCGCTGAAGCCACCTGCTCTATTGCTCCTCCAGTATTCATCAAAGCAGATCTGAATCCCTTGGCTACTCGTAAAATTTGAGTACCCAAGAGTTTATGAAAAACAGAAAAATAAACTCCGGGTCAGACATGGGTCTGGTGTGAGTAACAGGTTAAAGTTGCTTAACTTTAAAACATTTGGGAAGAAAGGGTATCACTTAAGACTTCCCACGCATAAATATGGGTAAGTTTTTACCTTACGCTAACCATAGCATTTTAGGAAATTCAAAGATATTATAATAGGGTCTAGGATTTTCAAGTAAAATATAGAAATAGCTGAAATGCTTACATCTCACATTCCAACATAGTTGGGCACAATCAAAACGTACGGCACTTATTGGAGATTGGATTCCATACAATGGCAGGGCTACTGGGGTACCGCCCGTCACAGTACGGGGCCTAGATCACCGTACCGAGGATTACTCCCAATCCTCTACAACACAAAGCCGGACCCGTTCCTTACTGAACAGTTCCAAATAAGATAACCCCGCAGTTGGCTGCAGACCAACTGTCCACACAGCCGAAATAAAAAGGGACATCTAGACAGGGGTTTATCTTACTCTCCAGTGGGTGCTACCCACGAAGCCTTGCTGCACCTCCCCTGTTTTAGCCATTCCCGGTTGATGAGGCTTGAGGCTACGATTACCTTTAGAAAGACATTGCTTAGAATGCTCATCGTCCACCTGACGATGTTCTGAAAGCATTCAATCCATACAAGTTCGTTCCGGGTTCGAACGAAACCGAAGGCATCATCTCGTTACACTCATATTGGAATCACCCTCAGAGTTAACGACGATAACCCTTGCACTCTGAATCTTCATCTTTACTTGAGATTCATGACCTACCATTAATTTGGATCGATGTGGTTTTCGGACTTCCAAATTTGGAAAACCCGATCCCGGTCTCACCGAAGTCCAAAACGCCATCTTTAAGGTCCAAGTTTTTTTAAAGTTTTAAAACAATTCTCAATTTATTATCTAAATCAACACAGATAGATAGTTCACAATATCACAATAGATAATCAACAAGATCATTACAATAGATAATTCACATTATCATCACAACAGATAATTTATAGCTTACATCAACCAGAGCATCAATATCATGTAGCATTACTTATCTCATATCAAGGATACCAAACATTCAATCCATATGTAAGCAAGTATTTAAATCATCACACTATAATTAATTTAAAATGAATTAAATTAATTACTTCTTCTTTAATTAACTTAAAGTAAATTAAATTAATTACCTCATCATTAAAACTTGCTTACATACCCACTAATTAATTACAAAGCAATTAATCAATCATCAGTTACTTATGTATTCCAATTAATCACCTTTGATTAATTAACCTTTACTTACATTCCAGTAATTTCCTTTAATTTATTTACAGAGGTTAATCTTTGAATAAATTCATAGATTAACTATTTATTATTTATTCCATTCATTCTTAATTTATTACATTGTAATTACCTTATTGATTTATTATTCCCAAATTAATCAATTTCTAATTACATCATTAATTATAATAATTAATGATCTCTAATCAATTATCTATTTATTTAATTATATAAAAAAACTTAATCTTCCAAACACATATATGAATCACCACTGATTACTATCATACAGTAATTAACCTTCCTTAGTTAAATACTCCTCAATAAACAAACCTAATTAATCCCTTGATTAATTTCAAGTAATTATACTCCAATTACTTCCATTACCCATCATCCAATTAATTACCTCCGGTAATTATTCATCAATTACTTCTCTAAGTAATTGTACTTCCAAATATCAAATGATTAATCCAAATTAATTAAACTAAATTAATAAATTCAAATTAATAAAATTACCCAATTAATTACAATAAGTAATTAATTTCTTAATTACTTCCCATTAAGTAATTATACTTAAACAATTTACAATGATCATCATTAAATTAATTAATCCAATTAATTATTAAAATTTAATGAGATTAATTAATTATATAATAATCTAGTTAATGTTCTTCATTAACATTTCTTTAATTACTTTTCTAAGAAATTAACTTACATTAAATTATTATTACTTATAATTTAATCAACCATTAATAATTCATAATTTTATTAAAATCTGAGCTATGGTTCTTAATTACATATTAATTACTTAATTCATTATTTAAACTTTAATTAATATATGTAAACTTATAATTACTAATTTAATCAATACAAATTTTCGATTATCCATTCTAATTATCTTAATGGTTAATGAATATAAATCCTTAATCTTTATTACTTAAAGTAAACTCATTTTTTTATTATTGATTAAATTTTCACTTACAATATGTTTGAAAATATTATTTTCTTATCTCTACTTCTTAAGTTTTATTTTAAATTTCAGACTTAAAATGAATACCAATTTATCTTAAATAACATTTTATCTCACATAAAGTTTAAAAAGAATTTTGAAAACTCTTAAATTCACATGTTAAGTAACATTTTATTGTAAAGGAAATTAAGATTTAAATCAAATTCTCCTTACATTTACATGTTAAAGTAGTCCTTAATATTTTAACTTATTTAACACATAAATTTATAGAACTTCCTTTTTATTCCAAAATCTGAAATTCCAAAATTTAGATTTAAATCCCAGCTTTCAAATTTGATTTAACTTTTATTTTACATGCTTCTTTACAAATTGCAATTTCCATTTAAATTCAATCCTTTTTCCCTTTGAGTTCTTTAAGGTTATTTTAAACAAGTTTAAATTTTTAAAACAATATATATATTTCCAAACCAAGATTCAATGACTGGCATTTATATTTTAAACTTTTTATTTAGACTCAGTTGAAACTTTGATTTGATTTAAAACTAAATTTTAAAACTGTAACTGGTACAGGTCTAAAACTCTGAACCTAAACTACTCGAGCCTCTCTACTTACATCGAGTAAAACATGAATCAACCTGAGTAACCCGAGAACAACACTTCCTCCTGTTTCCCAATTTCAACACTATTACAACAGATACTGATGATGTTCACGTGCACGTGCACCACCCTTTGGTGATGCTCTGACCACCGAGACGGCCTCCGACAGGTCGTCAGTGACCTACACCCTCACTTCCGGTCATCAAAACGATGAAAACAACATCAAGGCAAAATCGATCATTCGAGCTCGATACCAAAACCTGGAAACACCCTACCCCCCCCCCCCCCCCCCAAAACCACAAACCTGATATCACCACTTGCTCGACGCTCCGACCACCGGAGGCCACCCAACTCCGGCCATTGCCTCGTCCCCCTTCCCTCTACCAAAACCCAAAGCCGTGCGCGACTCGATGCATGATCGAAGCCTCCCCGATCGAATTCCTGACCACCTAAAAATTAGGTTACCAAACTTCAAATTTCACCCACCGCCACCACCGCTGTCTATCCACCGTCGCGCCATTTTTCCCTGACCTATCGTAGGCTCCTCCACCTCCAAGAGGAAACTCGACACCTCCAGTCGACGAGATCACCCACGGCAACCCCAAATGTACAATACGATCAAACCCAAACCACTCTTCGATTTTTGCTCTAAAAATTAAACTTTTTACTTTAAAAATCATGTTAAAGTATAAAGATTTCATTTACATACCTGAATTAGTAAATCGTAAAGTTTAAAATTTGACATATATAAGGATATGATCAATGTTCTTGATTTCCTGAGCTAAATACAAATTTGTTGGACTTGAAATAAATTTTAATCTCAAGTATATGATATAACAAAAACTTCTTGTTTTAACTCTAAGTCCAGATGGTAATTAGAACGAGAGAGAGAAAGATTTTTGGTATCAAGGTTTGTTGTTTTAAAAAAAAAACTAAGACAGAGAACAATGAAATCAACAGCTTGCACACATACTTCCAGTTTCCACCAATACAGATAACTATATATGCATAAAAAAAACATATCATAGATACTTGTTCAGATTAAACCTTTAAATGTTTAAAGAAAGAAATGTTACTAACTGGTTTTAAAAGAATAGAGCCTCTACTGGAAACATGTTTGAAAATTATAACTAAAGCTCTTCCTCATTCTCTGGTGATTTGAGTTTTGATTTATGTTCAAGTAGAACTTTGTTTTAGTTTGAAATAAGTTTTACTTCAGATCTTAGTTTGTATGAACGAATTAAAATGGAAGGGCAGAGATATAAATAAAAGAAAGAAGACAAGGATATATAGCCAAAGACAAGTTACATTTTTTTATATTCAATACATTGTTTATCAGTACAAGGCTGAGATAGCCTTCTATTAATTATTTGCCAAATGCATATTTGGTCTTCTCTTTGGAGGCTAAGATAGGATGTGTTATAGCTTGCATTTAATGCTCTTGTTTTGTTTGCACTCAAATCTAGTATATTTATATTTTTTTGTACACAATTAAAGGAAATTATATTTTCTTTTAAAATTTTCAGCCTCCACACTTACAACTTGTTTGTACTAAAGATATCATATTAGCCAACACATATATATTTCCTTTCTATTTCAAACCTGCACATTCATATTTGTTGCCTTTGTTATTTTGTTTGTTTCTACTACCTATTCATGTGTTATGAATAAATATGTTACTTGTTTTATATTTTTGAAGTGTAAAGGAATGTTATTTTAACATGTTGCATAAATATTTATAGTGTATTCATTTTATAAGTTATAAAACTATATAATTTAACTTATGTATATTTTGTTTTGTTTCTATATCTAACTTATTACTTAAAATCTTGTATTCCTATATGTACTTTTTCATTTTATTAATATTATAAAATCACACTTATAAAATTGAAATAATTAATAAAAGAAATTATCTTTTTATTATAAACTACTTATTTTATTTATGTATGTTAAAGTATTTGACAAAATTTGCATTTAAAACTTATATATATTTTAAATCATTTTTTTCTCAAGCTATACTAAAAAGAAAACAAAACAAATCTTTTTGTTAATAAATTTAAATCTAAACTTAAGCTTAAATAAGTTTTAAACTATTAGCGCCAAAATTGGTCACCAACACCCTTAGAGAGATTAGAGAGATTGTGTAGAGAGAATAATGAAGAAAATAAATTAAAATAGAGAAGAGAACATAAATTAAGAGGCGGAAGACAAGAACACCAAATTTATAGTGGTTCGGCGTAATAGCCTACGTCCACTTTGAAGTTGATCTTTATTCCTTCACTTGATACTTGGTTACGGATACAATCCGTTCTTCAGTACTTGGATACAATTGTTAAATAAACAGTGAAGTCTTGGATGAGGGTTGAATGTGGCAGAGTCTCTCCAGTGCTCTCTAAAATCTCCCCCTTTTTCCTGTGCCCCTGCCCCTTTATTTATGGGCGAACATGGGTTGGACTTCCTTGGCGGGCCAGGTGGCTAGATAGCCCGGTCCAAATAGGACGCGCCCTGTATGCCGAGTAGAACAGGCCGAACAGTAAGCATGCTGAGCCTTCCTTTTCAATTCGATGGACCTCTCTGTTGAATGGAGGGAGCGGGCCGAACGATGCTGGGGTGCCGAGTGAAGCATGGATGCCGTGTGAAGGATATGCCGAGTGATCCGAGTGAAGGGAAGTGAAGAGTATGCCGAGTGAAGTGCTGAACGGTCTTATGCGAGTGCAATCTTGGACTGCCGAACGTCTTCTCAATGCCGAGTACAAACTTGGACTGCCGAACGTCTCTTAATGCCGAGTGTCCGCTTATGCCGAGTACAACTCTGTATGCCGAGCGCTATAATTGCCTGGTCGATTCTCCAGCCAACATTTTGCCCCCCAAAGTACACCTGTGTTCGAACAGGGTGTGCTTTGAACTACCGGATCAGGGCATTTTCACCGGGTGCTAAGGATGCCGAACGATGCGAGTGCCGAGTGAAACCGTTTCGACCGGTAGAGCCGGTCAAAGTCTCTTCGTCTTCTTCTTCTCCCTTATAAAAACGACCTTCTTCTTCTTCCTTTCCTCTTTTCGCCTTTACTTCTTCAGCTCCGAATTCTCAAACCACTCCTGCAATCAGAATCCAAAGGTTTTTCAAATCTTTCTAACGCTAGATCCCCGAACTAGGTACAATCCTATCCTCGATTTTTTTTCCTGTCGAGTTCCCACTGATTCGTATGGGTTCAATTTAGGTGGGAATTCGAATTTTACTTTCAAAGTTGAGCGACGTGAGGTAGGGAGGAGAGAATCAAGTATGAATGCCTTGTAGGATTCGAGAGGGAGTAAGGCGGAGGAGAGGAAGGTATGGAGGCTATGCCGAGTGTTAGGACTCGGTATGATCTTAGTTCGACCCGGCATAACGACGGGCGAACGATGGGTTAGGAGGAAGATGTGCAAGTCAGTGGGTAGGCCGGGCGTTGTTTCGGCCGAATCGTGTTTTGGCCGAACGACACTAACTCATTACGAACTGAGGTTGGGCCGAACGATGGCAGTAGGCCGAATAGTAGTTTTGCCGAGTCAACAATTAACCGAACAAACAGGCATGCCGACCATGGTTAGATGCTAAGCATACCCTAATGCCGAACATATACAAATGCCGGACATACTTAACATGCCAAACATACATAAATACCGGACCTATCTTCATGCCGAATATAGTTAGCATGCCGAGCATAATTAGGTGCCGAGTATACCCTAATGCCGAACACACTTAACATGTCGAGCATAATTGAATGCCGGACATATACTAATGCCGAACATACCCTCCTTGCCCAATCTCATAACTGGTCTTTACTTGGCACAATCGGATAATTACTTCTAGTGTCTTACTGCAGTCTCTATTCAGAAGGCTTTAGGAGACGGTCAGCGATGACGGTTTTCAGAGGCGACGTTTTTAGGCTTGACGTTATATTAAATGCTCTTGCACGATTGATTGCACTAGTTCACACACCACGTGGGGGGTTATCTGCGTTGTTAATTCTAACGTCGATCATTTTTCGAGTATAGTTCACACAGGTGCTTGGTTGGGTCTGCTATTTATTCAAGATGTCCAAAAGATCCAGTTCTGCTACGCTTTCCGACAAACCTGGTTCTTCTAAGCGAACGGCTCCCGACACGTCTGACCCGTCAGTTTCTCCCGCTCATGACTGGGCTCCCGATACCTTGGAATCGTCGATTTTACTGGATGACCCAGTTGACTCACAGGCTTCGAGAGTCACTGAGGCCACTCTTAAGCGGATATGTTCTATTCATGGCATCCCGTTTGCTGACGTGCTTGTTCCATCGGGGCATGACCGCCCACATCTGCCCCCAGTGGGATATACGACGTGTAGCAAATTCATGTGCTGGGTTGGTAGCGTGCCACCGTTCAACCTATTCCTTCGTGGCGTGCTGCGGTATCTAGACGTCGCCCCATCTCAGCTTCGTCCAAACGGCCACGCTTTCATTTATGGCACGTACATGCTTTTCATGGCCGTCCTCTCCAGGCCTCCAACTCCGGGCGATATAAGGTACATATACATGACCAAGAAACGGGGAGAAAGCCCCTCTTACATGTTCCTTGAGCCACATCGGAAGTGCCAACTTTTCACCAGCGTGTGGAGTAGCAAATTCGCCCTGTACAAACAGGAGTGGTTTAACGTGCGCTGCCCCCAGGGCTTTGCGAGGCGATGGATTGAAGGAAGTAAGTCTTTTCTCTGAGTTGATGGTCGTTCCCGATTGAGGTTGAGCTTCTCCTAACTCACTGTTCTATCTTTTCAGGTTCCATCCCACGCCCCGAGGGCCGAGGGTACTCCGATGCTGTCGACGCCATTAGAGCTCTTCCTGCTGAAGAGCGAGATATCCGAGCCCTCATTTCCAATGAGTCACTATCAAAGTTCGGCTTGCTAGCCCCTGGCCGTCGGGTTAGTCTTCCAGAAGGCGTCTCGCTTCCCAAGCCCGCACCCATTAGAGGGAAAAAACTGCCTGAATCATCCGTTCGCCCTTCTCTTGAAGCACCGGAAGAAGGGGAAATTCCAGGCGAGCTACCTGAAAAGCAAGGTGAGGATTTAGGCTCTGCAGCCGAAGTTCATGATATTGAAACGTCATCTTTTCCTTCGAAGGGGAAAAAGAAGCTAGCGCGGAAGTTGAGGAAGGAGAAAGTTGGTGGGATTTCCAAAGTTACGCCTATTCAGCCAGAGAAAGAGGCTGCTTCACAGTGCGTCGAAAGTTCTCTGAAGGGCTTATCAAACCTCTCCATTACCGACGACTTGCTCAACTATGATTTCAGCGACCCAGAGATGTTTAAGTTTCGCTCACCCGTCAGGGGCGATGCGGGTGTCCCGGCTCCGATCCAAGGGGAAAAAATTCCCGTTAGCAAAGCCACTGGTCCGTCCGGGGATAGCACTAGGACACACACAGACACATGCACTTCACTGTGCACCTACTTTTCTTTCACCATTCTGTTCCCTCGCTGATTTGCTATTGTTTGATTGCAGGTGACATAGGGCGCCCTCACGGATTTGACCGCCTTCGTGGTTCATCAACCTTCCGCCAGCCCGGTCGGGACTCGGGCCTCGAGAAGCGTCGAGACAGAGATAACGACAGTGACCAAGATTATCCTGCCCAGGACTCGTCATTCCGAAAGAAAACTCATTATCAGCCCGAACACCGCCAGGAGACCTCTTCTTATCAGGAGCGAAGCAAAGAAAAACGTGGCTATAAGAGGTCGCATTCCGATGCTCCCCGGGACCAACACTCCGACTCCTCTTCTAGCCGGCACTCCCGAGATCCTCATAGGAAGGGCGAACGTTCAAAGCCATCCCCTCCCGCTCCCATGACAGACCCGACGGTGTCGGAGAGATTGACCGAACTCAAGGCCAACTTTCCGAAGATCTGTTTTGATGGGCTAAAGTTTCTCCCGGCGATTCACCCTATTCCCGGAGACGTCAAACAAAACGCCATCGCCTGCACCAACGACGTCTATGTTCAATATGACGCGTTCGTTCATCTGGCTGAGAAGCTTTATGAAGTCTCTATGGAGCGACAGCACGAAATTGACCGTCTAAAGCTTGAGGCCATTCATGACAGGGATATCATTAAGGCCCAGGACGGAGAGCTGGCTACTTACAAGTCCGAGCTGGAGGCAGCTCGTCTTAATGCTAAAGATACTGTCGAGGCCGTTTCTCATCTTGAATCGACTCATAAGAAAGAGCTTGACGAAGCAGTTCAATGAAGCGGAGCTCTGGCTTTAGAGAAGGATTCCGTCCAGAAGGAGCGAGACATACTTAATAAGTGAGTTAAGGAGCTCGAGGAGCAACTCAATAAGGAGAAGAGAGAAAAGGTTGCCGCCCAGGTCGAGGCACATCATTATTGTGATGAGAACGTCGCCACCCGACTCTTAAAGGAGAAACTTGAGGACGATCTCTCTAAAGTCGAGGCACTGAGGGACGAGGCCCGTGAGGAAGGCAAAAAGATAGCAATTGCCGACATTGACTCTCGCCTCGAGGCGGCCAGGGAAGAAGGTAGGGAGGAGATAAAGACCGAATTCGACCCGCTCATTGCTGAATTCAATGCCCGAATTCTCATGCATAGAGATTTGACTTTTCTGGGTGACGGCTACCTCGAGTCTCTATTCGAGGCGTGGGAAACGTTGATTCAAATCAGGAAGGTTGAGAGCAGAGTCGACGAGGTCGACGAAGAAGCATTGGTGAAAGAATTCCTGAGGGGGAAGGAGCCTTCAGACTTATCAGCGGCTAAAGCCCTCTACAGCAAAGGCTCTCCTTCCAGGAAAGGGAAAAAGGTGGCTACTGACTCTTCCGGCGTTGTGCCCCCAGTCCGCGTGCCTACTCAATCGGCCAGTCGGCCAATACTTGACCCCTTCGAGCAGCACGTTGGCTATGACACGGAAGACCCCGGGCTTGGCATTCATGTTTTATCTCCCATCCCGGAGGGAGAGACCCCCCTGATGACTGAGAACCCACCGGCACCTGGTGAGTAACCACTGGGCTTCACAAAGTTCTTTCTCGTTCCCTCAAAAGTTGTTGTGTTCTAACACCTGTTTTTTCGTGATCGTAGGTTGTTCTGATCCCGAGCCCTCTCTGAGGAGCGATGCCGCCAAGGAGGTGGAGAAAAAGGCGAGTGAGGCTACTCAAGCTGGCGGGGATCCTGGTCCAGATGCTCAAGTAATCGGGGCGCTTGATGAAGGCAAATCCGACTCTTCCTCGGAGAGTTTTGAAATAGAAATCACAGGCGTCTCTGAGCACACATCCGAGTTGACCATGAAGGAACGACTAGATAAAGAGAAGAGAGATACGGCCTCAGTCAAGGTTGAGCCGCGTGAAGTGGACCTGGATGATCCCTTTAACAAACCATTGAAGATCATTCTTCCTGGCAAGTCCCAGCCAATGGATGTTCCCCTTACATCTTCGGTCGTCACCCCTCCATCAGGGAAGGATTTCAAGGGTAAGCGCTCTGGGAAGGAACCATCCGGGAAGAAATCAAAGAAACACAAGAAATGACCATCGTCCTCGTTTCACGAGGATTAATTTCGGTCGTGTAATAATTTTTGCAAACCGTGTAAATAGGCTGTCGATTCCGGACTTCGGAGCGTTTTTTGTAGCGACAAGCATTTTGTGAATAAAATTAACTTTCCTCTTTTGTCTTTTCAAAAGATTCTTATTGTTCGGTTTCCTTTGTGATTGTGATTGAAATCTGAACTGTTGTAAATAACTTAGACTTCTTGGTTTGTCCCTACATAGCTCGGGTAAGGACTTACTCAATTTCATTTTGTGCTTCAAGCACTCTAAATATTTCACAGCTCGTATGTCGTGGACTTGCCATATCCAAGTCGTTTGCGTCATAGCTCCTGTTCAGGGAACACGGAGGTCTGAACTGCTTATACTCGAGTCTAAACTCCGGGGACTCGGAGAGTTTGAATCGTCTATACTCGAGCCTGCACTCTGGGGACTTAGAGTACTCCAGTCCGCGCTCCGGGGACTTGGAGATTTTGAATCGTTTATACTCGAGTCCGCACTCTGGGGACTTAGAGTACTCCAGTCCGCGCTCCGGGGACTTGGAGATTTTGAATCGTTTATACTCGAGTCTGCACTTTGGGGACTTAGAGTACTCCTGTCCGCGCTCCGGGGACTTGGAGTTTTTGAATCGTTTATACTCGAGTCCGCACTCCGGGGACTTAGAGTACTCCAGTCTGCGCTCCAGGGACTTGGAGATTTTGAATCGTTTATACTCGAGTCCTCACTCCGGGGACTTAGAGTACTCCAATCCGCACTCCGGGGACTTAGAGTACTCCAGTCCGCACTCCGGGGACTTGGAGATTTTGAATCGTTTATACTCGAGTCCACACTCCGGGGACTTAGAGTACTCCAGTCCGCACTCTGGGGACTTGGAGATTTTTGAATTGTTTATACTCGAGTCCGCACTCTGGGGACTTAGAGTACTCCAGTCCGCACTCCGGGGACTTGGAGATTTTGAATCGTTTATACTCGAGTCCGCACTCCGGGGACTTAGAGTACTCCAGTCCGCACTCTCGGGAGTTGGAGATTTTCGAATCGTTTATACTCGAGTCTGCACTCCGGGGACTTAGAGTACTCCAGTCCGCACTCTGGGGACTTGGAGATTTTGAATCGTTTATTGCGGCAAGTTGACCATTTGTATAGACATTGACCATTTATGAAAAAGATGGTTTCAAGCCTTTATTAATGAGAATAGACTAGATCGTCTTATTACATGCCAATGGCTGGAAATGGAAATGTACTGGAAATAAAAGGTGCTGGAAATAAAAGCAACTAATACATGGAAGGGAAAACTAAGTGTAATAATGCCGCAGATGTTCGCTGTTCCAAGCTCGGGGAAGTGTCGCGCCGTCGACGGTCGCTAGCTTGAAAGTTGCTTCTCCAAGCTTTCGTTCGACGACGTAAGGACCTTCCCATGCGGGGTTCAGGTGAGATGGAGATGGGAAAACTCGTTTCAAAACGAGGTCTCTCACATCAAAGGTTCTAGGGCGGACTTTTCCGTTATAATATTTGGCGACTCGATATCTGTATGCTACCGCTCTCAGATTAGCCTCTTCGCGTTTTTCATCAGCGAAGTCAAGAGATTCCAGTAGGAGACCCTGATTTGTATTGGGGTCGTAATGAGTTACCCGGTGCGAAGGAACTTCAAGCTCCACGGGTATAACAGCCTCTGCGCCGTATGCTAGTGCGAATGGAGTGTGGCCAGTCGCGGACTTGTGGGCGGTCCTATAAGCCCAAAGTGCTATTGGGAGTTCGTCCACCCACTTGCCTCTAGCCTTTTCCAAACGCTTCTTTAGTATGGACTTGATTACTTTATTCACAGCTTCCAACTGTCCGTTGGCCTTCGGGTGAGCCACCGCTGCAAACCTTTTCTCGATGCCATACTTCTGACAAAATTCTTTGAACTCTCTGCTCTCAAATTGAGTTCCATTGTCTGTGATGATGGTCCGTGGAAGTCCAAAACGACATATGATATTTCGTACAACGAAATTAATAACCTTCTTGGTGGTGATCGTAGCCAAAGGCTCTGCTTTCGCCCACTTGGTGAAGCAATCGACCGCGACGATTGCATATTTTGCACCACCCTTGGACAGGGGTAGGGACCCGATCAGGTCTATCCCCCACATCACAAACGGCCAGGGACTGACCATTTGTGCGAGTTCTGTCGGCGGAGCTCTTGGGATTTTTGCAAACTTCTGGCACTTGTCACCTCTTCTTGCATAGTCTGTTGCATCCTGATTTATAGTTGGCCAGTAGTATCCATAGCGGAGGATTTTCTTTGCTAATGTTTGCCCCCCAGTATGGTCGCCACAGTCTCCTTCATGAACTTCCCCCAAGATTCGCTTTATTTCGTCGTGTGCTACACATCGGAGTAAGGGGGTTGAGAATCCCCTTCGATACATCACTCCATCTTGTATCACATAACGCGATGCCTTTCGGAGGATTTGTCGTCTGTCGCTTTTCTTCTCGGGTAGTTCTCCTCGTAGCAAATATTGTTTGATTGGGGTCAACCATGGCTCCTTCTCAGGTTCGGTTTCTAACGCGAAGTCTATTTCCATCATGTCTATGCACGGGGACTGTAGGGTCTCAACAGGAAAAAGTCCCATTTGTTGTGCATCGCCTGTAATCGCGAATTTGGCCAACGAGTCGGCCTCCCTGTTCTGTTCGCGTGGGACATGCGAAATGTCATAATATTCCAGGTCTGCTAATAGCTCCCGAACCCGAGCAAGGTAAGGGGCAAGTCTTTGTCCTTTTGCTTGATAGTCTCCCCGTACTTGATATACTACCAGCTGTGAGTCGCAAAAGATTTCGATTGACTTTATCCTCAGTTCATTGACAAGCCTCAAGCCAGCAATCAATGCTTCGTACTCGGCTTCGTTATTTGTCGCTGTAAACTCAAGCTTCAAGGCATAACAAATCGATCGGTTTTCGGGAGTTATCAGAACTATTCCAGCCCCTGACCAACGGTCGTTAGATGCTCCGTCAGTGAACATCTTCCACCGTACAGGAGAGATTACTTTGTGATTTTCACTTGGTTCATCCGGAATGGTGAACTCAGCAATGAAGTCAGCTAATGCTTGCCCTTGGATGGCCCTTCGCGGCAGGTAGGTGATATCAAACTGGCTTAGCTCGATATTCCACTTCAGCATCCTACCGGAAGTTTCCGGTCGTTGGAGTACCTGTCGCAAGGGTTGGTCAGTGTAAACACTGATTGAGTGTGCCTGAAAGTTCAGCCGGTGCTGCATCTGGTTCCCTGGGTTCCCCTGCGTCATCTCTCGGATCTATGTCTCTGACGATCCGAGAATGTTGCCCGAGCCATGGCTCGGGTGCTAATTGTCAATCATCAGAATTCGGAATGCGGACGGTGTTGTCTGCAGTCTTCCCCTTTTCTTTGCGCTGGGCCTCTCTCAGCTCAGCCACGTAACATGCACGTCCAGTCGCTTGGTCGCCATGCATAACGCCCACTCCTTTATCTGTCGGGAACTTCAGTGTAAGACACCACGGGGCCAAAGCTGCCCTAAATTCTGCCAGGGCTGGTCGACCCAGAAATACATTGTATGGAGAATCAACGTCCAATACTATGAACGGTAGGATCCGCACTCTTCTACGCTCGCCTTGTCCCAGTTCAACTGGTAGCTCCACGTATCCTACAGCGTCCGTTGCAGCGCCATTAAAGCCATGGATTCTGGCTTTAGATGGCTTCAAGTCCTTCGCTTCCAGTTTCATTTGCTCGTATGCTTTCTTGAAGATGATGTTAACAGAACTTCCGCAGTCGACTAGAATTCGTCTCACGAACGTCGGTCCGATGGTCGCGGATATGACCATTGGGTCGACAGTAGGAGCTTCCACCTTTTCCGCATCTCTATTCCTGAATACAATATCATCGTTCATTGTGCGTTGCTGCTTTGCGGGGGTTCCATCCTCCATGTTAGAATAGCACTCATATTCCATGTGTCTCAGAGAACTAGCATATCGCTCCATCTCCTGCCAGCTCTTATCCGCGGGATGAGGTCCACCAGTAATCGTGTTGATGACCAATCTTCCTACAGTTTGAGCAGGTTGTCCTGGCTGGCGTGGAGCTGGCCCGGGCCCGGGGTCTGATGTCTCCTGTCTTCCGCCCGGTGAGTCTTTGACAAACTCCTGTAGCTTCTTCTGTCTAATCAGCTTCTCAATAGCGTCATGAAGATGCCTGCAATCCTCCGTGTTATGCCCATAGGACTCGTGAAAGCGGCAATATTTCCCCGTCCGCTTCTGTTCTTCCGTTGATTCCTTTGGGCGTGGCTTTCTATACTGGAAAGTGTTGCAGGTTGATAGGTAAATGTTCTCGAGAGATGTGTTCAGCGGAGTGTATTCGTTGTAGGTCGGGATCCTTGATTTCCATTTTCCCGTATCTCTCTTCTTTCCGGTATTTCCACCTTCGGCTGCTTTAGACTGTCCGGGCTTGCTCTGGGTGTTGACCTGAGCTTTTCCCGAATTGTCGCCGGTTTGTTTTATGGCCACATTACTCTTTACGGAGTCCTGAACGGGTCCCGATGCCTTATCTCGCCTCGTCCATCGAGCTTCCTCCCTCCTTATAAACTGATGAGCCTTCGAGTAAAAACGTTCTAGCGTAGCCGGGGGTTTTCCCGCCAGCCAGTCCCCAAATTCAGAATCGAGATCCACTCCACGCATTACTGCCATCAAGATTGCGTGGTCGTTAGGATTGCTCGCTTCAGTAGCGGCAACATGGAATCTCTGCAGATATGCTTTCAATGACTCTCCTGGAGCTTGGATTACACTGGACAAGGACATCACGTCCTTTGGACGAGTAGTGTGAATCCTGAACTGTTCTATGAACTTCATCGCCAATTCATCAAAGTTGGAAATAGATCGTGGAGGAAGTCGAGTGAACCACATGGTGGCAATCCCAGACAGAGTGATCGGGAAGCACCTACACTTGGTCGCATCATTGGCTCTTGCAGAATCCATCATCCATCCATATCTCATCACGTGCTGCCAAGGGTCAGTTTTCCCTTCGTATGCAGGAATAGTGGGCATGCTAAACTTCTTCGGGTATTCAGCCTGTAGAATGGTATCTGTGAAGGGAGTATGACTCCTAGACAGTCCCCAATCTTCATTAGTTAGTCCCTGATTCTCTTTCATCAGTTGCCTAACCATAGCTGTCAAGTCTGGGGTAGGTATGCAAGTAGGGAGGTTAGGTTCTTTGGGATCCTGGTTCCTAGTCGATCGGTCAGTGACATCTGCTTGTGTACCTTCATTCTTGCGGTGTTTACGCCTAAGTGGTTCGTCAGCTGAGGTGGAACTATCATCTTCCGAATAAGGGGCAGGGCTTCCTCCAGCATTCTGATGCCGTTGCTGAGTAAGCTATGTCATGAGGTCAGCGGTAGCCTGCATTTGTTCAGCAAGCTGCCTCTTGCTTTCCTTAAGTTCTCTTATCAAGTCATCAAAATCCGCTCGGGAAACAACTTCCCCTTGATTTTGGTTAGAGGGTCCTGCATTATGAATAGCTTGCTGGTTGCTAGCTCCAATTTGTTGCACGCTAGCGGCCTCACGGGCATCTGCGTTTTGGGAAGCTGATCTGGTTCGTGGTCTTCCCATTGTAGAGTTGTTGGATGTAACTCCGAGTAGAATTAATAGATGCCTTATAAATAACTTGGATCTTCTTTGGGGGATTTATTCAATCCAGTAGCTGCAAAGTAGATCCTAACGGTCTGAGAATTCAATTCTCAGTGAAAGCACCAAAATGTTAGCGCCAAAATTGGTCACCAACACCCTTAGAGAGATTAGAGAGATTGTGTAGAGAGAATAATGAAGAAAATAAATTAAAATAGAGAAGAGAACATAAATTAAGAGGCGGAAGACAAGAACACCAAATTTATAGTGGTTCGGCGTAATAGCCTACGTCCACTTTGAAGTTGATCTTTATTCTTTCACTTGATACTTGGTTACAGATACAATCCGTTCTTCAGTACTTGAATACAATTGTTAAATAAACAGTAAAGTCTTGGATGAGGGTTGAATGTGGCAGAGTCTCTCCAGTGCTCTCTAAAATCTCTCCCTTTTTCCTGTGCCCCTGCCCCTTTATTTATAGGCGAACATGGGTTGGACTTCCTTGGCGGGCCGGGTGGCTAGATAGCTCGGTCCAAATAGGACGTGCCTTGTATGCCGAGTAGAACAGGCCGAACAGTAAGCATGCCGAGCCTTCCTTTTCAATTCGATGGACCTCTCTGTTGAATGGAGGGAGCGGGACGAACGATGCTGGGGTGCCGAGTGAAGCATGGATGCCGTGTGAAGGATATGCCGAGTGATCCGAGTGAAGGGAAGTGAAGAGTATGCCGAGTGAAGTGCTGAACAGTCTTATGCCGAGTGCAATCTTGGACTGCCGAACGTCTTCTCAATGCCGAGTACAAACTTGGACTGCCGAACGTCTCTTAATGCCGAGTGTCCGCTTATGCCGAGTACAATTCTGTATGTCGAGTGCTATAATTGCCTGATCGATTCTCCAGGCAACATAAACTATTCAAACATTTATCTTATGTGTTTAAAACCATATAGTTATTTATTAAATAGCTTTTAAAAGTTTATTTTAAAGAAATCATAATTTCCAAATCACTAAAACATATGTTAGAATTTGAAACATAATTTATTAGCTAAATTGTAAAACAAAGCCTCCCTATTTACAATATATACATATATAAATAGAAAACAATCAATCAATTTTAACAGGAAAAATTTACCAATTAGATATTTATAGAAAGAAAAGTATCAATTCAAATCTTATTAATAAAGATATATTAAATCAATTTAATATTCAATACAAATTATTAAATTGATATTGCTCGAAAATTCCGGGTTGTTACATTACCGCCATATTCCATAGCAGGTTATACAATTTCAATCGTAAAAGCTCGTATTGGATGAATGGATTTCCAATAAATGATCGGGCAAAGGAACTTACCAAACCGAAATGGAACGCCTCTGGAAGGACGTCCCCGAGCATCCCAAATGGATCTCTGCCAACACAAAGCCGGTGTACTCCCTGCCCGGGGGTATCAACCTCAGATATTCCATCCCCGGTCATAACCAACCTTTACCCGAGCGCTTGGTACCAACAACCACAAAGTAATGAAATGCAGCAACAACATAGATTAAATATCTGGGCTCCATACCATGATATCACCTCTATCCAGAAGAAATGGACATATCCTAGGGACGCGATCCCTGAAACCTTGCTGCATCTTTCTTGTTTCGATTATTTTCCGGGTTGAAAGGTTCGACGAAATCTCGTTTATAAAGCTACGCTTTTTACAAAAGCCATGCTTTGATCAACAAATGATCAGCAGCACTCGGCATGCCACACTACCAATTTTGGGAGCATATCACTGATAACCTTCAACTACATAACCTCTGAGCTCGTATGTCTCAGAGAAGGGTGTTAAGCTAAGAGAATAAATTTTCCGCCACCAACAGAAATGTATTTGAAAGAAATCTACTTTATATCTCAAATTGTAATGCCAGACATAGAATCCACACAAGTCTGTTCTGGGTTCGAACAGAACCGAAGGCACTTCCAAAGAAGTCCTTGCAATCCGGGTATTCACAATCTCGATCGAACTTCCCATCACTTAGGGAATCTCTATACCGTAGCTACTCGCTGCAGAGACAATCGATAGGTCATCCTATCATTCTCGCAAATACTCGGTCTTCACCACCGGTCTTCAAATGCTATCCATAACGTCGAATCACATATTCGGAATGGGTTATACGACACAAAGGTCCTTTCTCGGCTAACCCGAATAGTGAGCGCAACATTTAAAACATATGGATATTGGATTTCAATTAAGTCACAACTTATTACCCAAAACTTTTCTTTCAAATGGTTTAAACAAATTACCATTTCCAATCTTTAAACAAAAAGATTCATTTCATAAAGTTCACCCAATTCCACAAAGATTCATTCATATATTTCAAAACAGTTCCATCTCAATTGGATTAATTCGTTTAAATCTTTTAAATCAAAGATTTATCTTATAGCTTTCAAACAGTTTCCATAACTTGGTAAATCATTTTCATTTTTAACTTGAAATCCCTTTTAACACAGTTTGGAAGTACACTTCTTATATGAAAGCTTTTATTATTTGAAAACGAACAGCTTTCGTTTTAGAAAAATCCGATTATATTTGCACGAGTTAAAACCTTTGAATTTTAATTCAAATTCCCAAATCAATATCTTTAAAATAGTTTAACCCATATAAACTCATTTATAAGTTGAATAGCCCTTTTAAACCCTAGTTTCCAAATCATAAAATTCAATTTCAAATATGGGATTCAAATTTAAATCAAAATATTTAAATTTCAAAACTTAATCAAGTTATTCAAAAAAAAATTCATCTTTGAAATTCCATTTCGAAATCTTTTCACTTTAAACCCAATCCATTTGCAAAATATTTTATTTCAAATTGTCTATACAAAAATCATTTAAAAAATCTGCGACTTAATCGATTTCCTCGTGAAATCCAATTTGTGTTTGTATGGTGTGGTCCAGGGGTTTAATACAATAGTGAAACATCATCAATCAGCACAGATTAAAATACAGCAATATACTTGTTAAGCGGTATAAACTATAACGCTTATATTTGATAAGCAGTATAAACTATAACGCTTATCTTTTATTCACAGATCATAGATATATATCATAGATAATAAATTACAGTAATCATAGCTCAAATTGAGGCAGAACATATCAGGGTATCAAATAATTTCAATCATCCAATAGAATCCAAACATCCATAAGTAAAATCAGTTAATTGTCTGATTAATTCAAATCAGATTTAATTACATACATACTAATCCTAGTTAATTAATATTAATTAGATTACAAATCATTTTGATATAATTTTTTCTTTAATCATCTATTAATCAACTTTTTATTAATAATTAATTATTCTTTAACTAATCGTTCTTAATTAATTACACTTATTAATTAACCCTTTAATTTATTACCATTTAATTAATTATTCTAAATTAATTACCCTAAGTGATCATCCCTAATCACTTTTATTAATTTATTAGCTTTTAAATTAATTAATTATCTCCAAATTAATTACCTTAATCATTCAATTAATTAATTATCATTTAAATAAATTATTCCTTAATCACTTGATTTTTCAACTTTAATCATTAATTAAATATTTTTAATTAAGTAATTATATTTAATTAAGTGCATATATTAATTAACTCTTTAATTAATTACATTAATACGACCCCAAATGTTTAAGATAAATTATTTATCTTAACCATTAAATTTAATTTCAAATACTTAGGATAATTTAAATGATCAACCTGATACGATTTCTCCAAACCACACAAGATTTGAAATCATTTAAATTTAAACTTGAAGTTTGCTTGAAAGCTTGAAAATTTATTCCTTGAAATTTGTTCTAAAAACTTGATCAGTATCTTGCTTTAAACTTTGTTCAAAATTTTGTTTTGAAAACTTACCAAAATTTTACATTTTCTTTTACCCTTAACCCAGGTTAGTTTATACAAAGCAAAAGAAAGGAAAACCTGAACCAAATTCGAAATTACCTATGCAATTACCAGGGACTCACTTCATCTCCTTCCCCACAATACCGTAACAACCCAGACCAACCACTGACACGTGTGCACGCGTGCACGTGTCGAGGCACTCCGGCCACTTCCAGTCGACCTTGCCACCCTCAACACATCATCAGTCATCTATACGAACCTTCGGACAACACATCGATTTGTGACAACTACGAATTCAAAATTTCACTGCTTAACCCAAACTGGAATAACATTCTATCATCAGAGAATCTCCACGCATCGCCTATCCCAACCACGGGTGACCACGGCGACACGTTTATAGCTTCGCCAAACGACGACGAACCAAACCCCCCCAGTTCGATCGCTTGAATCGCAATGTCGACAACGACATTTCCTCGCGACTTCGACCTTCAAAACACCCCACAAAACCCTAAATTGACTTCGTCCACCAAATTTACGCAATAGAAATTTTTTTTTAACATTTTTCCTGAAATCATGAAGGGTTAAACTTGCTTCAACTCAAGTTTCAACAATTAAAATTGATTCAGTCATCCTAAATTGGTAAAAATATAGTTTTTATTCAATCACGAATTACACCTAAGATACATCATTAAAAATCATCCTATTGGTTTTAAAAATCATAATGTTGTATGTTTATACAAGTTATATAATCAAATCTAAAATTTATACTACTTGAATAAATTGAATAATTTCTTATTTGACTGTAAAGTGAGTTTATAGTGACCAGTTTCTTCATTTCAAGCTAAAGAAAAATTTGGATCATGGGTTAAGTTTAATCAAACGTAATTGGTTTAAAAAAATCCTAAATTTGAAATGTTTTTTTTTGTATAAAGAAGTATAAATTTTTCCTACTTATCTTTGTTCAGGGCCCTGAACAAATTTGAAGAACATCACCCAAAAGAACTTCCAGTAATTAGCAACATCACAGAACCACTTATTTGCAATATTTACAAACAAAAAATTTTCCTGAACCAACTATCAAGATTTATATTTAGAGAAGTATGTTTACTCACCTTGGAAAAAACAGAGAAGGACAGAGGAAATTGTTGTTAGAAACTGCAGACTTGGTTTTCTTTAAACCCTGTTTTTGTTTTCTTTGATCTTGAATATAAAGTGATGTTTTCTATTTTTTTTCTTTTCTCGGGTTGATGATGCTCGAACTAAAATGAGGGGAGAAGGCTGATATAAAGGAAATGATGCATATAAAAGATAGTGTGCAGGCTTGCATTTCTTTGCTGGTACAATTGATAGTATTTTTAGTTATAGGCATGGCTGATATATACTAGAGGTAAGTTGCATTAATTGTTAAGTACTTTATTTCCTTTTTCTTGTTCTAGCCTTGCATTATTTTACTCGGCTAATAGATGATATAATTTATGCTGAGAAGATTTTTGTGTTGATGGCTAAAGGTATTTGTCTTTGCTTTGAAATTTAAGTGAAGTCCTAGCTAACATGTTGTTAGATCTTTATTTGTTTATACATAGTTGAATATATATATGCTAGTATCTTCTTTTACAAGTTTTATAGAAATTTACATTTGCTTTTGTTTCATACTTATCTATATTTTTGGTTGTCTTGTTGTATGCATACTTTTGTTTAATATCATACTTCAATGTTCTTAGCTTTGCATTTATTTTGTCATATGAACACATTTCTATTTTTATTCTGTTGTTTGAATTTTAATTATACTTATTTATTTTATTTACTTATGCTTAGTATTTATAAAGTTTATTTTATTTTTAAACATTTTTGAAAGACTTCTTTTTGAATTTTTCACAATTTAAAATCAAAAAATTAATTTAATTACCAATTTAAAATTAGTTAAAATCCGGGATCGTTACAATTAGTTTCGGTCGTTCATATAGGGCTATCGTTTTTGACGGTAGATCTTCGATGATAGCTCGATCCGATGGTGCTGCGTCGAAGAGGAAGCGTAGGGGAGTCTATCGGCACGGTTATGATGGGTTAATGGCGGCAAAGGTCGCCACGAATTGAGCTGAATGGAGCAGAGGCTGTTCGTTTCTAGTGAACTAGGGGGTCGCGATCGTCGTGGTGGTGGCCGGAGGGGCGCCAAGAGGCGGCGCGTCTGGCGGCGGCAGTACAATCGATGGGAGGTGATCGTTGGCGACGGCTCTTCATGTTGTTCGAGCAATCGAACATATTAGGGTTTTATGACCAGCGTGTGGACGTGGCCTGAGATAGTAACTCCTTTTTTTTGTTTGTTTGTTTTGTTTCTTTTATTTTAATTTAAATTGTATATTGTTTTAATCAACGTAACTTTCGCATACGAGGTCCAGTTCATGCGCTGTTTGTTTTGCCGGGATCATATCGAAATTCCAGACATTTTGACGCTGGTTTTGACGAATTCTGAGACTGTTCGAATTTTGGGCTTAAATTGGATTTAAATCCAATTTAAATTCAAAAAGTGAGTGTTTTAATCCACTCACAACTTCTATAATTCCTTATGTTTGTTAAATTAAATTTACGATCGATGTGATTGGAAATTTATTTATTACTGTTTGATATATTTTTAATCATCATCTAAGTTAATTTGAATTTATCTGAATTAAATAATTATATAATTTATTATTGAATATAAACTACCAGTTAAATAACTGTTATTGATTATCAGTTCTATATTGGTATTTATTGATTGATTTGGATGGTGATTGTGATGGATGTGTGACTGTTGATATTGGATGAATGGATGTTGTATTTTATATCTTTATAAACCGCAAGTTCACTATGGGTTGAAATGATTCATACCCGAATGATCTATAGATTAAGGAAAAATCATTATGAGTTGAAATGATAGACTTGAGCGATTTTACGGATGTTATTTATTTCGAGATTGCGGTTTGAAATGATATATAACCGTAAATATTAAATTGCAGATTGAAATGATAAATATCCGCATCACATGACCTTGGGGTAGAGAATTATATACGGACACCAGATTTGTTAAATTAATTGAATTTTAAATACATAAATTTTTGAATTTAATTAAATGATATTTTGAAATAAAATTTTATTAATATAAATTGAAGTATTATTCGAAAATCAAGTTTTATGTTGAAATGCGATTGGTTAAAAAGGAATTGCTTTAAGAAATTTAATTGAAAGTTTAAAGTTAAATTTTAAGTAAATGAAATTGTAACAACCCACATATTCTACGATTATATATTTAAATGTTTTATTTAAATATAGCATCGTTAGTTGGATTTTTGGGTCCGAAATGTCACTTTTTGCAAACTGTCGAATTGGGACTCGAAATCACTTCCATTGAGTTCAAAATGGCGTTTGCGATCTTTTTGAGTATAAACTTCGATATGTTTGGAGTTAGTAGAATTTTGCTACTTTTTCAATTTGGGCTTTGGGTTTGGGTTCAGCCTACTATCCTAACTTAACACCCTAACTCATTAACTCTTCTTCCATTCACTCATTTTCATTTCCTATGCTCTAGCTTAACTGAAAATAGGGGAAAAGAATGGGAAATAGAAGCTCCAAGCCCTAGTTTCCTTTGCAAACTCAAATTCTTGCTCCATAATTCAAGAGAAGCTATTGGTAAGCATCCTCTTCTTCTTCTCCAACTCTTTCTCTCTTCAATTTCAGAAATTCCTAAACCTAACTTAGGAAATGGTTCTCTTTTAAGCATAGATTCAAGCTCCTTGGGTTGGATTTGGTTGTTATTGCCTTGCTCTATAGCTTCTTCTTCTTTGTTTTTGAGTTAAAAAGGTGAGTTTTGAATTCACATCTACTTATCTTGATATCATTGATGTTAGGTACGACTCCTAACACTCATTTAAGTTCATTTTCTTTTGGTTTGAATTGATTTGGTGAGCATTTTAATTTTTTGGTGTTTTGAAGTCAAAAACTCTAAAAATCATAGCTTTGACGTTTTGATCATATTTTTGGAGGTGTATAAAAGTGCCAATAGGGCTGGGTTGTCGATTGGCATAAACCCTTAGCGCCATTGCTCGTTCGGTTGCAATTTGGAAGAGTATGCTCTTCATTTGATAGGCTGAAAAACAGCCCCAGTGCCAGTCAGTCGACTGACCGTAGCAATTAGTCGACTGGCTGTAGCAAATGATTGTTCCTGGGACTGTCTACCGAGGTTGGGAGTCTCTGTTTCCTGCAATCAGTCGACAGGCCTCTGTAATCAGTCGACTGACTATAGGAGATGAAGCTTCCAGGTTTCTGGATCAGTCGACTGGCCTCTGTTGTCAGTCGACTGACCTGCTTGTTTTTGTCTATTTTTTCCTATTTTGCCAGGTTTTCAAATTTAATCGATTCGTGTTGATTCTAATTAGTTGTTATCACATTTTTGGACTTTGATGATTCCTTTTCGATTTCATACACGGGTTTTTATAAAATGATCTTTTCAAATTGTATTAAAATCTCGTTTCTTCAATTTTTTATTTCTATTTAAAACACACACACACAATTTTGCACTTCGAGCGAAGAGGGAGGAGAATTAAATGATTAGATAAAAAGCGTGCTATGAACACGTGCGTTCCTCTTTTCAGTTAATTCCTAATCTATTCGTTTGATTGTTTTGAACTTTGGGTTTGGTTTACCAATGAGATGTGGTAAACTTTGTACTGTTTTGAGTGTGAAATTGACTAACGGATAGTAAACCGTTTAGTGCGAGCGTGTGGTATGGGACTCACGTTAACATTTTTTGGGTTCCTACCGAGGAGTTTGCGACACATATTGCCTGTTAGTGGCGTCCAGTACTGGGCCTCCGGACCTCCGCCATAACAGTTTGTTGCCTTTGGGTATGTTGCCTTTGGGTTTGTACCTTCGTGTTTGTTGCCCTATAGTATCGCTTTTGGAGTTGGTCCTTCATCAACGCTCGAGAGATATTTGGGTTTGTGCCTTGGGGCTTGTGGATCCGTGTTTATACAGTACTGAGCACGTGCATTTTCTTTTATTTCTTTGATATTTATATTCCCTAGCGTATCGCTTTTCGGTGTTGGTCTTTTGAACCACACGATATATAGCGGTTACCTTATGGAACTTGTGTTACCTTCATTGGTATTTGTTATTTGCCTTATTGACTTGATTTGGGATATTCATATCCTCTGTTATTTGAGTTGCCGATGACATGAGGCTTGTTATGATTCATCTTTTGTTTGATGATTGAGTTATCTCTGTTAGAGATATTTATTATACTTTATGACCTTGCAGGTTCATTATTGTTCACTTTATCTAACTGATTTATTTAGCTAGACTGACCCATGTATTTTATACTCGGGTCAGACCGAGATGTTTCAGGTTAGGTACAATTGGACTTAGCCTATTTTGCTTTCACATGGACTATTCCGCTAGCTTCTTTTTGTTATAGATTTTTGTGTAGTCCTTTTTGGTTGTAACTCTGATATGTATTCTTTTGGACTTGCCTGTATATTGTGGTTTGCTATACCACTTGCCATGTATACTCTATTATGTATCTGTATATGTGTATGTGATGGTCTACTGTTCTGTGATGTATATTACATTGATTTGTTGTATTCTGTTCTGATAGATCCTCCAGCCACCTATGGTTTTGTTTTAAGTATTTATTGGATATGTCGATCCGCTTGATATGGGAATTGTCGATGTATTCAATAGATAGTTAAGGCAAGGCTATAGATGGTCGCTCCTATCCTGCTCTATTCTCCGCATTAGTAGACGGTATTATATAATAATACTCTTTGCTAATGTAGGTCTCGGAGTGGGGTGTCACATCTCGGTATCAGAGCTGAGTTCAGAACAAAATATGATAAACACAAAATAGAAGCACATATTATGGTACATCCAAGTGTAATGAGTGTTATAAATCTTTGAATCATCGTGCCCTTATTCCTTCTACTCCAAAGGCTAGATAGAATTTGGGAATACGTCTAGGGATGCATCTTTTTCGTAGTATTCTACATTTGTATTAATGATATCTACCTTGTGGAAATCCTTATCTTATCTTAAAATTTTAGCTTATGGCTGGAAGAGGCAGAGGACGACACTCGGATGCTGGGCAATCTAGTGGCGCGCATCCGGATGGCGTTTATATGTTTGCTGATCAGTTTTTGGAGTTGAGCACTCAGCCTCCAGCTCCTACTCGTGTATCTCCTCCTCGCAAGTCTGCCTTTGCACGCTTGTGCAGTGATTTTTCTCATCTTGGAGGAAAACCATTTAAAGGCTCCGAGTCTGTTCTTGAAGTCCAAGCTTGGGTTCGCACGTGCGAGCGTATCTTCTCTCGCATGGATCTTTCTGATCATGATAGAGTTCTTGTAACTTCTAGATTATTGGAAGAGCGTGCCCTTGATTGGTATGAGCTTCTAATAGCCGAAATTGATGAGTCTGCTCTTTCTTGGACTCAGTTTCGGGAGCGATTCGAACTCAAGTTTGTTCCTGAATCTGAGAAAGTTTTTTTTGCCCGTTGCTTTCTTGAGTTGAAGCAAGGGAAGTCTTTCGTTTCTGCGTATGTTGCATCATTCGAGGCTTTATCTAAGTATGGTCTTGAGCTCATTAGCACCTCTTATAAGAAGAATCTGAAGTTTGTTTCTTGTCTTAAGAAGTATCTTAAGAAGTCTTTAATGCTCCAGCTCAAGCTTTCTTTTGAGGAGTTGGTAGATTCGGCACTTCATCTCGAAGCCATCGAGAAGAAGTGTGATAGTGGTGATGATGTTGAGGTTTCTAAGAACCCCAACAAGAAGCAGTTTCCATTTCATAAGTCCAGGTCTTTTCCTTCCAAGAAGAAGAAGGTTGGTGGTCCTAACTTTCAGACTCGGTCTTTTGGAACACCTTCCATTCGGAAGTGTTTCAATTGTGGTTCTCCTGATCATATGATTCGAGCTTGTCCTAAGCCTCTCTTCTGCCGCTATTGCAAGAAGGAAGGTCATCATGTTTCCTCCTGCCCTACTGTTCCTGCTAATGCCAAGTCTGACAAGCTTTATGCTGCTTATGCTTTTGAAGGTTCTTCTCAGCCCAAGGGTATATCTCTGTCTGTTTTGGAAGGTCCTGCTTTATTTCATGACCATAGTATTCGAGTTCTTTTCGATACGGGCGCTTCACATTCTTTCATATCAAAGAAACTCGTCGATGATTTATCTTTGGATGTTCCTTGTACGGTTACTTCTTTAAGGATTTGTTCGTCGACGGAAATTCTATCGGTTTAGAAAACCGTCGAACGAATTTTGAAATAAAATTTTACCGCAAGCGCACGGTGTACGAATGTAGCACGTGGCGAATACGGGTCGATCCGCAGGGAATTGATGATTTTAAAAATTCTATTCAATCAAATTATACCAAAGTTGAGTGAAAGTTAACCTAAAGAATTAGAAAATTAGCTAACTAAAAGAAAAGAGATGCAAATATAAGAGTTAAATGACAATTTAGAGAATAAATCCACTCTCTAGACCATGTAGTTCAACACATATGAAATCATGATCTCTCTTTTATGGACATTAGTGCTTTAATTGATGTGTTTATCATAAGTATGGCATATTTGTGCTATTGATTAGCTAATATAAGCCATCAAACTATAACACACCCCTTAAAGCACTTACCAACTTTGATGACAGTGACATGAAAATGAAATCTATTTTAAGTATGGCCTATTAACTATTGATTAGAAATATAGACCATCAAATTTTAATTTCAAATCACTTTCTTTTGCCATAATCATATTTTGATGAAGAGACAATTAGTGTTAGTGATTGTTTAAGCATAGCCTATTTGGTGTCAACAATATAGGCTATCAAAATTCAAAGCAAAAACAACTAGTAACCATTTCCATCATCATCATTAAGCACAAAAAGAGAGCATGAATTAACAAAATGTTGAAGCTACATTAATTAGAGAGCTTCATTACCCCTAAATTGAAGGGGTTTAGCCTCTCATATTTGTCATCATATGAACAAAAGTAGCAACAACATGAAAGCAAAAAAGAAAGAAAAATGAAAGCAAATGAAAAGAAAACTATTCTACTTGCATAAAGTTAAATCTACACTACTAGCATGAAAGGAAATGAACATGTAAGTAAAATGAAACACTACTTAACATTGCATAAAAAGAAAAGAAAATTACATAAAATAAAAGTGGCTAAGTAGCCATGAAAAGAGAAAGAGTGCTTTCTTTTATTTGATCTAAACTAAACTAAAGAGAAGGAGGTCTAAGAGAGACTAACTAAAGAGGAGAGAGTGTTACATGAAACATAAGGGGTATATATACAAGTTCAAAACCCTAATTCCTATTTTTGGGGAATGCCCAAAATGCCCATGAGAAAGTGTGGAGGCCAAGTTATCATTAGCATGTTTTAATCCCTACTTAAATGTACATGAAGCCATTAAATCCATAAGCATGTGCATTAGCCTTTAATTTGTACATTAAGGTAGGTGGGTAGGTGGGGTCCTCCATGATCTTCACTTTGAATTATTTCAATCTTCATTCCTTTGTATTGATTTTGTGCATGCATATCTTCATGAAACCACTTGTAAAAGTCACCAAATTTCCTACAGAAAACATAGAAAATTCTAAGTAAATTTTCACAATTTAATAAATGCACAAAAATGACCATTTCACCCTTGTATGAAGATGAATGTGTGACAATTTGGAATTAATGTGAATTTTGGTTAAAACAAGTTAAAATACCCAATATGATCATTTATTTAATTTAAATAGATTAAATATGGCGATAAAAATGTGCACATTTACGTGCACATCAAATACTCCTACACTTATCTTTTTATTCGTCCTCGAATAAAGGAAAACCAAGATAAATCCGTTTTCGTAGGGAACACGATTGCATTGAGCATATGCAATAAGCCGTTAAACCTCTGGGTGTCCCCAGTAGGACGAGTGTAGTCTCGTGAGGGTTTTCGGCGGATACTACCCATAAAATCCAAATGCAGGATGCAAATATTTACAAAATGCAAGATTCCTGAATGCAAGCTTTATTTACAAAGATATGGATGCAAGTTTTGGAAAATATTTACAAATGAAGGATTTATTTTTAAGTTGACACAAATAAGTTAAATATAGGTTTTGGTTATTATCTCGAAATTTTTTTGTTATTTACTCGTCAAAATTTCCAACAAAAATCAAGTTATCATAGCAAATAGACTATAGTTTAACTCGTTGATTTGGTTGATAACACAACGTAACTATGAAATGGATCCTTAGCTGATTGTCAAAGTTTACCAAAGTGGTATTTTCATTTCTTTTCAATAACAAATCAAATCAAATAAGTAAAAATAGTGTTAGGATTTCAATTGCTTGCTCTCTCATTATTTGCAAGAAAAATTACACACCTAGCTCAGGTAAACTGAGGCCAGATATACCACCCATGCACTGCCTTTCGGGCTTATGTGAGGGTAGTATAGAGCATGGCGAGTGCACACACTTTCGTGCATAAGTTCAAAGCATGAGGAAAGAGGCGCGCAAAAGTAAAACGGTAAATGTGAGGTTTTCTGTTTTCTACCTTCTTTCTGACATAAGAAATCAAGTTTGGAAAAAATTAGATTTTTATGAAATTCGAATGTTAAAAGTTGTGTGGTAGGATTTGGATGTAAAAATTGTTGAACTATGCCCCTATTCAATAGGAGTGTGGGAAAAATTGGATGAATGATGTTTTGAGTTTTCAAAAAATTGCATTTATATAAAATTACAAGTATATTTAGGATGTGTGCATCATATTTTAAAAAGTAGTTTTTAAAGAAAAAAGCATTCATATAGGAGGTACCGCTTAGAAATTCATGTACATGCATATATTTTATGTTGAAAGACACTTTGCACAAAGACACGGATGGTTGCAAAAATTGGACGTATACAAAATGGATGTGATTGATGCGGAATTTACATAGTTTTACCCTTATCGAATTTCAGAGACGAAATTTCCTAAAGGGTGGATGAATGTAACACCCTGCATTTTTAGATAATTAAAGAACCAAAATGAGCGTTTTTGTAATTGTCAGAATATGGCCTCGAAACTTATACCATTGTGTTTGTGGAGATTTTCTGATTAATTTACATATATAGTATGCCTCGAACGGACTTCGTATTAAAAAAGTTATTGACGTTCGAAGTACCATATCGAAAAATAATTATACGTGTAAATGTGCATGAATATATTTGTTTATAAATATATACGCGTATAAATTCCACAGATAATGCACGTTTGAATTTCAAAATAGACACGCGTCATAAAGGAAATTAACTGACGTCAGCAATTAGAGGTAATTAATTAACATTAGTAGGCAATGTTAATCAAATCAGTAATTAAAGGAAATTAATTTACATTAATTAGCAACGTTTGAATTTCAAAATAAACACGTGTTATAAAGGGAATTAAAATTTTAATTGATGGAAATTAATTAGAATGAATAGGCAATGGTTAAAAGTTAACATTTAAAAATAGAAGAATTAAATTAATACATATAAAACTAAAAGGCTAGACATGTCAAAACTTATGCGTTTTGCTTGTTTTTAACGGCTAGGTTTCAATCGCCTTAAACGAACAGACGACGTTGCTTTGGCTCTCTATAATTAAACGTGCAGGACTAGCCCTCAAACCCATATTTTTCTGAATGGGCGCGGAAGACCTGTCACTTTTCTTTCTCCTCCAATTCTTCAGAAATCAAATATATTAGATTTAAAATCTTTGATTTGCAATTTGGATGTATAAACCATAGATCTAGAAAAGAGATGTCCAAATTAAGCCGTTCGTATAAGGTGAGTTTTCAGATCTGGTTTTCTAGTTTATCTATTAATTTTTCTTCAATTAGTTCCAGATTTATAAATCCATACAAATTCTGGATTGTGGATCAAAATAGGGTTGCAAAGGGGAAGGCTATGGATAATAGAACTGGACTAAAAATTATATCTAGAATTTGGAGTGTTTCCTTTTCAGGTGAGTGGATTTAAATTATATATCTTTTATGTTTATGATATATAATATCGTTAGATTCCCATTAAATATTTATTTAATTTAGCATTTGGACTAATTTCAGTAATTGGTTATACTAGCCAGTTATGTTAAAACTGTAAATTTTGTAAGAAAATAGTACTTATATTTAAATGTTGTTTATATGGAAAAAAGAAGAAGAAAAGAAACCCAATTAAATATAAGTAATATTAAGCTTAAAAGTTGCAGAGAAAAGCATAAACCTAAAAGTGAGAAATTTACCTTAAATTATGTTAAAACGGGAGAAATGAATTAAAAAGGGAAAAATCTAATAACTTGATTTAGAAGTTAGTGATATATTAGTTGGTTGGTTTAGAAAAGGGAATACATTTCCATAGTTTAATATTTTAAGAACAACGATAAACTTAATTGCAAGAATAAAAGCAAGAAAAATGGAATTAGTGCAAAATAGAGACATTACTGTATTTGGTCCTACCCAACAATTAAAGAAACAATAAAAGAAATATCTTGCAGTTACGAGTTATTGTTTATAGCATTATTAGTATTAAAATATGGAAATGGATTTTTAGCACGGTTTTTGTAACCAACCAAATAGAATAGAACTACTTTCCAGAATAAAAGAGGCATTAAAGAAATTAAAGAAGAATAAATAATCAAGTTAATTATTTGACAAGACTAGTAACAATAAACAGAAAATGTGACTAGATATGCATTTATTGCGTAGAAAGTAGAGTAAAAAGTAATGCAGTTATTATGATAAGTAACTTATGACAGTTGGACGTAGTCCCAAGTCAAGAGTGTTATATAATATAAGAGAACTAAATAAAATTTAGTATCATAATAAAAGAAGACAGGCTAAAATAAAAAAGAGACACTTGCAATAACATTTATAACATGTAGGTTATAAAAGAATGAAAAGAATATAAAAGTGACAATTGCAAGTATAATTGTAACACGTAGGTTATAATTAAAAAGAAAAAAGTAGAAGAGGATTATTTTATCAAACTTAGATCTTGGATTAAGTTAATAAGCAAAAGTAATAGTAGTGGCCCGTATTGGCAGCATTCCCTTTCAGGTCTAGGACTGATGGTCTCACACGTGGATGGGACTAATGTGAGGCCCACCCTTCTCACTTTGAAAGACGAGTCGTAATATAGAAAGAAATAGGTAGAAAAGAAAATAGATAGAAAGAAAGAACTAAACAAAACCACAGCATCTCACAGCGGAACAGATAATATATATTACAAAACATATATCACATAGTCACTAATACAATTCATCAGAGTCATAATTATACATGCATCATATCTAGACGGTCGTAACGACTTCTCCATTCATTACAAGTCCAAAATACTTACACAATTACCAATACAGCGAAATATAGATAATAGCTAGGTACTTTGAAGCCACCTTCTCCAACTCCTCCTCCAAAATACATCGAAAGCAAAACCTGGATCAATGGCAACTCATAAAAATTTGAGTACCCAAGAGTTTAGGAAAAACAAAAAATAAACTCTGGGTCAGACATGGGTCTGGTGTGAGTAAAACGGTTAAATTATTTTAAATTGAAAACTGTTTGAAAACAAGGGTATCACATAAGACCACACCGCACATAAACGCAGACGGGTTTTTCCCTTACGATAACCAAAACACTTTGATAGGAAATCCAGTTATATTATAATAATGTCTAGGGTTTTCAATTAAATTATTCACATAGCCAAAATTGTTACATTAATTAAATTCCAGTATAATAGGTGTACAACTAAGACCGAAGGAACTTATTGGAAAAGGGGTTCCATACAATGACCAGGCCATGGGGTACCGCCCATCACAGTGCATCTCTAAAAAAATAACGCCGAGGACCACGCCGGGATTCCCTGTTACTCAAGACCGGACTACCCCTAACATGAATAGTCCGAATAAGATTACCCCACAGTTGGGATCAACAACTGCAGCAAACACACCGAGTAAAATAGGGACTCCAGATATGGATAACCTTACCCTAATTGGGTGCAACCCACTTAGCCTTGTTGTATCTCCCTTGTTTTAGTCATTCCCGGTTGATGAGGCTTGAGGCAACGATTACCTTTCAAGTACACATTTACTTGGAATGCCCATCGTCCTCCAATGACGTTGTTCCGATAGCCTTCGCCCGTACAAGTCCATTTGGGGTTTTAATGGAACCGAAGGCACCATTTCCACTACACCCATATTGGAATCACCCTCAGAGTTAGCGACAAATAGCCCTTGCACTCTGAAATCTTCATTCTGGGCCTTTTGTTGGAATCTTCCCAATTCGATCTTTTATTTTGGTTCGATGTGGTTTTCAGATAATACTGATATCCGATCTCGGTCTCATCGATCCAAACGACAGATTTTTAAAGGCCAAGTTGTTTTCAAAAAAACAATTCAAGTTCAGGGCGTCACAACTACATATGGAAATTTTATTACATATGTTTATTTCCAATAAAACGTGTCGACGTTTTATTTCAACCATTCAATTCATTTGGCTATTTAGTGTCACAGGCACAGAAAAATTTGAAATGAATATTCAAGAGTAATCAAGCCCAATCACATATCATTAACTATTTTAACGGTTAATAGCCTATATTAAACAATTACAAATCAGCATTTAGTTAATTTAAATTAACCAAAACTAATTATATTTCTAATCTAGTTTACTTATAATTAAAATTAATTACAAAACTAATTTTTAATTAAATTAAAATTAGCAATCCATTTAATAACCAACTTATATAAATTAACTTAAGACTTGCCAATTTAAAATTTAATTATTTACTAAATATAATTATTAAAACTAATTTAATTTTACGTTGCCAAACTTAACAAAAATTAATTAGGCTTCAATACTAAATGATATAATTGATTTACAAAAGTCTCATATTGATTTGAATTTTGATTAAAAGGGAAATAAATGTCTTAAAAGGTTGAAGAGGGTTTTAAAAGCAAACATTTGATAACACTTACTTCATTATATATATATATATACATATATACATATACATATATATATACATATATATATATATACATATATATATATATATACATATATGTATATATACATATATGTATATATACATATATGTATATACATATATATATATATATACATATATATATATACATATATATATATATACATATATATATATATATATATATATATAGCAACCCGACCCGCTCGGTCCAAAACGAGAACAGGCTCCACCCTTTTTTCTCCTTTTTATTCCCACTGCTCCTTCTTCTTCCTTCCTTTCCTTTTCCTTTCTGTTCTAACCTGCACGCGTGTATCACTGTACATGTGTACGCTTTGGCCACCACCCTTCTCCTGCTACCGAACCCTCGAACAAACCACCCATGTCTAACTATACTCGACCACACACCTGAAAGCCCGACCGAACCCCTAGTTCGAAAACTCGAACTCCACCCAAAAAAACTGGAGCACTTCATCCCCAATCGTTCACCTCGCTTGACCACCCCAACCACCGGCCATCGCCAAAATCCACCAGAAGCTTCGCCACCTTCTCCTCTTCCAATCCCCCCATATCGCACGCCTGTGAGTCCTCCACGTTGCCACCATTCTTCGAAAAACCGAACACGACCAAAACCCACTCCCTAACCCTACTTCGCCTCTGACCGACCAACACGCCAAGAAAATAAAATGCTGTACTATTTTTCGCGAACTCCCCACCACCAAACCACCTCAAAGCCAGAACTTAACCCACGACATTGGGCAGTTCGCCGGAATTTAACCGAAAACGAAAACCCGTTCATCTCACTTTTTCTCTCGATATACTTGACTAATATTTTTGAAACTTCCTCCAAAATTCATCGTTTTGAAAGGCGATCATGTTCATATAATCAAATGGATGAATTATGATTCTCGAATTTCTTCCATTTTGAGGTTACATACTGTAAAACACACCTTTCATATTCTATACTTATTGATATTCAATGAAACCATTTTTACAGCAAAGTATATTCGAAAACGAACAGTTTTTCTTTTAAAACCATAACCTAAAACTAACTAGGTTGTGCAGTAGAGATTTTAGAAGTTGAACATAGCAGTTTTTTTCATACAACAAAGCAGAAAAAAAGAATGAAGTACAGGCTTTTTGGGGTTTACAGTTATACAACATGATATAAATTCATATATATGATCACAGACACTTCTTGCATATGAACAACTTGAAAACCAAAAGCTTTTCCATTTAAATCTACAAGTTTATAGTCGAACCAGATTTCTGCAAGTAAGAAGAAAAGAATGGTTTTACTCACTACTTTGAAAAAGAGAAGACACTGTTTTGTTTTTGTTTTTGTTTTACTTTCAGCCTTTAGTTTCTATTTTTTTTTTTCCTTGCAAGCTGAAATCTTTCACGTGAAGAATATGGTGATAGTTATAGGGAAAGAGGAGGGAACAAGCTTTGTACAGGGTTGAAGCCCATTTCATTTACAGTAATTATTTTTATTTTCATTTGATTTTTAAACAATGACTTGATTTGAAAATTACTTGATTTGAAATCCTAATTGATTTGACAATTTGTGTGTGATTTGATTTTTTTTTATTGTGCTTGAGTAGATGTGAATTCATCATTATGTTCCTTTGTATACATATATATTTCATATATATATATATATACATAGCTTGTTTTACCATATGAACATATTTTTACCTTATATACAAACATATATTCACATACCTAAGTCTTGTATTATTTCTATAAATTTTTACAGATACCCTATAACTAACATACACACATCAATAGCCACTTACATTTTTTTATTCTTATTTATATATTTTATTTTAAATTTTATATCAAAAGTAATACACACACACACACATATATATATATATATATATATATATAATTATATCTTATAATATAAAGGTGGAATTTTTTTATTTAAATATTTTTCAGAAATTATAATTTAACTTTTAAATCATAGCTTCCCGAATATATATATATATATTCATAAATCAGACTAATAAAAATAATGTTTCAATATTTAAAATCAGTTAATTATTCAAATAACAGGTGCCAAAAATCCAGGTCATTACATTCCTCCCCCTTAAAAGAATTTCGTCCCTGAAATTTAAAAGCAAAGAAATAATTCAACTTGTAACAAAAAGTTTCATATTCATATAGTAAAGCACATACATCAGTCATATCCTAACAACCATAACAAACAGTTATACACAAAACGAAGCAACACTAGCTATCTTGACAACAATTCCGGATAGGCTTCCTTTACACTATCCAGAGTCTCCCAGGTACAATCTCTAGGATCCTCGCTCCATTGGATCTTAACCACCTTCGCCACCTTATTCCGAAGCTTCTTTTCATCCTGATCAATAATCTGAACTGGATGCCTAACTACGGTCAAGTTTGGTTCAACCTCCAAATCTTCCTAGACCGATGGTTCTACAACCAATGATGGATCATGCACGTATTTCCTTAGATGAGATACGTGGAATACATTATGAATCCTTGCCATCATTTCTGGTAATTCAATCCTATACGCAAGAGTACCAATACTTTCGAGAATACGAAAAGGTATGATATATCTTGGAGCTAATTTTCCGGTCTTGCCAAATCTAATTGCTCCTCTGATCGTAGAAATCTTAACAAATACCAGGTCTCCAACTGCAAATTATCCATATCTCTCTACCTTTATCGGCGTAGCTCTTCTGACGATCCTAGGCCGCCTTCATTCTCTTTTTGATCAGTTCCACTTTCTCGGATGCTTCCCGAATCATATTCGGACCAAGGATTAAACAATCTCCTTACTCCACCTAACAAGCTGGTGATCTGCATGGCCTTGCATGGAGAGCTTCATAGGGTTCCATCTCTATGCTTGCTTAGAAACTGTTATTGTAAGAAAATTCCATCAGATGTAGATGATCTTCCCAAGACCCAACGAAGTTCAAAATGCAGGCCCTCGACATATCTTCCAGAATGCAGTTTAGCCTCTTAGTTTGCCCGTCCGTTTGAGAATGATAGGCAGTGCTCAAACTTAACTGCGTACCAAGGGCTGTTTGCAAAGCTTCCCAAAATTTACTGGTAAAAATCAGATCACGATCGCTTACTATGCTTATGGGAACTCCGTGCAACCTAACAATTTCCATCATGAAATTTTCTACCAAGGAAGCTGCAGTTTTAGTTAACCGGAATAAAGTGAGCGCTCTTGGTTAGCCTGTCTATAATAACCCACACTCCCTCTATCCCCTTTCTAGTTCTGGGAAATACATCGATATCATCTCCCCTTTCCATTTTGGAATTTTCAGAGGTTGTAACAGTCCAGCCGTCTTCTGCTGATCGCCTTTTATCTGTTGACAGCTCACACACTTATTAACAATGATAGATATATCTTTCTTCATTCCCTACCACCAAAACATTCTTTTCATATCCCTATACATCTTCGAGATACCAGGATGGATACTCAACCTAGAGCGATGGCATTGTGACAAAACCTCTTGCCTATGATTCTTGACACTCGGTACACAGATTCTCCCAGTGATCCTCAAAACTCCCCGGTCATCAACCTTAAAACTGGTGCACTGCCCCCTCCTCAATCTTTCTGATGATCGCCCTTAAGCTTCTATTCGCTTTTTTCTCGCTTGCTACTATTTCTAGGAGAATCGAGTAACCTCCAAAAGTGATAAAAATGCATTCCTGCTTAGAGTGTCCTTCACCATATTCGCCTTTCCTGGTGTATAGAGAATATCCAAATCATAGGATGCTAGAAATTCCAACCACCTTTGTTGTCTCAGGTTCAGATCCTTCTGGGTGAAAAGATACTTAAAGGGTTTATGATCCGTGAAGAGCTCGAGCTTTTCACCCAATAGGTAGTGCCTCCACATTTTTAGTGCATTCCGTCCGACTTTTGTAAAGATAGTAGTTGATATTATGTATATTTTAGTACATCGAACGATTGATATTTACTATTTTGTCATGGAAATAACTCATAAAATGTGTCTATAAATGAATATTCGTTGCACAAAAATGTTTTTTATTATCATATTTTTTTTATTAGCATTCGCACTAAAATGGTTTTGTGTTAGTCCATTTTTTTCATTTATTCTTTTAAAATTATTAATTATGGACGGAGTGGATAAATATCTGATATTCGTCGGTATCAGAAAATTAAGCAGATACGAATATTCGAAAATATCCAAAAATGGTTTCGGATACGGATACGACACTATTTGTATCTGAAAGGATCCATTGATAGACCTATATAAAAGATATAAAAATTGAGGGGGCAGGCCTTCACCATGTGCCCGGACTGATGGCAATTGAAACACAGAGTCTTCTGGGCCATTTGAGAATTAGGTCCGTTTGCTGCTTTGAAACTTCACGTCTCGGACAAAATCTGGCAATATGCCCCTTCTTCTTCCAATTTTAACACTCACTGTTCACATGTTTTCCTCCTTGTTTCTTCTAGTCCGGATTAAACTTTCTCTTATTCAGATTTGCAGCATCGCCACTTGGCGTTGCAGCTACTGGTGGGGGTTTCTTCTCAAAAACTTCTTCATACCTCAAAGCCATATCCACAAGCTCCACAAACGATCCCTTAAGATGAGCAGTCATCTTCTCGTGGAATTCTACCCTCATACCTAATGTAAACATTTCGTTTTTTTTAAGTGGGGTGTCTATGAGTCAAGGGCCATAACGGGATAACTCATTGAACTTCGTTTTGTACTTAGCCACTGACATATATTCTTGCTTAAGATCAAGGAAACTCCTATATAATCGGTTCTTACCCACAATTGGCATAAACTGTTCCTCGAACACCTCTTTGAATTTATACCATGAAAATTCATCTTCGGGGACATCCGCTGTAACTGAATCTTACCATGCAGCCGCAGCTTCTTGCAAATGCCATGATGCTAAGACTCGTTTCTGTTCGTCAGAAAGACCCAAACCTTGGAAAATTCTCTCACAAGAGCATAGCCACGCTTGTACCTCGATAATAGATTCAGTACCCATAAAGGGTTTTCCTCCTAGATTCGCAAAGTCCTTGCATAGAGTTGCGAAGTTTACATGAGGCTGTACTGTAGCTACAGCCTCAACAGCTACTCCACCACCTTTAACATTAGAGGTTCTTCCATTAGTGGTTGTTGTGCTACTGGCTCCCCTTCCTCGTCTTCCCTTTGTGCTCATTGTTTACTACCTGAACATAGTAAGATGATACTTAGCACTTGGATGAAATACATTCCAAAGATGGCACTAATAATATTTTATCGAGGTTGATCTAACTATCAGGGAGGTGTTTGTGTATATATATATATATATAGACACACACACACACAAATACGCTCTCTTAAGATTTGTATTAACCCAAAAGCCTAGGTGTTCACTCAACCTAGTGCTCTGATACCAAATGTGACGGCCCGCCCTTCTCACTTTGAAAGACGAGTCATAATATAGAAAGAAATAGGCAGAAAAGAAAATAGATAGAAAGAAAGAACTAAAAAAATCACAACATCTCACAACGGAACAGATAATATGTATTACAAAACATATATCACATAGTCACTAATACAATTCATCAGAGTCATGATTATACATGCATCAAATCTTGACAATCGTAATGACCTGTGCATTCATTACAGGTCCAAAATACAGATATACTAATATAGCGGAATATAGATATTAGCTAGGAACGTTGAAGCCACCTGCTCCAACTCCAACTCCTCCAAAATACATCGAGAGCAAAACTGGATCACTTGGCTACTCGTAAAAATAAAAGTACCTAAGAATTTTGGAAAAATAGAAAATAAACTCTGGGTTAGACATGGGTCTGGTGTGAGAATGGTTTTAAATCTCCTATATATCGCCCGAGATCTCCTATCACATTTAATCAACATGAGACATCAAATCTCCTACATATCTCCCTCGACACTCATCTCGTCCGAGATATTCAAATCCCATCCGAATTATGGATCAAAATCTCAATCTGAGATTTCACCCGAAATTATACATTTTTCTTATTTTGCATAATATTTTTTATTTTCATATTGATTCAAAAGAAAATACTCAATCCAATTATAATTTACCAACTTCTTGAACATATTCTTTATTTTTTATCTTAATGAGTCATAGCGAATGGTTTCACTTCTTTATTATGTTCAAATAAAAGGATATTATTCAATCATTACCAAATCAATTAAGCTAATCGAGCTACTTCTCGTCTAAAAAAAATTCCTTTTTTCATATAAATCAATTATGTTACCATTTTTGTTTTTACTAAGAAAGTTATAACCGTTAAATAAATTTTTGACACATTAATTTTGAACACCTAAGTACATCCGAGATATTCCCAAGATGCATTATAACACCCAAGATGTCAAACCGAGATGTACACCCGATATGTGCTCATCTCGTCTGAGATCACCCCCGATACGAGATAACATGTGTAAAAGTTCTAAGACGAAATGTGATCGAAATTCGATATTTAACATTTTGGGTGTGAGTAAAATGGTTAAATTATTTTAAATTGAAAACCATTTGAAAACAAGGGTATCTCGTAAGACCACGCTGCACATAAACATGGACGGGTTTTTGCCTTTACGATAACCAAAACACTTTGATAGGAAATCCGGTGATATTATAATAATGTTTAGGGTTTTCAAGTAAATTATTCACATAGCTGAAATTGTTACATTAATTAAATTCCAGCATAATAGGTATACAACTAAGACCAAAGGCGCATATTGGAAAATGGGTTCCATATAATGACTAGGCCACTCGGGTACCTCCCGTCACGGTGTATCTCTAGAAAAATAATACCAAGGACCATGCCGGGATCCCCTACTACACAAGACCAGACTACCCCTAACCTGGATAGTCCGAATAAGATTACCTCACGGTTGGGATCAGCAACCGCACCAAACATACCAAGTAAAATAGGGACTCTAGACAGCGATAACCTTACCCTAATTGGGTGCGACCCACTTAGCCTTGCTACATCTCCCTTGTTTTAGTCATTCTTGATTGACGAGGCTTGAGGCTACGATTACCTTTTAAGAACAAATTTACTTGGGAATGTTTATCGTCCCCTAATGACGATTTTCTAATAGCATTCTCCCATACAAGTCCGTTAGGGGTTTTAACGGAACCGAAGGCACCGTTTACACTACACCCATATTGGAATCACCCTCAGAGTTAGCAACAAATAGCCCTTGCACTCTGAAACCTTAATTCCAAACCTTTCCTTGGAATCTTCCCAACTCGATCGTTTATTTTGGTTCGATATGGTTTTCGTATAATACTGATATCTGATCCCGGTCTCATCGAATCCAAATGATAGATTTTTAAAGGCCAAGTTGTTTTTAACAAAACAATTTAAATTAAGGGCATCACAACTACATATGGAAATTTTATTGCATTGTTTATTTCCAATAAAACGTGTCGACGTTTTATTTCAACCATTCAATTCATTTGGCTATTTAGCGTCAGAGGCACAGAACAATTTGAAATGAATATTCAAGTGTAATCAAGCCCAATCACATATCATTAACAATTTAACGATTAATAGTCCATATTAAAAAATTACAAATCAGCATTTTGTTAATTTAAATTAACCAAAACTAATTATATTTCTATCCCGACTTACTTATAATTAAAATTAATTACAAAACTATTTATTTTTTATTAAATTAAAATTAGCAATCCATTTAATAACCAACTTATATAAATTAACTTAAGACTTATCAATTTAAAATTTAATTATTTACTAACTTTAATTATTAAAATTAATTTAATTTTACATTGCCAAACTTAACAAATATTAGTTAGGCTTCAATACTAAATGATAAGATTGATTTAGAAAAGTCTCATATTGATTTGAATTTAGATTAAAAGGGAAATAAATGTTTTAAAAGGTTTAAGAGGATTTTAAATGTAAACATTTGATAACACTTACTTCTTCTTTTTTCTTTTTTTTTTCTTTTTTTTATATAACAACCCGGCCCGCACGGCCTAAAACGAGAACAGGCTCCACCCTTTTTTTCTCCTCTTAATTCCCACAGCTCCTTCCTTCCTTTCGTTTTCCATTCTGTTCTAACCTACACGCATGTGTCACCGTGCACGTGTACGCTTCGGTCACCACCATTCTCCTGCTGCTGACCCTCGAACAAACCACCCACGTCCAATTCTACTCGACCACACACCTGAAAGCCCGACTGAACCCCTAGTTCAAAAACTCGAACACCACCCGAAAAAACTAGAGCACTTCATCCCCAATCCTTTACCTCGCTTGACCACCCCGACCACCGACCATCGCCAAAATCCACCAGAAGCTTCGCCATCTTCTACTCTTCCAATTCCTCCCATACCGCACACCTGTAAGTCCTCCACGTTGCCACCATTCGTCGAAACACCAAACATGACCAAAACCCACTCCCTTACCCTACTTCGCCTCCGACCAACCACCACAGCGACAAATAAAATGCCGCGCTATTTTTCGCGAACTCACCAACCACCTCCAAGCCAAAACTTGACCCACGACATTGGGCGGTTCATCGAAATTTGACCAAAAATGAAAACCCATTCATCTCCCTTTCTCTCTCGATATACTTGACTAAAATTTTTGAAACTTTCTCCAAAATTCATCGTTTTGAAAGGCAATCACATTCATATAATCAAATAGATGAATTATGATTCTCGAATTTCTTCCATTTTAGAGTTACTTATTATAAAACACACCTTTCATATTCTATACTTACTGATATTTAATAAAACCATTTTTAAAACAAAGTATATTCGAAAACGAATAGTTTTTCTTTTAAAACCGTAACCTAAAACTAACTAGGCTGTGCGGTAAAGATTTTAGAAATTGAGCATAGTAGTTTTTTTCAAACAACAGAGTAGAACAAAAGAATGAAGTATATGCTTTTTTGGGGTTTACAGTTATACAACACGATATACATTCATATATATGATCGCAGAAACTTCTTGCATATGAAAAACTTGAAAACCAAAAGCTTTTTCATTTAAATCTACAAGTTTATTGTCGAGTCAGATTTCTATAAGTAAGAAGAGAAGAATGAAGTACCAAATGTGGAAATTTTTTATTTAAATATTTTTCAGAATTATAATTTAACTTTTAAATCATAGCTTCCTGAATATATATATATATATATTCATAAATCAGAATATATTATTAGACTGATAAAAATAATATTTCAATATTTAAAATCAGTTAATTATTCAAATAATAAGTGTCAAAAATCTGGGTCATTACACTGGGCATGCTAATTAGGGTAAATAAGTAGCCAGCAGAATAAGAAAAGTGAACTAAACGCATAATAAAAGATTGGATGTAGGGTCTAATAAATTGGTAAAGTGCGTTTGGAGTAGCCCAAAGAGAATCTAGATAAATAGCCTAACAAAGCAGTTCATTGCAGATTTTTTTACAGAATGAGCACATCCAACGTAGTAAATTTAGGCTAGAAGGAAATACGAGACTTCAACGAGACATGAGGGTACTCTAGGATGACCCTCTGGGGTAAGCCTAACGAAGTTGCACCTCCAGAGGCAGATCTGTAGGTGTTCCATCAAGAGAGTATGCCTTGACTGCTTTTGCATTGCAGGCCTAAGGAAGCGGACCTTTGTAGGCAGTCAAAAGGTTGATGAATGGAGTAGGATATTCGTATGACACCGTACTCTGACTTGCAAGTAGGTTTTAGTGGGCAGGATCCAAAAGGATAGTCGCATGCGGAGATCAAGCCATCATCAACCAAGAGCAAGTTCGTGAAAGACTAGAGTTAAACCAAGTAACCAATAGACCAATGATTCTTTTACTATCGAGACATTGGATGAGGGGCGCAGCGAATTTGATGTTTAGGTTGTTTGAGTAGGGCATAACCACTTAGCTCTTTAGAGGTCTTTCAATTAGTTAAGGGGTGGCTGCATGGGGCCATAGCCACGATGAGAAAAGAGACACATCAAGTAGAATATCTGTATTCTAGGCCTAACAAAGCTGTCCTTTATAGATATAGAAAATCCTTGACTAAGTTCCATACAAGGTAGACCATGTTGGCGGGATTCCGGTAGTAGACAGAACAATTATGTATAGTCCTCAAGGTACGCACTAGGTGGTACATTGTGGATGTCCGAGCATTAATATAAGCTAGTGCGGACGCAGTTTTGCGTTTTCGTAGTAAATGATGGAACATCTGTATTATAGGCCCTATGAAGCTGTCCTTTATAGATGTAGTTACATAACACTCTAGGAGCAAGACGATGGAGTCCTTTTTGAGGAGGATACGGAAGTTGCTATGGGTAGTACCTAGGACCGCGATCATTGGGCATGTAGCTACATATATATTTGTTATTAGGTTTTAATCTACTAAGGAGTAGATGGCTATGATTCACGCATAGAGGCGAGAGTATTATAAACCCGGTAAACCAAATATAATAGAAAATTAGAAATAAAATGGCATATGTAGAATTAAGCTTGCAAGTGTATAATTTGTCCATTCACCATAACTTAGTTCTGACCCCCTCCTCATAACATCCTACAGGTTAGGTAGATGGTAGAGACTTTCCAGTTTTAAGACACTTGTTTAGAAAGTGTTATTATCTTGGTGAGTATTTATAGTCAGTTTCGCTATGAGATATTTATTTGAGCTCTGATATATTTGTCTTTACCTATTTGCTGGATAACAGATACCCAATTCAGGCTTCAATGAGCTTGGATTTTAGCATATTTGTAGAAATTTTGGGCCCACTGGAATTCGGGTTGTTACATGGGTAGTGCTTTATACATACATACTAGTGTGAATACACACACATATACATATTTACACACACACACACACACACTTTATCAGGTTTTCTCATCTTTAATTATAATTCGGTAATATGAATTCCTTTTCAACTTTTTAGGTCTATTTTGTTTAATTTGAAACTTTTCTGTGCTCAATGGTGAAAGTATTTCTTTCTTTTTAAAGATTTTGATGTAAAATGAAAACTGCTGTTTTAATATATATGTTAAGTCGTGATTTTCATTTTGGATGCACACATGTACTATGCATGATTAGGTACCAGGAGTAAGAAATGGTGTGCTGCCATTCATGTATTTTGCAGTTTTATACGTTGCTAAAAATTATAGAAGGTGGTCAGAATAGTTGGATTTGATATTTCCTTTTTCAATTTACCATTAATTCCTAAAACTATAGAAGTATAGTTTCTTTGTATCAGCGGAAAATCATTGTTGTTCATCTCATTTTAAAGAATACAAAGAGAGACCAGCAATATCACATGGTTGAGCTTTATACATAATGAAAAGGAGGCAATAAAGTTCAAGTTGTATGCTTTACTTCACTTATTCTAAGATTGAATTGTAAGTTCATCGCCAGTTATAAATTTAGAAATGAATTCTCAGTGTGAACATAAGTATCGCTGATCAGGGTTGAGAAACTAAAATTTTCTATATTTTACACACAGTTTATATGATAGATTTTACTATAAAAGTATATGTGATTGTTGTATGTTAATACAATCTATTTTTTCCACAATCAGTTATTGATCCATGGTTTAACACAATAGTGAATTATGAGAAACCAATTCATATACAATAGTCAAACCTTTGGAAAAATAAGTTTAGGTATACTCCTAGTGTTCATCTCAGTAAGTCATAAAATCAAAATATATTCAGTGAAATCAAATTTCTATTATACAACAATTTCAATTATAGTAATCAAAATATGCAATTGCTGCTAAGTAATTTGTTTATGTTCTTAATTAATTTGTCTCTCTTACAGGATTTTATTCCAAGCATTCTAAAAGGGACAATAACCTTTGGATTTAAATACATTACTAGTGTGAACCCGTGCTTCGCACACGGTTTTTGTTTAAAAATTTAAAATTAAAAGGTAATGTATTAGTAAAATGAGTCAAAAAGCAATTAGTATTCAAATGGTAATTAACTCATGATTGCATCTTTGTACTTGTTCAGATTAATTATTGACCGACACATTCAGGTGTAGTGTAAATTTATAGCAAATCAGACATTAATTGGTTATAAAAAAATAGTAGCGGCATAAAAAATTCGATAAGAATGAAAATAGCTAACACCAATAAGGTAATAAATAAAAATTGAAACATGTCTGCAACCATCAACGGGCAATAAAGAAAATCTACCTCCAACAATAGAGCTAATACCACCAAAATTTTTAAAAACAAATGCTAAAACCAATCTCTCCCACCTTTAATTAGTTCCTCGATAATCAAAAAATTTAACAAAAGATCATCGATTTTTTTTTATGAATAGTGAAACTATACATTCGTAAAAACAGTGAAACTATACATGCATTCCTCATAGAAGGCAGTAAATAGATAAAGATTGTTTGTTCACAATATATTCAATATTATCAAATCATTAGCAAATCAAACTTATGTACAATTTCTCGTTGTTTATTATTGACTGCACCAGCTTGTTCTTTCAGTACAAGCTATTCTTTATTACCAATTAGCTAATTTGAGTACTTTTTTATGAGAAGCCAAAAACATGTACCACACAACTTTTCCATGAGAAAACAAATAATGTCTAATATGTCCAATAATAAACACCGATTTACTTTCAAAATCAATGCATTACCATACAAAATATATAATATATGAAAATAGGGAAAACAAAACTGAAATGGGAACACAGTAACTTGAACTTGAAACGATCCTTTGCTTGGAATTTGTGAAACTTGGATTGATTTATGCTTCATCAGGACATTTACTTTCTTTAAACCTGGCACATGGATTAAAAGTTATACCAAAGAAGCGGAAGAAATCAATGAGCCTTAAGCTACCGAAGATTGTAGGTTTGACAGAAGGAAACATGTTCTATTTAGTGGATCAATAAGTCGGAATAAACGTGGTACTCACAAAGCTACTCATGTTTTTAGCTTTTTTTCCTCAACATCCCATACAGTCTCTATATGTTGCTAAGTAGGTAGTAAAATGATGACATTAAAAATTTGTTGGATGGATAGTCCATCAATTTGTTACCGTCCTTTCATATTAGATAATTAATATGTATGATTTTAGGGGAAAATGTGCAAGTAGCACATCTTTGAATAGTTTTATAACCAATACAAAATATCATGGCAATAACACATTCCAAAATTTTATAAAGTGTTGAAGTTGTATGGTTTGAAGGTGGAACATGATGCTTGGCCAAAAATCATTTAAGAGTTATGTGTTTGATTAAGGTAAAGGGAAACCTACTTGTAACACATCATTTTGTGTGTTGAGATTTTTCATCCCTAACAAAATAACTGAAATTTCACCAATGTTACAGGCCCATTAGTCTCAACCTACAAACAAAAAATATATTTCATTAGTAGTAATAAAAAACAAAAGTTCAAATTGTGGATCTAATTTCAGACTTTACTTTTGACTATGTGAAAAAAGTGTACAATATAGCGGGAGTATTATCAAGACAATTAAAAAGGTTAAAGACGCCCCTGAAACTGCCTTTCTCACTTTGACATTTTCAGAAAACAGAATGAACCCCACTAATTACTCCTAACCCCACACTTGTTCCATTATTACCCTTTATCTTCCCCCACCACAATTACATGCTACTTTAGCTCACATATTTAAGCACTCCACCTTTGCATTTTATTGTTTGTCTTATAGGGTTTGACCAATGTTTTCTAGGATTATTAAGATTAAATTTCAAATAAAATTGTATAAAACATGAATTTCTTTTTTCATTTGCTTGGATTGCTAAGTTGGGACTTGCTTAAAGTATGGCGGGGGAAATCTTGGTTATGAAGTGAATTGAATCAGGTATAGAGGAAGGAAGAAGTGGTGTAAAATGAATGAAAATTATTGTATGTTGGTGTATTTGATTCTACTGAGGCTATTCATGTTTCATCATTAAGGTCACCATAATACCAAAATTACAGTTGTAAAATTTTGTCATATATAATGGAGTGTGGAAAGCATTACGTGGGGGATGGATAGAAATAGCCAAAGAAAATATGTTGGTATGGAAAGAAATATGCTAAAATTTAGAACAAAACTACCAGATCCATGTATCAAATCGATAGGGATCAATTTTGACCAAAAGTTGATCAAATAATGTGTAACCATGACAGTTGGGCAGTCAACGGCTACTCGAAAAATTCTAAAATTTGTCTGCATCTATATTCGAAAATTAAAAAACAAAATCCAAAAAAAGATACAAATATGGATATAATGGTATACACATTCCGTCCGACTTTTGCAAAGTTAGTAGTTGATATTATGTATATTTTAGTACATCGAACGATTGATATTTACTATTTTGTCATGGAAATAACTCATAAAATGTGTCTATAAATGAATATTCGTTGCACAAAAATGTTTTTTATTATCATATTTTTTTATTAGCATTCGCACTGAAATGGTTTTGTGTTAGTCCATTTTTTTCATTTATTCTTTTAAATTTATAAATTATGGACGGAGTGGATAAATATCTGATATTCGTCGGTATCAGAATATTAAGCAGATACGAATATTCGAAAATATCCAAAAATGGTTTCGGATACGGATACGACACTATTTGTATCTGAAAGGATCCATTTATAGATGACGCAGCGGATTATTCGAAACAAACTTCAATCGGTGAAATGTAGTAATCGGTGAGTTGATGATACCAAAATGCCCAAGTTCGTTGATCCAAAGACACCGAACTCTAGCTATCTCAAACACGTTGATAGCGCACTATACCGTGTTCAAAGATCTACGATTCTTCGCACGTTGATCTAGCGCACTAGATTCCGTGAATCGGCTTCTACAATCGTTGAATCGAGCGCACTCGATTATCCGAAAGAGGAGATAGGAGATTACACTCAACTACCAATTGGTATGAAAGCACAAAGCTAACAAAAGAGAATTTTATTCCAAAATCAACAACTAATAAAATGTACAACACACGCGTATTTATAGGGTTTTCACAAAACAGCCCCTTGAGTCGTGGCCGACTTATGACTCACGACCTACGACTCATCATAAGTCGTTAACGACTCAGCAACACACCACACCTATATGCATTACACGACTTACCATACAACACGGTTCATCAGATACACGACATACAACACGGCATACGACTCATCAAACCATACAAGTTACACGACTCAAGAAACCATAACGACTCAACTTATAAAACGACTTATGACACAACCGACTCACTGTTACAACACATCAGACACAGTACACGACACAACAAGATACGACTCAAAGGACAAACGACTCAATCAACTCACGACCAACAAGTTACGACTCACGACTCATAGCTTCAGCGACTCAACATCCTTCCTACGACTCAAGCTTCCAAGTCCCCTGCGGCATAACCCTTCAAGCGAGTCAACTCTGGACGACTCATCTATGTCGTAACCCGTCCCCGCCTTATGGCCTCCAATTACTGTTATTCCTTTTTGTTTCCTGATGAGTCGTGGACGACTCATAGCCTTGCAATTAGGTCGTATACGACTCATCAATCCAGAGTTATTTAAACTCCCATTGAGTCGTGTCTCGTGTCCTTCCTCTGACTCAAGATCTCTACTTGCTGAATCGTTCCCCTTCCTCATGTTAAGCCGTAAACGACTTATGGTTGAATCGTTGAGTCGAGTACGACTCATAAAGCATGAACGACTCAAGTCACTGATGGGTCGTGGACGACTTATCACACTACACCACAAATTCCTGCTAAGTCGTAAAACTTCCATAGGCCTTGCTGCATCATCCTCCCCTGGTTGAGAAAAATTCGTCCTCGAATTTGCAAATTTCTTCTCATCAAAATGTTCATCTCCATAATATGGCACAAGATTCTTAATATTGAATACGTCAGAAGTATACACATCCTCTGGCAGCTTCAACTTATAAGCATTGTCATTTATCCGTTTCACAACTTCGACAGGACCAATTTTCCTGGCTTTCAACTTGTTATAAGCGCCCACTGGAAAACGATCCTTGGTTAATACAGCATAAACCAAATCACCTTCCTTAAATTCAACATTTCGTCGTTTCAAATCTGCAAACTCCTTATACTTCTCATTCGATTTCTCCAATCGTTCCTGAACGATTTTATGACATTCAGTCAGCTCATCAACAAAATCGACAACTCGTTTAACTGTTCCCTTCGACTGTGGTACCACTGCCAAATCCAACGGTCCCCTGGGTAAATTTGAATAAACAATCTGAAACGGACTGAATCCCGTGCTACGATTCACTGCATGATTATGTGCAAATTCAGCTTGGCATAACTTCATGTCCCAACTTCTCAAATTATCCTGTACAAGACAACGCAACAAATTTCCCAATGACCTGTTAACAACTTCCGTTTGTCCGTCTGTTTGTGGATGATAAGCACTACTAAAATTCAACTTCGTTCCCACCATTTTCCACAAACTCAACCAAAAGTGACTCAGAAAACGAGTATCTCTGTCCGACACAATAGACTCTGGCAATCCATGAAGTCGATAAATCTCCTTGAAAAATAATTGAGCAACACGAACAGCATCCGCCGTCTTTTTGCAAGCAACAAAATGTGCCATCTTCGAAAACCTGTCCACCACAACAAATATCGAATCATTTCCCCTTTGAGTTCTCGGCAAACCCAAAACGAAGTCCATGCTAATATCAACCCATGGCTTGGATGGTACTGGTAATGGCATATACAACCCTGCATTCGTCGCTGTTCCCTTTGACACCTGACAAATATGGCATCTCTCTACGAATCTTTCAACCTCTTTTCTCATCGATGGCCAAAAGTAAGACTGTGAAATCAACTGCAAAGTACGATCACGGCCCACATGCCCTTCCTCGTGTAACTCCTTGATAATTTTCAATCTCAAGCTACAGTCCGGTATACATAAACGATTTCTCTTAAACAGAAAACCATCAACTATCATAAATTCATCGGTACTCCCATCCTTCACTTTTTCAACATATTTCACAAAGTAAGGATCTTCTTTAATCATCTCTGGCAGTATTTCAAACCCCGTCACTTCAACCTTCATTGTCGTTAATAAATGACTCCTCCTACTTAAAGCATCAGCTACATGATTTGTCACCCCTGATTTATGCTTAACGACAAAAGTAAACTGCTGTAAATAAGCAATCCATGACGCATGTCTAGCTGAAATTTTATCCTGCCCCTGTAAATGCTTCAATGCTTCCTGATCAGTGTAAAGAACAAATTCCTTCTGAAATAGATAGTGTCTCCAATGCTTAACAGCTTGCACAACAGCATAAAATTCAACGTCATATGTGCTGTATCTCATCTTTGCCCCTGACAACTTTTCGCTGAAATAAGCAACTGGCTTCCCATTCTGACTCAGAACTCCTCCAATACCAACCTTCGAAGCATCAGTATGTAATTCAAACAATAACTGAAAATTAGGTAGAACAAGAATTGGTGCAGACGTCAACAATTCCTTGATCTTCTCAAAGGCAACCTTCGCTTCCTCTGACCACGAAAACTGTTTACCCTTCATGCAATCAGTAACTGGAGCCATCACGCTACTGAAGTGTGGAATGAATCTTCGGTAGAATGACGCTAGCCCGTGAAAACTTCTCACTTCCGTAATTGTCTTTGGCTGTGGCCAATTCCTGACTGCTTCAATTTTACTCTGGTCAACTTGAATGCCCTTTCGTGAAACAACATAACCCAGAAATAAAACACTAGGTGTCATAAACACACATTTCTTTGTAGCAGCATAAAATTGTTCTTCACGAAGAATAATCAACACTTCCCTCAAATGTAGAACATGCTCCTCCGTACTCCTGCTGTAAATCAGAATATCATCGAAATAAACCACGACGAACTTCCCAATGAATGGTCTAAAGATTTGATTCATCACCCGCATGAATGTACTAGGTGCATTTGACAAACCAAATGGCATAACCAACCATTCGTACAACCCCTCTCTCGTCTTGAAAGCTGTCTTCCATTCGTCTCCAGGTCTGATTCGAATTTGATGATAACCACTCTTCAAATCAATCTTCGAAAATATAGTTGCCCCACTCAATTGATCCAGCAAATCATCCAACCTTGGCATAGGAAATCGATAACGTAGAGTGATCTTATTCAAAGCTCTACTATCTGTGCACATTCTCCAAGTTCCATCCTTTTTGGGTACCAACAATGCTGGCACAGCACATGGACTCAAACTTTCCTGAATACGTCCCTGCTCAAGCAACTCTTCCACCTGCCTTCGTAACTCCTCATGTTCCTTTGGACTCATTCGGTAATGTGGTCGATGTGGTAACACTGCTCCTGGGACAAGATCAATTTGATGTTGAATGTCTCTAAGTGGCGGTAACTCCTTTGGCAACTCCTCTGGAAAGACATCTTCGAATTCTTTCAAAATTGGCTTTGCTTCTTCTGGAATCTCAACTTCTTCACTACTCTCTCTCCCAATCAACAAAAACACTTCAGGTTCTTCTTCGACTTCCTTGACAAACTCCTTCAAAGTCAACAGAGTTTTCAATTCCTCAATCTCTTCTAGCTTGCTCTCCTTCTGTTGCTGTTTCTTGGGAACCAAAGTGATTTTAGTACCCTCGAACATGAAACTTTAACTATTTGCACGACCATCATGTTGAACAGCGCTATCGAACTGCCATGGTCTGCCCAACAACAAATGACAAACATCCATATCCACAACATCACACCAAATTTCATCCTTGTACTTTTTCCCAATCGAAAAATTCACACAAGCTCTTCGACACACTTTCACTTCACCACCCTTCCTTAACCATGCTGGCTTGTACGGTTTAGGATGCGTTTCAGTCTTCAAGTTCAACTTCCTTACAGCTTCTGTAGAAATAATATTATCACAACTTCCAACATCAATAACAAACTTGCAAACTTTCCCCAGAATAGTACATGTCGATTGAAAAATATTGCTTCTCAGCCAACTACAATCCTCCTCCTGCTTTGGTGTCAAACAACTTCTCCTCATCATAAGATTACAACCTTCATCTCCCGACACTTCTTCTTCTTCCTCAACATAAGGTACATTTGAACATTCTGCCTCCTCACCATCATCCTCTTCAACTTCTGCAACCATGGTTCTCTTCTTCGGCTTTGGACATTCGTTGCTCTTGTGACCCAACTCTTGACAATTATAACATTTGAAAATACTGCTAGCCTTCGCCTTCTCAGCCTCCTTCACCACTGGCTTTGTAACTGGTTTAGGAACATTAGAACTTCCACCAACACCCCTTGCTTGATTATTGGAATTAGTAAACACACCACCTCCACGCCTTCCTTGTTTCTCCCAAGCTAACGCTTTCTGATGTGCCTCTGCCACGGATCTAGGATCGAACATATTAACCATATCCTGGATCTGCATTCTCAAACCCCCAATGAATCTAGCAGTCAGCTGTTCTTCTGTCTCCATGATATCATTCCTGGCAATGAGTTGGTAAAATTCATCAGCATAATCACTAACAGATTTTGTCCCTTGCCTCAGATTCTGCAACCTCTGGTACATAAGTGACTGATAGTTGTAAGGTAAGAAAGTAGATCTCATCAACTTCTTCATCTTTTCCCACGATTCTATCTTTGACTTCCCCATTCTCTCCCTAGTAAGTTTAGTTTGCTGCCACCACGCCAAAGCTCTCCCCCTCAACCTAGTAGCAACCAACTTCACCCTTCGATTCTCCGGGACCTCCTTGAAATCAAAGATTTCCTCCACATTAGACAACTAATCTAAGAACTCCTCAGCAACCATCCCGCCTTTAAACTCCGGAATCTCCATTTTCATTCCCGATTCCCATCGTCGATCATCTTCAACATCCCGATAAGAATTTCGAATTTGGTCTCGATCTCGATAATGAATACTTGCTCTATCACCCTCTTCAACAAAATCAAAAGTACGCCTATATCGATCTCGACCATTATCATCCCTTCGTTCATGCATGCTTCTTTGACTATGTCTCTCTTCGTCTCTATATGCTTCATGGTCAAATTCACGTTGACTTCTTCTCTCTTCATGTGCATAGTCATGATGATCTCTTCGTGATGAAATTGATGTTTCACTTCGATCTCTAGAAGAATGTGGCGATACCCTCCTCGCTTCCGTAACCGATGGCGAAACTCGGTTTCCTCCATGGTTCGAGTTTGGTGATCTCTTCCTTTGATTCAAATCATTCATCAATCTCTCCAATTTTCCAATACCTTCATCAAACTTTTCATTAATACGTTGTTCCATAAGCTCGGCTTCTTCTCTACGATACAAAGCTTCAACGTTTTGATGACGATTAGCTCTCCTTGGTGGCATGATTGAAAAACTTCACAAAACTTCAACAATTCGAACACAAAACTTCAAAACTTCAACAATACAACAAGTCACGGCTCAACAATGCACGGCTTCCCTTGTCTCGGCTTGAACTTGACTCGGCTACACCTTAGATCGGCTTAAAAATTCACGGCTCGACCTTACTTCAACCCTTCACTAGGCTCGGCTACTTCCCAAGTATACACGGCCCAACTTCAACTTCAAACACCTTTGCACCTTTTGATCCAAAATGGAACGGATCAAACTCTTCAAACTTGATGCAACTTCAATATGAACAAGATGAACAACTTCAAACTTCCAAATACTTGGCTCCAAGAATCAACTTAGCTATGATTGGCTAAGTATGGCTTTGATACCAAACTGACGCAGCGGATTATTCGAAACAAACTTCAATCGGTGAAATGTAGCAATCGGTGAGTTGATGATACCAAAATGCCCAAGTTCATTGATCCAAAGACACCGAACTCTAGCTATCTCAAACACGTTGATAGCGCACTATGCCGTGTTCAAAGATCTACGATTCTTCGCACGTTGATCTAGCGCACTAGATTCCGTGAATCGGCTTCTACAATCGTTGAATCGAGCGCACTCGATTATCCGAAAGAGGAGATAGGAGATTACACTCAACTACCAATTGGTATGAAAGCACAAAGCTAACAAAAGAGAATTTTATTCCAAAATCAACAACTAATAAAATGTACAACACACGCGTATTTATAGGGTTTTCACAACACAGCCCCTTGAGTCGTGGCCGACTTATGACTCACGACCTACGACTCATCATAAGTCGTTAACGACTCAGCAACACACCACACCTATATGCATTACACGACTTACCATACAACACGGTTCATCAGTGATGCAGCACGATCTACAAGTTGTCGAGTGTTAAGTCGGCCACGGGTTAACATAGCCCTAGTTCATGTGAAGGAAGCTACGGAGTTAGGTCGTTTGAAAGTGATAAGTCGTTGCCGACTTAGGGGAGATTGCTCACGACCTAAGGAAATGATTCTAAGTCGCCCGCGACTTAACTGGAGACTCGAAGGAACACGTGGGAAAGAGACGCAAGCTTATGAAGGAAATTGGAGTCGTTTTCGAGCTAAATTGGAGACCAGGAGGATAAGTCGGCAATCGACTTAAAGCGCAGCATGTATGAGTCGTAAGTCGTAACCTTGATGAGTCGGCATGTACTGAGTTTTGAGTCGTGAATCGTTAGGTCGTATACGACCTAACTGTTGTAACCAGATGTAAATATTATAAGTCGTAGGTCGTGTGTTGTTGAGTCGTGAGTCGTGAGTCGCTGCAGTGTTGAGTCACCAGTATGTTAAGTCGCTCATAGTTGAGTCGTTGGTCTGTTGATAAATCGGTTGCTTTGTTGAGTGAGTCGTTCTTGTATGCCGCTGCCGTGAGTCGTATGAAGTGTGGATGTGCTGGTATGATGAGTCGTGTAGCGTTGTTGAGTCGCGTATATGTTCTCTTGAGTCGCTGCCGACCTAAGCTAAGTCGCTGCCGACCTAAGGGTTGTGGCGTGCGTCGAAAACACTATAAATAGGGAGTGAGTTGTAATTTTTTGGGAGTTGAATATTGAATAAAATTCTCTTTTGTTAGCTTTGTGCTTTCATACCAATTGGTAGTTGAGTGTAATCTCCTATCTCCTCTTTCGGTTAATCGAGTGCGCTCGATTCAACGATCGTAGAAGCCGATTCACGGAATCTAGTGCGCTAGATCAACGTGCGAAGAATCGTAGATCTTGGAACACGGTATAGTGCGCTATCAACGTGTTTGAGATAGCTAGAGTTCGGTATCTTTGGATCAACGAACTTGGGCATTTTGGTATCTTCAACTCACCGATTGCTATATTTCATCGATTGAAGTTTATTTCAAATTATCCGCTGCGTCAGTTTTGTTATCAGAGCCATACTTAGCCAATCATAGCTAAGTTGATTCTTGGAGCCAAATTTTTGAAGTTTGAAGTTGTTCATCGTGTTCATATTGAAGTTGCATCAAGTTTGGAGTGTTTGATCCATTTCATTTTGGATCGAGGAGTTGGACTTTGTTTGGATTTTGAATTGGTGTTTTGCGCGCCAAATTTTTGAAGGATTTTGAGTTGTAGGCCGAGCTAAGCTTTGCCAATTCAAGAGTGCCGAGTTAGGGGTAGAGCCTTATAAAGCATTGCCGAGACAAAGAAGCCAAGCATTGTTGAGCTTAGATTGCTTTGTTTTGTGGAAAGTTTGAAGTCTTGTGTTGAATTTTTTTTGAAGTCTTGTGAAGTTTACAACCATGCCACCAAGGAGAGCTAATCGTCATCAAAACGTGGAAGCTTTGTATCGTAGAGAAGAAGCTGAACTTATGGAACAACGTATTAATGATAAATTTGATGAAGGTATTGGTAAATTAGAGAGATTGATGAATGATTTGAATCAAAGAAGGAGATCACCAAACTCGAACCATGGAGGAAACCGAGTTTCGCCATCGGTTACGGAAGCGAGGAGGGTATCGCCACATTCTTGTAGAGATAGAAGAGAAACATCAATTTCATCACGAAGAGATCATCATGACTATGCACATGAAGAGAGAAGGAGTCAACGTGAATTTGACCATGAAGCATATAGAGATGAGGAGAGACATAGTCAAAGAAGCATGCATGAGCGAAGGGATGATATTGGTCGAGATCGATGTAGACGTACTTTTGATTTTGTTGAAGAGGGTGATAGAGCAAGTATTCATTATCGAGATCGAGACCAAGTTCGAAATTATTATCGAGATGTTGAAGATGATAGACGATGGGAATCGGGTATGAAGATGGAGATTCCGGAGTTTAAAGGAGGGATGGTTGTTGAGGAGTTCTTAGATTGGTTGTCTAATGTGGAGGAAATCTTTGATTTCAAGGAGGTGCCGGAGTATCGAAGGGTGAAGTTAGTTGCTACAAGGCTGAGGGGGAGAGCATTGGCGTGGTGGCAGCAAACTAAACTTACTCGAGAACGGATGGGAAAGTCAAAGATAGAATCTTGGGAGAAGATGAAGAAATTGATGCGAGCTACATTTTTGCCTTATAATTACCAGTCACTTATGTACCAAAGGTTGCAGAATCTAAGGCAAGGGACAAAATCTGTTAGTGATTATACTGATGAATTTTACCAACTCATTGCCAGAAACGATATTATGGAGACAGAAGAACAGCTGACTGCTAGATTCATTGGGGGATTGAGAATACAGATCCAGGATATGGTTAATATGTTTGATCCTAGATCCGTTGCGGAGGCACATCAGAAAGCGTTAGCTTGGGAGAAACAAGGAAGGCGTGGAGGTGGTGTGTTTACTAATTCTAATAATCCAGTGAAGGGTGTTGGCGGAAGTTCTAATGTTCCTAAACCAGTTACCAAGCCAGTGGTGAAGGAGGCTGAGAAAGCAAAGGCTAGTAGTGTTTTCAAATGTTATAATTGTCAGGAGTTGGGTCATAAAAGCAACGAATGTCCGAAGCCAAAGAAGAGAACCATGGTTGCAGAAGTTGAGGAGGATGATGGTGAGGAGGCAGAATGTTCAAATGTACCTTATGTTGAGGAGGAAGAAGAAGTGTCGGGTGACGAAGGATGTAATCTTATGATGAGGAGAAGTTGTTTGACACCAAAGCAAGAGGAGGATTGTAGTTGGCTGAGAAGCAATATTTTTCAATCGACATGTACTATTCTGGGGAAAGTCTGCAAGTTCGTTATTGACGCTGGGAGTTGCGATAATATTATTTCTACAGAGGCAGTTAGAAAGTTGAACTTGAAGACTGAAAAGCATCCTAAACCGTACAAGCTAGCATGGTTAAGGAAGGGAGGAGAAGTGAAAGTGTGTCGAAGGGCTTGTGTTAATTTTTCGATTGGAAAGAAGTACAAGGATGAAATTTGGTGTGATGTTGTAGATATGGATGTTTGTCACTTATTGTTGGGAAGACCATGGCAGTTTGATAGAGCAGTTCAGCATGACGGTCGTGCCAACAGTTACAGTTTCATGTTCGAGGGTACTAAAATCACTTTGGTTCCTAAGAAGCAACAGCAGAAGGAGAACAAACTGGAGGAGATTGAGGAATTGAAAACTCTGTTGACTTTGAAAGAGTTTGTCAAGGAAGTGGAGGAAGAACCTGAAGTATTTTTGTTGATTGGGCGAGAGAGCAGTGAAGAAGTTGAAATCCCGGAAGAAGCAAAGCCAGTTTTGAAAGAATTTGAGGATGTCTTTCCAGAGGAGTTGCCAAAGGAGTTACCGCCACTTAGAGACATTCAACATCAAATTGATCTTGTTCCAGGAGCAGTGTTACCACATCGACCACATTACCGTATGAGTCCGAAGGAACATGAGGAGTTACGAAGGCAAGTGGAAGAGTTGCTTGAGCAGGGTCGTATCCAGGAAAGTTTGAGTCCATGTGCTGTGCCGGCATTGTTGGTACCAAAGAAGGATGGAACTTGGAGGATGTGCACAGACAGTAGAGCTTTGAATAAGATCACTGTACGCTATAGATTTCCTATGCCGAGGTTGGATGATTTGTTGGATCAATTGAGTGGGGCGACTATATTCTCGAAGATTGATTTGAAGAGTGGTTATCATCAGATTCGAATCAGACCTGGAGATGAATGGAAGACAGCTTTCAAGACAAGAGAGGGGTTGTACGAATGGTTGGTTATGCCATTTGGTTTGTCAAATGCACCTAGTACATTCATGCGGGTGATGAATCAAATTTTTAGACCATTCATTGGGAAGTTCGTCGTGGTTTATTTCGATGATATTCTGATTTATAGCAGGAGTACGGAGGAGCATGTTCTACATTTGAGGGAAGTGTTGCTTATTCTTCGTGAAGAACAATTTTATGCTGCTACAAAGAAATGTGTGTTTATGACACCTAGTGTTTTATTCCTGGGTTATATTGTTTCAGGAAAGGGTATTCAAGTTGACCAGAGCAAAGTAGAGGCAGTCAGGAATTGGCCACAGCCGAAGACAATTACGGAAGTGAGAAGTTTTCATGGGCTAGCGTCATTCTACCGAAGATTCATTCCACACTTCAGTAGCGTGATGGCTCCAGTGACTGATTGCATGAAAGGGAAGCAGTTTGTGTGGTCAGAGGAAGCGGGGGTTGCCTTTGAGAAGATCAAGGAATTGTTGACGTCTGCACCAATTCTTGTTCTACCGAATTTTCAGTTATTGTTTGAATTACACACTGATGCTTCGAAGGTTGGTATTGGGGGAGTATTGAGTCAGAATGGGAAACCAGTTGCCTATTTCAGTGAGAAGTTGTCTGGGGCGAAGATGAGATACAGTACATACGATGTTGAGTTTTATGCTGTTGTACAGGCTGTTAAGCATTGGAGACATTACTTATTTCAGAAGGAATTTGTTCTGTACACTGATCACGAAGCTTTGAAACATTTACAGGGGCAAGATAAGATTTCTGCGAGACATGCATCATGGATTGCTTATTTGCAGCAGTTTACTTTTGTCGTTAAGCACAAATCAGGGGTGACGAATCGAGTAGCAGATGCTTTGAGTAGGAGGAGTCATTTACTAACGACAATGAAGGTGGAAGTGACGGGGTTTGAAATGTTGCCAGAGATGATTGAAGAAGATCCTTACTTTGTGAAATATGTTGAAAAAGTGAAGGATGGGAGTACCGATGAATTCATGTTGGTTGATGGTTTTCTGTTCAAGGGAAATCGTTTATGCATACCTGATTGTAGCTTGAGAATGAAGATAATCAAAGAGTTGCACGAGGAAGGACATGTGGGCCGTGATCGTACTTTGCAGTTGATTTCACAGTCTTATTTTTGGCCGTCGATGAGAAAAGAGGTTGAAAGATTTGTGGAGCGATGTCATATTTGCCAAGTTTCAAAAGGAACAGCAACGAATGCAGGATTGTATATGCCATTGCCTGTACCATCTAAGCCATGGGTTGATATTAGCATGGATTTCGTTTTGGGTTTGCCTAGAACTCAAAGGGGAAATGATTCGATATTTGTTGTGGTGGACAGATTTTCAAAGATGGCACATTTTGTTGCTTGCAAGAAGACAACAGATGCAGTTCGAGTAGCACAGTTATTTTTCAAGGAGATTTATCGACTTCATGGTTTACCAGAATCTATTGTTTCTGATCGAGATACTCGTTTTCTGAGTCACTTTTGGTTGAGTTTGTGGAAGATGGTGGGGACGAAACTGAAATTTAGTAGTGCTTATCATCCGCAAACTGATGGGCAAACAGAGGTTGTGAACAGATCATTGGGAAATTTGTTGCGATGTTTAGTGAAAGATAATCTGAAGAGTTGGGACATGAAGTTATGCCAGGCAGAGTTTGCTCATAATCATGCAGTGAATCGTAGCACAGGATTCAGTCCATTTCAGATTGTATATTCAAATTTGCCCAGGGGACCGTTGGATTTAGCGGTGGTACCACAACCGAAGGGAACAGTCAAACGAGCTGCTGATTTTATTGAAGGATTGACGGAGTGTCATAAGATCGTTCATGAGCGATTGGAAAAGTCGAATGAGAAGTATAAGCGAGCTGCTGATTCGAAACGACGAAATGTTGAATTTAACGAAGGTGATTTAGTTTACGCCGTGTTGACAAAGGATCGATTTCCAATAGGAGCTTATAACAAGTTGAAAGCCAGAAAAATTGGTCCAGTAGAAGTTGTGAAACGGATCAATGAAAATGCTTATAAGTTGAAACTGCCGGAGGATGTGTACACTTCTGATGTGTTCAATGTTAAGCATCTTGTACCATATTATGGAAATGGACAATCTAATGTGGAAGAACTTACAAATTCGAGGACGAATTCCTCTCAACCAGGGGAGGATGATGCAGCACGATCTACAAGTTGTCAAGTGTTAAGTCGGCCACGGGTTAACATAGCCCTAGTTCATGTGAAGTAAGCTACGGAGTTAGGTCGTTTGAAAGTGATAAGTCGTTGCCGACTTAGGGGAGATTGCTCACGACCTAAGGAAATGATTCTAAGTCGCCCGCGACTTAACTGGATACTCGAAGGAACACGTGGGAAAGAGACGCAAGCTTATGAAGGAAATTTGAGTCGTTTTCGAGCTAAATTGGAGACCAGGAGGATAAGTCGGCAATCGACTTAAAGCGCAGCATGTATGAGTCGTAAGTCGTAACCTTGATGAGTCGGCATGTACTGAGTTTTGAGTCGTGAATCGTTAGGTCGTATACGACCTAACTGTTGTAACCTGATGTAAATATTATAAGTCGTAGGTCGTTTGTTGTTGAGTCATGAGTCGTGAGTCGCTGCAGTGTTGAGTCACCAGTATGTTAAGTCGCTCATAGTTGAGTCGTTGGTCTGTTGATAAATCGGTTGCTTTGTTGAGTGAGTCGTTCTTGTATGCCGCTGCCGTGAGTCGTATGAAGTGTGGATGTGCTGGTATGATGAGTCGTGTAGCGTTGTTGAGTCGCGTATATGTTCTCTTGAGTCGCTGCCGACCTAAGCTAAGTCGCTGCCGACCTAAGGGTTGTGGCGTGAGTCGAAAACACTATAAATAGGGAGTGAGTTGTAATTTTTTGGGAGTTGAATATTGAATAAAATTCTCTTTTGTTAGCTTTGTGCTTTCATATCAATTGGTAGTTGAGTGTAATCTCCTATCTCCTCTTTCGGTTAATCGAGTGCGCTCGATTCAACGATCGTAGAAGCCGATTCACGGAATCTAGTGCGCTAGATCAACGTGCGAAGAATCGTAGATCTTGGAACACGGTATAGTGCGCGATCAACGAGACGAAGATAGCTAGAATCCGGTATCTTTTGATCAACGGATTTGGGCCTTGCAGTATTTTCAACTCACCGATTGCTACACTCCATCGATTGAAGTTTATTTCGAATTATCCGCTGCGTCAATCAGATACACGACATACAACACGGCATACGACTCATCAAACCATACATGTTACACGACTCAAGAAACCATAACGACTCGACTTATAAAACGACTTATGACACAACCGACTCACTGTTACAACACATCAGACATAGTACACGACACAACAAGATACGACTCAAAGGACAAACGACTCAATCAACTCACGACCAACAAGTTACGACTCACGACTCATAGCTTCAGCGACTCAACATCCTTCCTACGACTCAAGCTTCCAAGTCCCCTGCGGCATAACCCTTCAAGCGAGTCAACTCTGGACGACTCATCTATGTCGTAACCCGTCCCCGCCTTATGGCCTCCAATTACTGTTATTCCTTTTTGTTTCCTGATGAGTCGTGGACGACTCATAGCCTTGCAATTAGGTCGTATACGACTCATCAATCCAGAGTTATTTAAACTCCCATTGAGTCGTGTCTCGTGTCCTTCCTCTGACTCAAGATCTCTACTTGCTGAAACGTTCCCCTTCCTCATGTTAAGCCGTAAATGACTTATGGTTGAATCGTTAAGTCGAGTACGACTCATAAAGCACGAACGACTCAAGTCACTGATGGGTCGTGGACGACTTATCACACTACACCACAAATTCCTGCTAAGTCGTAAAACTTCCATAGGCCTTGCTGCATCAATAGACCTATATAAAAGATATAAAAATTTAGGGGGCAGGCCTTCACCATGTGCCCGGACTGATGGCAATTGAAACACAGAGTCTTCTGGGCCATTTGAGAATTAGGTCCGCTTTGCTACTTTGAAACTTCACGTCTCGGACAAAATCTGGCAATATGCCCCTTCTTCTTGCAATTATAACACTCACTGTTCACATGTTTTCCTCCTTGTTTCTTCCAGTCTGGATTAAACTTTCTCTTATTCAGATTTGCAGCATCGCCACTTGGCGTTGCAGCTGCTGCTGAGGGTTTCTTCTCAAAAAGTTCATCATACCTCAAAGCCATATCCACATGCTCCACATACGATCCCTTAAGATAAGCAGTCATCTTCTCGTGGAATTCTACCCTCATACCTAATATAAACATTTCGTTTTTTTTAAGTGGGGTGTCTATGAGTCCAGGGCCATAACGGGATAACTCATTGAACTTCGTTTTGTACTCAGCCACTGACATATATTCGTGCTTAAGATCAAGGAAACTCCTATATAATCGGGTCTTACCCACAATCGGCATAAACTGTTCCTCGAACACCTCTTTGAATTTATCCCATGAAAATTCATCTTCGGGGACATCCGCTGTAACTGAATCTTACCATGCAGCCGCAGCTTCTTGCAAATGCCATGATGCTAAGACTCGTTTTTGTTCGTCAGAAAGACCCAAACCTTGGAAAATTCTCTCACAAGAGCATAGCCACGCTTGTACCTCGATAATAGATTCAGTACCCATAAAGGGTTTTCCTCCTAGATTCGCAAAGTCCTTGCATAGAGTTGTGAAGTTTACATGAGGCTGTATTGTAGCTACAGCCTCAACAGCTACTCCACCACCTTTAACATTAGAGGTTCTTCCATTAGTGGTTGTTGTGCTACTGGCTCCCCTTACTCGTCTTCCCTTTGTGCTCATTGTTTACAACCTGAACATAGTAAGATGATACTTAGCACTTGGATGAAATACATTCCAAAGATGGCACTAATAATATTTTATCGAGGTTGATCTAACTATCAGGGAGGTATATATATACATACATACATATATATATATATATATATATATTTAAAAATACGCACTCTTAAGATTTGTATTAACCTAAAAGCCTAAGTGTTCGCTCAACCTAGTGCTCTGATACCAAATGTGACGGCCCGCCCTTCTCACTTTGAAAGACGAGTCATAATATAGAAAGAAATAGGCAGAAAAGAAAATAGATAGAAAGAAAGAACTAAAAAAATCACAACATCTCACAGCGGAACAGATAATATGTATTACAAAACATATATCACAGTCATTAATACAATTCATCAGAGTCATGATTATACATGCATCAAATCTTGACAATCGTAACGACCGGTGCATTCATTACAGGTCCAAAATACAAACACAGATACTAATATAGCGGAATATAGATATTAGCTAGGTACGTTGAAGCCACCTGCTCCAAATCCAACTCCTCCAAAATACGTCGAGAGCGAACCTGGATCACTTGGCTACTCGTAAAAATAAAAGTACCTAAGAATTTAGGAAAAATAGAAAATAAACTCTGGGTCAGACATGGGTCTGGTGTGAGCATGGTTTTAAATCTCCTATATATCGCCCGAGATCTCCTATCACATTTAATCGAGATGAGACATCAAATCTCCTACATATCTCCCTCGACACTCATCTCGTCCGAGATATTCAAATCCCATCCGAATTATGGGTCAAAATCTCAATCCGAGATTTCACCCGAAATTATACATTTTTCTTATTTTAAATAATATTTTTTATTTTCATATTGATTCAACAGAAAATAATCAATCCAATTATAATTTACCAACTTCTTGAACATATTCTTTATTTTTTATCTTAATGAGTCATAGCGAATTGTTTCACTTCTTTATTATGTTCAAATAAAAGGATATTATTCAATCATTACCAAATCAATTAAGCTAATCGAGCTACTACTCGTCAAAAAAAATTCCTTTTTTCATATAAATCAATTATGTTACCATTTTTGTTTTTACTAAGAAAGTTATAACCGTTAAATAAATTTATGACACATTAATTTTGAACACCTAAGTACATCCGAGATATTCCCAAGATGCATTATAACACCCGAGATGTCAATCCGAGATGTACACCCGATATGTACTCATCTCGTCCGAGATCACCCCCGATACGAGATAACATGTGTAAAAATTCTAAGATGAAATGTGATCGAAATCCGATATTTAACATCTTGGGTGTGCGTAAAATGGTTAAATTATTTTAAATTGAAAACCATTTGAAAACAAGGGTATCTCGTATGACCACGCTACATATAAACATGGACGGGTTTTTGCCTTTACGATAACCAAAACACTTTGATAGGAAATCCGGTGATATTATAATAATGTTTAGGGTTTTCAAGTAAATTATTCACATAGCTGAAATTGTTACATTAATTAAATTCCAGCATAATAGGTATACAACTAAGACCGAAGGCGCATATTGGAAAATGGGTTCCATATAATGACTGGGTCAATCGGGTACCGCCCGTCACGGTGTATCTCTAGAAAAATAATACCGAGGACCATGCCGGGATCCCCTACTACACACGACCGGACTACCCCTAACCTGGATAGTCCGAATAAGATTACCTCACGGTTGGGATCAGCAACCGCACCAAACATACCAAGTAAAATAGCGAATCTATATAGCGATAACCTTACCCAAATTGGGTGCGACCCACTTAGCCTTGCTACATCTCCCTTGTTTTAGTCATTCTTGGTTGACGAGGCTTGAGGCTATGATTACCTTTTAAGAACACATTTACTTGGGAATGCTTATCATCCTCTAATGACGATTTTCTAATAGCATTCTCCCATAAAAGTCCGTTAGGGGTTTTAACGGAACCGAAGGCACCATTTCCACTACACCCATATTGGAATCACCTTCAAAGTTAGCAACAAATAGCCCTTGCACTCTGAAATCTTAATTCCGGACCTTTCCTTGGAATCTTCAAAACTCGATCGTTTATTTTGGTTCGATGTGGTTTTCGGATAATACTGATATCTGATCCTGGTCTCATCGAATCCAAATGATAGATTTTTAAAGGCCAAGTTGTTTTTAACAAAACAATTCAAATTAAGGGCATCACAACTACATATGGAAATTTTATTGCATATGTTTATTTCCAATAAAACGTGTCGACGTTTTATTTCAACCATTCAATTCATTTGGCTATTTAGCGTCAGAGGCACAGAACAATTTGAAATGAATATTCAAGTGTAATCAAGCCCAATCACATATCGTTAACAATTTAACGATTAATAGTCCATATTAAAAAATTACAAATCAGCATTTTGTTAATTTAAATTAACCAAAACTAATTATATTTCTATCCCGGCTTACTTATAATTAAAATTAATTACAAAACTATTTATTTTTAATTAAATTAAAATTAGCAATCAATTTAATAACCAACTTATATAAATTAACTTAAGACTTATCAATTTAAAATTTAATTATTTACTAACTTTAATTATTAAAATTAATTTAATTTTACATTGCCAAACTTAACAAATATTAGTTAGGCTTCAATACTAAATGATAAGATTGATTTAGAAAAGTCTCATATTGATTTGAATTTAGATTAAAAGGGAAATAATTGTTTTAAAAGGTTTAAGAGGATTTTAAATGTAAACATTTGATAACACTTACTTCTTCTTTTTTCTTTTTTTTCTTTTTTTTTATATAAAAACCCGGCCCGCACGGCCCAAAACGAGAACAGGCTCCACCCTTTTTTTCTCCTTTTAATTCCCACAGCTCCTTCCTTCCTTTCGTTTTCCTTTCTGTTCTAACCTACACGCATGTGTCACCGTGCACGTGTACGCTTCGGTCACCACCGTTCTCCTGCTGCTGACCCTCGAACAAACCACCCACGTCCAATTCTACTCGACCACACACCTGAAAGCCCGACTGTACCCCTAGTTCAAAAACTCGAACTCCACCCGAAAAAAATAGAGCACTTCATCCCCAATCCTTCACCTCGCTTGACCACCCCGACCACCGACCATCGCCAAAATCCACCAGAAGCTTCGCCATCTTCTCCTCTTCCAATTCCTCCCATACCGCACACCTGTAAGTCCTCCACGTTGCCACCATTCGTCGAAACACCGAAAATGACCAAAACCCACTCCCTAACCCTACTTCGCCTCCGACCAACCACCACAGCAACAAATAAAATACCGTGCTATTTTTCGCGAACTCTCCAACCACCTCCAAGCCAAAACATGACCCACGACATTGGGCGGTTTGTCGGAATTTGACCAAAAATGAAAACCCGTTCATCTCCCTTTCTCTCTCGATATACTTGACTAAATTTTTGAAACTTTCTCCAAAATTCATCGTTTTGAAAGGCAATCACATTCATATAATCAAATAGATGAATTATGATTCTCGAATTTCTTCCATTTTAGGGTTACTTATTATAAAACACACCTTTCATATTCTATACTTGCTGATATTTAATAAAACCATTTTTAAAACAAAGTATATTCGAAAACGAATAGTTTTTCTTTTAAAACCATAACCTAAAACTAACTAGGCTGTGCGATAAAGATTTTAGAAATTGAGCATAGCAGTTTTTTTCAAACAACAGAGTAGAACAAAAGAATGAAGTATAGTCTTTTTTGGTGTTTACAGTTATACAACACGATATACATTCATATATATGATCACAGACACTTCTTGCATATGAACAACTTGAAAACCAAAAGCTTTTTCATTTAAATCTACAAGTTTATAGTCGAATAAGATTTCTATAAGTAAGAAGAGAAGAATGAAGTACCAAATGTGGAAAGCATTACGTGGGGGATGGATAGAAATAGCCAAAGAAAATATGTTGGTATGGAAAAAAATATGCTAAAAGTTAGAACAAAACTACCGGATCCATGTATCAAATCGATAGGGATCAATTTTGACCAAAAGTTGATCAAATAACGTGTAACCATGACAGTTGGGCAGTCAACGGCTACTCAAAAAATTATAAAATTCGTCCGCATCTATATTCGGAAATTAAAAAACAAAATCCAAAAAAAGATACGAATATGGATATAATGGTATACGCATTTCGTCCGACTTTTGCAAAGTTAGTAGTTGATATTATGTATATTTTAGTACATCGAACGATTGATATTTACTATTTTGTCATGGAAATAACTCATAAAATGTGTCTATAAATGAATATTCGTTGCACAAAAATGTTTTTTATTATCATATTTTTTTATTAGCATTCGCACTAAAATGGTTTTATGTTAGTCAATTTTTTTCATTTATTCTTTTAAATTTATTAATTATGGACAGAGTGGATAAATATCTGATATTCGTCGGTATCAGAAAATTAAGCAGATACGAATATTCGAAAATATCCAAAAATGGTTTCGGATACGGATACGACACTATTTGTATCTTAAAGGATCCATTGATAGACCTATATGAAAGATATAAAAATAAAAAAATGAAAATATATGATACAAATAAAGTACACAACCACAATCTCTTTTACCTACTTGATGAGAGGATGAAAACAAAAAGGTTATGACTATGATCATCAATGAGTTTGGGGTGTAATAATCTACTAAAACTTTAACTTTTATGACTTATCCTATGATTATTCCAATAATAGAGCAAAGTTAAAACTATGCGCAAATTTTTATTCCACTCAAGGTATATCTGTAGGGTAATTATGTTGTCAACCAAAAAAATAGTCATTTTGTTAGTATATAATTGATAATTAACCATGATCATAGGTGTAGGTATGTTATGCGTGCTTAAAGTAATATTTTAATCACCTTTTTTATACCATTTTCTAACCTATTATATCACACTTTTGAATGTTCATCTATGTTGTCAGCCTTATTAAAAAAAAATTGAATTGCTGATCATATGCTGCAATGATGGTACTCCTAGTTCTCAGTAAAGCAACCATATAAGAAAATTGGGACATCAAGAAGTAATATGTTATTCAAATAAAAGAGCATGTAGATACGATAAATTAAATTATATTAGAAACAACGATGAAGGAAACTTTAGAATAGAAGATGACAGTCCAAGAATAATGAAATCATAATTAGTGGGATCCTATTTTGGGTTGATTTATTGTTATAGTAATTACTATTCGTAAGAAAAAAATAAGCATTTGAATTAAATGATACTGTGTTAAAGATTTGAAATTGTCGCTCTGTACATATCAACCCTTCCTTTCCGGGCTGTTGTTTAAAATTGTCAATAACATGACTTATTGAGCTCATTTTATCAATTTATCATAAGGAAAAAAAATCATGCTAAGAAGCAAACCTACAATTAAATGAATTGCAGTTTATTATTTCATGCACTCAGTAGGTTGATCTACAATGATTCCACTCTGATGAGATTTCAATAAATTGGAAATATATAAAGCATTTAAGCATAGTCACCATATCAGGAAAAAAAATGAATGTGAAAATACTCATTGTTAAGCATTCAAAATTAAAACGTCATAACTCAAATGTAATAGCAAACTGCTCATTACATTTCATTTAGCAATAAAATAAGATTGCATCATCATCATGCGATGTCAAATAAAACGTAGTGCTCGAACTTATAGAAAAAATTCAAATATTTACCCGTTTTTTAGTCTTTTAACTTCTTGCTCATCGTCATCTTCTTTCGTCATTATCCTCATCCGAACCACCCCTAACATTCCCACGTCTTCGAAGCCTTCTAAAGAAGATTCTCCGACGAGCTATGACATGACATTTTGATAATTTTATCTCAAACAGTGGAGTTGACATCATACTCTTGCTTCGTTATTCCTTATGCTTACTTCACAATTTCTTCATTAATGTTCTGATCATCCTAAAAAACTTGGAAGATTAACATATGTCTCGTTAGTTTAACCCACTTTCCAAATAAAGCAACATCAGCCATAAAATAAATCTATTTATTTCTATATATAGTCGAAATCCTAAATATAAAAATAAATTTCGACATAATCACTAAGTAGACGAACATACAAATCCTTCCAAACATATGATATCAGCTTTCATTTAGTTGACATATTAATCAAATTTTTTCCATTAACAATCATGGAAATTGGGAAAGATTGTTTAAGCATTGGGTCAGAAAAATATAAGTTATGGCATGGTACCTATTTAATTTATGAATTTAAACAATGTAATTGTTAAGTTAAATGACCAATATTTAACTTTATTACAATAATTGATTGTCATAAATGCTTTTATAACTTCTTAAAAGCGTAATAATATAAGGAACCAGTTCAGTGCGATTCATTTTTTCCTAGGATGAAATTTAATGAAAAAATTGACAGCCTTTATCACCAAACACATCAAAAGCTTGATCTACAAAAAAAATTCCAGTGCCAGTAAATAAATTATGCGCAAAAGAACGAAAATATTGACATAACCACATAACCCACCTCTATTTCTATGATTTGAGAAGGTTGAGACATGAATAGTAACTATATAACAGAAAGTATACAATGCCAAAAGTGTGAATAAAATTTGACTTAAATGTGATTAAAAAAAGGCATAAGTTAGATCAAATGAATGGGATAGTGGAAGTTACAAATCAAGCACGTATAAAAAGTTAAAACACAAACCGTGGTTTAGAACCCTACCTCCCTCTTTCTGTTGAATTTATAAGCAAAAATGCTTCAGTGTAAAAAGTGAATCCTTGTTATCAAGTGTAAATTGGAAAATGCATGACCCTATGCACAACAATTAATTAAAATGTAGTAGCATGCTTAAAATTGTAGATATAACATCCACGTTTGCTGATAATTTATTGATAATTTTTATGTAACTACAGTAAGATGCATGATTTGTATTGCTGAACTGTCAAAAAAAATTCAGAATTTAAAGTGGATAACCGAGTATTTATGGAAATATAAATAGAACTTTGGACATTAGGCAAGATAATTATGAAAATGGAAAAAAAATTAAACCATATAAACATGAACAAAGATATTACAATTTTCAAGTATTGCAAAGATATTAAAATGATCCTTTTTTTACAGTTCAAATAAAAGACTTCAAAATACAAAATCTACAACTTAAAATAATATTGATTTTTAAATATCATGGAAGTAAAAACAAAACAAAAAAAATGGGCGAACAAAGTTAAAACCATGTGCAAATTTTTGTTCCACTCAAGGTATATCTGTAGGGTAATTATGTTGTCAACCAAAACAATAGTCATTTCGTTAGTTTCATATATAATTGATAATTAAACATGATCATAGGTGTAGGTATGTTATGCGTGCTTAAAGTAATATTTTAATCACCTGTTTTATACAATTTTCTAACCTATTATATGACACTTTTGAATGTTCATCTATGTTGTCAGCCTTATTAAAAAATATATTGAATTGCTGATCATATGCTGCAATGATGTTACTCCTAGTTCTCAGTAAAGCAACCATATAAGAAAATTGGGACATCAAGAAGTAATATGTTATTCAGACAAAAGAGCATGTAGATGCGACAAATTAAATTATATTAGAAACAACGATGAAGGAAACTTTCGAATATAGGATGACAGTCCAAGAATAATCAAATCATAATTAGTGGGATCCTATTTTGGGTTGACTTTATTGTTATAGTATTTACTATTTGTAAGAAAAAAATAAGCATTTGAATTATATAATACCGTGTTAAAGATTTGAAATTGTCGCTTTGTACATATCAACTCTTTCTTTTTGGCCTGTTGTTTAAAATTGTCAATAACATGACTTATTGAGCTCATTTTATCAATTTATCATAAGGAAAAAAAATCATGCTAAGAAGAAAACCTACAATTAAATGAATAGCAGTTTATTATTTCCTACACTCAGTAGGTTGATCTACAGTGATTCCACTCTGATGCGATTTCAATAAATTGGAAATATATAAAGCATTTAAGCAAAGCCACCATATCAGGAAAAAAAATGAATGTGAAAATGCTCATTATCAAGCATTCAAAGTTAAAACGTCATAACTCAAATGTAATAGAAAACTGCTCATTACATTTCATTTAGCAATAAAATAAGATTGCATCATCATCATGCGATGTCAAATAAAACGTAATGCTCGAACTTATAGAAAAAATTCAAATATTTACCCATTTTTCAGTCTTTTAACTTCTTGCTCATCGTGATCTTCTTTCGTCGTCGTCGTCATTATCCTCATCCGCACCAACCCTAACATTCCCACGTCTTCGATGCCTTCTAAAGAAGATTCTCCGGCGAGCTATGACATGACATTTTGATAATTTTATCTCAAATAGTGGACTTGACATCATACTCTTGCTTCATTATTCTGTATGCTTACTTCGCAATTTCTTCATTAATGTTCTGATCATCCTGATATAGTCGAAATCTGTTTATTTCTATATATAGTCGAAATCCTAAATATAAAAATAAAGTTCGACATAATCACTAAGTAGACGAACATATAAATCCTTCCAAACATATGATATCAGCTTTCATTTAGTTGACATATTAATTAAATTTTTTCCATTAACAATCATGGAAATTGGGAAAGATTGTTTAAGCATTGGGTTAGAAAGATATAAGTTATGGCATGGTACCTATTTAATTTATGAATTTAAACAATGCAATTGTTAAGTTAAATGACCAATATTTGACTTTATTACAATAATTTATTGTCATAAATGCTTTTATAACTTCTTAAAAGCATAATAATATAAGGAACCAGCGATTCATTTTTTCCTAGATGAAATTTAATGAAAAAATTGACAGCTTATGTCACATCAAAAGCTTGATCTATAATTTTTTTTCCAGTACCAGTAAATAAATTATGCGCAAAAGAACGAAAATATTGACGTAACCACATAACTCGCCTCTATATCTATGATTTGAGAAGGTCGAGACATGAATAGTAACTATATAACAGAAAGCATACAATGCGAAAAGCATGAATAAATTTTGACTTAAATGTGATTTAAAAAAGGCGTAAGCTAGATCAAATGAACGGGATAGTGGAAGTTACAAACCAAGCACATAAAAAGTTAAAACACAAACCGTGGTTTAGAACCTCACCCCCCCTCTTTCTGTTGAATTTATAAGCAAAAATGCTTCAGTGTAAAAAGTGAATCCTTGTTATCAAGTGTAAATTGCAAAATGCATGACCCTATGCACAACAATTAATTAAAATGTAGTAGCATGCTTAAAATTGTAGATATAACATCCACGTTTGCTGATAATTTATTGATAATTTTTACGTAACTATAGTAAGATGCATGATTTGTATTGCTGAACTGCCAAAAAAAATTCAGAATTTAAAGTGGAAAACCGAGTATTTATGGAAATATAAATAGAACTTTGGACATTAGGCAAGATAATTATGAAAATGGAAAAAAAATTAAATCATATAAACATGAACAAAGATATTTCAATTTTCAAGTATTACAAAGATATTAAAATAATCCTTTTTTTTATGGTTCAAATAAAATACTTCAAAATACAAAGTCTACGACTTAAAATAATATTGATTTTTAAATTTCATGAAAGTAAAAACCAAAAAAAAATGGAAGAACAAAAAATATTTCAAAAATGAATATTATAATTACGTCTACTTAACATTATATTACTGAATATAACTCGATAAAAATAATTATATATTCATTTAATAATGGTTGCTCAGAAACATATACTTTCTCTAAAATGGAATGTAACACAGACAGAATCAAGACTACTGAACCAGATGGAGTAAAAGAACAAAGAATATGAAAACGTAAAGTACATTAACATTTTGGATGTTCAGTACAGAACTAAAAAACTACTACTTGGTTTTCTACTGATGAGAGAGAAAAATGATATGAACAGAGAGGAGGCCCAATCTTGAAAAGGAAAAAAAAGCTGTAGCAAAACATAAAATTTGGTACACTGAGAATTGTAATAAGCAAAATTATGCAAGGACAGCAGCCTGACCAAGCCCGCTACCATTAGATGATAGATTTTCATGATGCTGAGTACTTTGATAATCAAATAGGATTTGTAAATAACGAATTAAACTCAAAAAGAAATTTATTACTTAACAATCTAATCATTGAGTCAATATTCCATTTAAATAGATATTTTAGCATTAGATAATTTTATATGCATGATGTATGGAATTTATATATTATTTAAATATTTTTATTTTCAGCTTAAAGTAGAAAAAAATATTCTACATCTACATATTTTTGACATCAATCCCAATTTTTTTAATTAAATCTAAAAATATTTCTCTTCTAAAATATATTCAGAATAGATTAGATGAGCAATCCTTAAAAAGTACATACTATGAAGTTAATAAACATATCATGCCCCCACTAAATAATATAGTACACAGTTTCTATATTTGGTAATAACCAACGTGTATATAAATCAAATGAAACATCTCCAAAATGAAAATGACTTATCTCAAAGAGTAAAAAATGTGTTTAATGTACTTTGAAAATTTTATTTCCATGCTGACCAAAACAAATGAAGTTCTAGCCATATAAACCAAGGTTGCAGTAACAATCTACAGAACCATTTGCAAACACAAGTACATCTAAAATCAAAATACAACATATAATCACCAAACTGTATTTCAATAAATTACAATAAATTAAGGAAATTAGTACTGTATTTCAATAAAGTTGATGACAGTAGAAGCACAAAACAAAATTAGCATCTAGCATCCAGATAACACAATTTATCATCGTATAAATTATTGGTGTCTTATCCTCTTCATATCTAAACTATTTGCATCTGAAACAAGAATCCACACCCAAGACATCAAGTTTAGGATTAAAAAATTCTTTCTAAGATGACTTATTGCTCTGATAGCATAGAAAAAATGCCAAGAGGAACATATCCACTCAGGATATACCATTAATGCTAGTATTTCAAATATAAGTCTAAAGGCAAGTGTAAAAGATATTATAGAAAACTGAAAAAAGCATTAATATATAAACTTGAAGGTCGTGTTGAATAGAAAAGCTGAAGACTTACAAAGCATTAACACAGAGGCTTTAGTATCTGTTATTCTCAGGCATACTCAAAAGAGAAACAACCAATTACCTAAAATTAATAGACGTTTGATAAAATATTTAAATATCGTACAACAGTGTTTACCTGAAATACGTCCAATCGGGTAAAAAGGGAATGGGTTGATTCTCCGACCAATGGTGTCACGCTTCAATGGAACAGGCTATGCCTACTCGGGTAGAGGTCAGCGACATGTGAGTTGGGGGAAGAAAAGGCTCCGCATAAGTGGCGATGGTTGCAATTTTATGGTTTAGGCGACTTGTAAGGGGAAGAAATAGCATAAATCGAAGGCGAATTGATGGGGGCAAGGCACAGTTAGAAGTTCGGGTCTTTGTAGAGGAATTGGGATTATGGAAAGCGATTTCGAGAGCTGGCTGCAAAAGTAGGGCAAGGCGAAGGCAGTTGTCAATCGATTGGCTGGAGATTCGGATTTGAGGTTGTTAGCGATGGTGGTAGGTAGATAGGTCAACGCTGATGGTGGGTAAAAGGGTCAAGTTGTGGACGTGAATATTTAGGGTTTAGATGGGAAGCGAAGAATGGAGAAGGAAGAACTGCATACGAAAAGAAGAACTAAAAGAAGGTGGCGGTTGAGGTTGTAATAAAGTAGAGGGGCTTGTATGCTAAGGAAATCAAACTCATGTGAGGAGATTCAGATTCAGCAATAGGCTATTAAAATACCCTAGCTTTTTTGTTTGAAGCTGACGGATGGGGGGAAGCGGAGATGTGGCAGGGAAAGAGGAAAAAATAAAATGCGACTGTTGACCTAGCAAAAATCAAGGAGGCCTCTGTGAGCTTGAAATGCAACTCAACAATAATATAATAGTATAGATGCTTTGTACTATTTATTGCTCTTCAATTTTACTCACTTATGATATGAAGCTTCAAATTCATTTTTCTATTCAACATTTTCATGTGACAGTTTAAAATTTATGATTTCTCTTTTCAAGTAAGGTATCAAGAACAATTTCTTTATAATGACCTAACAGTAAAATATTTGAGAAATATTAACATTTTAATCATCATGAATGAGAAAATTCCTTCCTTCGAAGTTAACTGCTAAATGTTAGCTATCACATCCAATTATATTTTTTAATTTGTGGTTCCACTCTAAATGCCAAGTCACTCTTTGAGTTAACTATTTTTTATTAGTCTCCTTCATTATTAATCCAATCAATTACCTTATAAATTTTCAAATATATAAAGGCAAATCTAATTTTTATTTCAATCCATAGATTAATCTTTCTCTAAAGGATCCAAAAGCGATCAAAGATATGTTTGACTGATTAAACAATTCAAGTTTGCTTTCGGCTCCAGAGAAAAAGTCATGAATTTGTATGTATTAGTAAAAAAATATCAGATTGATTGTGTTGTTCGATTTTAAAAAATTAGGTAATTTGTTTACCTACTCAGATGTTCAAAACCAAAATTAAGCACTCAAATTTCTAGAATGGCTTTGCATACATTTAGTAAGTGTTTTCTTTCCTGTATATTGATTTTAATTTGGGCTTTCTGAATTAGGTGAAATTTGAACTATATTAGGTTATTTTGTTGATTTTTTACTTTTAGTTTGAAAAAAAAGTCTTATGGTTGAGAAATAAAGGGTGAGTGGACACTTTCATCGTATATTTTCCTATTTTTTTAATTTTTCAATGGCATATACAAAGTAGGCTTGGAAGTTTAAATGGATGTTCCTTTTTTCAAATGTGAAATCTGTTTGCTTTAAGCTTCATAGTTTCCCTTGCTACTTTGTTTAATTTTATAAAATTTTAATATCGTTGAAAATCACTATTAATCCACATTTGATATATACTTGTATTTTTTCTAATTTATGATTTCTCGGTTTGTTTATCCATGGTTAGAACATCTAATATAATATTCTTACATTACTTCCAACTGTAATCAAATTAGTAGTTTTGGGAAATTTCAACTCTGCTGGTAAGATTGTTCACACATATTAAATCCTTTTTCAAATTCAAAATTGCAAGCATTATCCGTGAGTGCATTGATATAAAGATAATCAAGATGCCAGACTAGAACTGTAACGACCCGTATTTTACGTGTCGATAATATCGTAGAATTATTAGGTCGTTGGTATTGTTTATGTTATCCCTAGCCTAAGTCGTATGGGAGGTTAACTCGTGTGTTGTTTGGGTAGTAAGGAAGATAACTCGTGTAGGCAACTTGAGCTTAGGTCGTGTGAGAGTTAGGTCGAGTGGAGCGACCTATAGGTTTGGACGAGTTAGCGTGTTAGTGCTAACGAGTTAAGGCTTAAGGAATTATGAGTTAACGTGTTAAGTGTTGAGTCGTGTTCGAGTTATAAGAGTTGCCGAGTTATAGAAGTAACGACCTAAGAGTTTACGAGTTAGGGAGTTACTAGAGTCTTAAGTCATAGACGACCTATAGTAATAGACGACCTAAAGGTTAGACGACTTAGTGATGGACCGACCTATGGGAGTGACCGACTTAGGGCTTTGGTGCGATCTAAGGGGGTTAGGTCGTTGAACGACCTAAGGTAGGTTGTATGTTTTGTTGGGTCGTGTAATAGTTAGGTCGTAAGGAGGATGAGTCGTATGACCGAGTTAAGGAAGCTTGCGGCATAGAGGCCCAGGAGTTAACGACCTAGTATTAAACGACCTAAGTTAGATCTGTGTGTAGTTAGATCGTAGACGAGTTATAGCCTGATAGTTAAGTCGTACACGGGTTATGGTGATAGGTTGTGTTAAGTCGTGTGCACGTGTTAGGTCGTGCGTACTATAAGTCGTATACGAGTTAAGGTGAGTCGTAAGGACTTGGTCTATGTGTTAAGTCGTAGACGAGATAAAGCTCATCTCGTGTGGTCCTGTACATAGATAGGTCGGCTAGGTGATAGGTCGGCCGTGTTTGTTAGGTCGTAAGCAGTTATGTCGGCTGCTTGTTAAGTCGTGTGACCCTTTTTGTCTGATGAGTCGTAAGTCGTGCACGTTTGTTATGTGTTAGGTCGGCAGTTTTGATGAGTTGTCCCTTGTGATGAGTCGTAGGTCGTAGGGGTCTGATGAGTCGGCGACGACTCATGGGGCGTACGACTTAAGGATTTCAGCCTATAAATAGAGGGTTTGGCTCACTTTTTGGCACCGGTTTTTGAAGCGACGAAGTGCTGCCATTTTGAGAGCTCGACTGCAACATTTCTTCACTTCTTTTCTCTAATTCAATCTAGTGCCAACATCCATCCAAGATCGAAGATCAAGATTGAAGATTGAAGAGCCAAAGTTGAAGATCTTCATCCAACGAAGTTAGATTTCATCGTTTCAAGCGAGATTTTCGACGAATCAAGCTTGAATCCTTGCTGTCCAGATCTGAAGTGATTTGTTTTTGAAGTGTTTGGGTGATTCGGTGAGTGGTGGTTATCTCTCACGCGGACCCGAAGGAGTATATTGGATCGGTGGCTTGTTTATGTGTTTAAGATAGTGATTTCTCGCATTTTCCTTAAGTCTGCATGTAGATCCATCATCTATGAAGTTTTGAATACCCTTTTTACTACATGTGAACCTATACAAGTTATTCATTGAATTGTAGAGACATTTGCCTATTATTCATGCTTAGACACTTTAATTACGAAATTGCCATTATAGTTAATATTGGTTGTTAGATCTTGTTTGAATGTTTGATTGTTTGTATTGATGATTGATTTGATGGTTTCAAGTTAGCTAGTAGTTGATTTGGAACAAGATGGTTGAAGATGATTCAAAAGCTAAGTGGAAAGGCTTTTGAATGGTGAAAGCTGCTTGTGGCATATGAAGCGGATGATGAAGCTCATATGGATGGATTCGATGATGATGGACTTTGCTATGATTAGAGGAAGCAAAGCATGACGAGAGTTGGACTTTGCCATGATGTGTTGAGGCGAAGCATGATGTTGAGATGGACTTTGCTATGATGCGATGAAGCAAAGTATGATGCGAGATAGTCTTGGTTTAATCCAGGCGGGATCATCCCAAGCAAGTTGATGACTCGATGATGCGATGCGAGTTGGGTAATAATGGATGGCTCGAGAGGCGCTTGAGCTAGTATGAGAATAGTCGTCGAGGAGGATGACTAGGAGGCTGAGACTTCATCGTTGTTGAAGGTTCTAGCAAGCTCAAAACAAGAGTACGTTGGGTAGTTGCGAAAATTCCTAGGCACGGGCTGCGACGACGTGCGGAGTTATGTCTAGAACTGGGGTTACCATTAGCCCTTGACAGATGGATAAAAGAATGAGTTGGTTATTCAATTAACGGTGAAATCAAGGCAATGATAACAGTGATAGCCAGAGTCATGGATGTTTGGCTGTACCATCATTCGGTCTTAAGAGCGGTGTTTTCTGTGTGCTTATCTGATCTTGGTTTAGGCCTTGGGGGTTTGTATTTGGAAAACATCGACCTTGACTCGAGTGATGATTGCTTTACTTTAATTATCTGCTTTGCTATGTTTGCCTCTCCTTAGTGTGTGTCTGGGGGCTATCACTATAGAAAGAGGTGGAGTGGGATGGTTTGGGTTCCTATTCCTGTTTATCCTTTATGATCTTTTGGTATGTTTGATAGTTGATTTACCGCTCACTAAGACTGTTGTCTGACTCAAGGTTTTATGTCTCCTCTTATTACCTTGGGCTGTTCATCCATGTTTGGGATGGGCAGACTAGGTGGCAGGTGACAGGTGCTGTGTTTGGAAGTCTACGCTGATGATGACGAGGACGAGCAGGAGGCTTTTGCATATTATTTCATATTATATGTACTGGGTGTTCCGCTGCTGTATTTGATTGAGTGTTATGTAGTGAGGCTTTGATGTATGGATGATTCATATGTTTGTATAAAACTACTATGATGCTTATATGATGATTCTTCTTTTATGGAGCTTCACTATATATTTCTCTATTATATTTTATCCATGCGTTGTGAGTTATACGATAGATTCTGCGATGTTTATTCTACCCTTGATGGTCACCCATGGCTGCCTGGCACACTTTCAGCGCACCATTCCCTTGTTTTCCGTGCGGGAGTCATGGGCGGTCGTCACATTTGGTATCAGAGCTTTGGTTAATCGATTTTAGCCAACGCTCGCTGACGTAACTACGTAAGAGAGACGTAATTGTATTTTGATGGATGATTACTATATATAATATAGTAGTTAGAAGGATTTGAACTCCTTATGCAATTGTTTCTCAAGGTGTTCTAATCATTCCTTTTTGTAGATATTAAGGATGAGTCGAAGTGAGAGACAAGCTGCTAGGGAAAGTCGTGCTGCTGGGGGAGCTACTGATTATGCTGCGATGTTTGAAACTATGATGACTTCTATCATGAGAAGGATACCAACTCCAGGGCCAGCGGTAGATGTTGGAGTTCAAGTTTAAGCTCCAAGACCGGTGGATTTTGCTAAGCTTTGTAAGGACTATACTGCTCTTGGAGGGAAGGTTTTCTTGGGAACAGAATCGACCATTGAAGTCCAAAGATGGATGGATGCTTATAGAAGGATCTTTGGAGATTTGGGGATTGAGGATGCAACTAAGAGGAAGCTTGCATCAAGGCAGCTTCAAGGGAGAGCTTCTGATTGGTGGAACTCTATCACCATTGATACTCCAGAGGAAGAGATCACTTGGGAGCAATTCCAAGTCAGATTTGAAGCTAAGTTTATCTCTACGGCTCAGAAGTCTGTCCTGTTTAAGAAGTTTGTTGAGCTCAAGCAAGGTGGGAGATCGGTTCTTGAGTACGTTTCTGAGTTTGAGGCCTTGTCCAAGTATGCTCGGTCGTATATTGAATCTTTTTATCAGAAGAATGAGAAGTTCGTGACAGGCTTGGACAGTTATCTTGGAAGGCAGTTGGTGGATCATCTGGACGATCCATTTAAGAAGCTAGTGGAGAAAGCTCTCAGGCACGAGAGTTTGTTTCCTAAGGAAGGGTCTGTTGTTACTGTGGCCAAAGAGGAGTCTAAACCGCAGCAGGTTGGAAACAGGAAGAGGAAACAGCAACAGCAGAAGGGTAAGAATGGCCAGAAGAAGCCGAAGGGCGAAGTGACCTGCTATAACTGTCAGCAGAAGGGCCATCTCTCCAGGGATTGCAAGAATCCGAAAGCGCCGGCGAAATGCCACAATTGCAACAAGCCAGGGCATTTCAGGAAGGATTGTCCGAAACCACAGAAGGACAAGCGGATTGTGAAAGCTTATGCTTTGAGGGCTGTTCCATCATCTTCGAAAGCTCCTACTGCTGAAGAGAAGGGGAAGAGTGTGGTGGTTCAAGGTACTCTTTCCATTTGTGGTGTTCCAGTTAGAGTGTTATTTGATACTGGAGCGTCACATTCCTTTGTTTGTAATGAGTTGGTAGACCGGTTGGGTTTGAAACCGGACATTGTTGATAGACCTTTGGTAGTGACTAATCCAGTCGGGGGTTCGTCTTGTTTGTGTATGCTATGCCATGGTCTAGTTGTATCGAGTCATGATTGCTCTTTTGTTTGTGATTGTTTTGTTCTGAACTTTGCGGGGTTCAGAATTATTTTCGGTATGGACTGGCTTAGGAAGTATGCGGCGAAGGTTGATTGTGAGAGATTGGAGGTGACAGTCGAGAAGGTGGAGGGACGAAAGGTTGTGATACGATGTAAGCATGAAGAAGGCGTCTTCATGAGCTTCATGTATTCGCTGGTGGTTCCACAGGATGGACTGTCATCGGTGCCAATCACAAATGAATTTGAGGATGTCTTTGAGGAAGTCAAAGGGTTACCGCCGCATAGAGAGATCGAGTTTTGTATCGATCTAGTTGAGGGAGCCAGACCTGTTGTGATGCCTCTTAGGCGGATGGCGCCTAGGGAACAACAAGAGTTGAGAGTGCAGGTTGATGACCTTTTACGAAAAGGATTCATTCGGCGTAGTGTGTCCGAATGGGGTGCACCAGTTGTGTTCGCAACCAAAGCGGATGGATCGTTGAGGTTGTGTGTCGATTATCGTGAGCTGAATAAGGTGACTAAGAAGAACAAGTATCCATTGCCGAGAATAGATGACTTGTTTGATCAGCTTCACGAGGCGAAGGTGTTTTCTCAGATGGATTTGGCAACGGGATTTCACCAGTTGAGAGTGGCGAAGGATAGTGTGCCGAAGACTGCTTTCAGGACACCATCCGTGATGCAGCACGATCTATGGAAGCACAAGGCTTAGATCGAGCACAGGTTAAGCTAGGTCGGCCCCGACCTAAGAAGGAAGAGCTATGAGTTAATGAAGCCGCGTTGAGTTATCTGCGACCTAAAGATTTAAGTCGGCTACGGGTTAAGGGCTTGTATCGGACCCGACCTAACAGGCCACAGGGGAAGGAGTTATGACTTATAGCTATAGGAGCTAAGGGAGAAGCAATACAAGCTAACGGCATGGAGTTGAGTCGTCCACGACTTAAGGTTCAAACTATAGGTCGTCCTCGACCTATTTGGAGACCAGAGGGGAAGATGTGCCGAGTTAACGACCTAACTCTTACGGGTCACGACCTAAGGAAGAGGCGCTAAGTCAGTCACGACTTAACAGGACACAAGAGGGAGATGCCGCATGGAATTTGAGTTGTATGAATGCTATGTCGTAAGTCGTTATGTGTTGTGAATTTAAGTTGTGAGTCGTGTGGTTTGTAAGTGATGAGTCGTTCACGACCTAAGTCGAGTCACTGTGTTGTATATATGTGAGTGAGTCGTTGTATGATTTGGGTCGTATGTCGTTTGCTTTGTAAGTCGCGTGAGTAGTAAGGTCGTATACGACCTAAGGGTAGTATACTTGTGTGTTTCCTTAAGTCAGAAGTGTTAGGTCGGCAACGACCTACTGTAAGTCGTAAGTCGTGTTGTGTTGATCATTTGGGTCACTCACGACCTTGCTGAGTCGTAGGTCGTCCAGTGTAGTGCTGTTGTAGTTACTGATGAGTCGTGTGTCTTGTATCTTGAGCCAGTTAGGTCGGCAACGATCTAGATGAGTCGTAAGTCGGTCTAGTGAGTATGTTGTGGTGTAATTACTATGAGTCATTGTATATATGCTATTGTGATAAGTCGGTGCCGACTTAGTTTAAGTCGTAAGTCGTATACGACTTAAGGATAGGGTTGAAACTTCTATAAATAGGGAGTGAGTTGTACATTTCAAGGTTGTTGACATTTGAATAAAATTCTCTTTTGTTAGCTTTGTGCTTTCATACAAATTGGTAGTTGAGTGTGATCTCCTATCTCCTCTTTCGGTTAATCGAGTGCGCTCGGTTCAACGATCGTAGAAGCCGATTCACGGTATCTAGTGCGCTAGATCAATGTGCGAAGAATCGTAGATCTTCTTTCTCGGCATCGTGCGCGATCAACGAGACGAAGATAACTAGAATCCGTTATCTTTGGATCAACGGATTTGGCCCTTGCAGTATTCTCAACTCACCGATTGCTACATTCCATCGATTGAAGTTTGTTTCGAAATATCCGCTGCGTCAGTTTTGGTATCAGAGCCATACTTAGCCAATCATAGCTAAGTTGATTCTTGGAGCCAAGTATTTGGAGTTTGAAGTTGGAGTTTATCGTGTTCATCTTGAAGTTGCAACGAGTTTGAAGATTCCGATCCATTCCATTTTGGATCTAGAGTGGAGATTTGTTTGAATTTGATTTGTGTTGAAGTACTTGACCTTGAGCCGAGCTAAGTTGTGTAGTGGTATAGGCCGAGTCAAGAGAAGTTTAAGGCCGAGCCTTACGAAGTTGTGTGGAAGCTTGTAAAGCCGTGACTTGAAGATTTTGTTGTTTGAATCATGCCGCCTAGAAGAGCTAACCGACATCAAAACGTTGAAGCTTTGTATTGAAGAGAAGAAGCCGATCAAATGGAGCAACGTATGCATGAGAAGATTGATGAAGGCATTGGTAGGTTGGAGAAGCTTATGATTGATATGAATCAAAGTAGAAGAAGAAATTCACCTGAATCCATCTGTGGGGGTAGTAGAGTGTCATCACATTCAGAACGGGAGAGGAGAGAAAGTCAAGAGCCAAGGAGTGTTGACAATCGAAGTAGGAGGAATGTTGATGATCATGATAGACGGGATGTTGGTAGTAGGAGTGGTGGTAGAGATGCTGGAGGACGTGAAAGACCACGATATACATCAGACTTTGATGAGGAGTTAGACGGTGAGAGGGGAAGTATTCATTTCAGAGACCGAGATCAGGGACAACGTCAGTATCGGGTTATTGATGATGATCGACGTTGGGAATCGGGAATGAAGATGGAGATTCCAGAGTTTAAAGGAGGAATGGTTGCAGAGGAGTTCTTAGATTGGTTGTCAAATGTGGAGGAGATCTTTGATTTCAAGGAGGTTCCGGAGAATCGACGGGTGAAGTTAGTTGCTACTAGGTTGAGGGGAAGAGCATTGGCATGGTGGCAGCAAACTAAACTTACCAGAGAACGGATTGGGAAGTCAAAGGTTGAGTCTTGGGATAAGATGAAGAAGATGATGAGAGCTACATTTTTACCATACAACTATCAATCACTTATGTACCAGAGATTACAGAATCTACGGCAGGGGACGAAATCAGTAAATGACTATGCAGATGAATTTTACCAACTCATTGCCAGAAATGATATAATGGAGACAGAAGAACAGCTGACTGCTAGATTTGTTGGAGGGTTGCGGATGCAGATCCAGGATATGGTTAATATGTTCGATCCGAGATCTGTGGCAGAGGCACATCAAAAGGCGTTAGCTTGGGAAAAGCAGGGAAGGCGTGGAGGTGGTGTGTTTACTAACTCTAACAATTCAGTGAAGGGTTTTGGTGGAAGTTCGAATGTTCCTAAAGCCGTTGCAAAACCAGTTGTGAAGGAGGGTGAGAAGGCGAAGGTTAGCAGTGGGTTCAAATGTTACAACTGCCAGGAGATGGGTCATAAAAGCAATGAATGTCCGAAGCCGAAGAAGAGAACTATGATAGTTGAAGCTGAGGATAAGGAGGAAGAAACTGAATGTTCTAATTCACCTTATGTTGAGGAGGAAGAAGAAGTGTCGGGAGACGAATGTTGTAATCTGATGATGAGGAGGTCTTGTCTCACACCAAAGCAAGAGGAGGACTGTAGTTGGTTGAGGAGTAACATATTTCAGTCGACATGTACTATTCTGGGGAAAGTTTGCAAGTTTGTCATAGATGCTGGGAGTTGTGATAATATTATTTCCACAGAGGCTGTAAAGAAATTATCATTGAAGACTGAGAAACATCCGAAACCGTATAAGTTGGCTTGGTTGAGAAAAGGAGGAGAGGTGAAGGTTTGACGAAGAGCTTGTGTTAAATTTTCAATTGGGAAGAAATACAAAGATGAGATTTGGTGTGATGTAGTAGATTTGGATGTTTGTCATCTGTTGCTGGGGAGACCGTGGCAGTATGATAGGGCGGTGCAACATGATGGTCGTTCTAACAGTTATAGTTTCATGTTCGAGGGTACAAAGATCACTTTGGTTCCTAAGAAGCGACAACCAGAAGAAGGCAAACTGGAGGAAATTGAAGAGCTGAAAACTTTGCTATCATTAAAGGAGTTTGTTAAGGAGGTTGAAGAGGAGCCTGAAGTCTTTTTGTTGATTGGGCGAGATTGTAGTGAAGAGGTCGAAGTTCCTGAAGAAGCAAAACCAGTTTTGAAAGAATTTGAAGATGTATTTCCAGAAGAGTTGCCTAAAGAGTTACCGCCACTGAGAGACATTCAACATCAAATCGATCTTGTTCCGGGAGCAGTATTACCACATAGACCACATTATCGAATGAGTCCGAAGGAACATGAAGAGTTGAGGAGGCAGGTGGAAGAGTTGCTTGAACAGGGACGTGTACAGGAGAGTCTGAGTCCATGTGCTGTGCCAGCTTTATTGGTACCCAAAAAGGACGGGACGTGGAGGATGTGCACTGACAGTCGAGCATTGAATAAGATCATTGTGAGATATAGATTTCCAATGCCGAGGTTAGATGACTTGCTAGATCAGTTGAGTGGGGCAACTATCTTTTTCAAGATTGATTTGAAGTGTGGTTATCACCAGATTCGAATTAGACCTGGAGACGAGTGGAAGACAGCGTTCACGACGAGAGAAGGGTTATACGAATGGTTGGTTATGCCATTTGGTTTATCAAATGCACCTAGTACATTCATGCGGGTGATGAATCAAATCTTTAGACCATTCATTGGGAAGTTTGTGGTAGTTTATTTCGATGATATTCTGATATATAGCAAGAGTATGGAGGAGCATGTTCTACATTTGAGGGAAGTGTTGATTATTCTTCGTGAGGAACAATTTTATGCTGCTACGAAGAAATGTGTGTTCATGGCAAGAAGTGTTTTATTTCTGGGGTATATTGTTTCGGAGGAAGGAATTCAAGTTGACCAGAATAAAGTGGAAGCAGTCAGGAATTGGCCACAGCCGAGGACGATTACAGAGGTGAGAAGTTTTCATGGGCTAGCATCATTCTACCGAAGATTCATTCCACACTTCAGTAGCGTGATGGCTCCAGTTACTGATTGCATGAAGGGGAAACAGTTTGTATGGTCAAAGGAAGCGGGGGTTGCTTTTGAGAAGATCAAGGAATTGTTGACGTCTGCACCAATTCTTGTTTTACCGAATTTTCATTTATTGTTTGAATTGCATACTGATGCATCGAAGGTCGGTATTGGAGGAGTTCTGAGTCAGAATGGGAAGCCAGTTGCTTATTTCAGTGAAAAGTTATCAGGAGCAAAGATGAGATACGGTACATATGACGTTGAATTCTATGCTGTGGTACAAGCTGTTAAGCACTGGAGGCACTATCTATTTCAGAAGGAATTTGTTCTGTACACTGATCATGAGGCATTGAAGCATATGCAAGGGCAGGACAAGATTTCAGCGAGACATGCATCTTGGATTGCTTATTTGCAACAGTTTACTTTTGTCGTTAAGCACAAATCAGGGGTAACAAATCGTGTAGCGGATGCTTTGAGCAGGAGGAATCACTTGTTGACAACGCTGAAGGTTGAAGCGACAGGATTCGAATTATTACCAGAATTGTTTGAGGAGGATCCTTACTTTGCAAAGTTTGTTAAAAAGGTTAAGGATGGAAGTACGGATGAATTTATGTTGGTTGATGGATTCTTGTTCAAGGGGAATCGATTAAGCATCCCAGACTGTAGCTTGAGAGTGAAGATTGTTAAGGAGTTGCACGAGGAAGGGCATGTGGGCCGTGATCGTACTTTGCAATTGATTTCACTGTCTTACTTTAAGCCGTCGATGAGGAAAGAAGTGGGAAGGTTTGTGGAGCGATGTCATATTTGCCAAGTTTCGAAAGGAACCGCGACCAATGCTGGGTTGTATATGCCGTTGCCTGTACCGGCTAGACCATGGGTTGATGTGAGTATGGACTTTGTATTGTGATTGCCGAGAACGCAGCGTGGTAATGATTCTATATATGTAGTGGTTGACAGATTTTCTAAAATGGCACATTTTATTGCTTGCAAAAAGACGACGGATGCTGTTCGTGTTGCTCAGATTTTCTTTAAAGAAATCTATCGTTTACATGGGTTGCCGAAGTCTATCGTTTCAGACAGGGATACCAGATTTTTGAGTCATTTTTGGCTTAGTTTGTGGAAGATGGTGGGAACGAAGTTGAACTTTAGCAGCGCCTATCATCCGCAGACGGACGGACAGACCGAAGTTGTTAACAGATCGTTGGGAAATTTGTTGCGATGTCTTGTGAAGGACAATCTGAAGAGTTGGGACGTGAAGTTATGCCAAGCCGAGTTTGCACATAATCATGAAGTGAATCGTAGCATGGGATTCAGTCCATTTCAGATTGTATATTCAAATTTACCCAGGGGACCGTTGGACTTAGCAGTGGTACCACAACCGAAGGGGACGGTTAAACGAGCTTTTGATTTTGTTGAAGGATTGACGGAATGTCATAGAATCGTTCAAGAACGATTGGAAAAGTCAAATGATAAGTATAAGCGGGCTACTGATTTGAAACGACGGAGTGTTGAATTTAAGGAAGGTGATTTGGTTTATGCTGTATTGACGAAGGATCGTTTTCCGGTGGGTGCTTATAACAAGTTGAAAGCCAGAAAAATTGGTCCTGTCGAAGTTGTGAAACAGATTAATGAAAATGCTTATAAGTTGAAGCTACCGGAGGATGTTTACACTTCTGACGTGTTCAATGTTAAACATCTTGTGCCATATTATGGAGATGAACAGTCTGATGAGGAAAAAGTTACAAATTCGAGGACGAATTTTTCTCAACCAGGGGAGGATGATGCAGCACGATCTATGGAAGCACAAGGCTTAGATCGAGAACAGGTTAAGCTAGGTCGGCCCCGACCTAAGGAGGAAGAGCTACGAGTTAATGAAGCCGCGTTGAGTTATCTGCGACCTAAAGATTTAAGTCGGCTACGTGTTAAGGGCTTGTATCGGACCCGACCTAACAGGCCACAGGGGAAGGAGTTACGACTTATAGCTATAGGAGCTAAGGGAGAAGCAATACGAGCTAACGGCATGGAGTTGAGTCGTCCACGACTTAAGGTTCAAACTATAGGTCGTCCTCGACCTATTTGGAGACCGGAGGGGAAGATGTGCTGAGTTAACGACCTAACTCTTACGGGTCACGACCTAAGGAAGAGGCGCTAAGTCGGTCACGACTTAACAGGACACAAGAGGGAGATGCCGCATGGAATTTGAGTTGTATGAATGCTATGTCGTAAGTCGTTATGTGTTGTGAATTTAAGTTGTGAGTCGTGTGGTTTGTAAGTGATGAGTCGTTCACGACCTAAGTCGAGCCACTGTGTTGTATATATGTGAGTGAGTCGTTGTATGATTTGGGTCGTATGTCATTTGCTTCGTAAGTCGCCTGAGTAGTAAGGTCGTATACGACCTAAGGGTAGTATACTTGTGTGTTTCCTTAAGTCGGAAGTGTTAGGTCAGCAACGACCTACTGTAAGTCGTAAGTCGTGTTGTGTTGATCATTTGGGTCACTCACGACCTTGTTGAGTCGTAGGTCGTCCAGTGTAGTCCTGTTGTAGTTACTGATGAGTCGTGTGTCTTGTATCTTGAGTCAGTTAGGTCGGCAACGATCTAGATGAGTCGTAAGTCGGTCTAGTGAGTATGTTGTGGTGTAATTACTATGAGTCGTTGTATATATGCTATTGTGATAAGTCGGTGCCGACTTAGTTTAAGTCGTAAGTCGTATACGACTTAAGGACAGGGTTGAATCTTCTATAAATAGGGAGTGAGTTGTACATTTCAAGGTTGTTGACATTTGAATAAAATTCTCTTTTGTTAGCTTTGTGCTTTCATACAAATTGGTAGTTGAGTGTGATCTCCTATCTCCTCTTTCGGTTAATCGAGTGCGCTCGATTCAACGATCGTAGAAGCCGATTCACGGTATCTAGTGCGCTAGATCAACGTGCGAAGAATCGTAGATCTTCTTTCTCGGCATCGTCCGCGATCAACGAGACGAAGATAGCTAGAATCCGGTATCTTTGGATCAACGGATTTGGGCCTTGCAGTATTCTCAACTCACTGATTGCTACATTCCATCAATTGAAGTTTGTTTCGAAATATCCGCTGCGTCAATCCGGTTTCTATGAGTGGCTGGTAATGCCGTTTGGATTGACTAACGCACCAGCATATTTTGTGGATCTTATGAATAGAGTGTTCAGAGATCAGTTGAACAAGTTCGTACTTGTGTTCGTGGATGATATTCTGATTTATTCCAGAACTGAAGAAGAGCACAAGACGCACTTGCGTATTGTTTTGGAAATCTTGCGGAAACATCAGCTGAAGGCTAAGTTTTCGAAGTGTCACTTCTGGAAGAGTGAAGTGAGGTTCTTAGGCCATGTTATCTCTGGAAATGGAATAGCGGTTGATCCCGCTAAGGTGGCAGCAATCCAGGATTGGGTTAGACCTAAGAATGCATCTGATGTGAGAAGTTTTCTTGGATTAGCAGGATATTATCGTCGGTTTATCAAAGACTTTTCCAAGATAGCTGCACCATTAACAGGATTGACAAAGAAGGATTAGGTATTCGGTTGGGATGCTAAGTGTGAGCAAGCTTTTGGAATCCTGAAAGAGCGACTGACGAGTGCTCCTGTTTTGACTATTCCAAGTGGGAATGATGAGATGGTGGTTTACACCGATGCATGTGGTACTGGACTTGGAGCAGTGCTGATGCAGAAGGATAGAGTTGTTGCGTATGCAAGTCGACAACTGAAGCCGCATGAAAGGAATTACCCGACTCATGATTTAGAGTTAGCGGCGATTGTTTTTGCTCTGAAGATGTGGAGACATTATCTATTGGGAGTTCGATTCGAGTTATTTATGGATCATAAGTCGTTGAAGTATCTTTTCTCCCAGAAGGATTTGAATCTTCGGTAGCAACGATGGCTAGAGTTTTTAGCATCATATGATTTTGGTATAGCCTATACTCCGGGAAAAGGTAACGCAGTGGCAGATGCGTTAAGTCGAAGACATGCCGGATTGGGAGTCATGTTTTCGGAATGGAAGAGTCTCGAGTATTTAGCTGGATTTGATTTCAGGCCTAAATGTGAATTGGAACCTGAGATGTTGGCAAACTAATCGATAAGACCTACTCTTGTGGAAAGGATTGGCGAGAGTCAAAAGCAAGATGATAAGATTGTCAAGATTATCCGTGATTTGGAATCTGGATTGGACCCAGAAAAGGATAAAGGATTCGAAGTCGATCGAGAGGGTTGGCTTCGGAAGCAAGGATGACTAGTTTTTCCCGATATCGATGAATTGAGAGATGAAGTTCTGAAGGAAAGTCATCACTCGAAGTTGACAATTCATCCAGGTGGAAATAAGATGTATCGGGAGATGAAGAGAACCTATTATTGGGAAGGTATGAAGAAGGACGTTGGAAATTTTATTTCCAAATGCATGAACTGTCAGTTGGTAAAAGCTGAACAGAAGAAGCCAAGTGGATTGCTTCAGCCATTAGAAGTTCCTACATGGAAGTGGGAGCAAATATCGATGGATTTTATCGATGGTCTACCTAGGACAAGAGCGGGAAATTAAGGGATTTGGGTCATCGTGGATCGTTTGACCAAGAGTGCAAGATTCATTCCTGTTCGATCGACTAGGACTGTATCGAAGTTGGCTGAGTTGTATGTTAAGTGGATAGTTCGATTCCATGGTATTCCGAAGAGTATAGTGAGCGATCGAGACCCATTGTTCACTAGTGGATTTTGGAAGAGCTTCCAGGAAGTTTTGGGAACCGAGTTGTGTTTGAGTACAGCTTATCATCCCCAAACAGATGGTCAGACTGAGAGAGTCAACCGAGTTTTGGAAGATCTCTTGAGGGCATGTGTTTTGGATTTCGGAGGATCATGGGAAGATCATCTTCATTTGGTGGAGTTTGCATATAATAACAGTTATCATTCAAGTATTGGTATGGCACCATATGAGGCACTGTATGGAAGACCGTGTAACTCTCCGACATGTTGGTTGGAAACAGGAGAAAAGCTAATACTTGGGCCAGAGATGATTCGTCAGACTACGGATTGTATAGAGATCATTCGGCAACGAATGAAGGCAGCCCAAGATCGTCAGAAGAGTTATGCCGATAAGCGTCGAAAAGATTTGGAGTTCGACGTAGGAGATATGGTTTTTGTGAAGATTTCTCCTCTGAAGAATGTTATTCGATTCGGGAAGAAAGGAAAGTTGACTCCGAGATTTGTTGGACCATTCCCGATCATCGAGCGAATTGGAAGGCTCGCTTATAGATTGGAGTTACCGGAAAAGATGGCGGGTGTGCACAATGTTTTTCATGTATCTTATCTACGGAAGTATGTGCACGACTCGAATACGGTGGTTTCTGCTGATAGCTGTGAAGACTTGGAGGTTGATCCAGTGGTTACGAGACCTCGTAAGCCGCTTCGTGTTGTTGAAACCGACACGAAACAGCTTAGGAGGAAGACGATTACGTTGCTCAAGATACAATGGAGTGATGATGTTAATGACTGTACGTGGGAGGAGGAAGAGAGGATGAAGGCAGCTCATCCTGAACTCTTCGAGGTGTGGCCCTAAGTTGTCGTGACATCTCATGAATTTGTAACTTGTTCTAATCTTAGAATTCTGCATGCTAGGTTAGAATTGGATGCATCATGCATGGTTTGTTGATTGCTATGGATGGTAGGCATGCAGAATAGCTTTGATTGCTGTTGTTTGTTTGGAATTTCAGGGGCGAAATTCCTAAGAAGGAGAGAATGTAACGACCCGTATTTTACGTGTCGATAATATCGTAGAATTATTAGGTCGTTGGTATTGTTTATGTTATCCCTAGCCTAAGTCGTATGGGAGGTTAACTCGTGTGTTGTTTGGGTAGTAAGGAAGATAACTCGTGTAGGCAACTTAAGCTTAGGTCGTGTGAGAGTTAGGTCGAGTGGAGCGACCTATAGGTTTGGACGAGTTAGCGTGTTAGTGCTAACGAGTTAAGGTTTAAGGAATTACGAGTTAACGTGTTAAGTGTTGAGTCGTGTTCGAGTTATAAGAGTTGCCGAGTTATAGAAGTAACGACCTAAGAGTTTACGAGTTAGGGAGTTACTAGAGTCTTAAGTCGTAGACGACCTATAGCAATAGACGACTTAAAGGTTAGACGACTTAGTGATGGACCGACCTATGGGAGTGACCGACTTAGGGCTTTGGTGCGATCTAAGGGGGTTAGGTCGTTGAACGACCTAAGGTAGGTTGTATGTTTTGTTGGGTCGTGTAATAGTTAGGTCGTAAGGAGGATGAGTCGTATGACCGAGTTAAGGAAGCTTGCGGCATAGAGGCCCAGGAGTTAACGACCTAGTATTAAACGACCTAAGTTAGATCTGTGTGTAGTTAGATCGTAGACGAGTTATAGCCTGATAGTTAAGTCGTACACGGGTTATGGTGATAGGTTGTGTTAAGTCGTGTGCACGTGTTAGGTCGTGCGTACTATAAGTCGTATACGAGTTAAGGTGAGTCGTAAGGACTTGGTCTATGTGTTAAGTCGTAGACGAGATAAAGCTCATCTCGTGTGGTCCTGTACATAGATAGGTCGGCTAGGTGATAGGTCGGCCGTGTTTGTTAGGTCGTAAGCAGTTATGTCGGCTGCTTGTTAAGTCGTGTGACCCTTTTTGTCTGATGAGTCGTAAGTCGTGCACGTTTGTTATGTGTTAGGTCGGCAGTTTTGATGAGTCGTCCCTTTTGATGAGTCGTAGGTCGTAGGGGTCTGATGAGTCGGCGACGACTCATGGGGCGTACGACTTAAGGATTTCAGCCTATAAATAGAAGGGTTTGGCTCACTTTTTGGCACCGGTTTTTGAAGCGACGAAGTGCTGCCATTTTGAGAGCTCGACTGCAACATTTCTTCACTTCTTTTCTCTAATTCAATCTAGTGCCAACATCCATCCAAGATCGAAGATCAAGATTGAAGATTGAAGAGCCAAAGTTGAAGATCTTCATCCAACGAAGTTAGATTTCATCGTTTCAAGCGAGATTTTCGACGAATCAAGCTTGAATCCTTGCTGTCCAGATCTGAAGTGATTTGTTTTTGAAGTGTTTGGGTGATTCGGTGAGTGGTGGTTATCTCTCACGCGGACCCGAAGGAGTATATTGGATCGGTGGCTTGTTTATGTGTTTAAGATAGTGATTTCTTGCATTTTCCTTAAGTCTGCATGTAGATCCATCATCTATGAAGTTTTGAATACCCTTTTTACTACATGTGAACCTATACAAGTTATTCATTGAATTGTAGAGACATTTGCCTATTATTCATGCTTAGACACTTTAATTACGAAATTGCCATTATAGTTAATATTGGTTGTTAGATCTTGTTTGAATGTTTGATTGTTTGTATTGATGATTGATTTGATGGTTTCAAGTTAGCTAGTAGTTGATTTGGAACAAGATGGTTGAAGATGATTCAAAAGCTAAGTGGAAAGGCTTTTGAATGGTGAAAGCTGCTTGCGGCATATGAAGCGGATGATGAAGCTCATATGGATGGATTCGATGATGATGGACTTTGCTATGATTAGAGGAAGCAAAGCATGACGAGAGTTGGACTTTGCCATGATGTGTTGAGGCGAAGCATGATGTTGAGATGGACTTTGCTATGATGCGATGAAGCAAAGTATGATGCGAGATAGTCTTGGTTTAATCCAGGCGGGATCATCCCAAGCAAGTTGATGACTCGATGATGCGATGCGAGTTGGGTAATAATGGATGGCTCGAGAGGCGCTTGAGCTAGTATGAGAATAGTCGTCGAGGAGGATGACTAGGAGGCTGAGACTTCATCGTTGTTGAAGGTTCTAGCAAGCTCAAAACAAGAGTACGTTGGGTAGTTGCGAAAATTCCCAAGCACGGGCTGCGACGACGTGCTAGTACTCTGGGTAGTTGCGAAAATTCTTAGGCACGGGCTGCGACGACGTGCGGAGTTATGTCTAGAACCGGGCTTACCATTAGCCCTTGACAGATGGATAAAAGAATGAGTTGGTCATTCAATTAACGGTGAAATCAAGGCAATGATAACAGTGATAGCCAGAGTCATGGATGTTTGGCTTTACCATCATTCGGTCTCAAGAGCGGTGTTTTCTGGGTGCTTATCTGATCTTGGTTTAGGCCTTGGGGGTTTTTATTTGGAAAACATCGACCTTGACTCGAGTGATTATTGCTTTACTTTAATTATCTGCTTTGCTATGTTTGCCTCTCCTTAGTGTGTGTCTGGGGGCTATCACTGTAGAAAGAGGTGGAGTGGGATGGTTTGGGTTCCTATTCCTGTTTATCCTTTATGCTCTTTTGGTATGTTTGATAGTTGATTTACCGCTCACTAAGACTGTTGTCTGACTCAAGGTTTTATGTCTCCTCTTATTACCTTGGGCTGTTCATCCATGTTTGGGATGGGCAGACTAGGTAGCAGGTGACAGGTGCTGTGTTTGGAAGTCTACGCTGATGATGACGAGGACGAACAGGAGGCTTTTGCATATTATTTCATATTATATGTACTGGGTGTTCTGCTGCTGTATTTTATTGAGTGTTATGTAGTGAGGCTTTGATGTATGGATGATTCATATGTTTGTATAAAACTACTATGATGCTTATATGATGATTCTTCTGTTATGGAGCTTCACTATATATTTCTCTATTGTATTTTATCCATGCGCTGTGAGTTATACGATAGATTCTGCGATGTTTATTCTACCCTTGACGATCACCCATGGCTGCCTGGCGCACTTTCAGCGCACCATTCCCTTGTTTTCCGTGCGGGAGTCATGGGCGGTCGTCACAAGAACTACATGGGTGAGGTAATCTAACTTCTTCCACTTATTCCGTTAAATATTAAATGCTCTAATTTTGATATTTTATTACATAAGAAATTCAAATTAATTTGTCTTTCTCATTATTTATTTCCTTTAGTGGTTGAATTAGATCTACTAAAGAAAATGTCTCGGCCTTCATTTGTGTATAATTTTTAGAGTTGAAAGGCAATGCAAAATTTGTTTCTATTTTCATTCATTTAATTCCTGATTCAATAGTGTTTGTTTAAAGGTGTTATGATTATTATTTTCCATCTTAGGATCTTTTCAGCTTGATTAAAGAGAATGCTCTATCAGATTTAACTTATATACAGTCAGATAATAAATATACTCTATTACAATAAATATTGCCTAATACTTATGCTTTATAAATTTGACATAAATGTATAGATTTAGGCACAATAAAATACACGCCAATCTATTCTATTCTATTATATATAAAGTTCCATATTTGCCCATTTAAATTATTCTTTCTTAATCAATCTCATGTCCTATACTAACAACTTATTGATTTTAGAATTATCTTTGCAGTTATCCCAACCAATTCAATTTAATTAATTTCTAGCTTTCAACACCAGTAGGTGTTGTCCATTCCACTTATATTTCCATAGATTCGTTTGTTTCTCTCTTTATATTTCATTTGTATACCACTCATTTGCTCTCCATTTAAAAAATAGAAAAAATGTCTGCCTACCATTCTCCTTCTATTTACGAAGCGAATCTTAATTTATATTCCCTATATTTACTAGCATGTCGACTATCTCAACGAAGCAAATCTATTGCAAATCACCTGTATGTTTTGCCGTAAAAAAATTTTCCCAATTTTTTATGACTTTTACCCTACGTCTAATAACTCAAAATTATTAAAGTTTACCATTTTTTCTTCTTACCAAACTTAAAGTTTTATTTCATTGTTAGTTTAGAACTTAATAACTTAGAATTATTAAATTTTACCGCAATGCAAGGAAGCTATTACACGTGGTTTGTGTTCACACTTAAAAAACTATGACTTTAAAAAAAATCGGACCATGGAATATCCATTTATACATCTCTACAGTGCTAATTTAATCATTTAAGGTATAAGCGTTTTAAAGAGATCACGAGTACCAATATAAAACCGAAAGAAACTAACAGTTTATATATTTCACTTTGAGATACGTAAACTATTACATGAGATTTTTTTGATTTTTTGATACAGAAAACATAAGGTTTGTTTAAAAAAAAATAGTTTATAATGACTACCAAATATTAGTTACATTAGTTACTAATTTTTGAAACATTATTTTAGGTAGCCATAAAAGTACTAGTTATCTGGACTAATTATACATATAAATATGAGATTTTGAAAAGTTATCATCAGAACCATAACAAATCTATATCAATTCAAACTTTTGCATTGGTTTTTCATAATATTTGATGCATGTACCAACAACATAACACAAATGAGAGGCGTATTTCTTGCAAAAAGACAATACTTCATACAATTATAATCTTCAACATTAGCCATAAAAATCTTTTATGTTTGCTACTTGCTATTTGTTTAATGAAAATAATATCCAAGAATTTTAAATGTTCATATATCACTATGTTACTGTTAACCCGCCTTTTTACAAGGCCACGGGCAGGCGGGTTTAACATGAACAACTTGACGACTATCGAAGCTGGAATATGATGGATTCAGTTTAAATGGATGACGACTATTTGGATGGATGATAGATCGATTGGAATCTATGGGACGTTCGGTGTGCAAGAGTGTTCGGCATGGGAGAGAGCGCTCGGCATGGAAGAGAGCGCATGACATTGGAGAGAGCGCTTGGCATTGGAGAGAGCGCTCGGCATTGGAGAGAGCGTTAGGCATGGGAGAGAGCGCTCGGCATTGGAGAGAGCGCTCGGCATTGGAGAGAGCGTACGGCACTAGATACCTCCATACCTCGATACATCCATACCTTGGTACCTCGGTACCTCGATACCTCGGTACCTCAGTACCTCCATACCTCAGTACCTCGATACCTCCATACCTCGATACCTCGGTACTACGGTACCTCGATACCTCCATACCTCGGTACTACGGTACCTCGATACCTCCATACCTCGGTACCTCGATACCCCGATACCTCGCTCGGCATTGCACCTCGCACCTCGCGCGGCATCATACTATTAGGCACGAGAACATCGTTCGGCATATTTCGGTCGGCACATAGTGTTACTCCATTTGGGCCGAGGTATTCAGCTACCAGGCCCACCAGGGAAGTCCAACCCATCTTCATCTATAAATAGAGGGACAGGGGCACGGTGAAAGGGATCTCCTTCCTCTTTTCTTTTGTTCTCTGACTTTTTTCCTAAGACTAAGGCTAGTCTCCCACTTTGTAACTGTAACTGATTCTTACATCAATAAAAAGAAAACTTCTGGAGCGGACATAGGCCGGAGTTAGCCGAACCACAATAAAATCTGTTGTTCTTTACCGCTTTCATTTTAATTTTGATTGTTCTTCATATTATTACTCTCTACATACATCCTATCTGTGAGATGTGTTTGGGATTTGGTGCTTTCATCTGGATTTGGGTGTTAGTGACCAATTTTGATGCTAACATTTTGGTGCTTTCACTGAGAAGGCAAGCACTCAGGGATTTTGGAGCTAGGAACTTGGACTCTAGAAAGCAATAGCTAGGCCATCAATAGGAAAGCAAGTGACAGAAAGGAGAAATAAGGAGGGAAGTCAAGAGGCTTCCTCTGGAGCTGGAGTAGGTCAAGCATCCATCTACATCACTAGAGAGGAAATGGAAGTCATGATGAAAAGGCAAGAGGAGATGATGTAGGCTCTTTTCAGACAATTTACGCAAGTAGGAAATGCGGGGGCTCAGATCCATGGAGCCAGATCAGAAGCGCTCAACCAGCAAGCAGTGGGAATGGTTCAGCAGGGGGCAACCCCCAATCAATAGACAACTAACAATCTGGATGGACCTGGACTCGGGGGCGCACCATTAGATAATGCTGAACTAGTTCATGGAGGGGTTCCAGCTAACACCACGCAACAGGATGCTGGCAGGAATGTAAGAGCAAGAGATGAAGAGTATGTACCAGAATTCCCTCGGGAACTCGGGGGGCATCCCTTGATGGACAATGTTAGATTAGCTGAGATTATCACGCGAACCATGCGTGGGGGTTTGACCAATAGAGATCTGGAAGGAGTAAACAAGAGTCTGTTCACTCGTGAAATCAGGATAGCTCGGAATCCGCCAGATTTCAAGCTACCTAACGTGGAAATGTACAATGGCAAGGCCGATCCAACAGATTACTTGATGAGATATACAAGACACATAGAGGTGCTGGGGGCATCGAAAGAAGTTATGGCTCGATGTTTCCCTTTATTCTTAACGGACATAGCCGCTATGTGGTTCAGGCGGTTGGTAGAAGGATCTATCGGGACATTGACAGAGTTGGTGGACAGGTTTCTGAAGCAGTTTCGGGTACATATCAAAAGGCCAAAGAATGTAATGATGCTGACATTGGTAAAACAGAGGATAGACGAATCACTTAGAGCTTTCTTAACTCGTTTCAATGCAGAGGTTGCTTCGGTGGATCGGCCAGATCCATCGATGGTTTTAATGGCGACAGTGTCAGGAGTTAGAGAAAATTCAGGTTTTCAAAGTGTCACTGATACGGGACCCTCCGATGGATCTCGGGGAATTCTTTCACGAAGCTGAGAAATTCCTTCGGCAGGAAAATGCATGCTCAGATATGTAGTTAAAGGAGGTGAGCGCGGTTGAGGATGGAGGACCATCCAACGGAGGCTTGGAAAAAGGAAAAAGGAGGCTGGATGATGAGTTAGGAAAGGCTAGGAAGCGGGGGAGGGAGCAAAAATTCTCCACCTATACAGGATTGAACGAGACGTTGGAACGGATTTATTTGGAGACACGGAATCACCTTCCCTACCGAAGGACGGCTAGGAGAGAACCCTCCGAATGTGAGAGGGCATCAGGAAAACACTGTCTCTTCCACGATTTGGACGGGCACGATACCAACAGCTACAGGAACTTAAAGGACATAATTGAGGAGCATGTAAAGAATGGACAGTTGCAACAATACGTCGAAGCTCGGGATGCAGCGGCGGGGCAGGAGCAACCACCGCCTACCTCGCACAGTGATGGTGCAGGGCACAGGAATGATAGTCGATTGGTCATTAACTGATTGGGATATTATGAAATAAGTTGCAAACTATGGGCAAATGGCCAAGTCACTTACTCATGAATGGGGACGGAGATAGCCCCTAGGCATGCTCTGAGATGATGATAAACTACGACGCTCTAGTTTATGAAATCTGCTTTTCCTTTTTTGGCTTGGACATTTGTTTTTTTCTAATTTGGTTTGAACTTCTGGTTTTGTTTGTTTCTTGATTTGGACTTTTATTTGGATGATTGTTTTCCGGTTTGGATATTGGTTTGGATTTTCGATATGGATTTTTTGTTTTCTGATTTGATCTGGATTTTGGATTGGCTTTCGATTGGATTTTTTATCTGGTTTTTGATAAATGGTCGTCAGGTATGGATTATACCTGGCAAGGGGTAGGTCGCTTTGTCTAAACACGACAAATCAGCTTATTAAGGTCGTCGCGTATGGACTATACTCGGCAAGGTTCCGGAGAGACCAGGATTCGGCCTAGGATTTAGGCCCCATATTATCGGTTACTATTTCAGGTCGTCGAGTATGGACTATGCTCGGCAAGGGTCCGGAGAGACCAGGATTCGACCTAGGACTTAGGCCCCATATTATCAGTTACTATTTCAGGCCGTCGAGTATGGACAATGCTCGGCATGGGTCCGGAGCGACCAGGATTCAGCTTAGGACTTAAGCCATGCACTACTCAACGTTCAGGGACACTGGACTTCGGTCGTCAGGTGTGGACTGTGCTTGACAAGAGCCCGGAGAGGCTACGGATATGAATATCGGCTATGGACGGCAGAGGATTTGGATATTGACCCGAAGAGGTCATGGGTTCGGTTACTGGTTATTGAATAAGGTTGGATTGAGACTCGGTTACCGAGTCTAGATGGATATGGAATTGGCTATGGACTTCGAGATATCAGATTCAGAATTATTCAAAACACACCTTCCAACATCAAGGCATGTTTTGGGGGACAAGTGTTAACCCGCTTTTTACAAGGCCACGGGCATGCGGGTTTAACTTGAACAACTTCACGACTATCGAATCTGGAATATGATGGATTCGGTTTAAATGGATGACGGCCATTTGGATGGATGATAGTTCGATCGGCATCTATGGGACGTTTGGCGTGCAAGAGCGTTCGGCATGGGAGAGATCGCTCGGCATTGGAGAGAGCGCTCGGCATGGGAGAGAGCGCTCGGCATTGGAGAGAGCGCTCGGCATTGGAGAGAGCGTATGGCATGGAAGAGAGCGCTCGACATGGGAGAGAGCGCTCGGTATTGGAGAGAGCGCTCGACATTGGAGAGAGCGCTCGGCATTAGAGAGAGCATATGACACTGGATACCTCCATACCTCGATACCTCCATACCTCGGTACCTCGATGCCTCGGTACCTCGATACCTCGGTACCTCGATACCTCCATACCTCGGTACCTCGATACCTCCATACCTCGGTACCTCGATACCTCCATATCTCAGTACCTCGATACCTCGATACATCCATACCTCGGTACCTCCATACCTCGGTACCTCGATACCCCGACACCTCGCTCGGCATTGCACCTCGCTCGGCATCAGACTATTAGGCACGAGAAGATCGTTCGGCATATTTGGGTCGGCACATAGAGTTGCTCCATTTGGGCTGAGGTATTCAACTACCAGGCCCACCAAGGAAGTCCAACCCATCTTCATCTATAAATAGAGGGGCATGGGCACAGTGAAAGGGATCTCCTTCCTCTTCTCTTCTATTCTCTGACTTTTTTCCTAAGACTAAGGCTAGTCTCCCACCTTGTAACTGTAACTGATTCTTACATCAATAAAAAGAAAACTTCTGGAGTGGACGTAGGCCGGAGTTAGCCAAACCACTATAAAATCTGTTATTCTTTACTGCTTTCATTTTAATTTTGATTGTTCTTCATATTATTACTCTCTACATACATCCTATATGTGAGCTGTGTTGAAATTTGGTGCTTTCATCTGGATTTGGGTGTTAGTGACCAATTTTGGTGCTAACAGTTACAAAGCATAAATCATATTATTACTAATAAAGTACCAAAAATCAAATAAAATATAATTACATCAATTCACGTGGGAAAAAAAATGGAATTGCATGTCATACTCTACCTCTAGCCATAACTTGAATATCATTTTTCAAATTAAGTAGGCTCATCCAACACTACAGGCAATAGGATAATGTGACCCAAGAAAAAAGTCTGATTTGATTCTTTCGTGATGCCTATGGGCATGTGATAGGTAATCTTTAATACAAAACTGTCTTTGGTTCTTAAAGTTAATATTCGTATTCTTATTTAATTTTTGTTACTCGTGTTTGGACTATTACCATGTGGTCATTCTGTTATATGCAATTTTGGAGAAAAAACATAAATTTTGATTTGAATTACAATGAGTAATTTTTTTTTCAAGCACATCTATTTTTCTATATAGGATATACTCAGCTACAGACCTTCGCTGGCTTAATTTTAGTAGCCATCTTTCATTTTCAGTTACATTGATTTTTGAGTTGGATGTAGGTTCAGATATTTACATTTTCTATATACTTTTATGGAAAAAGGAAAAAAAGTAAATCTAAAGATCTTAGCATGATATTTAAGCAAGTCAATGCACAACCATGTACAATTAAATTTTAAAAAGCACTTTCAACGAAAATTTAAAATCAAGTGAAAATGCATGGACAAATTATAAATGTGGATTATGCTCTCTAGGTCAGATGTTGGCAATTATTTACTAAAATTTATAAAAAATAGTCAGCTCATTTTGCCAAATCCGTTCATCAATTTATATGTTGTTCACCCAATTTTTTTGTTCTATCTTACATCTAGTTGGATAGAGATTTGCTTTGTTTCCCTTCAGCTATTCTAGTAGTTTTTCTGCTCATTGCTCAACATAAAGTATCTTTCTTATTCATATTTAATAATGTGGACTCTCCAACGGTTCCCCTATCAGGTGAAACTCCAAACATCAAATTACAATATGGAGATTCACTACTTATAATTTTGATGGGAGAAGAGCATGAAAAGTAATGAAGTTATGGTTATATTTACAATATAATTTGATAAGTTTACTATCTAGGTAGGAAGGCAAATTTAAACTTCAGGCCCAGAATATATGAAGTCAACTAATAGGTGTTACAAAAAAGGTTCGGAGGAAGGCTACTGCAAAGTTTTCAAATGCAAGGCGTAGTAAATCATCTTCATTTCCAAGATCACGTATAGTACTGTATTTTTTTATATTGATAGGCTTACAAATGCATTGAAAAATCACTGCAAATATTGTGTGATGGCCTTATGAAGGTTTCCCTATTTTTCAAAAAATGGTTATGTATTTTATAAATTTTGAAATAAATCTCCATGAATATTTGTTTATCTATTTCAGTCTGCCTACTATCAGTTCTCATAATGCATCTAACAGAGTTTACATGATGTTAACTTCTTATGTCGTTAACTGTTTCAAAATATTGTTAAGTTTTCAACTCATTTATAGAATATAAGTCTAACACAAATCCAAATAATTTGAGCAGTATATTTTCCTACCATCAACTGCGTTATTGTTTTGAAAACTTGATTCATCATAACTTTTGTTACTTACTAATTGTGTTGATTCATTGTAGCTTTTTTAATTGCTAATTGATCTAGTTCTTCTAATAAATGGATCATAAATTAGAATCATTGTTGCTTTCTGTCGACTTATCATTAAGATAATATTAAAATGTATTGATCATATTAATAATACATCTAATAAAGTCAAGAAAATAACGTTTTTTTAGTAAATGAATTGCCTTAGTAATGTTAATTTTTTCCACTATAATATATGCTTACATATTTCTTAGTTTACTGCTCTTGAAACCTAAATTTTTTAGGCCAATGTGTGGTCTTACTACCCATATACAAATCCATTTTTATTAACAGGTTATTTTTATAGATTTTTTTTTCACACACAGTATATATGTAACATTTTACATCTTTTTTCACATTTTTTTAGTGGTTCGGATTTTCATTATTGAATGATCTCAATTGTCACTGACAATATGTATTGGTTGGACTTCTTATATCGATACAACTTGAGCCCAGTAAGATAGTTTCACTTGCATTCCACTGTTTTACCAGAAATTAAGCCTAAAATTTCTTATGCACCCACCGTATAAGATAAAAACTGTATTATGCAGTTTTCACATGCTACACTTAGCATAAAAAATGATATTGGCCAATTTAGAGGACTATCATGACATGTACATAACATATATCTATTCTATTATATATAAGAAGTTCAATATGGAACAAATATTTCTCTCTTATCTCATTAAGTCTCATTCTAAATACTGAATTTTGAGGTTGTCTACCTTAAGATTTACACTGCAGTCCCTTCACTTTACAAATATTTATAATTTAAATTAGCCCTCATCATGTATAATGCAATAAGAAGGAAGAACAATGGTCATCCGTTGCCCCACCCAATCCCATGTCCTCAATGGTCAAAATCTACACCGCAGTTGTAGACGTAACATTAATGTCCATTTTTTATTTTTTATTAGGTTTATTTGCTAATATAACAACCTTCTTAATTGTCCTTCTTATTTTCCATGATTTATTAATGGAAAAATGTAATCATGTTGTAATATTATTAATATAGGGATGAATATGCTTTTGTATTTTTCTATTTAGTCCCACATCATGAGATATGTTCCATCTCATGTTCCAAGGCCTATATATAAAGGAGCCTATGTAATGTAATTGTATATCGATCTCTCAATTCAATAAAAATTATTTCTCTTTCTAATGTCTCCATTCTCTTTATTCTGTAACACGTTATCAGCACGAAGGAATGCGAATTAATTATTGACCTCAACCTGTTCACCTTCAAACTTTCCAACTTCTCAGCAAGTAATTAAATATTAATTACTCTGACTGTTCCTCTTCTGACCATTCCAATTCAAAGGCTATTTATATTCAAAACCCTATTATATATATTAGTGCAGACAAGTCTTTTATAATATATCTACATACGTTCTATTTCTTATTTCCTTCAAAACAAAAAGGCAGGTAAAGGAATTGTTCTTGCATTTCTTTATAAACTCGTTACTTCTCCTCTCTGCAAAAAGGTAATTGTCAATATCATGTTTGATTTTTTTGATAAAGTTGTCAATCAGCACATGCTAATTTGGGGTTTGCTTCTATACTTTTCACGTCTTTTCTTGTATCACTCTTATTTTAATTCTTTGGCTTATAAATTCAATATTTCTTTTTTTTTCTCCTTGCGGATATATTGCCAAATAAAATTCAAAAGTTTGGAATGGAATATACGCAAAAGCCGACTTTTCTTTCTTATATGAAAAATACATGAAAGTTGCAAAATCCAAATGTTTGGTTTTGTTGATACATTTCTTTTTGGATAAAGTTGTTTGATACCATGAATGAAGACTTTTCATTTTTTTTTCCTTTTTAGTTGGAAACAAACAAATAGTGAATGCTGTTGTGACAAATATTTTCACCTTATGCAATTTATTTTATGAACAGTTCACAAAATGGCAAACATCACCAAGCTTGAATTTAAAGCTTTGGATATATCTGGAGACAATTACTTATCATGGATACTTGATGCCGAGATTCATTTGCAATCTCAGTGCTTAGAAAATGCCATTAAAAATGGCAATACTATGTCCCAGCAGGACAAGGCAAAGGCTCTAATATTTTTAAGACGCCATATCCACGACGATCTAAAAACAGAATATTTGACTGAAAAAGACCCTCTCCACCTATGGAACTTCCCGAAGGAGCGTTATGACCACCAGAAGATGGTCATACTTCCAAACACTAGGCAAGAGTGGTGGAATCTGAGGTTTCAGGACTTTAAGTCTGTAAGAGAATATAATTCTGCAATGTTTAGAATCACTTCTAAACTGAAATTATGTGGACAAAAGGTGGATGACGCACAAATGCTTGAAAAGACTTTCTCAACATTTCATGCCCCGAATATACTCCTGCAGCAGTAATATCGAGAGCGTCATTTTACAAAATATTCTGAACTCATAGAATGCTTACTAATTGCTGAACAAAATAATGAATTGCTTATAAAAAATCATTCCTCAAGACCAACTGGTTCAACTGCATTACCTGAAGTTAATGCTAATTTTTCCCACTCTGGAAGAGGTAGGGGTCGAGGTCGAGGTAGAGGACATGGTCGTGGACGTGGATATAACTCTAGCAGAGGTGGTTATGGTTGTCTTAAAGGTAACAAAACCACCAACTTTAAAAAGTAAAAAAAGAAAATTGAGCCTGTAAAGAACAATGATTCAGCTTTAGAAAATAAAAAGCATTATGAGGAAGTTTGTTATAGATATGGACGATCTGGTCATTGGTCACGTACATGTAGATCATCAAAGAAAACAGTTGAAGAATATCATCGCTCGAAGAATGTTGAGGCAAATAATGCCGAAAAGTTACCTGAAAACACTAACCTGAAGTTAGATGATTTCTTCGAAGATGACAATGGAAATTTCACTAATGATGAAAACCTAAGTGCAATGATCGATGATATGACCGAGTTGATCAATTAGAAATATCTTGAAGTTTGTTATGTGGCTTTCGTTTTATTTCATTAGCTTGCACCAATAAATTAGTTTGAAGTTTGTGTTCGTTTATTTGTATTTTCCTTTGCAGTACTAGTTAAAAAATAATGTGTAATGTGGATGTTGTTTTCAATCAGTAGCCTACTTAAATCATATCACTTTGATTGTTTACATTACATTTATTTATGCATACAAATTTTTAATGATTGACTAATTATTGTCTTTAATTCTTAAGGTATGGAACGCCATTTGGGTGATGATATATGCTTACTAGATAGTGCAACTACTCATACAATTTTGAAAAACCAGAAGTTTTTCTCTGAACTATCTGAAAATTTCTCAACTAAAGTCTCCACTATAGCTGGATCTGCTAATATAATTGACGGGTCCGGAAGAGCCCATATAATATTACCAAATGGTACACATATCTTTATTCAGAATGCATTATACTCAAGCAACTCTAAAAGAAAATTGTTGAGTTTCAAAGATATAAGAATGAATGGATACCATATTGAAACTATAAATGAAAACAACAAAGAATATCTTTGTGTTATTTCTAGAATTGAAAGCCAGAAGCTTATCCTAGAAAAATTTGGTACAATTTCAACTGGTTTATATTTTACAAAAATTGGCATAGTTGAATCTCACTCTATAAACATGAGCCAGAAGCTCACAAATACAAAGACATTGATTCTTTGGCATGATCGCTTGGGTCATCCTGGATCAACTATGATGCGTAAAATTGCCAAAAACTCAAATGGACATGATTTATCAAACCAATTGAATTTGCCAAGTGATTACTTATGTGCCCCATTTGCACAAGGAAAATTAATCACTCGACCTTCATATAGTAAAATCACCTCTGAATCTCCAACATTTCTATAAAGAATTCAAGGTGATATATGTGGCCCAATCACCCCTGAATGTTGGACCATTCAAATATTTTATGGTATTAATTGATGCATCAACTCGTTGGTCACATGTCTGTTTACTTTCTACAAGTAATTTTGCATTCGCCAAGCTACTTGCTCAAATAATAAAATTAAGAGCACACTTCCCTGATCATCAAATTAAATCAATTCGACTAGATAATGCTGGAGAATTTACTTCTCAAGTATTTGACGATTATTGTCTATCATTAGGAATTGAAATTGAACATCTGGTAGCTCATGTTCATACTCAAAATGGTCTAGCAGAATCATTAATTAAGCGTTTGCAACTTATTGCAAGACCATTGCTTATGCAATCAAAACTACCCGTTTCAACTTGGGGGCATGCAATTTTGCATGCATCAAAATTGGTTAAAATTAGACCAACAGCTTATCATCAGCTTTCACCATCACAGCTCTTAACTGGGTTTCAACCAAATATTTCACATTTACGAAAATTTGGTTGTGCTGTGCATATACCTATTAATCCCCCAATTTGTACTGTTATCCCAATTTTTGGACAAAACTGGAATATCAATGTTGAGCGCGTCTCCGCCACGATCAAGCTAAGAAGAAGCAACCAGCAAGCGTACCTAAGCCCAGATTTCCAATCAAGATCAGAATACAAAGTCCATTCGGCCTTCTACTCTCGTATCCACTCAGCTATGCAAGCATACAAGGCTCATTCGGTATTCACAACCAGGCTCATTCGGCAGTATAATTCAAAATAGCACGTTTCATTCGGCCTTCCCTATGCCTCAGTTCATTCGGCACCGGTCCAAAGCTCCGTTCATTCGGCACCGGTCCAAAGCTCCTCCACTTCCAACACCATCCAAGACCGGACCAAGCTAATCCACTCACCACCGAACCATGTCCCGCCGAACCAACTCGATGCGGCACCACCAGACCAACCTCTTCCGAACCAACCGCCACCGAACCAAGCCCCCTCCATGCTCCACCGAATCACACACACCGCCGAGCCATGCTATCGCCAGACCAACCCCATCACCGGACCAAATACCATCTTCTCCAAGCATGACCGAATGATGCTTCGCCGAACCAGAATGCTGCCAGTCCAGATTGCGTCAGCCCAGGCCCACCAGCAGCTATAAGCATCCAAGACCCCTGCCCCCAGCCTCACTCTATAAATAGAGGGGCAGGGGTACAACAATGGCAGACAAGTTTGAGAGCTCAAGCCTGGAAGGAACTCTCAAACAACTTTAGATACTTGTAATCAACGCTTTGTACTTGTAATCTGAAGGAAAGAAGGAGAATAACATATAAAGTGGACGTAGGCACGTTCTTGCCGAACCACTATAAATCTGTGTGTCTTTTACAGTTTAGTCCTTGCTTTTCATATATTTGCATAAATCACCCAAATCACTAAATACAACATAAAAACAACCGACTCATACGACTTTGGGTGTTTGCGGCCATTTTTTACGCAAACATTTTGGTGCTTTCATTGAGAGGAACCAGCTTCCGCTACACGGATAGAAGTTGAATTTGAAAATCTAAGAGTTCAGATCTAAGAGTTATGACGAGACAAACAAGTAGAAGGCAAACGCCAGAGAGAAGTGAACACCAAGGAAGTCAAGAGGCTTCCTCTGGAGGGAATCAAGCGTCGATCTTCATCACTAGGGATGAGATGGAGACCATGATGAGAAGACAAGAAGAGATGATCCAGAACTTACTTCAACAAATTGGGCAAATTGGAGCACAAATCCAAGGAGCAACTGGAGTCCAGAACGGAGCAGGACCATCTGACACAACACCAGAGCTAGGAGGCACTCACGCAGAGCATGTTGATCCGACCCCGGAAAGAGAGATGGGGGCACCCGAGCCACCTGGTAGCGATAGAAGAATGAATATTCAACCAGGGAGGCATACACATGAAAACTCCCGTGGACTCGGGGGGCAGGTTGAAGACAGTGAACGAGAACTACAGCTTGGAGACAATGACAGATTAGCGGAGATGGTTAGAAGAGCTATGAGAGGCGGTTTAGTAAACAAAGACTTGGAAGATGTAAACAGGAGTCCTTTTTCTTCTGCGATTAGGATGGCTAGAAACCCACCGGATTTTAAGTTACCATCATTGGACATGTACAATGGGAAAACGGACCCCACGGTCCATCTAACGAAGTATATAAGACATATGGAAGTGCTGGGGGCATCAGAGGAGGTTATGGCCCGATGCTTTCCACTGTATTTGACGGACATTGCAGCATTATGGTTTAGGCAACTGGAGAGCGGCTCCATAGGAACATGGGCAGATTTAACTGAGAGATTCATGAGGCAATTCAGGGTTCATATTGCGAGACCCAAGAATGTGATGACTTTGGCAACCTTGAAACAGAAAACTGGAGAGACTTTGAGGAGCTTTCTAACGCGATTTAATGCGGCGGCAGCATCAGTGGATCGACCAGATCCATCTATGGTCATGATGGCAGCTGTATCTGGAATAGCTAGTAATACAGAGTTCAAGAATTCATTAACCAAGGATCCGCCTATGAATCTGGGAGAGTTCTATCATGAGGCTGAAAAGTTTCTGCGTTTGGAAGATGCTAGTGCAGAAAGAGAGGAAGAAGATGACGTTTACACAATCAAGAGCGGAAACCCACCTGGAAAGGGTGCGGAGACTAGCAAAGGAAAAAGAAAAGATGAGGATAATGATGACAGGACAAAGTGGCTACGAAGAGAGCCACGATTCACCACCTATTCAGAGCTGAATGAGAGTTTGGAATGGATTTATCAGGATACCAAGGGGCAGGTTCCGTATCGTAGACCAATGCGAAGGGATCCAACCTCTGACGAAAGAAAATCAGATAAGTTTTGTGCATTTCATGAATTGAATGGTCATAACACTAATAATTGTAGGCATTTGAAGGACGAGGTGGAAGGGCATATCAGGAACGGTATGCTCCTCCAATATGTGAGAAGGCGAACTCCAGCAGTGGAGCAAGAACGACCACCCTCTACATCAGCTAGAGGTGACCCTGGATCGGGGCACCATTTGATTATCCATTGATTGCTTGATTAAAATAATGGTGAACAAGTCGTAAGCTTCCACTAACGCAATTAAATCATTTACACATGTACGAGATCGCGAACGGTCTCCAGGCATGCTCTGAATGATCATTGACTGCTTCGGAAGTGGGAACTTACACTTTGACATCTTTGCTTTGCTTTTGTTTCGATTTGAACATTTGAATTCTTCCTGTTTGGACATTTCTGCTGTAAGGTACTATTGCTTTAACATTAACAATTCCATGGAAAAATTATTTACTTGTATGCCCGTTGGATCGCGAACGGTCCACGAGCACCTATTGCATGGCAACGAACTGCCGAAGTCTTTGATTCGAAAATTCCCCCAAACAATGACTCCAACACTGATAATATTAAGTCCCCCCCGGGCACACTCATTCGCCTCGAACGGCACCCGACTTCGAACAGTCACAACTCGCCTCGAACGGCACCCGACTTCGAACAGTCACAACTCGCCTCGAACGGCACCCGACTTCGAACAGTCACAACTCGCCTCGAACGGCACCCGACTTCGAACAGTCACAATTCGCCTCGAACGGCACCCGATCGCGAACGATCACAACTCGCCTCGAACGGCACAACTCGCCTCGAACGGCACAACTCGCCTCGAACGGCACAACTCACCTTACCTCAAATGGCTTGATCGCGAACGGTCGTCATTTGAGGTCCGCCACCTGATCACTGACTGCTGCACCTTACCTCAAATGGCTTGATCGCGAACGGTCGTCATTTGAGGACCGCCACTTGACCGCACACTGTCGCACCTTACCTCGAATGACTTGATCACGAACGATCGTCATTTGAAGTTAGGCGCTTGACCTTGAACGGTCACATTTCATCACAAATGGCTCGGTCTCGAACGATCGACGCGTGGACTTACAGACTTGACCGCGCACTGTCGCACTTTACCTCGAATGACTCGATCACGAACGATCGTCATTTGAAGTTAAGCGCTTGACCTTGAACGGTCCCCACTCGACCGCGCACTGTCGCACTTTACCGCGAATGACTCGATCCCGAACGATCGTCATTTGAAGTAAAGCGCTTGACCTTGAACGGTCACATTTCACTGCAGATGACGCGATCCCGAACGATCGACGCACAGATTTATGCGCTTGACCGCGCACGGTCGCACTTCACCGCAAGTGACTTGATCACGAACGATCGTCATTTGAAGTTAGGCGCTTGACCATGAACGGCCGCGTTTCATCCCAAATAGCTCGATCCCGAACGGTCGTCATTTGGGGCTATATAAAATATCAAGTTCTTTGCAGGTTGATGACAGGATATGAACATCCAGCTCATGGCATTACAAAACACGCCTTCCTAACGCAAGGCATATTTTGGGGGGCAAAGTGTTATCCCAATTTTTGGACAAAACTGGAATATCAATGTTGAGCGCGTCTCCGCCACGATCAAGCTAAGAAGAAGCAACCAGCAAGCGTACCTAAGCCCAGATTTCCAATCAAGATCAGAATACAAAGTCCATTCGGCCTTCTACTCTCGTATCCACTCAGCTATGCAAGCATACAAGGCTCATTCGGTATTCACAACCAGGCTCATTCGGCAGTATAATTCAAAATAGCACGTTTCATTCGGCCTTCCCTATGCCTCAGTTCATTCGGCACCGGTCCAAAGCTCCGTTCATTCGGCACCGGTCCAAAGCTCCTCCACTTCCAACACCATCCAAGACTGGACCAAGCTAATCCACTCACCACCGAACCATGTCCCGCCGAACCAACTCGATGCGGCACCACCAGACCAACCTCTTCCGAACCAACCGCCACCGAACCAAGCCCCCTCCATGCTCCACCGAATCACACACACCGCCGAGCCATGCTATCGCCAGACCAACCCCATCACCGGACCAAATACCATCTTCTCCAAGCATGACCGAATGATGCTTCGCCGAACCAGAATGCTGCCAGTCCAGATTGCGTCAGCCCAGGCCCACCAGCAGCTATAAGCATCCAAGACCCCTGCCCCCAGCCTCACTCTATAAATAGAGGGGCAGGGGTACAACAATGGCAGACAAGTTTGAGAGCTCAAGCCTGGAAGGAACTCTCAAACAACTTTAGATACTTGTAATCAACGCTTTGTACTTGTAATCTGAAGGAAAGAAGGAGAATAACATATAAAGTGGACGTAGGCACGTTCTTGCCGAACCACTATAAATCTGTGTGTCTTTTACAGTTTAGTCCTTGCTTTTCATATATTTGCATAAATCACCCAAATCACTAAATACAACATAAAAACAACCGACTCATACGACTTTGGGTGTTTGCGGCCATTTTTTACGCAAACATGTACTAAAATGGGTCCTCAACGACGGTTGGGAATTTATGTGGGATTTGATTCCCCATCGATAATTCGTTACCTTGAACCTCTTACTGGTGATGTCTTCGCTGCAAGATTTTCAGACTGTAAATTTGATGAGACAATCTTCCCGCTGTTAGGGGGAGGAAAGACCGTTCCAGTAGAACGGCGAGAAATATCATGGAATAATCCATCTATGTCTTATTTGGATCCACGTACCAAACAATGCCAATATGAGGTATAAAGAATTTTGCATATTCAAAATATTGCAAATCAACTGCCAGATGCATTTAGTGACACTGCAAAAATAACTAAATCTCACATTCCAGCAGCAAATGCACCAACAAAAATTGATGTCCCTGAAGGATCAAAAGTAAATATAGCATCAAATGAATCTAAAGCAAAACAAAAACGTGGAAGGCCAATTGGTTCAAAAGACTTGGCGCCTAGAAAAAGAAAGTCTAATGAAAAATCATCAATTAGGGAACCTCCTGAAGAGGTTATAAATGATCAAAAAGATCACTCAAATGAAAGTCCCAATTCTCCTAGAAGTGCGGAAGGAAATATTATCCCAGAAGAGATAAAAGAAGATTCCAACGATAAAATGGTACCTAATAATAATGAGATCTCAATATTTTATAAGAACTATGGAGAAATATGGGATCGAAGTAAAATAATAATTGATGATGTATTCTCATTCGCAGTAGCTACTGAAATAATTGAAGGTCATGACCATAATGAGAATAATGAGAATGATGATAATGAACCAAATAGCATAAATGAATGTCGAAAAAGACACGATTGGCCAAAATGGAAAGATGCTATCCAAGTGGAACTAGATTCACATCAAAAATATGGTGTATTTGGACCAATAGAGAAAACACCAGAAAATGTTAAACCAGTAGGTTGTAAATGGGTATTCGTTAGAAAACGAAATGATAAAAATGAAGTTGTGAGGTACAAGGCACGAGTTGTCGCACAAGGTTTCCTGCAGAGACCAGGTTTTGACTTTAAGGAAATTTACTCCCCTGTTATGGATGTCATAACATTTCGATATTTGACAAGCCTTGTAGTTTCTGAAAAACTCGATATATGTTTGCGTAAAAAATGGCCGCAAACACCCAAAGTCGTATGAGTTGGTTGATTTTATGTTGTTTTTAGTGATTTGGGTGATTTATGCAAATATATAAAAAGCAGGGACTAAACTGTAAAAGACACACGGATTTATAGTGGTTCGGCCAGAACGTGCCTACGTCCACTTTATATGTTATTCTCCTTTTTTCTTCAGATTACAAGTACAATGCTTTGATTACAAGTATCTAAAGTTGTTTGAGAGTTCCTTCCAGGCTTGAGCTCTCAAACTTGTCTCCATTGTTGTACCCCTGCCCCTCTATTTATAGAGTGAGGTAGGGGGCAGGGGTCTTGGATGTATATAGCTGCTGGTGGGCCCGGGCTAAAGCAATCTGGACTGGCAATCTTCTGGTTCAGCGAGGTCTCATTCGGTATGGGGCTTGGACCGGTGATGGAGTGGGATGGTGGTTCATTCGGTGGTGAGGTATGTGGTTGGCTCGGTGGTGTTGGTCCGGCCATGAATGGTCCGGTGATGGTGGTCCGGTTGTTGCATGGGAAGGGTTTGGACCGGTGGTAGAGGCATAAGTACCGAATGAGCCCGGAAGTACTTCGCCGAATGGCCCCTTGCCTTGTCCTACCGAATGAGTTCTGCCGAATGGTCTACCGAATGAGTTCTGCCGAATGGAACCTTGGCTTGTGAATGCCGAATGAGTCTTGCTTCATACTGCCGAATGGGATGATGAGTGCCGAATGAACTTTTATATTTGAACCTTGAGTGAATTCCTGATCTATATACGCTTGCTGGCTGCTTCTTCTTGTTCCGGTCGTGGTGGGAACGCACACAACATTGATATTCCAGTTTTGTCCAAAAAATGGGATAACACTTTGCCCCCCAAAATATGCCTTGCGGTAGGAAGGCGTGTTTTGTAATGCCATGAGCTGGATGTTCATATCCTGTTGACAACCTGTAAAGAGCTTGATATTTTATATGGCCCCAAATGACGGTCGTTCGGGATCGAGCTATTTGGGATGAAGCGCTGCCGTTCATGGTCAAGCGCCTAACTTCAAATGACGATCGCTCGTGATCGAGTCATTTGAGGGAAAGTGCGACCCTGCGCGGTCAAGCGCGTAAATCCATGCGTCGATCGTTCGGGATCGAGTCATCTGCGGTGAAATGCGACCGTTCAAGGTCAAGCGCTTAACTTCAAATGACGACCGTTCGGGATCGAGTCATTCGAGGTAAAGTGCGACAGTGCGCGGTCGAGCCTGTAAGTCCACGCGTCGATCGTTCGAGACCGAGCCATTTGTGATGAAATGTGACCGTTCAAGGTCAAGGGCCTAACTTCAAATGACGATCGTTCGTGATCAAGTCATTCGAGGTAAGGTGCGACAGTGTGCGGTCAAGTGGCTGTCCTCAAATGACGACCGTTCGCGATCAAGCCATTTGAGGTAAGGTGTAACAGTCAGTGATCAGGTGGTGGACCTCAAATGACGACCGCTCGCGATCGAGCCATTTGAGGTAAGGCGAGTTGTGCCGTTCGAGGCGAGTTGTGCCGTTCGAGGCGAGTTGTGATCGTTCGCGATCGGGTGCCGTTCGAGGCGAGTTGTGACTGTTCGAAGTCGGGTGCCGTTCGAGGCGACTTGTGACTGTTCGAAGTCGGGTGCCGTTCGAGGCAAATTGTGACTGTTCGAAGTCGGGTGCCGTTCGAGGCGAATGAGTGTGCCCGGGGGGACTTAATATTATCAGTGTTGGAGTTATGGTTTGGGGGAGTTTTCGAATCAAAGACTTCGGCAGTTCGTTGCCATGCAATAGGTGCTCGTGGACCGTTCGCGATCCAACGGGCATACAAGTAAATAATTTTTTCATAGAATTGTAAATGTTAAAGAAATAGTACCTTACAGCAGAAATGTCCAAACAGGAAGAATTCAAATGTTTGAATCGAAACAAAAGCAAAGCAAGGATGTCAAAGTGTAAGTTCCCACCCCGAAGCAGTCAATGATCATTCAGAGCATGCCTGGAGATCGTTCGCGATCTCGTACATGTGTAAATGATTTAATTGCTTTAGTGGAAGCTTACGACTTGTTCATCGTTATTTTAATCAAGCAATCAATGGATAATCAAATGGTGCCCTGATCCAGGGTCACCTCTAGCTGATGTAGAGGGTGGTCGCTCTGGCTCCAACGCTGGAGTTCGCCTCCTTACATACTGAAGGAGCATACCGTTCCTGATAAGCCCTTCCACCTCGTCCTTCAAATGCCTACAATCATTAGTGTTATGACCATTCAATTCATGAAATACACAAAACTTATCTGATTTTCTTTCGTCAGAGGTTGGATCCCTTCGCATTGGTCTACGATATGGAATCTGCCCCTTGGTATCTTGATAAATCCGTTCCAAACTCTCATTCAGCTCTGAATAGGTGGTGAATCGTGGCTCTCTTCGTAGCCACTTTGTCCTGTCATCATTATCCTCAGCCTTTCTTTTTCCTTTGCTAGTCTCCGCACCCTTTCCAGGTAGGTTTCCGTTCTTGATTGTGTAAACGTCATCTTCTTCCTCTCTTTCTGCACTAGCATCTTCCAAACGCAGAAACTTTTCAGCCTCATGATAGAACTCTCCCAGATTCATAGGCGGGTCCTTGGTTAATGAATTCTTGAACTCTGTATTACCAGCTATTCCAGATACAGCCGCCATCATGACCATAGATTGATCTGGTCGATCCACTGATGCTGCCGCCGCATTAAATCGCGTTAGAAAGCTCCTCAAAGTCTCTCCAGTTTTCTGTTTCAAGGTTGCCAAAGTCATCACATTCTTGGGTCTCGCAATATGAACCCTGAATTGCCTCATGAATCTCTCAGTTAAATCTGCCCACGTTCCTATGGAGCCGCTTTCCAGTTGCCTAAACCATAACGCTGCAATGTCCGTTAAATACAGTGGAAAGCACCGGGCCATAACCTCCTCTGATGCCCCCCAGCACTTCCATATGTCTCATATACTTCGTTAGATGGACCGTGGGGTCCGTTTTCCCGTCGTACATGTCCAATGATGGTAGCTTGAATTCTGGTGGGTTCCTAGCCATCCTAATCGCAGAAGAAAAAGGACTCCTGTTTACATCTTCCAAGTCTCTGTTTACTAAACCGCCTCTCATAGATCTTCTAACCATCTCTGCTAATCTGTCATTGTCCATCTCTGCTAATCTGTCATTGTCTCCAAGCTGTAGTCCTTGTTCATTGCCTTCGACCTGCCCCCCGAGTCCGTGGGAGTTTTCATGTGTATGTCCCCCTGGCTGAACGTTCATTCCTCTATTGCTACCAGGTGGCTCGGATGCCCCCATCTCTCTTCCCGGGGTTGGATCAACATGCTCCGCGTGAGTGCCCCCTAGCTCTGGTGCTGCGCCAGATGGTCCTGCTCCGTTCTGAACTCCAGTTGCTCCTTGGATTTGTGCTCCAATTTGCCCAATTTGTTGAAGTAAGTTCTGGATCATCTCTTCTTGTCTTCTCATCATAGCTTCCATCTCATCCCTGGTGATGAAGATCGACGCTTGATTCCCTCCTGAGGAAGCCTCTTGACTTCCTTGGTGTTCACTTCTCTCTGGCCTTTGCCTTCTACTTGTTTGTCTCGTCATAACTCTTAGATCTGAACTCTTAGATTTTCAAATTCAACTTCTATCCGATGTAGCGAGAGCTGGTTGTTCTCAGTGAAAGCACCAAAATGTTTGCGTAAAAAATGGCCGCAAACACCCAAAGTCGTATGAGTTGGTTGATTTTATGTTGTTTTTAGTGATTTGGGTGATTTATGCAAATATATAAAAAGCAGGGACTAAACTGTAAAAGACACACGGATTTATAGTGGTTCGGCCAGAACGTGCCTACGTCCACTTTATATGTTATTCTCCTTTTTTCTTCAGATTACAAGTACAAAGCTTTGATTACAAGTATCTAAAATTGTTTGAGAGTTCCTTCCAAGCTTGAGCTCTCAAACTTGTCTCCATTGTTGTACCCCTGCCCCTCTATTTATAGAGTGAGGTAGGGGGCAGGGGTCTTGGATGTATATAGCTACTGGTGGGCCCGGGCTAAAGCAATCTGGACTGGCAATCTTCTGGTTCGGCGAGGTCTCATTCGGTATGGGGCTTGGACCGGTGATGGAGTGGGATGGTGGTTCATTCGGTGGTGAGGTATGTGGTTGGCTCGGTGGTGTTGGTCCGGCCATGAATGGTCCGGTGATGGTGGTCCGGTTGTTGCATGGGAAGGGTTTGGACCGGTGGTAGAGGCATAAGTACCGAATGAGCCCGGAAGTACTTCGCCGAATGGCCCCTTGCCTTGTCCTACCGAACGAGTTCTGCCGAATGGTCTACCGAATGAGTTCTGCCGAATGGAACCTTGGCTTGTGAATGCCGAATGAGTCTTGCTTCATACTGCCGAATGGGATGATGAGTGCCGAATGAACTTTTATATTTGAACCTTGAGTGAAATTCCTGATCTATATACGCTTGCTGGCTGCTTCTTCTTGTTCTGATCGTGGTGGGAACGCACACAACATTGATATTCCAGTTTTGTCCAAAAAATGGGATAACAATATAAGATTAACGGATGTTGTGACAGCTTATCTTTACGGTGAATTAGATACCAACATTTACATGAAAATACCAGATGGATATAAATTGCCTGAAGCAAAATCAAAGTCCATGTACTCATTAAGACTAAGACGATCACTATATGGATTGAAACAATCTGGAAGGATGTGGTACAACCGTCTTAGTAAATATTTGGTAAAAGAAGGATACGAAAACAAACTCATTTGTCCATGTGTCTTTATAAAGAAATCGGTAAAGGGATTTGTTATCTTAGCGGTTTATGTTGATGACATAAATTTGATTGGGACTCCAAAAGAGATTGATGAAACAATAAATTATTTAAAGAAGAAATTTGAAATAAAAGATCTTGGCAAAACTAAGCACTGTCTCGGTCTACAGATTGAGCATAGTACTAATGGCATATTAATCCATCAATCAAACTACATTGAGAAAATTCTAAAGCGTTTTCAAGTGGATAAAGCATATCCACTTAGTACGCCGATGGTTGTCAGATCTTTAGATATTAAAAAGGACCCTTACCGCCCAAAAGAAGATGATGAGAATGTGCTTGGCCCGGAAGTGCCATATCGTAGTGCCAGTGGTGCATTATTATATTTGGCCCAATGCACAAGACCAGATATTGCATTTTTAGTAAATCTTCTAGCAAGATACAGTTCAGAACCAACAAAAAGACACTGGAATGGTATAAAACATATCATGAGATATCTTCGTGGAACGACAAATTTGGGTTTATTTTACTCTAACACAGGAAATAATCCAAATCTAGTTGGCTATGCTGATGCAGGTTATCTTTCTGACCCACATAAAGCAAAATCACAAACTGGATATGTGTTTAATAACAGCAATGCAGCAATTTCATGGCGATCTACAAAACAAACATTGGTAGCAACATCATCCAATCACTCTGAAATACTAGCACTACATGAAGCAAATAAAGAATGTATTTGGCTAAGATCACTAATTGAGCATATTCGAAAAAGCTGTCAACTCCCATCAGTAACAGAAGGGTCAACCATTATTTATGAAGATAATGCAGCTTGCGTTGCTCAAATTCAAGCGGGCTACATTAAGGGTGATAGGACGAAACACATTTCTCCTAAATTTTACTTCACGCATGAGCTACAAAAGGATAATAAGATAGAAGTGAAACAAATCCGATCCCAAGAAAATCCGGCGGACCTATTCACAAAGGCGCTTCCAAAATCAACTTTTCAGAAGATGGTGTATAAAATTGGTATGCGTCGGCTGCATCAACAGACTAATTGAATAATGCGTTATAATTCAGGGGGAGCGTATGAAATACGCTATAATGTACTCTTTTTCCTTCACTAATATTTTTCCCACTGGGTTTTTTTAGTAAGGTTTTAATGAGGCATTATCTTGATCCTGAAGTATCAACCCTCGTAGTAACATTATAAAATATATGTTACTTAAAGATGAAATCATGTTGCACTCTTTTCCTTGTTTATGATTTTTTTGCCACTGGGTTTTTCATAACAAGGTTTTTAATGAGGCAATTACCTTTATCATCTTTACATACGCATATTCAAGGGGGAGTGTTGTAATATTATTAATATAGTGATGAATATGCTTTTGTATTTTTCTATTTAGTCCCACATCATGGGATATGTTCCATCTCATGTTCCAAGGCCTATATATAAAGGAGCCTATGTAATGTAATTGTATATCGATCTCTCAATTCAATAAAAAATATTTCTCTCTCTAATGTCTCCGTTCTCTTTATTCTGTAACAAATCATCCTTATTTTGCCATTATGAAATGTGCATTCCTCTGCCCATGAAAACTTGCCCGGTCTGTTACTTTCCATTTTGTGACTACCATGTAAATTTTGCCTTAAAATTTTTCTAATTAGCTTTTTCCCCATGTATTTTTCTCACCTTATTAATGTGAAAACTATCGTCATTCATCAGCGGCAAACAATTAGGTGTTGTCAACCCTGACATAAGTTCTGCCATTACAATTTTGAAATGTTGTTCTCTAATTTATGCCAGTCTATATTTGTTGATGCTTTCAAATGGTTAATATTTTTGCGGACCCACGTCAAATCCTAACCAAATCATGGAAGCTTAAATGCTCTTCAATGCCATCAATATTTTTCATATTCTTTTTTCCTCTAGATTTCAATTTTACTTTATTAATTATTATGTTTCAATTATGCGAGTTTCTAATATTCAAATTCTTATATTTCCTTTCTCATATTTACTATTTTCTCCACTTTTGTGTACTGATTTTGTATTTGCAGAATTTATCAACGTTTGGTTGTTATTGTCTTTCAAGTTTCAACTAATCTCAATACAAATAAAAGAGTATATATTTTTTTTGCATTATAAATGAATTTCATCTATCCACATGTAAACAAATACATCTAACATATTTTTTATTTATACTTTTCAGATTGGTGTTATCTCAGAGATCGTTTAATATGTTGCTTATATGGTTGCTATAAATAAAAATTGTGAATTTGATGGAATGCTTTTTATGATGATGCTCTATTTGTTTATTGAAGCGCGCCTTCTATTAACTTAATCTACTGGTGATCATCGTGAAGTCAATAGAATTTTGTGTCATTTGTATGGTATTAACTTATATGTGTATTTCTCAACTAAATTTGAATTAAAATAAAAAAAGAGTTTAATGATATCAATGTAAGAATGGCTCTGTGCAGTATGTCGTTTTCCTTTTTGTATCATATCAAAATTAGTATCATGTGTGCAACATATCTATGGTTCCACTATGATCTAAATTAGTATGTTCTTAGGTATGTACCATTACCGAATGGCCTTATTATATACCTTGATACATGGCATAAACATTAAAATATAAGCGATATATACATGTTGTAAAAAGATTTATCTCCATTTTGCTGACATAGTGATTTATATTATTCTAAGTAAGGAAAATACTTACTATTAATCTTTTGCTTGGATTGTTTCTAAATCCATTTCTTGATTCAATGACTGGGAATAGGTCTATTGATACCTAAACTTGAACAACTTAATGGTTGATGCTTATTGACTTAAGTAACTTATGAAAATACAGTGTTAAACAATTTTTTTATATAAGCTATATGTTCGTTTTGTTTTTTGTTTAAGTTTAAACTAATTATATTTCAATCATTTGTATTCCATTTGCTAAAGACTTCTATAAACCCTACTTAGTGCACTATTCTGATTTTATACATTAGCGACATTTAATTCTTTGTCTTTATCATATAAACCATCATAGAAAAACATTCAATGTAGTACATATCTATATTCCATCTTCATATTAATTTACCATCAAAGTTATACACTAATATTGTATTAACTTAGAAATGTATGAACAAAGTTAATGCTAACCCATAATTTCAGATACAATACACATAAATATATCTTCACAAGGATGTCGTTATTCTTTATGTTAAATTTAAAAGAAAATTACTATAACAATTTGTATCTCGTGTACAGTATACGATTTGTAATTTTTTAATATTGAATTTCTGTTTGTGCACGTAGTTTTTTGTTACAATAAAAAAACAATAATGTTTGAAAAAAGCTATGAATTAATATTCACCAATTAATTGGATATATTGGTTCCATGCCAAAATTACTTTGTACAAGGTACTTTATTAGACCACTTACATTAAGTTTTTATTTATTTATTTTTGGTATGAATGAGATATTGTGCTTGCATACTTCTTTAAAATGAGATAGATACATGTTAGTCTGCTTTTTTTAAAATGCTTAATTTTGAATTCAATTAATTTCAACTGTTTCGTAAAACAGCGTGTGCATAGCACGAGTTCGCCACGGTGCTATTTTAATTTCAAACGTTTTGCGTGTTGCGTTAAAATATGATTCTATTTAATGAACAATATACTGTAGAGTGGAAATATTATTTTATGATATGCCTTTACTGATATTTTATAAGACTCATGTATTTTACTGCTTTTGTATTTCATCATAGTGCATCTGCTGCTTTTATTTACTAATGACAAGTCCATTTTGACCTTTTAACTCTTTCGCCTCATATATGTTTGAGACCATTCAACCTTATTGCTACATTGAATCAATCTTTACAGTTAAAGTACTTGGTAGATTCAATGCGGTGGAGGTGCAAAAAGTCATAGCCGGGATACAGCAAGAATATAACGGGATATAGCTGGTGACTCTAAAATAGCATATAAAACTCGTACTTAATGTTTTTACAAATATATAAATGTTAATTAAACAAAAAATTAACATTTAATTGAGTTATAATTAGTACATAAATAATTTTAAATAAAAACATGTGCGAATATACTGTAAATAAACGTAAAATTGTTATATAACATAATTGAATTTAGTAGAATATTAGAGTATTTTTATTTCTAAAAATATATTAAAAATTCAATTAAATAAATTAATTTCGTAATTCTTATAATGTATAAATTTACCTTTTCAATTCATTTCTTTTAAAGAAGATATAGCGGAAATAGCGGAATATAACGGGAATAACGGGATATAGTGGAAATACCGGGGCTTAAAGCAGAAAGGCTATATTTGAGGCTATATGGAAAAATCGTAGCGGTAGAAATCCATTATGAGATATAGCAGAGTTATAGAGGGGTATTAAATGCACAGGACTCAATAAGGATTGTGTACTAATTTTAATACTTATATTTGATATTGTAATTATGTTTCTAATTCCTTCATGTAAATAGTATATTCTACTTATTTTTCAAAGTAATTTAATTTTCTAACTGCAGCAAAACTAATTTTATCAAACCCGTGTGCACAGCACGGGTTTGCACTAGTTATATATAAAAACCATGGGTAACATTATTCACTCACCTAAACACTTTCTCCTACCAATTTGTCCTCTCACCCGATCAACTACTTACCTATCCACAACTACCTTTCACATTTTTTTGTAAACCAAAGGAAAACTTCTCCTCCCTTTTTATTTAAACTGAAAAATCATAATTTTTCCATTCAATTCTCCCTTATCGATCCTTTTTCCTCTGATTTTTCATCAATACATATAAATCCAACTAACTTGGTTCCAACTAAACTGTTATCAATTTTAGTTGTACGTGTATTTTCCAATTGCTTTATAAATTGTCTAAGCCTAAATAAGACTAATGTAGCACAGAACAATTTGTAGCTCAATTTGAAGTCATGGGAAAACATAATAAAGAACTTTCACTGCTACTTCAATGAGAAATATCCAATCATTAGTGCTTTTATTGTTGTTTTAACAAGAAAAACAGGAAAAGAATGAATTGTACTAGAAAGTAGTGTGATATAGTAAAAATATTTAATCATCATTATCTTTTGCCTAAAAATTTAATTGGACTACAAAAATATTTATTTACGTGCATAATAATTTAAATATAATTAAATACATTTACTCATGTTTAATTGTAACTAAATATAATCAAATATCCAAATATTTGTTGTAGTACAAACAAATTTTAATTATTGCTTTCATCTCATTTTTTGGTCATCAATGGTTGTAAATAATTATTTCTACAATTAAATTTAATACTCTATGTTGTTCGATTATGCATAACCAAACATGTTTACTTTCATATGCTCTTTTAAATTAGCCATAAACAAAAATACATTGTAATTATGAATACGTATGTTTGTATAGCCTAAGAAGATCCGGTAATAAACTAAAATAAATATCTACACTAGAATACATTTTGGAAAAGATCCTAATATGGTGATGCAGCGGAAAAAATACGGATGACAACGAAATGGAGATTTCGTGTCAAACTAATCGACAAACGATTAGATGAAGCAATATAAATCGATGGATTAAAGAAATATCGAAAAGGCCTAAATCCGTTGATCTCAAGAGATACCGAATTCTAGCTATCCTTAAGACGTTGATTGTGCATGATACCGTGTTGAAGGATCTACGATTCTTTGACGTTGATCTTGCGCACAAGATACCGTGAATCGGCTTCAGCGTTCGTTGATTCGAGCACACTCGAATACCGAAAGTGGAGATAGGAGCTCACACTCAACTACCAATTTTAATGGTGGCACGAAGCACAAACCAAGAGAAACTTTATTTCAAAATCAACTTAACTTTACAAATGTCTCATCCTGCCTATTTATAGGCGCTACAACTCAACACTACGTCGCTCACAACCTAACTCTTTACAGCACACTCAAGACTGACTTACCTTAGGTCGTTAACGACCTAACAGACACGACCTATCAACACGAATACAACATTACACACGACCTACACATATGCGACTTAGCGCTTACAGCATGGACGACTTACGACTTAACATATGTACAAGTTACAGCATATTACAACACTACGCGACTCACGAGTTAACATATTTACAACCACAGCACCTACTCACGACATACGACCTAAACTTCATGCGACCTTGCCACGGAGCGACCTATCTTCATCAGCGACTTGAGTAACCTCGGCTTCAGGAACTTGAACGATATAAGAAATGCAGCGACCTAAAATGAGCGACCTAGGGATGACAGCATGCGGCATACTGAGAATGATGTAAATCGCTAGGTCACTAGGTCGTTTATCCCGTTTTGTGCGCGACTTAAGGAACTCTTCAGAGCGACCCAGGAGCAAGTGACCTAAGGCACGCAGCCTTTCACTTTGCATGGAATTTTTCACGCGACTTAAAGTAGGTCATTGGCGACCTATTGAAGAGCGACTTAAAAGTGACTCGCGAACAGACCTAAGTAAATAGCCCGCATAACTCGTGTACTGCTTTTTTCTTGGCCGTATCCCACTAGGTCGTAACCGACCTAAAGCTTGTTGCATTGGATCATGTAGCTCGTTAGGTGATCCCTTTGAACTGTTAGGTCGCTTGGACGACCTATCAATACACTAGGTCGCAGCCGACCTAAATACAATGCAAATTACACACCTCGACCTTCACTAGACCGTTCACGACCTTTTCTAGGTCGCTGGTCACCATATGATTGTAGAATCCGATGTATTGCATCATCTAACACATTAGGTTGTAAGTCGTTGTGGACTTTACGACTTAGGACAATCGAACCCTCCTCCTGGGCAGCATCATCCTCCCCTGGTTGGGAGAATTTCATTCTCGAATTTACAGTTTCTTTTCTTCGTCGAGACGCTGTCTTCCATTCATTATCTGGTCTGATGTAGTTCTGGTGATAACCACTCTTGAACTTGATCTTATTTTGACCTTTGGACGATATGGTTTGAAATAAAGAATGCATGGAAATAAACAGACGTGGCATTAGGCAGGCGGCATAAGGTAGTGATCTGAGGGAGATGACATATGAAAAAGTGCGGAATAAACTAAGCACTAGATGCCAAATCCACTTCATGTAGCACAGAACTTCATAATAATAGTGTCGTATACCATATTTCTTGTGCCAATAGGAAGATGTGATATAGAACCAAAATGTGTCTAAAATGTGAGACGATACAAGGAAATTTAAAATCACGGAACGACTTTGAAAATTATGACTGAAAAAGTATGATGACTCATGTCTAGATTCATGTCTCTCTTTGTCTCGTTCAGGAGTATTATCATTGAGAATCCTTCCTTGATGTGTTGCAACAATTACCTGAATGAAATGAATTCCCATTCACTTCTTCTTTGACATATTGATTTTCATGAAACAGTTCCAAGCAGTTGACAACGTCAGCAGTGCGGACATGATCAGACAACTCCAACTGACAGTCATTCTCTTTCTCTTGTCTTTTCAACTCTTCTTGTTCGTTCAGATTCACAAGATCATATGTTCCCTGCAGTAAAATAGCATCTGGTACTAGTTCAGTTTGCTGCTGAATGTCCTGTAGTGATGGCAACTCTTCAGGTGGTTCCTTAAAATATTCGACTTCAGATTCATCGAAGTTTGATCCAACTTCCTCAAAAACATCAAGATCTTCACTCGCTTCTTGCTTGGTCAACACAAGCAATTCATTCCTCAATTCTATATACTCTTCCAAAAATAGAAGATTAGTTTCTTCAAGCAGTTCCTCAGACATCTCATCTGTACATTCTTCAAATACTTCATCTTCTTCAGGATTCTCAAAATCAGAATCTTTTCCAAGTTCAATCAACATTGACAACTCATCATCATCTTTCATTACATTGACGAACTCTTTCAAAAAAAATAATAAACTATGTGATTCTGCCTTCTCTTCTATTTCACTCTCACTTTGTTCATGCTCCTCGGAAACTAAGGAATTTATACTTGGCTGACTCTCATCCATAAGCTCAGGTGTCAAACAAGAATCCTCCATCATCAAATGATTTCCCTCAACTATGAACACAACTTCTTCTTCCATATTATCGACATCAAACTTTGGCAATGACGAGTAGTCGACTTCTACATCCACATACTTTGACTCAATTTCTTCATCATCATCAAATTTCGGCGGTTGGTAAAAATCAATTTCATCAGTCCTCCTCAACAAGTTACCGCCTTCATTTCTTGAAAAAGCTCCTACATCTCCTGACAAAGATCCTTCATCTCTTGGCAAAAACCCTTCATCTCCTGACAAAAATTCTTCATCGTTATCAAATTGTGGTGGTTGATAAAAGTTAGCTTCATCAATCCTCCTCAACAAATTACATTCTTCGTTTTCCAACTCGACCCCTTCATCTTCATTGTCAAACTTTAGTGTTAAGGCTGCGAATGATTCTGTAGGACCAACCTCTTCAAGCTCTTCCAACATTGGTTTAACCTCCTCAGGAGTTTTAAGCTCTTTACTTGCCACATACCTAACCAATGTTTCAGCACTACCTTCCGCTTCCTCAACACTCTCGCTGAATGATATTGGACTAGTCGGTTCTTCCTCCCTTTCTGGCTCACTTTCCATTGAATCATCCTCATCCTCGTTTTCACATTCTTCTACAACTAAGGGTTTCTTCTGAGACTTCGTACATTCAAAACTTCGATGGTTAGACTCCTGATAAGGATAGCGCTTAATTCGGTCATCAACATTTGTCTTAGTGATTCCATGTACAACTGGTTCGTTGACTCTCTTAGAAACATTCATACTGCAATTAACACCTTTAGTCTGATTGCTGGAGCTTATAACCACACTCTTTCCTTGACTCCCTTGACTCAACTTCTACAATTGTTGATTCACACGAGCTTGATAATTGTAGGGTAAGAAATTTGCTTTCATCATCCTTTTCATCTTATCCCACTTGACAACTTTAGATTTCTTCATCCTTTCTCTGGTTGATTTAGTTTGTTGCCACCAATCCATAGCTCTTCCCCTCAAGCTTGCAGCAACTAATTTAACTTGACGATCTTATGGAACGTTGTTAAGTTCAAAGACATCTTCAACCTTCAACAACCAATCCAAGAATTCATCTGCTTGTAGACCACCTCGGAATTCTGGAATTTCGGTATCCATCCTTGATCTCCGTGTATGACCATTCTCTTCAACATTTCTATATCGACTTTGTCCTTGATCTGGATATCGAAAGTAAACACTATCACCATAACTATCTTCTTCAAAATTAAATGACCTTCGATGTCAATTCTGAACATTGACTCTTCTATGACCATGCACCTCCTCTTTACTTCCTCTTTCATAATCACCATATGGCTCATGCTTATAACCACGATAAGTTCTTCTTTCTCCATCTCTATATTCCTGGTGATCTCTCCTCATCGAAACTGATGATTCTTTTCTGTCACGATTAAATTGTGGCGACACCCTTCTCGCTTCCGTAATCGATGGCGAAACCTTGTTTCCTCCATGGTTCGAGATTGGCGACCTTCTACTTTGACTTGTATTCAAATCCATCATCAATTTCTCCAATCTACCAAAACCATCATCGAACCTCTCCTCGTTGCTAACTCTTCTTGGAGGCATGATTGACTCCACAAATACTTCAAAAACTTCACAAATCTTCAAAAAAAACTCTCGACTTGAACAAACTTCACTACTTGAACACTTCAATGCACGGCTTCAATAACTAAATCTCGAATCAAACTTCACAACTTGTTTGAAATCTCTCGAACACCCAAATAAACAAAAACTTCTCCTTGGTCCAACAGGCTCGTCTTAGCTATGATTGGCTGAGTCTTGCTCTAATACCAAATGACGCAGCGGAAAAAATACGGATGACAACAAAATGGAGATTTCATGTCAAACTAATCGACAAACGATTAGATGAAGCAATATAAATCGATGGATTAAAGAAATATCGAAAAGGCCCAAATCCGTTGATCTCAAGAGATACCGAATTCTAGCTATCCTTAAGATGTTGATCGTGCACGATACCGTGTTGAAGGATCTACGATTCTTTGACGTTGATCTTGCGCACAAGATACCGTGAATCGGCTTCAGCGTTCGTTGATTCGAGCACACTCGAATACCGAAAGTGGAGATAGGAGCTAACACTCAACTACCAATTTTAATGGTGGCACGAAGCACAAACCAAGAGAAACTTTATTTCAAAATCAACTTAACTTTACAAATGACTCATCCTGCCTATTTATAGGCGTTACAACTCAACACTATGTCGCTCACGACCTAACTCTTTACAGCACACTCAAGACCGACTTACCTTAGGTCGTTAACGACCTAACAGACTTGACCTATCAACACGAATACAACATTACACACGACCTACACATATGCGACTTAGCGCTTACAGCATGGACGACTTACAACTTAACATATGTACAAGTTACAGCATATTACAACACTACGCGACTCACGAGTTAACATATTTACAACCACAACACCTACTCACGACATACGACCTAAACTTCATGCGACCTTGCCACGGAGCGACCTATCTTCATCAGCGACTTGAGTAACCTCGGCTTCAGGTACTTGAACGATATAAGAAATGCAGCGACCTAAAATGAGCGACCTAGGGATGACAGCATGCGGCATACTTAGAATGATGTAAATCGCTAGGTCGCTAGGTCGTTTATCCCGTTTTGTGCACGACTTAAGGAACTCTTCAGAGCGACCCAGGAGCAAGCGACCTAAGGCACGCAGCCTTTCATTTTGCATGGAAATCTTCACGCAACTTAAAGTAGGTCGTTGGCGACCTATTGAAGAGCGACTTAAAAGTGACTCGCGAACCGACCTAAGTAGATAGCCCGCATAACTTGTGTACTGCTTATTTCTTGGCCGTATCCCACTAGGTCGTAACCGACCTAAAGCTTGTTGCATTGGATCATGTAGCTCGTTAGGTTGATCCCTTTGAACTGTTAGGTCGCTTGGACGACCTATCAATACACTAGGTCGCAGTCGACCTAAATACAATGCAAATTGCACAACTCGACCTTCACTAGGTCATTCACGACCTTTTCTAGGTCGTTGGCCACCATATGACTGTAGAATCTGATGTATTGCATCATCTAACACGTTAGGTTGTAAGTCGTTGTGGACTTTACGACTTAGGGCAATCGAACCCTCCTCCTGGGCTGCATCATATGGTTAAATCTAAAGGTAAGAAAATGTTATTTTCATCGATCAAATTGTACTTACCAAAACCAAAATAGTTACCAAAGAGGCAATGTTTGTACTTTGAACATTTTTAAATGGTGTTTTACCATTGGAACAAAAAAAGCTAAATTTTACAAGAAGTAGACCTAAAAAGAAAAATCTATCTAAGAAACTGATACCACATCTTGTTAGTAATTTTACTCCCAAGACAAAAACATTCACAATTTTTTAACAAATTTAGTAAATACAGTAGTATGAAAGAAATCAAAGAAATTTGAACTCTTTGTGCTAGTCGGGTTTCCAAATGTTAGTCTTTCCACAATTGCCTAGAAGTTGTGGCAATATTACTCTATGATAAATCTCATAAAATCCCTGAATATTAATTAGTTTCTTTATTAAGCTTGATGAACCTTTTTCATATGTCCCAATGCTACTTGTTAAATTATTTTTTGGATGTTACTATCTACACCACCAAATATATAACTCTCATCCATTTATTTTCTCACGCACTAAATTATTCCACCAATTCTAAAACTACACCCACTAATTTAAATTTTGTTTTCTCTCACATTTGCTCTTCTAAATATAAACCAACATTGCGATATTATACTTCCTTCCTCAAATAAAATTTTTCTCAAAATTAAATATTACGAATGGTTTCCAAAATACTATGAAACAAATAAAAAATAGCTTTACTAAACTGTTCAATTATAAAACCTTTTTTAACCAAAAATAAAATTAGCGTATGCGATACTCTTTCAACCAAATTGAATTTATAATACAAACCATCTGAAAACAAAACATTAACAAAAATCACAATAAACACAATGAATATAATGAGAATACAAAAAAAATACCATGCATATTTTGAATAGTAATAAAACAACAATCAATTCATATAACAATTTATTCACAAACAAAAAATTTGGTCTTACTTACATTATTAGTTTGAGTATGCTCTACCATTAACTGGTGATAAGAGAAGCTATTACGATGTTTTATAATTTTGGTTTTGGTTTTTATATTCACATTAATTTAGCTATGAAAACCGTGTCATCATTTCTTTACTCTATTTTACATAACCAGCTGAAATAGTGTTCGCAATATTTTCTTTGCATTAATTTTAATATTTTCTAAGTGGCTTTACAGATAGTTTAGGTAGGGTGCACAAAATTCATACTCGACCTGACCCAACAACCCGACCCAACCTAGTTCGGATCAGATATGATTACAATTTGTAACTCATAGCACATACGGGTCATGTGCGATATTTTATTCAATTCAACCATATTTTAACCCAACCCAACCCTGCATAAAAAAACTAAATCGATATCATCCTATATAAAATTATAATAGTAAAAATCTATAATGAAGTATATATTTTAGAATAAATATACTAAAAAATCATATTTGAATTCAGTCTAAGTAAAATTAGAGCAATCAAAACAACATAGGATTAACTAAGAGATTTTGAGGAGTTTTCTAGATGCATCCTTATGTATATTGGAATGAAATTTTTACCCTAATATCTAGTGAATCAAAACTTTGGATTGTCTCTTATAACGAAATTCTAAACCCTAATGAAATGTGTGTTGTATTGAATCATTTATATTTACTAGGGGTGGGCATAACCCACACCGCTATACAGAAACCGCCTACATCGGACTGCAAAAAGAGTGCGGAAAACCCACACCGAATCTTCAAATCAATGCAAACACCCTAAACCGGACCAACTCGCATCGATATGGTTCGGTTGCGGTTTGGATGATTGAGATGACCATATTAAACCGAATCGAACAAAATATTTACACTAGTAATCTTATGATAAAAATATAAGCAACTCCAATCTTATTTTATATTCTAACCATTTATATTCTATTATCAGCTTGTATCAATAATAATCGTTGTCATAAAGGAAGAAGTTATAGTTTTAGTATGATATTTTTCATCTTATGTTTTGGATAAATTATAATCTTATTTTAGTTCTTTTACTAATGATTATGCATTGGTTAACGTTGATGATTGGTTAATCTACTGAAAAAATCTCACTTATAGATAATGTCAAATTGAAATATTCAATTAAGAACCAATCTTTCATTTCTATATGACATTGTGTGTTTTAACCTTTAAGTATAAAAGTTTCACACAGTTACCTTCGTAAATTGATTGTTGACGGAAGTAATTCTTTTATTACATATTTAATTTGGGTTCAAACCAAACCAGACCAAAAATAGACCATATTACATTAAACCAAGCCAAAACTGAACCGTTTCAATGGTTAGTATAATGGTTTGTATTTTTTATTAACCCTTGATGCGGTGTGGAAACGGTTTGGGCTTCAAACCGCACCAAACCGACCCGTGCCCACCCCTAATATTTAATGCATTATGCTAGCTAAATTCTGCTATTTAAGTTGGACATTTTGATTTTTTTTTCATTCAAATTTTCATTTTCATATTATGTTTATGCAACCCGACCCAACCCTACTAAACCCAACCCAACTCATACTTCAACCCGACCAGTATTCAACCTCATATGAGATCAGGTATGGGTTGAACTATCCTTTACCCATATCTATACGTGTCGAGTGAAGTATTTGGTCCAATCCGACCCAACTCGTATTTTGTGCAGCCCTAAGTTTAGGTGTTGTAGATAGTAACATCCTTTTTTAATAGAATTGTAGAACATTCAAAACCATTTGATAAAGAATTCATGAACTATTTAATATGTAAGTGAATATTTGGTAAATACAATTTAATTGATAAAGTTTTAGTTTTCTTATTTCAAGGTTTGACTATACTCTTATTTTCGCAAAAGGTACTTAATGTAAATATTGATCGTAATTCTACTACTAGATCTCTTGTAGGGAATACTCTTGCATATAGTGATATTAACTAGAGTAATTTTCTTTAAAATTCCATTTACAATACTTTCAGTTTCCATTTTGTTTTAGTGATAGTAAAAAAAATCTTCCAACATATTTACACTTTTGAAATCATCAATGGTCCCTATGGTTTATTTTGCATTTTATGTTTTGCGTTTGCAACGTTAATTACAAAATATGATGAGAGTGGAGAGATGGCGGAAGTGATGGAAGGAAGATCGAGGGGACGACGGAGGGGATGGAGGGACAATGGAAGAATGAACTATATCTTGTGCTTCCGTTACTTTCAAAAACACGAAAAATAAAAAATAAAATGTTTTCTATTTTATATGTAAACTTTGTTTTGTAAATTGGTCATCTTTCACAATATACATGCGTCGTGCTAATATTTATATGGAGAAAACCCAAAACTAAAAATACCAAATCAACAGCAACCTTAAGTTTTTATCACTGGTTGAAATAAGTAATGTGGGAAATTTCAATCAAAGGGCCCTTAGCACAAAGGAATAAATTTCTAAGATGCACTTTAAATTAATTAAGTTTCCAAGACAAAAACGATCATATTACTAGAATGCCCTTACATTTAACCAAATAAACCTCTATCGATCTTAATCCATTTTATTTTCATTCTCCCTAAAACTTACTAAATCCACTCGCTCAAATCCACAACAAATTCGCTCAAATATACTCAATTCAATTAAAAACCATATAGTTGGTTATTCAGTTTCATAATCTATTCTATACCTTGAGATTTCGTTCTTCCTGTTGTATGCGTCGATGTTAGAGCGTTTCGTTCTATTTTAAGCTTATTCGATGCTAGATTTTGCTGGTTGTGTATTCTGAAAGCTTGCGTCAACAATGTCGGGTCGGATTCTTGCTGGATTAAATCTTGGTCACTTAAGGCTTTGGTGTCTAAATTTTCCTCGTGCTGTAGATGGACATATATGCTTTACTATTGAGAATTTAACAACTAGATGAACCATATCTTTGTTGCTGAGGATATTTTGGAGAAAAATAGGTTGTTCTTATATGCCAGTGGTGCTACTTTGGTGTGTTTGATTCCATTTTTTTTATTTCATGAAATAGAATTTTTTTTGCAATAGGTTATGAATTTAAAACTGTTTGTTTATGATGTGGTTATGAAGTGGTATGAAGAGGTTTTATATCAGTCTTAGAAGAATAAATCTAAGAAGATTTTTAGACGAAAAGTTGTTATTCATTTAAAAATTTATTATAATCACCATTTTTATAAAAAGATTAAATCATTTTATGTTTTTTTCCTATTAAAAAACTAATATTCAATACTCTTCTGACAAATTAAATTATGAATGCATATTAGAAGATTGAGAAGTTATACTTCAAACATAAAGATATAACAATATGTTTACATCTTTTAAGTTTCATGTTTCATTTTTTATCTTTTTATATTTATGGATAAGTATTTTTTATTTATCTTTTATGTTTTATGTTTTATTTTTTATTATTTTGGATATAAAAATATAAAAAAATCACAGTTTATCAAGTAATTTATCTTTTTAGATTCAAAGACAAGTATAGAAAAATGAAAAAAATAATAAAAATATAACATTTATCTTTTATCATTGTAATTATTAAATTTAATTATTAGCTTATATGATTTATCTTTTGTCATGTATTTTTTGTTTCATTAATTATATATATATAACATTTCTTATTTACAAAGGATAAATGAATATAGCGGTGTAGACTACGCGGTTTTGTTTGACAAAAGAAATTTAGGAAAATGGAAAATAACCTTAGTTTTTAATTATAAAATGATAAATCAATATAAATTTTCACATAAATTTGCACTTCAAAATGATTTTATGTGAATCATATGAATATTTATCAAATTGCGTGTTTTATATGCATGAATTAAAAAAAGTATAAATATGTTTATCTTTCTAGAAAAGATGAACATATTTACTTAAAGTATATGTAGATTTATCTTTTTAATTCATTTATCCTATTCATTCATTTACCTTTTCATGTAAGGATATAGATGTTATCATCATTTGTTTCAAGTTATTTTATTAGCTTTTTGTTGAAAAGATAAATGAATTATCTTTTCCTTGAAAATCAAATAAATAGTAAAGAACTATATTAAGTATCTTTTTAACCCGTTGATGTAACTTCATATGCATGGCATTTTTTGATGGGTTCTAGCAGGAAATATCCAGAGTTTAAATTTCAACATAAAAAAATAATGTGAAGAAAATATGTGCCAGTCCCTTAACCCTAATTGTTTAGTTAATGTAAGTCGTAATGATCTAGATGTGCCACTAGCTATTCCTCCTCCAACAGACATTGCAATAGCTTTTTGATATTATGTTAGTTGGTTCCCTTTGCTTATCGTTTATTCACAATTCATGCTTGATTAGCCTTGTTCTATCTTATTATGCACTATTCTACTGGTTATATGGTACGTGCATGCTGCTTGTTGCCTGTCTTTTCTTTATTAAACCTATCCACTCATGCTTTTCATTTTGGGTACATGTGGATTTTGCAGATGGTCACTACTTTGCGTTGGACGACATCACTCTTTGGCCCTTTTATGCAATAAGCACCCGTCTAACTACTTAGTATAGGTATTGTGTAATCAATCCCTTTTTTGGGTACAAGTGGAACATTATGCACCTCGATTGAAATAGTTTTAAAAAGTCAAATAACATTCATATATCTGACCATTTAAGATTAGGGTATGTGGCTTATGTTGCCTATTCAATGCCTCTCATCACTAGAATATTTTATAACCAGTAAGTTTTTGCGGCTGACATCATCATGTTTATCATGGTAAATTTAGATAAGTACCCAAAGAAAGTATTCAAGTTTAAGAGAATGATATCCCATTTTGTTATTTGTGACAAAGTTTTTAGGGACATGTATCATCAGTCAATTGACATGCTACTTGTTGTGCAAAAATTACACAAAATGCAGAAAAAACAATAAAAAGATCTAGATTTGTCAATTTGAACGTCACTCAATCTAGCAGCAATTACTCTATTACTCAGAATAAATAGTAAATAACTATAAAGAAGAAAAATAGACGCATAATATTTATATTGGTTCCGCTATCATCAAGATAGTGTACTCCAGTCCAAAGGAGAGATATTTTATTACTCATGAGAGAATTACAAGAGATTACAAGTTAAGAGTTTACATACCAAATCCATAAATTAGGGTTAACAAGAAGAGACGCTCTCTTTGGAGATCGTTGGATGAATGCCAGGACAGGTTTACAATGATGTCTACCCTCAATATATTGCCGGTGCCAATTCATGAGAGCCGTCGATTAAATTACCAAAATATGGTAAGAAGATAATGGAGGCAGGTTACAATGGTAACAAATAATGTAAACATAGCAAGTAATTTGCTCATTTCTTTAATTAGCAAAGATGAAAGAAAATAATCCCAAAGCAATGCGATTACTGAGAAAGAAATAACATGCATATCCTTTTGCATATATATTATTCCATAACATGCGCATGCATTTATTTCCTTGTCATCTCATGCAAATGCAATCCAATGATTTACGCATTTCCATAATGAACACACGTGATTACTTTCTTTTTTGCGTATTTTTTTCCTTCTATTTGTGATTTTGTATCATCAAAATTTAACACTCCACATTGATGCAAAATCATATATCTCCAACACTCCACCTTGATTCAAATTCTCTTTTCAACATAAAACTCTTAAAAACGAACTCCACCTTCAACCAAATTCTCTTAACGAGATAGATACCAAAAATGAATACTTACCCAATGGGTTCCAGCAAGGCCACCCCCATCATACCTTACTAACGAGCTCAGACTATGTCCCTGCCCGCCAACAAAATGTTGCAAATATTCCTAATCGAACGAAGGTAGCCACCAAAATAATCTCAATGCCACTAAGGCCAAAAAATTCTCTCAATCACCAATCTAAATACAGAGCTAGAAGAAAAGTAAATGGACATAACAAGGCTAATCCAAATCTCTATATGCAAGACAAATCTCTCTCCTCCCACATACCAACTTGTGGAACTACAGTCATTGGGAAAAAACAACGAACCAAGTTTGAGACACACTCAAATGCACCAATATGCAAATAAACAAATCCAAAGATAGCTAGCAATTTCACGAGGTCCCCAATGTCCATACGTGATTTGCATGACTCCTTTAAGACGGCTTTACAAATTCGACGATGTACCTCATCGGCACCAAATCTGCCAAAAATCAGCTCTATGAAGTGGACTCTCCAAGACGGCATGACAAGCCGATAAGCCTCAATGGCGCCTAATCCCTCACTAAAATCAGCAACATCAACTGAACTCTTCAGTATTATGAGAACCACCCTCGATACTTGAAGAACCAAGTAGACTACAAATATGGTGCACCAAAAGAAAATGGAATCTCCTTTTACCCAAATTTCTCATGGAAATCAACACAAGACTCACACATCAGCGTTGAGCCGTAAAGCAGATATAGTTTTCCAAATCTAGATGTCCCTTCAACACACTAAACTCCTTATCACCAAAGTTCCAAGACTGGAACACTTTTCTCTCTCAACATAATCCCCTCCTTCTTTATCTTCCATATTGCACAAAATCTTCTTTTCCATCAAAATAAGTAATAGCATAATAACCACCGGATCTACCGCTCTTTCGGAAAGCCATTGATGCACATTTAAACAAATCGCCTTGCTTTGGTACCAATCCGTTGCGCAAAATTTACACAAAATGCAGAAAAAACAATAAACAAGATCTCGATTTACCAATTTGAACGTCACTCAATCTAGCAGCAATTACTCTATTACTCTAAATAAATAGTAAATAACTATAAAGAAGAAAAATAGATACAAAATATTTATACTAGTTTCACTATCATCAAGATAGTGTACGTCCAGTCCAAAGGAGAGAGATTTTATTACTCGTGAGAGAATTACAAGAGATTACATGATAAGAGTTTACATACCAAAGCCCTAAATAAGGGTTAACAAGAAGAGACGCTTTATTTGGAGATCACTGGCTAAATGACAGGATAGGTTTACAATAACGTCTCCCCTTAATATATTGCTAGTGAAAATTCATGAGAGCCATCGATTAAATTACTAAAATATGGTAAGAAGATAATGGAGGCAGGTCACAATGGTAACAAATAGTGCAATCATAGCAAGTAATTCCTCATTTCTTTAATTAGCAAAGATGAAAGAAAATAATCCCAAAGAAATGTGATTACTGAGAAAGAAATAATATGCATATCCTTTTGCATATATATTATTCCATAACATGCACATGCATTTATTTCCTTGTCATCGCATGTAAATGCAATCCAATGATTTACGCATTTCCATAATAACACACGCGATTACATTTCTTTTTGCATTTTTTTTCTTCTATTTGTGATTTTGTATCATCCAAATTTAACACTACTGAGTTAATAATATCTATTTCAATCTTGATTCAACTTTCCGGCTAGCACGCCGGAATCTCATAGATTCCTTCCAGATTCCGGCGGTGGCCGGACCGAAAAAGACCTAGAATTCCAAAATTCTAAAGTAGGGTAAAAAAAACAGCAAAACGGTTAAAATCAAACAATAATTCTCCCAACCAAACAAATAAACACAGAATCAAAACTTTATATTACTTCAATCATATCAACTTACTTTTAATAACAAAACACAAAAATTTTGTAAGAATTCTGCAAATTCACTTGAAAAGTAATTAAACTTCGGCTATTTAAACTCAACAACAATGATGAAAATTATAGATACAATTATTTGTTTACTTAATTTGAAGAAACGCTTGCCGATTCAATTGGCGACGATGACGATTGAAAGGATCTTCGCATAGCATACATTAGCAACGGCGATCGAAGGTCTCAGCCTTAAAGTGCTGTGACTTGCGGACTTACGAACTTGCGTGAGGGTTTTTTTTAATTTTTCTTCCATCGTCAAACATCTTTTTCTGCCCATTAGAAACTATATTAAAAGGACTAGGCAATAGATTTTAGTTAGCTTTATTTGGGTGGTTAAGTTAAGGCATAGACCAGGTAATTTGTATTACAATTTGATTATAATTAGTTTAATAATTTCAGTTAAACTCATGTCCATTTTGTTAAATATATTCCATATAATTTGTATAAATTTTATTTATTGTTTATTTATTACTTCAGATGTCTGAATATGAAAAATTATGAGATCGTTTGGATTACTGCATGGTGGTTAGTGTCAATAAAAAATAACACAAAGTGCAATTATTGCAGTAAAGAAATTTCTAATAGAGGGGTAACACGTATGAAAGAGAATTTGACGGCAATGGCCTACGATGTTGACCATATCCAAGCATTTCATAAAGAAGTCCAAAAACTTATATGAGAACAACGAATTAAAAAGTGAAGCGAACGAAGTCGGAAAAAGCTTGAAGAGCTGCACCTGTAAGAATAATTGATGAACATGCTTGAACAACAAACTCAGATGTTGGAAGGGAAGGAAGATAAGAAGACAGAGATGTTCAATATGCCTTTCAAGCTAGTAAAGAAACTAATATGAGTGAAGAGAGACAACATTTGAGTGCAGGATCCAGTGGAGTAAAAACACATCGATCGTACTAAATCCTTGAGAGTATACAAAGATTTTGAGCTAAGTTCAACTATAAGGATAGATTCAAATGTCCTAAGGTAGATCTCATGTGACGACCGCCCATGACTCCCGCACGGAAACAAGGGAATGGTGCGCTGAAAGTGTGCCAGGCAGCCATGGACGATAGTCAAGGGTAGAATAAACATCGCAGAATCTATCGTATAACTCAAAGCGCATGGATCAAATACAATAGAAATATATATAGTGAAGCTCCAAAACAGAATATCATCATATAGACATCATAGTAGTTTTATACAAGCATCTGAAAATCAGTACAATCAAGCCTCATTACAAGCACTCAGAGTAATCAACAAACAGCGGAAATATCCAGTACATATTATTAAGAAAATAATACGCAAGCCTCCTGCTCGTCTTCGCCATTAGCACCTTCAAACACTAAGATCAGCACCTGCCACCTGTCACTCAGTCTGCCCATCCCAAACATGGATGAACAGCCCAAGGTAATAAGAGGAGACAGAAAACCTTGAGTCAGACAACAGTCTTAGTGAGCGGTAAATCAGCTATCAAACATACCAAAAGAGCATAAAGGATAAACAGGAATAGGAACCCAAACCATCCCACTCCACCTCTTTCTACAGTGATAGCCCCCAGACACACACTAAGGAGAAGCAAATATAGCAAACAGATAACTAGAGTAAAGCAATAACCACTTGAGTCAAGGTCGATGTTTTCCAAATACAAACCCCCAAGGCCTAAACCAAAATCAGATAAGCACCCAGAAAACACCGCTCTTGAGACCGAATGATGGTACAACCAAACATCCATGACCATGGCTATCACTATTATCATTGCCTTGATTTTATCGTTAATTGAATGACCAACTCATCTTTCAAACATCCGTCAAGGGCTAATGGCAACCCCGGTTCTAGACATAACTCCGCACGTCCTCGTGACCCGTGCCTAGGTATAACGAATCTACCCAGAGTACTAGCACGTCATCATGACCCGCGCCTGGGTATAACGGATCTACCCAACGTACTCTTTCTTTGAGCTTGCTAGAACCTTCAATAACGATAAGATCTCAGCCTTCTAGTCATCCTCCTCGACAACTATTCCCATTATAGCTCAAGCACCTCTCGAGCCACCATTATCCACCAACTCGAACCGCATCATCGAGTAATCAACATGCTTGGGATGATCCCGTCTGGATTAAACCAAGGCTTCCACATCATGCTTTGCTCCAACGCATCTTAGCAAAGTCCTTCTCATCATCATACTACTCCTCAACATATCATGGCAAAGTCCATCTCTCGTCATGCTTTGCTTCCTCTAATCATAGCAAAGTCCTCGAATCCATCCATATGAGCTTCGTCATCCGCTTCATATGCCACAAGCAGCTTTCACCATTCAAGAGCCATTTCACCTAGCTTTTGAATCATCTTCAACCATCTTGTTCCAAATTAACTACTAGCTAACTTGAAACAACCAAAATCAATCACACATCCAAACATTCAAGCATACAAACAAGATCTAATAAGCAATATCAACTATAATGGCAATTTCGTAAATAAATGAGCATAAGTCTAACATGCGTGAATCATAGGGTTTTTAGCATAGATTTAGCAAATAGAAATCATGGGTTTTGTCTCTACAATTTGATAAATGAACTTGCATAAGTAAACATCTTCATAAATGATGGATCTACATGCAGACTTAAGGAAAATGCGAGAAATCACTATCTTAAACACATAAACAAGCCACCGATCCAATATACTCCTTTGGGTCCGCGTGAGAGATAACCACCACTCACCGAATCACCCAAACACTTCAAAAGAAACCCACTTCAGATCTGGACAGCAAATACCCAAGCTTGATCCGGCAAAATCTCGCTTCAATCGATGAAATCTCACTCGAACGGATGAAGATCTTCAACTTTGGCCCTTGAATCTTCGATCTTGATCTTCGATCTTGGATGGATGTTAGAACTAGATTGGAATGGAGAAAAGGAGATGAAGAAATGTTGTAGTCAAGCTCTCAAAATGGCAGCACTTCGTCGCTTCAAAAACCGGTGCCAAAAAGTGAAGAAATGGTCGCGTATTTATAGGCTGAAATCACCCTTAACTCGGTCAGGCCTAACTCGCTCGGTCTTAGGTCGTTGCCGACCTAAGAATCTCCCCGACCTAACTTAGGTCACCGCCGACCTAACTAATCACAGCTCAACACTAAGTCGCCTGGACCTAGCTCTCGACTTACGACTTAACAGCCCCACACGACTCATCGACCTAACTAATCACAGGGCCACCTAGCTAATCATACCGACTCATCATAGGTCGTTTACGACCTATCCTTAACTTGGTCATACGACTCATCTACCTATGACTTAACCCCAAGGCCGACCCAATGACTCATCATGGATGCCGACCTAACTCCTAGCCGACCTACGACCCAACTAACCAATGACTCAACACACAGAACCAACCTTAGGTCGCATACGACCTAACCTAACTCGGCATAGCCGACCTACCGTTCTCACAGAGATGCCGACCTAACACCCTCACCATATAACCGACCTAACGATCTAGCATATGACCGACTTAACTTCCTAACCCACTGCCGACCTAACAATATAGCAAGGGTACCGACCTAACCAACACAGGGTCACACGACCTAACAGCATAAGCCTTGAGCGACTTAACACCTATAACGACCTAACTAAACACGGGACAGCCGACCTACTAGACATAGTGACTTATCATAGGTCGCTCCAACTCGTTAACTCCTAAGTCGCCAGCTCCTTAACTCGGTCAATCCCTTAGATCGGTCATATCTTAAGTCGGCAACTATCATGAGTCGGCCAACCTCTAAGCCGCTAACTACTATGTCGTTCTAACCCTTAAGTCGTAAACCCTACCACTTAGGTTCAAAACAACTCAAGCAATAAAAATCAACTTAATGCAACTATTTTACGATTTAATCGACACGTGAAATACGGGTCGTTACATTCTCTCCCCCTTAGGAATTTCGCCCCCGAAATTCCAAACAAACAAGAGCAATCAAAATTATTCCGCATGCCTACCGTCCATAGCAATCAACAAACCATGCATCCAATTACTAGCCTAGCATGCAAAATTCTATGACTTAGAACAAGCTACAAGTTCATGAGATGTCACGACACTTTAGGGCCATACCTCGAAGAGTTCAGGATGAGCTGCCTTCATCCTCTCTTCCTCCTCCCACGTACAGTCGTTAACATCATCACTCCATTGTACCTTGAGCAACGTAATCGTCTTCCTCCTAAGCTGTTTCGTGTCGCTTTCAACAACACGAAGCGGCTTACGAGGTCTCGTAACTACTGGATCAACCTCCAAATCTTCATAGCTATCACCAGAAACCACCGTATTTGAGTCGTGCACATACTTCCGTAGATAAGATATATGAAAAAAATTGTGCACACCCGCTATCTTCTCCGGTAACTCCAATCTATAAGCGAGCTTTCCTATCCGCTCGATGATCGGGAATGGTCCAACAAATCTCGGAGTCAATTTTCCTTTCTTCCCGAATCGAATAACATTCTTCAAAGGAGAAACCTTCACAAAAACCATATCACCTACGTCGAACTCCAAATCTTTACGACGCTTATCGGCATAACTTTTCTGACGATCTTGGGCTGCCTTCATTCGTTGCCGAATGATCTCTATACAATCTGTAGTCTGACGAATCATCTCTGGCCCAAGTATCAGCTTTTCTCCTGTTTCCAACCAACATGTCGGAGAGTTACACGGTCTTCCATACAAGGCTTCATATGGTGCCATACCAATACTTGACTGGTAACTGTTATTATACACAAATTCCACCAAATGAAGATGATCCTCCCATGATCCTCCGAAATCCAAAACGCATGCCCTCAAGAGATCTTCCAAAACTCGGTTGACTCTCTCAGTCTGACCATCTGTTTGGGGATGATAAGCTGTACTCAAACACAACTCGGTTCCCAAAACTTCCTGGAAGCTCTTCCAAAATCCACTAGTGAACAAAGGGTCTCGATCGCTCACTATACTCTTCGGAATACCATGGAATCGAACTATCCACTTAACATACAACTCAGCCAGCTTCGATGCAGTCCTAGTCGATCGAACAGGAATGAATCTTGCACTCTTGGTCAAACCATCTATGATGAACCAAATCCCTTCATTTCCCGCTCTTGTTCTAGGTAGACCATCGATAAAATCCATCGATATTTGCTCCCACTTCCATGTAGGAACTTCTAATGGCTGAAGCAATCCACTTGGCCTCTTCTGTTCAGCTTTTACCAACTGGCAGTTCATGCACTTGGAAATAAAATTTCCAACATCCTTCTTCATACCTTTCCAGTAATAGGTTCTCTTCATATCCCGATACATCTTATTTCCACCCGGATGAATTGTCAACTTCGAGTGATGACTTTCCCTCAGAACTTCATCTCTCAATTCATCTATATCAGGAACAACCAGTCGTCCTTGCTTGCGAAGCCAACCCACTCGATCGACCTCGAATCCTTTATCCTTCTCTGGGTCCAATCCAGACTCCATATCTCGGATAATCTTGACAAGCTTATCGTCTCGCTTTTGGCTCTCGCCAATCCTTTCCACAAGGGTAGGTCTTATCGATAAGTTTGCCAATATCTCAGGTTCCAATTCGCATCTAGGCCTGAAATCAAATCTAGCCAAATACTCGAGATTCTTCCATTCTGAAAACATGGCTCCCAATCCTGCATGTCTTCGACTCAACGCATCTGCTACCGCGTTTCCTTTTCCCGGAGAATAGGCTATACCAAAATCATATGATGCCAAAAACTCTAGCCATCGTTGCTGCCGAAGATTCAAGTCCTTTTGGGAGAAAAGATACTTCAACGACTTATGATCCGTAAACAACTCGAATCGAACTCCCAATAGATAATGTCTCCACATCTTCAGAGCAAAAACAATCGCCGCTAACTCTAAATCATGAGTCAGGTAATTCCTTTCATGCGGCTTCAGTTGTCGACTTGCATACGCAACAACTCTATCCTTCTGCATCAGCACTGCTCCAAGTCCAGTACCACATGCATCGGTGTAAACCACCATCTCATCATTCCCACTTGGAATAGTCAAAACAGGAGCACTCGTCAGTCGCTCTTTCAGGATTCCGAAAGCTTGCTCACACTTAGCATCCCAACTGAATACCTGATTCTTTTTCGTCAATCCTGTTAACGGTGCAGCTATCTTGGAAAAGTATTTGATAAACCGACGATAATATCCTGCTAATCCAAGAAAACTTCACACATCTGATGCATTCTTAGGTCTAACCCAATCCTGAATTGCTGCCACCTAAGCGGGATCAACCGCTATTCCATTTCCAGAAATAACATGGCCTAAGAATCACACTTCACTCTTCCAGAAGTGACACTTCGAAAACTTAGCCTTCAGCTGATGTTTCCGCAAGATTTCCAAAACAATACGCAAGTGCGTCTTGTACTCTTCTTCAGTTCTGGAATAAATCAGAATATCATCCACGAACACAAGTACGAACTTGTTCATCTGATCTCCGAACGCTCTATTCATAAGATCCACAAAATATGCTGGTGCATTAGTCAACCCAAACGGCATTACCAGCCACTCATAAAAACTGGATGGTGTTCTGAAAGCAGTCTTCGGCACACTATCCTTCGCCACTCTTAACTGGTGAAATCCTGTTGCCAAATCCATCTGAGAAAACACCTTCGCCTCGTGAAGCCGATCAAACAAGTCATCTATTCTCGGCAATGGATACTTGTTCTTCTTAGTCACCTTATTCAGCTCACGATAATCCACACACAACCTCAATGATCCATTCACTTTGGTTGCGAACACAACTGCTGCACCCCATTCGGACACACTACGCCGAATGAATCCTTTCCGTAAAAGGTCATCAACTTGCACCTTCAACTCTTGCTGTTCCCTAGGCGCCATCCGCCTAAGCGGCATCACAACGGGTCTGGCTCCTTCAACTAGATCGATACGAAACTCGATCTCCCTATGCGGCGGTAACCCTTTGACCTCATCGAAGACATCCTTAAATCCATTTGCGATTGGCACCGATGACAGTCCATCCCGTGGAACAACCAGCGAATACATGAAGCTCATGAAGACGCCTTCTTCATGCTTACATCGTATCACAACCTTTCGCCCCTCCACATTCTCGACTGTCACCTCCAATCTCTCACAATCAACCTTTGCCGCATACTTCCTAAGCCAGTCCATACCCAAAATAATTCCGAACCCCGCAAAGTTCAGAACAAAACAATCTCAAACAAAAAGCAATCATGACTCGATACAACTAGACCACGGCATAGCATACACAAACAAGACGAACCCCCAACTGGATTAGTCACTACCAATGGCCTATCAACAATATCCGGTTCCAAACCCAACCGGTCCACTAACTCATTACAAACAAAGTAATGCGACGCTCCAGTATCAAATAACACTCTAACTGGAACACCACAAATGGAAAGAGTACCTTGAACCACCACCCTCTTCCCCTTCTCTTCAGCAGTAGGAGCTTTCGAAGATGATGGAACAGCCCCCAAAGCATAAGCTTGCACAACCTGCCTGTCCTTTATCGGTTCCGGACAGTTCTTCTTAATATGCCCCAGCTTATCACAGTTGTAGCATTTCAACAACACCTTTGGATTCTTGCAATCCCTGGAGAGATGGCCCTTCTGCCGACAATTGTAACAGGTCTTCTCCCCCTTCGGCTTCTTCTGACCATCCTTGCCCTTCTGCTGTTGCTGCTTCCTCTTCTTGTTTCCACCCTACTGTGGTTTAGACTCCTCCTTGGTCACAGCAACAACAGATACTTCCTTAGGAAACAAACTCTCGTGCCTGAGAGCTTTCTCCACTAGCTTCTCAAATGGATCGTCCAGATGATCCACCAACTGCCTTCCAAGATAACTGTCCAAGCCTGTCACGAACTTCTCATTCTTCTGATAAGAAGATTCAATATACGATCGAGCATACTTGGACAAAGCCTCGAACTCAGAAACATACTCAAGAACTGGTCTCCCACCTTGCTTGAGCTCAACAAACTTCTTGAACAAAACAGACTTCTGAGCCGTAGAGATAAACTTAGCTTCAAATCTGGCTTGGAATTGCTCCCAAGTAATCTCTTCATCTGGAGTATCTATGGTGATAGAGTTCCACCAATCAGAAGCTCTCCCTTGAAGCTGCCTTGATGCAAGCTTCCTCTTAGTTGCATCCTCAATCCCCAAATCACCAAAGATCCTTCTACAAGAATTTATCCATCTTTGGACTTCAATGGTCGATTCCGTTCCCAAGAAAACCTTCCCTCCAAGAGTAGTGTAATCCTTACAAAGCTTTGCAAAATCCACCGGTCTTGGAGCTTGAACTTGAACTCCAACATCTACCGCTGGCCCTGGAGTTGGTATCCTTCTCATGATAGAAGTCATCATGGCATCAAACATAGCTCCATAATCAGTAACTCCGCCAGCAGCACGGCTTTCCCTGGCAGCATGTCTCTCACTTCGACTCATCCTTAATATCTACAAAAGGAATGATTAGAACACAATGAGAAACAACTACATAAGGAGTTCAAATCCTTTTAAGCTACTATATTATATATAGTAATCATCCATCAAAATACAATTACGTCTCTCTTACGTAGTTACGTCAGCGAGCGTTGGCTAAAATCGATTAACCAAAGCTCTGATACCAAATGTGACGACCGCCCATGACTCCCGCACGGAAACAAGGGAATGGTGCGCTGAAAGTGTGCCAGGCAGCCATGGACGATAGTCAAGGGTAGAATAAACATCGCAGAATCTATCGTATAACTCACAGCGCATGGATCAAATACAATAGAAATATATATAGTGAAGCTCCAAAACAGAATATCATCATATAGACATCATAGTAGTTTTATACAAGTGTTTGCACCAAAATTGGGCAAACACCCTTCGGAAGTTTTTGAAGAGATAGTAAATGAAGAACTTGAATTGGAAATAAGGACTATCTAACAAAAACTCCAAGTCACAGAAAAGTAAATTGCACAGAAGACAAGGATTTAGAGTGGTTCGGCTATGCGCCTACGTCCACTATGAAGTTTTATCACTTTATTTCTTTATACTTGAAGATTACAAGTGCTTTTAAGCAAGTTACAGCAGGAAATGGACTTAAATTCGAAATTAACAGCAAAGGAGATAGTATGGAGTGATTCTGGCAGCGTTTAGACTTATCCTTCTTCTCCAAATTCTCCGACCCCTTTTCTGAATGACCAGGGGCTCTATTTATAGGTGTGGAAGGCCAAAATCCCGCCTAAAACCCAGGGAGGCTGCCTGACACGTGAGGGGGGCCCATAAGCCCACGCCCAGTTTGGGATCGATTCGAAGTGAACTTCGAATCGATCAAAAATGCATCCAATCGAGGCGAAATTTGGTGTGGACGTTCTTCAACATGTGTGTAAGCTTCTGTGAAAATTTCATCGCATTTGGATCATGGGATTGAGAGATATGATCGATTCAAGATTGCGTCTCCGTGTACCCTGTTTGCTTCGACTCCACTCATTGATCCATTCGAATCCATATGGTTCGAATCCATATGGTTCGAATCCATAGATTCGAACCCATATGGTTCGAATCCATGGGTTCGAATCCATATGGTTTGACTCCATATGTTTCGAACCCCTGTTTACGTATGCGAAGGCAGTGACGTGGTGTACTGTGTGGATGGATTCGAAGCCGATGGATGCGAGGCCAATGGAGTCGAAGTTGATGGATACGAAGCATGCACCGTCTGATGGACTCGAGGCTAGGTGAAGTCGTCGATTCGAAGCGTATTTACTTCTGATGGATTCGAAGGGAGGCGTGCCCCTGATGGGTTCGAAGTAGGGCGTTTATGATGGATTCGAAGCAAGGCTTCAGGGATGGATTCGAAGCATGGCTCCTATGATGGGTTCGAACATGATGGGTTCGAAACAGATGGTTTCGAACCTGATGGGTTCGAACCGAGCAATGTGCATTCCCTTAACTTGGATCCATCATAACTTGAGCATACGATCTCGGATTGACTTGAAATTTGAATTACTGGCTTCTATGGTTTTTCCCGTCATGCCCTATCAATTGTGGCCCGATCCGGACTCGGACAGAATTCATCGATATCCATAGCGAAGTGAAGTACGACAAATCCCTGAGGCGAACTGTCTTTTGTCTTTGACCAATCTTTTGGTATCACGGCTTTTGCCCAAAAAGCGGGATAACATTTTGCCCCCCAAAGTACGTCTTGTGGGAACATGACGTGCTTTGAATAGTCGCCATTTTATTCTGAAAATCATTGCTCTCTTTTCGTTGAGACTCATATGTCGTATTGCCGTAACCTTGCCTTGATACGGTTGATTGTTGTGTGATTGCGCTTGATCGTTGGCTGTCGTTGTTGCAACAGGGTGAATGTTTGATCCCTGTAAATGTTCAAAATCGAATGTTAGTTCGATATGTGTGCACATATATTAGTTCCGCCCTTATTAATGTCGTGCGTCCACGAGCCATGTCGGTTTTTGTTTGCTGCCGAATTTCGTACCGATTTTCTCCTGAATCGACTTTAGATTCAAGTCAAAGTGTTGTTTTTATCAGTGGTCTTTGATGGATTCGAAGCTTAGATGGATTCGAAGCAGTGATGGATTCGAAGTTTCTGGTGGACTCGAAGCTTCTGATGGATTCGAAGCTTAGATGGACTCGAAGTTTCTGGTTGACTCGAAGCTTCTGATGGATTCGAAGCTTAGATGGATTCGAAGCTTCTGATGGATTCGAAGCTTAGATGGATTCGAAGCAGTGATGGATTCGAAGCTTCTGATGGATTCGAAGCTTAGATGGATTCGACGAAGTGATGGATTCGAAGCAGTGATGGATTCGAAACTTCTGATGGTTTCGAAAATAGTCGTTCGAATCGATGGCAGTCGAAGTGACACTAATCCCTTTTGGAATCCATATAAATACACGAGGCTGACTCCATTTTCACTTTTTACCTTTTATCATTGCTTTAGCTGCTTCTTCGAATCGATTTCCCAGAGCTAAATCAAACGAGGGATTTCACGAATCGATCAAATTCCTTCAAGCTTCCATTTGTAATCAAACTAAATCAGGTAACCAAGGGGTCGATTCGAGTTGAGAATGATAGAAATTGGAATTCTTTGGCATTGATTCAATCCCCTCTTCTGGAAATTTTGGAGAGTGGTGAGATTTGAACGACGTAGGTGGACTCCATGGAACTGAGGAATGCAAACATTTGAGCCGTATCGATCAGGGTGCTGTCTTTCACTGTCTTTGCATCGATCCAGGGGTGAGCAATTCGAGTCGGTTTTGAGTGTGTAGCTTCGAATCGATGATTGCAGGAGAACAAGAAAAAAGACTTGCGGTGATCGATTCGAAACGGCGATATTCTGATCGATTCGAAGGCGCTCACTACTGATCGATTCAAAGTAATGATACGTGCATCGATTCGAAGGGGTTCAACTCCGATCGATTCGAAGCCAGGTGGAACTCCATGGATTCGAACCGCTCTTGATGGATTCCAAGGAGTTTGACCTCGATCGGTTCGAAGTCAGGTGGGGTTCCATGGGTTCGAACTGCTCCTCCGTTCCCAGGTTTCATCGAGTCGAACTACGTGGTATTGGGGCGCGTTGATTCGAAGTTCATCGATCCGACTCGTATTGAATCGAGTCGATCGATTCGAACGTTCTTACTTCTGGAACTTCCACTCTTTCGATTTGTTCCAATATCTGAACTACGACCAACTTTAAATCGAACTCTGACAAACTTACTAAATTTTTAGCATACTTGATTCCGACGAGCTTCGGCCTTGCATGACCAAAGTTGACCTGACCTGTCTTTTTTGGAGCTCGTCGATGGCACCATGACTCAAACACATATAACGAATTCATACTTGAATTGGTCAGTAGTATTTGAGTGACGTGAAAGTGACGGTCAACGATGACGGTCGTTTTCGTTTTCTGATTCCAAAGTTTTGCCGTTCGGACTCCGTGTTCCAATCTTGTTAAATTTGCTTTAGTTATGCACTTGCACTGCACGACATATTCATATACTTTACACCGGGGAATATACGGGCTTTCTTTGTATTTAACGCTGCTTTCTCGTGAGTTAGTTAATTATGGAGTCTTCGGGTTCTGAACAACAAGAGTTACAGAGCTTGCTTCATCCAGTGCTAGAAATTCCTGAGATCCTTCCTGAAGTAATAGATCCTGCTCCGGACGAATTGCCGGAGGCCTTACTTATCGAGGATCCCATAGACTCCGTCCGATCCAATATTTCTGGAGCATTATTAGGTCGGATATGTTCAAAACATAACTTATCCCCGGATGACGTTTTGCTATTGGGAGTTGATGATAGACCTCATAATCCGCCCGAGGGCTACACTGCTTTCTATCGCCATGCCTGTGCGGCTGGAACTCTCCCTCCGTTTAACCAATATATCAGGGAGATGCTATCGTTTATTGGAATCGCTCCCGCACAACTTCATCCCAACGGGCACGCGTTGCTGAACAGTGTTTTCATTTTTTTCATGGACCGCCTTTTTCGTCCGCCAAGGCCAGCTGAGATTAGACATATATTCAATTTCAAGAGCAGGGGTGATAGTCCGTCTTTCACCTTACTGGAAGCAGTTAGAAACTGCCAGGTTGTGACGGGAGCCTAGATCAGACTTAGTTACTTTAAGAATGAATGGTTTTTTGTCCGATGCCCCCTAGGATTCGCTAGGCGATGGCTGTCCAGACGTGAGTGCCGTAAAACATGTAAGCCTTCTTTAATAGTCGTTGTCGACACTCGAACTGACATAAGGTGTTTTTCTTACAGCTATCATATCAAGGCCAGACGGCGGTCGATACAGAAACGTCATTCGAAGTTTACAAGAGATTCCAAGTGATTTGCGACACATTGACTTGGTCTTAACTGATGATAACTTAAGGATGCTGGGTTTAATCGAGACGAACTAGAGTATTGTCATTGAGGGGTTGGCGAAATCGGCTCCGAACGCAAAGAAGAAAATCGGTGTAGCGATAAGAGAAATGAGCGATGATGAGAGGACGCCTACTGATACCGGGCTAGCGGCTGACCTTCCCCAAGCAGGAAAAAAGAGGAAAGGCAAGGCTGTTGTTCCTAAATTTAAGAGATGGAAGTCTGTAATCGTGTCTCGCTTGATCCCTGGAATTATTTCTTCTGACTCCGCTCTTTGTCAACCAGGAAACATTTTCACAGGACTGGATGACGTTCCCATCCCGGAATGCGTTTCTCTTTATCACGAGTCCGGGTTGGTTGAGCTCCGGGAAGCGTTAGACATAAGCGAGCTTTTACCCGTTAATGCAGTCGATACTTCTGGTTGGTCGGGGGCTTTGCACATTTGCATACACTTTCATGACACTACATGATTGCTTCACATGCCATATCGATTTTTCCTGGTACTTAACTGAACTGCATCTCTTTTCCAGGTAATATGGCTGGCCGTCAGACTACATTGGACAAACTTCGAAGAGTGCATCACCCCTCAACCTATTATGAATCCCGGCGTGGAGGCTCCGATCGTGATCGCGACCGGAGGCATCATAGCCAAGAGTATCATGCAAAGGATCATCACCGTGGTTACTCTAGCCAGGAACGATCGGACAGGGATCGTAGACATCGCTCCCCTTCTCGATCTCCTCCGACATCCCGAAGTCACGTCCAGGTATCCGAGCCTCTGCGACATCAACCACCTTCGCAAGTTTCGAGGCTTGAGCCACATCGTCCTCGAACTGAGGTTGCAACGTCCACATCCGCGGAAGAGACCCTTATTGAGTCTTCCGACGAAGAGGCCATCAGGCTTGCTCAATTGAGGAAGGACTTTCCAGAGATTTGCTTTGACGCTTGTATTTTTCCTCCCAATCTTAAAAGAATTCCCGAAGATGTCGTGACCACGGCGCTCAGCTACACCCGTGACTTTTTTGCTCAGTACAAAGAATGGTACAAAGCGGCTGTTAAGGCTTCCAAAGCTGCCTTCGACCGGGCCCAAATCATCGAGAAGCTGGAAGCCGACTTGGCTCAAAAGAGTCGCATTGTCGACATACTCCAATCTGAGGCGGAATTTTCCCGCAAGGCCGAGGTCGAGTCGTTAAAGAAGGTTGATGAGACATTAGTTGAGATGGCGAAAATGCAACAGGCACATTGTACTTTAGTTGAAGACTTAGGCCATCGATACAAGAATGTTGAATCTGAGCGGGATGCGGCAGTCAAGGAACTAGAGGAGCTAAAGGCTAAGTTTGCTGACATGAATAAAGAAAAAGACGACGCGAACGTGGCTGTGCAAGAAGCGTGTGAGCAGGCTGTATCTTTTCGAGCTGAGCGCGATGCGGCAATTGCAAGGGTTAAGGAGGTTGAATCGGAGGTGGAGGAGAGAGTCCAAGCAGAGAGGTTCAAGATGGAGACCGAATTCGACGATCTCTTGGACACATATAATGCCAATGTATTGGAGCATAGAAATCTCTCCTGACTAGGGGATTACTCGATGCCTCTCTACAATGCTTGGAAGAAATTAGTGGAAAACAAGGGGATGTCTTGTCCGGATGGGGTATTAGATGAGTTTGAGCTTGAGTCACGTCTGCTCAGCGAAGATGAGAGGAGGACCCTTCATGAAGCAATCATTTCTGTTGAAAAAGAAAGACTTGGCGTCCATCAAACGGAGGTTGGCGAAGGTTCGGGTATTGTGCACCATAGCGAGAATACTGAAGTCCCTGTTTCGACTTCATCCGAAGCTATTGCTGTGGTTGATCCACAAGCTATTCCAGCCTACAATCCGGATCAACCGGAACTGTCTTCGGGCAAGACTCTCGTCCTCGAGCTTGTTCAAGCTCCAAGGCAAGGTAAAGTAGGTATTTTGATTACTCTCCTTACGTCTTAAAACATTGATTTTCGAGGGAATTTCTTGGTCTGATAGCTCTAATTTTTGTTGTTTAGTGACTGAGAGTGTCGCACCCGTGCTCCCTGTTCCTTCGGCTTTATATCTTACGCGTGGAGTTATTGTCACCGAGGCGATTTCAACTGCCGCCATGGTTGGTGATATGGGAGAGGGAGGCTCAATGTCATTCGATGTTCAAATGTTTGAAGAGCTATTTGGTCACCCTCTTGACCCCATCCCTGATCTTTCTTTTGCGACGAGTGGAGCTGCCCCAGTTTCTAGCTCGATTGTGATGACCACCAGTGTATCTAGCGCGGCCCAACTGTCTCGAGAGGAAGAGATTTTAGCCGAGATAAGTGCCGAGATGGCTACGACGGTGACGGTTGGTCCCGGTGGTGACGCTGCTCCTCCAAGCTTATCTTCTCTAATGAGGATTTCTCCTGGTGGCACGGTAACCGTCTCGAGTGTTGCTGATCAAGTACATGTTACCGCTCCCATGCCCTCGGCTCATCCCCACAGAAGGATCTCTATTCCTTCCAGTTCTGAGGAAGACGTCGATATTATGCCAGACCCGGAGGACGTTCCCAAGAAAGGCAAAAAGTCTCGCAGGAAGCCAGGCAGTGGGTCTAGCGGCTCGACTCCGAGGAAGAAGCACCGGAGGAAGAAAGAGTGAGCCCTTCGCTTTGTCATGAGATTACGGATAACAACTCTTTTGTCTTTTCTCTTGTTCTTTTTTGGGCCATGTGTATGTGTGGATTCGGCCTCCACTTAATCGAAACATCTTTACTTGCCATGTAATCAAACCTGTTTTTGTTGGCTGATGAAATGGGAAATTATTCTTTTCTTCTTACCTAAATGCCTTGCAGTATTTGTTTTCTATCCGCTCAGTATTTATATAGCTTCGTGTCGTGATTTAATGAATGAGTCGGATTCTGGATATATTATCACTTAAGCCAGTGATTAACACCCAGCTTTTTGCCCCTTAGTTGCGGGGAATAATACTCATATTCTGGCGGCTGATTGCGCTTATTGCAAGCCTTGGGCACATGCCCCCCTTCTGGGGACTCATGACAGTTTGAGATCGATAATCTGTCCTGCATTCCAGGAATCTGAGGGTTATCGATGTTTGGTACACGGTTCGCGCTCTGGGAGCTCGGAATTGATGTTCACACTCCACTCCACGCTATGGGAATTGGGAGTTGATGTTGACATCTCGGCCCGTATTTCGGGAACTTCGAATTGTTGTTTGTACTTTGATTCGCGCTTCGGGAATCTGGATTAGATATTTATACTCCAATTCGCACTCTGGGAAGTTTGAGCCCGTTCGCATTCTGGGAACGAATTATGGAATGTTTATACTCCAGTTTACGCTGTGGGAAGTTAGAGTTAGCCGATAGGTGGTCAGTCACACCTATTTGGGCTTTTTAGGAATTCGTTCACACTCTGGGAACGACGGATTTGATGTTAATACTCCAATTCGCACTCTGGGAAGTTGGAGTCCGTTCGCACTCCGGGAACGAATTATGGAATGTTTATACTCCAATTCACACTCTGGGAAGTTGGAGTCCGTTCGCACTCCGGGAACGAATTATGGAATGTTTATACTCCAATTCACACTCTGGGAAGTTGGAGTCCGTTCGCACTCCGGGAACGAATTATGGAATGTTTATACTCCAATTCACACTCTGGGAATTTGGAGTCCGTTCGCACTCCGGGAACGAATTATGGAATGTTTATACTCCAATTCACATTCTGGGAATTCGGAGTTAGCAAAAGGATTGTCGTGTATCAATCCCTGTGAATGCTGGTATTTTGTTTTGTCCCCGAGCTCGGGTCTCATTTAGTGAGTGACTGGTCATATCACAGTTACTCCCTATTTGAATAAATCCCACCGTGCGATGGAATTTAGCTCTTCGTGCAACGTGATATTATGTGTTATTTTCAGTGAATCACAACTTTTGGCTCGAAGAGATGGCATTTTATTGCTGAAACGAAAGAAACATGGCAAAATCAGTTGCCTTATTACAAGTTCAAATTTCAAAATGCAAAAACAAAATGCTCAGGAAGAAATTGATAAAAAATAGATAAATAAAGCCCGTCAGATGTAGTAGTGACGGAGGCTTCCGCTATTCCAGGCTCTTGGTAAAGTGAGACCATCAACGGTTGATAACTTGAATGTGCCATCTCTGAGCTTTTGTGAAATCGTATACGGCCCTTCCCAATTTGGGTTTATGTGCGAAGGAACCGGGTAAATTCTCTTGAGTACCAGGTCGCCGGGTTCAAAAGTTCGTGGGCGGACCTTGGCGTTGTATATTCGAGCGACTCGACCTCGATATGCAGCTGCCCTCACATCGGCTTCTTCACGCTTCTCATCAAGCAGATCTAGGGATTCAGCAAGTAATATAGTATTCGTTTTCGGGTCGTAGTATGTCACACGGTGAGAGTGAACTTCCATTTCGACTGGAATAACTGCTTCAGAGCCATAGGATAGAGAAAACAGGGTGTGTCCGGTCGCAGTTTTGTGAGTCGTTCTGTACGCCCACAGAGCCATTGGTAGTTCATCAACCCACTTGCCCTCGGCTTTCTCCAATCTTTTCTTCAATATAGACTTGATAACCTTATTGACGGCCTCGACCTGACCATTCGCTTGTGGGTGCGCTACTACTGAGAATCTCTTATGGATGTGAAATCGCAAACAGAAGTCCCTGAATTCAGTACTGTCGAATTGGGCTCTATTGTCGGTGATAATAGTATGCGGGAGACCAAACCGGCAGATGATGTTGTGCACCATGAAGTTGATCACCTTTTTTGTTGTAATCGTTGCAAGGGGCTCAGCCTCAGCCCATTTGGTGAAGTAATCAACCGCAACTATGGCGTACTTTGCACCCCCTTTAGCTAAAGGCAATGCACCGATTATATCCATCCCCCACATTGCAAATGGCCACGGACTGACCATTTGGGTTATTTCAGAAGGCGGGGCTCTAGGGATCCGAGCGTGTCTCTGGCATTTATCACATCTTTTGGCTTAATCCATAGCATCGCGGTTAACGGTAGGCCAATAATATCCGTATCGAAGTATTTTCTTGGCAAGCGCTTGCCCCCCAGTGTGATCGCCACATTCTCCTTCGTGCACCTCACGCAACACTCGCTTGATTTCGTCATGTGCGATACACCGGAGAAGAGGAACAGAGTATCCCCTCCGATACATAACTCCGTTTTGAACGACAAATCGTGACACCTTTTGAAGAATCTGTCTTCTTTCACTTCATCGTTCAGGCAGTGTTCCATGCTCAATGTAATTTTGGTAGGGAGTCATCCACGATTCCTTCTCGGAGGTAGCTTCAAATGTGAATTCATTCTCCGTTCGATCAATGCTTGGAGAGGATAATGTCTCGATGAGGACGAGTCCCAGGTGTTGAGCTTCGCCTGTACTTGCCAACTTTGCCAATGAATCGGCTTTCTGATTGTGCTTTCGGGGTATGTAGAAAATGGTATAATAATCAAACTGATCCAGTATTTCTCGGACCCGGGCTAGATAAGCGGCTAGTCTTCGATCCTTGGCCTGATATTCACCCCGAACTTGGCATACCACCAACTGGGAATCGCAGTAGATCTCCACAGCGATAATTCTCAGGTCTCGGGCCAACTTCAACCCGGTGAGCAAGGCTTCGTATTCAGCTTCGTTGTTGGTTGCCCGAAAATCAAACTTTAAGGCGTAGCAGATGGATCGGCCTTCGGGAGTCTCAAGCACAATTCCTGCACCCGAGCACCGATCGTTGGATGCACCGTCAGTGTGTAGCTTACTTATATATTCGGGGGAGTTACTAGTTTCAGGTAAGTCTTCAGGAACAGTGAATTCGGCAATGAAATCTGCTAATACTTGACCGTGTATGGCTCTCCTTGGAACATATGCGATGTCGAATTGACTCAGTTCAATGTTCCACTTTAGTAACCTGCCAGACGTCTCAGGTCGTGTGAGGACCTGTCGTAACGGTTGGTCGGTGTACACAATGATAGGGTGAGCCTGAAAATATGGACGGAGCTTCATCGAGGCGATGACTAGGCAGTATGCCAACTTTTCTAGCCTTGGATAATTTCTCTCGGCCCCGGTTAATCGTTTACTGACATAATAGATTGGTTTCTGTGTTCGGTCTTCCTCTCGAACCAATGCAGCACTAATAGCGTTTTCAGATACAGCCAGATAAAGGTATAATTGTTCGTGATCAACAGGTTTTGAAAGAATCGGTGGTGTGGAAAGGTGCTGGACTAGCGATTGAAATGCTCCCTCACATTCCGTAGTCCATTCGAAGTTTCGTTTCCCCTTTCGGATCAGATCGAAATAGGGTATGCATTTATCCGTTGATTTCGAGATGAACCTGCTCAGCGCTGTAACCTTCCCATTGAGACTCTGAACCTGTTTTATGGTCCTCGGGGTTTGAAGATTCCTGATTGCCCAAATCTTCTCGGGGTTGGCCTCTATTCCCCGGGCGTTGACGATGAACCCAAGGAACTTTCCGGAAGCGACCCCAAAATGACATTTTAGCGGATTGAGCCTCATCCCATATCTCCGGAGGACATTGAACATTGACTCTAAGTCCTTGACATGATCAGTGGAGTATCGTGATTTTACCAACATGTCATCCACATAGACCTCCATGGTTTTCCCGATCTGGTCGGCAAACATTCGGTTGACTAAGCGTTGGTAAGTTGCTCCGGCATTCTTTAAACCAAAAGGCATGACCATGTAGCAGTATAGTCCTAGGTCAGTTACGAAGCTTGTATGTTCTTGATCGGGCACATGCATGGGTATCTGATTGTACCCAGAGTAGGCGTCCATGAAAGATAATAATTCATGCCCGGCCGTCGAATCCACAAGCTGATCGATTCGAGGAAGTGGAAAACTATCTTTCGGACAAGCCTTATTTAAGTCGGAGTAGTCGATGCACGTTCTCCATTTTCCATTCGGTTTGCGGACAAGTACAGGATTGGATACCCACTCCGGGTACAAAGCATCTCGGATAAACCCATTCGTCTTCAACTTATCGACTTCTTCTTTGAGGGCGGCAGATCTATCTGGATCCATACCACGTCTCTTTTGCTTGACCGGGATGTACCGCGGGTCAATATTTAAGGTGTGGCTCGCGATGTCCGACGAGATTCCACACATATCGGAGTGCGTCCAGGCGAATACGTCTAGATTCGCTTGGAGAAATTCGACCAATTCCTGTTGTGCTTGCAGGTTAAGCTGAGACCCAATTTTCAATATTTTTGAATCATCATTGTCATCAATTGGAACATCGATCGTCAGCTCGGCTGGGGAAGCTTGACTTTCTTTGGATTCATCGTTATCTTCAGTGTCCCGAGGGTCAAGATCCTTCTGGAATTGGTCGTGGTGCCCGGGCCGAGGCCCAGGCGCTAATTGTCAATCATCGGCAAAGCGGACGCAGAGAGATTCCTCCACGCCCTTTCCTTTCACCCTCCTCTGTGCTTCTCGTAGTTCAGCAACATAACAGGCTCTCCCGGCAGCCTGGTCCCCTTGAATGACCCCAATCCCATGGTCAGTAGGGAACTTTAGAGTCAAACACCACGGGGCAATTGCTGCCCTAAATTCGGCAAGGGTTGGTCGGCCCAAAAAGGCATTATAGGGTGAATGGATATCCAGGACAACAAATTGTAACATTCGGACTCTACGGCGCTCTCCGTTTCCCAACTCTACTGGCAATTCCACCATCCCGGTGGGTATATTAGCACTTCCATCGAAGCCGTGGATCCTACATTAACAAAGCTTTAGATCTTTAGCCTCCATCTTCATCTGATCATAGGCCCTCTTAAACAAGATGTTTATTGAGCTTCCACTGTCTACCAGGATCCTCTTCATCCAAGCAGGACAAACCTGGGCGATATGACTAGTGGGTCTATAGTTGGGGCTTCGACTTTATCAGCATCTCGGTTTCTAAATACGATATCATCCATCATCGTCTTCTGTTGCTTAGCCAGAGCCCCTTCATCAAGTGTACTGCAGCTTTCAAAATTCACGTGCCTGATCGAACTGGCGTATGATTCCATTTCCCTCCAACTTCGATCCGCTGGATGAGGGCCACCACTGACTGTGTTTATGACCAACCTTCCGCTTGTACGAGCGGGCTCCTCTTGTCTTTCTTGATTCTGTGCACAATTTTGGTTTGACGGGCCCACACCACCGGCTTGCGGTGCCCGCACGAATTGGTCCAACTTCCTTTCTCTGATTAGTTTTTCAATAAGGTCTTGCAAATGCCTGCAGTCATTGGTGTTGTGTCCATAGCTTTCGTGAAATCTACAAAACTTCCCCGTTTGAATCTGTTTCTCCGACGATGGCTTCGGAGTCGGCTTCTTATATTGCATCGCATTACAGGTTTGTAGATATACGTTTTCCAATGTCGTATTCAGTGGTGTATAGCTTTCAAACATTTGCGCCCTACGTCGCGGGCCACGGTTCTGATCCTGCTTCTTACTCCTATTATCGCCGTTCCTTGGCTGGGTTTGCTTGTTCTGAATATTCAACTGTACTCTTCCTGAGCCCTCTCCTGACTGTTTAACCGCCACATTGCTTTGAACCCCTTCATTGCTGGGCCTCGCATCGTCCTGCTTCCTAGATTGTTTCGCATCCTCACGCCTCAAGAATTGGGCGGCTTTGGAATAGAAACGATCCAACGACGCGGGAGGTTTTCCAGCTAGCCAGTTTCCAAAATCAGAGTCGGGGTCAATCCCCTTAGTCAGAGCCATCAAGATTGAATTATCATTGGGGTTAGTGATTTCTGCACAGGCGGCGTTGAACCTTTCCAGGTATCGCCTGAGTGTCTCCCCGGGGGCTTGAGTGACGCTAGATAAAGTATTTACGTCTTTAGGCCTGGCAATGTGCATACGGAATTGCTCAATAAATTTGGTAGCCAATTGGTCAAACGAGGAGATGGACCGTGGTGGTAATCTTGTAAACCACATTGTCGCAATTCCCCCTAAGGAAATGGGAAAACTACGGCACTTTACTGCATCATCAGCTCTGGCAGCAGTCATTGACCATTCGTACTTCAGAATATGCTGGGTAGGGTCGGAGTTTCCTTCATACATGGGCAAAGCCGGCATCCTAAATCGCCGGGGAGGCTCAGCATACAATATGTCATCAGTGAACGGGGTGTGACTTCGAGAGATCCCCCAATTGTCATTTGTTAGACCTTGACTTTCGCGAACCATTCGACGGACCATAGCTGAGAGATCAGGTGTTGTCATATTCGAAGGGTGTCGAGCCAAAGTGTGGTCGGGTTCCACAGTGCGAGGTGGGATCGGGCGCTGTCGACGATCCGAATCTCGCCTCCATGGCTCGACGTCTTCTGGGACATTCGGTCCTGGGACACGTTCCTGTGGGTGGTAGTTTGGACTGGAGTGATTTCGGGTGTCAACTCTTGTGTCAACTGCGGTGGCTTGGTTATCTGCAGTGTGCTGTGGAACAGTGCCTCCTCGAGAGGAAGGCCCCGTATGAAAACTGGCAGAGGGGCTAACTCTTATTTGCCCAACAGTTAACGTTTGCCGGAGACCAGAAGCATGCGCATGACTTCCGTCTAGCCTGGGGCGCGTAGATCTGCCGTCATAGTCGGATGAGGCAGAGCTTTCCGTGGAAGAATGCGGAGCGTGGTCCCTCTTGAATCTCCTTCGCCCTTGACGGTTTAGTTGGTTAGCCAATTCAGCATTGACACGTAACTGCTCAGTTAGCTGTTGTCGGCTTTGAGTTAATTCCTGGAGTAATGTTTGGAACTCCTGTCTTGTAACCGGACCCGACTGATCCGTTTGCCCAGCGGCATCCTGATTGGCTGACTGTAGCTGTGCGGGATTCTGCCTATCCCGAACTTCTTGATTACCAATGTTGGAAGTGGTTCTCGTACTAACCATCCTGAAGGTTGAATTCCTATCCTAGATTTTGAGAAATCTGAAAAGAATGGAAGGAATCTGAATTTGAAGTCTGGATCTCCCTCTTAGATTTATGCAATCCGGTATCGAAGATAGATCCACGGAGCAGGAGAAAAAACTGGTTTTTTCCTTCTCAGTGAAAGCACCAAAAATGTTTGCACCAAAATTGGGCAAACACCCTTCGGAAGTTTTTGAAGAGATAGTAAATGAAGAACTTTAATTGGAAATAAGGACTATCTAACAAAAACTCCAAGTCACAGAAAAGTAAATTGCACAGAAGACAAGGATTTAGAGTGGTTCGGCTATGCGCCTACGTCCACTATGAAGTTTTATCACTTTATTTCTTTATACTTGAAGATTACAAGTGTTTTTAAGCAAGTTACAGCAGGAAATGGACTTAAATTCGAAATTAACAGCAAAGGAGATAGTATGGAGTGATTCTGGCAGCGTTTAGGCTTATCCTTCTTCTCCAAATTCTCCGACCCCTTTTCTGAATGACCAGGGGCTTTATTTATAGGTGTGGAAGGCCAAAATCCCGCCTAAAACCAAGGGAGGCTGCCTGGCACGTGAGGGGGGCCCACAAGCCCGCGTTCTCAAAGTCCGTGCCCAGTTTGGGATCGATTCGAAGAGAACTTCGAATCGATCAAAAATGCATCCAATCGAGGCGAAATTTGGAGTGGACGTTCTTCAACATGTGTGTAAGCTTCTGTGAAAATTTCATGGCATTTGGATCATGGGATTGAGAGATATGATCGATTCAAGATTGCGTCTCCATGTACCCTGTTTGCTTCGACTCCACTCATTGATCCATTCGAATCCATATGGTTCGAATCCATATGGTTCGAATCCATAGATTCGAACCCATATGGTTCAAATCCATGGGTTCGAATCCATATGGTTTGACTCCATATGTTTTGAACCCCTGTTTACGTATGCGAAGGCAGTGACGTGGTGTACTGTGTGGATGGATTCGAAGCCGATGGATGCGAGGCCAATGGAGTCGAAGTTGATGGATACGTAGCATGCACCGGCTGATGGACTCGAGGCTAGGTGAAGTCGTCGATTCGAAGCGTATTTACTTCTGATGGATTCGAAGGGAGGCGTGCCCCTGATGGGTTCGAAGTAGGGCGTTTATGATGGATTCGAAGCAAGGCTTCAGCGATGGATTCGAAGCATGGCTCCTATGATGGGTTCGAACATGATGGGTTCGAAACAGATGGTTTCGAACCTGATGGGTTCGAACCGAGCAATGTGCATTCCCTTAACTTGGATCCATCATAACTTGAGCATACGATCTCGGATTGACTTGAAATTTGAATTACTGGCTTCTATGGTTTTTCCTGTCATGCCCTATCAATTGTGGCCCGATCCGGACTCGGACAGAATTCATCGATATCCATAGCGAAGTGAAGTACGACAAATCCCTGAGGCGAACTGTCTTTTGTCTTTGACCAATCTTTTGGTATCACGGCTTTTGCCCAAAAAGCGGGATAACAACAAGCATCTGAAAATCAGTACAATCAAGCCTCACTACAAGCACTCAGAGTAATCAACAAACAGCGGAAATATCCAGTACATATTATTAAGAAAATAATACGCAAGCCTCCTGCTCGTCTTCGCCATCAGCACCGTCAAACACTAAGATCAGCACCTGCCACATGTCACTTAGTCTGCCCATCCCAAACATGGATGAACAGCCCAAGGTAATAAGAGGAGACATAAAACCTTGAGTCAGACAACAGTCTTAGTGAGCGGTAAATCAACTATCAAACATACCAAAAGAGCATAAAGGATAAACAGGAATAGGAACCCAAACCATCCCACTCCACCTCTTTCTACAGTGATAGCCCCCAGACACACACTAAGGAGAAGCAAATATAGCAAACAAATAACTAGAGTAAAGCAATAACCACTCGAGTCATGGTCGATGTTTTCCAAATACAAACCCCCAAGGCCTAAACCAAGATCAGATAATCACCCAGAAAACACCGCTCTTGAGACCGAATGATGGTACAACCAAACATCCATGACCCTGGCTATCAATGTTATCATTGCCTTGATTTTATCGTTAATTGAATGACCAACTCATCTTTCAAACATCCGTCAAGGGCTAATGGCAACCCCGGTTCTAGACATAACTCTGCATGTCCTCGTGACCCATGCCTAGGTATAACGAATCTACCCAGAGTACTAGCACGTCATCATGACCCGCGCCTGGGTATAACGGATCTACCCAACGTACTCTTGCTTTGAGCTTGCTAAAACCTTCAATAACGATAAGATCTCAGCCTTCTAGTCATCCTCCTCGACAACTATTCCCATTATAGCTCAAGCACCTCTCGAGCCACCATTATCCACCAACTCGAACCGCATCATCGAGTAATCAACATGCTTGGGATGATCCCGTCTGGATTAAACCAAGGCTTCCACATCATGCTTTGCTCCAACGCATCTTAGCAAAGTCCTTCTCATCATCATACTTCGCCTCAACATATCATGGCAAAGTCCATCTCTCGTCATGCTTTGCTTCCTCTAATCATAGCAAAGTCCTCGAATCCATCCATATGAGCTTCGTCATCCGCTTCATATGCCACAAGCAGCTTTCACCATTCAAGAGCCTTTTCACCTAGCTTTTGAATCATCTTCAACCATCTTGCTCCAAATCAACTACTAGCTAACTTGAAACAACCAAAATCAATCACACATCCAAACATTCAAGCATACAAACAAGATCTAATAAGCAATATCAACTATAATGGCAATTTCGTAAATAAATGAGCATAAGTCTAACATGCATGAATCATAGGGTTTTTAGCATAGATTTAGCAAATAGAAATCATGGGTTTTGTCTCTACAACTTGATAAATGAACTTGCATATGTAAACATCTTCATAAATGATGGATCTACATGCAGACTTAAGGAAAATGCGAGAAATCACTATCTTAAACACATAAACAAGCCACCGATCCAATATACTCCTTTGGGTCCGCGTGAGAGATAACCACCACTCACCGAATCACCCAAACACTTCAAAAGAAACCCACTTCAGATCTGGACAGCAAATACCCAAGCTTGATCCGGCAAAATCTCGCTTCAATCGATGAAATCTCACTCGAACGGATGAAGATCTTCAACTTTGGCCCTTGAATCTTCGATCTTGGATGGATGTTAGAACTAGATTGGAATGGAGAAAAGGAGATGAAGAAATGTTGTAGTCGAGCTCTCAAAATGGCAGCACTTCGTCGCTTCAAAAACCGGTGCCAAAAAGTGAAGAAATGGTCGCGTATTTATAGGCTGAAATCACCCTTAACTCGGTCAGGCCTAACTCGCTCGGAGTTAACTCGCTCGGTCTTAGGTCGTTGACGACCTAAGAATCTCCCCGACCTAACTTAGGTCGCCGCCGACCTAACTAATCACAGCTCAACACTAAGTCGCCTGGACCTAGCTTTCGACTTACGACTTAACAACCCCACGCGACTCATCGACCTAACTAATCACAGGGCCACCTAGCTAATCATACCGACTCATCATAGGTCGTTTACGACCTATCCTTAACTTGGTCATACGACTCATCTACCTATGACTTAACCCCAAGGCCGACCCAATGACTCATCAGGGATGCCGACCTAACTCCTAGCCGACCTACGACCCAACTAACCAACGACTCAACACACAGAACCAACCTTAGGTCGCATACGACCTAACCTAACTCGGCATAGCCGACCTACCGTTCTCACAGAGATGCCGACCTAACACCCTCACCATATAACCGACCTAACGATCTAGCATATGACCGACTTAACTTCCTAACCCACTGCCGACCTAACGATATAGCAAAGGTACCGACCTAACCAACACAGGGTCACATGACCTAACAGCATAAGCCTTGAGCGACTTAACACTTAACACCTATAACGACCTAACTAAACACGGGACAGCCGACCTACTAGACATAGTGACTTATCATAGGTCGCTCCAACTCGTTAACTCCTAAGTCGCCAGCTCCTTAACTCGGTCAATCCCTTAGATCAGTCATATCTTAAGTCGGCAACTATCATGAGTCGGCCAACCTCTAAGCCGCTAACTACTATGTCGTTCTAACCCTTAAGTCATAAACCCTACCACTTAGGTTCAAAACGACTCAAGCAATACAAATCAACTTAATGCAACTATTTTACGATTTAATCGACACATGAAATACGGGTCGTTACATCTCAGCCTTCAATTAAAATGGCAATAAAAAGCATTAAAGATGCCAAAATAATATAGGATGGGAAAAATCTAATTTTTTATATTATTTTAACCATATTACCTATAATTATCCAGATAGTCTTTATTGTCAAATAATGGTTGATGTCATTGTTGAAGTCGGTCCTAAAATTAAAGCACTTACTTGTGGTGAACTTACGAAAACATATTTAGATTTAGAGTGCGCTGAAATTAAACAACACATTGATGCTTATTCCAATTTTTGGGATGAGTATGGTTGTACGTTGATGTGTGACGGCTGAAGCATAGAAGAAAAATTATAAATTTTCTTGTGTACTCTACCCAATGAACTATCTTTCTTAAATCTATATATGCTACCGACAAATTTCAAAATGCTGAGTATATTTGTGGTTTAATGGATAATGTTGTTAATTTTATTAAAGAAGATAGGATTGTGCAAATAGTAACTGATAGTGGAGTAAATTATAAAGCTATTGGTCAACTACTGATGGAAAAAATAAGAAAACTATATCTGACACCATATGCAACACATTGTATCGATTTGATTCTAGATATTTCAAAAGAAGATGAGATATTAACTATTATCTCAAATTGCCAATCAATAACATGATTCATATACAATCATGGTTGGTTACTCAGCATAGTGAGAAGAGAAACCAACAATAAAAAATTGATTCGGATAGCAGTAACCTGGTTTGCTACTACTCACTTTATTGCATTAGAGTCCACATACATAAAGAGATTTTTATAAGAATGATTTCTTTGAGGGAGTGGTGCGCAAATATTCCTAACTCGGTCCTAAAGATAAGAAAATGAAAATGATTCACAGTGATAAATTTTGGGCTAACACTACTGTTATTGTTCTCATATTTGATCTGTTCATAAAAGTTTTAAGAATAGTGGATAATAATGATAAAGTGGAGATGGGATATCTATACGAAGCAATGAATCGAGTGATGGAATCAATTAAGAAAAATATTAGTGTAAGACAATGCACGTTAGTACAAAATTTCGTCTATACCAATACCCTATATTTCGAAGGTATAACTCCAGAAGCTAGTTGGATTATTGAACCCGACAAAGAGACACCAAGATGTGATGCAATCAAACTTAAGTTATGAGATGTTAAACCATAAAGTCGTGATAGTCAATGCAAAGAAGATAAAGTACAGAAAGTAAATAATATCGAGACTTTTATAGTGGTTCGGGCTGAAAAACCCTATATCCACTGTCCTTTTCTTATTTAGTCACTCTTAGCCGAGGGACTTATTACATTGAGCCAATATATTTTCGCCATTAATGAGTTTGTAAAGAGAGCTCAAATATAGAAATTTACAATATAATTTTATAGAAAATTTAGTCCTCTATTTATAGAAAATTTAAGGTTCTTCCATTGGTGCAGGTGCTTTATCTTGGATTGATAACCTGGCTTGCTATGTGTGGCTTAGATTTGAACGCTTGTCATCATATGGTTGAGTGCATTTTGACGTGGATTGTTGACATGATGCTTGTATATATAGCCTTTTGGTATCTTTCAATTATCCTCGCCATTGTTCTCAGCCTGGGCTATTTGAGCTATTGATTGTTGATACTTGCTGAAAAGCTTTAGGTTCAGGCAGCCGAGCTACTTGTCTTATCTAGACAATGACCTTAATCTGGTCAACACTTTGACTCATGCTCTCGAACTACATGCTCTTGGACACTGACTCCGATGCTTAATCTCTTGTTGGAAACTAAACAACGAGTCTTAAAATCCTAAGCCAAAGAACTTTCTTCTTAAATATTTGTTATTTGTATTTTGTAGAAATTATGGTGTAACACATGCCCCCAAAAGTTCGCCTCATATGGTTGATATGAGGTGGAATTTGGAAAGAACGGTGTCATATCATGTTTAAAACTTGGCTTGTTTGTTCTATTCCCATCATGAAGTTGATCCTGAGCTTTCGGGCAAAGTAGTATTCTGAGAGCTTTCGGAAGCATTGCTTCACTAAGTTAATTTATAAAGATTTAACCTCGCTTAGAGGTTTTTGAAAATAATTTGAAATCTAACCTCGTCAAAAGGGTTTTGGAAATTGAAATTAGTGCCTAGAGGAAAAAAATACTTCAATACCATGCTCCAGTCATCTGAATCTAGTCTTACATAGGTATCCGGTTTGAAAACTATTAGTGGTCATATACTGCCTATATTTTCACGGTATTATAAGAATGTGGCTTATTGTACATCATCGTGCATGGTACTATTCGAACCATGGCTCACTCCTTACATGACATGATTCAGCCATGGCTCATTCTTTTGCACAACACTTTGGAAGTGGCTTACTAGGTGCGTTCGACATGGTCGTCTTTTCCATGACTCACTCTTTGCACGACACTATCGGTTGTGGCTCATTATACATCACCGTGCATGGTACTATTAGACCATGACTCACTCTTTGCATGACACAATTCAGTCATGGCTCACTCTTTGTGCGAGGACCCATTTTTTCGACCCTTGGAAATCGACACTAATACATCCTCGGTATTCACGTGTCGCAAATTCGAGAGCTGAAGAGGTGGTTCATTAAGTGTAAAGGAAAAATAAACATAGAACAGAATCTTACACGAATGGAATAACATATATTATTTCAAAATATAAAATCTTTATAGCAGAAATTTAAAATACATTTGTCAGAGCTAAACATGGACAGTTATAAATCTCTGTCCATACAAATGTGAAATACAATAATACACAAGTATGGTGGAAAAGGGATAATAATCTATCGAAGAATCTTCTAACTCCATGCTCCGAGCTCTTTTAGGTTTCTTCTAGCTAAACTTGACTATAGGCTGCCAGGAAAAATAGGGCATGTAAAGTTTAAGGAAAGGGAAATAAACTTCGGGCTAGTCATGGGACTGGTGTGAGATACTCAAAATAAGAGTGTTTTAAAACAAAAGTTATCTCACAATACCATACCGTATATAAACATGGAACTAGTTTTTACCTTTTGATAACCAAAAAATTTTTATGTGGAAATTTGATAATATTATTTTTAATGACTTTCTTTTGAAAACATTTGCAAGTAATCTTATGAGTCTTATCCGATATTATTACCATATTACATTCCGGACTTAATCATTTAAGGTTCTATAAAACAAAACCGATGGCACTTATTGGAGATTGGATTTCCAACTGAATAGCGAGGTAAGAGGCTACCTCCCATATAGTGTGTTTCTAGAGGAATGCACCTAAGGCCCCTCTATTGGTCCTCGTGTCAATTAAGACCGGCCTATCCAAAAATTACATGAATAGCACCAAGTATTACATCACACGGTCATTACCGACCCATCCAAGTCGTCTCATAGCATACACCACTTAACTAAACCCCGATGTTGTAGCATGTAGAAATTTTATATATTTAGAAGGCGATTTCATACCTGATGGTTGCAAGCCACTTAGCCTTAAAGCATCTCATGTTTCACCATTCCTTGATGTGAAACTTTGAGGTAACGATTACCTTTTATATAGAACATATTCCACTTTGAATGCCACTTTGCCATTTCACAATCACACAACTGATTTCTACAACGTATAACTTCCAAGCTCGTATGTCTCAGAAAAGGGTGTTAAGCTAAGAGAAGTTGCCTTCTCCGCCACTAAACAAATGATATGTTCATAGAGATCAATCAATATGATCTATAAATGCAATGTCAAAGATTCATCCATACAAGTTGTCCAGGAGCAGGACAAATAGAAGGTACTTCCTACCACATCCTATCAGGAATCACCCTTAGGATTAGTAGAAAATAGTCCTTGTGTTTCAAATATTTTCAGTAGGAAGGGACTACCCCTATTTATTTATCTCATGAGCTGCCAAGAGATTGTCAACCAGAAGTCCTTCCGAAGTGAAGATCTTTTATCTTCAAAGTTATGGTCTTCAATATCTCTTCATTTTCAAACATGTAAATTGGTTTGATGTGGTTTTCGGATAGGAATCACCCAAATTCGACCTCAGTTCCTTCAAACCAATCATCGACAAAAAGATGGTTTATAAATAGGTGATTAATATTCCATTAATTATCTTTTTATCCAAAATATTATCTTGAGATATTTATCTTTTGAAACCATTTCTTTTCGGTATATATGGAATACATTAAAACTCACTTTGTTAAATTCTTTGGTTTAATTAAAAAAAATTTAGAACTTAGAATAATTCCAAATAATTTTACTTAAATTTAACAGGGATTTCTCAATTCCCAAAATGTAACTTTTAATAAGGTGAAATTATGTTATCTAAGATGGTAAATCCAAATTATTTAATCTTTGAACGAAACATATCCATAGAAATTATTTCAAATTATACTTGATGTTAATTTCCATATTCAACAAGTAATATCCACCAAATGATGGTGAAATCACCTTATAAATTCATATGAGTAGTACAAGTTCCCTCCTTGAAATTTAATATCAATTATAATAATATTATCTCTATACAACCTAAGTTGTTTAAATTTGAAAAGTGTAATCTTTTATACTTAACTCGTTTCCGACATTTCGACGTTATCCATCCCTCGTTTGGGGGAGGCCAGATGAGTTAGGACATTGGTTGCTCCTGAAAATCTCCTTCGTTTAAGCTCCTCACCCAGATCTCAGTATAGAAAGATTAGGTGTACTCGTCGGCTTATTAGAGCCAAGATTAAATCATTTGCTTATAATAGCTTTTCTTTAAATTAATTTATTTAAACTCTTTTAAATAAATTATGAAACCCTTAAATCATGTTTTAAAACACTTATTTATTTATTAGAAAAACATTTATAAATGTTTCGAAAAGAATTGTGAAGTCTGAAATCGTAATTTAAAAGTTACTCAAAAAGTGCTGACAAAAGTGCTGTGAAAGGTGTTCTAAAATCTATATTGATTAAAACAACTTTTATATCATTTGAAAATTTATATATACAACTCAGATCTCTTTTAAAACATTTTTAACTTTTTTATAAGATTTATTTTATTATTTCAAACATTTAAAATATCCTTTTTAAATCAATTTTATACTTTGGTCATTAAACTGCAAAACCGTGATATTTTTGAAAACTTGTTTTGGACTTATTTGAAAATTTACAATATGAAAACTTGATTTTCTATCTTTGATTGAAAATTATGGATATAATAGTCCGAAAAGTCATTTCTACAAAGAATTGTGAGCTATATTCCACTTTATATACTTAATTGAATTCTACGGCACGAAATCACGAACTATTGTTAAGCGACACGCCTAGTTTGGACTCGATTATCAGTTTTTATTTAAAACTTGTTGAGACAAGTTTAAATGATTATAAAAAAATTTCAAATTAATTTCAAATCATTTTAAAGAGTTTTTTTAACAAGACGGTTGTGTAGCGTGGCACTACACAGCCGGTTATATAGCATAAAAATATGTAAATAGTACGATCAACAAGCCTGATCGCTGGCCAAAATGGGAGAATACTGCACAACAGTCACAAAGACAGTCAACTACATAGCAGAGGCATAGATACATAAATGCTTAATACATAAAACAATATATATAGTATATATGAAATCATTTTAAAGAGTTTTAATGATTTCATATTACTTTTATAACTTGATTCAGAAAGTAATTTTCTTGTGTAATATCGATGTGTATTTGTTGTTTATATATCCAACCAATAATATTTTCACAACATCCAAACATGATGAACAACCATATCATCCAATATATGTATATATGATATAAATGGAGTTTCTAATTATATATATATATTATATAACATATCTAACTTTTTATTACTAATTACTTTCCAAATATCCACTAATTACAATAATTCATCCAACCAAATATCTTAAGCATTTCAATATTTATGTTAAATATTTATAACTATTTATAAAGATTTAATTTAGGAGTTCTCACCTTCATTTGACAATGGAATAACTATATTTCGCTATAGCTTCACTAACTCGAACTAAAACTCTACGAATTCGAGCCCAGAAGCTTTTGGAGTGCTCCGCCTAGGTTCTTGTGGTCATGACCAAGCAACGAGAGAGGTGGTGGCTCGGCTAATGGTGGTAGAGGATGATGGCCATGGGTTTGAGTGAGGAAAAGAAGTGATTTTGAAGTGTTTTGAGGTGTATATACAAAATGTTAGCACCAGGATTGGTCACTAACATCCTAGAGTAGACTTGTGTAGCGAGATAAATGAAGAAATTAAATGAAAAAGGAGGAATAACACAGTATATTGTAAAATAGAACAATTGAGAACAAGAACAACAAAATTTATAGTGCTTCGGCTTTAAATGCCAACGTCTACTCTGAATTGTTATCCCGCTTTTTGGCAAAGCCGTGATACCAAAAGATTGGTCGAAAACAAAAGACAGTCCGTCTCAGAGATTGGTTATACTCCACTTTGCTATGGATATCGATGAATTTTGTCCGAGTCCGGATCAGGCCACAATTGATAGGACATGACAAGAAAGGTCGTAGGAGTCGTCATTTCAAATTTCAAGTCAATCTGAGTTTGTATGCTCAAGATATGATGGATTCAATTTGAGAAAAGTAGTCATTGTCTGGTTCGAAACCATCACCTTCGAACCCATCCAATACCCCGACCTCGAAACCATCGGCTTGTTGAGTGGACGCCCGTTTCGAACCGATGGAGTTCGAATCCATCAGTAACCCCTCTATTCGAAACAATCGGTCTGCACATACTTTGAATCGAACGAGTTCGAACCGATCAGGCGTGATAATTGGTCGCTTCGAACCCAACGGTTCGAACCCATCAGACAGGCATCATCTCAACAAGTTCGAACCCATCAAGCTTCGTGTACTTCGAATCGATCAATTCGAATCCATCACCTGAGCGCTGTTTCGTATGACCGGAGTACTTTGAACCCATCACCATGTACCCTACTTCGTATCGATCGACCCCGCATCCATCAAAAATGCCAGATCGTTCTTTCGTATCCATGAATTCTGCCATGTTCGAATCCACTCAGCTCGCCTTGATCCCCTTCGTACCGATCCATTTCGAAACCAATGATGCGAACTGGGTCGCGGCGCACGATACGAACGAGGCGAAATCCATGGGTACGAAGCGGTCAATTCGGAGATAAGTAGGGTCGATTCGAGAGATACGCGCCACGTCACTGCAGAATCACGTGCGTCCATGGGTTCGAAGTCGTGGTTTCGAAGTGATCGGTTCGAACTCCACAGCCAACCGAGAATATTCATTTCGAACCGATCATATCTCCTAAACCGCTGATCCAAATGCAACCAAATTTTCACAGTAGCTTCCATACGAGGTAAAGATTGTTCCTGCCAAGTTTCAGCTCGATTGGACCATTTATTGATGGGTTTGAAATCACTTCGAATCGATGTCAGATCGAGACGAAACTTGGTGGGGTCGGTCGCGTGGGCCCACTCACGTGCCAGAAGAGTTCTTCCGAAGTATCAGCAAGATCTGGGCCTCCAACTCCTATAAATAGCACCCTGAAGCCTTCAGAAAGGGGGATCTTCCGAGAACTTCTGCCATTGAACACCAAGACTCTGTCGGATTCAAATCTATTCATCAGAATCACTGTTGTATTCAGATTTCAAAGCAATTATCAACTGTAATCCGTTGTAATCGATTTAATCAAGCAAAGCAATAAAGAGAAAACCTTCAAAGTGGACGTAGGCACGAACGCCGAACCACTATAAACCCTGTGTTTGTGATTGTTGTTTGTGAATTGCTGTGATTTGTTACTTAGAGCTGAATTCTATATTGGTTGTTGCTGTGTTCTGTGTTGATTATTATCGAGTCGAATACATAAACGGGTGCTTTCGTGATATTGGGTGTTTGTGACCAATTTTGGCGCAAACATTTTGGTGCTTTCACTGAGAAGGCTGATTCAGGAGTTATACCAATTGATAGCAGATTCAGAGAGAGTTTGAAAGTTCAGGTTTGAAAAATTATGACGAGAAAATCGAGTAGAAGGCCAAGGCCAAAGAGAAGCGAACATCAAGGAAGTCAGGAGGCTTCCTCAAGAGCGAATCAACCATCGGTCTACATCACTAGGGACGAGATTGAGACTATGATGAAGAGACAAGAGGAATTGATCCAGAGTTTATTCCAACAGATAGGACAACTTGGAGCACAGAATAGGGAAGCCAATGGAGTCCAGAACGGAGCAGGACCATCCGGCATAGCACCAGAGCAAGGGGGCACACATATGGAAAATGTTGACCCAATCTTGGAAAGAGAGAGAGAGGGACCTGCGCAACCTAGGAGTAGTAGAGGAGTGAACGCTCAGTCAAGGGGGCAGATTCCAGAGTTCCCTCACGAACTCGGGGGGCAGGATGAAAGTAACGAACGAAGGTTACATCTTGGAGACACCGACAAGTTGGCAGAGATGGTTAGGCGAGCAATGAGAGGCGGTTTGGTGAACAAAGACCTAGAGGATGTTAATAGGAGTCCTTTCACTCCGGCAATCAGACGAGCTAGAAACCCACCAGATTTCAAATTACCATCGTTGGATATGTATGACGGGAGAACGGACCCCACGGTCCATCTGACGAAATATATGAGGCATATGGAGGTGATGGGGGCATCAGAGGAGGTTATGGCCCAGTGCTTCCCATTGTATTTGACGGATATTGCGGCGTTATGGTTCAGGCAACTAGATAGTGGATCCATCGGAACATGGAACGATTTAACTGAGAGATTTATGAGGCAATTCAGGGTTCACATTACAAGACCCAAGAATGTGATGACGTTGGCAACTTTAAAACAGAAGGCTGGTGATTGTCGACCTAAATAAGCTATGCCCATCCCTTCTGAGCATGCCGACCTGATCAAGCCGATCTCATAGCTATTACAATGCGTTCTAAACCTTTACCGAACCCTTCAACTATGTTGACCTGGGCTTCTACTGATGCCAACCTCAAGGCTTTACTCCACCGACCTGAAGCAATGCAGATCTGATTTGAATATGCTGACCCCAGGGACATATGCTAAGCTTCAACAGGTATGCTGACCCCTAGCAGCCATCAATACCGACCCGAAGCCAACTTCTTGTAAGCCCGAAGTTAATGCTGAGATGGCCCGGAGAAAACATGCCCTTGACTTGAAGTAAGCTCCTTAGTGACTCGAAGTAGACTCATGTCTTGATCCTTTTTCCATCAACAACCAACCATGGTCTTTGTAACCACTACTTTGTAGCCGGACTAAGCCACCCGGTAAAATTATTATATATATCATATAAATTTAATTTCTTTTCACAAATTTTCTTTATTATTTTATTAAGTGGAGAAGCTATTAAAAAAAGCTTAGAAATGAAGAAGAAGATGAAGAAAACGTAATGGGAAATTATGAAGAATGTGTAGGGTATTTATTGGACAATTTTGAAATCAAAATATCTTACCATGAACTTACCAAACTAACCTTGCCATCACCTCCAACCCCCTTAGGATGCACGGCAGCTTCCCCTTCCTCCTAGCCATGTGGCGGCGACGGTGATGGTGGGTGAATGTAACGACCCAGAATTTCAAACACTATATTTAAATATCTAAATTTTTAAAATATTTGAATAGAAGGTTTAATGTGAATAAATATGATTTTATAACCTTATTAAACACTTTTCAATTAATAACTAATATTAGAATTTTTTGTAAATGTTTTTACAAAAATAAACATTTTGGATAAATACCGAAAATGTGACTGGAAAAAGTTTTGTTAAAAAATCAACTTTTTATATAATACAAGTTGTGTGAACATATTGCAACTTAAATAGTTACCATGTGTAAACATATGATAATTATAAAACACATCCTTCTATTAACTAAATAATTAATTAAACTAAGTTTGAATTAGTAAAAGTAAGTGGAAACATTAAGGACAAAAGGACCCTTAAATCAGTCCTTGATTTAAAGAAAGCATGCTTGTGTAGGTTTATGGTGTTGCATGCTTAACTTCATGGCTAAGGAGGGGTTTATTCACATTTATCCTCCCAAATCCTAAGCTTATAAATACACATGCATATGCACTTCATTTCTTCACAAATCATTTCCAAACTAAATCCTAGTTCTTACACTCCTTTTTCTTCACTATATCTTCTTTATCTCCTATTTTTCTCTTCTTATCCATGAATATGTGTGTGAAAGAGGCCTTAAAAATGTAAGCATAAGGGAAAGAGAGAACGTGAACAAGGTGGAGGTGAAGGATTAGGCCATGAGCACTTAAGAGGATGGAAGGGTCTTAAGGCTGTTGCCTATAGGGGATGTTAGGGCTATGAGTTTTAGTGGTTTTAAGGAAGGCTTAAGTGATGTTTTATTGAAGATGAAATTGTTAGAAGAAGTGTGGTTATAATGAATGTCGGTAGAAAAAAATATGGATTGATAAAAGTGAGTTAATCTCACTTTGATTACACTACAAATTGGTTGCAAGTTAACTTGAAATATTGTTTGATATTCGCTTGATTCATCTCTAGACAATTGTTGTTAAATCACATGTTAATATGCTTGCCCTGTATTAATAATAAAAGACATTAACTACCTAAAGGTAAAACAAGTGATTATATGCTTTAAAAGTATATAAATTGTTAAAGTAGTTGCTTACTAAACCATTGAATTTGATAAGTTCATTTGAACATTTAAAATGAATATATTGATGTCATTTTTAGTAGTAGTTTGGTTAGAACTTGGAATCATATATGTATATAAAATAACAGGACATCAAATATTGGATTGAATACGGAATTTTCCCTATAGCGATAGTCGCTATAAACGCAATTTGTGTCCATTAAACTATAACTTGTGAAAATGGTGATTTAATAACATATCTTAGTAATAACTTGTTTGGTTATTATCTACACTTCTATAAGTGTTTTCAAAAGAAAAGAATGTATTTTGAAAAGTTATAGAAGAATTAAATCAAAGTAACAAAAGATAGAAGTAAAATGGTCGCTATAGCGACTGTTTCAAAATAATCTATTTTTGAAAATAACGCTTATTTTGGGTAAACTGTTTCAAAAGAGTATTAATTAATAAAGAAAGTCTTGATTTATAAAAGGAGTTTTAATTAGATAAAAAGATGTTCCACTAATAAAAAGGATTTTAATTAATAAAGGATAAATTAATTATAAAGGGGTTAAAAGTCGTTTTTGCGACTTGATTATACTTGGATGATAAGTAGTAACTATGTAATGACCTTAGTTTGATTGTTTCTGGGTTGTTAGTACTAATATGCTTAGTACTAAAAGTCGAACAAGGAAGCTTCTCTACTTGTGAGAGTCAAGACTGATGTTTAGGTAAGGATGGAGAAATAGAGCCCTAACCTATCGGCATTCTTCTAGGCCAAGGAATAGTTAAGCAGAAAGGTCGGAAACACGTAAAGTGTGGAAACTTGATTCCCATAAGCAAGCGTTCAAGGCTCGATGGTCGATTTGTCGACTACCGATCTTGACTAAACTTAACGTAGGAAGTATACAAAATGCTTCGTGGATTTATACCAATAAGAACCCTCGGGGAGGAGTATTAGTACAAAATGCCTTTAGCTTTTGATTGCATCTAAAAGAACTGGAATTGAGTTAACTGGAAATTCATTGATTATTTTTAGAGAGACCGGGATAGATAAAGGTTCTACTTACCGAAAACTACTTTAAAACTATTATTTGGGTCCTATATTTTGGAAGTGAATGATGGAAACCATGTATGGTTTTGAAAATCTATTAAGATGATGGAATCCATATGGGATTCTTTATGTGATTGAGCCTCGTTGGAAACACATGTGAAGATGCCGAACATAGCCTCGACATTGGAAAATGACTAAAAATAGAGTAGGATGGAGGGGGTACATCAACTCCATTATCTAGTGTATGCTTATCTATTTGTTGCGCATAGGGAGTTGATGATACTCGGTTCACGTGTTAGGGCATGGGCTGCTTGTGTTTACCTTATGGTATATTTTATGTTAACGCTAAAATTTGAACGCTAACACCCCGGTGTGTGAAGTGTGGTTCTGAAAGCACCACCCGATAACTCGGGAATAGATTATAAGCAGATAATAGCAGAAAAGCCGTAAACAACAGCAATTTTATAGTGGTTCGGCTTAAGAGTATAGCCTACGTCCACTTTAAGTGTTTTTATTGATGATCTCGTTACAAGCTGATACAATTCTTTCCAAGTTCAATACACTTTGAATTACAAAACACTTTGAACAAGTAGCTCAAACTTCAATGGAGATAAGAGTCTTCAAATCCATGTTGGATGTATGTGATCTCTTCTTGAAGTTGTTTGTAGCATTCTTCGTGTCTTGAAAGCTTTGAATGTTGGATTGGTTTGGAGTGCAGCAGAGTATCGGCGCTTGAAGAGAATGAGCCAAAAGTCCTTTGCTAGTTGGAGCTGGGGTCGTATTTATAGACATTTCTCGGAGTTAGGTCGTAGGTCGTGACCGACCTAAGCAAGGTCGTAAGTCGTCACCTACCTAGGAAGCCCTGGTTCCCCTTCCGTAAGTATATGCGTGCTTCATTTAAAGTTCTAGGTCGTGCACGACCTAATACACAACGGCACAACGGAAGCGGCTTCTTCATCCATGTATTTAGGTCGTTAGCGACCTATCATAGATCGTGAGCGACCTATTATAGGTCATGAGCACCTTCCTGTAGCCATAGCTAGAGCCTTTAGGTCGCAGAGTTCTATAGGTCACAGCTTCCCTTAGGTCGCAGCTACTTTTAGGTCGCTAGATCTTCTAGGTCGCATCCACTTTTAGGTCGCTTGATCAGTTAAGTCGCTAGGCCGCTCCATCTCTTAGGTCGCTAGGTCGCGTATGCAGTTAGGTCGCTAGGTCGTTTGGATCTCTAATTGGTTAGGTCGCTGCATTCCCTTTAAGTCGCTCACAGAAGGGAGTTAACATTTGCCCCTCGAAGTGCACGACTAAGTCATAGGTCGTGTGCTTCGATTCTCTTAACTCGTGCTTTGAAGGACTGCTAGGTCGCCTACAACCTAAAGAGAAGATTAGGTCGCATGGTGTCGGTTCGTGTTCCGCTGCCCCAGAATATAAATACCTTAGGTCGCTCTTTCCTCTCCTCATCTGCTTCAGTGTCCATTCCGCCATTAACAAGCTTCTGAACCTCCGAGGACGACTCCAACAGCTTAACCATCAATCACCTCCATTACTAGATTGCGTAAGTGAATTTCACTAACATTCGATTACATCTATCATCAAATCGCAAATGCTTCACTTGTCGCCCCTAATGTAATTTCATGTGCTGTGTTCGCTCAACAAGTCACGATTCAATTAACTTTTGACTGATTCTTTGTTGCGATTCCTGTGAACATGGCAGTATATCGAATTTGTGATGAACTTGAGGCGATTTGGATTGGATTTTCGGGTAATTCGTGACGATGTAGGAGGAAGATGGTGAATTATGGTGTTTCGAACTAGTTGGCTTGCAAATTTGGAGGAAATGAGGAGGGTTCTGATGGGTTAACGGGTTAATGGATTCTTAGCTACACGGGTAATGGAGGAGATGATGTGGCAGCATGTGAGTGGAGGATCGACCTTAGGGCTGTCTGCTTGAATACGAACCATGTGACCTAACTTATTAGCGATCTAACTTTGTAACGACCTAAGTTCCTACGGCATTGGTTTTAGGTCGCGGCCGACCTTAGACTTAAATTCCTGTGGCATAGAAGTTAGGTCGCTGCCGACCTAGTACTTGGATGGTTTGCACATGAACTTTAAACCGAACGACTTAACAGCTTAGCAACTTATCACCTTTTAATGACTGCATAGGGACTTAACATATCAACGACCTGTCTTTTGCGACATAGGCTTTAGGTCACGGCCGAGTTAGGACTTGACCAATTCGCATTATTTTGACATAAAGCCTTGAACTCTTTGATTTGCACAGTGCGACCTAAAGGAGCTCCGACCTATACTAGGTCGTTGGACGACCTAGGACCTGTGAAATTTTTTCTGAAAAAATTCGATTGAGTTGTTTGGACTTAAATTCTGTTGCACTTCTTTGTAGATCCCTTTAAAGTTGTCAACCTGTTAAATATGACATTTGCAGAAAAATGGGAAGAATATACTGTCACTGACCGCCCACATCGAATGACAGATTAGTCGATAAAGAATAATCAACTTAAATGAACTGTGTGAGCGAAATGCTGTAAATCAACCGACTCAAATGAAGTATTAAAGCAAAGCTAAAATTTTGTTTGAATTAACACTGCACTTGAGTTTTAAATTAACAAGTCCTGAAATCTCACAATCGATCAGTTGTTAACTAGTTTAATTCCAGTTATTTTGCTTGTTATTTTTATTAGTTTTGCACAACACTTCACACTTTTAGGAAACGTGCACCTTCACATCTGAACATCCAGTTGCTTATGTAGAATGACGTCTCAACAAGAAGAGATGATAGAACATGTTGAAGGGGCTTTCACGATTGCTATTCCACTAGAGAACCCTCCGGAAAGAACTCCTACCCTTCTGAAACAGCGGGTGCTTAATCAATTATGCGTTCAATTTGGCATTGCCGAGGCTGAAGTTTTACCCCCTGGACCAAATGATTTTGCTGATAGACCACCTTACGGTTTTGTTGCCATTAATCGCCAAATGTGCTTAAGTGGAGTAATTCCTCCCTTTAATGAATTTCTTCAACAAATCCTTCTTTGACTAACGATCTCTCCTTTCCAACTGCATCCCAATGGCTATGCCATTTTGATGGGATTGTGCGTTCTGTTCAGGAGGACTCTGGACCGTCTTCCGAGTTTTGAGGAAATCTGTTACTTGTGCACTTTTGCGAAGAACAAGGACCACCCTTCAATTGTACTTGTAAGAGGTGCGAGGAACCGCAAACTAATTTTGGATTTGCCGGAGAGTGCGCATGGTTTTTTGAATCAATTCTTCTACATTCGTTGCCCCGCAAGGTTTTATGCAGACTGGAGAGTAGGAAGTGAGATCTTCTTTCCCTTCTCTCTTCAATTTTTTCTAAGTTTCTCATGGTTCGTATTGCTAGATGTTGATTCCATTCCTTATTTTTACAGCACTTCCTCCTCCTTCTAGAGATTCCAGTCATAAGCCAGTCTTTGAAAGGCTAAGCATTGTGGCTGCTGAAGAAAGAAGCACAAAATTTCTATTGACAGATGAACTTCTTCATCAGTTTGAGCTTTTACATTCTTCTCGTTCTACTCAAATTCATGAAGTCCCCGATTTTCCAGCTAAAACTTATGATGCCCCGGTTTCTACTGAAGAGCATGTGCGGGGAGAAACATCCATTGAAATCTCACTAGTAAAATGCTCAACTCTGAGAAATGATGCAGGGCCGTCTGATAAGCCTGCACTTGCCCCAATCATTGAAGAAGAGGAGCCTCTTCATCAAACCGGAGAAAATATTGAGGAAGAAGCAGATGGAGGAAGCCTTATTAGGCATGATGGTGAGGACATCTTTGGAGGTTTAAGCGACATAATGATCACTTCTCAAGAGCTCTTTAAAGATGACTCTGCTAGTGTTAAAGTTATATCCCCGGCGGTTGAAGCGAATTCTATCCTTAAACAGACCCCCTCATCTGAGGAATTGCTGCTAGCTATAAAACCTGTTGTTACCCCTCAATTGGCGAGCAGTTTGTAGTTTAGTTTGATGCACATAGTTTACACATCACACTCACTTAGGATCTTTTCAGCCATTCCATGCATTTAACTTTTTTATACTTGGAAGATTCTCAAATTTTGTCCCTTTCTTTAATTTCAGGTTCTCCAATGGGGCGAAGCGGCTCTTACTATGATGATTTTAAACAATACGGGAGACGCGGACAATATGACTACAAGCGCCATCTTCCCGCTTACAGAGAAACTGATGAGGAGAGGGCCGCTCACAAGGCCAGGGAGAGACGCTCTTATGAAGAGCGCTATGGAAGAGGGGAGGAGCAATATGAACCTTCCCATAAAGACGACGACTCTCATAAGTGAAAATCCCGTGATGACAAAGGGAAAAGTCACACGGTTGACGATTCAAACAAGCGGACTAAGTTTAGTGAGCAATCGGTGCCTATAGTTTCTGAAAATGTTGCTGCTCAATCCCATGCCCCTGTTCGTTCTGATATTCAAACAATTATCAACAGGCCCGCATACAAGGTCGGGCAAGGTCCACCCACTCTTCAGAGTCGATTCCCTCAATGGTGCTTAAAAGGAGTCCGATTTGACCTTGACCTGGTTCCTCTTGACAAACCGGCCATGCTGCGAAACCTTGATGCCGTCAGGGTTGATATTGAAAGAATGTCCAACTGGCAGAAACTCGTTGACGAGCTTCAAAGAGTTAATCGAGCGAATCTTGAAGCCATGCTCACAATGGAAAATGATAAATCTGAGTGGAAGAAGGCTCTTGAACAACATGATGCTGAGATGAGGAGCATCACTTCTTATAATGAAGAACTTGAGGCGGAAGTGGAAAAGCTCAAAGGAGAACTTGTTGCTTCCTCCGCCTCTCATTCTCAAAGGGAAAGTTTGCTTCAGCAACAAGTGCGAGATGCACATGCTAGTCAAAGAGCAGCTGAAGACAAACTCATGTGGCAAGAAAAAGTTATAAAAGACTATCGCGTCGAAGTTGCTCAACTACGAGAGCAGGCCAGCTCCCAAAATCGGGAAATTGAGCTTCTAAAAACTCGACTTGCTATGGTTGAGAATGAACGCGATGAGGCTCTCGCTGGTAGAATTGCAGCTGAGGAGTCCCGCGATGCCATAAAAGCTGACATCAACTCAACGTTGTTTGACTTCTATTTGTAGAGTGTTCTGGGACGCGGTAGCCTTGCGTTTTTGGGTCATAAATATGAAATTACCCTGGCTGAAGTGTGGGAGGCCGCCATGGATATGCTTGGAGGCGCTGGTTGCTCCAAAGGCCAACTTGAAGAATATTATTTTGACGAGGAAACTCGAGCAGCGCTAGCTAGGGGAAAAGAGCAACTTGCTAAATTTCGAGCTGCAGCGACTGGAGAGGGATGCCCATAGAAGGAAACGCTTGTAACTGCCGCTGTCCCTTCTCCGATTTCAGCTGGCATTGACATAGCTGGTCCCAGTTCTTCTTCTCTTCCTCAAGACAAAACCGATCTCGGAGTTACAACTTCCCCGGTTGTAGAAGAGCCTCAAGAGAGCGCTGAAGCTCAAGATTACGAGATTGAAATGATAAAGACAACTGCCGTAGGTAACTTTATCGCTGAACCAATTCAAGCGGATTGCTTTTTCACTTCTCGCGAATTTGATGAATTTTTTGACTATCTCTTGAATCTTAATGAACCATCGTCTCCTCTCTTTGCAAGGAATAATGACTTTGACTTCTCTTCTTCCGCAGAAAAAGCAGCAAGTGTGATCGAGACCTCTCCTCCGCTGGTTATTATTCCTCTACCTCCCCAAGTCACTTCTACTCCTCAGTTGGGATCACAGGAAGAAACAATAGGTGCCCTTCAAGGCTTGGACGACCCAGCTGCTTCGCAAGAGCAGAAAGAGGGAGGACTTGAGGTTGGTTAGATATCTCCGGAGCGGACTCCTTCGGATGACATAACTTTGTCTAAACTTGTCACTCCAGGAAGTGAATCTTCTTCAAGGAGAAAAAAGAAGCGCGGGACATCAAAGAAGAGGAGGAAGAGCATCATCGCTACTGAAGAGGAACCGAAAGTTGAACCAATTGTACCTTCTTCCCCTTCTTCCCTCATGTCTACAGATCGACCCAAAAAGCTAACCATCCGGTCGGGTGAAGGGTCCAAAGGTGGCAAGAAGAAATGAAGATTCGGGTTTTTAGCTTTTTGTTTTTTGTATGCACTGGTCGGGATTTGTGCGGGTACCGGCCCTCGCTCTCTTTATTTCGAAACCTGTACTTGTAAGAAATTTTAATAGAATTGAATAAAATGATTCTCTTATTTGTACAAACTTTTGTCTGTATCTGGGAATGCATTTATTTTTCTTTTTCGTACAAGTTTCTTTATATGATATTGCGGTGAGCTGGTGGTATGTTGTTCGAACGTTACACTTACCAATGTAGTTATACCATGTTGCCCCCATACCATGAGCTCGCCGCAATATTTCCAACTTCAAGGGGAGTTGTACTCTTATTTTCTGGGGAACAATTATTCCACGCTTGGGGGGGATTATTATTCTAGTTAAAATAGAGCACACCTCGTTTCACATGAGTTTTCACGCTTCACTCATCGGAGATGTCACTTTTTTCTTTTGTATATATTTACAAAGTGGATTCCCCCATGTGGCGAAGCGGGCTTATTTGGTTGTTGTTTTGCATTTCTGATGAAATGCTTCTTTGAAAAGTTGTATCTCCGAAGAGGGCTCTTCATGTTTCAACACCTGGAAGTTTTACTTCAATCTCGGTGTAACATGTGCCCCTGGGGAGTTGTGCCTCCGAAGAGGGCTTTCTACGTTTCAACACTTGGAAGTTTTATTTCGATCTTGGTGAAACGTGTGCCTTCGAAGAGGCCTTTTTATCATTTCATCTTCTGGTGAAGTGGACCTCCGAAGAGAGCTTTGGACTCTAGGGAGTAGCATTGAACTCTGAGGAGTGGCACTAGACTCTGAAGAGAAGCATTTGAACTCTGAGGAGTGGCACTAGACTCTGAAGAGAAGCATTTGGTCTCCGAAGAGAAGCATTTGGTCTCCGAAGAGTGCTTTATACTCTAAAGAGGAGTATTTGTGTTTGTGTCCTTCTACCATATGCTTCTTAGCGATTCCCTGTTATCACTTCGGGTATATGCCCCTTTCTTTTGCAAGCTATTCCTCTCTGCTCAAAGAGAGTGCTATATTGCCGACTGAATCCACGGGGCAGACGCAAGTTGCCTCACCGGTTGCTCGCTTACGATTACGATTGCGATTGGTTAGCAAGAGTCTGGAACTTTCTGGTTCAGAAAGTGCCCGTTTTAGTGGAATCCTCAATTGTTTGCAAATAGCACTTCTTTGAGTTCGGAACTTTTGCGACTTGTGATTTGCTTATGTCGTGGTTCATGAGAATCGCCTGGCCTTATGATACGTTTAATGGACAAGCTTTACTTTGATTGCCTGCAAATTTAAATCGACATTTTAATAATACATTCAGAGTATCTTACATATCGAAATAAAATGAGCAATAATCAAGAACTCAAGATTTATAGTTCTTTTAATTCGAATCAATTTTACAATGGTTCACAGCGCAAGAATTATACATCCATCATCGTTCTACAAGTTCAAACAATGAAATTAAGCAAGATACGGATGCAAATAAATGCTGTTCTAAGATCTCGGGATTCATTGTTTTTGATCCATATGTCAATTTATGACAAGTTTCTCAGACTCCTGCTCTGCAGTTTTGTCTCGTGAGCCGGATTGATTAGCAGGACGTTGCTGCCCCTAAGCGGATGAGGTTGGATCAGTTCTGTCTTTCTTCGCATATTGTTGCAGTTTATTCTGTTTCAGAAACTCTTCAATCACATTTTTTAACTGGCGGCACTGGTCAGTGTCGTGACCGGGCTGATTGTGGAATCGACAGAATTTTCCGTTAGCTTGTGCACCTCTACCCATCTCAGGTGGTTTGGGATACTTGATGACATCCTTCGTTGCCAGGTAAATCCTTTCCGGTGTATCAGTAGGGGGGGGGGTAAAACTTGAAGGATCAAAGCGGCGAGGTTTCTTCTCATTTCCCTGCTTCTTTCCTCCGTCGCTTTCCCTTTTTTGGCTTCCGGACCCTCCTACGTTAGAAGCATCATTGTTATCTTTGACTTCAGCTGTAATTATCTTAGATGGCCCTGAGAGGCTTTCTAGACGCATGAATTCGTCGGCTTTTTTATAGAACTTCTCAAGTGAATTAGGTTCCTTCATTTTCAGCCATTTTCCAAACTCGCTTGATTTGTCGATGGCCCGCATTAAGTATGTTAAGATCATTCGGGGCTCTGCGTTTTCTACCTCAGCCAGAGCTATATTAAAACGGTTCAAAAAAGACTTGATGGATTCTCCGGGTGCTTGTTCAAGGCCGGACAGTGACATTATATCTTTCGCCCTTGATGCATACAACCTGAATTGTTCTTTAAATTTTCGGGTTAAGTCGGAGAATTGATCTATGGATCTAACCGGTAGCTTGGTGAACCAAAGCAAAGCAACCCCTCCCAAATACACTGGAAAGTATCGACATTTAATCTCATCTGATGCTCGTGCCCCAGTCATATGCCAATCGTATCTGTATAGGAATTGGTTAGGGTCACTAATTCCTCGATAGGCCGGGATAGTAGGAGGTACAAATTTCTTAGGAAACTCTGCCTTTAAGATCTTTTCGGTGAATGGAGTTTTGCTCGGGGCAAACCCCCAATCCTTTTTGTCCTCTTGCCTCTGCATGCTTTCTTTCATAATTGTGCGAATCATCCCTGATAGGTACTCCTCATCATTCGGAGGCCTTTCCTGGCAGATGTCGGCTGCTCTTTCGGAAGTTTGAAAGGTTGGCTGTGGCCTTGAACCTTCAGCTTAGGAAGGTGCCCCTGCGGCGGTGCCTTCTGCTCTTTGAGGAATACCTTCCTTTTGGGAGTCACGGGCATCTTCGGCAAAGGTTGTTTCATTATTCACTGGTTAACGGTTTGCCCCAAGAAAATCATTCAACCTATTCAATATCAAAGCATTTTGTGTATTTTGAGCCTTCAACTGCGCATTCTGGGCATTCAACTGCTGATTCAACCCCAAAATTACGGCGTCCAATTCTGCCCTTGTAACTCCAACAGTTGGAATTGCCTGATCCGGTGTCGGAGAAGCGGAGGTTCCCTCATTTGCACTCCCGGATCTGACAGATCTACTCTTCCTACCAGGAGCCATAATTTCTGAGAAACTTCTGGTCTTTAAAGAGATTCTCTCAACAATCTTTCGCGGAGCAATGGTGAAGACAGCCTGAGTTCAATTCTCAGTGAAAGCACCAAAAATGTTAACGCTAAAATTTGAATGCTAACACCCCGGTGTGTGAAGTGTGGTTGTGAAATCACCACCCGATAACTCGGGAACATATTATAAGCAGATAATAGCAGAAAAGCAGTAAACAACAGCAATTTTATAGTGGTTCGGCTTAAGAGTATAGTCTACGTCCACTTTAAGTGTTTTTATTGATGATCTCGTTACAAGCTGATACAATTCTTTCCAAGTTCAATACATTTTGAATTACAAAACACTTTGAACGAGTAGCTCAAACTTCAATGGAGATAAGAGTCTTCAAATCCATGTTGGATGTATGTGATCTCTTCTTGAAGTTGTTTGTAGCGTTCTTCGTGTCTTGAAAGCTTTGAATGTTGGATTGGTTCGGAGTGCAGCAGAGTATCGACGCTTGAAGAGAATGAGCCAAAAGTCCTTTGCTAGTTGGAGCTGGGATCGTATTTATAGACATTTCTCGGAGTTAGGTCGTAGGTCGTGACCGACCTAAGCAAGGTCGTAAGTCGTCACCGACCTAGGAAGCCCTGGTTCCCCTTCCGTAAGTATATGCGTGCTTCCTTTAAAGTTCTAGGTCGTGCGCGACCTAATACACAACGGCACAATGGAAGCGGCTTCTTCATCCATGTATTTAGGTCGTTAGCGACCTATCATAGATCGTGAGCGACCTATTATAGGTCGTGAGCACCTTCCTGTAGCCATAGCTAGAGCGTTTAGGTCGCAGAGTTCTATAGGTCGCAGCTTCCCTTAGGTCGCAGCTACTTTTAGGTCGCTAGATCTTCTAGGTCGCATCCACTTTTAGGTCGCTTGATCAGTTAAGTCGCTAGGCCGCTCCATCTCTTAGGTCGCTAGGTCGCGTATGCAGTTAGGTCGCTAGGTCGTTTGGATCTCGAATTGGTTAGGTCGTTGCATTCCCTTTAAGTCGCTCACAGAAGGGAGTTGACATTTTATTTGGATATATACGACACTTGAAATGTAGTTTCTAACCCTTGTCATAGGTGATCAGTCTCAGTATGGCTTACGAGTATATTAAGGAGGGCACCTTGTAAAATCCACTCATGTGAACATCCCTTAGTGGTTTTTTTGTATACCTAAGTATGCTATAAAATGTAATCAATGTAACAATTTTAGCTATTATTTATATTTATATTGAAAACCCTAGAGTTTATTATAATATCACTAAATTTCCCTACAAAATGTTTTGGTTATCATAAGGTAAAAAATAGTCTGTTTTTATTCGCGGTTGGTCTTACTACATACCTTTATTTATAAAGGTTTTATAAACATTAAATAATTCAAATGACTTGAGTTTTCTCATGCTAGTTTACCAAACTGATCTAGGTGTTATTTTTATTATAATGCTCGGGTCAGCCCTATGTACATTTCCAGAATTTATTGATGATCATTGGATCTCTTGGAGAGAGGAGTTGAATGGTTCCCTATGGTCGATTTTATTTCCATTGCATTACTTTATTTATTTATATTATAAATTGTGAGGACAGAATATTATAACTATCCAGGCTGATGATAGGTTAGTTTACTTTGATTATTGTATATATACAGTTTTTCCTTGTACAAGTATCATATTGATATTATATGTTATCGTTCCGTTGTGAGATTGTAACACCCCATATTTTTAGTAACATTATTTATGAAATTTAATTAGCTAAATTAAATTAAATATAAGATGATTATGGATTGAGATTTGTGGATTAATTAAGAAGTAGTCGTGCCATGTTAATGAGTAGATAAATGAACTAATACGGAGCTAAGTGTTAGGAAATAAGGAATGGCAAGATAGAAAATATAGAAACATATACCCTAAACCCTTAGGGAAATGAACACACCTTCATTTCATTTTATCATAAATGAAAATAACCGCAATAAGGCCGGCCACCATTAGCAATCTCAAGAGAAGATAAAGCTAGGATTCAGGAGAAGAATCAAATCAATTAATCAAGATCATATCTCACATCCTTAATCACAAAGGTAGGGTGAATAATTACTACATCTTATTTTCTTATGGTTTTTAGTTTTGAGGAAAAATCTGAAATGTTTTGCATGATTATGCCATGTTTTTGAATGATTAAATGACTATATATGCTTGTTGATGATTTATGCCTATTCATATAGATTTTATGATAAATTTTGATGTGAAAACACTATTTATTGACATCCAAGTACCTTGTGATTTTAGATATAGATCAAAAATACTATTTTAGAGATGGATTTCAATTTTCATAATTTTCTGAATTAATATGGATTTCATATCAATTTTCTAGTGAAGAAAATAATTTATTGGGTTAAAAATAATTTATGAGTAAATTATAATTAATTTGGATCTAAAATTTTTTTATGTTAGAAAACATCTTAAAAGGGATTTTCTGGGATTTTTGTAGAATTTTTCAAAGTGTTCTGATGAATATATAAAATTATTTAAGGTATAGGACTTAAATATTTTATATATTTAATTAAGGAGAAGGGGTATTTTGTAAAGAATTTAAATTAATCAGTTCTGAAATTATGGAAGTACCTTTAACAAAAGAAAAATTAGTGTCCAATAAGAGTTGACAAAAAAAGCAAGTTATTTAAAAAGTTTACTTAAAAAGGTTTAAAATCAGAAATTCATTTCTAAAGCATGTTTCGCCTCTTTGGTTCCGCCCAGGTTGCTTTCGACTAAGTCCCTCCGCCTCTATGCCATCAAGACCAATGCATATAGTATCAAAAACTTGGTATATAGTGAATTAGACCAAGGCAGTAGGTACAGGGTCAGGACTAAGGATTTCTGAAAGGGTCGAAGCGCCTTTTTGTTTCAAATGAGAGAAGTGCCTGCTTTTCTTTTGACTATATAGTTTTTAACATAGTTAAAGGTTTTATAGAAATGGTTGCGCCTTTGTATAGAGCAAACTACTTTCGACCTTGTTGGCTTTCGACTAGATCAATTGTTAAAGAAATTTTTTAAAAGGTTGCACCTTTGTTATAAGAAATAGCTTTCGACTAAGTCGATGGTTTAAAGGTTGGTTTCGAAATAGTTGTACCGTTGTTTATAAACAACTACTTTCGACTAGGAGGCCTTTGTTGCCGCTTTCTACCTTTTGAAGCAGTGCCTTTGAAAGGGTTGTCTTGTTTTATAAAAACCCTGCCACGTCTCCTATGCTTTTGGAAGGGGTAGTTTCGACACCATCTTTTTCCGATATAAGTTATAGCTTTCGAAGAGTATGCTTTCTACCCTCTTGCTTGTGGCCCTTAGTGATTTTTAAAGAATAATCCAAAGGTTTCGAAAGGGAAGGTTTCTATGTTTTCGAAAGGTGTTTCCACATGTTTTAAATTGAACCCAAATGCTTTTGAAAGGTTGTCGTTTAAAAGGTTTTGACGCTTTCGAAAGGATTTAAAGAATGGTTTCGAAGGGGTAGTCTCCTATGGTTTCGAAAGGATTTAAATAAAGGCATTAAGGGGTAGTTGCCAATGGTTTCAAGAGGTTTATAAGAAAGGGGTTTCCACGATTTCAAAAGGTCTAAAGGAAAGGTTTTTCCAATGGTTTTGAATGATTTAAAGTAAAGACTTTTACTATGGTTTCGAAAGGCAATGTTTAATGGTACTAAAGAGGAATGTCAAAGGTTTTTTAGCTTTCGAAGGAAATGGAATTTCAATGGTTTCGAAAGGAGCTTTACATGATTTCGAAAGGGGTACTTTCAATAGGATCGAAAGGGGTACTTTAAATAGGATCGAAAGGGGTACTTCCAAATGTTAAAGGCTTGCATCAGCAAAGATTTGAGTAAAGTATATATATAAAATGGAAAGATGATCTTGAGTAAAGCATAGAGTATAAATGTTTTCCTTGTTTAAGTTTGGTTTAAAAGGTTTTAATTCAATTTCAGATGAAAAGGTTTTCACATCAGGCTTTATGTCTGACTTGAAGTTTATGTTTTCCCCTTAAACCCTCAAGTGCTCAAAAATTGATTTGAGTAAGCTGAGGTTGAGGCTTTACAGGTTTTAGTAGGATGACGAATAAAGCTATCGTAGGCGAGCAGGAGGCTAACGGATAGCTATTTAGGAGTTGCATTGCTTGTTTTGTGTTTATTTCCGATGTGTATTAAGTTAGTTATGACTCTGATCAATCAAGGGGGCATCTTTATGTGTCACTCTTGGCGTGTTTGGTAATAATGATATTTGATCTTTGCCTGGGAAACGTTAGGGTATTTTGTAATTTGAATATGGAACATATGTTTTGAGTATAACGGAGAATTCAGTTTTGAAATCTCTGATTTGTTTCATATTCAAGTACTTCTGATATTATGGATACCATTAACATTACCGTGTTTGGTCACCAGAAGTTAATACTGTGGATGACTACAACACCTATAACTCTTAGCTTTTAGCCTCTAGAAACGGGGTGTTACAGAGATTATGATATTGTTTTCCCGTCTTTCTTGTTCTTTTTTCTTTTCTTCCTTTATTTTTCCCTTATGTTTTTCCTTTTCAGTACTTAGATGCTCGGCATGTGAATATCGTGGATGTATTACTCTCGACATTTGGGTGTCGAAAAGGAGATCGTTACAGTGGTGTTGATTTGATGTGGTATAAGGTAGATTTGATATTTGCTTTTTAAAGTAATAATTACTTCAGATATTTATTTTATTACCTTATGTAAATATATATTTACTTTCTACTCTTATCATGTGTATATGTACATGATAATGTGTGTATGTGCATGTCACAAACGTGTACAAGTCATTTGAACAACGTCGTATAACTTATATACGTTAAACTGTTACGAATTCGGATTCCGATCGGTCATATTTTCATTTTTTAATTAACGTGTATATATTTGTAAACATAGTTTGTAAACTATTTTCTTTTTATTATTCATGAACTACAATGATCTTATATGAATTATAAAACCACATATATCAATATTAAACAATTGTTTACAAAAAAAATGTTATTATATCGATAAACCGATATCGATTTTCCTTATAATTTTAAATCTTATTTATAAATTTATAAACTATCACATTTGATTTTTTATCACCTTATTACTATTATAAATGAATTATTATCATTTTAAAACCCTTTTTAGTATTTATAATAACAGTTAAATCTTAATTTAAAATCATAAATTAATTATTATATATATACTGACACACTACGATGTCATTCATCTATTAAATCTTTGTTAATATATTTTTAAACAGGTTTACCATTTTTATTTATGGTTCAAAACATTATCGAGTTATAAATCATTATATTTGAATATATCAAAAATAATTTTAGTTTATTATAGTGATGAATTTGTAGGTCGTCACACTTTGCACAACAGTTTTGAAGGTGATTTAACAGGTGTCTTTGGCACGATCATCTTTTCCATGACTCACTCTTTATATGACACCATTGGCCATAGCTCACTATTATTGGGGATCTACCCAATGTACTAATCTAATTAGGAATCTACCTGATTTTCTAATATCATTAGGAATCTACTCAATATTCTAATCTTATTGGGACTCTACTCGATATTCTATCTTATTGAAAATCTACCTAACATTCTAATCTTATGTATGGTACTGCTTGACCATGGCTAATAAATATGTTTCTTAGCTTGAAATAAAAATATTAGTAAGGGTTTAAATCTTGCGTGACACTACAAGGTCATGGATAAAGTTATAAATTCTTGTCTCTGATACTTTGCTTAGAGGCGGAACTATTTCTATGGCCCGAAGGCAAAGCTAAATAAATGCCAAGAGGCGAAATAATTTACTTGCTCGGAGGCCAAAGCATAGCTTTAAAACTCACATGATGCAACTTGATTAGAGAAGTATCAAGGCTAAAACATTTTGATGCACTTTTTTAAAAGGTGCATGATATTACTTTCTTATGGAAATAATCATGACGAAAACATTTGATGAAATGTTTAAAATGCTTAAAACTTAAGAAGAATGGGGTCCTATGCGACATACCTGAGTCATGGCTAAAAGATTTGTTATTGTCTCGAACTTCTGATAAAGCTTTTATTCAAGTAGCAGCCCCGTGGTGTGATAATGTTTCAAATGCTTAGCATTCCAAGTCTGAGGTATTACATTGCCATCTGGCTTCTTTAATCTATATGTTCACGAAGGGATGACGTCAGAAATTATTAGGGGTCCTTCCTAATTCAGGCCGAAAGGTCCATCTGCCAGATCATTTGTGTTTGGCATTATCTTTCGAAGGATAAGTTCTCCTTTCCTAAACTTTCTAGTCTAAATATCTGGATGTAGTATCGGATCATCTTTCGAAGATACTCTATTGTCCACAAAGTGGCTTGGCCCAAAGCTCGGGCAACAAATCCAATAACTCCTCTCGGAGTTCCACATTCTACTGTGTATATAATGATACCTTCGGTGAGAGGCAACTTCTAACTCAGTGGGAGCCTGGCTTTGAAGCTGTAAGCTGGAGAGGAAGGAATGTGTCCTATTGGAGTCTTGGAGCTCGTTCTATAAGCCCACAAAACAAAAGGCAATTCATCTGCACAGTTTTCTTTTACCTTATTAAATCTTTTCTTCAAACAAGCCTTAGTAGTTTTGTTGGTTGCCTCTACGACTCCCTTTGCTTATGGATGGGCTATCGAAGAAAAACTCTTGATGATACCGTGATCTCGGCAATACTCTACAATCTCTTGACCCTAGAACTAAGTGCCATTATTTGTAATGATCTTATACGAAAGACAGAACCTAGATACAATTTTCATCATTATGAACTTTATTACTTGATTGGATGTTATGGTAGCTAAGGGTTCGGCCTCGACCCATTTTGTAAATTAATTAATTGCCATTATGGCATTCTTGCCCCTCCTTTAGCAGTCGGAAGGGGACAATAAGATCGATGCTTTAGATATTAAAGGGCCATTGGCTCATCATTGGGGTGATCTCGCTGGGAGGAGCTCTTGGCACTTTTTCATAGAACTGACACTTATCACATTTTCTTGCATATTCTAATGCGACTTGATTTAGTGTCGGTCAATAGAAGCCTTGCCTAAGTATTTTCTTTACTAATTTTTGGCCTCTACAATAGTCTCCATAAATTCTATCATAGGCTTCTTTCAGTAACAGATGACCTTCCGAGGCCGTTACACACTGAGGGTATGGAGTTTAGAATACCATCCTATAGAGTACTCCATCTATAATGCTAGAATTTGGAGCACTATATTTAATCTGCTTCGCTTCGGCGGCATTCAAAGGTAGAATATACTCAATTGGATATTGTATATATGTTGACATCCAATTCTCTTTAGCTATTACTGGTGTTTTCGATTTACCTTGGGAAGCTTGAGCCCATGTTATAACGAACATTTTCTCTAGGAATTGTATCCTAGGTTTCTCTGGGATCTCGACTGGGATGAAATTAGACTCTCTTACATCGCTAGAGCTTGCATATTTTGCTAAGGCATTGGCCCTAGCATTTCAATCTCTTAGGATGCTTCCTATGTGATAACTCTCGAAAGCTCCAAGTTTTTGATTTACCAGCTTAGCATAAAGAGGTAAACTTGGGTCTCGAGTCTGATAATAATCGAGAACTTGATTGACGACTATTTGGGAGTCGTTGTATACTGAAATCTCTTAGACCTTGATAGAAATTATCATTCTTAATCCAGCGATCAAGGATTCATACTCGACTGCATCATTGGTTGCTGAGAAGCCGAGCTTGATTGTGCAATAAATTTGATGGTTGTTTTTGGTTACCAATATATAGTCTGCACCTGCCCCTTGCTCATTTGAGGCTCCGTCAACATAAAGTAGCTATGAGAGTTGCTTATTCTTACTATCCTCATTTTCAACTTCAGCTTCTAAACAAGTGATTTCAAATTGATGAAGTCAACTAGTGCCTAACCTTTAATTGCTGTCCTTGGCTCATATGATGTCTTATATTGGCTGAGCTCTATAGCCCATTTGGTTAACCTCCTCGTAGTCTCGGGTTACTGAAAACCCATCGAAGTGGTTGATCTGTAAGGACTTCAATAGGATGGGCTTGAAGATACGGCCAATGCTTTCTTATTGTGAACATCAAGCTATAGGCGAGCTTTTCAATTATAGGGTAGTGCTTCTCAGTTCGACCTAGCCTTTTACTTACATAATATATGGGTCTCTAGATCTTATTATCATCTCTCACTAAGGCCGAACTTATGGCTTGATCTGAGGTTGCCGAATAAAGGAACAAGGTTTACTCTGCCTATCGATTTAGACAAGACCAGGGGAGAACTAAGATGCTATTGTAGATCTTTGAATACTTTTTGGCATTTTTCTGTCCATTTGAAAGCAACATTCTTCTTTAAGAGGTTGAAGATGGTAACACACTTGTCAAGCGATCAACTTATGAACCTGTTCAAAGTAGCGATCTTTCCATTCAAGCTCATTAATTCCTTTCCATTAGTTGAAGCCTTTATGCCAATTATAGGTTTTATCTAATCCGGATCTATCCTCTAACACTTATTATAAAACCTAGGAATTTCCCAAACTGTATACTCAAGATACACTTTTGAGGGTTTAGCTTCATCTGATACTTCCAAAGAACATCGAATGTCTCGGCTAAATCTAAAACATGACTTTTTGATTATTTAGATTTGACCAACATATTATTGACATACACCTCCATGTTTCGACCTATTTGCTTGGTAAAAATTTGGTTGACGAACCTCTAATATGTTGCCTCTGCATTCTTAAGACCGAAAGGCATTTCCTTGTAGTAGAAAAAACCCATAATGGTGAAAAAACTTGTATGCTCCTTATCAGGCTTAAACATTAGGACTAATTATACCTGGAATAGGCATCCATAAACAAAAGCAATTTAATGCCCACTGGTAGCATCTACTAATTGATCAATTCTCGGTAAAGGAAAGTAATCCTTCGAGCAAGCTTTGTTTAAATCCGTAAAGTCAATACAAGTACTCCATTTCTCATTTGAGTTCTTTACTAATACTGGATTAGCGATCCACTTTAGATAGTAGACATCTCGAATGAAATTATTCTTCTGTAACCTTTCAATTTCTTCTTATAAAGCAATATATCGGAACTTGCCTGGAGGCCACCTTTTTGCCTCATGGGAGTAAACTTCGGATCTATATTTAAACAATAGAAAATGACAGAGGGGTCGATTCCTACCATATCGTCGTGAGTTCAAGCAAATGCATATTGTTGTGCTTGAGGAAGGAAATTAGCTCATCTAGGAAAGAAGGTTGGAAATAAGTTCCTATCTTAACGATCTTAGACTTATCATTTTCATCGAGGCACACTTATTCTACAATCTCGGCTGCTGAAACCGTCTCGGCCTATTGTCTCGGATCAAAATCGAGCTCAATATCATCTTTCCTCGGAATTTCTTGTATAATGTAAATAATCTTTCACTTTCTCCCAGAAAACTTACTACTTTGCCTTTTTCTATCTCATTATATTCTCTTTAATAGCTTGATATGTAAATTAATTCTCTGACAGTGGAATCTTCTTACCTTGAGAGAATTCTTAAGGGTTTCTTACGACTTCCCACAAATTTAGAACTTATGGTATTAACTGTTTCCTTAATTTTGAAAGGAGTGGGTTGGTTAACTTTGACATTGTTCTCATAAGATGAAGTTTTCCCTTTACTGATCATGTTCAGGCTTGCATAATATTGTTGTCTTGAGATCAACTGATCTCCCCTTAAAAGCCCTTCACCCTTCTCCGTGGGAAATTTTAGAAGTGAATGCCTAATAGATAAATACCCATCTATGGCGTCAAGAGCTAGCCTCCCAAAGAAGGCGTTGTACACCAATAGGATGTCTATAATGAAAAAAGTGGTTTCGAAGATCTTTAACGAGGGCCACTTCCAAATTTGACCATTATATAGCATTCTACTTTTTGACGTCTTTTCTAACCTAGGTGATATGGCCTTACACCTTGTAACGCATCACTATAGTGAATCTCTTATGGCAAGGTCTACCAACTAGTCATTGGGTCCACATTTATAACCACACTTTTAACACGCTCGTCCATCTACAACCACTTTTGGCGGATGTTAGCCATTTATAACCACTTTCGGTGGGTGTCGGCCGTCAAAAACTGTTTTAAGTTAATGATCATTTGGAACGCCGGTTGTAACTTGGTAAAGGGAAATACAAATACTTTAAAAAGAGTGCTTTCGGACAAAAAGACTTGAAATCACACAGTTTATAAATCACATTGTTTGATAGAAGGTTTGATCCGAGTTTGAGAAGGAAAACTATTAATAGAATCAGTATTTTTAGGAAAAAGTGAAATTTTTTATTATTCTCGTCAGATCAATAGAAAAGTTTCCGTCCTTAAATTTTGAATGTAAGTATGATATACAGAAGTTCTTAAAGTGAGAAGGCATATGTAACATCCTAAATTTTATCGTTTTCGATGTTGAATATCAAGTTAATTTTAAATATTTATATAATCGACGTTTAAAAATATAAATAACTTGTATTCAAATATTGATATTGTTTAAATATTTTAATTGAGAATTAATTATTTGAGTTGTAAATTAAATATTAATTAAATGGAATTAACAGCTTTACTTAACTCTTTTTAATCAATAAATAGTAGTGGTAGATTTATTATGTAAATTTATCCGCAATAATAAATAGTTCGAATAAATAATAAGAAAATCAGTTATCAATAAAATGACTTGATTTTTATTTTAGTATTCTTAACTGAATTTATTGGATCTTTTCATAATTTTTATTTTGGAAGATATTTAGATTTTCATTTGACGTATTTTGCGGCAAACGATGATATTTAAAAATTTCATGGAATTAAATAATCTGTGTATTTAATTATTGATTTGTGATCGTTTCACATTTTGTTGAATAATCATACTTTTATTTCTATCGTTCGTAGTTCGTACGTGAACGGGATAATATGTAATGGAGTGCCATAAATATTTTTTTTAAACCCTTTTAAAAATTAAATCAAATTTAAATTCTTGAACTAGCCTGAATAACGATGGGCATTTGGACTTGATGTTTTGCTTGTTAATTTTTCTTTACTTGGTTTTGAAGTGAAGTAAATATGTGTGATTATCACACAAATCACTTCAAAAACTTAAAAACAAAAGGAGTTCACTTTCACATCCCTATCATTTCTTTCTATTGTTTCCTTCTTCTTTTATTTACCTTATAGTAAAGAAAAAATAAAGTTCCCATATTCAAAATCAAAATAAAAATATCTACCCAACCAAAAATCATAAAGTTTATTTCTTTGAGTTCGGGTGGTCGAATGCTTCAAGTCTATATGTTCAAATTTGGTCGCACAATTATTTGGCATAGATGCCATACATTGAGCGAGAATAGGGTTGGCATTTGAGAGTGATTCAAGTAGAGATAGTTGAATTGGAGCTTGATTTTGAGTTTATGGCATCGAGTAACGCCCGTGGCTGTGATTTGACATCGTTCGTCTGAGAGTTGTTACACTTGACCTAGCATTTTCGTGGGTGTGAACAAGAATGTCGTGTTTTGATTTGTGGGCTCAGTTTGATTCGATGGTATCGGTGAGTGGAGGTGAGGAGTTCAAATGTATTAATGGACCTCGGTTTCGTTGAGAGTTGGAGGAGGATGATAGTGCACGTATGAGAGGAAGAGGCACGGCGATACTTTATATATGTGGTTGTAATTTTAAAGGAGGAAGAAGGATTAAATCTTATTTTAAGGGTAATTAAACTTAATTAAAGTAATTAGCGATTTAATTGTTTTAATCAAATCAGAAACTTATAAATTGAATAATTTTGGCGTACGAGGTCGGATTTAGATGCGGTAGTTGTGTTGGAATCATAGGAATGTTAGCTTCGCGATGGAATTGGTTTGATTGAATTTGGAATTAGCTGAATTTTGGGCTAAAATCAAATGTCGTTTGATTTTACTTCAAACCAGAATGCGAAAGCGTTCATTGGAATTTCGGTAAGTTTACTCACCTCTAATAATTTATATGTTATCTATGTTGCTATGAACTATTATTGAATGCTTGGATGATAGTTTATATTATTGTTTGGTTGTTTGTTTGAAATTAAATTCCCGCTCAAAAGGCGATGGCATAAATAAAGTTTTGTTGTGAGGAACAAAAATAAAAGGGAAGTCGAGGTGTACGTAGCGAATAGTTTGCTACGGAACACTTTGAAATACACATTCACATGTATAAATTATAAAGAACTTTTGAAGTGGGACCTAAGGGATTTCTCACTAATATTTATGTATTTACTGCGACAGCCCATATTTTAAGCAAGTGTATAGAATTTAATTATTTTATAAAAGAAAGACATTTAGTTAAAAATACAATTTTTCTGGAAATAACTGTGTGTGTGAGTTTGCATGCTCTTGTGCATGTGCACACTGGTCCAGCACACTATATGTTAGCTAGAAAATTTAGGGAGTTAAGGCCCTGTAAATAAATACAAGTAGATGGGTGCATGACCTGATAGTATGTACACTTTAGCCTAATAATAGTGTATAAGTGACTAGGCAGTTTTAGTCCCAACCACTATAGATAAGTAGGAGTATAGTTGCATATGTGGGTAAGAATACATGAATATAAGACATGCACAATACTTGGTTGACACACACATATCTGGTTATATACACATGAGCCTATATGCATGGTTAAGTCCAGAAAAGACAAAACATGTCCAGGCAAAAGTCATGCATATGGTGTGTGAAGGAATTTGCCAAAAATGGCCAAGATAAGAAAAAAAAAAAGTGAAATGGTGGGAAAGGGAAAGTGGACAGCGTGGATTGTTGGGTGAATCCAGGACTGGGTGATGGGATTTCTGGTGAAAATAAATTACTAAACCGACCTTAAAACCCTAGCAGCTCCCCTATATACAGATCACCATCTCCTACGGTTGCATGTTAGAAACCAGAAAAAAAACAAAAAAAAACAGGCAGCAGTTTAGAGAAACCATGGCAGATTTGAACCAAGACTTAGGAAGGAGGACTTTGGTGAATAAACCCACACTTGGAAATGCATTAAGACCTATGAAAGGCAGCCATGTACCTTTTAGTTTATTTTGATTTATGTTTGATACTTTGTATGCATTCTCAGTTTAACAAGTTACTGTGTTTCTGAAGCTATGTGATTTGCATTGCTTTGCTGTCACTAAACCTATGCTTGTCTATACATGATAATTAGTGATGGAATAATGAGTGATTCTTGTAGGTTTATGAACTTGAGAAATATTGTTAGTTAAAGCAAAGATTAATAAGAAAAGTAGGGTGTAAGGTAGTACGAAAAGGAGATTCTCTGGCTTATGTCTTGCAACTGAAAGAGAAGGTTAGGGCGCAATGGGATTTCGATGTGCTGAGCCTTAACTCATCATTAAGTGTTCTCTGGAAATAGGGTTTTGTAACAAGCAAACACACTTTAATGGGTGGATTGATTGTGAGAACCATATAGTTGGAAAACCACATTAGCATTTCACTCTCTAAAAATGCTTTAATCTATGCTTTGACCAAGGGTATGTCTCTGTGTGAAACTGACTTGAAATGGTGTACAAGTATAACTGACTAGTTGTTGAATACATGAATGGATGAATGATTGATTATTGTATGAGATCTAATAGCATACATTAGTTATGTGTACAATAGTATGTGATTGACACTACGTAGACACTGTTGAGTCATATGAAAAACTTAGTAATTAAACTAAGGATGTGGGTCACCTCTATTAGGTTGGGTATGAAGGAAGTGGATATGACACAGTGGTTGGCTTGCATCAAGGTTGGGGTGTGAGTTTGCACATGGCATGTTTATGCCCAAATAGCTTGTAGTGCACTGGAAATCAGGTAGTAGTTCCAGGCAGTGTGCACCAGTGCAACCATGAATGTAATACTGGACCTTAAAATGACATGAAAAGATTATACATGCAAGGGTAAATAAGCTAGGAGTATGTGGAAGTCCTAACATGTAGACTCAGGATTGATACTTTAGCTCAATACCATGAATGCTGTATGTGCATGTTTGTGCATGTTGTGCATGTTTGGGTGTTAGCACCAACCTGTGTGAGTTGTATGATGGCTGTTATGATTTTCTGGGCTAAAGTTTCTGATGACAAGTTAGTCCAAGAATGCACACATGTTATTTAACAGTAAACAACACACACCACTGGAGTAACACTTTGCAATTTGAACATGAGAAAGTAATTTAATCACCTTGAGTAAAACACTTAACCACTGAGAACATAAAAGTAATAATGGAACATATTTCATAAGTCTATATGCATTAATAAGTGGTTTTACTTACACCAGACTTAAGTCTGACCTGTTTGTTGCTTGCATCAAATGGGTGCTTCATATGCATTATGGAGCAGGTCATGAGGTGTTTGCAAGGAAAGAGGAAGCTAAGTGATAAGAAGCAGATGTGTGATGCTAAGAAGAATTTTGCTAAATAACTAAATTATTCTTTTGTAGAAGTATGCCTCTTAATGTCTTATTTTAGCTAAAGAACTTCTATGCAATAATATTTGAATCATGCTGGAACTCAGATTGTGATGAAATGAGTGATTTAAGCTTACTATGTGATCGAACCATTCTCAGTGGTAAAAGATAAAAGGATCTAATTTTATGTTATAACCTGTAAGCATGTAAATATCAAGAACTGAGTAATGGAACTGGTAGTATAACTAAGCATACGTGTAACAAGTAGTGTATACATATGTAATAGATTGTTTTAGAGATTCAGACTTACTTACAGTTAACATTAAATACACTGAAGTGAAAATGAACACATTGGCAGGACATTTGAAAATGTAGAAAGAATGAACCAAGATTTACATAAGTTTTGATGTGCAAATTAATGAGTAAGGTCAGGAATTTGTAACAAGATAGTAGGTGGTCCAACTAGATAAAGCTGGCCGATCTACAAATAAAAAAGGGGTTGAATGGTAGTTGTACATGTTTATGTGCACACAGGTGCATAGGAACATGCACAGTCTCTTGCCATATTAATTTAAGAAGTAATTTTGCAAAACCTTAAAATGACATGTGTAAATTTTCATGTTTTATTAAATATACAACTGTTAGACACACAAACATAAGCAAACAAGAATTCATTAGTGAATCTGTACAAAGATTTAGATGGGAGGTTTTCACAACACTTTTCACTATGACTAATTCATTAGTTTGATTTTTAATTTAAAGTAAGTGGATTCTTCTTTACCTGAAAACTCTGATATTGGAACTCAAATTATTTGCATATCTATACACATATAAATAGCTTTACAAGAAGTATATCAATATTTCTATATTGATCAGATGGGATCTTGGGAGGAATCAAAAGAAAAATTAATAAAAGAAAGAAAATTATGTGGAACTGGTTGGTCTTGAAAGTAAGTAATCCTGAATTTAACATAAACTAAATTGAACCATTCAAACACTATGGCAAATTGGGAGGGTTGCTTCAGTTGGTATCAGTGCTATGTCATTAAATACATAGCTAATACAAATACTTGATTGAATCTGTGTGCATTGTTTGTATTGTTTGCTTGTTTGTATTGGATGTTTTACTTATTGTGAATGAATGAGTTCACTGCTAGTTTTAAAACTAAAGTAGTGAATAGGAATTAGAACTAACCACACTAGAAATGTTCAATAGAGATCCAGAGCAATTAGGATCAATACCCAGGCTGCTGAAGAAAGGGAGAATGATCAATCTTCTGGTAGTACTGAACAAGCAACTAGAATGGCCACTGGTCCTCTAGTGATTAACATGCAAGATTTTGTTAGAGTACTGAGGGATGGAATGGCACCTAGGGTAGATAATCCACATGAGGAGCTGTCCAAATTGCTTAAAACATATACACACCTAGGAGGCAATAGCTTTGATGGCACAGAAAGTGTCATGGGTGTTCAGACATGGTTAAGAATAGTGGAGAGGATCTTTGCAGATATGCAAGTTAATGGCCAGAGAAAGAGGAAAATAGCTTCAAGACAATTGAAAGGCATTGCTTTGGATTGGTGGGAAGTGATCATTACAGGCATGCAAGAGCAAGAGATCACATGGAACCAGTTCAAAGAAATGTTAGAAGCCATATTTGTCCCAGCCTCAGTAAAAGCTTCATTGCTTGAGGAGTTCATCAAGTTGAGGCAAGGATCCATGAGTGTCACTGAATAAACTTAGAAATTTGAAGGATTGACCAAGTATGGGGCAGTACTGATTCCAGATGAAGTTTCAAGGAATTCTAGGTACATTCAGGGATTAAATGCTGGATTGAGTAGAGCCATGTTACCATACAAGGACAGAACCTTTGATCAAGTTATGGACTTGACATTGTCCTTTGAGCAGCATGACAATGCCATAGAGAGGTTCAAGAATTTTAAGAATAACAAGAAAGGAAAGAATAGAGCACACCCATATGAGAAGAAGGGAGAAGCAATGATCAAAGAAGGAAGTAAGGTGTCAAACTCTGATAGGAAGAAGTCCAAAGTGATCTGTTACAACTATGGGAAGGAAGGCCACATAAAGACAAAGTGCCAAGCACCCAAGTCATCTGTTCTTAGGTGCTACAACTGTGGGAAAGAGGGGCACATGAAGAGGCAGTGTCCAGAAATGGCAAGGGTGGCTGTACTTGAAGGAAAGGGCAAGGCAATGGAAGCACCTAGCCAAATGGAAGGTACATTATTTATTAAAGGCATACCCATATCGATTGTCTATGACATAGGAGCTACACACTCTTTTATTTTATGCGACATAGTTCAGAAACTAGGATTAACATGTATTCTTGTTGATAAGCCATTACATGTTAATAGTCCCATAGGTAGTTCCTGCATTACAAATATGAAATGCATGCAAGTAGAATTACGCATGGGTGGTCACACCTTTATTTCAGAATTATATGTGTTGAATTACCCTAAGTCAGATATTATATTGGGAGTGGATTGGTTAAAAAGTTTTTGTGCTATCATCGACTTAGGAAATTCCACAATCTCACTACAACTTTCTTATGGCAAAAGAGTTTAGGTTATGTATGAGGCAGCCAAGGATAGGGGTATGGGTAGAATGTTCAACTTAAACAGTGGTGAGGTTGAAGCAAGCCTAGATGAGATACCCATAGTTAACCAATACACTGATGTGTTTGGTGAAGTGAATGGCATTCCTCATAACAGACCAGTAGAATTTCGAATAAATCTTAAACTAGGAGTAAGTCCTATCATTAAGAAATCAAATAGAATGGGTCCTAAGGAACTGATTGAATTGAAGAAACAATTAGAGGAATTAGAATAAAGAGGCTTCATTAGGCCTAGCAGTTCAAATTGGGGACCACCAGTAGTATTTGTTATGAAGCATGATGGTTCCTTGAGAATGTGCATAGATTACAGGGAGTTAAACTCTGTCACAGTCAAAAATAAATACCCTCTACCTAGAATTGATGATCTGTTTGATCAATTGAATGGTGCTAAGGTATTTTCCAGGCTTGACTTAGCATTTGGTTTCCATCAAATGAAAGTGGAAGAAGAAAGTATCAAGTATACAACTTTCAATACAAGGTATGGCTTGTATGAATACTTAGTAATGCCATTTCGATTGACTAATGCACCATCCTATTTTGTGGATTTGATGAATAGGATTTTCAGAGATTACTTAGATAAATTTGTACTAATCTTCATGGATGATATATTAATATATTCTAAGTCAGCTAATGAACATGAGAAGCATTTGCATATGGTACTGAATAGACTAAGGCAACAAGACCTTAAAGCCAAGTTTGCAAAGTGTTCTTTCTGGAAGAATGAAATAAAATTCTTAGGCCATATAATTTCCCATGAAGGAATTTCAGTGGATCCTAGCAAGGTAATTGCAGTGCAACCATGGAAAAGACCAAGCAGTGTTACTGAAATAAGGTCATTCATGAATCATGGGCATGGCTGGATACTACAGAAGATTTATAATGGACTTTGCTAAAATAGCAACCCCGCTAACTAAGCTAACAAGGAAAGACCAACCTTTCCTATGGACTGAGAAGTGTGAAGGGGCATACAACCAGTTGAAGAAGGCATTGGTGGAGGCACCAGTGCTGAAAATTTTAGAAGACAATGGCAATCTGGTAGTGTACACTGATGCATGTGGGTCAGGTATAGGAGCTGTTCTTATGCAGTATGGTAAGGTGATAGCCTATGCATCAAGGCAGCTGAAGCCAAGTGAGATCAAGTATGCAACACATGACTTGGAATTGGCAGCTGTGGTGTATGCATTGAAGCTTTGGAGACACTACCTGTTAGGAGCAAAGTTTGAGCTTTATACTGACCACAAAGCTTTGAAATATCTATTCTCTCAAAAAGACTTGAACATGAGACAACATAGGTGGGTGGAGTTCCTTGCTGCCTATGACTCGGACATTATATATACACCAGGGAAGGCAAATAGAGTGGCAGGTGCATTGAGTAGGCAACATGCCAAGTTGGCTACACTGATGATAGAGGAGTTTAAAATGTTATCAAAACTGACTGATGTAGAAGTGGAAAACATGGGACAGCAACATATGAAGTTAGGTGAGGACATGGAGCAATATGGAAAGCTCAGCCTCATCACAATAAAATTAGACTTGGTGGAAGAAGTGAACTTGTCACAAGACATGGGTGAATTCCTGAGAGAGAAGAAGAAACTGTTAAGGAATGGTTCAAAACTTGACAAATTTGAATTGGATGGGAAAGGATTTTTAAGATACAAGGAAAGACTGTGTGTGCCTGACATAGAAGCATTGCAAAGAAAGATCATGGATGTTCATCACAAGTCTAAGCACACCATAAATCCAGGTGGTACCTAGATGTATCATGATCTAAAGAGGAGCTATTGGTGGAAAGGAATGAAGAGGAGTGTAGGTGAATATGTGGCAAAATGTATGACTTTCCAGCAAGTCAAGGCTGAGTATCAAAGACCTAGTGGATTGTTGCAACCCCTGGAAGTTCCAAGGTTGAAATGGGAAAGCATATCAATGAATTTTATTGATGGCTTGCCAAGACCAAAGAGAGGTAATGATAGTATTTGGGTGGTGGTAGATAGATTAACTAAGTCATCACATTTCATACCAGTAAGGGGTGATAGGAATGCACCAAAACTGGCACAAGTTTTCATGAAGGAGATAGTGAAACTACATGGAGTTCCTACCACTATCATTAGTGATAGAGACACCATATTCACATCAAAATTCTAGAACATGCAATGGGTGTTGAGTTGTGCTTGAGCACAGCCTACCATCCCCAAACAGTTGGCCAAAAAGAAGTGGTTAATAAGTTTTTAGAGGATTTACTTAGAGCCTGTGTACTTGACCATGGTGGTAACTGGGAAGACTACCTTCATCTAGCAGAATTTGCTTACAACAATAGCTACCAGAGTAGTATAGGGATGGCACCTTATGAAGCTCTATATGGGAGGCCTTGTTTGTCACCTACTTGCTGGCTAGCGGTAGGTGATAAAGTGATACTAGGGCCAGACCATGTGAAAGAGATAAGTGCTAAGATCACACTGATTAGACAAAGAATGAAGACAGCATAAGACAGAATGAAATCATATGCAGATAGGAGAAGGAAGCCACTTGTATTTGAAATAGGAGATCATGTATACTTGAAAGTCTCACATATGAGAAAGGTGTTGAGATTTGGCAAGGCAGGGAAGCTAACACCAAGATATGTAGGGCCATATGAAATCATTGCAAGAGTAGGGAAGATGGCTTACAAGTTGAAGTTGCCAGAAGGAATGAGTGGGATACACAATGTATTTCATGTATCACAATTGAGAAAATGTGTACATGATGAAGCTTCAGTGATTCAGTCACCAAACCAGGTAGAATTAAGCCAAAACTTGGTGTACGAGAAGAAACCAGTGGGCATAGTAGCTAAAGAAGATAAGAAATTGAGGAACAAAGCTATCAAATTGGTAAAGGTGCAGTGGAGCATAGATCCTAATGATTGCACATGGGAGGTTGAGGACAAGATAAAAGTCCAGTACCCTCAACTATTTGCAACTGGCAATTAGAGTAGAGGTAATTTATTATTTATGCTTGTATTCATTTAGTAAATACAGTGCTCAGTGTTGAATATGTTTGCTTGATGTATGTTTTAGTTGAATTAAGAAAGTGTGTGCGTGTTTGGTTTTGATACATGACTAACACATGAAGAAGTGTTAAATTATGCGACACAATTTCTTAAAGGAGGGGTGTATGTGACAGCCCATATTTTAAGTAGGCATATAAAATTTAATTATTTCATAAAAGAAAAACATTTAGTTAAAAATACAATTTTTCTGGAAATAACTGTGTGTGTGAGTGTGCATGCTCTTGTGCATGTGCACACTGGTTCAGCACAATATATGTGAGCTAGACAATTTAGGGAGTTAAGGCCCTGTAAATAAATACAAGTATATGGGTGCATGACCTGATAGTATGTACACATTAGCCTAATTACAGTGTATAAGTGACTAGGCAGTTTTAGTCCCAACCCCTATATATTAAGTAGAAGTATAGTTGCATATGTGGGTAAGAATACATGAATATAAGACATGTACAGTACTTGGTTGACACACCCACACATATCTTGTTATATACACATGTGCCTATATGCATGGTTAAGTCCAGAAAAGACAAAACATGTCCGAGCCAAAGTCATGCATATGGTGTGTGAAGGAATTTGCCAAAAATGGCCAAGATAAGAAAAAAAGCAAAATGATGGGAAAGGGAAAGTGGAGAGGGTGGATTGTTGGGTGAATCCAGGACTGGGTGATGGGATTTCTGGTGGAAATAAATTACTTAACTGACCTTAAAACCCTAGCAGCTCTCCTATATACAAATCACCATCTCCTACGGTTGCATGTTAGAAACTAGAAAATAAAAATATGAAAAAAACAGGCAGCAGTTTAGAGAAACCATGGCAGATATGAACCAAGTCTTAGGAAGGAGGACTTTGGTGAGTAAACCCTCACTTGGAAAGGCATTAAGACCTATGAAAGGCAGCCATGTACCTTTTAGTTTATTTTGATTTTTGTTTGATACTTTGTATGCATTCTCAGTTTAACAAGTTTCTGTGTTTCTGAAGCTATGCGATTTGCATTGCTTTGCTGTCACTAAACCTATGCTTGTCTATACATGATAATTAGTGATGGAATAATGAGTGATTCTTGTAGGTTTATGAACTTGAGAAATATTGTTAGTTAAAGCAAAGACTAATAAGAAAAGTAGGGTGTAATGTAGTAAGAGAAGGAGATTCTTTGGCTTATGTCTTGCAACTGAAAGAGAAGGTTAGGGTGCAGTGGGATTTCCATGTGCTGAGCCTTAGCCTATCATTAAGTGTTCTCTGGAAATAGGGTTGAGTAACAAGCAAACACACTTTAATGGGTGGATTGATTGTGAGAACCATATAGCTGGAAAACCGCATTAGCATTTCACTCTCTGAAAATGCTTTAATCTATGCTTTAACCAAGGGTATGTCCCTGTGTGAAACTGACTTGAAATGGTATACAAGTATAACTGACTAGTTGTTGAATACATGAATGGACGAATGATTGATTATTGTATGAGATCTGATAGCATACGTTAGTTATGTGTACAATAGTATGGGATTGACACTACATAGAAAATGTTGAGTCATATGAAAAAATTAGTAATTAAACTAAGGATTTGGGTCACCTCTATCAGGTTGGGTATGAGGGAAGTGGGTATGAAACAGTGGTTGGCTAGCATCAAGGTTGGGGTGTGAGTTTACACATGGCATGTTTATGCCCAAATAGCTTGTAATGCACTGGAAATCAGGTAGTAGTTCCAGGCAGTGTGCACCAGTGCAACCATGAATGTAATACTGGACCTTAAAATGACATGAAAAGATTATACATGCAAGGGTAAATAAGCTAGAAGTATGTGGAAGTCCTAACATGTAGACTCGGGATTGATACTTTAGCTCAATACCATGAATACTGTATGTGTATGTTTGTGCATGTTGTGCATGTTTGGGTGTTAGCACCAACCTGTGTGAGTTGTATGATGGCTGTTATGATTTTCTGGGCTAAATTTTCTGATGACAAGTTAGTCCAAGAATGCACACATGTTAATTAACAGTACACAACAAACACCACTGGAATAACACTTTGCAATTTGAACATGAGAAAGTAATTTAATCACCTTGAGTAAAACACTTAACCTATGAGAACATAAAAGTAATAATGGAACATATTTCATAAGTCTTTATGCATTAACAAGTGGTTTTACTTACACCAGACTTAAGTCTTACCTATTTGTTGCTTGCATCAAATGGGTGCTTCATATGCATTATGAAGCAGGTCATGAGGTGTTTGCAGGGAAAGAGGAAGCTAAGTGATAAGAAGCAAATGTGTGATGCTAAGAAGAATTTTGCTAATTAATTAAATTATGCTTTTGTAGAAGTATGCCTCTTTATGTTTTATTTTAGCTAAAGAACTTCTATGTAATAATATTTGAATCATGCTGGAACTCAGATTGTGATGAAATGAGTGATTTAAAGCTTACCATGTGATAGAACCATTCTCAGTGGTAAAAGATAAAAGGATCTAATTTTATGTTATAACCTGTAGGCATGTAAATATCAAGAACTGAGTAATGGAACTGGTAGTATAACTAAGCATACGTGTAACAAGTAGTGTATACATATGTAATAGATTGTTTTAGAGATTCAGACTTACTTACAATTAACTTTAAATACACTGAAGTGAGAATGAACACATAGGCAGAACATTTGAAAATGTAGAAAGAATGAACCCAGATTTACATAAGTTTTGATCTTCAAATAAATGAGTAAGGTCAGGAATTTGTAACAAGATAGTTGGGGGTCCAACTTGACCAAGCTGGCCGATCTACAAATAAAAATGGGGTTGAATGGTAGTTGTACATGTTTATGTGCACATAGGTGCACAGGAACATGCACAGTCTCCTGCCTTATTAATTTAAGAAGTAATTTTGCAAAACCTTAAAATGACATGTGTAAATTTTCATGTTTCATTAAATATACAACGGTTAGACACACAAACATAAGCAAACAACAATTCATTAGTGAATCTGTACAAAGATTCAGATGGGAGGTTTTCCCTTTCACTTTGACTAATTCATTAGTCTGATTTTTAATTTAAAGTAAGTGGATTCTTCTTTACCTGAAAACTCTGATATTGGAACTAAAATGATTTGTATGTCTATACACATACAAATAGCTTTACAAGAAGTATATCAATATTTCTATATTGATCAGATGGGATCTTGGGAAGAATCGAAAGAAAAATTAATAAAAGAAAGAAAATTATGCGGGACAAGTTGGTCCTGAAAGTAAGTAACCCTGAATTTAGCATAAACTAAATTGAACCATTCAAACACTACGACAAATTGGGAGGGTTGCTTCATTTACTCATATTCTTATGCTACATATACTGTTGTTTGATTGAAATGTTATTGACATACTGCTTGGTTTTGTAAGTGTTATTACAGCATTTATCATTGTACCGTCACTTATGTAATATTATACCCTTAAACCCTAGTTGTATTTTGAACTTGAGCTGGAATTTTTACAAAATAAATGTTTGGCCTTGTTTTTGTAGTTGGAAAATTGTTTAAACTATATTTACAAATATCTTGAGAATTTTGAAAATAAAGGATAAATGTTGATCTAAATTCAATTAAGGATAATAATGTTGTTTTAATTTTCGTAGCGGTATAAATTTGGTTTATTATCTTTCAAAATAATTGATGTCGATTTAAATTTATAAAAGATAATTTATGGAATGAGCCACTGAGTTTCAAATAGATTTGGTGCCTGGAGCAGAACCAGTAAGTAGGTCACCAAGCAGGATGACACCTACGGAGATAAGGGAGATGAAAGTGCAGTTGGTGGATTTGGAAAGTAAAAGCTTTATTAGACCGCGTTGTTCGCCTTGGGGAGTAGTTGCAGTGTTTGCTAAGAAACCAGGCGAATTATTGAGGTTATGTATCGACTATCGCAAGTTGAATGAGAAGACGATAAAGAATCGGTACCCATTGCCTAGAATTGATGATTTGTTCGAATAGTTAAGTGGAACCAAGGTATCTTCCCAGTTGGATTTGATGACAAAATTCCATCAGTTCAGAGTAGTATAGGGTAGCATACCTTTAATGGCGTTTTGGACCAGATATGGATCGTATGAATGGATAGTTATGCCGTTCGGACTAACCAACGCGCCAACTTTATCTATAGACCCGATGAACCGAATTTTCAGAGAGCACATGGATAGATTCATGTTGGTGTTCATAGACGATATTTTGGTATACACTAAAGTTGAGAAAGAGCATTAAGTTTATCTTAGAGTTGTTCTCGGAATTTTGAGGGAACATCGGCTGAAGGCAAAGTTTTTGAAGTGTCATTTCTGGAAGAAGGAAGTGAAGTTCCTTGGTCATTTTGTTTCAGAAAGAGGACTGTCAGTGGATCCAACTAAGATCGTAGTAGTAAATAGTTAGAAGAGGCCAGAAACAATGACCGAGATTAGAATTTTTCTTGGTTTGGCTGGATATTATCGAAGATTTATAAAGGATTTTTCATGGATAGCAACGCCGATGACCAAGCTAACGCGAAAAGATGTGAAGTTTGTTTGCACCGATAAGTATGAAGAGACATTTAAGAAGCTGAAACCCTTATTGAGCCATGCGCCTGTATTAGTTGTTCTGGAGGGGAATCAAGATTTAGTACTTTATACAGACGCGTGTGGAACCGGATTGGGAGCAGTGCTAATGCAGAGGGGTAAAGTGATTGCTTATGCTTTTCGACAGCTTAGACCATATGAGGTTAGATACCCAACTTATGACATGGAGTTAGCTGTAGTGATTTTTGCGTTGAAGGTGTGGAGACATTACATTTTAGGTGAGAGATTTTAGATATATATAGGTCATAAGTCATTGAAGTACTTGTTCTCTCAGAAGGATTTAAACATGAGATAATAGAGATGGTTGGAGTTAATCGCTACTTATGATTTTGGAATTGAGTATACTCTAGGGAAAGGTAATAAGATTGCTGACGCACTTAGCAGAAAACATTAAAATGCAGTGTTGGCGATGTTAGCATAATGGAAAGATTTGGAAGAATTATCAACTTGCGAAGTACAATGAAGATCTGAGACCAGATCTAGCGGAGAATCTGTTGTGTTGGCATGTCTAGAAGTTCGACCAGGTAGCTTTCGACTAAGTCCCTTCGCATCTTTTGGTTCCGCCTAGGTAGCTTTCGACTAAGTCCTTTGCCTCTATTCCATCAAAACCAATGCACATAGTATCAAAAAATTGGTAGGTAGTGAATTGGACCAAGGCGGTAGATACAGGGTCAGGACTAAGGGATTTCGAAAGGGTCGAAGCGCCTTTTTGTTTTAAATGAGAAAAGCGCCTCCTTTGCTTTCGATATAGTTAATGGTTTTATAGAAATGGTTGCACCTTTGTATTAAGAAAACTGCTTCCGACCTTGTTGGCTTTCGACTAGGTCGATGGATTTAAAGAAAGATTTTAAGAGGCTATGCCTTTGTTTTAAGAAATTGCTTTCGGCTAAGTCAATGGTTTAAAGGTTTGTTTCGAAATAGTCATACCTTTGTTTAAAAAAAATGCTTTCAACTACGTTGAAGCCTTGGCTGCCGCTTTCTACCTTTTGAAGCAGTGCTTTCGAAAGGGTTGTCTTGTTTTATAAAAACCCATTCGCTTCTCCTATGCTTTCGGAAGGGGTGGTTTCGATATAATCTTTTTCCTATATAAGTTATAGCTTTCGAAAGAGTATGCTTTTGACCCTTAGTGGTCCAAAGGTTTCAAAATGGAAGGTTTCTATGTTTTCGAAAGGTGTTTCCATATGTTTTAAATTGAACCCAAACACTTTTGAAAGGTTGCTGTTTAAAAAGGTTTTGACACTTTCGAAAGGATTTAAAGAATGGTTTTGAAGGGGTAGTCTCCTGTGGTTTTGAAAGGATTTAGAGAAAGGTTTTAAGGGGTAGCTGCCTAATGGTTTTGAAAGGTTTATAAGGAAGGGTTTTCCATGGTTTCAAAAGGTCTAAAGGAGAGGTTTTTCCAATGGTTTTGAATGGTTTAAAGGAAAGGTTTTTACTATGGTTTCGAAAGGAAATGTTTAATGGTATTAAAGAGGAATGTCAAAGGTTTTTTAGCTTTCGAAGGAAAAGGAATTTCAATGGTTTCGAAAGGGGTTTACATGATTTCGAAAGGGGTACTTTCAAATGTTAAAGTCTTTCATCAACAAAGATTTGAGTAAAGTATATATATAACATGGCAAGATGATCTTGAGTGAAGCATAGAATATAAATGTTTTCCTTGTTTAAGTTTGGTTTAAAAGGTTTTAAGTCAATTTCAGATGAAAAAGTTTTGAAGGAAAATTATGGGAAGTCATCCCTAAGTAAAAATGACTCAGATATTAGAATACCAGATGGGACTGGTGTAGGGTCACACCATATACATTAGCTATTGGACCCAGCTAATTTAGTCCAAGATTCCAATGTGTAGGGCTTTGTTACAGGTAAGACTAAAATTATGATTACACATAGAAGGGAATACATGTTTCTACATGAATTGGTTATTTGTGAGCCCGCAAAACCATTAGGATCAGGTGATCTTAGGAGATGTTAAGATAGGGATAGACCATCTAGAAGAGAAGTATTTAATAGATAGTTAAGGACAGACCGTCCAAAAGAGGAGTGTCTAAAAGATGTTAGATTATTTTGTTATATATTCTGGTAGGCCCGAGTCAGCCAAAGGTTAGTAGTAAGCCAAACAAAACTACGGTGTTTGAATAGATAGTTCTTTTATTACCTAATATGTATTTTAACATAATGATGCTTTACAGTTTTAACCAGTTTTGGTTGCAGGATAAAGGTTTGCAAAAGATATGTTTTAAAAGGATATTACTGAGGCGAAACCCGTTCCGCTAGGCGGCGTGGTCTCACTTAATATCAAATAACCGAGTTGTATAGTATTATTCACCCCAAGATTTATGTCTGACTTGATGTTTACGTTTTCCCCTTAAATTCTCGGGTGCTCAAAAATTGATTTGAGTAAGCTAAGGGTTGAGGCTTTATACGTTTTAGTAGGATAACGAATAAAGCTACTGGAGACGGGCAGGAGGCTAATGGATAGCTATTTAGGAGTTGTAGTGCTTGTTTTCTGTTTATTTTCGCTGTGTATTAAGTTAGTTGTGACTTTGATCAACCAACGGGGCATCTTCATATGTCGCTCTTGGCATATTTTGTAATAATGATATTTGATCTTTGCCAGGGAAACATTATAGTATCATGTAATTTGAATATGGAATATATGAGTTGAGTGTAATGGAAAATTCATTTTGAAATCTGTGATTTGTTTCATATTCAAGTGCTTTTGATATTATGGATACCATTAACATTACCATGTTTGGTCACCAGAAGTTAATACTATGGATGACTGCAGCATCTGTAGCGCTAGCTTTTGGTCTCCAAAAATGGGGTGTTACAGAGATTCTGGTATTGTATTCTCTTATTTCTTGTTATTTTTTAGTTTCTTCTTTCATTTTTCCCTAACATTTTTCCTTTTCGATACTTAGATTCTCGACATGTGAATACCGTGGATATATTTGTCTTGACATTTGGGTGTCGGAAAGACGATCGTTATGGTGGTGTTGATGTGATGTGGTGTAAGGTTGATTTGATGTTCGCTTTTAAAGTAATAGTTACTTTAGATATTTATTTTATTACCTTATGTAAATATATATTTACTTTCTACACTTATCATGTGTATATGTACGTGATCATGTGTGTATGTGCATGTCACAAATGTGTACTTATTCTCTTAGAAGGAGTTGAATATGAGGCAGCTGCTTATTATTTCGGTATAGATTATACACCTGGGAAAGGTAATAAGGTAGCAGATGCTCTTAGCAGAAGACATCAAAATGTGGTGTTAGCTATGTTGACAAAGTGGAAGGATTTAGAAGCTTTGACTACTTGTAGTGTGAAGTTGAGGTCGACTGCTAGTTCTAGTCAGAATACCCCCATGTTGTCTTGTTTAGAAGTTCGACCAATGTTGATCGAAAGGATTTCTTCTAAGCAAAAAATGGATCTAGTATTAGTCGAGAGGATTAGAAGGCTTGAGGTGGGATCAAAGATCGATGACCGAAAGGATTTTGCCTCGACCAAAGAGGATGGTTAAAAAAGCAGGGACGGTTGTGTGTTCCGAATGTCGAGGACTTAAGGAAAGAATTTCATGGAAAATGTCATCTATCCAGGTTTATGATTCTTCCTGGAGGGACCTAGATGTATAAGGATACGAAGAGGAGTTTCTATTGAGAAGGTATGAAATGGGATGTTGGCTTATGGGTTAGGCAGTGTGCAAACTGTCAACAAGTGAAAGCTGAACATCAAAAGCCAAGTGGGTTGCTTCAACCTTTAGACATTCCAGTTTGGAAATGGGTTTCGATATCTATAGATTTTATAGTTGGGAAGCGAAGGTCAAATAGAGGAAACAGAAGTATATAGGTCATTGTAAATAGGTTGACTAATAGTGCCCATTTCATTTCAATTAAGTCAACCAGGACGACACATGTTTTAGCTAAGTTGATCATGAAGAACATAGTTAGACTACATGGGGTTCCTAGTAATTCTAGTCAGTTGCGGAGGTTCTTTGTTCACTAGTAAATTCTAGAAGAGTTAAGCACCATGCTCAGGATGAGCACTGCGTATCACCCTTAGACGGATGGGCAGGCAGATAGAGTCAACAAGGTACTCAAGGATTTACTGAGAGCTTATGTATTAGACTTTGGCGGATCTTGGGAAGGTCACCAACATTTAGTTGAGTTTTCCTATAATAATAGTTATTAGACTAGTATAGGAATGGCAACTTTTGAAGCTTTGTATGGAAGACCATGAAAATCGCCAACATGTTGGTTGGAGACTGAAGACAGGTTAGTCTTAGGTCCTAATTTGGTTGGAGAGGCATCAGAGAAGATTGAGTTAATTCAAGAAAAGATGAAGAAAGCTCAGTCTAGACAGAAGAGTTACACAGATAAGAGGCATAAAAACATAGAATTCTTAGTTGGAGATAAAGTTTTCATTATGGTATCATCGATGAAGGGTGTTGTGCAACTTTGGAAAGTCGGGGAAACTAGCACCAAGATATGTTGGTCTACTCCAAGTTATAGAGAGGATTGGAAAGCTCACGTACAAAGTAGAGTTGCCGAATAGTTTGGCAGGTGTCCATAATGTATTTCATGTGTCTCATCTTCGCAAGTATGTGCATGATCCAGAGACTACTATCCCTCCGATAGAGTTGGAACATTTGATAGTAGAGCCTAATTTGACCTTTGTTAGACAACCAGTTCCAGTTGTAGCGATGGATGGGAAAAGATTGAGAAATAGGATAGTCAGGTTGGCGAAAGTTCAGTGGAGCGATAACGAGAAGGACTATACTTGGGAGACAGAAGACAGGATTAGAGAGAGTTATCTTGATCTACTTTGAGGGTATGTCTATATTAGATTTATATAGATAGTTACTAGTCAGGTAGGCTAGTATGGTAGTTAGGTGTTGTTAGAGATGATTGCTATGTTTAGTATTTAGTCCTTACTGAATTTCAAGGACGAAATTCTTTATGAAGGGGAGCCTGTAACATCCTTAATTTTTGATAACATTATTTAGGAGATTTAATTAGATAAATTAAATTGAAAAATGTAAGAATAAGAATGATAAGGGGATTGAGATTTAAAAAAAACATAGAGGCTGAGCTTAACTTAACAAATGGGCTTATAAATGGATTTATATGTTGACTAATTAACACAAGGGTATATTAGGAAATTGCCAAGCCATTACCATATATTCTCATTTCTTTCCCATACATGTTCATTTTCAAAAAATACAAAATGTATAACCTAAGAGGAGTCGGCTATTACAAGGAAGAAAAAGGGAAAAATTTAATGAAGTTAAGGAATTAAAGCAAGGGGATTAATCTCAAATCAAATCTCAAACCTCTTATCATAATAAAGGTGAATAATAATTCTAACCATCTATATTTTGTTATATAATCTTGGTTTTTGTATTAAAGATTAAATCTATTTTTATGATGATTTGGATAATGATATGCTTGGATTTATAACATGTTTGATTTAGATAAATTGTTTCTTACCGGGGCTTAACATGTCGCTATCCTCTTGAAAGAGAGGGGTGCCTTCGGGAACGTGGACACTGGTGGTGCATGGCTTTCGTCAGCTCATGTCGTAAGGTGTTGGGTTAAGTCTCGCAACGAGCGAAAACCTCTTATTTAGTTGCCATCATTGAGTGTGCAACCCTGAACAGAATATCGGTGGTAAGCCGGAGGAAGGTGAGGATGACATCAAATCATCATGCCCCTTATGCCCAGGGCGACACATGTGCTACAATGGGCGAGACAAAGGGTCGCAATCTCGCAAGAGTGAACTAACTAAAAAAACCTATCCTCCATTCGGATTGCAGACTTCAATTCGCCTTCATGAAGCTCGAATTGCTAGTAATCGCCGATCAGCCATACGGTGGTGAATTCGTTCCTAGGCTTTGTACACACCACCCGTCACACTACGGGAGCTGGCCATGCCCGAAGTTGCTACATTAACCGCAAGGAGGGGGATTCCAAAGGCGGGGCTAGCGATTGGAGTGAAGTCATAACAAGGTAGTCATACTGAAAGGTGTGGCTAGATCACGTCCCTTTTAGGGAGAGCTAATGCTTATGATTGTTGGATATTTTGGTTTGACACTGCTTCACATCCAAAAAGAAGCAAGCTACGTCTAAGCTATGCTTGGATATTAAAGCCTTCTTTCGTTTCTTGATAGTGAAGTAAGACCAAGCTCATGAGCTTATTATCCTAGGTTGGAACACTTTTTATGTCCCCATGCCGCCACACAAGAGGGACATGGGACACAAAAGCAAAAGAGAGGGATGGGGTTTCTCTCACTTTTGGCATAGCAAGCCTTCCGCTGGAAGGCCTACAAAAAGGGCTATTAGCGTAGTGTTAGAGCGTGCCCGTGATAACTGCGTCATTGTGCCAAGGCTGTGAGGGCTCTCACCCATATAGATAGTTTAATGTGCTCATCAGCGCCTGAACTGAAGATGTGGATCATCCAAGGCATATTAGCATGGCATAGTCTGCCTTTCTGAATCGGAGTTTGAAACCAAACATCTCCTCAGGAGGATAGATGGGGCGATTCAGGTGAGATCTAATGTAGATCTAACTTTCTATTGACTCATGAGTATAGATTTATATGGTTTTAGGGAAAAACCAATTGTGAATGATTTTTGAATGCCATGGAAAAATTATATGTTATGTAAACTATGATTTTGGGGTTGGGTTTCAATTTTTGTAATTTTCCATGTTATTATGAATTTTAAAAGGAAAATATGGATAATTGAGCTTATAATTTTATTTTTAATAATTCAGGAAGAATTTGTGTCTAAAATTTTTATGTGTTAGATTACATATCAAAAGTGAATTTTTGTGATTTTTGGAGTTGTTTACTAAGTGATTTGCTATGGAAATAAAATTGTTTTAAGAAAGAAGGGCTTAATTGCATTATTGGTTTTATTTAATGGAAGGGCTTTATTGTTAAATTTTCCCTGATTTAGATCTGAAAATATGTGGCAGTTATATTAGTAAAGAATTTGAAAATTTTAAGGCAATCAATCAAGTGTTTATAAATAGGCAGATTGTTAAAGTGATTGCTTTAAGTGGTAGTAATTCAGCCTTAATTTAGAAAAGTTGGTTCCGCCTCCTATAGAAGCACCTTTCGTCCCTGTGCTTCCACCTTCAACTAGGACAAAACCAAATAAACAGAAAGCAATACACAAAATATTACACTGAAGGTATGAAGTGGATTAGGGAAAGGCGGAAGGCATGATGTCGAATCATAGCCTTCGATGGAGTCGAGACCCTTGCTCTGCCTTGCTTTGTTTTTAAATGATAAGTGCCTGCTTTGTTTTACTAAAAGCTTTTGATGGAGTCAAAACCTATGAATTTTCTAACTAGCTTTCAAAGAGGGTTGACATCTTATGTTTTTTAAGTAAGAGCTTTCGGGTGAGTTCCTTTAATATAAAACAATGCTTTCGAAAGAACTGGTTCCGACCTAATCGGAACCCTGTTGTAGGTCTTTTGCCTTTCGAGTGTATTGAAGCCATCAATGCTTTTGAAGAGTAACCTTTGTTTTAAACTTATACTAAGCCACTCTCTAAATGATTTCGAATGGGTTCTGTTATCCCAACTTTTGGCAAAGTTGAGATATCCAAAATTTACTAAAAATCGATGATTATTATTCTTGAATGTCGACCATGCATTGCAGGATAACCATGAATATCGATGAATTTTGTCCGAGTCCGGATCAGGCCACAATTGATAGGACATGACAAGAGAGATCATAGAAGTCCGCACCTCAAATTTCAAGTCAATCCGAGGTCGTATGCTCAAGTTATGATGGATTCGAGTTAAGAGGAATGGACGTTGCCCAGTTCGAACCCATCACAGAGGTCCAGTTTGAACCCATCACGAAGTCCAGTTCGAACCCATCACGAAGTCTAGTTCGAACCCATCACGAGGTCCAGGTCGAATCCATCATGAAGTCCAGTTCGTACCCATCACAGAGGTCCAGTTCGAACCCATCACGAGGTCCAGTTCGAACCCATCACGAGGTCCAGTTCGAACCCATCACGAGGTCCAGTTCGAACCCATCACGAAGTCCAGTTCGAACCCATCACGAAGGTCCAGTTCGAACCCATCACAAAGTCCAGTTCGAACCCATCACGAGGTCCAGTTCGAACCCATCACGAGGTCCAGTTCGAACCCATCACGAGGTCCAGTTCGAACCCATCACGAGGTCCAGTTCGAACCCATCATGAAGTCCAGTTCGAACCCATCACAGAGGTCCAGTTCGAACCCATCACGAAGTCCAGTTCGAACCCATCACAAAGTTCAGTTCGAACCCATCACAGAGGTCCGGTTCGAACCCACCACGAAGTCCAGTTTGAACCCATCACAGAGGTCCAGTTCGAACCCATCACGAAGTCCAGTTCGAACCCATCACGAAGTCCAGTTCGAACCCATCTCGAGGTCCAGTTCGAACCCATCACGAAGTCCAGTTCGAACCCATCACAGAGGTCCAGTTCGAACCCATCACGAAGTCCAGTTCGAACCCATCACAGAGGTCCAGTTCGAATCCACTGGTTCAACCAACCATGATGACGTGTCTTCCATCGGTTCGAATGCGCCGAGATATATGGATTCGAAGCATTCAACTCGGAGCGAAACCCGCATCGAAGCGAAGTGTGCGCTCCACGTCGACACGAAGACACGTGCCACCATGGATTCGAAACCATCGGTTCGAAAGCATGGTTTCGAACCAAACAGCCATGCAATAAACCCCATTTTGAACCCATCATATCTTCCAATCTACTGATCCAAATGAAACGAAATTTTCACAGTAGTTTACATACAAGATAAAGATTGCTCCTGCCAAGTTTCAGCTTGATTGGACCATTTCTTGATGGGTTCGAAGTCACTTCGAAACGATGTCAGATCGAGACGAAACTTGGTGGGGTCGGTTGCGTGGGCCCACTCATGTGCCAGAAGAAGTCTCCCGAAGTTTGAGCGAGATCTGGGCCTCCAACGCCCATAAATAGAGCCCCAGAGCCAACACAAAAAGGACTTTTGGGAGCTTCCACCATTGAACGTCCAGACTCTGCCGAATTGAATTACATACTTCATTATCATTGTTGTATTCAGATTTCAAGGCTATCATCAACTGTAATCCGCTGTAATCAAGAGTAATCAGCGAAGAACATCAATAAAAGTTAAAACCTTTGAAGTGGACGTAGGCCGGAGATAGCCGAACCACTATAAATTGTGTGTTCTCGTTCGTAATTTCTATTTCACTGCGTGTTGCTTGCTTAAATCTGTGATTTGTGTTTGGATATTGCCGATTTATATTCCAACACTGGTGCTTTCACGATACTTGGGGGTTTGTGACCAATTTTGGCGCAAACACTTTGGTGCTTTCACTGAGAAGAACTAGCACCCGCTACATCAAATTCAGAATTCAGATTCAAAAGTTTGAAGAAACTCCAATCCGGAAACAATGACTCGATAAACAAGACAAAGAGTTGATAGGAGCCAACAAGGAGGAAGCCAAGAAGCATCCTCAGGATCAGGAGAAGGACAAGCTTCCGTCTACATCACTAGGGACGAGATGGAGGCTATGGCTAATTCATTACGCGAAAGCATGATGAAGAGTCAACAGGAGATGCTGCAGAATTTCCTCGAACAGATGAGGGCGACGAACATGCAAAACCTTGGACCAACTACAACAGCTACGAGTGCGGGACAAGGAATCAGGATTGCAGTAGCTAATGAAGGTCAGGTTCAAGACCGGAATACAGGAGTTGAAGGTTGTCAACAAGGCCTTGGGGGGAGACCCTCAGGGTCCAATACTGGAAGACCAACAGACGGAGCTCAACAGACTAGAGCCAATGCTTACGCTAACGAGCCACCAGAAGAATACGTACCAGAATTCCCTTCAAGGCTCGGGGGGCAGGATAGGAACTTGACAAGGGGCCAACCCCTAGATGAAGATGAGAGAATGATTGGCCTGATGCGAAGAATCATGAGAGGAGGATTGCCTAGCGGAGGGCTGGAAGAAGTTAGTCGGAGTCCGTTCACTCCGAATATCCGAAACGCAAGGAAACCTCCAAAATTCAAATTGCCAGCGCTAGAACCTTATGACGGGAGATCAGACCCAACCATGCATATTACCAGATATATCAGGCACACGGAAGTGCTGGGGGCATCCGAGGAAGTGATGGCACGATGCTTCCCTCTATATTTATCAGATTTAGCTGCACTATGGTTCAGACAACTGGAGACTGGATCGATAGGAACATGGGGCGAGCTTGTTGACTGCTTCATGAGACAGTTCAGGGTCCATGTGACGTGACCCAAGAGTGTGATGACTTTAGCTTCAATCAAGCAAAGGACCGGAGAGTCCATAAAAGATTTTCTACTGAGATTCAATGTGACAGTAACTTCTGTAGATCGCCCGGATCAATCAATGATTTTAATGGCGGCAGTGGCAGGAGTCGCGGAAGGCACCAAGTTTAATGATTCTCTAACTAAAGATCCACCTCAAGATCTTGGAGAATTCTTTCATAAAGCTGAAAAGTTCATCCGATTAGAAGAATCACGAATCGAGAGTCGTAAAATAAATACCGCGCAAAGCGAAGGAACCTCCAGAGAACAGTCCGTAGCGGACAAGGGAAAGAAGAAACAGGATGACAGACGTGATGGTCCTGATAAACGAAAGAAATTCCGAGAACCAAGATTTAGGCAGTACACCGATCTGACTGCAGGCCTAGAAAGAATCTACACTGAAACTAGGGGGCAACTCCCCTATCGAAAGCTACCTATAAGGGATCCCACCGAGCGGGAGCGCAGGACTGGAAAATACTGCCTATTCCATGAGCTGGATGGGCACACTACAGATGAATGCCGCCACCTAAAGGATGAGGTGGAAGAACATGCTAGGGGTGGTAGGCTGCCACAATTTGTCAGAGAATGGACAAAGGCAGCAAGACCTGAACGACTACCGCCTCACCTAACAGGAACGATCCTGGATCAGGATCACGACTCGTCATCAACTGATTAAAGATGGCAAGGGCCAAGTCCAGGGTTTGGACTTTGGTAAAATAATTTTATTTAGATTTGTTTTCAGAATAAACGGTTACTCCACTTACACATGTACGGGAACCGGAGAGATCCCTAGGCATGCTCTGAGATGGAGATAAACCGATATGCCCGGAGAGGCAATGTTTAGCTTTTTTCTGATGTTTGAGGTTGAACATCTAGAACTCGAATTTTAATAAATAAATTAGAACTTCTTACAATAAACCTTTTGACCTGAGAGTCAAAGGATGAACATTAAATACCAATATAAACATGATCGCTTTATGACCGTACCCGGAGAGGTGGGGTCCGGAGTGCAAGAAGTGAGTTGCTTCGCCGGAGAGCGACAGGATCGACTCACTTAAGCGATGTTTCCCCTTCACCGGAGAGTGATAGGATGGGATCCAGCAAGAGCCCGGAGAGGCTATGATCGGTCTCGAACGACCAAGACATTGCTTAATGTTCAGATACACTAAACCGGAGTGCAAGAAGTGAGTTGCTTCGCCGGAGAGCGACAGGATCAACTCATTTAAGCGCTGTTTCCCCTTCACCGAGGAGTGACATGATGGGATCCAGGAAGAGCCCGGAGAGGCTATGATCGGTCTACAACGTCCATGACATCGCTATACGTCCTAACTGGGACTAGAGTGCAGGGGATAGAAGGCAACGCCAGAGTGCAATAGGATCTTTCTATTCAATCACTAAGTCTAGAATGGGCTTAGTAAGGGTTCAGAGTAGCCATTAATAGTCCGAAGAGACTAAGGAACTTCATTCTCAATTTCTACGTAAAGAACGAATGCTGATTTGGCTTCGAACAGCCACAAACTTGATTGTTAATACTACAGCTATGGATGAAACATGAATTTATTACACTTGATATAAGACCGTTCAAAACATACCTTTTACAAAAAGGCATGTTTTGGGGGGGAAAATGTTATCCCAACTTTTGGCAAAGTTGAGATATCCAAAATTTACTAAAAATCGATGATTATTATTCTTGAATGTCGACCATGCATTGCAGGATAACCATGGATATCGATGAATTTTGTCCGAGTTCGGATCGGGCCACAATTGATAGGACATGACAAGAGAGATCATAGAAGTCCGCACCTCAAATTTCAAGTCAATCCGAGGTCGTATGCTCAAGTTATGATGGATTCGAGTTAAGAGGAATGGACGTTGCCCAGTTCGAACCCATCACGAAGTCCAGTTCGAACCCATCACAGAGGTCCAGTTCGAACCCATCACGAAGTCCAGTTCGAACCCATCACGAAGTCCAGTTCGAACCCATCACGAAGTCTAGTTCGAACCCATCACGAGGTCCAGTTCGAATCCATCATGAAGTCCAGTTTGAACCCATCACAGAGGTCCAGTTCGAACCCATCACGAAGTCGAGTTCGAACCCATCACGAAGTCCAGTTCGAACCCATCACGAGGTCCAGTTCGAACCCATCACGAAGTCCAGTTCGAACCCATCACAGAGGTCCAGTTCGAACCCATCACGAAGTCCAGTTCGAACCCATCACGAAGTCCAGTTCGAACCCATCACGAGGTCCAGTTCGAACCCATCACGAGGTCCAGTTCGAATCCATCACGAAGTCCAGTTCGAACCCATCACAGAGGTCCAGTTCGAACCCATCACGAAGTCCAGTTCGAACCCATCACGAAGTCCAGTTCGAACCCATCACGAGGTCCAGTTCGAACCCATCATGAAGTCTAGTTCGAACCCATCACAGAGGTCCAGTTCGAACCCATCACGAAGTCCAGTTCGAACCCATCACGAAGTTCAGTTCGAACCCATCACAGAGGTCCAGTTCGAACCCATCACGAAGTCCAGTTCGAACCCATCACCGAGGTCCAGTTCGAACCCATCACTAAGTCCAGTTCGAACCCATCACGAAGTCCAGTTCGAACCCATCACGAGGTCCAGTTCGAACCCATCACGAAGTCCAGTTCGAACCCATCACCGAGGTCCAGTTCGAACCCACTGGTTCAACCAACCATGATGACGTGTCTTCCATCGGTTCGAATGCTCCGAGATATATGGAGTCGAAGCATTCAACTCGGAGCGAAACCCGGATCGAAGCGAAGTGTGCGCTCCACGTCGACACGAAGACACGTGCCACCATGGATTCGAAACCATCGATTCGAAAGCATGGTTTCGAACCAAACAGCCATCCAATAAACCCCATTTTGAACCCATCATATCTTCCAATCTACTGATCCAAATGAAACGAAATTTTCACAGTAGTTTACATACAAGATAAAGATTGCTCCTGCCAAGTTTTAGCTCGATTGGACCATTTCTTGATGGGTTCGAAGTCACTTCGAAACGATGTCAGATCGAGACGAAACTTGGTGGGGTCGGTCGCGTGGGCCCACTCATGTGCCAGAAGAAGTCTCCCGAAGTTTGAGCGAGATCTGGGCCTCCAACGCCCATAAATAGAGCCCCAGAGCCAACACAAAAAGGACTTTTGGGAGCTTCCACCATTGAACGTCCAGACTCTGCCGGATTTAATTACATACTTCATTATCATTGTTGTATTCAGATTTCAAGGCTATCATCAACTGTAATCCGCTGTAATCAAGAGTAATCAGCGAAGAACATCAATAAAATTTAAAACCTTTGAAGTGGACGTAGGCCGGAGATAGCCGAACCACTATAAATTGTGTGTTCTCGTTCGTAATTTCTATTTCACTGCGTGTTGCTTGCTTAAATCTGTGATTTGTGTTTGGATATTGCCGATTTATATTCCAACACTGGTGCTTTCACGATACTTGGGGGTTTGTGACCAATTTTGGCGCAAACAGGTTCAAGAGTTTCATAGGCAATGGTATCAAAGGGGAGTTTTGATGTTGTCCTTCAACTGTTTTACTTAAATGCTTTAGAATTCAAATGGATGGTTGCCGAAGCCATCAGTTTTTCTACAAACTCTTTTTAATGGTTTTGAAAGAGGTACTTTCACATGTACTCATTTAGACCCAAGAAGATTTGTTTGAAACTAAACACGATAGTTTCGAAAGAGGTGCTTTCAATTAGTTTCTAAGAGAAGATACCCTAATGTTTTTGAAAGTTCTTTAATGAAAGATTCAAAGGGGAGATACCCCAATGTTTTGAAAAGGTCTTTAATGAAGGTTTTGAAGGGGGGTTACCTAATTTTTTTGAAAGGTATGTTTAAGGTGTTGTGAAAAGAGAATTATGTTTCTTTCTAAGGAAATTATCCAATGGTTTCGAAAGCCTTAGTTTTCAAAACAAAGAATCCAATCTCAATTTTAAAGGAAAACCATGGCATAAATAAAGGGGTTTTGAAATAACTTTTAAGTATATAATTTTTGAAGAAGCCTTCCTTAATAAAGTAAAGGTTAAACGGATTAACCATGTTTTATATGAAAATGATTTCAAGAATATTAATCGACAGGTGTTGTTATTATCATGTTATTATACTTGCTTCGTCATACATACATACATACATACATATATATATATATATTCACAATGTAGTGGATCAATAACTGTATTTTAGGAAAGGGCAGAATAACCAGCTAGGTCGACCCAGTAGTGAATATAAAATAAGTTAACTCCTGAATGAGTAGAATTGCATCCGGGAGGTCAGCAAGACCAGAATAGAGGATGCTAAAATATTGATTAAAGAAGATGTTAGGGAGATAGGTTCGTAGTAAACCCATGAAAACTATGTATAAGGAAGATGTCTGGGAGACAAGTTCATAGTAAACCCATGAAAACTATGGTAAGAAAAGTTATTGGCAGGGGCCAATAGGTTCATAGTAAGCCCATGAAAATTATGATAAGAAAGAGATATTAGCAGGGGCTAATAAGCTTGTAGTGAACCCATTAAAACTATATTCGGATTAAGATGTTGACAGAGGTCAATAGGTTCCTAGTCAACCCATGATAACCAGGATAAGAGATAAGTTATTGGAGTTACCAATAGGTTCAAGAAGAACCCATGAAATGGTAAAGATATTGGCAGGGGCCAATAAGTTCTTAGTGATCCCATGGAAACTATGAAATCGGACAGGGAGTTCACAAATCCTAAACAGGTTATTATTAAGCCAATGAAAACTAATAGGTTAATAGTGAACCTAGAATCTAAAAAGAAGATAGTTAGTCAAATGAATAGGGATGGGAAACCCAGAATTAATTTACTTATTTGCATATCATCATAATATTTTGAATTGTTATGTTTTTAACCATTGTGGATGCATGAGCACAGTATATGGTTTGATAAAGTTTTAAGGATACTAGTGAGGGGAAAACCATTTCTCTAAGCGACGTGGTCTCACTAGATATCTAAATGGTCTAAGATGGCAAATTATTATTTATACCAGGCTTTATATCTTACTTGAAGTTTATGTTTTCCCCTAAAACACTAGGGTGCTCAATAGATTTTGAGTAGTTTGAGTAGGTACCTCTTTAGACGAATAAAGCTTCCGGAGATGAGCAAGTGGCTCACCGATAGCTATTAAGTAGTTCCTATTTTGTTTTATTCTGCTGTGTTGTATTAAGTCCATTGGGACTATATAGTACTCTGATCTACCAAGGGGGCATCTTCATATGTCGCTCTTGGCATATATTGTAATAATTATATTACTTGAAATGTGGTTAACGTATTTGGGATTATGCAATGAAATTGGAACATGATTTGGAATGAATAAAAGTTTGTTTGTTGATTTTAAATTTTTCCATATTCATGGGTTTCTGTTATATCAATGTATCTAACATTACCATATTTGGTCGCCGATGATTAATAACTATGGATGATTGTAGCATCCGTAGCTATTGGTTTTGAGCCTCCAAGTGGGGGATGTTACAGATTGGTTGGGACCGGCTTGGACGTGTCCGAGAGCCATTGTAGTTCTCAAGTATATTTCTAGAGGTATACTTTCGATGAGGGTTGTGCACCCTCATAGTCATTGTTGAGAAATTTCTCTTTTCCTTGCCTTTGACAAATCTTTGAGTTGTTTTCCTGATTGCATTGAGAAGTGACTGGAGTTCTTATCGATGTTTAATTATTTGTGTCAATTCTTTAAGTTTGGATTTTGACCTTATCTATACCCATCCTTTTTAGTTTGTATTTTGTTGAATTTACTCCTATTTATTCATGTGTGGAAGTTGTTCTGGTGAGGTAAAACCAATTCCGTGATTAGCGGCGTAGTCTAGCAGAATTATCATATGTTCATGATATTACTTGAGTTTCTAACGTTGGTATTTCCAGACTGATCCGGGTGTTATTCCATTATAATGATCGGGACAGATCGAGTATTCTTCCAGGTTGTCGTTGGTGGGACATGGAGCTCATGGAGTAGAGCTGGATGTTCATGTGCCGTATTATTTTTATTTCCATTGTATTATTATATATACCAATCAGCAATTGTAAGGTCAGGAAGTCATAACTATCTAGGCCGAAGTGGTTTGTTTTTCTTTACTTTAATATAATGTGCATTTTAGAGTGAAATTTTTTATTATCTTTATTATATTATATGAGATCATTCTATTATGAGATTCTATTGTTTGCGCCAAAATTGGTCACTAACACCCAAACGTAGATGAAAGCACCAAATAACAGTCACAGATAATACATAGTGTATATGTAGAGAATAATAATGTGAAGACCAGTTAAAAATAAAATGAAAGCAGTAAAGAACAATAGATTTTATAGTGGTTCGTCTAATTCCGGCCTACGTCCACTCCAATAATTTTCATTTTATTGCTGTCACAATCGCTTATAGTTACAAAGTGGTAGGCTAGCCTTAGCCTTTGAAAACAGAAAGTCAGAAAGTAGAAGAGAAGATCCCTTTTTTGAAGCCCTACATGCTCTATTTATAGACACGTCCAGGTGGTTGTTGGGCTCTCTGAATAACCTAAGCCCATCAGGGCCGAACGGCCCACGCCGAACCAAATTGCCATACCGAACGCACTTGTACGCTGAACGAGGTTGCCATGCCAAACGCACTCATATGCCGAACGAGGTTGCCATGCCGAACGTACTCGTATGCCGAATGAGGTAGCCATGCCGAACGACCCATCCAATGCCGAACGAGGTTGCCATGCCGAACGTACTCGTATGCCGAACGAGGTAGCCATGCCGGGCACTCCTAGATGTCGAGCGCTTCTGAATGTCGAGTGCTACTGGATGTCGAACGCTACTGGATGCCGAGCGATTCTGCCAGAACCGAAACACCTTACCAATGCCGAGCGGCGTGATCTTATCATAATGCCGAACGACTTCTAACTTCCAGACCGAACCAAAATTCCTAGACCCAAATTATAGTCGACCCATCTTCATCCAATCCAATTTCCATCATCCAAGCACGTTGCGTCGTCCATCTATCTAGTCGAATAACTCCATTGTACACCAGCCTCGACGAACGAGCAATCGATAATGTTAAATCCGCCTTTCCATGGCCTTGCAAAAAGGCGGGTTAACACTTGCCCCCCAAAACATGCCTTGCTATTGGAAGGTGTGTTTTGAATAGCCTTAAATTCAATATCCAAAGTCCATGTTTCATCCATATCAATAACCCATAACCGAATCCAGGACCTCTCCGGGTCAGTATCCAAATCCTTTGCCATTCATGGCGGATATTCATATCCATAACCTCTCCGGGTTCTTGTCAAGTGAAATCCACACTTGAAGACCATGATCTCGTGTCCCTGGATGTTGAGTAATGCCATGGCTTAAGTCCTAAGCCGAATCCTGGTCGCTCCGGATCCTTGCCGAGCATTGTCCCTACTTGACGACCTAAAGTAGTGACCGATAATATGGGGCCTATGTCCTAGGCCGAATCTTGGTCACTTCGGACCCTTGCCGAGCATAGTCCATACTCGACGACCTGAAATAGTAACCGATAATATGGGGCCTAAGTCCTAGGCCGAATCCTGGTCTCTCCGGACCCTTGCTGAGCATAATCCATACTCGACGACCTGAATAAGTCAATTCGCCACATTTGGACGAAAAGACTTACCCCTTGCCGGGCACAATCCATACCCGACGACTATTTACCAAAAACCAGATAAAAATCTAATCAAAAGCAAATCCAAAATCCAGATCAAACCAGAAAACAAAAAATCCATATCAAAAATCCAAACCAATATCCAAACCTGAAAGCAATCATCCAAATAAAAGTCCAAACCAAGAAACAAAAAAAACCAGAATTTCAAACCAAACCAGGAAAAAACAAATGTCCAAGCCAAAAAGAGAAAGCAGATTTCACAACCTAGAGCGTCGCAGTTTATCATCATCTTAGAGCATGCCTAGGGGCTATCTCCGTCCCCGTACATGAGTAAGTGACTTGGCCGTTTGCCTGTAGTTTGCTACTTATTTCATAATATCCCAGTCAATTGAAAACCAATCGACCATCATTCCTGTGCCTCGCACCATCACTATGTGAGGTTGACGGTGGTTGCTCCTGCCCCACCGCTGCATTCCGAGCTTCGACATATTGTCGCAATTGTCCATTCCTTACATGACCCTCAATTATGTCCTTTAAGTGCCTATAGCTGTTGGTATCATGCCCGTCCAAATCGGGGAAGAGGCAGTGTTTTCCTGATGCCCTCTCATGTTCGGAGGGTTCTCTCATAGCCGACCTTCGGTAGGGAAGGCGATTCCGAGTCTCCAAATAAATCCATTCCAGCATCTCGTTCAATCCTGTGTAAGTGGAGAATTTTTGCTCTCTCCACCGCTTCCTAGCCTTTCCTAATTCGTCATCCAGCTTCCTTTTTCCTTTATCTTTATCTTTTTCCAAGCCTCCGCTGGATGGCCCTCCATCCTCAGTCGCGTTTACCTCCTTTAACTTCATATCTAAGCATGCATCTTTCTGCCAAAGGAATCTCTCAGCTTCGTGAAAGAATTCTCCGAGATTCATTTGTGGGTCCCGTATTAATGATACCTTGAAATCTGAATTCTCTCTGACCCTGATACTGCTGCCATTACGACCATCGATGGATCTGGTGGGTCCACCGAAGCAACTTTTGCATTGAACCGAGTTAAGAATGCTCTGAGTGATTCCTCCGCCCTTTGTTTTACCGATGTCAGCATCATTACATTCTTTGGCCTTTTGATATGTACCCGAAACTGATTCAGAAACCTGTCCACCAACTATGTCCATGTCCCGATAGATCTTTCTCCCAACTGTCTGAACCACATAGCAGCTATGTCCATTAAGAATAATAGGAAACATTGAACCATAACTTCTTCCAATGCCCCCATCACCTCTATGTGTCTCGTATATCTCATCAAGTGATCTCATGGATCGGCCTTTCCATTGTACATTTCCACGTTAGGTAGCTTGAAATCTGGCAGATTCCGAGCTATCCTGATTTCACGAGTGAATTGACTCTTGTTTACTCCTTCTAGATCTCTATTGGATAAACCTCCACACATTGTTCACCTGATAATCTCGGCTAATCGAGCATTGTCCATCAAGGGTTGCCTCCCGAGTCCTCGAGGGTATTCTGGTACATACTCCTCATCCCGTAATCCTGCCCTCCTGTTCGTGTCAGGTTGCACGGCATCATTTGGTATCCCTCCATGGATTGGTCTCGCATTTCCTGGTGGTATGCCCCTGAGTCTGGATCCATCCGGATTGATAGCTGTTGGCTGATTGGGGGCTGCCCCTACTGAGCCATTCCCTCTGCTGGCTGGTTGAGCGCGTCCAATCCGGCTCCATGGATCTGAGCTCCAGCATATCCTGCTTGCGTAAATTGTCTGAGAAGAGCCTGCATCATTTCCTCTTGTCTTTTCATCATGGCTTCCATTTCCTCTCTGGTGATGTAGAAGGGTGCTCCTTCTGCTTCATTTCAGGAGGAAGCCCCTTGACTTCCCTCCTGATTGTTCCTTTCTATCACTTGCTTCCTTGCTGATGGTCTAGCCATTGCTCCTTACAATCCGAGTTTCTAACTCTAAAATTCCCGAGTGCTTCAGTTCTCAGTGAAAGCACCAAAATGTTTGCACCAAAATTGGTCACTAACACCCAAACGTAGATGAAATCACCAAAAAACAGTCACAAATAATAGATAGAGTATATGTAGGGAATAATAATGTGAAGAGCAGTTAAAAATAAAATGAAAGCGGAAAAGAACAAAAGATTTTATAGTGGTTAGGCTAACTCCGGCCTATGTCCACTCCAATAATTTTCTTTTTATTGCAGTCACAATCTATTACAGTTACAAAGTGGTAGGCTAGCCTTAGCCTTTGAAAATAGAAAGTCAGAGAGCAGAAGAGAAGATCCCTTTTTTGAAGCCCTGCATGCTCTATTTATAGACACGTCCAGGTAGTTGTTGGGCTCTCTGAATAACCTAAGCCCATCAGGGCCGAACGGCCTATGCCGAACCAAAATGACATACCGAACGCGCTTGTACGCTGAATGAGGTTGCCATGCCGAACGCACTCGTATGCCGAACGAGGTTGCCATGCCGAACGTACTCGTATGCCGAATGAGGTAGCCATACCGAACGACCCATCCAATGCCGAACGAGGTTGCCATGCCGAACGTACTCTTATGCTGAACGAGATAGTAATGTCGGGTATACCTTGATGCCGAGCGCTTCTGAATGCAGAGTGCTACTGGATGCCGAGTGATTCTGCCAGAACCGAAACACCTTACCAATGCCGAGCGGCGTGGTTTTATCATAATGCCGAATGACTTCTAACTTCCAGAACAAACCAAATTTCCTAGACCCAAATTATAGTCGACCCGTCTTTATACAATCCAATTTCCATCTTCCGAGCACGTTGCGTCATCCATCCATCCAGTCGAATAACTCCATTGTACACCAGCCTCGATGAACGAATTGTTGATAATGTTAAATCCGCCTTTCCATGGCCCCGCAAAAAGGCGGGTTAACATCTATTTCTCCTGTTCTTCTTTTTTTCTTTTATTTTTACCTTAAAACTCTAGATTTTCGATGATTGGATGTTCGATATTGGAATACTGTGGAAGTATATGGTGCTGACTTTCGATGGTCGAAAAGGCGGGTCGTTACATTTGGTATCAGAGCTTAAGGTTAAGCAAAAACCTTGTCTTTGGTAGGGTCTGGTTCATTAGAGATAGGATAAGTGACACTCTAAATTGAGTTTGACAGTACTACATATACAAGAGCTTATTTGTTAATGTTATAAAAATGTACTCTATTAATTGGTCTATTGAGTTGTTTATGACTTCTGGTCATAACGTGTGACGCCACAGTGTCGATAGGGATTTTTGAACACTTGAACAAGGCCAAAGGACCCGATATTGATTTTTGGAAATTTGGTAAATCAAATATTTTACCTAGGATTATATATTTTATATATATAAAGGAACAATTTTCAAATTTACATAGCAATTTATGGTGTTTGTTTGGTAATGATTGTTTGTACAAAAATTGGGCACAACACTATTCGGAAGTTTTTGAAGAGATAATAAATGAAGAATATAAATTGAAGCAGAGGATTATCTAACAAAAACTCCAAAAAATATGAATGTAAATGCGTAGACAAGCAATTTATAGTGGTTCGGCGTATTGCCTGCGTCCATTGTGAAGTTTTTGCACTTTTATTGATTCTCTTTGAATAGTTACAAGCAATTACAGCGAAAAACAGCAAAAAGCAACTGGAAATTCGAAATCAACAGCCAAGGAATGATGCAAGTCTTGATCCGGCAGAGTCTGGGCGCTTGAGAACCGAAAGATCCCTTTTCTGTAGGCGGTAGGGCTCTATTTATAGGCGTAGAGAGCTGAGATCTCGTCCAAACTTCATGATACTCGGTCTGGCACGTGAGGGGGGCCACGCGACCGTTTCCTGAAAGTTTCGGCCCGTTCTGAGATCGATACGAAACCATTTCAAATCAATCAAGATGATGTCCAATTGAGCTGAAATTTGGTGGGAAGCATCTTTAGCATGTGCGTAGTCTTCTCTGATAATTTCGTAGCGTTTGGATCAGTGGATTGAGAGATATGGTCGATACGAAATTGGATTCCTCGGTTTTTGCTTGCTACGAATCGATTCGTTCGAGTCGATGCCTTCGACTCCGCTAACTCACGTGGTCTTTGATGACGTGGTGCGTTCATCTCGCTTCGATCCGGTTTTTGCTCTGTGTTGACTGCATCATCTCCATATATCTCGCCCCATTTGAATAGAAGGATGATACATCATCCAAGCTTATTGACTTGGTGGATACGAACAAGTGTTTGTTCATGGATTCGAACAAAGACTTCTTATGGATGCGAAGTGGAACTTTCCGATGGATACGAAGTCTCCTGATGGACTCGAAATAGATGGATGTGAAGGACTTGTGCCTCTGATCGATACGAAGTCAATAGATTCGAAGTGAGGCCATGCTTATGGATTCGTGCAACATCGCTCAAGGTCAATCGATACGAACTGGAACAATCGGATGGATACGAAATGGACATTTGCCAATCGTTGCGAGGCATCACACTCGTTCATGGATTCGAGGCCCATCGATATGAACTTGATGGGTTCGAACATCGCCGACCTGATCGATACGAAGTGATGGGACTTAATCGATACGAAACAGTCGTACTTCGATGGATACGAAACCGAGTGGATTGATGGATACGAACGCTGGGTCGTTCCTTTTACATTGAATCGATCATAATTTGTTCATATGAACTCGGATCGACTTGAGATTCGAGATGCTGAATTCTGTGATCTTCCTTGTCATGTCTTATAAACTAAAGCTCAATCCGAACTCGGACAAAATTTGTCGATATCCATAGCTTGTCATACTTAGCTTTAGATCGATTCTTGGTATTCCGGCCTTGCCAAAAGGCGGGATAACATTTGCCCCCCAAAGTACGTCTTGTGGGAACATGACATGCTTTGAAAAGCTGCAATCCTTTTTTGAACAATCATTTCTCTTTTGTCAAATGCTGTAACTTCGCGTTGATGTAATTGAATCTCGTATTACAATGTTTAGTTGTTTGTCAAATCTCTTGCGTCAGATGTTGTATTGATCTTCTCCTGAGTTGATGTAGGAGGTTGAATGGTTGGCTTCGTATTGATGGATAAGGAATTTGTTTTGTGCGAAACGCGCATTCGTATCGATCAAGATGGTTGAGTTGCGATGGATAAGAAACCACCAATGTTCGTATCGATATGTCTGTACCGCTTCTTGTTCAATGGTTGCGAGACGGACATTTCGAATCGATCCAGGTTGGGTGGATTTGTATCAATGGATGTTGGCTTCCAGAAGCGTTCCCAGGGCATAATTCAATCGATACGATTTGTACTAATGGCCTGTGGGTGGAACGGAGTCGAGCAGTGGCTTCGAAACGATGAGGTCTGGAAGGAATTTCGCCTCGATGAAAGCAAGGCTTAACGGGTTCGAAAGATCCATTCGAATCAAGGTTCGCTTGGACTGGATGTGGCCGGTCACGTGCACCGGGAGGCGGATCGACCCGGTCACACACCGGCTTCCCTATAAAAACCCCGGTCTTCTCATTTTTACCTTCTTTTACCTTTTTTTACAACCGCCTCCATTTTTGTTTTTAGATTCGAAACATCATAAGGGATAAGCTAAATCACGCCATCGATTCGTTCCATCTCGAATTCGCTATTCCTCGAATCCTTTCTCTAAATTAGGTAATCGAACGCGATTTCAAACAACAAACATCGTTTCAGATCCATCCTTCTTCCTTCAACCATCTGTTTTGGACTTTGATAAAACCAGATCTAGTTTGGAGAAGAGGGATTGGACAGGGTAAGTTCGAGTCGATCTGGGGGTTCAGCGTTCGAGTTGAGGAAGGCGAGAATCTCTTTCGTTGAGTTTTACATCGATCTCTGGGATGCTTCGATGGAGAAGATGTAGTTCATACCGATGGCTACGGCGATAAATCGTGTCGATTCGAAACGATCGATACGAAAACAAGCCCATGGCCGATTCGGAGTCTTCAACTTTAGATCGATTCGAATTATGGTTTATGATCGATACAAAGGGTATCGATTCAAAGGTAATTAATCTCAAGTTAAGGACTCCCTGATCGATATGAACTAGGCAACCAGAGGTCGATGCAAAAGCACCCTATTCTGATCGATTCGAACTCGGGCTTTGGAACATCGATTCGAAATATGCTTCCGGTATCGATTCGAATTGACTCTGGATGGATTCGAACAAACCCCTATTGATCGATTCGAAACCTCTTACGATGGATATGAGACATTAGCATTTTCTCAGCATAACTCCGACGAGCTTCATTTCTGCATATTTGGACTTAATAATTAAACTGCATACTTGACTACCTTTTGAAGCTCGTCGATGGAACTGTAACAACTTTAACTGCTTGCATATTCTTTTTAACCCTTCAACATTCTTTAAGTAATGCACACCATTGCACTACATACATTTATACACTTTACACTTGGGAATGCATGGGTCTCTTGTCGTCTAACGATGGTTTCTCATGAGTTAGCTAGTTATGGAGCCTTCGAGTTCACAGCAGCAAGAAAACCCGCAAGAAATTCAAAGTACAGTTCCTCCGAGACTAGAGGTTCCGGACATTGAGCCCGAAGTAGTTGGTCCAGCCCCGGATGAACTACCTGATGCATCATTCATTCCCAATCCATAGGATTCTGTCCCATCTCACATTTCTAAAGATATGTTAGGGAGAGTATGCTTAAGGCATGGCCTGTCGATGGGTGACGTGCTATTGCCGGGACCAAATGATAGGCCACACAATCCACCGGAGGGATACACTGCATTTAACCGTCATGCGTGTGCCGCTGGAACGCTACCTCCATTTAACGATTATATAAGAGAAGCGTTGTCATTCTAGGGAATTTCTCCATCTCAGCTGCATCTGAACGAGTATGCTTCACTCAATAGCTTGTTTATCGTCTTTATGGAATATCTTCATCGGCCAACAATCCCAACTAAGATTAGATATATATTCAACTTCAAAAGCTGAAACGATACTCCATCTTTTACATTTCTGGAAGCAGTTAGGAACTGCCAAGTGGTCACTGGATCCTGGACTAGGTTAAGCTATTATTGGACGGAGTGGTTTTATGTCCGATGTCCTTCAGGGTTTGCCTGACGATGGTTATTCAGATGTGAGTATGGCTGATGATGCAGCGCGATCTACAAAATCACAAGGCCTAGGTCGCTCATGACCTAATGGAGGAGTTTTAGGTCGCTCATGACCTAGTGAAGGTCGCTCATGACCTAACAAGTCACGTGATGTAGAATCGCGACCTAATAGAGAACAGAAGAAGGAAGGAGCAGAGAGTTCGCGACCTAGTAAGTTGGTAGCTCGTCCAAACGACCTAACAAGTTATGACCAATGACCTACTGAAGTTGACTCGTGTTCAGAATTAGGTCACTTAGAATTAGGTTGCTCGGAATTAGGTCGCTCGAAGTTAAGTCGCTCCACTTTAGGTCACTTAAAGATTTCCAGGCACCGCTTCTTTAGGTCGTTCAAACGACTTACCGACCTATGTTAGGTCGCTAATCCTTATGCCGAAGAATGTTAGGTCGCTGAAGAGTTATGCCTCTTAGAGTTTAGGTTGCATGTTGTATAGGTCGTAAGTCGTCCGTTGCTTATGCCATTATGTTGTATATACTGTTAAGTCGTTGACTGTGTTATTGTAATATGTTAGGTCGCTAACGACCTTACTTAGGTCGTAGGTCGTGTACTGGGCATGTTGTGTTTGTTGAGTCATTGTGTTGTATATATGTGAATGTGTGTTGTTGTGTTAGGTCGCTAACGACCTAGCTTAGGTCGTAGGTCGCGTACACGACCTAGGGGTCAGGGTGTGAAAATGTTATAAATAGCGAGTGTGTTGTAACTTTTTGACTTGGTTAATGTTTGAATAAACTTTTGTTTTTTTAGCTTTGTTCTTTCATCTAAATTGGTAGTTGAGTGTGATCTCCTATCTCCACCTTCGACATTCGAGTGCGCTCGAATCTTCGATCGTTGAAGCCAATTCATGGAATCAAGTGCGCTTGATCAACGCTCAAAGAATTGTAGATCTCTTTTCACGGTATCGTGCGCGATCAACGTGTCAGAGATAGCTAGAATTCGGTATCTTTGGATCAACGAATTTGGGCCTTGCAGTATTTTTAATCCACCGATTACTACTTTCACAGTTTCATTTGTTTTTCATATACCGCTACGTCAATTTTGGTATCAGAGATAGACTTAGCCAATCATAGCTAAGCCGAGTCTTGTAGCCAAGGAGTTTGAAGTTTGGAGTTCGTCGTGTTCATATTGAAGTTGAAACAAGTTTGAAGTTTTCGATCCATTTCATTTTGGATCAATGTCCGGAAAGTGTTTGAAGTGAAATGGAGCCGTGCATTACTTTGTTGAAGTTTGAGCCATGCATTTTTGTTTGAAATTTTCGAAGTTGTGTTTGATTTGTTTGATTGTGTAATCATGCCGCCAAGGAGAGCTAACCGCCATCAGAATATTGAAGCATTGTATAGAAGAGAAGAGGCCGATCAAATGGAACAACGCATGCATGAAAAGTTTGATGAAGGTATTGGCCGATTAGAGAGAATGATGCTTGAAATGAATCAAAGTCGAAAAAGGGTTTCGCCTGAATCGAGCCATGGGGGAAGTAGAGTTTCACCACACTCAGATCGGGAGAGGAGAGAAAGTCATGATCGTAGAAGTGTTGACAATCATGAAAGGAGTGTTGATAATCGAAGTCGGAGAGATGTGGATGATCATGATCGGAGGAATGTAGATCGAAGGGATGTTGGTGGTAGAAGTGGTAGTGGTAGAGATGTTGGTAGTCGTGATCGACAACGATATGCATCAGATTTTGTTGAGGAGTTTGATGGTGATAGAGGGAGTGTTCATTACCGATAACGAGATCAGGGACGACGTCAATATCGAGATGTTGATGATGATCGACGTTGGGAATCAGGGATGAAGATGGAAATTCCTGAATTTAAAGGTGGAATGGTTGTAGAAGAATTTTTGGACTGGTTGTCAAATGTTGAAGAAATCTTTGATTTCAAGGAGGTTCTAGAAAATCGTCGAGTAAAGTTGGTTGCTATTAGGTTGAGGGGGAGAGCTATGGCATGGTGGCAGCAAACCAAACTTACACGTGAACGGATGGGGAAGTCGAAGGTTATTGCTTGGGATAAGATGAAGAAGATGATGAAAGCAACATTTTTACCTCACAACTATCAATCACTCATGTACCAGAGGTTGCAGAATCTAAGGCAGGGGACGAAGTCAGTTAATGATTATGCAGATGAATTTTACCAACTCATTGTGAGAAATGATATTATGGAGACGGAAGAACAACTAACTCCTAGATTTATTGGGGGATTGAGGATGCAGATTCAGGATATGGTTAATATGTTTGACCCAAGATCTATTGCAGAGGCACATCAGAAAGCGTTGGCTTGGGAAAAGCAAGGCAGAAGGGGAGGCAGTGTGTTTACTAATTCTAACAATCAAGTGAAGGGTGTTAGTGGAAGTTCTAATGTTACTAAATCTGTCAGTAAACCAATGGTGAAGGAGGCTGAGAAGACAAAGGTTAACAACGATTTTAAGTGTTACAATTGCCAGGAGCTGGGTCATAAAAGCAATGAATGTCCAAAGCCAAAGAAACGAGCAATGATTGCTGAGGTTGAAGATGAGGATGAAGATGTAGAATGTTCTAATTCAGTACCAGTTGAGGAGGAAGACTTATTATCGGGAGATGATGTGTACTCATTGATGATGAGGAGAAGTTGCTTGACACCGAAACAAGAGGCGGAAAATAGCTGGTTGAGGAATAACATTTTTCAGTCTACATGCACTATTCTGGGAAGGGTTTACAAGTTCGTTATTAATGCTGGGAGTTGTGACAATATTATCTCTACAGAAGCGGTGAAGAAGTTGGAGTTAAAAACTGAGAAACATCCTAAACCATACAAGTTAGCATGGTTGAGGAAGGGTGGTGAGGTGAAAGTTGGACGAAGACCTTGTGTTAATTTTTCGATTGGGAAGAAATATAAAGATAAAATTTGGTGTGATGTTGTAGACATGGATGTGTGTCATCTGTTGTTGGGCAGACCATGGCAGTTTGATAGAGCAGTACAACATGATGGTCGTGCTAATAGCTACAGTTTCATGTTTGAAGGTACTAAAATCACTTTAGTTCCCAAGAAGCAACAACAGAAGGAAAGCAAGTTGGAGGAGATTGAAGAACTAAAAACTTTGCTATCATTGAAAGAGTTTGTTAAAGAAGTAGAAGATGAGCCCGAAGTCTTTCTGTTGATTGGACGTGAGAGTAATGAAGTGGTTGAAATTCCTGATGTAGTCAAGCCAGTGCTGGAAGAGTTCGAAGATGTATTTCCGAAAGAGCTGCCAACGAAGTTACCACCGTTGAGGGATATTCAACATCAGATAGGTCATGTTCCAGGAGCTGTGTTGCCACATCGACCACATTACAGGATGAGTCCAAAGGAACATGAGGAGTTGCGATGACAGGTGGAAGAGTTGCTAGAACAAGGGCGTGTGCAGGAAAGTTTAAGTCCTTGTGCGGTTCCAGCCCTGTTGGTGCCGAAGAAGGATGGAACATGGAGGATGTGTACCGATAGTCGGGCACTGAATAAGATCACTATGAGGTACAGATTCCTAATGCCCAGATTGGATGATTTGCTAGATCAGTTGAGCGGGGATACTATCTTTTCGAAGATTGATTTGAAAAGCAGATATCATCAAATTCGAATTACACCAGGAGATGAATGGAAAACGGCATTCAAAACACGGGAGGGGTTGTATGAATAGCTGGTCATGCCGTTTGGTCTTTCGAATGCACCAAGTACGTTCATGCGGGTGATGAATCGGATTTTTAGACCATTTATTGGGAAATTCATGGTGGTGTATTTCGATGATATTCTGATATACAGTGGAAGTTCGGAGGAACACTTGCATCATTTGAGAGAAGTGTTTATGGTACTGCGGCAGGAACAATTTTATGATGCAACAAATAAATGCTTTTTCACGACGCATAGTGTTTTATTTTTGGGATATGTTGTATCAAGAGAAGGTATCCAAGTAGATCAGAATAAAGTTGAAGCAGTCAGAAATTGGCCACAACCGAGGACAATAATGGAAGTTAGAAGTTTTCATGGGCTAGTGTCATTCTACCAAAGATTCATTCCACACTTCAGTAGCGTGATGGCACTATTTATAGAATGTATGAAGGGGAAGCAATTTTCACGGTCAAAGGACGTAGGATTTTCTTTTGAGCGGATCAAGGAACTTTTGACGATAGCACCAATTCTTGTATTACCAGATTTTCAGTTGTTGTTTGAGTTACACACTGATGCATCTAAGGTTGGGATTGGAGGGGTGTTGAGTCAGAAAGGGCATCCTATTGCATATTTTAGTGAGAAGTTATCAGGAGCGAAGATGAGATATAGTACGTATGATGTAGAATTTTATGCTATTGTGCAAGCTTTTAAACACTGGAGGCATTATTTGTTTCATAAGGAGTTTGTTTTATACACTGATCATGAAGCTTTAAAACATCTGCAAGGATAGGAGAAAATTTCGGCTAGGCATGCATCATGGATTGCATACCTGCAACAATTTACATTTGTTGTGAAATATAAGTCGGGGATTACGAACCGTGTGGCAGATGCGTTGAGTAGAAGAAATCATTTATTGACTACTATGAAAGTTGAAGTAACGGGGTTCGATATACTTCCAAAATTATTTGTCAATGATCCTTATTTTGCCAAGGTGATGAATGAAGTAGAGAAGGGAAGGACGGATGAATACATGTTAGTGGATGGTTTTCTGTTCAAGGGAGATAAATTGTGTATTCCAGAGTGCAGTCTAAGAATGAAGATTATCAAAGAATTGCACGAGGAAGGACATGTGGACCGTGATCGTACAATGTAGTTGATAACGAAATCTTTTTTCTGGCCGTCAATGAGGAAAGAGGTGGAAAGGTTTGTGGAGAGATGTCATATCTGTCAGGTTTCGAAGGGAACCGCAACCAATGCAGGATTGTATATGCCGTTACCTGTACCGAATAAACCTTGGGTTGATGTGAGCATGGATTTTGTTTTGGGTTTGCCTAGAACTCAAAGGGGTAATGATTCCATTTATGTGGTGGTTGACCGATTTTCGAAAATGGCACATTTTATTGCTTGTAAGAAGACGGCGGATGCTGTACATGTTGCTCAGATCTATTTCAAAGAAATCTATCGACTTCGTGGGTTGCCAGAGTCTATTGTGTCGGATAGAGATACTCATTTTCTGAGTCATTTTTGTTTAAGTTTGTGGAAGATGGTTGGAACGAAGCTTAAATTTAGTAGCGCTTACCATCCGCAGACTGATGAGAAAATAGAGGTGGTTAACAGATCATTGGGAAACTTATTGAGATGTCTTGTGAAAGCCAATTTGAAGAACTGGGATTCGAAATTGTGTCAAGCGGAGTTTGCTCACAACCATGTAGTTAATCGAAGCACTGGATTTAGTCCGTTTCAAGTTGTATATTCTGAAATTCCGAAAGGACCGTTGGATTTGATAACAGTGCCATATCAAAAGGGAGTTGTTAAGCGAGCTAGTGACTTCGTAAATGAGTTACAAGAGTGGCACAGAACTGTTCATGAACGATTGCTTGCATCTAATGAAAAGTATAAACAGTTGGCGGATAAGAAGCGGAGAAGTGTGAATTTGGAGGAAGGTGATTTGGTTTACGCAGTGTTGACAGAAGATCGTTTTCCGGTGAGAACGTAAAATAAATTGAAGGCGCGAAAGATTGGTCCAGTAGAAATTTTGAAGAAAATCAATGAGAATGCGTATCAATTGAAGTTACCAGATGATGTTCATACTTCTGATGTTTTCAACATCAAATACTTAATTCCATATCATGGAAATAAAATTTGTTGTGGAAGAAGATGGTGAAAATTCGAGGTCGAATTTCTATCAACCGGGGGAGGATGATGTAGCGCGATCTACAAAATCACAAGGCCTAGGTCACTCACGACCTAATGGAGGAGTTTTAGGTCGCTCACAACCTAGTGAAGGTCGCTCACGACCTAACAAGTCATGTGACGTAGAATCGCCACCTAACCGAGAGCAGAAGAAGGAAGGAGCAGAAGTTCGCGACCTAGTACGTTGGCAGCTCGTCCAAACGACCTAACAAGTTATGACCAACGACCTACTGAAGTTGACTCATGTGAATAATTAGGTCGCTTAGAATTAGGTCGCTCGGAATTAGGTCGCTCGGAGTTAAGTCGCTCCACTTTAGGTCGCTTGAAGATTTCCATGCACCGCTTCTTTAGGTCGTTCAAACGACCTACCAACCTATGTTAGGTCGCTAATCCTTATGCCGAAGAATGTTAGGTCGCTTGTTAACGCTAAAAATTAAACGCTAACACACCGGTGTATAGATGGAAATTGTGAAAGCACCACCCGTTGGTACGGGAACAAAGTATATGCAAAGAAATCACAGAAAAGCTATAAAAGACACAATATTTATAGTGGTTCGGCTTAAGATCAAGCCTACGTCCACTTTAAAGCTCTTTATTGCTGATTTGGTTACAATTCTTTACAATCAACTCCGATTACAACACACTTAGACAAATATCTCAAACCCCGATGTAGAAGAATCCTTCGAATGCATGATGAATGAGTTATCTTTCTTCTTGAGATTTGTTGAAATGTCTTTGGTGATTGGAGTGATAGAAGTGTTGCTTGAGTGTTGCTTGAAGTCGAGACAATAGCAGAGTAATGGCGCCTAGGAAGTGAGTCCAAAAGTCCCTTGGATGTTGGAGATGGTCGCCTATTTATAGAGAGTTCTGGTCTGAAATTTTTGCCAAGTCCTAAACCATGACCGACTTAGGTTAAGTCGCAGCCGGCTTAAGATAAGTCGTGACCGGTCTAATGTCCTAGGTCACCTCCGAGTTAACTCCGCCTCTTCTTAGTAATATGGTAAGTTGCACGCCATGGTCCAACCGGCAAGTCCTGGATCGTGAACGGGCTAAGTGACCACTGTTCTAAGTATCTGCACTGAACCTGCCTTCCATTGCTTAGGTCGTGATCGGCTTAAGATTGGTCATAGGTCGGCTGCAACTTAGGTCGGTAGCTTTCTTGGATCGGCACTCTGTTTTAGGCAGTTAGGTCGGCGTCTTTGTCAAGCATTAGGTCGGCAATCACGATGGAGAATTAAGTCGTCATATGCCTTATGCCGTTAGGTCAGCATAACTCTTAAGCCTTAAGTTGGCAACCCTAAAGAGTCCTAAGTCGGTACCTCCCCTATATCTTAGGTCGGTCTCCCTTCGAAGCTTTAGGTCGGTCTTCAAGTTAGGTCGGTATCTATGTTGAGTCGGTATACTCCTTAGGCCTTAGGTCGGCGCCCCCTGTTAAGTCTTAGGTCGGCTGAGTTAAAGCTAAGACGGAGTTAACAATTGCCCCTCGAAGTATACGCCTAATTGTTAGGTCGTATGCTTCGATAGCCCTTAACCCGCCCCAACTTAGGTCGGTAGGTCATATGCGACCTAACAGTTAGACCGCATGTGTCACTCCAAGCTTTCCACTGCAGAGTATAAGTTAGCCCTCTTCCTCTTCTTCTTCATTACTTGCTCCTTTGCTTGATTCGGCCATTAAAATTCTCCTAAACTCCCAAAGGCGATTTCACTCCCATCAATTACAGATAATAAGCTTTGCCATTCATTGCGTAAGTAAACCTCCTTCTTCCTTGATCAAAAAGTACCATTGGTTCATGAATTCTGTCATTCAAACTTAAATCGCCTCCTTGTATACCACTTCATCACGAATCCCATTACATCCATGGTTGATGAATACTTAGGTTGCTCGGTTTGGCTTTAAGTGACCGATGAGACGATGGAGATGGTTTACCACTTCAGGCCAGTCGATTTGCGTTAGGATTGCAAGGTGTTGAACTCGTAGTGGTTTTGAACTGGTTTAATGGATGATCCGATAGCATGAAACAGCATGAATGGGATGAGGATTTTCTGTGGATGGAGCAGTTGTCGGGCTAACGGGTTGAGTTGATTAAGATATCGGCCTTGATTTGACCCGGCAATTTTTGGGCGATTTATCCTTTGGCCGACCCAATTCGATACGGTCTAAACCTTAGATCGTGGCCGAACTAGCCCTTGGGGAAATCTGCCGATCTAACCCTCTACTGATTTAACTTTGAACCATGGCCGAGTTATCACTTAAACCGTGGCCGAGTTATCCATTAAACGGTGGCCGAATTATCCCTTGAACCGTAGCCGAGTTATCCCTTGGAGAATTTCGCACTACTTCTTGAATCAGAGCTTTCCTTCTTACTACTCCTCATGACCTAGAGAACTGCCGACTTAAGGAACTAGGAATGCAATTTTAATTTACGAGAGATTGCTTGGGCCGTAACCGAGTTAACACTTGGATGCCTAACCTGAATTCTTACTTAAAAACATAACTTCAATTTGAATCCTTAACTTGATTTACTGGACTGAACTGCTTAAATTCTGGATTGTCTTAACTTTGTTGCTTTATTTCATAAACCACATTGCCTCATGGGCTAATAACCTGTTGAAAACAACAATCACAAAAACCAAGGCGAATATACTTCCATTGACTGCCCACATCAAATGACAGATTAGTCGACATAAAATAATCAACTTAAATTCACTATATGAAATGTTGTGAACCAATCAACTAAAGTGAAGTATTAATGCAAAGCATTGCTAGTTTGGACTGATTTACTTGCATTAACATTACACTTTCATATTAAAGTAATGAACCCTGGACTTTATAACTGACAAATACTTGCTAGTTTTTTTTTTTTTTTAGTTATATCTGTTTACTGCTTGATTGATTTTACACAACACTCCACACACTTTAGGAAACGTGCACCTTCATATTTGAATATCCAGTTGCTTGTGTAGAATGACTTCCCATCGAGAAGAAGAAGTGGCAACTCAAGAAGAAGAAACTTTCCCGATAGCTGTTCCTATAGAGAATCCTCCGGAAAGAACTTCGACTATTCTATCTTCGAGAACGTTTACTCAGCTGCGCACTCAATTTGGCTTTGCTGAAAGTGATGTCCTATTCCCTGGGCCAAGTGATACTGCCAACAATCCTCCCCAGGGTTTCGTTGCAGTTAACCGCCATATGTGCTTAAGTGGGGCGATTCCTCCCTTTAATGACTTCTTTCGAACTCTCCTTCTTCGGTTGACAATCTCCCCATTCCAACTTCATCCTAATGGCTATGCCATCCTGATGGGGTTGTGTGTTTTGTTTAGAAGAACTCTTGATCGCCTACCGAGTTTTGAAGAAATTCTTTATCTGTGTTCGTTTGCAAAGAGTAAAGATCATCCTTCCCTCATTATTGTGAGAAGTGCCAGAAACCACAAGCTTATTTCCGATCTCACTGAAAGTGTTCATGGATTTTTGAACCAGTTTTTCTTCGCTCGCTGTCCCCCAGGGTTTTATGCCACCTGGAGAGTAGGAAGTAAGACCAGTATTTCTATTTACTCTGTTTTGAAACTTTTCCGAGATCCGAGCTTTCAGTTGCTAATTTCATTCTTTGCTCTTTTCAGCACTTCCTCTTCCTTCTAGAGATCCAATTCATAGGCAATTTTTGAGAGGTTGAATGCTGTGGCCGCAGAAGAGAGGAGCATAAAATTTCTGTTGAGGGATGAATTTTTACACCAATACGGGCTTCTACATGCTTCTCGTTCTACGCATTCTTGTGAAGTTCCAACGGAAGTTCCTGATTCTCCGACGAAAACTCCTGACGCCCCGGTCTCTACTAAAGAGCACATACAAGGAGAAACTTCCGTAAAAACTTCACTAATAAAGTGTTCTGTTCCAAGAGATGACCTGGGGCCATCCGAAAAACCCGCGCTTGCCCCCATTACTGAAGAAGAAGAGGATTTCCCTTCCCAAACCAGGCAGAGTGCCGCTAAAGGAACTGATGGAGGGAACCAGGTTGGGCATGATGATGATGACGTCTTTGGGGATTTAAGTGACTTAATTGTCACTTTCCAAGAGCTCTTTAAAGATGACCCTGCTCGTGGTAAAGCTGTACCTCCAACGATTGAAGCAACATCTGCCCTCCAACAGACTCCAACTCCTTTATCTCAAGAATTGTCACTGACAGTGAAACCTATTACTTCCCCCCAACTGAGGAGTGGTTCGTTAGTCCAACGCGAGTAGTTTGCACTTCACACACAACTAAGGATTTTCCAGCACATTTATGCACTTATCTTCTTATATTTTAAAGATTTCTAAAGCTTATCTTTTCTTATTTCAGATCTTTCAATGACACGCGGCGGATCATATTATCAGGATTTCCAACGCTACGGGGGGCGTGGTCAATATAATTATAGGCGCTACTTCACCTCCTATAGAGAGTCTGACGAAGAGAGGGCTGCTCGAAAGGCTCGTGAAAGGAGGGATGAAGAAGAGCGTTATGACAGAAGGGATAGGGATGAGCACCACGATTCTTTGCAGAGAGGTGACGATTCTCACAAAAGGAAATCTCACGATGACCGAGGAAAAGGTCATGTAGTCGAAGATTCAGGCAAACGAGCCCGATATGGAGAGAAACATGCTTCCACTAATCCTGAAAAGGCTACTGCTCCTGCCCCTCTTGACATTCCTTCCGACTCTCCTGCTCTCGGGAAGACGGACATCCAAACAATAATAAGCAGGCCCAAATTTCAAGTGGGACCAGGCCCAGCCACTTTACAAAGTCGTTTTCCACAGTGGTGCTTAAAGGGTGTTAGGTTCGACCTTGACCTGGTTCCTATTGACAAGCCTGCTATGCTACGAAATCTTGACGCCGTTAAACTTGATATCGAGAGGATGTCAAAATGGCAGAAGCTTGTTGATGAGCTTCAAAGAGTTAACCGCGCCAACTTAGAGGCCATGCTCACCATGGAAAATGACAAGGCTGAATTGCAAAAGGTCCTTGAGCAACATGATACCGAAATGAGGAGCATTGCTTCCTACAATGAGGAGCTCGAAGCAAAGGTTGAGAATTTGAAACATGAGCTTGCTGTTTCCTCTACTTCATATTCTCAAAAAGAAGAAGTGCTTCTGAAACAAGTGAGAGACGCTCACGCTAGCCAAAGAGATGCCGAAGACAGGCTCGAAGCACAAAAAAGAATCAGTGAAGGCTATGTTTCTGATATTGCTGATCTTCAAAAGAAAAACAACTCCCAGGAAGCGGAGATACAAATGCTTAAGCTTCAGCTTTCTAAAACTGAGAGGGAGCGTGATGAGGCTGTCGCCGGCAGAATCGCGGCTGAAGAATCTCATGAGGCGACCAAAAACAGCTTCGGCTCAACATTATTCGACTTCTACTTGCATAGTGTCTTGGGGCATGGAAGCCTTGCTTTTCTAGGTCCCAAGTATGAGATCACTTTAGCTGAAGTGTGGGAGGCCGCCCTCGATATGCTTGGTGCTGAAGGAGCTGGTTATGACGAATCAGCCCTGGAAAGGCATTACTTTGATGAAGACGCTCGCGCTGCCCTTGCCAAGGGAAAGGAACAACTTGCCAAATTAAGGACTAAAGCGATGGAAGGGGACCAGCTGGGAAAAACCACTTCAACTATTCTAATCCAGCCACCTTCTTCGTCTGAAGTCAACATCATTGGTTCCAGTTCCCATTTTGCATCTCCTACCAAAGTTACCACTGAGATTACAAGTGTACATGGTGGAGACGAGGGCGATGAGAGTGCTGACGCGCAAGCCTATGAAGTTGATATCAGGAAATCAGCTTCACCAGGTAACTTCACTGTTAATCTTGCTACTGTCAATTCTGCTCAAGCGGGTTACTCATTTATTTCGCATGAGTTTCATGAACTCCTTGGCTATTTTCTCAACCTCGATGAGCCTTCATCTCCTCTCTCTACTAACTTTATTGTTGAGCCATCATCTTCTCTCTTTACTGACTTTAACCTCTTTTCTTCTGTAGAGAAAGTACCTCCTCAGGTTATACCTCCTTCATCTCTTCAGGCGACTCCTCCTTCTGCCTCACAGCCTGGATCACAAGAGGAGCAGATAGAGGCTCTTCATGGCCTGGATGATCCTACCGCTTCACAAGAGCAGAAAAGCGAAGGACACGAAGGAGGCGAGATCTCTCCGGAGCGGACTACTTCCGACGACGTAGTTTTGTCTGCTCTTGCTACTCCGGGGAGTGAGTCTTCCTCAAAGAGGAAAAAGAAGCATGGAACGCCGAAGAGGAGGGGAAAGAGAATTACTGCAGCCGGGGAAAAGCCAGAAGTTGGACCAGTTGCCCCTCAGACTTCTCCTTCCCTTATGCCTACAGACCGACCAGAAAAGTTAATCATTCGACCGGGCAAAGGGTCCAAAGGCAGTAAGAAGAAATGAGGACTTCAGCTTCTAGCTTTTTGTGTTTTGCATGTACTGGCCGAGAATTGTGCGGGTACCGGCCCCCGCCTTTCTTTATTTTGAAACCTGTACCTGCACTATAGTTGAATAAAATGATTCTTCGTTTGTAAAAACTTTTGTTTGAATTAGAGAATACATTTATTATTCATTTTGGCATGAGTTTATTTATACGATATTGCAGCGAGCTTATGGCATGTTACTTGAGCGTTACCTTTTGTTGGTTTGGTTATACCATATTGTGTGTAATTATACTATATTGCCCCCATTCCATAAGTTTGCTGCAATATTCTATACTTTGAGGGGACTTGCACTCTTATTTGCTAAAGAATAATTATTTTATTCTTTAAAGAGAATTTTTGTAGAGTACAACCCCCTTTGTATAAATTTCTACGCTTTGTCCTTTGAAGAAATCACTTCTTTCTTTTGCTTAAGTACATTTTTTTTACCAAGTGAATTCTTTTATGTAGTAAAGCGGACCTCTGAAGGGTACTTTAACTCCTTTTTTTTTTTTTTTTTTTGAGGAAGATCATTCTCCAGAATAGGTAAATTACTCTTCCTTCGGGAGTTAAAGTATGCCCCTGATGAGGATTTTTTTTTTATATATGGAAAGTTGTACCTCTGAGGAGGGATTTTTTACGTTTCAACACTTGGAAGTTTTATTTCAATCTCGGTGAAACGTGTACCTCCAAAGAGTTTTGCCTTAGAAAGCCTTTCCACGTTTCAACACTTGGAAGTTTTATTTCAATCTCGGCGAAACGTGGGCTTCCGAAGAGGTCTTTCTTCTTGATTGTGCCTCCGAAGAGGTCTTTATTTTGTTTGCATTTCAACTTTGGTGAAGTGAAACTCCAAAGAGTAACTACTCCGACTCCTGGTGAAATGTGCCTCCGAAGAGGTCTTTTCCTTTGTTTGCATTTCAACTCTGGTGAAGTGAAATTTCGAAGAGCGGCTATTTCACTTCAACTCCTGGTGAAATGTGCCTCAGAGAGGGTTTTCATCGCCTGGAAGTTGCTCTCTCATGGTTGGAGGGTCATGACTCCTCCAATCTTTTTTGTTGAGTAGAGAACTTTCTTTTTTGTGGCATATGACCCATTAGAGGTCTTTTATCCTCCGAAGAGTTGTGCCTCTGAAGAGGACTTGTGTTGCTGATGATGGATTTTGGTTGTTTCCTCGTCTTCTTGCTTATTCCTTTTCGGCGATCCCTCTTCTTTTTTTTTTTTTTTCAAGTTTTCATTCCCCTTTTCTTGCAAGTAGCTTGTTTAATCCAAGGAAGTGTACTTCATTGTCAGGCAAGTTCGTGAGAACGGGCACTAGCTTCCTAATTGGATGTTTGTTTGTTCAAACAATCTCAATTTATCAGCAAGGGCTCGTTTCTATCGAAATCATTAGCCGTTCAATTGAAGTATTTCCTATCTAGGATTTGAATTCATGGCTTTTGTGACTTGAAATTTGTTTGTTGAATGATGGTGAGAATCGCTCGGTTTTATTATGCGCAAGTTTTATTTCCATTGTCTGCAAAAATTTAAATCGACATTTCAGCAATACATTTTATGTACTTTTATATCGAAAAATAAAGCAAACATGTAATAATAAAAAGGAACACAAGATTTATAGTGGTTCGGCCAGAAATTTGGGCCTACATCCACTTTATATTCATTTATTATTCACTTGCATCAGTTTTACAATTGCTCTCAATTACAAGAATCATACATTCATAATTCTTTTTACAATATTTCAACAAAAATTTCAAGTAAAATATGGACGCAAGTGATTGCTGTTCCATGCTCTTGGAATTTGATCTCCTTCAACAGTAGTGAGTTTGAATGTGCCGTCAAGAAGCTTCTGACCTATGACATATGGTCCTTCCCAATTCGGCCCAAACACACCTGTCGCTGTCATAACTCTTTTCAGGACTAGATCTCCAATTTCAAAGCTGCGTTGACGAACTTTGGAATTGAAATGTCTGGCTATCCTTTGCTGATGAGCTGCAATTCTGAGATTAGCTTCATCTCTTTTTTCATCAAGGAGATCGAGCGCTTCAAGTTGTAGCTTTTCATTTTCTGCTTGATTGAAATGGATTCTTCTGTGTGAAGGGACCTCTGTTTCAACCGGGATCATTGCTTCCGATCCGTATGCTAATGAAAAAGGAGTATGCCAAGTCGCAGTTTTGTGAGTAGTTCTGTATGCCCATAGTGCAAGTGGTAGTTTATCGACCCAACCACCTTTTGCTCTTTCAAGTTGCTTCTTGATGGTTGATTTGATGATCTTGTTCACTGCTTCCACTTGCCCATTTGCCTGCGGATGAGCTACTGCTGAAAAGCTTTTCTGGATTTTGAATCGTTTACAAAAATCCTGGAATTCCTCGCTTTCAAACTGAGTACCATTGTCTGTAATTATTTTCTGAGGCACACCGTATCTGCAAATGATATTCTTGGTCACAAAACTTATCATTTTCTTAGAGGTGATAGTAGCCAATGGTTCAGCTTCAGCCCATTTAGTAAAGTAGTCAACTGCAACAATAGCATATTTAATCCCTGATTTGGCAGTTGGTAGCGGCCCAATGAGATCCATTCCCCAAATTGCAAACGGCCATGGACTGACCATCTGTGTGAGTTCGGTAGAAGGTGCTCTAGGAATTTTGGCGAATCTTTGGCATCTGTCGCATTTTCGAGAGTAATCTGCAGCATCTCGATTAATTTCTGGCCAAAAATATCCGTATCGGAGAATTTTCTTTGCTAATGTTTGACCACCTGAATGATCCCCACATTCTCCTCCATGTACCTCAGCTAGGATTGTTTTGGATTCTTCCTTGGATACACATCGAAGTAATGGCATTGAGAATCCCCGCCGGTATAATTGGCCATCCTGAATTACATAGCGGGAAGCTTTCCTTAATAGTTTCTGTCTCTCTCTCGAACTTTCTGGCAGAGAACCTCTGAGTAGGTAATCCAGTATTGGAGTCATCCATGACTCTTGTTCTTGAGATATATTCATAATCCAATCTACATCCATTTCATCTGTACTTGGTGCTGATAGGACTTCTACGGGGACCAATCCCAACAGTTGAGCTTCACCAGAACTTGAATATTTTGCGAGGGAATCTGCCTTCATATTCTCTTCCCGTGGAATATGGCTTATTGAATAATGATCGAGCTCACATAGAAGTTCACAAGCCTTTGACAAGTAGGCAGGTAGGTTTCCCCCTTTTGTCTGAAATTCCTTCTTGACTTGGCATACAATAAGCCGAGAATCACTGAAGATCTGTAATGCCCGGATGTTTAGTTCCTTGGCGGTTTTCAGACCTGCGATAAGAGCTTCATATTCTACTTCATTGTTTGTTGAAGGAAATTCCAATCTTAGTGCATAGCATAAGGACCGACCTTCAGGAGTTTCAAGTACTACCCCGGCTCCAGAACAGTAATCATTTCTTGCGCCATCAACATATAACTTCCACCGGATTGGGGAATCATTGATTGCTTCTTCCTCACCATTACCTTTCTCTGTGAATTCTGCAATGAAATCAGCTAAAGCTTGTCCGTTGATTGCCTTTCGGGGGTGATAAGTGATGTCATACTGACTGAGTTCAATGTTCCACTTTAGAAGGCGACCCGAAGTTTCTGGGCGAAATAGGACTTGCTTTAGAGGTTGATCAGTGAGGATTTTATAGGATGAGCTTGGAAATATTGCCTCAATTTCCTTGATGCAACTAGTAGGCAATAGGCGAGTTTTTCCAACTTGGAGTAATTCAGCTCTGCCCCAGTGAGTCTTTTGCTGATATAGTAAACCGGATGTTGAATCCTTTTGTCTTCCCGTATCAGCGCTGCACTTAGAGCATGAGATGATACTGCCAAGTATATAAGAAGATCCTCACCATTTCCTGGCCTAGAAAGTATTGGAGGCGTTTCCATATGACGGATCAACTCATCAAAGGCTTTTTGGCATTCGGGAGTCCATTCAAAGTTCTTCTTTCCTTTTTTCAGAGCATCGAAGAATGGGATGCATTTATCAGTAGCCTTGGAAATGAACCGACTTAAGGCGGCGACCTTTCCGTTAAGACTTTGCAATTCCTTCTTCGTTCTAGGAGCTTTAACTTCTTTTAAAGCAGTAATTTGAGCTGGACTAGCCTCAATGCCCCTAGCACTGACGATGAAACCTAAGAACTTTCCGGATTCGACCCCAAATGTGCATTTCAGAGGGTTAAGCTTCATTCTGTATTTCCGGAGGACTGCAAACATTTCTGCTAAGTGTTCAATGTGATCCGCTGCTTTCTAAGACTTCACTAACATGTCGTCGACGTAGACTTCCATAGTTTTGCCCAATTGCGGTTTGAACATAGCATTAACAAGTCTTTGGTAGGTTGCCCCTGCGTTTTTCAACCCAAAGGGCATAACTCTGTAGCAATAAAGACCAACATCAGTGATAAAGCTCGTATCCTCTTGATCCGGCTCGTGCATCATGATTTGATTATAACCAGAGTAGGCATCCATGAAAGATAACAATTCATGTCCCGCTGTTCCATCAACCAGTTGATCAATCCTGGGTAATGGGAAGCAATCTTTGGGGCAGGCCTTGTTTAGATCAGAGAAATCAATGCACACTCTCCACTTTCCATTAGCTTTCTTGACCAGCACAGGATTTGAAACCCAATTCGGATATGTAGATTCTTTGATGAAGTTATTTTCCATGAGTCGATCAACCTCTTCTTTTAACGCTGCTGACCTTTCTGGACCTTGGGTTCTTCTTTTTTGTTTAACCGGTGTAAACTTTGGGTCAATATTCAGAGCGTGTACTGCAACTTCTGGAGATATTCCACACATGTCGGCATGAGTCCAAGCGAAGACATCCAGATTTGCTTTCAGGAAAGATATCAAAATATTCTGAATTGACACATTAAGCTGTGAACCCACATTCAACACCTTATTCGGGTCCTTTGGATCAACAGGTACCGGTATTGTCGTTTCCACCGGTACTACTCTATTCTCCCCTGCACTGGCTTTTCTGGGATCCATCTCTTTCCGTGCCCCGCTATGTTCGCCAGTGCAGGGTCCGCCCCGTAATTGCTACAAGGCTGGCTCTTTGATGCGGACTGGGGCTGCCGCATCCTTTCCCATTTCACTTTTTCTTGATTCTCGCAGCTCTGTCAAATAGCACTCTCGTGCAGCATTTTGATCCCCTCTTACAACTCCTACTCCATTGTCTGTAGGGAATTTAATAGTGAGGCACCACGGGGCTAGGACAGCTTTGAATGCTGCGAGCGTCGGACGGCCGAGGAAAGCATTATAAGCAGAATATTCATCGACGATCACAAAGGTTTGCTTTCGGACCACTTTCCTTTCTCCTTCCCCAGGTTCTACAAGCAGATCGATGGTTCCTATTGGTTGCTTTGGCTCTCCAGTGAAGCCAACGATCTTTTGCGATGAGGCTTGTACATCGACCATAGGGATTTTCATTTGGTCGAATGTCTTCTTGAAGAGGATATTACATGATGCTCCGCAGTCAATGAGAACTCTTTTAACAATGGCCGGTCCAATACCAGCCGTGATGACCAAGGGATCTAGGGTAGGAGCTTCGATACCTGTGGAATCTCTGGCTCTGAAAATAATATCATCACTGAAAGTTTTCTGTTGCTTCAGGGGCGTGGTGTCTTCTAGAACAAAGACGTCTTCTTCGGCTGGAGCATATTTCAAAGCCCTGGAATATCTCTCCATCTCACCCCAGCTCTTGCCGGCTGGGTGAGGTCCTCCTGTAATGACATTGATAACGGGCCTTCCAGATTCATGCCCATTAGCTTTCTCACTTGCCCCAGGCTGATGAACAGGAGCCCGCTGCCCCTGACTTGACGATGCAGGATTGTTGTTATTCTTTTTCACAAATTGTTGCAGCTTGTTCTCTCTTAGCAACTCTTCAATCAGATTTTTCAACTGGCGGCATTCATCAGTCTCATGACCGGGTTGATTGTGGAAGCGGCAGAATTTTCCACTTTGTATGGCCTTTTTCCCGGTCCTCAAAGGGATAGGTTTAGGGAAATCAACGGAATCTTTGGTGGCAAGGTAGATGTGCTCCGGGGTATGAGATAATGGAGTATATTCTGACGGCTTAAAGGAGCGAGGCTTCTTCAAATTACCCTGTTTCTTCCCATTATCATTCTCCCTTTTTTGCCCCACCGATTCATTCTTTCGTGGAGCAACAGTGTTATCTTCAGGTTTCTCCAACACTGCCTTTACTGGTAAAGGACGACTTTCCAAGCGAATGAATTCATCTGCTTTTTTGTAGAACTTTTCGAGAGAGGTTGGCTCCTTCATATTTAACCATTTCCCAAATTCGCTTGACTTATCAATTGCCCTCATCAGATAAGTCAATATCATTCGTGGTTCAGCATTGTCCACCTCAGCCAGCGCTATATTAAAGCGGTTCAAGAAAGATCTGATGGACTCACCAGGATTCTGCTCTAGACTGGACAACGACATGATGTCCTTGGCCTTCGAAGCATATAGCCTAAACTGCTCCTTGAATTTTCTGGTCAAGTCTGAAAACTGATCAATAGATCGGACTGGGAGCTTGGTGAACCATAGTAAAGCCACACCTTCAAGATAAACGGGAAAATATCGGCACTTTATCTCGTCAGAGGCTCGGGCACCTGTCATGTGCCAATCATATTTATACAAAAATTCATTTGGATCACTCGTCCCTTTGTAAGCTGGAATGGTTGGAGGGACAAACTTTCTTGGAAATTCCGCCTTTAAGATTTTCTCAGTAAATGGAGTTTTACTTGGGGCGAAACCCCATTCTTTTTCGTCTTCAACCCTTTGCATACTTTCTTTCATGATCTGCCGGACCATTCCAGAAAGATACTCTTCATCATGTCGGGTTCCAGATCCACCAACCTCGGGAAGCGTTTGCTCAAAGGGACTAGCAGCCCTTTCAGGAGCATTCCTTTCACTAGCATTATGAATGTTACCAGCATAATTCCTTTCATTACCAGCCGGTTGATTGTTTGCCCCAAGTAAATCATTCAACTTATTCAGAATCAGAGCATTCTGGGCACTTTGAGCCTCTAATTGTGCATTCCGGGCGTTTATCTGCTGGTTTAACCCCAGAATCACAGCATCCAATTCCGCTTTCGTAACTCCAACAGACGGAGTGGGGATTGGTACAGGGGAAGCGGAGGTTCCCTCTTGAACGTTCCCAGATCTGACAGATCTACTTTTCCTTCCAGGAGCCATAATCTCAGATAGACTTCTGGTCTTCAAGGAAATTCTCTCTACAAATCTCTGTGAAGCAATGATGACAGTTCTCCTGAGTTGGGTTCTCAGTGAAAGCACCAAAAATGTTAACGCTAAAAATTAAACGCTAACACCCCGGTGTATAGATGGAAATTGTGAAAGCACCACCCGTTGGTACGGGAACAAAGTATATGCAAAGAAATCACAGAAAAGCTATAAAAGACACAATATTTATAGTGGTTCGGCTTAAGATCAAGCCTACGTCCACTTTAAAGCTCTTTATTGCTGATTTGGTTACAATTCTTTACAATCAACTCCGATTACAACACACTTAGACAAATATCTCAAACCCCGATGTAGAAGAATCCTTCGAATGCATGATGAATGAGTTATTTTTCTTCTTGAGATTTGTTGAAATGTCTTTGGTGATTGGAGTGATAGAAGTGTTGCTTGAGTGTTGCTTGAAGTCGAGACAATAGCAGAGTAATGGCGCCTAGGAAGTGAGTCCAAAAGTCCCTTGGATGTTGGAGATGGTCGCCTATTTATAGAGAGTTCTGGTCTGAAATTTTTGCCAAGTCCTAAACCGTGACCGACTTAGGTTAAGTCGCAGCCGGCTTAAGATAAGTCGTGACCGGTCTAATGTCCTAGGTCGCCTCCGAGTTAACTCCGCCTCTTCTTAGTAATATGGTAAGTTGCACGCCATGGTCCAACCGGCAAGTCCTGGATCGTGAACGGGCTAAGTGACCACTGTTCTAAGTATCTGCACTGAACCTGCCTTCCATTGCTTAGGTCGTGATCGACTTAAGATTGGTCATAGGTCGGCTGCAACTTAGGTCGGTAGCTTTCTTGGATCGGCACTCTGTTTTAGGCAGTTAGGTCGGCGTCTTTGTCAAGCATTAGGTCGGCAATCACGATGGAGAATTAAGTCGTTATATGCCTTATGCCGTTAGGTCAGCATAACTCTTAAGCCTTAAGTTGGCAACCCTAAAGAGTCCTAAGTCGGTACCTCCCCTATATCTTAGGTCGGTCTCCCTTCGAAGCTTTAGGTCGGTCTTCAAGTTAGGTCGGTATCTATGTTGAGTCGGTATACTCCTTAGGCCTTAGGTCGGCGCCCCCTGTTAAGTCTTAGGTCGTCTGAGTTAAAGCTAAGACGGAGTTAACAATGCTGAAGAGTTATGCCGCTTGGAGTTTAGGTCGCATGTTGTATAGGTCGTAAGTCGTCGTTGCTTATGTCGTTATGTTGTATATACTGTTAAGTCATTGTCTGTGTTGTTGTAATATGTTAGGTCGCTAACGACCTTACTTAGGTCGTAGGTCGTGTACTGGGCATGTTGTGTTTGTTGAGTCATTGTGTTGTATATATGTGAATGTGTGTTTTTGTGTTAGGTCGCTAACGACCTAGCTTAGGTCGTAGGTTGCATACACGACCTAGGGGTCAGGGTGTGGAAATGCTATAAATAGCGAGTGTGTTGTAACTTTTTGATTTGGTTAATGTTTGAATAAACTTTGCTTTTGTTAGCTTTTTACTTTCTTCTAAATTGGTAGTTGAGCGTGATCTCCTATCTCCACTTTCGACATTTGAGTGCGTTCGAATCTTCGATCCTTGAAGCTAATTCGCGGAATCAAGTGCGCTTGATCAACGCTCGAAGAATTGTAGATCTCTTTTCACGGTATCGCGCGCGATCAACGTGTCAAAGATAGCTAGAATTCGGTATCTTCAGATCAATGAATTTGGGCCTTGCAGTATTTTTAATCCACCGATTACTACTTTCACAGTTTCATTTGTTTTTCGTATTACCACCGCGTCAGCTGAGCTCTCAAATAATTACTACATCGTTTGCAGTTGAAGTAAAATTCATATCTTTTCCTTTTTACAGCCATAATTCAGCGACCAGAAGGTAGACATTTTGAGGAGATAGTTCGGGTGCTTCAAGAAGTTCCGAGTGAAGATAGGGACATTGGATTGCTCCTGACTGACAGGAATCTGAGAACTTTCGGGCTAATCGGGCGAAGACAAAGCATACTGCTTGATGGCGCGCTAAAAACAGCCTCGAAAGTTCGAGTCAAATGAAGAAAGCGCAAAGATGTTGTAGTTGAGGAGACTGACTCTGAGAAGACTCATACCGATGAGGAACCTTTGGGCGAACATGCAGACGTAGCCCAGGATGATGACGGGCAAAGAAAAGGCAAGGTAGCTGTCTTTAAGCCATCTAAAAAGGGAAGATGGAAAACCGTTGTCACTTCTCGGCCCGCCTCCGGAATTAGGATTTCGGAAATGTCTCCCTCTAGAACGGAGAATCTTTATAAAGGACTTGCCGACCTTCCGATTCCGGACGACGTGTCTGTTATCCCGCCTTTTGGCAAGGCTGTGATACCAGAGAATTGATCGAAAAACGAAGAACAGTTAGTCTCAGAGGTTGATCATACTTCGTTTCACCGAGGATATCACTGAATTTTTTCCGAGTCCGGATTGAGCTACAATTGATAGGAGATGACCAGAGGGAACATAGAAGTCAACACTTCGAATTTTGAGGCAATCGGAGTTCATACGCTCAAGTTATGATCGATTCAATTTGAAGGAAAAAGCCTAAGCTTCGAACCCATCAGGTTCGAACCCATCGCCTTCGAACCCATCGAGGTCCCTCGGGTTCGAACCCATCAACTTCGAATCTATCAAGTTCGTATCAATGGACCTCGAATCCTTCGGAGAGTAACTGGTTCGAACCCATCATGGTGGATGTCATCGAACCCACCAACTTCGAATCCATCAGAGCATGCCTTGGTTCGAATCCATCAGGAGGAGCCCTGTTCGAACCCATCGATGGAGTCCTGTTCGAACCCATCGATGGAGTCCGGTTCGAGCCCATCTAAGAAGCTTCGTTCGAATCCACCAAGTCAACTAGCCATGATGACGTGTCTTGCATCAGATTCAAACGCGCCGAGATATTTGGAGTCGAAGCGGTCAACTCGAAGTCAAGACCAGATCGATTCGAGATGTGCGCTCCACGTCACTACGAGGGCACGTGCCACCATCGGTTCGAAACCATCGGTTCGAAAGGATGGTTTCGAACCAACAAGCCATGCTTTAAGCCTCATTTCGAATCCATGATATCTCGCAATCCACTGATCCAAATGCCACGAAATTTTCACAGCAGCTTGCATTCATGTTGAAGAATGTCCACTACAAATTTCACCTCGATTGGATGAATTCTTGATCGGTTCGAATGGAGTTCGAACCGATGCCAAGGCGGGCCCAAACTTCGAGGGAACGGGCACGTGGGCCCCCTCACGTGCCAGAAGTGGTCTTCCGAGTTTTCAGCAAAATATCAGCATCCCACGCCTGTAAATAGGGCCCCAGGGCCAACGGAAAAAGGACTTTTCGATTCTGAAGCACCTAGACTCTGCCGGATTGAGATCTCCATCATCCTATATCATAATCCTGCTGTTAATTTCGAATTTCCAGCTGTAACTTGCTGTTGATCGCTGTAACAATCTGTAACCATTGAAAGATAATCAATAAAAGTGCAAAAAAGCTTCACAGTGGACGTAGGCAATACGCCGAACCACTATAAACTGTCTGTCTACGCATTTACATTCATAATTCTTGGAGTTTTTGTTAGATAATTCTCTGTTTCAATTCATATTCTTCATTAATTATCTCTTCAAGAACTTCCGAAGAGTGTTGTGCCCATTTTTGGTACAAACACTTTGGTGCTTTCACTGAGAAAAACCCAGTTTTTCTCCTGTTCCTTGGATCTGTCATCAATACCGGATTGCACTAATCTAAGAGAGAGATCCAGATTTCAACTTCAAATTCCTTCCATTCTACTCAGGTTTGCTTAAAGTCTAGGAAAGGATTCAACACTTCAAAATGGTGAGTACAAGAACCACTTCTAATGTTGGTGATCAAGAAGTTCGGGACAGAAAAAATCCCACACAGTTACAATCAATCAATCAAGATGTTACCGGACCCTCAGAACCGTCGAATCCAGTTACCCGACAAGAGTTTCAGCTGTTGCTCCAAGAGCTGACACAGAGCCGACAACAGCTGACAGAGCAGCTACATGTCAATGTCGAGCTGACTAGCCGGCTAAATAACCAAAAGCGCAGGAGATCCAGGAGGGATCACGCTTCTCGTTCCTCTACCGAGAGTTCGGCTTCATCCGACCACTATCACCGATCTCTAAGACCCCGACTGGATGGAGGTTATGCACATGCTACGGAGAACCTACCTACACTGACTGCCGGACAATTACGAGACCAGCTTTGATACAGGGCCCTCCTCCCGAGGGGGTGCCATCCCACAGCACACTGCTGATAATCGTCCCACAACCATTGCCACTGAACCAGGAGTTGACGTTCAGGATATGTCAGCTCAGAATCATGCCCAACCAAGGCAATCTCCGGAGCCGTACGTGCCCGAAGATGTCGAGCCGAGGAGACAAGGCTTGGATCGTCGACCGCGCCCGATCCAGCCTCGCACTGTGGAACCCAACCACATCTTGGCTCACCAAACTCCGAATATAGATACGCCGTATCTAACGGCTATGATCAGGCAAATGATACGAGAAAGTCAAGGGTTCACTAATGACGACTGGGGAATTTCCCGAAGTCACACTCCGTTTACGGACGATATTCTTACTGCCGAACCTCCACGGCGATTCAGGATGCCAACTCTACTCATCTACGAAGGAAACTCCGACCCTAATCAACATATTCTGAAATATGAATGGTCTATGAGTGCCGCGAGAGCCGATGATGCGGTAAAGCGTAGGAGTTTTCCCATCTCCTTAGGGGGCATCGCTACGATGTGGTTCACTCGACTGCCGCCCCGTTCCATCTCTTCATTCAATCAGTTGGCTAGAAAATTTGTGGAGCAATTCCGCATGCACGTCGCCAGACCGAAAGACGTCAACACTTTATCTAGCGTTATCCAAGCTCCAGGGGAAGCACTCAGACATTACTTGGAGAGATTTCATAAAGCTTGTGTAGAGATCACCAATCCCAATGACAACTCAATTTTGGTGGCGTTAACAAAAGGGATTGATCCGGACTCAGAGTTTGGAAATTGGTTGGCAGGAAAACTACCTGCGTCATTGGACCGCTTTTATTCCAAAGCTGCCCAGTTCTTGCGGCGTGAGGATGCAAAACAATCGAGGAAGCAGGATGATGTAGGACCCAGTATTGAAGGCATTCAAAGCAATGTTGCGATCAAGCAGTCCGGTGAAAGCTCCGGAAAAGTTCAGTTAAACGTGCAGAACAAACAAACTCAACACAGGGAGAACGTGAATCAAAATAAGAAACGAGATCAAAGTCGAGGCCTGCAGCGCAAAAATCCCGTGTTCGATAGCTATACTCCTTTAAATACATCTTTGGAGAACGTGTATCTGCAAACCTGTAATACGATTCAATACAAGAAACCCGCGCCAAAGCCGTCGTCGGAAAGGCAGATCCAGACGGGAAAATTTTGCAGGTTTCATGAGAGCTACGGGCACAATACAAATGAATGCCGTCATTTACAAGATCTCGTGGAAAAATTAATCAGAGAAAGAAAGTTAGAACAGTTTGTGCGGGCGCCGCAGCCTGAAGGAGCGGGCCCATCAAATCAAAGACATATCCCTGATCAGGAAAGACAGGAAGAACCCGCTCGAACTGGCGGGAGATTGGTAATAAATGCTATAAGCGGAGGTCCTCGTCCAGCGGATCAAAGCTGGGGGGAAATGAGGTCGCACGCCAGCTTAGCTAAGCGTGCGAACATCAAGTGTGAAAGTGACTTGGATAACGAATCTTCGCCCAAACGACGAAAGATGACGACTAATGACATGGTTTTCCGAGATAGCGATGCTGATGAGATTGGAGCCCCGACCACTGATCCGCTCGTCATATAAGCCCAAGTAGGACCGGCATGGATGAAAAGGATACTAGTGGATAGTGGAAGCTCCGTAAATATCCTATTCGGACAAGCCTACAATCAGATGAGTATGGGAGACGACGATCTGAAACCATGCCGGACTCTTATTCATGGATTCGACGGCAGTGCCGCCGTACCCGTTGGAGTAACAAAATTACCAATCGAGTTGGGAACCGGAATTTGTAGGAGAGTCCGGACATTGCAGTTCGTTGTGTTGGAAGTAAACTCTTCTTATAATGCTTTCTTGGGCCGACCGGCCCTCGCCGAATTTAGGGCTGTGATTGCCCCATGGTGTCTAACTTTGAAATTCCCTACTGTCAACGGAGTTGGGGTCGTTCGAGGTGACCAGGTTGACTTGAAAGCCGTCATACATCGAAATCGGGCCATGCGATTGCACAACGCCCTGGCCCAACTTCAAACCTTTAAGCTCGGCGACCTTGTTCTCAGGAGAGAATGTCCAATGCACCCGCACCAGGAATCAAACTGGAAAGGGGTGTATGTAATTACACAAAAGCTCGAGGACGGCACCTACAGATTATCAACTCATGGCGGCCCAACTCTCCCTGAAGCTTGGGACAGCAAAGACCTACGTCACTGCTGCACATAACAGGCCACATCTATTTCTTTTGATCTTCTTTTATTCATAATTTGTTTCTGCATTTCGAAATTAGATTTTGTAATAAGGCAACTAACTTTGCCTCATTCTCTTTTTCAACAATAAAATGCTATCTCTTTGAGCCAGAGCTGTGATTTACTGAGCATGACATACAATATCACAATGCACGGAGAGCTAAGTTCCATCATGCGGTGGAATATATTCAAATTGGGAGTGGCTGTGATACGACCGGTCACTCACTAGGTGAAACCCGGGCTCGGGGGCAGAACACTACACCAACATTCACAAGGATTGATACACTACAATCCTTCCATGAACTCCAAATTCCTAGAGCGCAAATTGGAGTATAAACGTCAAACAACTCGTTCCCAGAGCGCGAACGGACTCCAAATTCCCAGAGTGCGAATTTGGAGTATAAACATCAAACAATTCGTTCCCAGAGTGCGAACGGACTCCAAATACCCAAAGCGCGAATTTGGAGTTTAAACATCGAATAAATCGTTCCCAGAGCGCGAACGGACTCCAAATTCCCAGAGTGCGAATTTGGAGTATAAACATCAAACAATTCGTTCCCAAAGTGCGAACGGACTCCAAATCCCCAAAGTGCGAATTTGGAGTATAAACATCAAACAATTTGTTCCCAGAGTGTGAACGGACTCCAAATTCCCAGAGCGCGAGTTTGGAGTATAAACATCAAATAATTCGTTCCCAGAGTGCGAACGAACTCCAAATTCGTAGAGCGCGAATTGGAGTATAAACATTCCAACAATTCGTTCCCAGAGTGCGAACGGACTCCAAATTTCCAGAGCGCGAGTTTGGAGTATAAACATCAAATAATTCGTTCCCAGAGTGCGAACGAACTCCAAATTCCCAAAGCACGAATTGGAGTATAAACATTCCAATAATTTGTTCCCAGAGTGCGAACGGACTTCAAATTCCCAGAGCGCGAATTGGAGTATAAACATTCAAATAACTCGTTCCCAGAGTGCGAACGGACTCCAAATCCCCAAAGCGCGAATTTGGAGTATAAACATCAAATCCGTCGTTCCCAGAGCGTGAACGAACTCTAACTCCCCAGATTGCGAATTGATGAATCAACATCGGCTTGGTTCCCAGAGAGCGAACCGGAGTATAAGTCCATCGTTCCCAAAGTGTGAACAAATTCCTAAGAAGCCCAAACATGTGTGACAGACTATCTATCGGCTAACTCCAACTTCCCAGAGAGAGAATTGGAGTATAAATACTAACTCCGAATGCCCAGAGCGCGAGTTGGAATGTAAATACTAACCCCAACTTCCCGGAGCGTGAATTGGGGGATGGGTAACAATTCAAAGTTCCCGGAATACGAGCTGTGCCATAGACATCCACCACTATCGGATTCCCAGAGTGGGAACCAGATTATCAACTGCAAGTTATCCCAAGTCCCTAGAGCGCGGACAAGTGTTAAAGATTTGTGATGGGTTCAGTCATATGACATGTCATTACAACACTTAAAACAAGAAATACAGTTGGAATGAAGAAAGCAAAATTTTATTTCAACTAACTAGGAACAAGGACTTACATGCAAATAAGTTCTTCCAAAAAGAATTCCTACTAGCAGGGGCCGAACCCGCATCTATACACGGCTAACTAAAGGGAAACAAAAACAAGTTCCTATCTACCGAAAAATCTGTTTGAGCGGTCGATCTACTTCTTTTTCTTCGTTCGCTTTACCAACGGTTCGTCGTCGTCGTCGGAATCGCTTGGAACTGAGATCCTTCGTTTGGGCTTTCTCTCCAACGATTGTTCTTCGGCTGGGGGCATAATATCAATGTCCTCATCGGAGCCAGAATCTAAATGAAGGGTTCCCACCGGAGGAGTTGGAGGGGCCGGACCGGAGACAGAAGAAGGGGCGGACATCTGAATACCAGCCACAGTGCCACTCGGCAATATCACATTTAGAGGCGCTGGACTATGCATCATAGTCTTAAATCCAGCACTGCCCTCATGCCCCTCGGCCTCTATTTAGGCGTTGATCTCGGCCAAAATCTCCTCATCCCGAGCTGAGTGGGCCTGGCTGGGGAGAGCTGTGGTCTGCGCTAAAGAACTAGAAGCCGGCGGGAGTTCACTGGTGATAAACGGCAGATCTCTGAAGGGGTCACCATGCTGACCAAGCAACTCATTTACCATCTGCTCATCAAGAGATAGGGAACTCCCCTGTGCCATCTCAGTTGCCACAGCAGTTGTAACGACCTGTATTTTACGTGTCAATAAATCGTAAAATGGTTATATTAGGTCGTTAGTATTGTTTGAGTCACCTTAGTTAGTTCGTGTTGTGGTGTTTAAGTCGTAGGAAGCTTGGGTCGTGTGGCCGAGTTAAGGTAGTAACCGACCTATAGGATGACCGACCTGTAGTGCCTGACCGACTTAAGGAAGTTGCCAAGTTATAGAAGTTAACTTGTGTAGAGGCTTAGGTCGTGGTGTAGCTTAGGTCATATGGTGGCTTAGGCAAGCGGCTTAAGATATGGAGCGACTTAAGTTGGGACAGGTTAGCGACCTAGTAGTGTAGTGAGTGTTAGCTCGTGCAGATTTTGGCTCGTATGATGTTTAGGTCGAGGGGAGCGACTTATAGGATTAGCGACCTATAGGATGGGAGCGACCTATGGCAGATATCCGACCTATAGGAATGAGTGACTTAGGGTTAACGACCTAACAGTTAGCCGAGTTAACAAGATAAGTGATAGGTCGTATACGTGTTATGGTTTCTGACCGACCTAAGTATCGACCGAGTTAAGGAGAAGCGACCCAGTAGTTAGCCGACCTAAGAGTTAAACGACCTATAAGAATGGACTGACTTAAGAGTGTTTACGACCTATGGAAGTTGAGTCGTGAACGAGTTATAGTAGTTGACCGACCTATGGGGTTTACGACTTATTGGATAAACGACCTAAGGAAGTTAGTCATGTTAGTTAGGTCGTAGACGACCTAAGTTAGGACGGCAGGGTTTTTAGGTCGCGTGAGTTTAGGTGTGCACATGCTAAGTCGTTAGCGACTTAGTGATGAGTCGTAGCTCGTGTTGCTGTTAGGTCGGGGAGGTGGCTAGACCGTTAGGTTGAGTTCCCATTGAGTCGTAAGTCGTGCATACCTGTTGAGTCGTGTTTGTTTTAGGCCGTGTGTTATCTCGTGTAACCCTGGGGTTGTTAGGTCGTGAAGTGGGTAGGTCGTAAGCTGTAGGGATTCTTTGAGTCGTAGACGACTTAGTTAGGTCGGAGATTTCTTAGGTCGGCAACGACCTAAAACCGAGCCTACGAATTACGACCTAAGGGGAATTCAGCCTATAAATAGAGGGGTTTGGCTCACTTTTTGGCATCGGTTTTTGAAGCGACGAAGTGCTGCCATTTTGAGAGATCGACTACAATATTTCTTCACTTCTTTTCTCCACTTTGATCGAGTTCTAACATCCATCCAAGATCGAAGATCAAGATTGAAGATTGAAGAGCCAAAGTTGAAGATCTTCATCCTACAAAGCTAGATTTCATCATTTCAAGCGAGATTTCGACGAATCAAGCTTGAATCCTTGCTGTCCAGATCTGAAGTGATTTGTTTTTGAAGTGTTTGGGTGATTCGGTGAGTGGTGGTTATCTCTCACGCGGACCCAAAGGAGTATATTGGATCGGTGGCTTGTTTATGTGTTTAAGATAGTGATTTCTCGCATTTTCCTTAAGTCTACATGTAGATCCATCATCTATGAAGCTTTGAATACTCTTTTTGCTACATGTGAACTTATGCAAGTATATTCATCAAGTTATAGAGACAAAACCCATGATTTATATTTGTTAGATCTATGCTAGAAACCCATGATTCATGCATGTTAGACTTATGTTCATTTATTTATGAAATTGCCATTATAGTTAATATTGCTTGTTAGATCTTGTTTGAATGCTTTATTGTTTGTATTGATGATTGATTTGATTGTTTCAAGTTAGCTAGTAGTTGATTTGGAACAAGATGGTTGAAGATGATTCAAAAGCTAAGTGGAAAGGCTCTTGAATGGTGAAAGCTGCTTGTGGCATATGAAGCGGATGATGAAGCTCATATGGATGGATTCGATGATGATGGACTTTGCTATGATTAGAGGAAGCAAAGTATGATGATGAAATGGACTTTGCCAGGATATGTTGAGGCGAAGTATGATGATGAGATGGACTTTGCTAAGATGCGTTGGAGCAAAGCATGATGTGGAAGCCTTGGTTTAATCCAGACGGGATCATTCCAAGCATGTTGATTACTCGATGATGCGGTTCGAGTTGGTAGATAATGGTGGGCTCGAGAGGCGCTTGAGCTATAATGGGAATAGTCGTCGAGGAGGATGACTAGAAGGCTGAGATCTTATCGTTATTGAAGGTTCTAGCAAGCTCAAAGCAAGAGTACATTGGGTAGATCCGTTATACCCAGGCGCGGGTCATGATGACGTGCTAGTACTCTGGGTAGATTCGTTATACCTAGGCACGGGTCACAAGGACGTGCAGAGTTATGTCTAGAACCGGGGTTGCCATTAGCCCTTGGCGGATGGTTGAAAGATGAGTTGGTCATTCAATTAACGATAAAATCAAGGCAATGATAACAGTGATAGCCAGAGTCATGGATGTTTGGTTGTACCATCATTCGGTCCCAAGAGCGGTGTTTTCTGGGTGCTTATCTGATCTTGGTTTAGGCCTTGGGGGTTTGTATTTGGAAAACATCGACCTTGACTCGAGTGATTATTGCTTTACTTTAATTATCTGCTTTGCTACGCTTGCCTCTCCTTAGTGTGAGTCTGGGGGCTATCACTGTAGAAAGAGGTGGAGTGGGATGGTTTGGGTTCCTATTCCTTTTTATCCTTTATGCTCTTTTGGTATGTTTGATAGTTGATGTACTGCTCACTAAGACTTTGTCTGACTCAAGGTTTTATGTCTCCTCTTATTATCTTGGGCTGTTCATCCATGTTTGGGATGGGCAGACTAGGTAGCAGGTGACAGGTGCTGTTCTTGGAGGTCTATGCTGATGATGACGAGGACGTGCAGGAGGCTTTTGCATATTATTTCATATTATATGTACTGGGTGTTCCGCTGCTGTATTTGTTTGAGTGTTATGTAGTGAGGTTTTGATGTATGAATGATTCATATGATTGTATAAAACTACTACGATGCTGATATGATGATTTTCGGTTATAGAGCTTCACTATATATTTCTCTATTGTATTTTATCCATGCACTGTGAGTTATACGATAGATTCTGCGATGTTTATTCTACCCTTGACGGTCACCCATGGCTGCCTGGCACACTTTCAGCGCACCATTCCCTTGTTTCCGTGCGGGAGTCATGGGCGATCGTCTCATTTGGTATCAGAGCTTTGGTTAATCGATTTTAGCCAACGCTCGCTGACGTAACTACGTATGAGAGACGTAATTGTATTTTGATGGATGATTACTATATATAATATATAGTAGTTTAGAAGGATTTGAACTCCTTATGCAGTTGTTTCTCAAGGTGTTCTAATCATTCTTTTTACAGATATTAAGGATGAGTCGAAGCGAGAGACAAGCTGCTAGGGAAAGCCGTGCTGCTAGGGAAGCTGTTGATTATGCTCCTATGTTTGAGGCCATGATGACTTCGATCATGAGGAGGATACTAGCTTCAGGATCATCAGTGGATGTGGGAGTTCAAGTTCAAGCTCCAAGACCGGTGGATTTTGCTAAGCATTGCAAGGACTATACTTCTCTTGGAGGAAAGGTTTTCTTTGGAACGGAATCGACCATTGAAGTGCAGAGATGGATTGATGTTTGTAGGAGGATTTTTGGTGATTTGGGGATTGAGGATGCAACTAAGAGGAAGCTTGCATCAAGGCAGCTTCAAGGGAGAGCTTCTGATTGGTGGAATTCTATCACCATCGATACTCCAGAAGAAGAGATTACTTGGGAGCAATTCCAAGTTAGATTTGAAGCTAAGTTTATCTCTATGGCTCAGAAATCTGTTTTGTTCAAGAAGTTTGTAGAGCTTAAGCAAGGTGGGAGATCGGTTCTTGAGTACGTTTCTGAGTTTGAGGCCTTGTCCAAGTATGCTCGGTCATATATTGAATCTTCTTATCAGAAGAATGAAAAGTTCGTGACAGGCTTGGATAGTTAACTTGGAAGGCAGTTGGTGGATCATCTGGACGATCCATTTGAGAAGCTAGTGGAGAAAGCTCTCAGGCACGAGAGTTTGTTTCCTAAGGACGTATCTGTTGTTGCTGTGACCAAGGAGGAGTCTAAACCACAACAGGGTGGAAACAAGAAGAGGAAGCAGCAGCAGCAGAAGGGCAAGGATGGTCAGAAGAAGCCGAAGGGGGAAAAGACCTGCTACAATTGTCGGCAGAAGGGCCATCTCTCCAAGGATTGCAAGAATCCAAAGGTGTTGTTGAAATGCTACAACTGTGATAAGCTGGGGCATATTAAGAAGAACTGTCCGGAACCGATAAAGGACAGGCAGGTTGTGCAAGCTTATGCTTTGGGGGCTGTTCCGTCATCTTCGAAATCTCCTACTGCTGAAGAGAAGGGGAAGAGTGTGGTGGTTCAAGGTACTCTTTCCATTTGTAGTGTTCCAGTTAGAGTGTTATTTGATACTGGAGCGTCGCACTCCTTTGTTTGTAGTGAACTTGTAGGCCGGTTGGGTTTGGAACCGGATATAGTTGATAGACCATTGGTAGTGACTAATCCAGTTGGGGGTTTGTCTTGTTTGTGTATGCCATGCCGTGGTCTAGTTGTATCGGGTCATGATTGCTCTTTTGTTTGTGATTGTTTTGTTCTGAACTTTGCGGGGTTCGGAATTATTTTGGGTATGGACTGGCTTAGGAAGTATGCGGCAAAGGTTGATTGTGAGAGATTGGAGGTGACAGTAGAGAATGTGGATGGGCGAAAGGTTGTGATACGATGTAAGCATGAGGAAGGCGTCTTCGTGAGCTTCATGTATTCGCTAGTTGTTCCACGGGATGGACTGTAATCAGTGCCAATCGCGAATGGATTCAAGGATGTCTTTGATGAGGTCAAAGGGTTACCGCCGCATAGGGAGATCAAGTTTCGTATCGATCTAGTTGAAGGAGCCAGACCCGTTGTGATGCCGCTTAGGCGAATGGCGCCTAGGGAACAGCAAGAGTTGAAGGTGCAAGTTGATGACCTTTTACGGAAAGGATTCATTCGGCGTAGTGTGTCCGAATGGGGTGCACCAGTTGTGTTCGCAACCAAAGCGGATGGATCGTTGAGGTTGTGTATGGATTATCGTGAGCTGAATAAGGTGACTAAGAAGAACAAGTATCCATTGCCGAGAATAGATGACTTGTTTGATCAGCTTCACGAGGCAAAGGTGTTTTCTCAGATGGATTTGGCAACGGGATTTCACCAGTTAAGAGTGGCGAAGGATAGTGTGCCGAAGACTGCTTTCAGGACACCATCCGGTTTTTATGAGTGGCTGGTAATGTCGTTTGGATTGACTAACACACCAGCATATTTTGTGGATCTTATGAATAGAGTATTCAGGGATCAGTTGAACAAGTTCGTACTTGTGTTCGTGGATGATATTCTGATTTATTCCAGGACTGAAGAAGAGCACAAGACACACTTGCGTATTGTTTTGGAAATCTTGCGGAAACATCAGCTGAAGGCTAAGTTTTCGAAGTTTCACTTATGGAAGAGTGAAGTGAGGTTCTTAGGCCATGTTATTTCTGGAAATGGAATAGCGGTTGATCCCGCTAAGGTGGCAGCAATCCAGGATTGGGTTAGACCTAAGAATGCATCTGATGTGAGAAGTTTTCTTGGATTAGCAGGATATTATCGTCGGTTTATCAAAGACTTTTCCAAGATAGCTGCACCATTAACAGGATTGACGAAGAAGAACCAAGTGTTCAGTTGGGATGCTAAGTGTGAGCAAGCTTTTGGAATCCTGAAAGAGCGACTGACGAGTGCTCCTATTTTGACTATTTCAAGTGGGAATGATGAGATGGTGGTTTACACCGATGCATGTGGTACTGGACTTGGAGCAGTGCTGATGCAGAAGGATGGAGTTGTTGCGTATGCAAGTCGACAACTGAAGCCGCATGAAAGGAATTATCCAACTCATGATTTGGAGTTAGCGACGATTGTTTTTGCTCTGAAGATGTGGAGACATTATCTATTGGGAGTTCGATTCGAGTTGTTTACGGATCATAAGTCGTTGAAGTATCTTTTCTCCCAAAAGGATTTGAATCTTCGGCAGCAACGATGGCTAGAGTTTTTAGCATCATATGATTTTGGTATAGCCTATACTCCGGGAAAAGGTAACGCGGTAGCAGATGCGTTAAGTAGAAGACATGCAGGGTTGGGAGCCATGTTTTCGGAATGGAAGAGTCTCGAGTATTTAGCTGGATTTGATTTTAGGCCCAGATGTGGATTGGAACCTGAGATGTTGGAAAACTTATCGATAAGACCCACTCTTGTGGAAAGAATTGGCGAGAGCCAAAGGCGAGACGATAAGCTTGTCAGGATTATCTGTGATTTGGAATCTGGGTTGGACCCAGAAAAGGATAAAGGATTCAAAGTCGATCGAGATGGTTGGCTTCGGAAGCAAGGACGACTAGTTGTTCCCGATATAGATGAATTGAGAGATGAAGTTCTGAAGGAAAGTCATCACTCAAAGCTGACAATTCATCCAGGTGGAAATAAGATGTATCGGGATATGAAGAGAACCTATTATTGGGAAGGTATGAAGAAGGATGTTGGAAATTTTATTTCCAAATGTATGAACTGTCAGTTGGTAAAAGTTGAACAGAAGAAGCCAAGTGGATTGCTTCAGCCATTAGAAGTTCCTACATGGAAGTGGGAGCAAATATCGATGGATTTTATCGATGGTCTACATAGGACAAGAGCAGGAAATGAAGGGATTTGGGTCATTGTAGATCGTTTGACCAAGAGTGCAAGATTCATTCCTGTTCGATCGACTAGGACTGCATCGAAGTTGGCTGAGTTGTATGTTAAGTGGATAGTTCGATTCCATGGTATTCCGAAGAGTATAGTGAGCGATCGAGACCCTTTGTTCACTAGTGGATTTTGGAAGAGCTTCCAGGAAGTTTTGGGAACCGAGTTGTGTTTGAGTACAGCTTATCATCCCCAAACAGATGGTCAGACTGAGAGAGTTAACCGAGTTTTGGAAGATCTCTTGAGGGCATGCATTTTGGATTTCGGAGGATCATGGGAGGATCATCTTCATTTGGTGGAATTTGCGTATAATAACAGTTACCAGTCAAGTATTGGTATGGCACCATATGAAGCCTTGTATGGAAGACCATGTAACTCTCCAACATGTTGGTTGGAAACAGGAGAAAAGCTGATACTTGGGCCAGAAATGATTCGACAGACTTCGGACTGTATAGAGATCATTCGGCGACGAATGAAGGCAGCCCAGGACCGTCAGAAAAGTTATGCTGATAAACGTCGAAAAGATTTGGAATTCGACGTAGGTGATATGGTTTTTGTGAAGATTTCTCCTCTGAAGAATGTTATTCGATTCGGGAAGAAAGGAAAATTGACCCCGAGGTTTGTTGGACCATTCCCGATCATCGAGCGAATTGGGAAGCTCGCTTATAGATTGGAGTTACCGGAAAAGATGGCGGTTGTGCACAATGTTTTTCATATATCTTATCTACGGAAGTATGTGCATGACTCGAATACAGTGGTTTCTGCTGATAGCTGTGAAAATTTTGAGGTTGATCCAGTTGTTATAAGACCTCGTAAGCCGCTTCGTGTTGTTGAAACCAACACGAAACAGCTTAGGAGGAAGACGATTACGTTGCTCAAGATACAATGGAGTGATGATGTTAACGACTGTACGTGGGAGGAGGAAGAGAGGATGAAGGCAGCTCATCCTGAACTCTTCGAGGTATGGCCCTAAGGTGTCGTGACATCTCATGAATTTGTAACTTGTTCTAGTCTTAGAATTCTGCATGCTAGGCTAGTAATTGGATGCATGGTTTGTTGGTTGCTATGGATGGTAGGCATGCAGAATAGTTATGGTTGCTCTTGATTGTTTGGAATTTCGGGGGCGAAATTCCTAAGGGGGAGAGAATGTAACGACCCGTATTTTACGTGTCGATAAATCGTAAAATGGTTATATTAGGTCGTTAGTATTGTTTGAGTCAACCTGAGTTAGTTCGTGTTGTGGTGTTTAAGTCGTAGGAAGCTTGGGTCGTGTGGCCGAGTTAAGGTAGTAACCGACCTATAGGATGACCGACCTATAGTGCCTGACCGACTTAAGGAAGTTGCCGAGTTATAGAAGTTAACTTGTGTAGAGGCTTAGGTCGTGGTGTAGCTTAGGTCGTATGGTGGCTTAGGCAAGCGGCTTAAGATATGGAGCGACTTAAGTTGGGACAGGTTAGCGACCTAGTAGTGTAGTGAGTGTTAGCTCGTGCAGATTTTGGCTCGTATGATGTTTAGGTCGAGGGGAGCGACTTATAGGATTAGCGACCTATAGGATGGGAGTGACCTAAGGCAGATATCCGACCTATAGGAATGAGTGACTTAGGGTTAACGACCTAACAGTTAGCCGAGTTAACAAGATAAGTGATAGGTCGTATACGAGTTATGGTTTCTGACCGACCGAAGTATCGACCGAGTTAAGGAGAAGCGACCCAGTAGTTAGCTGACCTAAGAGTTAAACGACCTATAAGAATGGACTGACTTAAGAGTGTTTACGACCTATGAAAGTTGAGTCGTGAACGAGTTATAGTAGTTGACCGACCTATGGGGTTTACGACTTATTGGATAAACGACCTAAGGAAGTTAGTCATGTTAGTTAGGTCGTAGACGACCTAAGTTAGGACGGCAGGGTTTTTAGGTCGCGTGAGTTTAGGTCTGCACATGCTAAGTCGTTAGCGACTTAGTGATGAGTCGTAGCTCGTGTTGCTGTTAGGTCGGGGAGGTGGCTAGACCGTTAGGTCGAGTTCCCATTGAGTCGTAAGTCGTGCATACCTGTTGAGTCGTGTTTGTTTTAGGCCGTGTGTTATCTCGTGTAACCCTGGGGTTGTTAGGTCGTGAAGTGGGTAGGTCGTAAGCTGTAGGGATTCTTTGAGTCGTAGACGACTTAGTTAGGTCGGAGATTTCTTAGATCGGCAACGACCTAAAACCGAGCCTACGAATTACGACCTAAGGGGAATTCAGCCTATAAATAGAGGGGTTTGGCTCAATTTTTTGGCATCGGTTTTTGAAGCGAAGAAGTGCTGCCATTTTGAGAGCTCGACTACAATATTTCTTCACTTCTTTTCTCCACTTTGATCGAGTTCTAACATCCATCCAAGATCGAAGATCAAGATTGAAGATTGAATAGCCAAAGTTGAAGATCTTCATCCTACAAAGCTAGATTTCATCATTTCAAGCGAGATTTCGACGAATCAAGCTTGAATCCTTGCTGTCCAGATCTGAAGTGATTTGTTTTTGAAGTGTTTGGGTGATTCGGTGAGTAGTGGTTATCTCTCACGCGGACCCAAAGGAGTATATTGGATCGGTGGCTTGTTTATGTGTTTAAGATAGTGATTTCTCACATTTTCCTTAAGTCTGCATGTAGATCCATCATCTATGAAGCTTTGAATACCCTTTTTGCTACATGTGAACTTATGCAAGTATATTCATCAAGTTATAGAGACAAAACCCATGATTTATATTTGTTAGATCTATGCTAAAAACCCATGATTCATGCATGTTAGACTTATGTTCATTTATTTACGAAATTGCCATTATAGTTAATATTGCTTGTTAGATCTTGTTTGAATGCTTGATTGTTTGTATCGATGATTGATTTGATTGTTTCAAGTTAGCTAGTAGTTGATTTGGAACAAGATGGTTGAAGATGATTCAAAAGCTAAGTGGAAAGGCTCTTGAATGGTGAAAGCTGCTTGTGGCATATGAAGCGGATGATGAAGCTCATATGGATGGATTCGATGATGATGGACTTTGCTATGATTAGATGAAGCAAAGTATGATGATGAAATGGACTTTGCCAGGATATGTTGAGGCGAAGTATGATGATGAGATGGACTTTGCTAAGATGCGTTGGAGCAAAGCATGATGTGGAAGCCTTGGTTTAATCCAGACGGGATCATTCCAAGCATGTTGATTACTCGATGATGCGGTTTGAGTTGGTGGATAATGGTGGGCTCGAGAGGCGCTTGAGCTATAATGGGAATAGTCGTCGAGGAGCCTGACTAGAAGGCTGAGATCTTATCGTTATTGAAGGTTCTAGCAAGCTCAAAGCAAGAGTACGTTGGGTAGATCCGTTATACCCAGGCGCGGGTCATGATGACGTGCTAGTACTCTGGGTAGATTCGTTATACCTAGGCACGGGTCACGAGGACGTGCGGAGTTATGTCTAGAACCGGGGTTGCCATTAGCCCTTGACGGATGGTTGAAAGTTGAGTTGGTCATTCAATTAACGATAAAATCAAGGAAATGATAATAGTGATAGCCAGAGTCATGGATGTTTGGTTGTACCATCATTCGGTCTCAAGAGCGGTGTTTTCTGGGTGCTTATTTGATCTTGGTTTAGGCCTTGGGGGTTTGTATTTGGAAAACATCGACCTTGACTCGAGTGATTATTGCTTTACTTTAATTATCTGCTTTGTTATGCTTGCCTCTCCTTAGTGTGAGTCTGGGGGCTATCACTGTAGAAAGAGGTGGAGTGGGATGGTTTGGGTTCCTATTCCTTTTTATCCTTTATGCTCTTTTGGTATGTTTGATAGTTGATGTACTGCTCACTAAGACTTTGTCTGACTCAAGGTTTTATGTCTCCTCTTATTACCTTGGGCTGTTCATCCATGTTTGGGATGGGCAGACTAGGTAGCAGGTGACAGGTGCTGTTCTTGGAGGTCTACGCTGATGATGACGAGGACGAGCAGGAGGCTTTTGCATATTATTTCATATTATATGTACTGGGTGTTCCGCTGCTGTATTTGTTTGAGTGTTATGTAGTGAGGTTTTGATGTATGGATGATTCATATGATTGTATAAAACTACTACGATGCTGATATGATGATTTTCGGTTATAGAGCTTCACTATATATTTCTCTATTGTATTTTATCCATGCGCCGTGAGTTATACGATAGATTCTGCGATGTTTATTCTACCCTTGACGGTCACCCATGGCTGCCTGGCACACTTTCAGCGCACCATTGCCTTGTTTCCGTGCGGGAGTCATGGGCGGTCGTCACGGCAGTCGTCTCAGTGGTGATGGCCTTCTGAATAGACTCCTGAGCCAAGGACACCGACGTGATCTCAATTACTGAACAAAGAAGAGAGGGGATTATTAGCAATCACTTCGAAACAAACGCTTTAATGAAAGCACACTGAGATATGTTCAGAATACCTTCCTCAATTCGGCTCGTGGACGGCAGGGAGGCCTCAGAAGCATGCTCATGAATGGGAGATAGCCGCGGCTGTTCTGGGTCGTAAGCTGGAACAGGTTGTGAATCGACCACCGATACAGGCCCTGACGGAGGCGGAGCAGTGATCTCAAGAGTGGTAGCACGATGCTCAACGCCCGACCCTTCTCTGACCTCCAAAGATCGACCACCGACCATCTCTTTCTCATAAGCAATTATAGCGTCATGGAGGACCTTCTTTTCATCCTCTGTCAGCAACTGGTTTTCGAGCTCGAATCGATCGACCGATTCACCTGGATGCGCTTCCTCTTCTTCCTCAACTAATCGTTCCCAAGCGCTGCGGAGATGAACTGGGCAATCCTGAAGCCAGACCAAGTTTCTGTGCTTTAATACATTGGCATTGTAGGTGATAAGCAGATCTTCAATATCAGTCTCTAGCCTGGCCTCGACTTGTTGAACTTTCTCTTCGATCTCCGCCTCAACCACTTGAACTTTGGCCACTGCTGCATCCCGTTCGGTCCGAAGTGCCACAGCTTGTTCGCACGCCTCCTAGGCTGCGTTGTTTGCATCGTCCCTATCCTTGGCAATTTCGGCGAGTTTGGACATGAGCTCATTCAGCTCCTTTAGCGCCGCATCCCTTTCAGCAGTAACCAGAGTATTCCGATGGCCCATGTCCTCCACCGTGGCATAATGCTCACGCTTCATTCTGTCCATCGTAGCTTGAGCTTCGTCGGCCTTTTTTATGGCTTCCATCTCAGATTTTCTGGAAGATTCAGCTTCGGTGTTAAGCACTTCGATAATACGGCTCTTCTGGGCCAACTTCGCCTGTAACTTCTCGTTGGCGGCCCCACGCTCAAAGGCCAGCTCCGACGCCTTTTCTGCCGACCTAAACCACACTTTATACTGGGCGTAGAAATCGTGCGTATAATCGTGCACCAGTTGTTCAGCCTCTGCTGGGATTCTCTTCAGATGAGGAGGGAAAATATAATTATCAAAGCAAATAGTGGGAAAATCTTTCTTGAGTTGGGCAAGCTTGAGTGCCCCTTCCCCGGAAATTTCGACAGGAGGCTGTTCCGTAACTACGGCAGTCGATGTCTCGCTTCTGGAGCGGTGAGGTTCGTGCCTAGAAGGTTGAGAAGCGGATTTATGACGTGAGGGCTCAGAGGGACGAGGAACATAGGCCGGAGGTTGTATGGGATCTCTGGGAGGAGGAGGAGTGCGCGATCGAGACCGACGCTTATAACCTCTGTCTGTATCATATCTTTCATGACTTGAGTATCCAGAGTATCCCTGATCATAATCCCTGTCTCCTTCCCGCCTGCGCGGTTCACGGTATGATGGTTTCTGAGCATGTCGCAGACTCCCTAGCATCGAACCGCGTCCAGACATGATATCTGCAAAGCAGAGTAAAATGAAATTAATAACCATTAAAAACCGGATGATTAATAGTCAAAGACAGTGCAATATTGTGCAATGTGTATGAGTGTGCAACCCCCCGACCAACCAGAAGTGTCGACCACACTAGTAATAAAAGGCTCGCTCAAGTCTAGAGAACGATGGAATTCCTCCAACTCGGCATCATGTTGAAGAGACATATCATCCGGGATTGGAACATCAGCAAGCCCTTCAAAGAGACTTTCTATCCTTGGGGGAGACCCCTCCGAAATTCTAATTCCGGGAGTGAGCCGGGACGTGACGGCCGACTTCCATCTCCCCTTTTTAGGCGACTTAAAAATGGCGGCCTTGCCTTTTCTCTGCCCTATAACATCCTGAACTACATCTGAAGGCCGGGTCGACGGCTCATCGTCAGTATGGGTTCTTTCAGAGTCAGCTTCCTCGGCTATAACGACTTTGGGCTTCTTGTGCTCGACTTGTTTTTTCAGAGCGATCCTATGCGCCCCGTCGAATATTATACTCTGCCGTCGTTCTATTAACCCACGGGCCCGGAGATTCCTATCCGTCAAAAGCACTTCGATATCCCTATCTTCGCTCGGGACTTCCTGGAGTACTCGTACTATCTCCTTAAAGCATTCACCGTCGGGACGCTGGATCATCGCTGTAAAGAAGAAAAATATATGAATTACACTTCGACTGCAATTGCCTTAGTAATTATTTGGGAACTCAGTTATACTCACGTCTAAATAGCCATCGCTTGGGAAAGCCTGGGGGCATCTGACGTAGAACCATTCCGTCCTGTAATAGCTTAACCTGGTCCAGGCCCCGGTGATCACTTGACAGTTCCTTACTGCCTCCAGGAATGTAAAGGATGGATAATCATTTCGAGTTTTAAAATTGAACAGGTATCTGATTTCGGTCGGGGCCGGTGGTCTATGAAGATACTCCATGAAAACGATGAACAGGCTGTTCACCGAGGCATATCCGTTCGGGTGAAGTTGGGATGGTGCAATTCCCAAAAAAGATAGCACTTCCCTTATAAACTCATTGAATGGAGGGAGCGTCCCAGCCGCACACGCGTGACGATTGAATGCAGTATATCCCTCCGGCGGATTGTGTGGCCTGTCATTTGGCCCCGGTAGTAACACGTCATCCAGTGATAGGCCACGCCTCAGGCATATCCTCCCCAGCATATCTTCGGAAATATGAGATGGAACAGAATCTGATGGATTGGCAATAAATGACGCGTTGGGAAGTTCATCCGGTGCTAGGCCAATGATCTTGGGTTCAATGTCCGGTACCTCTAATCTCGGGGGAACTGTACTCTGAATGTCTTGTGGGTTTTCTTGCTGCTGTGAACTCGAAGGCTCCATAACTGACTAACTCATGAGAAACCATCATTAGACGATAAGAGACCCGTGAGTTCCCCAGTGTATAGTGTATGAATGTGTGTTGTGCAGTGCTGTAGATGAATATCGCAGAATTAAAGAAAATATGCAAACGACAGAGCTACAGAGCCTAGTCGTAATGACCGTCATCGCTGACCGTCATCGCTAAACCCTTCACGTGGGGGAGATTGATTCGGATAAAAGTTGTTATGGTTCCATCGATGAGCTTCAAAAGGCAGTCCAGTATGCAATTTATTTGTCAAAGTCCAAGTATGCAAGAGTGAAGCTCGTCGGAAGTATGCTCAGGAAAAGTCAGACTTTGGTATCCATCATGGAGGTTTCGAACCCATCACAGGAAGCTCATTCGAACCCATCCAAATGCCACTTCGAATCGATGCAGGGAGGCGCACTTCGAACCGTTGTTCAAGTGTTGAGTTCGAATCGATCAATGATAGACAACTTCGAATCGATCCTTGGTTAGCCAGTTCGTACCGATCACAAAGCCCTCAACTTGACATCGATCGCGTTCGAATCGATACCCTTCGAATCGATACACAGTTAAGAGCTTCGAACCGATGGTTGATGGATTCAAGATCCATTGTGAGAACTACGTCAACCCCATGAAGGCATCCCAGGAATCGATACGAAATTCAAAAGGAAAACGATACCATTGTCATCGATTCGAACATGAATCCCCAGATGGTTTCAAAGTGCCCCAGACCAGATCTGATTTGACCAATCACCAGAGTGGCCAATCGATGAAGAAGAGGCATGTTCGAAGTAGCTCTGCCGTTTGGATTCGAGGTTGATTACCTAGTTCAGGTGATGGATTCGAAAAATTAAAGGCTTGGATCTTCAGTGTTTCGAATATGTAGCGCGTTGTCTTCTTGTTTGAAGTTTCGAAACGATGCAGAGCGCAGTAAAAACAAGACGAGAGTAAAAAGTAAAAAGTGAAAAGTGACAAACCCACTGGTATTTATATGGGAACCTTGGGGGCAACCGAGACGATTCCCCTTCCGGTACATTTGACCGGTCGTAACCAGTCAGAGCAAGGATGGTTTCGAAATCTCCGTTCGAAGCCGATTGCCTAAGGCCTTGTGGGTTCGAAGTTAACCTTACGTCTCCTATCGATACGAACGGCGATTTCGTATCCATCATCTCCTATCGGAACAAATTACAATTTCGAACCCATCAACTTCGAAACCAACGGAGTACATGCCCATCGATTCGAAATGTTTCATTTGCACCACACAAACTCAATTCCTTCGGCCTTCTGTATCAGTTCGGGAGAGGACCGATACGAAGGGGTTTTCAAACGAGGGATTTCGTTCAAACCAATCACCAAGCATTGTCTCAACTCAAACTTTCAGGAGAGAATCGATACGACATTCAATGGCAAACAAAACTGGCAACGACTCGTGAACGCACGATGTTAACAAGGGTCAAACTAACATATGTGCATATATATCGGACTAACATTCGATTTTAAACATTTACAGGGATCGAATACTCATCCTGTTATAGATGCAACAGCCAACGGCTAAGCACTATCTTGCAGCATTCAAACATATCGACGCAAGGTTATAGCGATACAGGGTATAAGTCTCGATAGAAAAGAGAACGATAATTGATCAGAGAGAAATTGCAGCTATTCAAAGCACGTCATGTTCCCACAAGACGTACTTTGGGGGGCAAAATGTTATCCCGCCTTTTGGCAAGGCTGTGATACCAGAAAATTGATCGAAAAACGAAGAACAGTTAATCTCAGAGGTTGATCATACTTCGTTTCACCGAGGATATCACTGAATTTTGTCCGAGTCCGGATTGAGCTACAATTGATAGGACATGACCAGAGGGAACATAGAAGTCAACACTTCGAATTTTGAGGCAATCGGAGTTCATACGCTCAAGTTATGATCGATTCAATTTGAAGGAAAAAGCCTAAGCTTCGAACCCATCAGGTTCGAACCCATCGCCTTCGAACCCATCGAGGTCCCTCAGGTTTGAACCCACCAACTTCGAATCTATCAAGTTCGTATCAATGAACCTCGAATCCTTCGGAGAGTAACTGGTTCGAACCCATCATGGTGGATGTCATCGAACCCACCAACTTCGAATCCATCAGAGCATGCCTTGGTTCGAAACCATCAGGAGGAGCCCTGTTCGAACCCATCGATGGAGTCCTATTCGAACCCATCGATGGAGTCCAGTTCGAGCCCATCTAAGAAGCTTCGTTCGAATCCACTAAGTCAACTATCCATGATGACGTGTCTTGCATCAGATTCAAACGCGCCGAGATATTTGGAGTCGAAGCGGTCAACTTGGAGTGAAGACTAGATCGATTCGAGATGTGCGCTCCACGTCACTACGAGGGCACGTGCCACCATCGGTTCGAAACCATCGGTTCGAAAGGATGGTTTCGAACCAACAAGCCATGCTTTAAGCCTCATTTCGAATCCATGATATCTCGCAATCCACTGATCCAAATGCCACGAAATTTTCACAGCAGCTTGCATTCATGTTGAAGAATGTCCACTACAAATTTCACCTCGATTGGATGAATTCTTGATCGGTTCGAATGGAGTTCGAACCGATGCCAAGGCGGGCCCAAACTTCGAGGGAACGGGCACGTGGGCCCCCTCACGTGCCAGAAGTGGTCTTCCGAGTTTTCAGGAAAATATCAGTATCCCACGCCTATAAATAGGGCCCCGGGCCAACGGAAAAAGGACTTTTCGATTCTGAAGCACCTAGACTCTGCCGGATTGAGATCTCCATCATCCTATATCATAATCCTGCTGTTAATTTCGAATTTCCAGTTGTAACTTGCTGTTGATCGCTGTAACAATCTATAACCATTGAAAGATAATCAATAAAAGTGCAAAAAAGCTTCACAGTGGACGTAGGCAATACGCCGAACCACTATAAACTGTCTGTCTATGCATTTACATTCATATTTCTTGGAGTTTTTGTTAGATAATTCTCTGTTTCAATTCATATTCTTCATTAATTATCTCTTCAAGAACTTCCGAAGAGTGTTGTGCCCATTTTTGGTACAAACAGTGTCCATGCAGCAGGACGTCGGATTGAACGAAACCTCACAAGCCTTAGTCTTAAGCGAGTCTTTTCCCACTGGTGTGGCAGACACATCTGGTTGGTCGGGGGGTTGCACATGCATACATATTTCACAACACTGCATAACCCTTGACTGTTAATTACCTGTTTCGAAAGGTGACTAATTCTACATTATTTTGCTCTGTGGATACTATGTCGGGGAGAGGTTCAATGTTGGGAAGTCTCCGACAAGCCCGTAAATCTTCGTATCATGAGTTGCGCAGACGGGAAGGGGATAGAGATTATGACCAGGGATACTCTGGATATTCTAGTCAAGAAAGATACGACAAAGACAGAGGCTATAAGCATCGATCTCGATCGCGTACCCCTCCTCCTCCCAGAGATCCCATACAACCTCCGGCTTATGTCTCTCGTCCTTCTGAGCCTTCACGTCACAAGTCTACCTCTCAATCTTCTAGGCATGAATCTCACCGCCCTAGAACCAAGACATCAACTGCCGTAGTTACAGAACAGCCTTCTGCTGAAATTTCTGGGGAAGGGGCGATTAAGCTCGCTCAGCTAAAGAAGGATTTTCCGACTATCTATTTTGATAATTATATTTTCCCTTCTCATCTGAAGAGAATTCCAATGGAGGCTGAACAGATGGTGCACGACTATGTGCACGACTTCTACGCCTAGTATAAAGCATGGTTTAAAGCGGCTGAGAAAGCGTCAACATTAGCCTTTGAACGAGGGGCCACCATCGAGAAGTTGCAGGCTGAGTTAGCTCAAAAGTGCCGTATTATTGAAGTGCTAAATACCGAAGCTGAATCTTCCCAGAAATCTGAAATGGAAGCTATCAAGAAAGCCGACGAAGCCCAGGCAACGATGGATAGGATGAAACGTGAGCATTACGCCATGGTGGAGGATATGGGCCATCAAAACACCATGGTGACTGCCGAAAGGGATGCAGCCCTGAAGGAGCTAAACGAGCTTAAGCCCAAATTTTCCGAAATCACCAAGGATAGGGATGAAGCAAACAACGCGGCCCAGGAGGCATGTGAATAGGCCGTTATGCTTCGGACTGAACGGGATGTGGCGGTGGCCAAGGTTCAGGCGGTCGAGATGGAAGTTGAGGAAAGAGTTCAATAAGCCGAGGCCAGGCTGGAGGCCGATATTGAAGATCTTCTTGTTACTTACAATGCCAATGTGCCGAGGCACAGAAATTTGGCCTGGCTTCAGGATTATCCGGTACACCTTTGTAATGCTTGGGGCTGATTGGCTGAGGAGGAAGAAGAAGCGCATCCGGATGAATCAGTCGACCGATTCAAACTTGAAAACCGGTTGTTGACCGATGATGAAAAGAGGGTCCTCCAAGACGCCATTATCTCTCATGAGAAGGAGATGATTGGTGGCCAGCCCCTAGAGGTTGGAGAAGGATCAGGTGTTGAGCATCAAGCTACTATTCTTGAAATCACCGCTCCTCCTTCGTTAGGATCTGTATCTGTGGTCGATTCACAATCCGTTCCAGCTTATGACCCAGAACAGCCGCGGTTATCTCCTATTCGGGAACATGTTTCTGAGGCCGCTCAGCCGTCAACAAGCCGAACTGAGGAAGGTACTCTGAACATATCTCAAGTGTGTTTTCACTAGAGCGTTTATTTCAAAGTGATTGCTAATAATCCCTTCTCTTCTTTGTTTAGCAACTGAGATTACGTCGGCATCCTCGGTTCAGGAGTCTATTCAAGGGCAGAAGGCCATCGTCACCGAAATGATCGTTGTGACGACTGAGATGGCGCAGTGGAGTTCCCTATCTCTCGATGAGCAGATGGTAAGTGAGCTACTTGGCCAACATGGTGACCCCTTCAGAGATCCGCCGTTTATCATCAGTGAACTTCCACCGGCTTCTAGTTCTGTAATGCAGACCACAGTTGACCCCAGCCAGGCCCAATCAGCTCAAGACGAGGAGATTTTGGCTGAGATCAACGCCGAAATAGAGGCTGCGGGGCATGAGGGCAGTGCTGGAATTAGGACTGTGTTGCATAGTCTAGCGCCTCTAAATGTGATATTGCCGTATGGCGCTGCGGTCGATACTCAGGTGACCGCCCCTTCTTCTGTGTCAGGTCCGGTCCCTCCAACTCCTCCGGTGGGAAGCTTTCATTTAGATTCCAGCTCTGAGGAGGACGTCGACATTATGCCCCCAGCCGAAGAGCAGCCGCCGAAGAGGAAACATACTCAGCGAAGGATCTCTGTTTCTAGCGAGTCTAAGGATGAACCGTTGAAGAGGAGGCCGAGGAAGAACAAGTAGATTAGCCACTTAAGCGGTATTTTGATAGATAGGGACTTGTTTTTGTTTTCAGTTAGTTGGCCGTGTATAGACGCAGGTTCGGCCCCTGCTAGTAGGAATTCTTTTTGGAAGAACTTATTTGCATGTAAGTCCTTGTTTCTAGTTAGTTGAAATAAAATTTTGTTTTTTTTATTTCAACTATTTTGTCTGCTTAAGTGTTGCAATGATTGGCTTCTGATCGCACTTCCTACAAATCTTGAGCACATGTCCGCACTTCGGGGACTTGGGATAATTCGCGATCGATAATTTGGTTCATACTCTAAGAATCCGATGACTATCGACTTCTATTGCATAGTTCGCACTTCGGGAACTTCGAATCGATACTTTTACTCCAACTTTTATCCTGAGAACTTGGAGTTCGCGTTTATATTTTGGTTCGCACTCTGGGAACCTAGAGTTGATGTTTATACTCCAATTCGCATTCTGGGAACTTAGAGTTGGTGTTTATACTCCAATTCGCACTCTAGGAATTTGGAGCCCGTGCTTATACTCCAATTCGCATTCTGGGAACTTAGAGTTGGTGTTTATACTCCAATTCACACTCTGGGAATTTGGAGTCCGTGTTTATACTCCAATTCGCACTCTGGGAATTTGGAGTCTGTTCACACTCTGGGAGCGATTTATTTGATGTTTATATTCCAATTCGCGCTCTGGGAATTTGGAGTCCGTTCGCACTCTGGGAATGATTTATTTGATGTGTATACTCCAATTCGCGCTCTGGGAATTCGGAGTTAGTGTTTATACTCCGGTTCGCACTCCGGGAACCTAGAGTTGATGTTTATACTCCAATTCGCACTTTGGGAATTTAGAGTTAATGTTTATACTCCGGTTCGCACTCCGGGAACCTAAAGTTGATGTTTATACTCCAATTCGCACTCTGAGAATTTGGAGTTAATGTTTATACTCCAATTCGCACTCTGGAAATTTGGAGTTAGTGGAAGGATTGTCGTGTATTAATCCTTGTGACTGCTGGTGTAGTGTTCTGCCCTCGAGCTCGAGTTTCACTTAGTGAGTGACCGGTTGTATCACAGTCACTCCCTATTTGAATAAATCCCACCACACGATGGAACTTAGCTCTCTGTGCATCGTGATACTGTACGTCATATTCAATAAATCATGGCTCTGGCTCGAAGAGATGGCATTTTATTGCTGAAATGAAAGAAGCATGGCAAAATCAGTTGCCTTATTACAAATTTAAACTTCGTAATGCAAAAGTAAAAGGCAACGGAAGAAATTGACAAAAAATAAATGAGTGAAGCCTGTCATGTGTAGTAGCGACGGAGACTCTCACTATTCTAGGCTCTTGGAAAAGTAAGGCCGTCAACGGTCGATAACTTGAAGGTGCCATTTTCAAGCTTTTGTGAAATCACATACGGCCCTTCCCAATTCGGTTTCATGTGCGAAGGGACCGGATAAATTCTCTTGAGCACGAGATCGCCGAGTTCAAAGGTTCGTGGTCGGACCTTGGCATTGTAAATTTGGGCAACTCAACTTCGATATGCGACTCGACTTCGATATGCGACTGCCCTCAAATCAGCCTCTTCACGCTTCTCATCGAGTAGATTCAAGGATTTAGCAAGTAAAATGGCATTCGTTTTCGGATCGTAATATGTCACACGATAAGAGTTCACTTCCATTTCGACTAGGACAATGGCTTCAGAGCCATAAGTTAGAGAGAACAGGGTGTGTCCGGTTGCGGTTTTGTGAGTTGTCTGGTAAGCCCATAATGCCGTGGGAAGTTCATCAACCCACTTGCCCCCGGCCTTTTCCAGTCGTTTCTTTAAAATAGATTTGATAACCTTGTTAACAGCTTCGACATGACCATTCGCTTGAGGGTGCGCTACTGCAGAGAATTTCTTATGGATGTGAAATCGTTGACAGAAATTCTTAAATTCAATACTATCGAATTGGGCTCCGTTATCGGTGATAATAGTATGCGGGAGACCAAATCGGCAGATGATGTTGCGTACTACGAAGTTGATTACTTTCTTTGTCGTAATTGTTGCAAGAGGTTCAGCTTCGGCCCATTTGGTAAAGAAATCAACTGCGACGATGGCGTACCTCGCACCACCTTTGGCCAGAGGCAATATACCAATTATATCAATGCCCCATACTGCAAACGGCCAAGGACTGACCATTTGAGTTATCTCAGTAGGTGGGTCTCTAGGAATCCGAGCATGCTTCTGGCATTTATCACATTTTCTGGCATAGTCTGTTGCGTCACGGTTAACAGTAGGACAGTAATATCCGTACCGGAGTACTTTCTTGGCGAGTGCTTGGCCCCCAGTGTGAGCGCCACATTCTCCCTCGTGCACATCGTGTAACACTCGTTTGACTTCGTCGTGCGCGGTACACCGGAGGAGAGGAACAAAATATCTTCTTCGATACATAACTCCATCTTGGATGACGAACCGCGAGGCTTTTCGAAGAACTTGTCTTTTCTCGCTTCTGCGCTCGGGCAGTATCCCATGCTCAATGTAAGTTCGATAGGGAGTCATCCATGACTCCCTGCAGGTGGTAGCCTCAAATGCGTAATTAGTCACCATCCGACCAATGCTCGGGGAAGATAGTGTTTCAATGGGAACGAGCCCCAACTGCTGAGCTTCGCCCGTACTTGCCAATTTTGCCAACGAATCAGCTTTCTGATTATGCTCTCGAGGTATGTAGAAAATGGCATAGTAATCAAACTGATCTAGCACCTCCCGGACTCGAGATAGATAAACAGCTAATCTTCGATCCTTGGCCTGATATTCGCCCGAACCTGGCATACAATTAACTTGGAATCACAATAAACTTCTACTACGATGATTCTCAGATCACGGGCTAACTTTAACCCGGTGAGTAGAGCTTCATATTCGGCTTCATTGTTGGTTGCACGGAACTCGAACTTTAAAGCATAGCATATGGATCGGCCCTCGGGGGTTTCTAGCACTATTCTAGCACCTGAGCACCGATCGTTGGACGCACCATCGGTGTATAGCTTCCAGATGTATTCTGGAGATTTGGTAGTTTCAGGCAAGTCTTCGGGAACGGTAAATTCGGCTATAAAATCTGCTAGGACTTGACCGTGAATGGCTCTCCTTGGAGTATAAGTAATATCGAATTGACTCAATTCGATTTTCCATTTGAGTAACCTACCAGACGTCTCAGCCCGCATAAGGACTTGTTGTAACGGCTGATCGGTGTACACAGTAATGGGATGAGCCTGGAAATATGGACGGAGTTTCCTCGAGGCAATGACTAAGCAGTAAGCTAATTTCTCCAGCTTCGTATAGTTTCTCTCAGCTCTGGTGAGTCGCTTGCTAACATAATAGATCGGTTTCTGAACTCGGTCTTCCTCTCGAACAAGGGCAACACTTATCGCATTGTCTGACACCGCCAAGTAGAGATATAACTACTCATGGTCTACAGGCTTCAAAAGAATCGGTGGTGTAGAAAGATGTTGAACCAATGCTTGAAATGCACCCTCACATTCTGTAGTCCACTCGAAGTTCCGCTTTCCCTTCCGAATCAGATCGAAGAAGGGGATGCATTCATCAGTGGACTTTGAGATGAACATGCTTAGTGCTGCAACCTTCCCGTTAAGACTCTGCACTTGTTTTATGGTCCTTGGAGTTTGGAGATTTCTGATTGCCCAAATCTTTTCAGGGTTGGCCTCAATCCCTCGGGCGTTGACGATGAACCCAAGAAATTTTCCGGATGCAACTCCAAAATGACATTTTAGTGGATTAAGCTTCATCCCGTATCTCCGGAGGATATTGAACATTGATTCTAAGTCTTTGACGTGATCAGTGGAGTACCGTGATTTTACCAACATGTCATCTACACAAACTTCCATTGTCTTCCCGATCTGGTCGGCAAACATTCGGTTGACTAATCGCTGATAAGTTGCTCCGGCATTCTTTAATCCAAAAGGCATGACCTTGTAGCAGTATAATCCCAGACAGGTTACAAAGCTTGTATGCTCCTGGTTGGGCACATGCATGGGTATCTGATTGTATCCGGAGTAAGTGTCCATGAAAGATAGTAACTCGTGTCCGGCCGTTGAATCCACAAGTTGATCAATTCCGAGAAGTGGAAAGCTGTCTTTCGGACAAGCTTTATTTAAGTCGGAATAATCAATGCACGTTCTCCATTTCCCATTGGGTTTTCGGACAAGTACAGGATTGGATACCCACTCCGGATATAGAGCATCCCGGATAAACCCATTCGTCTTCAGCTTATCAACTTCTTATTTGAGGGCGGCAGATCTCTCTGGAACCATACCGTGCCTTATTGTTTGACCGGGATATACAGTGGGTCAATATTCAAAGTGTGGCTCGCGATGTCCGGCGAGATGCCACACATATCAGAGTGTGTCCAGGCGAATACGTCGAGATTCGCTCGGAGAAAACCAACAAATTCCTGTTGTGCTTCTTGGCTTAACTGAGATCCAATCTTCAACATTCTTGAGTCATCATCGTCGATTGGAACATCAATCATTAGCTCAGCCGGAGAAGCCTGACTCTCCGTGGATTCTTCTTTGTTATCGTTATCTCTCGGGTCAAGATCCTTCTGGAATTGGTTGTGGTGCCCGGGCTGAGGCCCAGGCACCAATTGTCAATTGTCTGCAAAACGGACGCAGAGAGATTCCTCTACGTCCTTCCCTTTCTCTCTTCGCTGCGCCTCGCACAGCTCCACAACATAACAGGCTCTTCCGGCAGCTTGATCTCCCTGAACGACTCCAATCCCACGGTCAGTGGGGAACTTTAATGTCAAACACCATGGGGCAATCGCTGCCCTGAATTCAGCAAGGGCCGGCCGGCCCAAAAAAGCATTGTACGGGGAATGAATGTCTAAAACAACAAATTGCAGCGTACGCACCCTCCTGCACTCACCGACTCCCAACTCCACGGGTAACTCCACAATTCCCGTGGGTATGTTAGCACCATGGTTTTAAATCTCTTATATATCGCCCGAGATCTCCTCTGAGATCTCATTTTCACGCTTAAATGAGACGAGACATCGAATCTCCTCCATATCTCCCTCGACACTCATCTCGTCCGAGATATTCATATCTCATCTGAAATATGAATCAAAATCTCAATCCGAGATCTCACCCGAAATTATACATTTTTCTTATTTTGTATAATATTTTTAATTTTCATATTGATTCAAAAGAAACTACTCAATCCAATTATAATTTATCAACTTCTTGAACATATTCTTTACTTTTTATCTTAATGAGTCATAGCGAAAGGTTATACTTCTTAATTATGTTCAAATAAAAGGATATTATTCAATCATTACTGTTGGGCGAATTCTCACCCAGAAGATCTCGAGACCGAGAAGTCACAGTTTCCCCCGGGCTCGCAACCTCCACTTCGTTCAACAAATACAAGGCTCAATACAAGCGTAGAAGCCCATCCGGCATTCTCTATGTACAAGCTCATTCGGCATAAGGCCATTCGGTCATAGGCTCCCATTCGGCCAACAAACCAAAACCCCCAATACCGAACCAACTGGTTCGGCATACTGAACCAACACGCCTCCTCTACACAACCGGTCCAGACAAGCACCGGACCAAGGCCTCAACTCCACCACCGAACCAACCTACGACCGGACCAAGGCCATCACCGAACCAACCCTCTCTTTTCCACAACCGGTCCAAACAACCACCGAATGCACGCTTAACACCGGCCCACACCACCACCGGTCCAAGCTCCATGCCGAATGAAGCCTCGCCGAGCCAGATAATTGCCAGTCCAGATTGCTTCAGCCCGGGCCCACTAGCAGCTATATACATCCAAGACCCCTGCCCCCTACCTCACTCTATAAATAGAGGGGCAGGGGTACAACAATGGCAGACAAGTTTGAGAGCTCAAGCAAGGAAGGAACTTTCAAACTACTTTCATATACTTTTATACAAAGCATTGTACTTGTAATCCGAAAGAAAGAAGATAATAACATATAAAGTGGACGTAGGCACGTTCTGGCCGAACCACTATAAATCAGTGTGTCTTTTACATTTCAGCCCTTGCTTTTTCATATTTACATAACTCATCCAAACCATTGAAAATCACATATAATCAACTAAATAACACGACTTGGAGGTGTTTGTCCATTTTTTGCGCAAACATTTTTGGCGCTTTCATTGAGAGCTTGGAACCCAAAGCTTCAGCTTCCCTCATTCAACCTTCTTTCCCCGTAGCACCCTTCACTGCCTAGGAAACATGACTTCCAGGCCAAGAAAAGATGCCAACAAGGGAAAGAACGTTGCTACCAGCAGCGCCCCAAATCCCGTGGATCCAGATCAAGAGAACCATCCCACTACAGCAGCAGTGCCACATGTAGATCAGGCAACTCCAACGGCCCCTGCCGCGGAACAACCGGCAGTCATCACTAGGGCAGACCTAGACAGAGTTGTGGTGGAAGTGACTAACCGCTTCGCATCCCAACAAGAAGCTTTGGTGAACCAACTCATGTCACGCTTGAGGGATGTCGAAGAATCCAACCGCAACACTGAATCATGGGGTGAATCTCAATCTGGAGGATCTCGGAGACAGCAAAGGTCCTCCCTCTTCGAAGAAGCTATCAACCGGAACAACAGTGATAGGGGCCGCGCCCGGACTCAGCCCGAATTCCGACTCGAGGAAGCCCTTGGAACCGAACCCAGTGGGGGAGGCGCCAGGCGAGGGTCGGATGTAGCTGAGCCAGTCATGCCACCTAATCATAGAAACCCCGCTGAACGGAGCCGAGCTAGGACCCAGCTCGAAGTTGACCCCATGGATATGCTCGAAACAGAACCCCACAGGGGAAGATCAAGGCAGGGGGCAACTGTAGATGGTCCTAGCGTGCATCCGAGCAGCCAAAGACAACCACTGGATAATGCTAGAAATGATAGACTGTACCATCCCTACAGGTCATCTGGACGAGATAGATCCCGCAGGGAAGAGCCAAGCTCATTTTTGTCCGCTCCAAATTCTAACGAACGAATGGCACGATTATTCAGGGAATGCGTCCAACGAGAACAACGGGATCGGGGAATAGGCGCTAGGGTCACCAGCCCCTTCACCCGCAGTATCGAAACCGCCATTACCCCCCGGGAATGGAAGATGCCAACCATGGAACCTTACAAAGGAACTTCCGACCCCATCGTACACTTACAGAGATACACCCAGCATATGCTCATGAGCGGAGCAACAGAAGGGGTATTGTGTAAATGCTTTCCGCTATTCCTAGCGGATCTAGCTACCTCCTGGTTCTGCCATCTACCCCAAGGATCTATCAGCTCATGGGAGATGTTGAAAGAAAGGTTCATTAGCCAGTTCCGCATCCATGTGGAGCAACCCAAGGATGCTTATTCTCTATCCAATGTCAAACAGAAATCCGGAGAGACACTGCAACAATATCTAACACGGTTCAACGCCGCAGCGGCCGCAGTTCAAGATGCCGATGAAAAGCTCACCCTAATGGCCCTCTGTAGTGGTGTACACCCAGATACCAAGTTTGCCAGAAGACTAACTAAGGAAAAACCAGCTACTTTACCTGATTTCTTCCATGAAGCTGGAAAGTATATGAGGCTTGAAGACGCCGCCACTGAGAGGCAGTCAGGGCAACAAAGTAAGACAGTTCAGGACAAGGTTCCCACTGCAGCTAAGGATGCTCGAAGAAATGAATCTAGGGACAATGCTGGGGGCAGGAAGGTTGAAAAGCGCCAATATCGGCCAGGACCAAGATTTGACTCCTACACTCCTTTGAATGAAACAATCGAAAACATCTTCCTAGCCACTCAGGGCGAACTCGGATACAAGCGCCCCCCGCACAAGAAAGAATCAGATAACGCACTCAAGTCTGGAAAGTTCTGTCGCTTCCACGAATCCCACGGACATGACACCAATGAATGCCACCATCTTCGGGACTTGATCGAAGAACATATCAGAAGAAGAAGACTGGAACGCTATGTGAAAGGTCAAAACAGGACCCCAACTCCTGCCAATGAGAACTCAAAGCAACCACTCCCAGAAGTAGGCGGAGGGAATCGCAACACCAGTGGCTCTAGTCAAGAGAAGATAGTGGTCCATACCATCTCGGGAGGACCACACATCGCCGACAGAAGCTGGGCAGAGATGGAAAGATACGGCAAGTCACTTAGAAATGCTGAAGGCTATGTTAACTCCATCATGGAAGAACGCCACCCGAAACGGAAAGAGAGTAACGACATCATATTCAGTAGGCGTGATTTGGAAGGAAGACAGTATCCACATATGGATCCCATGGTCATCTCTGCCTGGTTCGGTCCAGCTAAAGTTTTTCGGATTCTAATAGACACAGGAAGCTCCGTAAATATCCTATTCAAGCATGCTTTCGACAAAATGAAGTTATCAATGAAGGATGTGTCTCCCTGCGACAAACCACTGCACGGTTTCACTGGAGATGCGAGAATGCCCCTCGGGCAACTTGACCTCTTCGTCGAAATAGGAAGTCATCCCCGCTCCGTTGTGCGAAAACAAACGTTCGTACTAATAGAAAACCACTCGGCCTACAATGCCTTCTTGGGAAGACCAGCCTTGTCTGACTTCCAAATTGTCCTAGCCCCGTGGTGCCTGAAGATGAAATTCCCAACAGATAACGGAATAGGAGAAGTTGAAGGGGATCAAGACGCTGCCCGAGACTGTTATGTAACTGAACTTCGCAATAACCGCAGAAAGAATAAAGGGAAAGATGCAGGGACTACTCTCTGCATGAAAAGCTTGGAAGCATAGCAACTAAAGAAAGCCCCTCCTCTTCGATATACCAGTGATCCCTTTAATGAACTAGACCCCAGGGATAAAGAGGAGGAGGCTACCGCCGAGCCTGCAGAGGCTATGGAATTCGTATCTGTAGATAGGCACGATTCAAGTAGACTATTAAAAATCGGATCTCAGGTAAAAACGGAATTGAAAGATCAACTCATTGACTTTGTCCGCCACAACTTAGATGTATTTGCATGGACACATGCCGATATGACAGGAATCTCCCCAGACATAGCATGCCACATGCTGAACATCGATCCCACCAAGGTACCAGTAAAGCAGAAAAAGAGGAGCATGGGGGCAGAACGATCAGCAGCCCTTGATGAGGAAGTAAAGAATCTACTTGCTAATGGCTTCATACGAGAAGCCATCTACCCAGAGTGGATCGCTAACCCAGTGCTAGTAAAAAAGGCCAATGGAAAGTGGCGAACATGTATTGACTTCTCCAATCTGAATGACGCTTGCCCGAAAGATTGCTTCCCACTTCCCCGAATCGACCAACTTGTGGACAGCACAGCCGGACACGAACTCTTATCATTTATGGATGCATACTCCGGATATAACCAAATTCCCATGCACGCTCCCGATCAAGACCACACTAGCTTCATCACTGACCGCGGATTATATTGTTACAAAGTCATGCCTTTTGGACTCAAAAATGCCGGAGCTACCTATCAGCGCCTCGTCAACAAGATGTTCGCGGAACTAATAGGACGAACTATGGAAGTGTATGTGGATGACATGTTGGTAAAGTCCAGGAAAGCCGACAACCATGTAAGCCACCTGGGCGAGATGTTTCAGGTACTTCGCCGATATGGAATGAAGCTGAATCCTCTAAAGTGCTCCTTCGGAGTATCATCGGGAAAATTCTTAGGATTCATCGTCCATGCCAGGGGAATTGAAGCAAACCCTGAACAAATCCGGGCTCTAAAAGAAATAAGGATACCTTCCACTCGAAAAGAAATGCAGAGCCTAAACGGAAAGGTGGCCGCCCTAAGCAGATTCATTTCCAAAGCAACTAACAAGTGTGTCCCTTTCTTCGAAGCTCTCAAGAAAGACAAAGGGAAGTTCGAGTGGACCGATGAATGCTTAAAAGCCTTCCTTAACCTAATCGAACACCTTCAGAGACCACCAGTACTCTCAACTCCAAATGAAGGTGAAGTGTTATACCTATACCTCGCTGTATCATCTCATGCTTTAAGCGCCGCCTTGGTAAGAGAAGAAGACCGCACGCAACCCCCGGTTTACTTTATAAGCAAAAGATTTACAGGGGCAGAAGCCAGATATCCTAAACTCGAGAAATTAGCATATTGTTTATTAATCGCGTCACGATAACTGCGACATTACTTCCAATCTCACTCCATTAGAGTTCTAACCGATCAACCGCTAAGACAGGTGCTCCATCGTCCTGACACTTCTGGGCGACTCCTCAAATGGTGCATTGAACTAAGTCAGTATGATATCACCTACCATCCTCGCACCGCTATCAAAGGACAAGCCATGGCCGATTTCATTGCCGAATTCACTACCAACGAAGGCAAGGAACAATCCGAAATAGCAAAAAACATCAAGTGGAACCTCTTTGTAGATGGAGCATCGAACGAACAAGGCTCGGGGGCAGGTATTGTGATCATCACCCCAGGGGAAGAAAGCTGTACTATGCATTAAGGTTGGAATTCATGGCCACTAACAACGATGCGGATTATGAGGCAGTAATAGCGGGATTGGAACTTGCCCTAGAAATTGGAGTCAATTCTTTATGTCTTCATAGTGATTCTCAGCTTATCGTAAACCGGGTACTAGGAGAGTTCTAGACTCGAGGAGAATGACTCACAGCATACCTAAAGAAAACCAAACTGCTGCTCGATCAATTGGACCACTATCTAATCAAACACATTCCTCGAGAAGAGAACCAAGAGGCCGATGAACTAGCAAAGCAAGCTAGTATGAAGAATAGCACCATTTCCGGAGCACTAGCCATCTCAAGGCAGCTAGCCCCAAGTTTCGAACAAGTGAATCTGATAACTGCGATCGAAGAAGGAACCTGGATGACTCCTATCCGGAAATATTTACAAGATGGCGCACTACCCGACAGGCGTGACGAAGCCAAGAGAATCTTGAGGAAAGCTCCCCACTACACAATACAAGAAGGCATCCTATATCGGCGTGGCTTCTCTAGCCCCTTATTAAGATGCGTCGCTGGAAGGGAAGCCAAGGAAATCTTATCAAACATCCATCAGGGAGGTTGTGGAGATCACACTGGAGGGCAGACTCTGGCAAAAAAGATACTACGATATGGATATTACTGGCCCACACTAAACAAAGACGCCTTAGACTTCGTCAAGAAATGCGACGGATGTCAGAAATTTGTCAAGATTCCTCGACTACCCACAAATGAGATTACTCAAATGACCAGCCCTTGGCCCTTTGCTGTATGGGGAATTGACTTAATTGGCGAACTGCCAACGGGCCGAGGCGGAGCCAAATATGCTATAGTGGCAGTCGATTATTTCACCAAATGGGTGGAAGCGGAACCCCTAAATTAAATATCTTCAGGAAAAGTTATCAACTTCTTGATCAAAAATATTCTGTGCAGGTACGGAGTCCTACTCAAGATCGTATCAGACAACGGACTCCAATTTGACAGCGAAGAATTCGCCGACTGGTGCCAAGAGCATGGAATTCATAAAAGCTTCTCATCAGTAGCTTATCCTCAGGCAAACAGACAAGTCGAAGCTGTCAACAAAATTCTCAAAACCCTAATCAAGGAGAAACTTGAAAAGTCAAAAGGCGCTTAGGTGGACGAACTTCCTACGGCACTTTGGGCCTACCGCACATCTTTCAGAACATCAACGGGACATACTCCCTTCTCTTTGGCATATGGATCGGAGGCAATGCTCCCAGTTGAGACTATTGTGCCTTCCCACCGTAGGATCCACTACAACCCAGAGGAAAACGAAGAACTCCTCCTCATGTCTTTGGATCTGATTGAGGAAAGGAGAAATGATGCAGCACTCAAAGCAGCAGCTCACAAACAAAAAGTGGCAGCACTATACAATTCCAAAGTCAAGCATCGCAGCTTACAAGAAGGAGATCTTGTCCTCAGGCGAATCTTTCCACGCCCCGGGGCACTGGACCCCATCTGGGACGGACCATATGTAATTCATAAAGATCTCCACAACGGAGCTTATATTTTGTCAACAGTGGACGGAGAGGTGTTCCAGAGGGCATGGAACATCCAACACCTCCATCGATACTTTTCTTAACTTGTACTGCCCATATGAAGTGAATTAACAAAGAGAATCAGTGGACGTAGGCATTTTCGTGCCGAACCACTTTAAAAAATCTTGTCTCTTTTTAACTTGTTCCTTTATATCTTGGCTGCTTGTTAAGTTTTATCCCCTTCTGTTGAACAAAATCCTATGGCATCTCCACTGAAGACGCACCGCGGCCTCATCTGGACAAGGCCTAACAGGTACGCTACGATTCTATGCACTCGCCAATGAGACACTTTTGCTCCAGCATCCCTCTGCTGCGGGTTAACTCATTGCTCGCGCCTGCCCTCAAAGCCAACTGTAATGAGCCGATTATAAGTCATCATAAAGGCCGACTATAGCTGATGGCAGCTCATTACGGCGTTCGGCTCGCCGGCAACCGTGAACCTACTTTAAGCCCCAACATAAGGTGTGGCCAGCCAGGGGTAGTTCACGGCCAACGGCACCCACGCTAGGCGGCCACGGTAAATCGAATAATACCCACGATTACGGACCATAATGGTTCGGGTAGTTACCGTGCGCGATCTCGGCTCCGATGTGTCTTAAGTGCGGCTGTGGTAAAAAAGAAAACTCCCCGCGGAGGCGTAAGATGGGTGACAAATGTCTCCAAGACCCACAGCTAGGGAAAGTGACTACAATACCCGTTTGCCACGAACTTAAGCACATCGACGGCCTTCCGTGACTGGAAGTTTTACTTTTTCTATATTTCCATTTCATTTAAATACTTTTCCCCTATCCTGTATAACGAACTCTAACGTACAGGAAACCAAATAGGAAGCATTCACTCATGAGAATCTAAGCCTGCATACTGGGTGGCAAGGTACTCAGCTATATCCATGATCGGTTACACAAGACACTCAAAGCAACCGCCTGCAAATAAAACATGAAGGGCGGTACTCTCTTCTCTTGTACATAAATATGTAACTACAGCTTATTTCATACGTCACACTAACATTGCAAAACATGAAAATTATATTTTAAACAAGAGCTGAACATCAAACACAACTAGAATTACAGGCATATGCATAGTTATACTTCTTACGCAACATATCAAAATGACAACAACATTCAAACATAACAAAATCAGCTTATGTTATAAATTCACATAAAGTCATTCTTTGCAAATAACATTATTACAGTCACATCAATGTTTTGGACTAACATAAACAGCAATAAAAGGAAATAAAAAGGTGGCCGAATCCGGACAAGGAACCAGCTGCGTCCACACTTCGCTCTCGTCCTTCCGACTTCCCAACTCTACTTGGCCGCAGGATTAGAGCCCCCAGCGTGTTGATCAGAAGTTCCACCTGTCCAATTCAGAAGAGGAATTCATTAAACGAACAATGAACGATCAAGTTATGGAAACACAGGAAGAAAAGAAAGAGAGAAGAACAACTCACCAGCATCCACCGCATGATCCTCATCCTTCAACTGCACGCCCGCTTCCTCCGCAGCAAGCAGCCGCATCCCCTCCTTCACCGCCGCTTGCTCCTCCTTCGAGAACTGAGCAGTGACCGCATCCAGACTAAAGGCCTCTCCACCTTCCTTACCCGCATTGACCCTGGCCTCCTCTAAAGCTTGAAGATATACCTTGGCCATAACCCGAGGGTAGTCATCCATCCAAGACAAGCTGCCCTCCTTCCAAGTGTGGAAGTACATGTCCTGCAGCATCTCGTCCATCATCCCCTCATTCTCCTCAAACTCCCTCACCCGGGCCTCGGAAGCCTGCAACTTGGCGACAGCAGCATCCCTCTCTGATCGGTATCTCAAGCAGTCAGCCTGGAGAGACCTCCTCATCTCCTCCATCTCTTCCTTTAACTTGACTTGAGCCATCTCCGCGGCCTCAAGCCTCCCAGACAACTCCTCTACCCGCTCGAGATCCGCATTCCGAACCTCATCCACTGTCGTAATGGCCATGTTAATCCGCTCCTTGCAGGAGGCCTCCATCTTCCGTAGTTTTGCCCTGCTAGCCTTTTTCATAGTCTCTTTTAGCCGCCTAGAGGCTTCCTCGTGCTGAGAGATCTGAATGGCTTGATCGGCAAGCTGTTTGGCCTTGTTGGCAACCTTTACCCGCAATCGAATATTAGCACACCCAATCTCCTCCCCGGCCTTGACCAAACGAGCATAATGCTCCATTAACATCTTGGTCTCCTCAGCCACCCGATCGATATTAGCCTTGGCCTCGTCCCCCATGGTAACTACCCGAGTAGTAAGCAGATCAAGATCTAGGGATTTGGCCTCATCGACCACCCGTACCATGGGGTTGCGTGGAAGAAGGTGCTCACCCGTGACCTCATCGAATGAGATATCCTGAGAGCTCGGGTCTAAATCCGGATGACCGGCAAAGGGGTCACGAGGCATGTGACGAGGCACGTCAGGACGTCTTATACGGATGACAGTTGGATTCTTGAAAGGAGGATGAGGGGGGCCAGACTCTGTGCTCCCCTCCGTGGTATCACGAGGAGGCTGAGTAGGAAGCTGCGGACCAGGGGAGGACTCAAATAAGGAACGACTCCGCTTCCTTTTCTGAATGCTCTCTTCAATGACCCCAAGAAGAGGACGGTAACTGACTACGTCCCCGGTACGACCAGTAGGAGGCTTCGCAGAAACTCTCCTCGACTTGAATTGTTCGAGACGGTGTCGAACATCTGACATTTTAACCACCTGGCCTGCCCCTGGAATAAAGAACAAGTGTTACGAACATACAATGACCCACAATTCAAAAAACACGTTAAGTTAAAAAGAAAGAAAAAGTGAGAAGGCACATCTATTATACAAACCCTGCGGAGGAGTGGGATACTGCAATAAGTCCTGAATCTCATCCCATGACGGGAGTGAACCATAAAATATTCCTAAGTCCTTATCGAAAATGGAATCGGCAGAAGTCAAAAGTTCACCTTGCACCGCCGAAGTTACCCTAGCTGAGGAACCCTTAGGAGATGGATCAGCACCAGCCACGGCCTTGCCAGTTTTCTTTGCCTTCTCCGCTTCCGACTCTCCCTCTGATTCCCCGAAAGCCTGACGGAGAGCCTCCTCCGTCCACTCCTGAAACTCCCCCTCTTGCCCGGAGGCTAGGGCCCCAGCACCACTACCGCCTTGCCCGTCACCATCACCGTCGCCTTCTCCATCGCCATCTCCTCCGCCCTCGGACTCTCCTCCCATATCGCCTCCTTCGCCCTCCTCCACACCTTCCTCCTCGGGGATGATCGGGCAAGTATAGGAGAGGGGCCATCAGACTCCTTAAGCTTCTTGCCTCCCACAACTGGATGTTGTGCAAAGGGCTTCCTCTTGCCGCTCTTCACCGTGGCCCCCTCCTTAGCTTTAGCAGCCTTCTCCTCAGCCGTGTCCCTCTGCTTAACCACGGACTGGTGCGGTAGAATCAAGCTGTACTCCAGGAGGGTAGCATTCCTGATCAGGAAAGAAGCCGACCTGTCCCGTGCCGGAATGGCCTTCATTTCAGCAGCCATCCGCACCAAGGAATCATCCTCCACGACTGCAATGCCACCTGTCGCTAGCAAGAAATAGAAGCACGTCAGAAAAAGCACTACAGTCAGAACATGGAAAATATAAATGAAATTCATCTTACAGCCGGAGGTGAAAAGGCGGAAAGAAACAGAATCGTCTTTGATAAAAAACCATTCTTTTTTGAACATGGTAAACTTTGAATATAAGTCCAAAACCGGTTTGAAGGGCACGGCCGCTTCTAGACTAATATACGGAGACCCCTTCTTGTAGCCCCTCAGGTTATACAAATATCGAATTTCCCGGTTAGAAGGAGGGAGCCCGTACCTCCTTTGGAAGATGACGAAAAGGCTCACCAGAATGGCATAAGAGTTAGGCTGAAGCTGGAATGGAGCCACCTTCAAATATGTGGTAAAGCTTAATATCCAGGCGTTGATTGGCGGAATAGCCCCGCACGTACAATGGTATCGGCTGTAAGCGAAGTATCCCTCAGGGGGATCATATGGCATGACCCCCTCCCCTGGCAACAGCATAAGAGCCCTGTCTATCCCAAATGAGCGAGATATGACGTCAAGTTGCTCCTCCTTTAGGGAGCTAGGAAAGCAATCGGGAGGGGAGACCAGAAGTTCCTGTGGACCATATCCGTCCACTAACGACCTCGGAACAGGTCGATATTGCCCGGATCCTGGTTGGGCTGGGGGCACGGAAGAAGACTCTCCTCCATCCTTGGATTTCCGTCTGTCTGATCGTGTTTCCGCCTTGCGAGACATTTATCTGCATACACAAAAGTGAAAAACATGACGTTAGAACGGAAGTATAAGCAAGCAAGCAAACATAAGTCTAGAGTTCCACTCAGAGTCCGAATACGAGGTTCATTCGGCACTGGGGTCCTAAGTCCATTCGGTGGTACATGTCCAAGTCCATTCGGCAATGGGGCCTGAAGTTCATTCGGCACTAAGGCCTTAAGCTTATTCGGCAAACTAAGACACCTCGCGTGCATTCGGCAGAAGCCCATTCGGTAATAAAAATCATTTGGCAGAAGAACATGTACCTGGTTCGGCACGAAGAGATTCGGTATAGGCTTGGAAGAATGTTGGATCGTCTAAGAATTGGCTCGGCTCTCTCTGGTTCGGTAAGAAGAAACTAAGGGGGGTGTAGCCTCTATATATAGGCGAGCTCAGGATTGCCGAACCAACTGGTTCGGCCCACCGGACCAGAATACCGGACCAACACTCATACACCGGACCAACCAGAAGCCGAATGAGAACATACCGGACCAACCAAAAGCCGAACGAAACCTTCTCTACCAACAAAAACCAGGAACTGGGGGCATGCAGAGCGCCTCACTCAGATAAGTACCGAACTCTAGAACCTACTAATAAAGTAGGGAATATGATAACAATGAATGATTCGTAAATCTCTCACTAACATGGATTAATCGTTTACACGTGTACGCGACCACGAACGGTCCATAGGCACGCTCTGAATGGCTATTAACCCTATCGTCGTGAGAATTTGCACTTTGACATCCTTTTTTAAGCTCATCGGTTAAATGGATATTTGATTCTGATAATTATGAAATGGCTAAGCTACTTACACATGTACGGGGTCGCGAACAATCCCTAGGCATGCTCTGAGCTGGCGATAAACCACCTTGACAAACGACCCAGGGACCCACTCTGACGTGAACTTGGCATCGATAATGCTAAGCCCCCTCGGGGCACACCTCTTGCCCCGAACGGCGCGATTCACTTCGTCTCAAATGCTTCAATCCTGAACGGTCGTTATCTGAAGTCACACTAAAACTATAAATTCCTTTGCAGGACATCAACAGGATATGAACATCCAGCCCATGGCATTACAAAACAAGCCTTCCTACCACAGGGAAACAAAGCGCGACACATGCAAGCCCGTGCCCCACTTTGGGGGGCAAATGTTGGGCGAATTCTCACCTAGAAGATCTCGAGACCGAGAAGTCACAGTTTCCCCCGGGCTCGCAACCTCCACTTCGTTCAACAAACACAAGGCTCAATACAAGCGTAGAAGCCCATCCGGCATTCTCTATGTACAAGCTCATTCGGCATAAGGCCATTCGGTCATAGGCTCCCATTCGGCCAACAAACCAAAACCCCCAATACCGAACCAACTGGTTCGGCATACCGAACCAACACGCCTCCTCTACACAACCGGTCCAGACAAGCACCGGACCAAGGCCTCAACTCCACCACCGAACCAACCTACGACCGGACCAAGGCCATCACCGAACCAACCCTCTCTTTTCCACAACCGGTCCAAACAACCACCGAATGCACGCCTAACACCGGCCCACACCACCACCGGTCCAAGCTCCATGCCGAATGAAGCCTCGCCGAGCCAGATAATTGCCAGTCCAGATTGCTTCAGCCCGGGCCCACCAGCAGCTATATACATCCAAGACTCCTGCCCCCTACCTCACTCTATAAATAGAGGGGCAGGGGTACAACAATGGCAGACAAGTTTGAGAGCTCAAGCAAGGAAGGAACTTTCAAACTACTTTCATATACTTTTATACAAAGCATTGAACTTGTAATCCGAAAGAAAGAAGATAATAACATATAAAGTGGACGTAGGCACGTTCTGGCCGAACCACTATAAATCTGTGTGTCTTTTACATTTCAGCCCTTGCTTTTTTCATATTTACATAACTCATCCAAACCATTGAAAATCACATATAATCAACTAAATAACACGACTTGGAGGTGTTTGTCCATTTTTTGCGCAAACAATTACCAATTCAATTAAGCTAATCAATCTACTACTCTTCTAAAAATATTCATTTTTCCTTGTAAATCAAGTATGTTACCATTTTTATTTTTACTAAGAAAGTTATAACCGTCAAATAAATTTTTGACACATCAATTTTAGACACATAAGTACATCCGAGATATTCCCGAGATGCATTATAAGACCCGAGATGTAAATCCAAGATGTACACCCGATATGTACTCATCTCATCCGAGAGCTCCCCCAATACGAGATAACTTGGGTAAAAATTCCTTGACGAAACGTGACCGACATCCGATATTTAAAACCTTGGTTAGCACTCCCATCAAAGCCGTGGATCCTGGATTGACAAGGTTTCAGGTCCTTGGCTTCCATCTTCATCTGGTCATAAGCTCTTTTGAACAAAATATTAACAGAACTTCCGTCATCCACCAGTATCCTCTTCATCCAAGCAGGACCAACCTGGGCGGATATAACAAGCGGGTCAATAGTCGGGGGTTCGACCTTATCAGCATCATGATTTTTGAACACGATGTCATCTGCCATCGTCTTCTATTGTTTGGCCAGGGCCCCTTCGTCATAACTACTACAACACTCGAAGTCCATATGCCTAATCGAGCTAGCATATGACTACATTTCCCTCCAGCTTCTGTCTGCCGGATGAGGACCACCACTGACTGTATTTATCACTAACCTCCCGCCCGTATGGGCGGGTTCCTCCTGTCTTGGTTGATTCGATTGACGGTTTTGATTTGACGGGCCCGCGCCACATGACAACGGCGCCCCGTACAAATTGATCCAACTTCCTCTCTCTGATCAGTTTTTCGATTAAATCCTGCAAGTGCCTGCACTCATTGGTGTTGTGGCCATAGCTGTCGTGGAATCTACAAAACTTGCCCGTTTGAATCTGTCTCTCCGATGACGGTTTCAGAGTAGGCTTCTTATATTGCATGGCGTTACAAGTCTGTAGGTACACATTTTCCAACGACATATTCAACGGAGTATAATTGTCGAACATGGGGGCCCTACGCCTCGGGCCACGGTTCTGATCCCACTTCTTGCTTTGATTTCCATCATTCTTCGGTTGAGATTGTTTGTTCTGGATATTTAACTGGACTTTCCCCGAACTTTCACCAGACTGTTTAACTACAACATTGCTCTGAATCCCTTCATTGCTAGGCCTCGCATCGTCCTGCTTCCTAGACTGTTTCGCATCCTCTCGCCTCAAGAATTGAGCGGCTTTGGAATAAAAATGGTCCAACGATGCAGGGGGCTTCCCAGCTAACCAATTTCCAAATTCGGAATCAGGGTCGATTCCTTTAGTCAAGGCCATCAAGATAGAATTATCATCGGGGTTGGTAATCTCTGCACAAGCAGCGTTGAATCTTTCTAGATATCGCTTGAGTGTCTCTCCGGGAGCTTGAGTGACACTTGATAAAGTATTAACATCTTTGGGCCTTGCGATGTGCATACGAAACTGTTCAACAAATTTAGTAGCTAACTGATCAAATGAAGAGATAGATCGTGGTGGTAGTCGTGTAAACCACATCGTCGCAATTCCCCCTAAAGAAATGGGAAAACTACGACATTTTACTGCATCATCGGCTCTTGCAGCAGTCATCGACCATTCGTATTTTAGGATATGTTGATTAGGGTCGGAATTTCCTTCATACATAGGCAGAGTTGGCATTCCTAAATCATCGAGGGGGTTCAGCATATAATATGTCATCAGTGAACGGGGTATGACTTCGGGAGATTCCCCAATCGTCATTTGTTAGGCCCTGACTCTAGCGAATCATTTGGCGTACCATGGCTGAGAGGTCCAGCATCGGTACATTCTATGTATGGTGTGCCAAGGTGTGGTCAGGTTCCACAGTGCGATGTGGGATCGGGCGCTGTCGACGACCCGTATCTCACCTCCTTGGCTCGATGTCTTCTGGGACATAAGGTTCTGGAGCGTGTTCCTGCTGATGATAGTCCTGAGTGGAGTGATTTCGGGTATCAACTCCTATGTCAACTGCAGTGGCTGTGGCTGCACGATCGTCTGCAATGTACTGTGGAATAGTACCTCCTCGAAAGGAGGGTTCGGTATTAAAACTGGTAGAAGGGCCAACTCTTATTTGCCCAACGGTTAGTGCCTGTTGATAATCCACAGCTTGTGCGTAATTTCTGTCCAGCCTTGGACGGGTAGATCTGTCGTTGTAACCAGACGAGGTAGAACATTCAGTGGAAGAATGAGGAGCTCGATCCCTTCTGGACCTTCTTCGCCTTTGGCGGTTTAGCTGGTTGGTCAATTCAGCGTTAGCGCGCAACTTCTCAGTTAGCTGTTGCCGACTTTGGGTTAGTTCCTTGAGTAGCGCCTGGAAATCTTGTCTTGTAACCGGACCTGATTGATCCGTATGTCTGGCAGCATCTTGGTTGGTTGATTGTAGCTGTGTAGGATTTTTCCTATCCCGACCTTCCTGATCACCAACATTGGAGGTGGTTCTTGTACTCACCATCTTGAAGAATAGAATCCTTTCCTAGACTTTAAGCAAATCTGAATAGAATGGAAGGAATCTGAAATTGAAATCTAGATCTCTCTCTTAGATTTATGCAATCCAGTATCGATGACAGATCCAAGGAGCAGGAGAAAAGCTGGGTTTTCTCAGTGAAAGCACCAAAGTGTTTGTACCAAAATTGGGCACAACACTATTCGGAAGTTTTTGAAGAGATAATAAATGAAGAATATAAATTGAAGCAGAGGATTATCTAACAAAAACTCCAAAAAATATGAATGTAAATGCGTAGACAAGCAATTTATAGTGGCTTGGTGTACTGCCCACGTCCACTGTGAAGTTTTTGCACTTTTATTGATTCTCTTTGAATAGTTACAAGCAATTGCAGTGAACAACAACAAAAAGCAGCTGGAAATTCGAAATCAACAGCAAAGGAATGATGCAAGTCGTGATCCGGCAGAGTCTGGGCGCTTGATAACCAAAAGATCCCTTTTCTGTAGGTGGTAGGGCTCTATTTATAGGTGTAGAGAGCTGAGATATCGTCCAAACTTCTTGAGACTCGGTCTGGCACGTGAGGGGGCCCACGCGACCATTTCCTGAAAGTTTCGGCCTGTTCAGAGATCGATACGAAACCATTTCGAATCGATCAAGATGATGTCCAATTGAGCTAAAATTTGGTGGGAAGCATCTTTAGCATATGCGTAGTCTCCTCTGAAAATTTCATAGCGTTTGGATCAGTGGATTGAGAGATATGGTCGATACGAAATTGGATTCCTCGGTTTTTGCTTGCTTCGAATCGATTCATTCGAATCGATGCCTTCGACTCCGCTAACTCACGTGGTCTTTGATGACGTGGTGCGTTCATCTCGCTTCGATCCGGTTTTTGCTCCGTATTGACTGCATCGTCTCCATATATCTCGCCCCATTTGAATAGAAGGATGATACGTCATCCAAGCTTATTGACTTGGTGGATACGAACAAGTGTTTGTTCATGGATTCGAATAAACACTTCTTATGGATGTGAAGTGGAACTTTCCGATGGATACGAAGTCTCCTGATGTACTCGAAATAGATGGATGCGAAGGACTTGTGCCTCTGATCGATACGAAGTCAATAGATTCAAAGTGAGGCCATGCTTATGGATTCGTGCAACATCGCTCAAGGTCAATCGATATGAACTGGGACAATCGGATGGATACGAAATGGACATTTGCCAATCGTTGCGAGGCATCACACTCGCTGATGGATTCTAGGCCCATCGATATGAACTTGATGGGTTCGAACATCGCCGACCTGATCGATATGAAGTGATGGGACTTAATCGATGCGAACAGGATCGATACGAAACAGTCGTACTTCGATGGATATGAAACCGAGTGGATTGATGGATATGAACGCTGGGCCGTTCGTTCTACATTGAATCGATCATAACTTGTTCATATGAACTTAGATCGACTTGAGATTCGAGATGCTGAATTCTATGATCTTCCTTGTCGTGTCCTATCAACTGTAGCTTAATCCGGACTCGGACAAAATTCATTGATATCCATAGCTTGTCACACTTAGCTCTCGATCGATTCTTGGTATTCTAGCCTTGCCAAAAGGCGGGATAACAATGATAATATTTATTTATTATCAGTATTGTTTGATAATTATAATATATTACAATGAACCCCTTTGAGTTCACAATATGACTATAGGATGTTAAGTGAAAATTTTAAGTTATCAATTAAATAATATAAAGTTAAAACTAATCCTATAATAGTGTTGTTTAGTATAATCTAAATGGGAAGGTAAGACATTTAAAGGATAAATATTTGAGAAAATTTCATTATAGTAAAGGAGAATTATTATAATATGAGTTGATTTCATATAAAGTCTATTTTACATAAATTTGGTTCATAAAATGTGTTGTTTTTAAAACAGAGTTTACTATAATAAAGGGAAGATATTACACATAAGAAGATTCCATTAGAATTATTGAGAAAATTAATGATAATATTTCTTAGAGGTATTTATGAGAATAAATATTTCAAATCGAAACTGTGTAAGTATAATTTATAAATAGAGTTTATAAATAAAAAAGGAATTTAATCTAAGAATTTGAGAACTTAAATCCTGGAATTTTCGAAAGTCGTTTTCAAAATTTTGGAGGGAACGATAATTGTATTATATAAGTATCTATGCGAAGAATATTTTAGAAGGATTTTAGAAGAGATAAGAAAGCATTGAACTCACTTCTGTCGTTGAAAAATAATTCTAGTTATGACTATTGCATCATCGGCGTTCATTTTTAAGTTCCTAAGTGGGTGAAATAGTATCATAGTGATTTGCTAAGGGTTGTTTTGGTACAACAGATTTTGTTTTAAACTCCAAAAGTATGAGTTGATATACAAAAGGAGATATGTGTATTATTATCATTTCAAAATTGATTTGAAATAAAAACCAGGTAACTAGCCCTTAAGTTCCCTTAAAGGGAATTGATTTAAAATAAAAAAAGGTATTTTGATAAATAATTTAATAAATGAAAAATTATTAACTCTTGAATTGAAAAGGGATAATTCAAATCAAGTTTGAAAAGGGTAAAAATTGATAGGAAAGTTTTAATAAGCATTGTTTTATTAAAACCGTTGTTTTTTTTAAACATCAAAGTCATATAAACTATTTGACGTTGTGGAGTCGACTAGTAAACATCTTTCCTTAGAATACTTTAAGGTAAAGAATTCAAAGGGTTGACTCAGTTTTAAAGACCCATATTTTGCTTATTTGAAAAATAAATTAAAATTAACATTTTATATGTACTCCTAGGATATAAAAGAATATTATACAAGTAAATAAGAGCGCAAAAAATTTTTAGTCTAATGTTTTAAAAAGATGTGACTTTATAAAATGTAAATAAACTTAAGTGAAAGTCTATGAAGTAATTCATAAATAATATTAGTATTGAATGAAATACTATAAGTAAAATTGAAAGTGATTTTGAAAGAGATTGGTATAATTAAGGAAACAATCGAATTAAGTATGTAAGTTATACATAGGTTATTTTATTCGCATGGTTCTTGATCTAGGATTCGGGGTGATTCATATTAGTCCGAAAAAAGATTTCTCGCTTGATTCTTATTAGCGAACACTCGATTCGGATTCTCGAATGATATCGACATTTTCTATCGTAGTATATGGCTATGTAAGGAAAACAAAGGATTCTAATTGAGAAACCTGATCGGAGTTCGCACACCAGGGAGGTGGAATGAGTGATACTAGTTTGGAAGTGAAGTCTATGTATCCGAGCAAGTAATCGGATCAGATATTGCATAAGAATGATTAATGTATATCATACGGGCTTGAAAATATTTGCATATAACATTTGGCTGCTTAGGAAATTATCTATATCCGTGGATGATCAAGAAAAATTATGAACTTAAGCAACATTTTAAATCTTGTTTGTTAAGCCACTTAACATTTTAATGGTGTTAAGTGTTAGTTTATTCTTCTATAGAATTTTGATTGATTTGATTTGGGTTGATTGATTGTGTTATTTTACGGACTATAGTTTAAAAAGTTGTTGTTTGTTTGGACTTAAATCCGGGTGCTTTTTAAAAAGTGATTTCGAAAAATTTTATGAAAGAAATAATAATAAAACTATTTTGAAAACTTTCTTAAGGTATTATTGTTTCTGGATATTTGAAAAGGGTTATGATTTATCAAATATTTTTTATTATGACTAAAGTTTGGCGATTGAGGGTTTTCCGATTTGGAAGACTCATTGGGTATATTTATTTTCTCTAGTAGTTGTTTATAGAGGAACCTGAATACCCCTGGATGCTCTATGAAGTTTTATTTCTAAAGTTATACCATGGTTCGGTAGGACGAACCCCCTCATTGTCATAATTAATTTTGGTTCTTATTTATTTCTTTCTGAAGGAATTTGAAAATATATTTTTGATATAACAACCTAGGGATTTAGTTCAAAATTTATCTTTTGGAAGAAAAATGTGATGCTTAGAATTCTATTACTGTAGCGGTCCTAACTCGGCCTTCGAAAATCGGCATCGAATACGTCACCTATATTCAAATGCCACAGATTCAAACACCGAATCTGGCTCGCCGGAGCTTATAACACCATTAAGTACAACATAGTGGAAGAAATGAATAATATCAATATATACAACATTGACACAATATCTGATAAAACTGAATGATACAATGAATATCTATATACATCAGAGATATGATACAAGATGATAGCAGCAGAAAGAAAAAGATAACACCAGCAGCGGAACAAAATCTCTAAGATAGTCTTCAAGAGAGAACTACAGTATCGGTAATTTCCATCTCCAAGGCATCAATCCAGAAATAGCTCGAACTCCCAATAACGATGCACAAAGATAAGAAAGGTCAGTCGTAATCCAAAGACTGAACTAACTCCGGATAATCTACTAAACCTGACTATCTGAAAAACCCAACTCTAGGCTGCTCGTGTGGAAAAATTGTGGGCACCCAGAGTTTAGGAAAGGAACAATAAACTCTAGGTCAGTCATGGGACTGGTATGAGTAACAAAAATAGTTTATCTTTCAAAACAAGCAAGATTTATAAAAAAAATCCGATATGCTTCTGGAAAATGAAACTACCATAAGACCTCCCGCTACACACACAATGCAATCGCAGAATTGGAGGAGAATTCTTCTTATGATAGTCAAATATGCTTGATACGCAAAAACCAATTGATATTATTATTAGAGCATAGTGCAGAAAACCATTTGAAAGTATAATATTAAACTTAGCCAGCATACAACCATTATTATATGCCTACTATAGCTACCATGTTCAATAGCAGGTTACCGCCACATTCCATGGCAGGTTATACAAGTAAAATCGTACAGGGCGCGTATTGTTTCCTTTGGATTTCCAACAAATGGTCAGGCTAAGGAACTTCCTACTGTCAATGGGTACGCCTCTGGCGGGACGTCCCAAGAACCTAACCGGATCTCTGCCAACACAAGGCCGGGTTACCTCTGTAACTAGGTAACTACTACTCGAGCATGCCATCCCCCAGTCCTTTGGGACCTTTATCCGAGGCGCCTCTAAACCACAAAGCAACAATCAAACAGTAAATGAGATTGAAGCCACCACATAGGTAAATACCCGGGCTCCATACCATGATACTGCCTTTTACCAGAAGTGAATGACACACCCTAAAGGGCGCGACCCTCATAACCTTGCCGCATCTTTCCTGTTTCGACCATTTCCGGGGAGTGAGGTCCTGATGCAGTCTCGTCCACAAAGCTACGCTTTAAACGAAATCCATGCTTTGATCACAAATGATCAGCAAATGATCATCAACACACAGCAGCACTCAGCATGCCACACTACCAAATTAGGAGTATATCACTAATAACCTTCAACTACATAATCTCTGAGCTCATACGTCTCAGAGAAGGGTGTTAAGCTAAGAGAATAAATTCTCCGCCACCAATAGATATGTATTTGAAAGAAATCAGTTTTATATCTCAAAGTGTAGTGTCAGACATATAACCATACAAGTCTGTTTCGGTTTCGAACAGAACCGAAGGCACTTCATCCAATAAAGAAAGAAGCCTTTGCAATCTGAGTATTCACAATCACGATCGGACTTCCCATCACTTAGGGAGAACTCTATACCGGAGCAACTCAGTGCAGAGTCAATCGATAGGTTATCCTATCGTTCTCACAAATACCCGGTCTTCAACACCGGTCTTCAAATGCTATCCATAATGTCGTATCACTATTTGAAATGGTTTATATGACCCAAAGTCCTCTCTCGGCTAAAACGAATAATGAGCGCAATATTTAAAAACATATGGATATGGGATTTCAGTTAAGTCACAACTTCAAAGGAAACCAAAACCATTCTTCAAATGGTGTAAACAAACTACCATTTAAATCTTTAAACAAAAAGATTTATTTCACAATGTTCACCCAGTTTCACAAAGATCCATTTACGGTTTTCAAAACAATTCCCATTTCAATTAGGATTAACTCATCAAATCTTTAAATCAAGATTTATCTCATAGCTTTCAAACCGTTTCCGTAACTTGGAAATCATTTTCATTTTAGACCAGAAATCATTTTAACACAAATTGGAAGTTCATTTCTTATGTGAAAGCTTTTATTATTTAAAAACAAACAGTTTTCATTTTAGAAAAAATCCAATTATATTTGCACGAGTTAAAGCCTTTGAATTTAAATTCAAATTACCAAATTAATACCTTTTCAAATGGTTTAACCCATATACAACTTGTATAACATCTTTAATCCCTATTTTCCAAACATAGAATTCAATTCCAAATTATGAACTTAAATTTAAATCAAATTATTTAAACTTCAAAACTTTATCAAGTTATTCAAAATATCTTTTATCCTTGAAATTCCATTTCAAAAGCTTTTCACATTTAACTCAATTCCATTTCCGAAACCGTTTGAATTCAAATTGTCTATTTAAAATCATTTCAAAAATCTGCGACTTAATCGATTTCCTCATGAAATCAATATTTGTGTGTGTATGGTGTGGACCAGGGGTTTCACACAATAGTGCAACATCATTCAATCATCCCAGATCAAAACACAGAAATATAGTTGATAAGTGGTATAAACAATAACGCTTATCATTCATTCACAGGTTCACAGATAATAAACAAATGTATCACAAATAAATGAATAAATTATACACATCACAATCCACAGAACAAAATATCATAGATCAAATAGGACAATTAATTCAAGGCATCTCATACAATACAATCATTCATAAGTAAGGTCAAGCATTCAATAATCATTTATAAGTAGGATTAATTAATTGTTTAATCCTAATTAATTCAATTTATTTCCAATAAAATTAATTACTTATGAATTAATTATCCAATCCTGATTTATTAATTACAAATCATTTGATTTAAATAAATTTATCAAACACTTTAATTAATTATTCTTAATTAATAAATTATTCTTAATTAACCACATTAATTAAATTAACCTCTAAACCCATTACATAATTAATTAACCCCACAACTAATTATTTTAAGAAATTAAACCTTTAATTACTTACCACAAAGTAATTACACTTACACAATTTCATAACTGATTATCATTAATTAATCTAATTAATTGTTAAAATTAATCACATTAATTAATTATTTAAATAATCTTAGTTAATTATCTTCATTAACTAAAAACAATTCTTTAATTACTTTACTAAAGAAATTACTTACATAAATCATCATTAATTAAAATTGATTAACAATTAGTAACCCAATAATTAATCCTAATTGGTTAATTAATAAAATGTTAATTGTAACTTAATTAGTTCTTAATTACGATTGAATTATTCCTTAATCATTAATTAAAATCTAATCCATGAATATTAATTAACTTACACCTTTAAATGAATACCAATTTATCTTTAATAAAGTTTAAAACTAATTTTTAAAACCTTTGAATTCACATATTAAATAATACTTTGGTTATGAAAGAAATTCAAAGAATAAAAATCAACTTCTCTTTAAATTCAAATATTAAAGGATATTTAATCATTTAACTCATTTAATATTAAATTTATAAAACTTAGTTTTATTTCAAAACCTAGAATTTCAATTTAGATTCAAGTCCAGGTTTTCAAGTTTGATTTAACTTGTTTTAAATCTTTCCTTTACAAATTCCAAATCCATTTTAAATTCAAATCTTTTTACACTTAATTTCTTAACATCTTTTTTGTTATTGGCAAACCAACGTCGTCAAGTGTGGATTGCGCTTGGCAAGAACGCGGAGAGGTTAGCTCAACGTCCAGGGACACTGGACCAAGGTCGTCAAGTGTGGATTGCGCTTAGCAAGAACGCGGAGAGGTTAGCTCAACGTCCAGGGACACTGGACCAAGGTCGTCAGGTGTGGACCATGCTTGGCAAGAACTCAGAGGGGTTATGGATTTGGATATCTACCCGGAGAGGTCCTGGATTCAGTTATCGGCTATAGGAAAAGGATGGAATAAAACTCGGTTAACGAGTTTGGATGGACATGGAACTGGCTATGGATTTTGGATATCGGATTCGGAGTTATTCAAAACACGCATTCTTACAACAAGGCATGTTTTGGGGGGCAAATGTTATCCTGCTTTTTGGTCAAAATCGGAATATCAACAAATTGGCATGGAATGATGGATATCAGGATTGGAGATCATTTGAAAGCAAGGCTGCGATCGATGTCATCAAAATTTGGCCGAGCTCCGATCAGGACGGAATCGATTAGAGATGATGATATGAACTAATAGAGGTTAGGTTTCAAATTTCAGGTTAATCGGAGTTTGCATGAAGGAGAAATGATCGACCCAAGGTAGGAAGATAACCCTGGTTCGAATCGATCGGTGCTACCTCTCTTCGTATCCATCAGTTCGACTCCATCTAGTTCGCAACCATCGGCAAGCACTCGCTCGAATCAGTCCGGAAGTACCGCTTCATATCCATCCAGCTGGAGCCACTTCGTATCCATCTGGGCTCGGTGATTTGTATCCCTCAAGTTGAAGAGCTTCGAATCCTTGAAGTTGCTCCACTTCGAATCCATCCTACTACAACAGCTTCGTATCGATCGAAGTTCACCGTGATCGATACGAACATGCCTCCATTTGAATCGATGTGTGGGGGAATCCCTCGAATCCACTAAGTCAAAGCAGCGAAAATGATGGAGTCGACCCAGTCGACTCGGAGTGAAAAGTGGGTTGACCCAGGAAATGTGCGCCACGTCATCGCGAAGGCGCGTGAGGCAATCAAGTTGAAGCAATCAATTCGAACGGAATCGATTTGAACGGAGCGTAACAACCAAAAATGCAATTTCGAATCGACCATAACTCGAAGTCTACAAGTCCAAATGCCATGAAATTTTCACAGGAGCTAACGTATATGTTGAAGAATGTCCATACCAAATTTCACCTCAATTGGATGATTTTCTGATCAATTCGAATGGAGTTTTAATCGATCCCGAAGTGGGCCCAAATTTCCTGAGGCCGGGCATGTGGGCCCCCTCACGTGCCAGAAGTGGTCTACCAGGTTTTCAGCGAAATATCAGCCTCCTACACCTATAAATAGAGCCCCTGGTCATTCAGAAAGGGGGAGGGAGGATTCTTAGAGACAAAGTACGCCCAGACTCTGCCAGATTCGATTCTACACTTCAATTCAAGCATTGTACTCGAAATCCTTCTTTGTAACTGGTGTAATCATCTGTAATCACAAAAGAAAATCAATAAAAGATAAAACCCATGAAGTGGACGTAGGCCGGAGATAGCCGAACCAATATAAATCATGTGTTCTTGTTCATTATTTTTGGATTTCTGTTCGTTATTTGCTTAGATCTATGATTTGTGTTTGAATATTGCTGATTTGTATTCATACACTGGTGCTTTCACGATACTTGGGGTTTGTGACCGATTTTGGCGCAAACAAGTGATTTAATTTTCTGTAATCCGATATCGCTTATATTGAAGTAATTTAGTTGTATTTTTAATGCTAAATGTCGAGGCATGGACTCATTTCAATCTCGAAGGTTAAAAATGTCGTCAAGGCAATGCCTAGAGGTAACCCTACTTCAACTTGCCTGGCTTCATTTTCAACCAAAGGATAGAACATGCTTGAAATTGTCGAGTGGTGGTAAGAATATGAAATTTAATTTCCATATATGATCATTTTTATTTATTCCCAATAGTTAATTTATAGACTATTGATTCAGCTTAAAACGTTTTGTTGCACATTTGAGTATTGATATCCTTTGTCGAAAATGACTAAAATAAAAATGCAAGTGGAAGCCGAGCCATGTGAAGTTGCTTCCGTTAGGGTATCTTTACATCTACTCTAGATTGGATTCGGTGGTCTGCGCAAAGATGTGAGATACTCGGATTCTCAGATTCTCGGTAAAGGTTAGCGGGGTTTGACTTAAACATATTCGAGAGCTACCGTAGTTCTAAAGTATATTTCTAGAGGCATGCTTTTGATGAAGGAGGTGCACCCTTCAAGTCATTGTTGGAAAATATCCATTTTCCTTGCTTTTGATTCAAATCTTTAACTTGTTATACCCATCTTTTCTAGTTTGGGTTTTTCTTAATTTGATTATGTTTATTCATATGTGGAAGTTATTCTGGTGACGTAAAACCCGTTCCGTGATCAACGGAGTGGTCTAGCAGAATTATTATATGTTCATTATATTGCTTGAGTTTCTCACACTGGTATTTTCAGACTGATCCGGGTGTTATTTTATTACAATGGTCGGGTCAGAGTGGGTATTCTTCCAAGTTGTCATTGGTGGGACATTGAACTCATGGAGTAAAGCTGGATGTTCACTTGTCGTAGTATTTTTATTTTCGCTATATTATTATTATATATGTACTCATTAGCAATTGTAAGGTCGGGAAGTTATAGCTGTCCAGGCGGATGAGGTTTATTTTTCTTACTCCGATATACTATGTATTTTAGAGTGATGGATTTTATTGTCTTTGTTATATTATATGTGATCGTTTCATTGTGAGATTCGGTGTCTACTGTTCTTCTTCTTTTTCTCTAATTTTATCCTAACAATTTTCTTTTTCGACTATTATATGTCCATCATTCGAATATTGTGCATGTATTTAGTGTTGACTTTCGATGGTCAGAAAGGCTGGTCGTTACATTTGCTATCAAAGTTGAAGGTTGAGCAAGAAACTTGGCTTTGGTAGGTTCTGGCTAATTAGATATAGGGTAAGTGACATCTTAGAATGAGTTTGAGAGTATTATATGTTTGCGCCAAAAATGGTCACAAACCCCAACTATTGTGAAAGCACCAGTGTATGAATACAAATCAGCAATATTCAAACACAAATCTCAGATCTAAGTAAATAACGAACAGCAATCCAGAAATAATAGACAGTGACACACAATTTATAGTGGTTCGGCTATCTTCGGCCTACGTCCACTTTGAAGTTTTTTATCTTTATTGATGTTTACTCTACTGATTACAACTGATTATAATGATTACAGCGAAGAAACTTGAATAAAACTGCAATGAAGAAGTGTTGGATTAAATCCGGTAGAGTCTTGATGTTTCTGAATCCAGATCCCCTTTTCTGAATGACCTGGGGCTCTATTTATAGGTGTAGGAGGCTGATATTTCGCCTAAATTTAGGGAGACCACTTTTGGCACGTGAGGGGGCCCACAGGCCCGGCCTTAGGAAGTTGGGGCCCGTTCCGGGATCGATTCGAACTCCATTCGAATCGATCAAGAAATCATCCAATTGGGCTGAAATTTGGTGAGAACATTCTTCAACATGTACGTAAGCTTCTGTGAAAATTTCATAGCATTTGGACTTGTAGATCTCAAGATATGATCGATTCGATTTTGCGTTCCTTGGTAGGCCATCGGCTTCGAATCCATTGCTTCGTATCCATCTCCATCGACTCGATCGAGACATGTGCGCGCTAGGTGACGTGGCCTTCTCTTCAGGGCTTGATCCGCTTTCCTCGCCGTGTTAAACGTTTCTTCTTGGAGACGTGGGAACTCCTCACCGCTTTGAATGCTTGTCCCCTTGATTCAAGCATACTTCCAGTTTGTATTCATTCTTTGCACCTAGTTCGTATCCATTACTTCGTATCCACGAAGCCGACTCCCAACGTATCCTTCTTGAACGCTCTCTTCGCATTGACCCACAAGCGATTGGTACGAACTACCCAGCTAGAATCCAAACACTTCTCTTTCGTATCGATCCAATACTGATCGATACGAAGAACATCCATGCATCCATTCCATCTTATTACATCGATGCGAAGTACATTGATTCGAAGTAAACTCCATGCGCCTATCTATTTAACCCAAATCCAGTCATCGAGCCAAGATCCATCGACCTTTCCCACCTGATCGATATGAACGTACAGTTCATATCCATATTGATCGATACAAATAACATGCTCGTATCTATGCCGGATCGATACGAACAACATCAGTCTGAAGCGATGCCGATCGATACGAACAACAAGGGTTCGAAACGAAGTCGATCGATACGAAATGTATCGATTCGAACCACTTTTCACATACTGTAATCCATCCATATCTCTTCCATATGAACTCCGATTAACCTAGAATTTGAAACATAGCCTCTCCTAGTCCTCATCATCATTTCCACTCGATTTCGTCCTAATCGGATCTCGACCAAATTTTGATGACATTCATTGCAGCCTTGTTTCCAATTGATCTTCAATCCTGATATCCATCATTCCATGCCAATTTGTTGATATTCCGGCTTTGACCAAAAAGCAGGATAACATTATATATACAAGAGTGTATTTGCTAATGTTGTAAAAACGCATTGTGTTAATTGGTCGATGAGTTGTTTATGAATTCTGGTCGAGACATGGGACGCCATGGTATCGATGGGGATTTCTAAACACTTGAACAAGGCCAAAGGACTCGATATTGATCTCTGAAAAATTGGTAAATGAAAAAGGTTACCTAGGATTATATATTTCTATTATATAAATGAATAATTTTTGAATTTATATAGCCATTTATGGTGTTTGTTTGGTAATGATAGTATTTATTTATTATCATTATTATTTGATAATCATAAGTACATTAAAACGAATCCTAAGTTTCACAATTAGACTATGTGATGTTCGGTGAAAATTTTAAGTCATCTTTTAAATAATGTAAAGTTAAAGCAGTCTTTTAATAATAGTTATTTAGTATAGTCTAAATGGGAAGGCAAGACATTTAGAGGATAAATATTTGAGAAAATTTTATTATAGTAAAGGATAATTGTTATAATATGAGATAATTTCATATAAAGGCAATGTTTCATGAATTTGATTTATAAAATTTGTTTTTTTAAAAGAATTCATCATAATAAAGGGGAGATGTTTCATATAACATGATTTCAAAAAGACTATTGAGAAAATTAACGATAATATTTCTTGGAAGTATTTATGAGAATAAATATTTCAAAGTGAAACCGTTTATGTATAATTTATAAATAGAGTTTATAAATAAAAAAGGGATTTAAGCAGAGATTTGACAACTTAAATCCTGATGTTTTCGAAAGTTGTTTTCAAAGTTTTGGAGGGAATAAAAATAGAATTATGTAAATGTATTTGTGTATAGAAGTATTTTAGAAGGATTTAATAGAGAAAGAAAGCACTGAACTCACTTCTGTCATTGGAAAATAATTCTGGTGTTTGCTATAACATCATCAGCATTTATTTTCAGGTTTCTACATGGAGGAAATGCTATCATAGTAATATGTTATAGGGTTGTTTTGGTAAAACAAATTTTATTTTAGACTCTAAAAGTATGATTTGATATACGAAAGGGAGATATGTATATTATTATATAAAAATTATTTGAAATAAAAACCAGGTAATTAGCCCTATGTCCCCTTAAAGGGAATTGATTTAAAGTAAAAAGGGTATTTTGATAAATAATTTGATAAATTAAAAATTATTAACTCTTGAATAGAAAAGGCATAATTTAACTCAAGTTTTAAATGGGTTAAATTGGATATGAAACTTTTAATAAGCGTTGTTTTATTAAAACCATAATTTTTGTTTAAACATCTAAGTCATGTAAATTATTTAATGTTATGGAGCAGACTAGTAAACATCTTTCCTTAGAACACTCTAAGATAAAGAAGTCGAAAGGTTGACTTGGTTTTAATGACCCATATTTTTTTGACCTCCATTTGAATTAGAAAAATAAATCAAAATTATCATTTTATATGTATTCTTAGGACATAGAAGAGTATTATACAAGTAAATAAGAGTGGAATAAGTTTTTAATCTAATGTTTTATAAAGACGTGACTTTATAAAATGTTAATAAACTTAAGTCAAATTTTTTTAAGTAATTCAAAAATAGTTTTAGTACTGAATGCAATACTATAAATAAAATTGAAAGCGATTTAGAAAGAGATTGGTATAATTAAAGAAATAATCGAATTAAGTACATAAGTTATACGTAGGTCGTTTTATTCGCATGGTTCTTGATCTAGGATTCCCATACATAGCTTCAGGTGATTCACATCGGTGCGAAAAACAAATTCTCACTTGATTCTTGTCAGGGAACACTTAATTTATATTCTTGATATGATACTGAGGTTTTCTATCAAAATATATAGCTATGTAAGGAAAAAGAAGGATTCTAATTATGAAACCCAATCGAAGTCTGCACCAAGGAAGTCGAGTGAGTGATACTAGTTCGGAAGTGAGGTCTATATATCAAAGGAAGTAGTTCGGAAGTGAGGTATATAAATCAAAGGAGTACGAATGATTTATGTATATCACACGGGCTTGAATATCTGTATATTACGTTTGGTTGCTTAGAAAATTATCTAAAACCGTGGATGATCAATAAAAGCTGTGAACTTAAGAAAAAACTTAAATCATGTTTCTTAAGTCATTTAACATTTTAATGTAGTTAAGTGTTAGTTTATTCCTTTATGGAATTTGATTGATTTGATTTGGTTTGATTGATTATGTGATTTTATAAACTGCGGTTTAAAAGGTTATTGTTTATTAGGACTTAAATCCTGGTACTTTTGAAAAATTGATTTCGCAAGATTTATGAATGGTATAATAATAAAATTATTTTGAAAACTTTGGTAAGGTATTATTGTTTTAGGATACTTGAAAAGAGTTTTATAAAGTGTTTCAAATATTATTGATTATGACTTATTTGGGCAATTGGGGTTTTCCGATTTGGAAGAATTGCCATGTATATTTGTTATCCCACCTTTTGGCCAGGCTGTGACATCAAGGACTTGACTAGAAACTAAAGACAATCTGTCCTGATGATCGATTATCTACAGGTCCACGATGGATACAGGTAAACTTGGTTTGAATCCGGGTCGAGCTACAATTTGCATGGTATGAAAAGCAAAGTTATTAAAGGAAACATTCCAAATTTCATGTCAATCGGAGTTCGTATGCTCAAGTTATGGATCGATCAAGATTCATGTGAAAGATGCTTACTTCGTATCCATCGCCTTCGTATCCATTAAATTCACATCCACCACCTTCACATCCATCACCTTTGTATCCATCCACCTCGTACTCACCTATTTCATATTGATCCCACTTTAGCTTGTTTCGTATCGATCAGCCAATTGATCGATACGGTGCAAGGGGCCAAGCATCGATACGAAGCTACAAACGAAGCATCGATATGAAGGCTAAGACAAAGCATCGATACGAAGGACAATATGCTAGATGGATACCAAAGACATGGTCGAACTAAGGGAAGCAGTCTACTAGCATGAAATTTGGATTTCCATAAAATGCTCAAGACACGTCATCGATACGAAATGGATCGATACGCATTGATCGATATGCATGGATCAATATGCAACAACCAGCCAAACTACAAATCCAATCTTGGGTCGATCATGACTCAAAATCTACAAGTCTAAAAAGCTATGAAATTTTCATAGAAGCTTGCATATCACCTGAAGAACCATCATGATCGATCGCAGCTCAAATGGAGCTAAAGTTCATCGATACGAAGATGATGGGGATCAATCAGGATCGATCCCAAATGACTCCAGATCGATCTGGTGGGCCCACCTATGCATGAGAAAGGGTATTCCGAGGTTCAAGGCAGATATTTCCAGATTAACTTCTATAAATAGCACCCCTACGCCTACAGAAAAAGGACTTTTGGATCTTTGACATTGTTAGTCTGCTGCAACTCCATTGTAACTTGAGAGCTAGTGATTTGTACCATTGTAATCAGTTTTCAATCATCAATAAACAAAAAAACTATTCAAAGTGGACGTAGACTATAATGCCGAACCACTATAAATTCTTGTCTCTTTCTATTTCTGCATACTTTTATTGGTGAGATTGTTAGATTAGCCTCCTTTTCCATTTAATTTTTTCATTCTAATCTCTACAATTACATACGAAGAGTGTTGTGCCCAATTTTGGTACAAACAATTTGGTGGTTTCGCTGAGATAACTCTAGTTTTATCTAATTCAATGGATCCCCTGCCTGTAACGACCCGTATTTCACGTGTCGATTAAATCGTAAAATAGTTGCATTAAGTTGATTTGTATTGCTTGAGTCGTTTTGAACCTAAGTGGTAGGGTTTACGACTTAAGGGTTAGAACGACATAGTAGTTAGCGGCTTAGAGGTTGGCCGACTCATGATAGTTGCTGACTTAAGATATGACCGATCTAAGGGATTGACCGAGTTAAGGAGCTGGCGACTTAGGAGTTAACGAGTTGGAGCGACCTACAGGTTGGACCGACCTATAGGATTGGACGACTTAGTGGGATAGTGGTATAGGAGATAGGTCGGTGAAGCGACCTTAGGGAGTTAGGTCGTAAGCGACCTATGATAAGTCACTATGTCTAGTAGGTCCGCTGTCCCGTGTTTAGTTAGGTCGTTATAGGTGTTAAGTGTTAAGTCGCTCAAGGATTATGTTGTTAGGTCGTGTGACCCTGTGTTGGTTAGGTCGGTACCCTTGCTATATCGTTAGGTCGGCAGTGGGTTAGGAAGTTAAGTCGGTCATATGCTAGATCGTTAGGTCGGTTATATGGTGAGGGTGTTAGGTCGGCATCTCTGTGAGAACGGTAGGTCGGCTATGCCGAGTTAGGTTAGGTCGTATGCGACCTAAGGTTGGTTCTGTGTGTTGAGTCGTTGGTTAGTTGGGTCGTAGGTCGGCTAGGAGTTAGGTCGGCATCCCTGATGAGTCGTTGGTTCGGCCTTGGGGTTAAGTCATAGGCAGATGAGTCGTATGACCAAGTTAAGGATAGGTCGTAAACGACCTATGATGAGTCGGTATGATTAGCTAGGTGGCCCTGTGATTAGTTAGGTCGATGAGTCGTGTGGGGTTGTTAAGTCGTAAGTCGAGAGCTAGGTCCAGGCGACTTAGTGTTGAGCTGTGATTAGTTAGGTCGTCGGCGACCTAAGTTAGGTCGGGGAGATTCTTAGGTCGGCAACGACCTATGACCGAGCGAGTTAACTCCGAGCGAGTTAGGCCTGACCGAGTTAAGGGTGATTTCAGCCTATAAATACGCGACCATTTCTTCACTTTTTGGCACCGGTTTTTGAAGCGACGAAGTGCTGCCATTTTGAGAGCTCGACTACAACATTTCTTCATCTCCTTTTCTCCATTCCAATCTAGTTCTAACATCCATCCAAGATCGAAGATCAAGATCGAAGATTCAAGGGCCAAAGTTGAAGATCTTCATCCGTTCGAGTGAGATTTCATCGATTGAAGCGAGATTTTGCCGGATCAAGCTTGGGTATTTGCTGTCCAGATCTGAAGTGGGTTTCTTTTGAAGTGTTTGGTTGATTCGGTGAGTGGTGGTTATCTCTCACGCGGACCCAAAGGAGTATATTGGATCGTTGGCTTGTTTATGTGTTTAAGATAGTGATTTCTCGCATTTTCCTTAAGTCTGCATGTAGATCCATCATTTATGAAGATGTTTACTTATGCAAGTTCATTTATCAAGTTGTAGAGACAAAACCCATGATTTCTATTTGCTAAATCTATGCTAAAAACCCTATGATTCATGCATGTTAGACTTATGCTCATTTATTTACGAAATTGCCATTATAGTTGATATTGCTTATTAGATCTTGTTTGTATGCTTGAATGTATGGATGTGTGATTGATTTTGGTTGTTTCAAGTTAGCTAGTAGTTGATTTGGAACAAGATGGTTGAAGATGATTCAAAAGCTAGGTGAAAAGGCTCTTGAATGGTGAAAGCTGCTTGTGGCATATGAAGCGGATGACGAAGCTCATATGGATGGATTCGAGGACTTTGCTATGATTAGAGGAAGCAAAGCATGACGAGAGATGGACTTTGCCATGATACGTTGAGGCGAAGTATGATGATGAGAAGGACTTTGCTAAGATGCGTTGGAGCAAAACATGATGTGGAAGCCTTGGTTTAATCCAGACGGGATCATCCCAAGCATGTTGATTACTCGATGATGCGGTTCGAGTTGGTGGATAATGGTGGCTCGAGAGGTGCTTGAGCTATAATGGGAATAGTCGTCGAGGAGGATGACTAGAAGGCTGAGATCTTATCGTTATTGAAGGTTCTAGCAAGCTCAAAGCAAGAGTACGTTGGGTAGATCCGTTATACCCAGGCGCGGGTCATGATGACGTGCTAGTACTCTGGGTAGATTCGTTATACCTAGGCACGGGTCACGAGGACGTGCAGAGTTATGTCTAGAACCGGGGTTGCCATTAGCCCTTGACGGATGTTTGAAAGATGAGTTGGTCATTCAATTAACGATAAATCAAGGCAATGATAACAGTGATAGCCAGGGTCATGGATGTTTTGTTGTACCATCATTCGGTCTCAAGAGCGGTGTTTTCTGGGTGATTATCTGATCTTGGTTTAGGCCTTGGGGGTTTGTATTTGGAAAACATCGACCTTGACTCGAGTGGTTATTGCTTTACTCTAGTTATTTGTTTGCTATATTTGCTTCTCCTTAGTGTGTGTCTGGGGGCTATCACTGTAGAAAGAGGTGGAGTGGGATGGTTTGGGTTCCTATTCCTGTTTATCCTTTATGCTCTTTTGGTATGTTTGATAGTTGATTTACCGCTAACTAAGACTGTTTTCTGACTCAAGGTTTTATGTCTCCTCTTATTACCTTGGGCTGTTCATCCATGTTTGCGATGGGCAGACTAAGTGACAGGTGGAAGGTGCTGATCTTAGTGTTTGACGGTGCTGATGGCGAAGACGAGCAGGAGGCTTGCGTATTATTTTCTTAATAATATGTACTGGATATTTCCGTTGTTTGTTGATTACTCTGAGTGCTTGTAGTGAGGCTTGATTGTACTGATTTTCAGATGCTTGTATAAAACTACTATGATGTCTATATGATGATATTCTGTTTTGGAGCTTCACTATATATATTTCTATTGTATTTGATCCATGCGCTGTGAGTTATACGATAGATTCTGCGATGTTTATTCTACCCTTGACTATCGTCCATGGCTGCCTGGCACACTTTCAGCGCACCATTCCCTTGTTTCCGTGCGGGAGTCATGGGCGGTCGTCAAATTTGGTATCAGAGCTTTGGTTAATCGATTTTAGCCAACGCTCGCTGACGTAACTACGTAAGAGAGACGTAATTGTATTTTGATGGATGATTAATATATATAATATAGTAGCTTAAAAGGATTTGAACTCCTTATGTAGTTGTTTCTCAATGTGTTCTAATCATTCCTTTTGTAGATATTAAGGATGAGTCGAAGTGAGAGACAAGCTGCCAGGGAAAGCCGTGCTGCTGGGGGAGTTACTGATTATGGAGCTATGTTTGAAGCCATGATGACTTCTATCATGAGAAGGATACCAACTCCAGGGCCAGCGGTAGATGTTGGAGTTCAAGTTCAAGCTCTAAGACCGATGGATTTTGCAAAGCTTTTTAAGGATTACACTGCTCTTGGAGGGAAGGTTTTCTTGGGAACGGAATCGACCATTGAAGTCCAAAGATGGATAGATTCTTGTAGAAGGATCTTTGGTGATTTGGGGATTGAGGATGCAACTAAGAGGAAGCTTGCATCAAGGCAGCTTCAAGGGAGAGCTTCTGATTGGTGGAACTCTATCACCATAGATACTCCAGAGGAAGAGATTACTTGGGAGCAATTCCAAGCCAGATTTGAAGCTAAGTTTATCTCTACGGCTCAGAAGTCTGTTTTGTTCAAGAAGTTTGTTGAGCTCAAGCACGGTGGGAGACCAGTTCTTGAGTATGTTTCTGAGTTCGAGGCTTTGTCCAAGTATGCTCGATCGTATATTGAATCTTCTTATCAGAAGAATGAGAAGTTCGTGACAGGCTTGGACATTTATCTTGGAAGGCAGTTAGTGGATCATCTGGACGATCCATTTGAGAAGCTAGTGGAGAAAGCTCTCAGGCACGAGAGTTTGTTTCCTAAGGAAGTATCTTTTGTTGCTGTGACCAAGGAGGAGTCTAAACCACAGCAGGGTGGAAACAAGAAGAGGAAGCAGCAACAGCAGAAGGGCAAGGATGGTCAGAAGAAGCCGAAGGGGGAGAAGACCTGTTACAATTGTCGGCAGAAGGGCCATCTCTCCAGGGATTCCAAGAATCCAAAGGTGTTGTTGAAATGCTACAACTGTGATAAGCTGGGGCATATTAAGAAGAACTGTCCAGAACCGATAAAGGACAGGCAGGTTGTGCAAGCTTATGCTTTGGGGGCTGTTCCGTCATCTTCGAAAGCTCCTACTGCTGAAGAGAAGGGGAAGAGTGTGGTGGTTGAAGGTACTCTTTCCATTTGTGGTGTTCCAGTTAGAGTGTTATTTGATACTGGAGCGTCGCATTCCTTTGTTTGTAATGAGTTAGTAGACCGGTTGGGTTTGGAACCGGATATTGTTGATAGGCCATTGGTAGTGACTAATCCAGTTGGGGGTTCGTCTTGTTTGTGTATGCTATGTCGTGGTCTAGTTGTATCGAGTCATGATTGCTCTTTTGTTTGTGATTGTTTTGTTCTGAACTTTGCGGGGTTCGGAATTATTTTGGGTATGGACTGGCTTAGGAAGTATGCGGCAAAGGTTGATTGTGAGAGATTGGAGGTGACAGTCGAGAATGTGGAGGGGCGAAAGGTTGTGATACGATGTAAGCATGAAGAAGGCGTCTTCATGAGCTTCATGTATTCGCTGGTTGTTCCACGGGATGGACTGTCATCGGTGCCAATCGCAAATGGATTTAAGGATGTCTTTGATGAGGTCAAAGGGTTACCGCCGCATAGGGAGATCGAGTTTCGTATCGATTTAGTTGAAGGAGCCAAACCTGTTGTGATGCCGCTTAGGCGGATGGCGCCTAGGGAACAGCAAGAGTTGAAGGTGCAAGTTGATGACCTTTTACGGAAAGGATTCATTCGGCGTAGTGTGTCCGAATGGGGTGCACCAGTTGTGTTCGCAACCAAAGCGGATGGATCGTTGAGGTTGTGTGTGGATTATCGTGAGCTGAATAAGGTGACTAAGAAGAACAAGTATCCATTGCCAAGAATAGATGACTTGTTTGATCAGCTTCACGAGGCGAAGGTGTTTTCTCATATGGATTTGGCAACGGGATTTCACCAGTTAAGAGTGGCGAAGGATAGTGTGCCGAAGACTGCTTTTAGGACACCATCCGGTTTTTATGTGTGGCTGGTAATGCCGTTTGGGTTGATTAATGCACCAGCATATTTTGTGGATCATATGAATAGAGCGTTCAGAGATCAGATGAACAAGTTCGTAGTTGTGTTCGTGGATGATATTCTGATTTATTCCAGAACTGAAGAAGAGCACAAGACGCACTTGCGTATTGTTTTGGAAATCTTGCGGAAACATCAGCTGAAGGCTAAGTTTTCGAAGTGTCACTTCTGGAAGAGTGAAGTGAGATTCTTATGCCATGTTATTTCTGGAAATGGAATAGCGGTTGATCCCGCTAAGGTGGCAGCAATCCAGGATTGGGTTAGACCTAAGAATGCATCAGATGTGAGAAGTTTTCTTGGATTAGCAGGATATTATCGTCGGTTTATCAAAGACTTTTCCAAGATAGCTGCACCGTTAACAGGATTGACGAAAAAGAATCAGGTATTCAGTTGGGATGCTAAGTGTGAGCAAGCTTTCGGAATCCTGAAAGAGCGACTGGCGAGTGCTCTTGTTTTGACTATTCCAAGTGGGAATGATGAGATGGTGGTTTACACCGATGCATGTGGTACTGGACTTGGAGCAGTGCTGATGCAGAAGGATAGAGTTGTTGCGTATGCAAGTCGACAACTGAAGCCGCATGAAAGGAATTACCCGACTCATGATTTAGAGTTAGCGGCGATTGTTTTCGCTCTGAAGATGTGGAGACATTATCTATTGGGAGTTCGATTCGAGTTGTTTATGGATCATAAGTCGTTGAAGTATCTTTTCTCCCAAAAGGATTTGAATCTTCGGCAGCAACGATGGCTAGAGTTTTTGGCATCATATGATTTTGGTGTAGCCTATACTCCGGGAAAAGGAAACGCGGTAGCAGATGCGTTGAGTCGAAGACATGCAGGATTGGGAGCCATGTTTTCAGAATGGAAGAATCTCGAGTATTTGGCTGGATTTGATTTCAGGCCTAGATGCGAATTGGAACCTGAGATATTGGCAAACTTATCGATAAGACCTACCCTTGTGGAAAGGATTGGCGAGAGCCAAAAGCGAGACGATAAGCTTGTCAAGATTATCCGAGATATGGAGTCTGGATTGGACCCAGAGAAGGATAAAGGATTCGAGGTCGATCGAGAGGGTTGGCTTCGCAAGCAAGGACGACTGGTTGTTCCTGATATAGATGAATTGAGAGATGAAGTTCTGAGGGAAAGTCATCACTCGAAGTTGACAATTCATCCGGGTGGAAATAAGATGTATCGGGATATGAAGAGAACCTATTACTGGGAAGGTATGAAGAAGGATGTTGGAAATTTTATTTCCAAGTGCATGAACTGCCAGTTGGTAAAAGCTGAACAGAAGAGGCCAAGTGGATTGCTTCAGCCATTAGAAGTTCCTACATGGAAGTGGGAGCAAATATCGATGGATTTTATCGATGGTCTACCTAGAACAAGAGCGGGAAATGAAGGGATTTGGGTCATCATAGATCGTTTGACCAAGAGTGCAAGATTCATTCCTGTTCGATCGACTAGGACTGCATCGAAGCTGGCTGAGTTGTATGTTAAGTGGATAGTTCGATTCCATGGTATTCCGAAGAGTATAGTGAGCGATCGAGACCCTTTGTTCACTAGTGGATTTTGGAAGAGCTTCCAGGAAGTTTTGGGAACCGAGTTGTGTTTGAGTACAGCTTATCATCCCCAAACAGATGGTCAGACTGAGAGAGTCAACCGAGTTTTGGAAGATCTCTTGAGGGAATGCGTTTTGGATTTCGGAGGATCATGGGAGGATCATCTTCATTTGGTGGAATTTGCGTATAATAACAGTTACCAGTCAAGTATTGGTATGGCACCATATGAAGCCTTGTATGGAAGACCGTGTAACTCTCCGACATGTTGGTTGGAAATAGGAGAAAGGATGATACTTGGGCCAGAGATGATTCGTCAGACTACAGATTGTATAGAGATCATTCGGCAACGAATGAAGGCAGCCCAAGATCGTCAGAAAAGTTATGCCGATAAGCGTCGTAGAGATTTGGAGTTCGACGTAGGTGATATGGTTTTTGTGAAGGTTTCTCCTTTGAAGAATGTTATTCGATTCGGGAAGAAAGGAAAATTGACTCCAAGATTTGTTGGACCATTCCCGATCATCGAGCGGATAGGAAAGCTCGCTTATAGATTGGAGTTACCGGAGAAGATAGCGGGTGTGCACAATGTTTTTCATATATCTTATCTACGGAAGTATGTGCACGACTCAAATACGGTGGTTTCTGCTGATAGCTGTGAAGATTTGGAGGTTGATCCAGTGGTTACGAGACCTCGTAAGCCGCTTCGTGTTGTTGAAACCGACACGAAACAGCTTAGGAGGAAGACGATTACGTTGCTCAAGGTACAATGGAGTGATGATGTTAACGACTGTACGTGGGAGGAGGAAGAGAGGATGAAGGCAGCTCATCCTGAACTCTTCGAGGTATGGCCCTAAAGTGTCGTGACATCTCATGAACTTGTAGCTTGTTCTAAGTCTTAGAATTCTGCATGCTAGGCTAGTAATTGGATACATGGTTTGTTGATTGCTATGGATGGTAGGCATGCGGAATAATTTTGATTGCTCTTGTTTGTTTGGAATTTCGGGGGCGAAATTCCTAAGGGGGAGAGAATGTAACGACCCGTATTTCACGTGTCGATTAAATCGTAAAATAGTTGCATTAAGTTGATTTGTATTGCTTGAGTCGTTTTGAACCTAAGTGGTAGGGTTTGCGACTTAAGGGTTAGAACGACATAGTAGTTAGCGGCTTAGAGGTTGGTCGACTCATGATTGTTGCCGACTTAAGATATGACCGATCTAAGGGATTGACCGAGTTAAGGAGCTGGCGACTTTGGAGTTAACGAGTTGGAGCGACCTACAGGTTGGACCGACCAATAGGATTGGACGACTTAGTGGGATAGTGGTATAGGAGATAGGTCGGTGAAGCGACCTATGATAAGTCACTATGTCTAGTAGGTCGGCTGTCCCGTGTTTAGTTAGGTCGTTATAGGAGTTAAGTGTTAAGTCGCTCAAGGCTTATGCTGTTAGGTCGTGTGACCCTGTGTTGGTTAGGTCGGTACCCTTGCTATATCGTTAGGTCGGCAGTGGGTTAGGAAGTTAAGTCGGTCATATGCTAGATCGTTTGGTCGGTTATATGGTGAGGGTGTTAGGTCGGCATCTCTGTGAGAACGGTAGGTCGGCTATGCCGAGTTAGGTTAGGTCGTATGCGACCTAAGGTTGGTTCTGTGTGTTGAGTCGTTGGTTAGTTGGGTCGTAGGTCGGCTAGGAGTTAGGTCGGCATTCCTGATGAGTCGTTGGGTCGGCCTTGGGGTTAAGTCATAGGCAGATGAGTCGTATGACCAAGTTAAGGATAGGTCATAAACGACCTATGATGAGTCGGTATGATTAGCTAGGTGGCCCTGTGATTAGTTAGGTCGATGAGTCGTGTGGGGTTGTTAAGTCGTAAGTCGAGAGCTAGGTCCAGGCGACTTAGTGTTGAGCTGTGATTAGTTAGGTCGGCGGCGACCTAAGTTAGGTCGGGGAGATTCTTAGGTCGGCAACGACCTAAGACCGAGCGAGTTAACTCCGAGCGAGTTAGGCCTGACCGAGTTAAGGGTGATTTCAGCCTATAAATACGCGACCATTTCTTCACTTTTTGGCACCGGTTTTCGAAGCAACGAAGTGCTGCCATTTTGAGAGCTCGACTACAACATTTCTTCATCTCCTTTTCTCCATTCCAATCTAGTTCTAACATCCATCCAAGATCGAAGATCAAGATCGAAGATCAAGATCGAAGATTCAAGGGCCAAAGTTAAAGATCTTCATCCGTTCGAGTGAGATTTCATCGATTGAAGCGAGATTTTGCCGGATCAAGCTTGGGTATTTGCTGTCCAGATCTGAAGTGGGTTTCTTTTGAAGTGTTTGGGTGATTCGGTGAGTGGTGTTTATCTCTCACGCGGACCCAAAGGAGTATATTGGATCGGTGGCTTGTTTATGTGTTTAAGATAGTGATTTCTCGCATTTTCCTTAAGTCTGCATGTAGATCCATCATTTATGAAGATGTTTACTTATGCAAGTTCATTTATCAAGTTGTAGAGACAAAACCCATGATTTCTATTTGCTAAATCTATGCTAAAAACCCTATGATTCATGCATGTTAGACTTATGCTCATTTATTTACGAAATTTCCATTATAGTTGATATTGCTTATTAGATCTTGTTTGTATGCTTGAATGTTTGGATGTGTGATTGATTTTGGTTGTTTCAAGTTAGCTAGTAGTTGATTTGGAACAAGATGGTTGAAGATGATTCAAAAGCTAGGTGAAAAGGCTCTTGAATGGTGAAAGCTGCTTGTGGCATATGAAGCGGATGACGAAGCTCATATGGATGGATTCGAGGACTTTGCTATGATTAGAGGAAGCAAAGCATGACGAGAGATGGACTTTGCCATGATATGTTGAGGCGAAGTATGATGATGAGAAGGACTTTGCTAAGATGCGTTGGAGGAAAGCATGATGTGGAAGCCTTGGTTTAATCCAGACGGGATCATCCCAAGCATGTTGATTACTCGATGATGCGGTTCGAGTTGGTGGATAATGGTGGCTCGAGAGGTGCTTGAGCTATAATGGGAATAGTCGTCAAGGAGGATGACTAGAAGGCTGAGATCTTATCGTTATTGAAGGTTCTAGCAAGCTCAAAGCAAGAGTACGTTGGGTAGATCCGTTATACCCAGGCGCGGGTCATGATGACGTGCTAGTACTCTGGGTAGATTCGTTATACCTAGGCACGGGTCACGAGGACGTGCGGAGTTATGTCTAGAACCGGGGTTGCCATTAGCCCTTGACGGATGTTTGAAAGATGAGTTGGTCATTCAATTAACGATAAAATCAAGGCAATGATAACAGTGATAGCCAGGGTCATGGATGTTTGGTTGTACCATCATTCGGTCTCAAGAGCGGTGTTTTCTGGGTGCTTATCTTATCTTGGTTTAGGCCTTGGGGTTTGTATTTGGAAAACATCGACCTTGTATCGAGTGGTTATTGATTTATTCTAGTTATCTGTTTGCTATATTTGCTTCTCCTTAGTGTGTGTCTGGGGGCTATCACTGTAGAAAGAGGTGGAGTGGGATGGTTTGGGTTCCTATTCCTGTTTATCCTTTATGCTCTTTTGGTATGTTTGATAGTTGATTTACCGCTCACTAAGACTGTTGTCTGACTCAAGGTTTTATTTCTCCTCTTATTACCTTGGGCTGTTCATCCATGTTTGGGATGGGCAGACTAAGTGACAGGTGGCAGGTGCTGATCTTAGTGTTTGACGGTGCTAATGGCGAAGACGAGCAGGAGGCTTGCGTATTATTTTCTTAATAATATGTACTGAATATTTCCGTTGTTTGTTGATTACTCTGAGTGCTTGTAGTGAGGCTTGATTGTATTGATTTTCAGATGCTTGTATAAAACTACTATGATGTCTATATGATGATATTCTGTTTTGAAGCTTCACTATATATATTTCTATTGTATTTGATCCATGCGCTGTGAGTTATACGATAGATTCTGCGATGTTTATTCTACCCTTGACTATCGTCCATGGATGCCTGGCACACTTTCAGCGCACCATTCCCTTGTTTCCGTGCGGGAGTCATGGGCGGTCGTCACACTGCCATTGTTGGATTGCTAAAATCTAATGAGGAGATCCGGATCTGTCTTCCAGTAGTACCTTCCATTCTATTCAGATTAATCCAGATCTTGGAAAGAGCTACATTTCTCATGGTGCGCACTACTAGAACTATTTCAAATGCTGCATATCTAGAGGGAAGGTATAGGAAATATCCCACGCAGCTGACCAAAGCAGGCCAATTGTCAGCTGGAGCTCCATATCCATAAGGTCCTGCGACTAGAGGGGAGTTCCAGACCTTTGTGCAAGTGCTTACTCAGAGCCGTCAAGAACTCACTCAGCAGACCCATGCCAACATAGAGCTCGCAAACTAGCTGAACGAAGAAAGGCGAAGGAGATCTAAAAGGGATCATGTCTCTCATTCCTCGATAGAAAATTCGGCTTCATCTGACTTCAATCACAGATCTACACAACGTCGGTTGGATGGAAATTACGCAGAAGCCTCCGTGCATCAGCATGCTATGAATTTCTTACAAGCTGGGATTGGTCCTTCTACAAAGCACCGAGCTGGACCCTCCTCCCAAGGAGGGGCACTTCCTTATCACACCATTCATGACCATGAGGCAAGGAATAGACCGTAGACAGCGACCGGACTGTCCCCGCAACATGGAACCTGACCATGCCTTGGCACCAAATATCCAGATGCTTGGCATTCCAACCAAGATATGCCAGATGCTTAGAGAAAGTCAAGGCCTTACAAATGATGATTGGTGTTAACGCTAAAATTCAAACGCTAACACCCCGGTGTGTATAGTGTAGATGTGAAAGCACCACCCAATGATTCGGGAACAGAGTATAAGCAGAAAATTTACGGAAAAGCAGTAAACAACAACAGTTTTATAGTGGTTCGGCTTAAGGAAGAGCCTACGTCCACTTAGAATATTTTTGTTGATGATTCGATTACAAGTCGATACAATTGCACTTTGATTACTACACACTTCAGACTAGTAGCTTAAACTTCGAAGGAGAACAATCTCTTGAATTCATTTTAGAAGATGCAGATTCTTTCTTGAAGTTCTTTGTAGTGTCCTTGGAGTGCTTGGAGTATTGCTCGAATTGATGAAAAATGGCAGAGTCTCGTTGCCTTGAAGAAACAATCGGCCCAAAGTCCCCTTGATGTTGAAAGTGGTCATGTATTTATAGGAGTTTTCAGCCTTGAGTCGTGAGTCGTGCTCGACTCATAGTTAACTCGTGGCCGAGTTAAGTTAGGTCGCGGTCGACTTATCTGACTGAGCTCTTGGTTTCTCCATGACTCATTCCTTTGTTGGATTACGAGTCACTTAGAACAAGTCGCTTACGAGTCAATCTTTATTGGCATAGGCACTGGGGCGGTGGATTACGACTCAGTGGTTTTAAGTCGTGGACGAGTCATTCTGAGTCATGAGTTGTTAAGTCGTTACCGACTCATCAGGCAGCGATATATAGGTGAAGTGTCTTAGGGACTTATCTTCTTAGGTTGTCAATCCCCTTGAGTCGTTTCTTATGATGAGTCGTGGACTTGTTGAGTCGCATATCATTAAGCCGTAGACTTCCATAAGTCGTGACATTCCTTAAGTCGTTAAGTTTCCTTGACTCGTTAAGTCGTGCACTCTGCTTGAGTCGTATAGGACTCATCATAGGTCGTAAGTCGTTAACGAGTCATCTCATTACAGCATGGTATTGAACTTGCCTCTAAGCCCTAGGTCGTGAACGACTTACCTGTTATGTTGTTAGCTCCTTAACTCGTAAGCTTTTCTTAACTCGTAAGGTTCCTTAACTCGTAAGGTTCCTTAAGTTATAAGCTTCTAACTCTCAAGCTTTTAACTCGTGAGCTGCTTAACTCGTAGACTGCTTATCTCGTAGGCTTCCTATCTCGCAGACTCCTTATCTCGTAGACTTCTTAACTCGTGGATGAAACAGGGTAAACATTTGCCCCTCGAAGTACACGCTTAAGTCGTAAGTCGTGTGCTTCGACTTATCGTAACCCGGGCGTGCCGATTCAAGTTCCAGTACCTCCGACTATAAAGTGCTTAAGTCGTTCCTCCTATTCCATTCTTCTCATTACTTATTCCTGAGTCATTTCCGCCATTATCACATCTTCGAGCTTTCAAAGGCGATCTCGATCCAATCCAGCTCCGATCCTTTCGAGCATCATACTGCGTACGCAATCTTGCTTCTCCTGCGATTGTCGATCATCATTAGCCTATGCGCCATGTTCTCATCTTCAATTTGCCCTTTTGAGCCCTGCAAATTTGGTTTCTTTGGTTATCAATGGTCTTTGGGTTATCTGATCTGACGATTCGCGATTTGACGCGATTTAGTGGTGTGATAGGACTAGGGTTGTTAATTGAGAGTTTATTGAGTTAAGAGTAAGAGGGGGAAGTAAGTTGGCCAAATAGAGAGGGAGATCGTCCCATGTATGACTTAGCAATTTCCATGCGGCCCAGTGGCCTTTGCAATTAACTTTGATCCGATCTAGCAAGTTTTATGACTTAAGCCATGAGTCGTGGCCGAGTTAGAACTTAGAGGATTTCTCGTTGCTTTGAACTGGAGCCTTCCTTCTGTTCCTTGACTTACGTCTTACGACTTAGAGCATAGCTAATCTAACGCATTGACGACTTAAGATTGAAACGGCTTAACTTTATTCGCCTCATAATTCCAAAGTCATAGGCGAGTTAGCGTTTTAAGTCGTTGTCGAGTTAATACTCAAATTTTTAAAACTTGCTTGAACCTTGAGCTGTTGCATGGATTCTGAACTGTTGAATTTTGCTGCATTTTTTTTTTACAGATTACTTTAACTTGCAGGCTATCAATCTGTCCAACACAATGTTTACAAAAAATTGGGATGAATATACTGCCATCGACCGCCCACATCAAATGACAGATTAGTTAATAACAGATAATTAACTTAAATAAATTGTGTGAACGAAGTGCTTTCAACTCATCGATTTCAAGTAGAATATTAAAGCAACACTGAAATAGTCAATTGAAACTGACCAGCCTGCACTAATATTATGCTTGAACTTTAGATTAACAAGTTCTGAAATTACCGTAGTCGATCAATCGTCGACCAGTTTAATTACAGTAATATTTACTTGTTATTTTTATTAGTTTTGCACGACACTTCACACTTTTAGGAAACGTGCACCTTCATATTTGAATATCCAGTTGCTTGTGTAGAATGACTTCTCAGGAAGAAGATACAACAGTTCAGACTGGAGAGGCAACTGTTATTCCGGCTCCGCTAGTTAATCCTCCCGAAAGAGCCCCTACCACACTATCATACAAAGTTTTTCGCCAGTTGTGTGCTCAGTTTGGTATTGCTGAATCAGATGCCATTCTTCCTGAGAGAAGTAACACTGCTGACATAGCACCCTCTGGCTTTGTGACAGTTAACCGACAAATGTGCCTGAGTGGGGGCATTCCTCTTTTCAATGACTTTTTCCAACAACTTCTTCGTCAATTGGCCATAGCTCCATCCCAGCTACACCCCAACGACTACGCCATTCTAATGGGGTTGTGTGTGTTATTTAGGAGAACACTTGATCGACTTCCGAGCTTTGATGAACTCTGTTACTTATGTTCCTTTACCCAGACCAAAGATCATCCTTCTATTACTGTTGTGAGAAGCGTCCGAAACCGCAAATTAATCGTTGGCCTTCCTGACACTGCTAATGGGTTTCTAACCCAGTTCTTCTTCGTTCGTTGCCCCCCAGGGTTTTATGATGTGTGGAGGGAAGGAAGTAAGATCATCCATCCTTACTTCGTTTGTTATCTGACCTTTGTGAGACTGAACTGCTAAGTGTTAACTCTGCTTCTTTTTATTTTCAGCGCTGCCTCCTCCCTCTAGGAATCCCAGTTACAAGTCGACTTTTGAGAGGATTAAGGCCGTGTCGGTTGAGGAGAGAGATATTCAATTTCTGTTGAAAGATGAATTTTTGCATCAGTACGGACTTTTGCATACTTCTCGTTCTACACGTCCTCACGAAGTCCCGGATTCCCCGGCTGAAACTCCAGATGCCCCACCTTCTGCTAAAGAGCCTGTGCAGGGGGAAACTTCCATTGAGGCCTCGCTAGTGAAATGTTCGACTCCGAAAGATGCTGCGAGGTCGTCTGATAAGTCTGCACTTGCCCCAATTATCGAAGGAGAGGATCCCCTTCAACAAACCGGGAAGAATGTTGAGAAAGGAGTTGATGGAGGGAGTCTGGTTAGGCACGATGGTGATGACATCTTTGGGAGTTTAAGTGACATAATTATCACCTCTCAAGAGCTCTTTAAGGATGACTCTACCACTGCTAAAATTATATCTTCGGCGGCCGAAACGATCTCTGCTCTTAAGCAAACTCCTTTAGCACAAGAACTGCCATTAGTTACAAAACCTGTCACTACCCCCCGACTGTCGAGCGGTTCGTCGTTCAACGCGTATAGTTTGCACGTCACGCACACCTTAGGATTTTTCAGCACTTCTATGCACTTATCTTCTTATACTTTAAAGATTTCTAAAGCTTATCTTTTTATTTCAGATCCTCCGATGGGACGCAGCGGATCCTATTTTAATGATTTCCAGCGCTACGGGGGGCGTGGCCAATATGATTACAGGCGCTACTTCTCCTCCTACAGAGAATCCGATGAAGAGAGGGCCGCCCGAAAGGCTCGTGAAAGGAGGGATGAAGAAGAGCGTCACGAAAGAAGAGAGAGGGAGGAGCGCCACGATTCTTTGCAAAGAGGCGATGACTTCCACAAAAGGAAATCCCATGATGACCGAGGAAAAGGTCATATGGTTGAAGACACAAGCAAACGAGCCCGTCATAGTGAGAAGCGTGCCTCTACTACTCCTGAAAAAGTTACTGCCCCTGCCTCGCTCGACATTCCTTCTGGCTCTCCCGCTCTTGGGAAAGCAGATATTCAAACAATAATTAGCAGGCCCAAATTCCAAGTTGGACCGGGTCCAGCCACTTTGCAAAGCCGGTTTCCACAGTGGTGCCTGAAGGGAGTGAGGTTCGACCTTGACTTGGTCCCCATTGACAAGTCTGCCATGTTACGAAATCTTGATGCCGTCAAGCTTGACATTGAGAGGATGTCGAACTGGCAAAAACTTGTTGACGAGCTCCAAAGGGTTAACCGTGCCAATATAGAGGCCATGCTCGCTACGGAAAATGATAAAGCCGAATGGCAAAAGGTTCTTGAGCAACACGACATTGAAATGAGGAGCATTGCTTCTTACAATGAGGAGCTCGAAGCAAAAGTTGAGGAACTGAAACAAGAGCTTGCTACTTCCTCCACTTCCTATTCTCAAAAAGAAGAAGTGCTCCTAAAACAAGTGAGAGATGCTCATGCTAGTCAAAGGGATGCTGAAGACAGGCTTGAAGTACAAAAAAGAATTAGTGAGGGCTATGTTGCTGAGGTTGAAGAGCTTCGGAAGAAAAACAGCTCCGAAGAGGCGGAGATTCAAATGCTTAAGCTTCAACTTTCCAAAACTGAAAGGGAGCGTGATGAGGCCGTTGCCGGCAGAATTGCAGCTGAAGAATCTCATGAGGCAACGAAAGCCAGCATCAACTCAACATTATTTGACTTCTACTTGCACAGCGTCCTGGGGCGTGGAAGCCTTGCCTTTCTAGGTCCCAAGTATGAAATTACTTTAGCTGAAGTGTGGGAGGCCGCACTTGATATGCTTGGTGCTGAGGGCGCTGGTTATGACGAATCAGCCCTTGAAAAGCATTACTTGGATGATGACGCTCGCGCTGCTCTCGCCATAGGAAGGTAACAACTTGCTAAATTATGAACTGAAGCGACAGAAGGGGACCAGTTGGGAAAAACTACTTCAACTACTCCAGTCCAGCCTCCTTCTTCGTCTGAAATCAACATTATTGGTTCCAGTTCCTATTTTGCATCTCCTACCAAAGTTACTACCGAGATTACAAGCATACAGGGTGGAGATGAAGGTGACGAGAGTGCTGACGTGCAGGCTTATGAGGTTGATGTCAGGAAAGCAACTTCTCCAGGTAACTCCACCGTTAATCTCACTACTGTAAACCTCACTCAAGTAGACTGCTCACTTTTTTCCTATGGGTTCAATGAGCTTCTTGACTATTTTCTGAATCTTGACGAGCCTTTATCTCCTCTTTTTACTGACTTTAACCTCTTTTCTCCTATAGAGAAAGTATCGAGCATCTTTCAGACTTCGCCTCCTCCGGTTATCCCTCCTCCGTCTCTTCAGGTGGCTCCTCCTTCTGCTTCACAGCCCGGGTCACAAGAGGAGCAAATAGAGGCTCTTCATGGCTTAGATGATCCTATCGCTTCGCAAGAGCAGAAAGACGAGGGACTTGAGGGAGGTGAGATATCTCCGGAGCGGACTCCTTCTGATGACATAATTTTGTCTACTCTTGTTACTCCAGGGAGTGAGTCTTCTTCGAAGAGGAGAAAGAAGCACGGAACATCAAAGAGGAGGGGGAAGAAAATCATTGCTACTGAAGAGGAACCGGAAGTTGGACCAGTTGCACCTCCCTCTCCTTCTTCCCTTATGCCTACAATCGACCTGAAAAGCTAACCATTCGGCCGGGTAAAGGGTCCAAAGGTGGTAAGAAGAAATGAAGATTCCGGCTTTTAGCTTCTTGTCTTTTGCATGTACTGGTCGAGAATCGTGCGGGTACCGGCCCCTGCTTTTTTATTTTGAAACTTGTATCTGCAATACAATTGAATAAAATGATCCTTTATTTGTACAGACTCCTGTTTGAATTTGAGAATGCGTTTATTATTCATTTTTGCACAATTTTATTTATATGATATTGCAGCGGGCTTATGGCATGTTGTTTGAGCATTACTTTCGCCGATGTGGCTATACCACATTGTATGTAACTATACCATGTTGCCCCCATACCATAAGCTTGCTGCAATATTCTATACTTCGAGGGGACTTGCGCTCTTATTTTCTGAAGAATAATTATTTCATTCTTGAAGAAATTTTTCGTAGATACAACTCCCTTCATATAAGTTTTTACGCTTTGTCCTTCGAAGAAATCACTTTTTTTCCTTTTGCTTATGTACACATTTTACCAAGTGAATTCTTCTATGAGGTAAAGCGGGCCTCTGAAGGGTACTTTAACTTCTTTTTTTTTGAGGAAGATTATTTTCCAGAATAGGTAAATTACTCTTCCTTTGAAAGTTAAAGTGTGCTCTTGATGAGGATTTTTTTTTTAACATAGAAAGTTGTACCTCTGAGGAGGGATTTTTCACGTTTCAACACTTGGAAGTTTTATTTCAATCTTGGTGAAACGTGAACCTCCAAAGAGTTGTGCCTTTGAAGAAAGCCTTTTCACGTTTCAACACTTGGAAGTTTTATTTCAATCTCGGTGAAACGTGGGCTTTCGAAGAGGTCTTTCTTCTTGATTGTGTCTCCGAGAGGAGGTCTTTATTTTGTTTTGCATTTCAACTTTGGTGTAGTGAAACTCCGAAGAGCGGCTACTTCAACTCCTGGTGAAATGTGCCTCCGAAGAGGTCTTTATTTTGTTTGCATTTCAACTCTGGTGAAGTGAAACTCCGAAGAGCGGCTGTTACACTTCAACTCCTGGTGAAATGTGCCTCGGAGAGGGTTTTCATTGCCTGGAAGTTACTCTCTCATGGTTGGAGGGTCATGACTCCTCCAATCTTTTTTGTTGAGTAGAGAACTTTCTTTTTTGCTGCATATGCCTCATTAGAGGTCTTTATCCTCCGAAGAGTTGTGCCACCGAAGAGGACTTGTGCTGCCAATGATGGCTTTAGTTGTTTCCTTGTCCACTTGCTCATGCCTTTTCAGCGATCCTCTGTTTTTTCTTTTCAAGCTCACATTCCCTTTTCTTACAAGTAGTTTGTTTAATCGAAGGAAGTGCACTTCATTGTTAGGCAGGTTCGTGAGAACGGGCATAAGCTTCTTAATTGGATGTTTGTTTGTTCAAACGATCTCAATTTATTAGCAAGGGTCCGTTCCCAGCGAAATCATTGGCCGTTCAATTGAAGCACTTCCTATCTAGGATTCGAATTTGGGGCTTTCGTGACTCGAAATTTGTTTGCTGAATGATAACGAGAATCACTTGGTCTTATTATGTGCAAGTTTTATTTCCATTGTCTGCAAAAATTTAAATAGACATTTCAGCAATACATTTTATGTAATTTTCATATCGAAAATAAAGCAAACATCTAATAATAATAAGGAACACAAGATTTATAGTGGTTCGGCCAGGAATTTGGGCCTACATCCACTTTATATTCTTTCATTATTTACTTGCATCAGTTTTACAATTGCTTTCAATCACAAGAATCATACATTCATAACTCTTTTTACAATATTTCAACAAAGTTTTCAAGTAAAGTATGGACGCAAGTGATTGCTGTTCCAAGCCCTTGGAATTTGATCTCCTTCAACAGTAGTGAGTTTGAATGTGCCGTCAAGAAGCTTCTGACCTATGACATATGGTCCTTCCCAATTTGGCCCAAACACACCTGTCGCCGTAATAATTCTCTTCAGGACTAGATCTCCAATCTCAAAGCTGCGTTGGCGAACTTTGGAATTGAAATGCCTGGCTATCCTTTGCTGATGAGCTGCGATTCTGAGCTCAGCCTCTTCTCTTTTTTCATCAAGGAGATCTAGTGCCTCAAGCTGTAGTGTTTCATTCTCCGCTTGGTTGAAATGGATTCTTCTATGTGAAGGGACCTTTGTTTCTATCGGAATCATTGCTTCTGACCCGTATGCCAATGAAAACGGAGTATGCCCAGTCGCAGTTTTGTGGGTGGTTCTGTATGCCCATAGTGCAAGTGGTAACTTGTCGACCCAACCACCTTTTTCTTTTTCCAGCTGCTTTTTGATGGTTGATTTGATGATCTTGTTTACTGCTTCCACTTGCCCGTTTGCCTGCGGATGAGCTACTGCTGAGAAGCTTTTCTGGATTTTGAATCGCTTGCAAAAATCTTGTAATTCCTCGCTTTCAAACTGAGTACCATTGTCTGTGATTATTTTCTGAGGCACACCATACCTGCAAATGATATTCTTGGTTACAAAACTTATCATCTTCTTAGAGGTGATAGCAGCCAATGGTTCAGCTTCAGCCCATTTAGTAAAATAATCAACTGCAACAATAGCATATTTAATCCCTGATTTGGCAGTCGGTAGCGGCCCAATGAGATCCATTCCCCAGATTGCAAACGGCCATGGACTGACCATCTGTGTGAGTTCAGTAGAAGGCGCTCTAGGAATTTTGGCAAATCTTTGGCATCTGTCACATTTTCGGGAATAATCTGCAGCATCTCTATTAATTTCTGGCCAAAAATATCCGTATCTGAGAACCTTCTTTGCTAAAGTCTGACCACCTAAATGATCACCACATTCTCCTCCATGTACCTCAGCTAAGATTGTTTTGGATTCTTCCCTGGATACACATCGAAGTAATGGCATTGAGAATCCTCGTCTGTACAACCGACCATCCTGGACTATATAGCGAGAGGCTTTCCTTAGTAGCTTCTGTCTCTCTTTCGAATTTTCTAGCAAAGAACCTCTGAGTAGGTAGTCCAGTATTGGAGTCATCCTTGACTCTTGTTCTTGAGATACATTCATAATCCAGTCTACATTCATCTCGTCTGTACTTGGTGCTGACAGGACTTCTACGGGGACTAATCCCAATAGTTGAGCTTCACCAGAACTTGAATACTTTGCGAGGGAATCTGCCTTCATATTCTCTTCCCGGGGAATATGGCTTATTGAATAATGATCGAGCTCACATAGAAGTTCCCAGGCCTTTGACAAGTAGGCAGGCAGGTTTCCCCCTTTCGTTTGAAATTCCTTCTTGATTTGGCATACAATAAGCTGAGAATCACTGAAGATCTGTAATGCTCGGATGTTTAGTTCTCTAGCGATTTTCAATCCTGCGATAAGAGCTTCGTATTCTGCTTCATTGTTTGTTGAAGGAAATTCCAATCTTAGCGCATAACATAATGACCGACCTTCAGGGGTTTCAAGTACCACCCAGGCTCCAGAACAGTAGTCATTTCTCGCGCCATCAACATATAACTTCCACAGGATTGGGGAATCATTGATCGCTTCTTCCTCACCATTACCTTTTTCTGTGAATTCTGCCATGAAATCTGCTAAAGCTTGTCCATTGATTGCTTTTCGGGGGTGATAAGTGATGTCATATTGACTGAGTTCAATGTTCCACTTTAGAAGACGACCCGAAGTTTCAGGGCGAAACAGGACTTGCTTTAGAGGTTGATCAGTGAGGACTCTTATAGGATGAGCTTGGAAATATTGCCTCAACATCCTTGATGCAATCAGTAGACAATAGGCGAGTTATTCCAACTTGGAGTAATTCAGCTCTGCCCCAGTGAGTCTTTTGCTGATATAGTAAACCGGATGTTGAATCCTTTTGTCTTCTCGTATCAGCGCTGCACTTAGAGCATGAGATGATACTGCCAAGTATATAAGAAGATCCTCACCATTGCCGGGCCTAGAAAGTATTAGAGGCGTTTCCATATGACGGATCAACTCATCAAAGGCTTTTTGGCATTCGGGAGTCCATTCAAAGTTTTTCTTTCCTTTCTTCGGAGCGTCAAAGAATGGGATGCATTTATCAATAGCTTTGGAAATGAACCGACTCAAGGCGACGACTTTTCCGTTGAGACTTTGCAATTCCTTCTTTGTTCTAGGAGCTTTGACTTCTTTTAAGGCAGTAATTTGAGCTGGACTAGCTTCAATGCCCCTAGCGCTGACGATAAATCCTAAGAACTTTCCGGACTCGACCCCAAACGAACATTTCAAAGGGTTAAGCTTCATTCTGTATTTCCGGAGGACTGCGAACATTTCTGCTAAGTGTTCAATGTGATCCACTGCTTTCTTAGACTTTACTAACATGTCGTCGACGTAGACTTCCATAGTCTTGCCCAATTGCGGTTTTAACATAGCATTAACAAGTCTTTGGTAGGTTGCCCCCGCATTTTTCAGTCCGAAGGGCATAACTCTGTAGCAATAAAGACCAACATCGGTGATAAAGCTCGTGTCCTCCTGATCTGGTTCATGCATCATGATCTGGTTATATCCGGAGTAGGCATCCATAAAAGATAACAATTCATGTCCTGCTGTTCCATCTACCAGTTGATCGATCCTGGGTAATGGGAAGCAATCTTTGGGGCAGGCCTTGTTTAGATCTGAAAAATCGATGCACACTCTCCATTTTCCATTAGCTTTCTTAACCAGCACTGGATTTGAAACCCAATTCGGATAGGTAGATTCTTTGATGAATTTATTTTCCATGAGTCGATCAACTTCTTCTTTTAATGCTGCTGACCTTTCTGGACCTTGGGTTCTTCTCTTCTGTTTCACAGGCGTAAACTTTGGGTCAATATTCAGAGCGTGTACTGCAGCTTCTGGGGATATTCCGCACATATCGGCATGAGTCCAAGCGAAGACATCCAGATTTTCTTTCAAAAAAGATATTAAGATATTCTGAATTGACACATTAAGCTGTGAACCCACATTCAACACCTTATTTGGGTCCTTCGGGTCAACAGGTACCGGTACCGTCGTTTCCACCGGTACTACTCTATTCTCCCCTGCACTGGCATTTCTAGGATCCATCTCTTTTCGTGCCCCGCTATGCTCGCCAGTGCAGGGTCCGCCCTGTAATTGCTACAAGGCTGGTTCTTTGATGCGGACTGGGGTTGCCGCATCCTTTCCCATTTCTCTTTTCCTTGCCTCTCGCAGCTCTGTCAAATAACACTCCCGCCCAGCATTTTGATCCCCTTTTATAACTCCTACTCCATTGTCCGTGGGGAATTTAATGGTGAGGCACCATGGGGCCAGAACAGCTTTGAGCGCTGCAAGAGTTGGACGGCCAAGGAAAGCATTATAAGCAGAAAATTCGTCGACAATCACAAAAGTTTGTTTGCGGACTACTTTTCTTTCTCCTTCTCCGAGTTCTACAAGCAAATCAATGGTTCCTATCGGCTGTTTTGGCTCCCCAGTGAAGCCGGCGATTTTCTGTGATGAGGCTTGCACATCATCCATAGGGATCTTCATTTGGTCGAATGTTTTCTTGAAGAGGATATTGCAGGATGTGCCACAATCAATGAGAACTCTTCTGACAATAGCTGGCCCGATACCAGCTGAGATGACTAAAGGATCTAAGGTAGGAGCTTCGACACCTGTGGAATCCCTGGCTCTGAACACAATATCATCATTGAAAGTTTTCTGTTGTTTCAGGGGCGTAGTGTCTTCCAAAACAAAGACATCTTCTTCGGCCGGTACATATTTCAAAGCCCTGGTATATCTCTCCATCTCACCCCAGCTCCTGCCTGCTGGGTGAGGTCCTCCCGTAATGACATTGATAACAGGCCTTACGGATTCATGCCCTGTAGCCTTCTCACTTGTCCTTGGTTGATGAGTAGGAGCTTGTTGCCTCTGATTAGACGAAGCAGGATTGCTGCTACTCTTCTCCACAAATTGCTGCAGCTTGTTTCCCCTTATCAACTCTTAAATCAAATTCTTTAATTGGCGGCATTCGTCGGTATCATGACCAGGTTGATTATGAAAACGATAGAACTTCCCACTTTGCACAGCTTTTTTCCCGGTTCTCAGAACAGGACGTTTAGGATATTCAACAGAATCTTTAGTGGCAAGGTATATACGCTCCGGCGTATCTGATAAAGGAGTATATTCCGATGGTTTGAAGGAACGGGGCTTCTTCAGATTTTTCTGTTTCTTCCCATCGTTATTTTCCCTTTTCTGTCCTACAGATTCATTCTTGCGTGGAGCAGCAATGTTATCTTTAGCTTTTTCCAATACTGCCTTCACCGGTACAGGACGGCTTTCCAGGCGTATGAACTCATCTGCTTTCTTATAGAATTTTTCAAGGGAATTTGGTTACTTCAAGTTTAGCCATTTTCCAAATTCGCTTGACTTGTCGATGGCCATCATCAGATAAGTCAAGATCATCCGCGGCTCTGCATTGTCTACCTCAGCCAGCGCTATGTTAAAGCGATTCAAGAAAGATCTGATAGTTTCACCTGGATCCTGTTCTAAACTCGACAGTGACATGATATCCTTGGCTTTTGAAGCGTATAGTCTGAACTGCTCCTTGAATTTCTGGGTTAGGTCAGAAACTGATATATTAATCGGATTGGAAGCTTGGTGAACCAAAGCAGAGCCACACCTTCGAGATATACAGGAAAATATCGGCACTTTATTTCATCAGAAGCTCTGGCACCTGTCATGTGCCAATCATATTTATACAAGAATTCGTTCGGATCACTTGTTCCCTTGTAAGCTGGAATGGTTGGAGGGACGAACTTTCTTGGAAACTCAGCCTTTAAGATTTTCTCGGTAAACGGGGTTTTACTTGGAGCGAAACCCCACTCTTTCTCGTCTTCATGCCTCTGCATACTCTCTTTCATGATTTGTGGAACCATTTCAGAAAGATACCTTTCATCATTTCGAGCTCTAGATCCACCAACCTCAGGAAGTGTCTGCTCAAAAGGGGTGGCAGCCCTCTCAGGAGCGTTCCTTTCTTCAGCATCATAAACGTTGCCAGCAAAGCCCCTTTTATTACTTGTTGGTTGATGGTTTTCCCCAAGCAAATCGTTCAACTTATTCAAAATTAGAGCATTTTGGGCATTCTGTGCCTCCAATTGTGCATTTTGGGCATTTATCTGTTGGTTCAGCCCTAAGATTACAGCATCCAACTCCGCTTTTGTAACCCCAACAGATGGAGTGGGTTGATTAGGTACTGGGGAAGCGGAGGTTCCCTCCTGAACATTTCCAGATCTAACAGATCTACTCCTTCTCCCCAGAGCCATGATTTCAGATAAACTTCTAGTCTTCAGAGGGATTACTTCAACAAACTTTCGTGGAGCAATGATGATAATTCACCTGAGTTCAGTTCTCAGTGAAAGCACCAAAAATGTTAACGCTAAAATTCAAACGCTAACACCCCGGTGTGTATAGTGTAGATGTGAAAGCACCACCCAATGATTCGGGAACAGAGTATAAGCAGAAAATTTGTGGAAAAGCAGTAAACAACAACAGTTTTATAGTGGTTCGGCTTAAGGAAGAGCCTACGTCCACTTAGAATATCTTTATTGATGATTCGATTACAAGTCGATACAATTGCACTTTGATTACAACACACTTCAGACTAGTAGCTTAAACTTCAAAGGAGAACAATCTCTTGAATTCATTTTAGAAGATGCAGATTCTTTCTTGAAGTTCTTTGTAGTGTCCTTGGAGTGCTTGGAGTATTGCTCGAATTGATGAAAAATGGCAGAGTCTCGTTGCCTTGAAGAAACGATCGGCCCAAAGTCCCCTTGATGTTGAAAGTGGTCATGTATTTATAGGAGTTTTCAGCCTTGAGTCGTGAGTCGTGCTCGACTCATAGTTAACTCGTGGCCGAGTTAAGTTAGGTCGCGGTCGACTTATCTGACTGAGCTCTTGGTTTCTCCATGACTCATTCCTTTGTTGGATTACGAGTCACTTAGAACAAGTCGCTTACGAGTCAATCTTTATTGGCATAGGCACTGGGGCGGTGGATTACGACTCAGTGGCTTTAAGTCGTGGACGAGTCATTCTGAGTCATGAGTTGTTAAGTCGTTACCGACTCATCAGGCAGCGATATATAGGTGAAGCGTCTTAGGGACTTATCTTCTTAGGTCGTCAATCCCCTTGAGTCGTTTCTTATGACGAGTCGTGGACTTGTTGAGTCGCATATCATTAAGCCGTAGATTTCCATAAGTCATGACATTCCTTAGGTCGTTAAGTTTCCTTGACTCGTTAAGTCGTGCACTCTGCTTGAGTCGTATAGGACTCATCATAGGTCGTAAGTCGTTAATGAGTCATCTCATTACAGCATGGTATTGAACTTGCCTCTAAGCCCTAGGTCGTGAACGACTTACCTGTTATGTTGTTAGCTCCTTAACTCGTAAGCTTTTCTTAACTCGTAAGGTTCCTTAACTCGTAAGGTTCCTTAAGTTATAAGCTTCTAACTCTCAAGCTTTTAACTTGTGAGCTGCTTAACTCGTAGACTGCTTATCTCGTAGGCTTCCTATCTCGTAGACTCCTTATCTCGTAGACTTCTTAACTCGTGGATGAAACAGGGTTAACAATTGGGGTATCTCTAGGAGTCACACTCCGTTCACTGATGATATTCTCTATGCAGAACATCCCCGTCGATTCAGGATTCCGAACTTGCCGGTGTACGAAGGAAGTTCATATCCTAACCAACATATTTTAAAGTATGACTGGCTCATGAACGTCGCTCGAGCTAACGATGCGGTTAAGTGTAGGAGCTTCCCCATCTCTTTCGGAGGCATTGTAACTATGTGGTTTACTCGTCTACCACCTAGATCCATCTCATGTTTTGATCAATTGGCTACTAAGTTTGCTAAGCAGTTCTGTATGTATGTTACAAGACTGAAGGATGTCAACACCTTATCCAGTGTTACTTAAGCTCTAGGAGAGACCCTTAGATGTTATTTGGAAAGATTTCATGCTACTTGTGCTGAGGTCAGCTGTGACGCCCCACCTCTATACTCACGCTAGCCAAGGACACTATGGAGTAATGCCGTCAACTAGCATGAAGAATATGGTTATTGAGGAGCGACCATCAGTGTAATTGCTTTATGCGAGCACCGATATGTCAGATAGTATAACATGCATTTCATTTCAAGAGGAAATCCGACATACCGAAACAAACTCAAAGCTACTACACAGTGGCTATATAATCCTTGGAAAAAAATATAGAAATAAGCACAACATAAATCAGTCACAGATATCTATATCACAAAGGCGGAAACAGATATGAATATAACACATGAAAGTGTACATCAGAATAGTGGTCTAACAAGATCCAAAATATAACAAAAGAATAGACACAAGTGCTAGACAAAAGAATAAGTATACATCATGGAGTCTCTATCTCGAATGTATACAAAACAAAAACTACTAATCTAAAGTAGTTAGTCAAAAATCAGGCGATGGACCCTGATAAGAAGTCAAGTAGAAGCACCTGTAATATCTCGGTCTGACCCGAGTATTATTTAAGAAGAAAATAATAAACGGATCAGTCTAGCTATTAATATTAGATAAAATGAGATAGGATAATAGATGCGATTAAAACGTATGATAACAAAAATGTCATACTATAAAATGTATACATTAACTAACAACAAAAATCATACAATATCACAAGAAATCTCAAAGCACTAAAAAGAATGTCATATTCTTTATTTTATTCACCAAACCACAAATATTGACGATCATATCAATGCCAGTCGGAAAAGTTAGTGAAACACAAATTCACCAATGCAAAAAAAGTGATAAAGCTTATCAATGCAAATCACGAAAATTGGTGGAACGCAAATTCTAGAAATCAATCAATAGAAATCCAGAAATCACAAGAAGGGGGAAAGAGGCCTATCACAAGACGGGAGCATGAATACTCACCAACACGTGTATGACAAAAAGGAAAGCTATTCCATGGTTGCTAACCATTATTTTTGAGCCGAAGCTCCACAAAAACAGCCTGAAGACCTTTGAGCCGAAGCTCCACTAAAACAGTCCGAAGACCATGGGTCGCTACCCAACCAATAAAGCTCCACTAAACCTTTGAGCTGAAGCTCCACTAAACCTTTGAGGGAAAGGTTTGTATATACAAATAGATTGGAAAATGGTTTTAATAAATGAGCTTTGTATTAAAATAGTGTTGAAATCGTTTTGATGAAAGAGTTTTGATATTTACTACTAATATAGAAACCTTTGTATTTAAAAGTGACAAATTACAAAAATGATTGTATAAACAATCAATCATCAAAATTCACATACAAAGACGTGAACCAAATCCAAAGAAATCGATACCGAATCCATCGAAGTGGATATACCCAAAAAATTTGAAAATAGAAGTTATCAATGTCAACAAAGGTGATAATAACTAATTGGAGAAAAAGAATAGATTACAAATTGGATATTCAAACCACAAAGGCAAGTTGGGCAAAAACAGCAAATTCAGTCGACTGACCAGGGTGGTAAATCGACTGACTCAGATCTGGAAACTTTCTGTTTCTAGGTCCAGTCGACTGTACCAGAGTGGTCAGTCAACTGAATCATGCTTGGAAACTTTTGGTTTCCAGGCTCAGTCGGCTGACTCAGAGTGGTCAGTCGACTGACACTGGCCCAAGAAATTTCCTGGGTTTGGTTCAGTCGACTGACCCTGGTTCAGTCGACTGAACTGGAAATTCCGGTGTATTCAGCCTAGCCCCCAAGGGGGAAAAATTCCAAACGGAGCCGATCGGTCGAGCATTTACGACTAGGGATTTAGGCCATGCGACAACCCAGCCCTATAAGCTCTTCGGCACACTCCACAAGCATGATCAAACATCAAAGCTATAATTTTTAAAGATTTAACTTCAAAACACTAAAAATTGGAATATTCCCCAAATCAATTCAAATCAAAATCAAAAGAACATGCAAAGATTTTAGGAATTCATACCTAACAATCAAGGATAGATACAGACATAGATGTGAGATAAAAATCTCACCTTTAAACCCAAAAACGATAAAGAAGAAGCTTGAAAACAAAGGAGGATCAACCACTCTTCAATTCCAACTCAAGAAGCTTGAATCTAAGCTTTAAAAGAAGAACATTCCCAAAGTTAGGTTTAGGAATTTCCGAAATTGGAAGGAGAATGAGTTGGAGAAGAAGAAGGAGATGCTTACCAATAGCTTCTTCTTGAATTTGGAGATATAACTTGGATTTTGCAAAGATGATTAGGGCTTTGAATTTCCTAATTCTTTTTCTCTTCCCCCATTTTTGATAAAGCTTGAGTTGTATTAGAAATGGAAGTGAATGAAGAGAAGTGGGGGTGGAGCTAGGGACTTGTGTTAGGAGATAGGGCTGAAACCCAAACTAAAGCCCTAGGTGAAAAATAGCAAAATTCTACTATCTCCAAACATATCGAACTTTATACTCAAAAAGGTCGCAAATGGCATTTTCCACTCAATGGAAGTGGTCTCGAGTCCTAATTTGACCGTTTGCAAAAATAAGATTTTTGGACTAAAATCCGATGAACGATGTTATATTTAAATAAAATATTTAAATATACAATAGATATATATATATATATGTGTGTGTGTGTGTGGGTTGTTATAGACTCCCCTCCTTAAATAAATTGCATCCACTCAATACTTAAGAAGAAAATAAATAACAACCATCAAAGCATAACAACACAAAAGAAAATCTGAAATAAGAAGTTCACCAAAAGGAGCACGAGAAAGTAAGTCCGGATGTGTTCGCTCGATGAATTCTCTAGATTCCCAAGAGCAATCCTTAGGATTTGAGTACCATTGAACCCTCACAAGCAGGACATCTTTATTCCGGAGGCGTTTAACCTCTGAAGCAATAATTCGAATAAGATGTTGCTCATAAGTCAAATTAGGTGAAATTTCAATTTCTTCAACAACACCGGGCTCAAGAATATAATTGGAATCTCGAATGCATTTCCATAATTGAGAGACGTGAAACACGTCATGAATAGTAGAAAACTTAGCCGGTAATAAAAAGCGATAAGCCACGGAACCAATACGATCGGTGATGGGAAATGGGCCAATATATCTAGGTGCTAACTTTCCCGATCGACTAAAACGCACAACCCCCCCATAGATGAAACAACAATAAACACAAAATCTCCCACAGAAAATTCTAATTTCCTTCTTCGGTTATCGGCATAGGATTTTTGTCTACTTTGGGCTTCTTTCATCCTATGACGAATAAGGTCAATCTTTTCTGTCGAATCACGAATAAAATCTGGACCTAAAACCAGCTTCTCACCAACCTCAAGCCAACAAGAAGGAGATCGGTATGGCCTTCCATAGAGTGCCTCGAAAGGTGCCATACCAATACTCGATTGGAAGCTATTATTATAGGAAAACTCAACTAGAGAAATATGATCTTCCCAACTTCCACCAAAATCAAAAACACATGCACGAAGAAGATCTTCAAGGGTTTGATTCACACGCTCGGTTTGTCCATCGGACTGGGGGTGATAAGCGGTGCTAAAATTAAGCTTCGTTCCCAAAGTTTTTTGAAGACTCTTCCAAAATCCATTAGTAAACAATGGATGATGATCACTAACAATAGAAGTAGGAACTCCATGCAATTTAACAATTTCTTTGATGAAGAGTTTGGCCAAAAGAGGAACGGTCCGATTAGACCGAATGGAAATAAAATGGGCGGATTTAGTAAGTCTATCAACTATCACCCATAAGCTATCATGACCCAAACGAGAACGGGGAAGGCCGTCAATAAAATCCACGGAAATTTGGTCCCACTTCCAAATTGGAATGTCCAAAGGTTGCAATAACCCACCGGGCCTTTGATGCTCGGCCGTAACGAGTTGGCAAGTCATGCAACACTTAACAAAGTTAGCAATATCAAATTTAATTCCCTCCCAATAATAAATTCGCTTAATATCCACGTACATTTTACCACTACCGAGATGAATGGTAAATTTAGAACGATGAGAATCTTCTAAAATACCTTTACGAAGATCACAAATATTTGGCACGAAAAGTCTACCAAATTTTCGAATACCGCCACGAGAATCAATATCAAAGTCTTTCAAACCTTCAATATCAATATTATCCCTACAATTTTGGCCAAGAAAAGCCAATCCGGGATCTAGCTTTTGAGCTTCAAGAATGCGTCTAAAAGAGAAGGATGAGCCTCAAGGCTAAATAAAACAAGAGATGAACATAATTCGGATACACGATCTCTAATCTCACGAGTGGATAAAGTCTTGAGTTCATTCCATTCGGAGATCATCATGGAAACAACCTCTTCTTGCTTTCGGCTAAGGGCGTCAGCAAAACGATTTCCCTTTCCGAGAGTATAAAGAATGTTACGCCCCACCTCTATACCCACGCTAGCCAAGAAAACTGCGGAGTAATGCTGTCGACTAGCGCGGAGAATAAGGCTGTTGAGGAGCGACCATCCATGTAATTGCTTATCACACGGTGGCTATATAATAACCTCCGGAAACAAGTATATAAGTAAGCATAACACAATCAGTCACAGACATCCATATCACAAATGCGGAAAAAGATATGAATATATAACACATAAAAGTGTACATCAGAGTAGTGGTCATGAAAGATCCACAATAACACAAAAGAATAGAAACATGTGCTATACAAAAGAATACATCACTGAGTCTATATCTCAAGTGTATACAACAAAAACTACTAATCTAAGTAGTTAGCCAAAAGTCATAGTAGTAAATCCCAAGGGAGAAGTCAAGCAGAAGCACCTGTAACATCTCGGTCTGACCCGAGTATTATTTATAAGAAAATAATAAACGGATTAGTCTAGCTATAAATATCAGACGATATGGTATAGAATAAAAGATATGGCATGAACATATAATAACCACAAAAACATACTATAATAAGAATGTAAATGAAGATCAATAAGAGATCAAACAACATCACAAGAATCTTCTCAAAGATCCAAATTCACCTTGAAAGGTGATGACACGCAAATTCGCCAATACCCAAAGATTGATAAAACATATCAATGAAAATCATGAAAAAGTGATGAAACACATAAGTTCCAGTAATCAACATACGAAATCTAGAAATCACAATATAGGAGCATAAAAAGTCACAAAATGGGAGCATGAAAACTCACAAAATGGGAGCATGAAAACTCACCAATCATAATAGCGAGAGCTGGAAAACTCACCTACACATGCAACGCAAAGCGAGAATGGGAGCATGAAAACTCACCTACACGTGTAACACAAGCGAGACGCTGTCTCACATATATGATGATGAAACATCACAAAAGCGGGGTCTAGTCTCCCTCGCAGACAAAGAGACATCGCACAATAGCTAGTCTAAATCACAAAAATGATCGTCATGATCATCAGGAAGTGTCAATCACACCAAGTCTGTAAATATATGAGTTTAGCTTCATGTCCCATAACCACTTGCTTAACTTAAATATTTACGAACAAGCTGTAGGTCTTCACTAGAAAATTGTCACAAGAGTTTTCAATCGAACAAGTCCAAGAGTTAACCACAAAGCAAACGCAAGCGTTTCATACCACTTGTTTTACTAAGCTGTTTAGTTCGATTTCTCATCCGAGTGAAGTAAAGGCTTGTATATACTAGTAGATTGGAAAACGGTTTAAGGAAAGAGCTTTGTAATAAAATAGTTTTGAAATAGCTTTGTTGAAAGGGTTTTTGATATTTACTACTAGTACTGAAACCTTCATAATTTCAAAGTGACAAAGCATAAAAGTGATTGTAGAAACAATCAATCACAAAGTTCACATTCAAAGACGTGAATGAAATCCAATGAAATCAGCTCCAAAATGCATCAAAATAGAAATATCCATGCGAACAAACATAGCCGAGCTAAAGTGCATCGACTTAAAGTAAAATAGGTCGAACGACCAAGGGGTAACAAGGTCATACGACCTAAGGGAAATAAGCTCCATCGACCTAAGGAAAATAGGTCCAACGACCTAAAGGCATTGGAGTAACGCGACCTAAAGAGGTAAGTGGTCGAGCGACCTAAAGGAAGCAGCGACCTAAGAGAATGAGGGGCCGAGCGACCTAAAAGAGATGCCTTCAAACAAGGCAGCGCGACCTAAGGAGGCAACGAACTAAAATGGCCCAGCGACCTAGTGGTTGCGACCTAGAGGTCTTGGCGTACTAATGGGAAAGGGGGTCAAACGACCTAACGGTACAAAGGTCATGCGACCTAACTGGAATTAAGGTCATGCGACCTATCTAGGTGTGCGACCTAAAGGTTTAAAGACCACGCGACCTAACGCCTTTACTAGGCCGAGCGACCTAACAAATGTCGCGACCTAAAAAGGGAACGACCAAAAAGGGGAATGAAGGCCTACGACCTAAAGCCCTAACGAGCTAAGGCCTACGACCTAAGGCCCAAATGAGCTAACATTAGTCGCAACCTAAATGGTAACGACCTAACAGGGAAAGGCTGAGCGACCTAACGCTGTAGAGGGGATTTAAGGCCAGAAACAACCTAAGTGTTAGCAACCTAACGACCTATAGGCCAAACGACCTACGACCTAATTCTGAGGCGACGTTTCCAGGCAATGCAACCTAAATGCAGAAAATTCACCAAAGCGCTAAAAATTGGAGTTTTTCACCAATCCATTCCAAACCAATTGCAAGTGTAAATGCAAGCGTGATAGGGATTCATTCCCAACAATCCAGGATAGTTATAAGCAAGAATTGTGAGACAAAAATCTCACCTTTTCACTAAAATGGATGAAGATAAAGCTAGAAATGCTATGCAAGGATCAACCACTAGCTTGAATCAATGTCTTCACTTGGATTTGGAGTTGATGTTGGATTTGCAATGAAGACTTAGCTTTTGGAGTTTTAATTTTCCTTTCCACTCACCATTAATGCAAAAGCTTGAGTTGGTAGGAATTTGTGAAGAGTGAGGAGAAGGATGGGATTGGGCTTGAGTTATAATGGCTAAATTAACCCAAAGTCCAAAGCGGGAAAAGTTGGTGAAATTCCACTAACTCCAAACATATCGATGTTTATACTTAAAAAAATTGTAAATGGCATTCCGAACTCAACGAAAGTGGTCTCGAGTCCCAATTTGACTGTTTGCAAATAGTAGCTTTTCGGACCAAAATCCGATTAACGATAAAATATTTAAATAAAATATTTAAATATAAAATCGACAAATATGCGGGTTGTTACAGACTCCCCTCCTTAAAGAAATTGCATCCTCGCAATATATAAGATGGAAATAAAAAGTAACAACCATAAAAGCATATTAACACAAAAGATAATTGAAATAGGAAGTTCACCTCAAAGAGCAGGAGTAAGCAAGTCCGGATGTGTTCGCCCGATGAATTCTCTGGATTCCCAAGAGAAATCCTTAGGATTTGAGGACCATTGAACCTTCACAAGCGGAACATCTTTATTTCGAAGTCGTTTGACCTCCGAAGCAATAATTCGAATAGGTTGCTGCTCATAAGTTAAATTTGGCGATATTTCAATTTCTTCCACAATGCCGGGCTCAAGAATAGAATCGGAATCTTGAAGGCACTTCCATAATTGAGAAACGTGAAATACGTCATGCATTGCAGAAAACTGAGCTGGTAATGTAAGACGATAAGCCGTGGAACCAATACGTTCAGTGATAGGAAATGGCCCAATATATCGAGGCACTAACTTTCCCGATCGACTGAAACGTACAACACCTTTCATAGGTGAAACACGAATAAATACAAGGTCTCCAACAGAGAATTCTAATTTCCTTCTTCGATTATCGGCATAGAATTTTTGTCTACTCTAGGCTTCTTTCATCCTATGTCGAATAAGTTCGATCTTTTCTGAGGAATCACGAATAAAGTCTGGACCTAAAACCAGCTTCTCACTGGCCTCAAGCCAACAAGAAGGAGATCGGCACGGCCTTCCGTAGAGTGCCTCGAAAGGTGCCATACCAATACTAGATTGGAAGCTATTATTATAGGAAAATTCAACAAGTGAAATATGATCTTCCCAACCTCCACCAAAATCAAGCACACAAGCTCGAAGAAGATCTTCAAGAGTTTGATTCACACGCTCGGTTTGTCCATCGGACTGGGGGTGACAAGCGGTGCTAAAATTAAGCTTCGTTCCTAAGGCTTTTTGAAGACTTCCAAAATCCACTAGTAAACAATGGATCGCGATCGTTAACAATAGAAGCAGGAACTCCATGCAATTTAACAATTTCTTTGATAAAGAGTTTGGCCAAAAGAGGAATGGTTCGGTTAGACCGAACGGGAATAAAAAGGACGGATTTAGTAAGTCTATCCACAATCACCTATAAGCTATCAAGACCCGAACGAGAACGGGGAAGGCCATCTATAAAATCCATGGAAATTTGGTCCCACTTCCAAATTGGAATTTCCAAAGGTTACAATAACCCACCAAGCCTTTGATGTTCGGCCTTGACAAGCTGGCAAGTCACGCAACACTTAACAAAGTTAGCAATATCAGATTTCATTCCCTCCCAATAATAAAGTCGCTTCATATCTACGTACATTTTACTACTACCGGGATGAATGGTAAATTTAGAACGATGAGAATCTTCTAAAATATCTTTACGAAGATTTCCAATATTTGGTATGATAAATCTATCAAATTTTCGAATGCCGCCACGAGAATCAATATCAAAGTCTTTCAAACCTTCAATAACAATTCTATCCTTTATATTTTGGCCTAGAAGAGCCAGTTCGGGATCTAACCTTTGAGCATCAAGGATGCGGTCTAAGAGAGAAGGATGAGCGTCAAGGCTACATAAAACAAGCGATGAACATAAATTGGAAACACGGTCTCCAATTTCACATGTGGATAAAATCTCGAGATCATTCCATTTAGATATCATCATAGAAACAACCGCTTATTGCTTGCGACTAAGTGTATCGGCAACTCTATTTCCCTTTCCGGGGGTATAAAGAATATCAAGATCATAAGGTGCAAGGAACTCGAGCCAACGCTGTTGACGTAAATTAAGTTCCTTTTGAGAAAATAAATATTTCAAAGACTTATAATCCGTATAAAGAATAAATTTCTCTCCCAATAGATAATTACGCCAAATTCGAAGGGCGAAAAAACAATAGTCGCGAGTTCTAAATCATGTGTGGCATATCTAGTCTCGGCCGGCTTCAATTGCCTAGAAGCATAAGCAACAACACGTTCTTTTTGCATAAGAACGGCACCCAAACCAACGCGACTAGCATCGGTATAAACAACAAAATCTTGATTCCCTTCAGGAATAACAAGAATAGGAGCATCAGAAAGGAGTTCTTTCAATTTCTGAAAAGAGGCTTCACATTTGTCCGACCAAATGTATTTAACTCCCTTCTTAGTCAAGCCAGTAAGAGGCACGGCAATCTAAGAAAAGTCTTTAATGAAACGACGGCATTAACCCGCCAATCCGAGAAAACTACGAATCTCCGTCACACTCTCCGGTCTCTTCCAATCTTGAATCGCTTCAATCTTTGAAAGATCCATGGAAATTCCGGATTCGGAAATAATATGACCGAGAAACTTCACACGAGATTGCCAAAAGTGGCATTTAGAAAATTTCTCCTTTAATTGATTACTCCTAAGAGTTTCCAATATGATCCGAAGATGCTTTTCATGCTCCTCCTCGGTTTTAGAATACAAAAGAATATCATCAATGAAGATGAGAACAAACCGATCGAGGAAACCTTTGAAAACTCGATTCATGAGGTCAACGAAATAAGCCAGAGCATTTTTTAAACCAAATGGCATAACTAGCCATTCATAAGATCCATACCGAATACGGAACGATGTCAAAGGAATGTTATCCTCTGCGATACGAAGCTGATGAAAACCGGTAGCCAAGTCCAATTGTGAAAAGACCTTAGCGCCACTAAGCTGATCGAATAGATCATCAATCCGAGGTAAAGGATATTTATTTTTAATCGTAAGATCGTTAAGCTTGCGATAATCAACGCAAAGCCTAAGCGTACCATCGGATTTCTTTACGAAAATAGCCGAAGCTCCCCAAGTCGAGGAACTAGAGCTAATAAATTACTTCGTCTCCAATTCGGATAATTGTTTATGCATCTCTTCATTTTCCTTATTGGACATGTGATAAGGAGGACGAGTAATAGGTTGAGCTTCAGGGGTAAGATTAATTCTAAACTCAATTGCTCGCTTAGGTGGTAAACCTAAAACAGGCTCGAATATGTCGGAAAAATCACGAACAACGTGAATTCAAGAAATGACGTCTTCCTCATCATCATCATCATCTCGGGGATTTAAAGAATATAAAGATGCAGTCAAAGAAGAATCCGAATCTTTAAGAATAATAGAAATCTGATTTACAGATTGCGGATGTCGGAGATAAATAGTCCGCTCAGGACATAGGATATGAGCTTCATAGCGGTTAAGCCAATCCATACCCAAAATCATTCCAAAGCCTAAGTAACGCATAACATGCAAATCGGCTAGGAAAGAAAAATCACATAAAATAATCTCCACATCCTTACAAAGCAAACTAAGAGTTGAGGATCCACCAACATGATTCGCAATTCTCAAAGAAGTCATTAAAGCATCAACACTTAAAGAAAAAGTGTCTACAAGTTCCTTTGATATAAAAGAATGGGATGCACCCGTATCAAAGAGAACTCTAATAGGTTGATCATGAAATAAAATAATACCATCAAGAATGGAATGAGAAATACTTTGGCCACGAGATGTGTTTCCAGGGGCTTGAGCCACGTTTAACTTTCCTTCTTTCCTGCCTTGCAGTATAGAGTACATATGTATATAATGATCCGAGCTCTTACAATAGCGACAGGATTTGGGCTTTGAACACTTGTTTGCAAAATGGTCCTTAGAACCATAGTTGAAACATTTCCCATGACCAGAGGGAAAAACCTTTGCAGTAGGAGTTGCTTGTTTCCCCTTTTTATTAGGGTAAGGACCTTTGAATTTGCTTGGCCTCTTCTTGTTGTTGAAGCTGGGTTTGGAAGCCACCACTTCAACATCACTTTCCCTATCAGCCTCTTCAAGACGAAGAGCGATATCAATGAGTTAGTCGAAAGGAATTTCTAATTTTAGAAGTAATGGTTTCTTGAGGCTTTTGTTTAAGCCATAAACGAACCTCTGGTTCTTCTTCAATGGGGTGTTGATGTATTCAACCCTATATTTGGAAAGCGACTCGAAGGCGACGACGTAATCAATCACAGAGGACTCACCTTGAACAAGGTCTATAAAGCGTCGAGCCAGAGTTACTTTCTCTGCTTCTGGTACAAACTTTAACTCGAAGCGTTCCCTGAATTGATCCTAGGTGAGATCCGCTTCATTGATCTCAGAGATGAGAAGTTCTTACCAGTCTAATGCTCTCTCTTGGAGCATACTAGAAGCCACCTGAACACGGTGAAGATCGACAAGATTCATGTGAGAAAAGATTCGATCGCATGTTCGTAACCAAGCTTGGACCTCAATAATAGTTTCGGATCCTTTGAATGGTTTCCCACCCAAGTTGGAATAATCGTTGCACAAACGTGCAAATCCCGACTTAGGATGGGTAGGTTCCTAATTAGGACCTGCTGCCTGAGCATTCTTTACCAAGTCAAGTAGATGTTGAGCAGTCATGGAAACTCCATCTCGGGGAGCAGCAGTAGAAGGTCCAGCTCTGGGACGACCTGGTCTTGACATTCTCTTGCTTTAAAAAGAAAGAAGAGAAAGAAGAAGGTTATTCACCAATAAATACCAAGCAATCTTGATAGATGAAACAAGGAATCATAAAAGAGAATAGGATGAATCGGTATGAAGACTAGAATTAATCCTAAAGCATGATTCCTAAGATGAACTTAGGACGATGATCCTTGTTACAATATTCTATATTGTTCCGAAGCTTGGCTCTGATACCAAGCTGTGACGCCCCACCTCTATACCCACGCTAGCCAAGAACACTACGGAGTAATGTTGTCAACTAGCGTGGAGAATAAGGCTGTTGAGGAGCGACCATCCATGTAATTGCTTATCACACGGTGGCTATATAATAACCTCCGGAAACAAATATAGAAGTAAGCATAACACAATCAGTCACAGACATCCATATCACAAAGGCGGATAAAGATATGAATATATAACACATAAAAGTGTACATCTGAGTAGTGGTCATGAAAGATCCACAATAACACAAAAGAATAGCAACATGTGCTATACAAAAGAATACATCACTGAGTCTATATCTCAAGTGTATACAACAAAACTACTAATCTAAGTAGTTAGCCAAAAGTCATAGTAGTAAATCCCAAGGGAGAAGTCAAGCAGAAGCACCTGTAACATCTCGGTCTAACCCGAGTATTATTTATAAGAAAATAATAAACGGATCAGTCTAGCTATAAATATCAAACGATATGGTATAGAATAAAAGATATGGCATGAACATATAATAAACATAAAAACATACTATAATAAGCATGTAAATGAAGATCAATAAGAGATCAAACAACATCACAAGAATCTTCTCAAAGATCCAAATTCACCTTGAAAGGTGATGACATGCAAATTCGCCAATACCCAAAGATTGATAAAACATATCAATGAAAATCACGAAAAAGTGATGAAACACATAAGTTCTAGAAATCAACATACGAAATCTAGAAATCACAATATTGGAGCATAAAAACTCACAAAATGGTAGCATGAAAACTCACAAAACGGGAGCTTGAAAACTCACCAATCATAACAGCGGGAGCATGAAAACTCACCTACACGTGCAACACAAAGCGAGAATGGGAGCATGAAAACTCACCTACACGTGCAACACAAGCGAGACGCTGTCTCACATATGTGATGATGAAACATCACAAAAGCGGGGTCTGGTCCCCCCCGCAGACAAAGAGACATCGCACAATCGCTGGTCTAAATCACAAAAATGATCGTCATGATCATCAGGAAGTGTCAATCACACCAAGTAAGTAAATATATGGGTTTAGCTTCATGTCCCATAACCACTTGCTTAACTTAAATATTTACGAACAAGCTGTAGGTCTTCACTAGAAAATTGTCACAAGAGTTTTCAATCGAACAAGTCCAAGAGTTAACCGACGAAACAAACGCAAGCGTTTCATACCACTTGTTTTACTAAGCTGTTTAATTCGATTTCTCATCCGAGTGAAGTAAAGGCTTGTATATACTAGTAGATTGGAAAATGGTTTAAGGAAAGAGCTTTGTAATAAAATAGTTTTGAAATAGCTTTGTTGAAAGAGTTTTTTATATTTACTACTAGTATTGAAACCTTCATAATTTCAAAGTGACAAAGCATAAAAGTGATTGTAGAAACAATCAATCACAAAGTTCACATTCGAAGACGTGAATGAAATCCAATGAAATCAGCTCCAAAATGCATCAAAATAGAAATATCCACGCGAACAAACATAGCTGAGCTATAGTGCATCGACTTAAAGTAAAATAGGTCGAACGACCAAGGGGAAACAAGGTCCTACGACCTAAGGGAAATAAGGTCCATCGACCTAAGGAAAATAGGTCCAACGACCTAAAGGCATTGGAGTTACGCGACCTAAAGAGGTAAGTGGTCGAGCAACCTAAAGGAAGCAGCGACCTAAGAGAATGAGGGGCCGAGCGACCTAAAAGAGATGCCTTCAAACAAGGCAGCACGACCAAAGGAGGCAAGGAACTAAAATGGACTAGCGACCTAGTGGTTGCGACCTAGAGGTCTTGGCGACCTAATGGGAAAGGGGGTCAAACGACCTAATGGTACAAAGGTCATGCGACCTAACTGGAATTAAGGTCATGCGACCTATCTTGGTGAGCGACCTAAAGGTTTAAAGACCACGCGACCTAATGCATTAACTAGGCCGAGCGATCGCGACCTAAAAAGGGAACGGCCAAAAAGGTGAACGAAGGCCTACGACCTAAAGCCCTAACGAGCTAAGGCCTACGACCTAAGGCCCAAATGAGCTAACATTTGTCGCGACCTAAATGGTAACGATCTAACAGGGAAAGGCTGAGCGACCTAACGTTGCAGAGGAGATTTAAGGCCAGAAACGACCTAAGTGTTAGCGACCTAACGACCTATAGGCCAAACGACCTACGACCTAATTCCGAGGCGACGTTTCCAGGCAGTGCGACCTAAATGCAGAAAATTCCCCAAAACGCTAAAAGAGTTTTTCGCCAATCCATTCCAAACCAATTGCAAGTGTACATGCAAACGTGATAGGGATTCATTCCCAACAGTCCAAGATAGTTATAAGCAAGAATTGTGAGATAAAAATCTCACCTTTTCACTAAAATGGATGAAGATAAAGCTAGAAATGCTATGCAAGGATCAACCACTAGCTTGAATCAATGTCTTCACTTGGATTTGGAGTCGATGTTGGATTTGCAATGAAGACTTAGCTTTTAGAGTTTTAATTTCCCTTTCCACTCACCATTAATGCAAAAGCTTGAGTTGGTAGGAATTTATGAAGAGTGAGGAGAAGGATGGGATTGGGCTTGAGTTATAATGGCTAAACTAGCCCAAAGTCCAAAGCGTGAAAAGTTAGTGAAATTCCACTGACTCTAAACATATTGATGTCTATACTTAAAAAAATTGTAAATGGCATTTCGAACTCAACGGAAGTGGTCTCGAGTCCTAATTTGACAGTTTGCAAATAGTAGCTTTTCGGACCAAAATCCGATTAACGATAAAATATTTAAATAAAATATTTAAATATAAAATCGACAAATATGCGGGTTGTTGCAAAGAATATCAAGATCATAAGATGCAAGGAACTCGAGCCAACGTTGTTGACGCAAATCAAGTTCCTTTTGAGAAAATAAATACTTCAAAGACTTATGATCGGTATAGAGTATAAATCTTTCTCCCAAAACATAATAACGCCAAATTCGAAGGGCAAAAACAATAACCGCGAGCTCTAAATCATGAGTGGCATATCTAGTCTCAGCAGGCTTCAATTACCTAGAAGCATAAATGAAAGAACATTCTCTTTCGCAAGATAACAGCACCCAAACATATACAACTAGCATCGGTAGAAACAGTGAAATCTTGGTTCCCTTCGAGAATCACAAGAATAGGAGTATCGGAAAAGAGTCCATTTAATTTATCCTCTTTCATGAAAAGCTAAAACTTCCAAAAATTATAATTAACTTTATGTAATCATCTTTCTAGAAAAATTTACATTTTACAAGTCAATTTTATTATGTCTGACTGTCTCGTCAAAGCATTTTGGAAATTCCTATCGATAACGTTGATTAAGCGCATCGATCGGAATTCTTAAAGTATTTAATGGGCAATACAATCACAAAATCATCTTCTATAGGATAAAAATATCTCTAAAAAAAGACTTTACGAATATTCTTTGTTCATTTCAAGAAATAAAATCCAACCATACTTATAAATAAATCTTATGAAAAAGATTTGCAAAATTTTTAAATTGCTATTTTCATCTAAAATTAATAAATACAAGATTGGGGTCATCGAGATATTCGTAGAATACTCGATTCGTAAAATGGATGAAATAAGCTGGACAACTGAATAACCTAATAAGTAATTTATAAGAATCACAACGAGTGCGGAATGCGGTAAGTGGAATGCTAACTTCCGCAACTCGTAGCAAATGAAAACCGGCGGCAAGGTCGAGCTGAAAAGACCTTAACACCACTCAAAAGATTGCTTAGGTGATAATCCTAAAACAAGCTCAAAAATACCGGAAAATTCCACAAACTACCTGAATGAGAAAAATAATGTTTTCCTCATTATGTGGGTTTAATGAATAAAATGATGTTATCAAATTGGAATCGAAATCACAAAGAAAAATAGATATCTGCTTAACAGATTAAGAATGTCGAAGATAGATAGTCCACTCGGGACATGGAATATGGCTTCATAAAAAAAATAGAGCCAACCTTTTCACAAAAATCAATTTCTGAAACCTAAGTAGCGCATAACATGCAAATCGGCTTGGAAAGAAAAATCACATAAAATAATCTCAATATCAATACAAAGAAACAAAGTGAGTGTTGCGGATCCACCAACCGGATTCGCAATTCTCAAAGAAGTCACTAAGCCCAAAATGTTCTAAAGAAAATGAATTCAACAAGTTCTTTTGATATAAAACAATGAGATGAACCCATATCAACAAGAAATCGAAAAGAATAATCACAATACAAATGAAATCAAGGATTGACCTTGACCAAGAGAAGTGTCACTAGGGGCTTGCACAACGTTAAGCTCTCCCTTTCTCCTACACTGAAGCATGGGACATGTAGATATATGATGACCCAAACTTTTGCAATAACGATAAAAGAGTGGTTCCGGACACCTATCAACATAATAGTCCGTGGAACCACAGTTGTAGCATTGTCCACGACTAGAGGTAGGAGTCTCTACTACTAGAGCTTCTTGTTCCCTTTTCTTCTTGCTTTGAAGTTTGGAACAGGAAGATAAAAGATGACCCAAACCTTTGCAATAGCGATAAGTAAGGGGTTTCGGACACTCATTTGCATAGTGGTCCTTAGAATTACAATTATAGAATTCTCCACGATTAGGGATTGGAGTCTTTGCTACCGAAGTTGCATGTCTCCCTTTCTTGTTGGGAATAGGGCTTTTGAATTTAATATGCCTCTTCTTGTTGCTATTGAGTCTCTTTTTGGAACCTCCAACATCACTATCGCTTCCTTTACCAACCTCTTCTCTTTGTAGAGTGATATCTACAAGCTGATCGAAAGGAACTTCTAGTTTAAGAGATAAAACCATTTTGAGGTTATTACTCAAAGCACAGATAAACTCTTGATTCTTTACAAGATCCAAAAGTTGTTGGGCAGACATGAATACGCCATCCAGGGAAGGGCTACTGGATTGACCAGCGCTAGGACTGCCAGAACTTACCATCTCTTCTTCTATAAGAAAGAAAGAAAGAAGAAGAAAAAGGTTATTCTCAGAATGAATATCAAACAATAATGATTGATAAAACAAGGCATCACAAAGAAAATAGGATAAAACCGGTCCAATGACTCGAATGAAATCCTAAGGTACGACTCCTAAGAAGGACTTAGGACGATGATCCTTGCTAGATTATTCTACATTGTTCCGAAGTTTGGCTCTGATACCATGCTGTGACACCCCACCTCTATACTCACGCTAGCCAAGGACACTACGGAGTAATGCCGTCAACTAGCACGAAGAATAAGGCTGTTGAGGAGTGACCATCCATGTAATTGCTTTGTGCGAGCGCCGATATGTCAGATAGTATAACATGCATTTCATTTCAAGAGGAAATCCGACATACCGAAACAAACTCAAAGCTACTACATAGTGGCTATATAATCTTCAGAAACAAATATAGTAATAAGCATAACATAAATCAGTCACAGATGTCCATATCACAATGGCGGAAACAGATATGAATATAACACACAAAAGTGTACATCAGAGTAGTGGTCTAACAAGATCCAAAATATAATAAAAGAATAGATACAAGTGCTAGACAAATGAATAACTATACATCAAGGAGTCTCTATCTCGAATGTATACAAAACAAAAACTACAAATCTAAAGTAGTTAGTCAAAAATCAGGCGATGGACCCTGATAAATAGTCAAGCAGAAGCACCTGTAATATCTCGGTCTGACCCGAGTATTATTTAAGAAGAAAATAATAAACGGATCAGTCTAGCTATAAATATCAGATAAAATGAGATAGGATAATAGATGCAATTAAAACGTATGATAACAAAAATGTCATACTATAAAAAGTATACATTAACTAACAAAAAAATCATAAAATATCACAAGAAATCTCAAAGCACTAAAAAGAATGTCATATTCTTTATTTTATTCACCAAACCACAAATATTGACGATTATATAAATGCCAATCTGAAAAGTTAGTGAAACACAAATTCACTAATGCACACAAATTGATAAAGCTTATCAATGCAAATCACGAAAATCGGTGAAACACAAATTCTAGAAATCAATCAATAGAAATCCAGAAATCACAAAAAGGGGGAAAGAGGCCTATCACAAGACGGGAGCATGAAAACTCACCAACACGTGTATCACAAAACGGAAAGCTATTCCATGGTTGCTAACCATTATTTTTGAGCCGAAGCTCCACAAAAACGGCATGAAGACCTTTGAGCCGAAGCTTCACTAAAACGGTCTGAAGAACACGGGTCGCTACCTCACCAAATCGAAGCTCCACTAGAAATGGGGTTTAGTCTCCCTCGTAGACAAAGAGACATCGCACATTGCTAGTCTAAATCACAAAATGATCATCATTGATCGAAAAGTGTAAATTACACTAAGTTAGTAAATAAATGAGTTTAGCTTCATGTCTTATAACCACTAGCTTAACTTAATTATTTACGAACAATTTGCAGACTTCCACTCGAGGTTAAGTGTCAATTACACTAAGCCAGTAAATATATGAGTTTAGCTTCATGTCCCATAACCACTAGCTTAACTTAAATATTTACGAACAAATTGTAGATCTCCACTAAAAAATTGTCACAAGAGATTCAATTGAACAAGTCAAAGAATTAACCGACGAAGTAAACGCAAGTGTTTCATACCACTTGTTTTACTAAGTCATTTAATTAGATTTCTCGTACGAGTGAGGTAAAGGTTTGTATATACTAATAGATTGGAAAATGGTTTTAATAAATGAGCTTTGTATTAAAATAGTGTTGAAATAGTTTTGATGAAAGAGTTTTGATATTTACTACTAGTATAGAAACCTTTGTATTTAAAAGTGACAAATTACAAAAATGATTGTAGAAACAATCAATCATCAAAATTCACATACGAAGATGTGAATCAAATCCAAAGAAATCGATACCGAATCCATCAAAGTGGATATACCCAAAAATTCCGAAAATAGAAGTTATGAAAGTCGACAAAGGTGATAACAACTAATTGGAGAAAAAGAATCGATTAAAAATTTGATATTCAAACCCAAAAGGCAAGATGGGCAAAAACAGTAAATTCAGTCGACTGGACCAGGGTGGTCAGTCGACTGACTCAGATCTAGAAACTTTCTGTTTCCAGGTCCAGTCGACTGAACCAGAGTGGTCAGTCGACTGAATCATGCCTGGAAACTTTTTGTTTCCAGGCTCAGTCGGCTGACTCAGAGTGGTCAGTCGACTGACACTAGCCTAGGAAATTTCCTGGGTTTGGTTCAGTCGACTGGCCCTGGTTCAGTCGACAGAACTGGAAATTCCAGTGTTATCAGCCTATTCCCCAAGTGGGCAAAATTTCAAACGGAGCCGACCGGTCTAGCATTTGCGACTAGGGATTTAGGCCATGCGACAACCCAGCCCTATAAGCTCTTCGGCACACTCCACAAGCATGATCAAACATTAAAGCTATGATTTTTAAAGATTTAACTTCAAAACACTAAAAATTGGAATATTCACCAAATCAATTCAAATCAAAATCAAAAGAACATGCAAAGATGTTAGGAATTCATACCTAACAATCAAGGATAGATATTGACGTACATGTGAGATAAAAATCTCAACTTTAAACCCAAAAACAATAAAGAAGAAGCTTGAAAAAAAGGAGGATCAACCACTCTTCAATCCCAACTCAAGAAGCTTGAATCTAAGCTTTAAAAGAAGAACATTCCCAAAGTTAGGTTTAGGAATTTCTGAAATTGGAAGGAGAATGAGTTGGAGAAGAAGAAGGAGATGCTTACCAATAGCTTCTTCTTGAATTTGGAGATAGAACTTGGATTTGCAAAGATGATTAGTGCTTTGAATTTCCTAATTCTTTTTCTCTTCCCCCACTTTTAATAAAGCTTGAGTTGTATTAGGAAATGGAAGTGAATGAAGAGAAGTGGGGATGGAGCTAGGGGCTTGTGTTATTATATAGGGCTGAAACCCAAAATAAAGCCCTAAGTGTAAAATAGCAAAATTCTACTATCTCCAAATATATCGAAGTTTATACTCAAAAAGGTCGCAAATGTCATTTTCAACTCAATGGTAGTGGTCTCGAGTCCTAATTCAACCGTTTGCAAGAAATAGCTTTTCGGACTAAAATCCAACGAACGATGTTATATTTAAATATACAATCGATATATGCGGGTTGTTATATCAGCAACCCCAATGATAACTCAATTCCGATGGCATTGACTAAAGGGATCAATCCCGATTTCAAGTTTGGCCATTGGTTGGCTAGGAAATCCCCTGCTTCGTTTGATCGTTTCTATGCTAAGGCAACCCAGTTCTTGAGGATAGAATATGCTAGACGATCTATGCAGGGCCTAATGGTGAAGGCATTCAGAGTAATGTTGTAGTAAAGTAGACCGGTGAGAATTCCGGTAAAGTATAGTTGAACATACAGAACAAACAAGGTCAACGGAACGGTAATGGAGGTCAGGGAAAGAAGAGAGATCCACATCGCGGAATGAAATCCAGAGCTCCCATGATCGACCGATATACTCCCCTAAACACATTGCTGTATAATGTTTACCTTCGGACTTGTAATACCGGAAAATATAAGAAGCTAGCTCTGAAACCATCATTTGAGAAACAAATTCAAACTGGGAAATTTTGTAGATTCCATGATTGTTACGGCCATAATACTAATGAGTGCCATCATTTGCAAGTCATCATCGAGAAGTTGATTAGATAAAGGAAGTTATAGTAGTTTTTTGGGGTCCATTAGATGGAGGTGCAGGCCCATCTAATCCAAATCAAGGTCAAAGCCAAGCTAGGCCCGAAGAAACCGTGCGTACTGGCGAGAGGTTGGTAATAAACACTGTGAGTGGTGGTCCTCATCCGACAGAATGAAGCTGGAAGGAAATGGAGCCATATGCTAGATCGATTAGGCATATGGACTTTGAATGATGTAGTAATGTTGATGATGGAGCCTCGACAAAATAATAGAGGACGATGACAGATGACATGGTTTTCAAGAACCGTGATGCTGACAAAGTCGAGGCCCCTACTATTGATCCATTGGTTATCTCAGCCCAGATAGGTCCTGCTTGGATGAAGAGGATCTTGGTCGATAGCGAAAGCTCTGTTAACATTCTTTTCAAGCGTGCTTATGACAAAATGAGAATGGAGGCAAAAGATCTAAAGCCATGTCAGTCACGTATACATGGTTTTAATGGAAGTGCAACCATGTCAGCTAGCATGGTGGAGTTACCTGTTGAATTGGGTATTGGTGATAGCCAAAGAGTCTGGATGTTTCAGTCTGTGGTGTTGGACATACATTCCCCTATAATGCTTTCTTGCGCTGACCGGCCCTTGCAGAATTTAGGGCAGCGATTGCCCCGTGGTGTTTAAATCTAAAGTTCCCAATTGTTAACAGGGTTGGAGTGGTGCATGGTGATCAAGCGGCTGGGCGTGCCTGTTATGTTGCAGAGCTGCGAGATGCGCAGAGGAAGGAGAAAGGGAAGGGTGTAAAGGAATCTTTCTGCGTCAGTTTTTAAGAAAATTGACAACTAATGCCTGGGCCTAGGCTCGGGCGCCAAAGCTAGTTCCTTAAGGACCTCGATCCCAGAAACAATAAAGATGAGGAGGAAGCCAAAGACTACCAGGCTTCCCCGGTGGAGTTGACGATCGATGCTTTGATCCATGACGACAACAATTCTAGAATGGTAAAGGTTGGATCTCAACATAGCCACCAGATGAGACAGGAATGGCTGATTTTCTCCGGACAAACCTTGATGTGTTGGCCTAGACTCATTCAAACATGTGTGGGAACTCACCGGACATCGCGAGCCATGCACTAAATATTCACCCGCAGCACATCCCAATCAAACAAAAATGGCGCGGTATGGATCCAGAGAGACCTACCGATCTGAAGGAATAAGTAAATGAACTCAAATCAAATGGGTTTATTTGTGATGCTTTATACCCGGAGAGGGTATCTAATCCAGTGCTTGTAAAAAATCAAATGGAAAATGGCAGACATATGTGGACTACGCAGATATGAACCAAGCCTACCCAAAAGATAGTTTTCATCTTCCTAGAATGGATCAACAGGTAGGTTCAATAGCCGGACTTGAGCTCTTATCTTTCATGGACGCATACTCCACCTACAACCAAATCATGATGCACCTTCTCGACTTGGAACATACTAGCTTCGTCACTGATCTGGGACTCTATTGCTATAAGGTGATGCCGTTTGGACTCAAGAACAGTAGGGCAACTTATCAGAGGCTTGTGAACCGAATGTTTGCTAACCAGATTGGAAAGATCATAGAGGTGTACGTGGACGATATGCTCGTGAAGTCACGACTGTCCATCAACAATGTAAATGATTTGGAAACAATTTTAAACATACTTCGACAGTACAGAATGAAGCTCAATCCTTTGAAGTACCATTTCAGAGTTTCATCAGGAAAGTTCCTTTGATTCATCGTCAACGCCAGAGGAATTGAAGCCAATCCTGAAAAAATCTGAGTGATCCGAAATTTCGAAACTCACAGAACCATAAAGCAGGTACATAGCCTTAAAAAAAAGGTGGCAGCTTTCAGCAGATTCATTTCCAGAGCCACGGACAAGTGCATTCCCTTCTTCGATCTTATCAGAAAAGGGAAATGGAATTTTGAGTGGACGGAAGAGTGCGAAGGAACATTCCAGGCAACAGTTCAACATCTAGCGACTCTGCCTATCTTTCCAAAGCCGATTGACCATGAGAAACTATACATATATCTGGTAGTTTCGACAAATGCAATCGTTGTTGCTTTGATTCAAGAAGAAGATCAGATCCAACGACCGGTTTATTATATCAGCAAAAGGCTAACTGGAGCAAAAAGAAACTACACGAAGGTAGAAAAGCTAGCTTATTGTCTCGCCATAGCCTCGAGAAAGCTCCATCTGTATTTCCAGGCTCATCCAATCAATGTTTACACCGACCATCCGTTATGACAAATCTCGACATGACCTGAGACGTCCGGTAGATTGCTTAAGTGGAATATCAAATTGAGTAAATTTGACATCACTTATATGCTAAGGCGAGCTATTTAAGGACATGTTCTAGCGGACTTCATAGCTGAATTCACCATACCGGAGAACTTGCCCGAAACCAGTGAATCTCCTAAGCATACATGAAAGCTATACACTGATGGTGCATTAAACGACTATTGCTCAAGCGCTGGAGTGGTGCTCGAAACCCCAGAAGGTTGATCTGCATGCTACGTTTGAAGTTTGACTTTCGAGAAACTAATAACAAAGCCGAGTACGAAGCTTTACTTGCTGGACTTAGGCTTGCCAAAGACATGGGAATTGTTGTTGTGGAGATTTACTGTGATTCGCAATTGGTCGTATGCCATGTTCGAGGGGAGTACAAGCCAGAGGCCGGAGATTAGTCACTTACCTTGTTGGGTTCAAGAAGTGTTGAATCAGTTCGACTATTATGCTATTCATTGTATACCCCGAGAGCACAATCAAAAAGTCGTTTCTTTAGCGAAACTGACTAGCACTGGTGAAGCATAACAGATGGGACTCATCCCCATCGAGACACTTACTGCTCCGAGCATTGACCAAATGGAGACAGATTGCATGCATGAAACAACACCCGAGAGGGAATCTTGGATGACTCCAATTAGAAATTATCTTGAGCACGGAGCGTTACCCGAGCACATAAGTGAGAAAAGAAAGGTTCTTTGAAATTCTTCACGATTTATTATCCAGAATGGAGCCCTATATAGGAGGGGATATTCCATTCCTTTATTCCGGTGTATCGCCCGTGTTGAGATCAAACGAGTGTTACATTATATGCAAGAAGGAGAGTGTGGCGACCATACTGGGAGGCAAACCCTTGCCAAAAATTTACTCATATATGGATATTACTGGCCGACAGTGAACCGTGATGCATCAGATTACGCTAAGAAGTGCGATAAGTTCCAGAAGCATGCCAGGATTCCAAGAGCCCCACCTACCAAAATCACTCAGATGGTCAGTCAACGGCCGTTTCCACATGGGGCATCGATATAATAGGGTCTTTACCTTTAGCCAAGGGTGGTGTGAAGTACGACATTGTTGCAGTTGACTGCTTTACTAAATGGGTCGAAGTTGAGCCCCTTGCTACTATCATGACAAAGAAAGTAATCAACTTTGTTGTGTGCAACATCATCTATTGCTTTGGCCTCCCACACACCATCGTAACTGATAACGGGACCCAATTCGATAGTGTCAATTTCAAAGATTTATGTCAACGCTACCGCATCTAGAAAAAGTTCTCAGCAGTAGCTCACCCTCAAGCAAATGGTCAAGTCAAAGCTATCATAAGTTGTCAAGTCCATTCTGAAGAAACGATTAGAGAAGGCTGGAGGCAAGTGGGTCGATGAACTTCTCATGGCTCTATAAGCGTATCGAACTACCCACATGTCCGGGACCGATCATACTCCGTTCGCACTTTCGTACGGCTCTGAAGCCATTATTCCAATTGAATTAGAAGTAATTTCTCACTATGTGAGCTATTATGGTCCAAAGACAAATGCCATCCTACTTGCAGAATCTTTGAATTTACTGGATGAGAAGCATGAAGAGGCTGATTTGAGGGCAACCGCGCACCGCGGTCGAGTCACCCAATTATATAACACTAAGGTCCGACCCAGAACCTTTGAAGTTGGCGATCTCATGATTAAGGGAATTTACTCGGTTCCTTCACACATGAAACAGACATGGGAAGGACCGCATGTCATTGAACGGAGACTTGGAGATGGCACATTCATACTATCAACTGTGATGGTCTCACTTTGCCAAGGGCATGGAATAGCGAGAGTCTCTATCGCTATTATATATAACTGGTTTTTATTCATTTTTGTCTTCTTTTCCTTTGAATTTTGTTAATGCATTTTTTGAATTTGAACTTGTAACAAGGTAGCAGAATTTTCCATACTTTCTTATTTCAGCAATAAAATGCACACTCATCAAGCCAGAGTGGGAATTATTGAAATGCATTGTGCGACTGTCAAGATGTACGAAGAGATAACTCTCATCCTACGGCGGGGCTCGTTCAAATTGGGAGTGATCATGATCCGACCAGTCACTTGGTAAGTGAAACCCCTAGCTCAGGGGCAAGCAACGATAAAGTCAAGAAGGATTGAAACACGACAATCCTTTAACGAACTCCCGCTCCCAAAGTGCAAGCTGAAGTACAAAACTCCAAAATCCGGGCTCGAGGAGGATGGATCCGTCCATCCACAACCTCGCCTTCATTCTTCCAAGTTTGAAGAGGATGGATCCGTCCATCTAAGACTTCTCTTGCTAAATCAAAGTCGATGTGATCCGACCATCCATAACCTTTATCAACTCCTTGTTCCCGAAGTGTGAATGAGATCCTAATACTTAAACAGATGTGACTGACCGTCTGTCAACTGATTCTAGATTCCAGGAGTGCGAACTGGAGTATAAACAAGAAATGGGTGTGACTGACCATCCATTAAGTAACTCTAGTCCCAAGAGCATGGACCGGAGTATAAACACTAAATGGGTGTGACCGACCATCCGTGAAACAACTATTTTCCCGGAGTGCAGATATAATCCTAAACGTTAGATGGGTGTGACTGACCATCCATCAACTCACTCTTTCCCCGAGAGCATGGACCAGAGTATAAGCATTAAACGGCGTGACCTACCGCTCGTAAATTAACTTATGTCCTCGGAGTGTAGATGCAATTTCGAATACCAAACGGGTGTGACTAATCGCCCATAAATTTTCTCATGTCCCCAAATAGCGGATATGATTCTAAGCGATAAGCAAGCGTGACCTTCCACCGGCATACAAGTTCAATCCCCAGAGTGCAGATTCGGATACTAGCAGATGAGCGATTGTAATCCGACCACTCAAACTCATTTCACATTAACTTTGTTCCGACTTAGTAAAATTAAAATTAGCAAAGGCGGAAAATGACTGTCGACTGACTACTTCAATTCTCCTCGGGACTGGGGGCATAACTCAAGTATAGGCCGTTGATCGATACAGCACAACGGTCGGACTTGAGTCAATGTTTGGTTGTGGCTCGAAGCCATGACTTTAGGACTTAACGACCGGACTCAAGTTCGACTCGAAGAATAAAGCCTCAAAAGTACACTGAATGGAAACAGAAGTGCTGAAATACTTAAACAAATGAACAGAGAATTATGATGAAAGACAAAAGGTAGTTTTATTTCCACTATTCTATGAAAGAGTACGTACAAAATCTGTTTAAGAATTCCTACAAGCGCGTAGGGCTGTCAACGGATACTCTCGGATATGGATAGTGCCATATTCGTATCCGTATCCAAAATCATTTTCAGATATCGGATATCCGTATCCATTTAATTTTCGGATACGGACGGATATCGAATATTATCCGCTTCGCCCATAATCAATAAATTTAAAAGTATAAATGAAAAGGTTTGGATCAACATAAAACAGTTTTTGTACTAATGTACATAAAAAACCAATGAATAAAAAAATGTGATGATAAAACATTGTTTTATACCAATATCCGTATGTGTATCAAAAATATTTGAAAATTAAACACTAAAACTATCTGTTTTCACTAAAAATAAGCAAAGCACTGTATTGTTGTAACATCCAATGGTTAGGAAATAGTTAGAAAATCATATACTAATTAAATATATTTTTAATTAAATATATATATATATATATATATGCATCAGTTAATTGGACAGATAGTTTTTGGATACGGATACCACAATAACCATATCCGTATCCAGAAAGCTTTTCGGATATCGGATATCTGTATCCGCTTTTTGAATAACGGATATTTTTCATATTTTTGGATACGGATTCGGTTGGATACCGGATTTTTTGGGTACCAATTGACAGCCCGCGGGGGGCCGAACCCGCATCTATGCATAGCCTACAAATGCAATAGAAAAGCTTATTCTAGCAACTATTCAAAAAAGATGAAGTCAAAATGGGGTCTACGCCCATCATTTCCTATCTCCTTTTGGTTTTTTCGACATAGACCCACTCGAGCCACTACCTGAGCCTCTCTTATGAACTTTTCCTCCCTGGCCTGCTCCAGCTGGCTTACCTGTGACCGAGGGAATTGAAGCAGTCTCCTCCTCGAAACTCGCATGGACCGGAATATCTTTTGTGCGCGAAACTGGAGAAATAGTGGAACCCTCAATGTTGGAAGAAGGAGGCGCGTTGGTATCAACGTTAGTGCCACCCGGAGAAATAACAAGTGTAGGGACTAGACCGGGACCCGCCATGTCTACACTAGTTTTATGAGCCTACTCAACTTGCTCTATTTCGGCTATGATTTCTGCCATATCTACTCAGCCTGCTCCGCATGTACACCCATTGGAATGCTACTGGTTGGGCATAAAGAGTCCGTGATGATCACATCTGCATCTACGTTGAAAGGCATTTTGATGTCCTGATCACTTTGTTGGTTGAGGATTGCTTCCATCAATTGATCATCAAGAATGCAGCTGCTTTCATGCACCTCCCCAGCCAATGCAATGACCGTTGTGGTTGTAGCCTCTGTTATTAATGCCCCCTGCTTGTGATACATTCCTTGAGTTGTAGGAGGATTAATTGATGCAGAATCTAGGGCTGAATGAAAACACGAGAAAATATTAGTAATGTCTTCTGACAGTGTTCATATGTTTGAATGAATGGGAGAAGTGTTCTGAATACCTTCCTCGGGTTGGCTCACATGCTGAGCTGACACGCCTTCAGAGCCGCGTTCAAGTTTCGAAGAAAGATGCGGTCTATTGGGGTCATATCTTAGGAATACTGGAGGATCGATTAAAGAGGTAGGCTCAAATTGAGATACTGTAAGTGATTCGGGACCTAATTCACGATGTTCAATCCTGAATCCTTCCCAAGCATCTAGATACTTGGCGGCCGACTTTTCTTTTTCCAGATTGACAATTGTTTCGTGAAGGACTTTACGCTCATCCCCGACCAACATTTGATTTTCGAGTTCGAACTAGTCAACGATTGCAGCATTGTAGGTAGCTTTTTTATCCTCTACCAAGTGACTCCAGGCCTTGTATAATTGGAAAGGGTATTCTTCACCGAGCCAGTTTAAGTTGCGGTTTCTCAAGACATTGGCATTGTAAGTGACTAGGAGATCTTCAAATTCATTCTCCATCTTGGCGTCAACCGCTTTAATTTCATTCTCAATCCTGGCATCGACTTCCTGAACCTTTAAGTTCGCCACATCCCTCTCATCCTTAAGAACCACCACCTGTTCACATGCTTCATGGGTGGCTTTGTTGGCCTCGTCTTTTTCCTTGATGGCCTCGGCTAGTTTTTCCTCTAGCTCATTGACCTCTTTCAGCTCTGCATCCCTTTCTTACGTAATAATAGTATTATGGTGGCCCATTTCCTCTACTAAGTCCATGTGGGTTTTTATCATCCTTTCCATAAACTGCTTAACCTCATTCGTTTTCCCGCCAGCCTCCATCTTGGCTTTTCTTGAAGATTTAACTTCATTATTAATCACTCCTATTATTCTGTCTCTTTGAGCAAGGTTGCTCTCTAGTTTTTCAATCATTTTGGCCCGCTCGAAAGATACCCCTGAAGCCTTTTCTACAGTCTTAACCCACTCCCGGTACTACTTATACATGTAGTCTTGAACCAGCTTTTCTATGTCATTTGGTATTCTTTTCAAATTTGGAGGGAAGTGGAAGCCATCGAAGAAAATATTTGGGAAGTCTTTCTTTAACTTGGCAATTCATATGGATCCCTCCTTTGTGGGCTCCATAGTAGTTTGCCCGACGACAACGGGAGTTTCCGTTTCAGTTCTACGCATTGATCGCCAGATTTCGAAGTACGAGGAGGCGCTACTTGGTGTGCAGTTTTAGAAGATTGCATGCCAGAGACGGATGGTTTTTAGGAACCTTTAGGTGGCGGCAATCGCGACCGAGAGTGCCGCCTTCTTGGCTGGATTGGTGGCCGCGATCGTAGTCCCTTTCACTTTCGTGCCTATGATATTTAGAGTAAGAGCTAGAAGAATGGCGTTTGGAGTGAAGATTGTTGAGCATAGACCTCTGCCTCACCATCATGTTTGTAAAATGAAAAGAGAAGCAGAATCAGTTATCTCTAGAGATTAAGAAATATGTGATTAGGAGTTGTGAAGTGTGTATGCATGTGCAAACACCCCGACCGACCAATTGTGGCAACCTTGCTCGTAGGAGTGGGCTCCCCTATATCTAAAGAAGTTAAGCCCGCGTCAGTTAGTGATGGGGAGTGGAGCCCCTTTAATCCAAGATCTTTAAATGAGGCAATGTCATCTGGAATAGGGACATCCGCCAATCCTCTTAATGAGCCTTCCTTTTGGGGGAAGAAATCTCTTGACCTATAACAATCACAGCGGGCAATGATACTACAACGGACTTAAGCCTCTTGGATTTATGGGTGAGAGTTTTGCCTTTTCTTTTCGATTCTGAGGATTGAAGACTCTACGAAGGCGCAACTATGGGCTCATCCCGGGCTGGCATGCTCTCGCCATTGCCCAGTTTATTGATCATGACTCCAGTAGCTTTTCTTCCTCCTTCCCTTACCGGAGCCACCCTGGGAACTCCTATTAACCTAATGCTTTAATCTCTCTTTATAAGCCCCACGGCGATCAAGTTCTCATCAGTAAGAACTTCATCGATGTTATCCCACCTTTTGGTCAAGGCCGAGATATCAACATATTGGCTGGAAAGGATAGATATCAAGATTGGAGATCGACTGGAAACAAGGTTTTGATCGATGTTGTCAAAATTTGGCCGAGCTCCAATCAAGAAAGGATCGGTTGGAAATTATGAACAAGACTAGATAAGGCCACTTTTCAAATTTCAAGTCAATCGGAGTTCGTATGCTCAAGATATGATCAATGAAAAATCATAGGGATCGGCTTCACTTCGTATCCACCATACTCATATCGATCACATTTTGCTTCACTTTGTATCGATCGAACTCGTACTGATCCAATTTAGCACACTTCATATCGATCGGCTTCACTACGTATACATCATACTCGTATCGATCATATTCTGCTTCACTTCGTATCGATCGGACTCGTATCGATCCAATTTAGCTCACTTCATATCGATAGGTCATGGCACGATTGGTCCAATTCACATCGATCCGCTGCTCACAATGATTCGTATCGATCAACTGCGGATCGGTATAAACTGGGCTTCCTCTATCGATACAAAATGAGCTAAGGGTTATCGGTACGAAGTAGCAACATGTAATCGATACGAAACATGGATACGAACAACACATACTGATGGATACGAAGGCTCTGTACTTCGTATCGATGGACACTAAGGAAGCAGTCAACGTGGAGAGAATGACATGGATCAGAGCCCGTGAAGATCGGATCGACACAAAGGATACACGCCGGCCTCGATACGAAGAACATAGCACTCAATGGATAAGAAGGAGGAAGCAGTCAACTCGGCACGAAAAGTTGATCAATCCAAAAATTTAGCGCCGCGTCAACTAGCAGACACATGCTCGGGGCGATACGAACAGAGCTATGCGAAGAAGGATCGATGCGAACTCAGCAGCATTCAATAAATTGAAACTTGCATCGATCATAACTCATAATCTCAAGTCCAAATGCCATCAAATTTTAACAAAAGCTTGCGTACAACCTGAAGAATGTTTGTCATCGATCTCGACTCGATTGGATGAAATTTTAATCAATACAAATTTGTTCGTATCGATCACGGACCGAGTGAAAATGTCATGGGATCAATCACGTAGGCCCACCCACGTGAGAGAAGTAGTCTTCCGAGATCTGGGCAGGATATTTGCAGCCTACACCTATAAATAGCAGTCCAAGAGCTTCATGAAAGGGATCTTTTGGTTCTTCTATGCTACTACTCTGCCGAACTCCATTGTAACTCAATTATTATCAATTATATTCTTGTAACCGGCGAGTGATTATCAATAAAATATCAACTCTTCAAAGTGGATGTAGATCGGAGATAGCCGAATATCTATAAACCTTGTATCTTTACTGCATTCCTTTTAAATTTTGAGTGTTCTTCACATTTATTTTCTCTACATATTTGCTATCTGTGATTGTAAATTGGTGCTTTCATCGGTAATTGGGTGTTTGTGACCAATTTTGGCGCAAACACTTTGGTGCTTTCACTGAGAAATGAACTCAAAGATTCTAAAGCTTGGATTTTAGATTTGAAAGCTTGAAGACTTGAATATGGAAAGTTATGGCAAATAAATCGGCAAGAAGACAAAGGACCGATAGGAGAGCATGAAGGGAGTCAGGAGGCTTCCTCGGGAGCGAACCAGGCGTCAATCTTCTTTACCAAAGACGGGATGGAAACATTGCTCAAGAGACAAGAGGAGATGATGTAGAACTTACTCTGATAGGTTGGATAAGTTGGAGTGCAGAATCAGTGGAACAAAACTGCAGGAGATGCTAGAGATGGGAATCAGGAGCACGGAGCAACCAGAATTCAGAATAGAGTAGGACCATCCGGTGCAGCACCAGAACTAGGGGTACTCACCCAAAGCATGTTGATCTAATCCCGGGAAAAGTACCAGGTGGAGCTGAGCAATATGGTATTGATAGAGGAATGAATGCTCATCTAAGAGAGCAGATTCCAAGATTCCCTCATGAACTCGAGGGACAGATCAAAGGCAACGAACGAGGACTATAGCTTGGTGACAGTGATAGATTGGCAGAGATGGTTAGGCGAGCTATGAGAGGCGGATTGGTGAATAAAGACTTGGAGGATGTGAATAGGAGCCCTTTTGCACCCATAATCAGGCAGGCTAGAAACCCACCAGATTTCAAACTACCAATAATGGAGATGTATGACGGGAGAATGGATCCCACTGTTCACTTGACGAGATACACGAGGCATATGGAAGTGCTGGGGGCATCGGTGGAGGTCATGGCCCGATGCTTCCCTTTGTATTTGACAAATATTGCAGCATTATGGTTCAGACAGCTGGAAAGTGGCTCTATTGGCACATGGACGGAGCTGATTGAAAGGTTTATGAGGCAGTTTTGGGTCCACGTAGTCCGACCTAAGAACGTGATGACTTTGACATCGATGAAACAATGGAAAGGAGAGTAGCTCAAGGATTACTTAACCAGATTCAATGCGGTAGTGGCTTCGGTGGATCGGCCCGATCCATCGATGGTTTTGATGGCGGCGGTTTCAGGAATTATAGATAATTCAAATTTGAAGATATTGTTGGAATGGGACCCACCGACGGATCTCGGGGAGTTCTACCATGAGGCGGAAAGGTTTCTGAGGCAAGAAGATGCGTAGGCTAAGAGAGAAGGGAGAGAGACTGAAGCTTATGCAGTAAGGGGTGGAGGTCCACCTAGGGAGGACCCAGTCAAAGATGATAAAGGAAAAAGGAAAACGAATGACAACAGTAGCACTTCGAAAAGGCCACGGAGGAAGTCAAAGTTTTCTTCTTACACGGATCTAACTGAAACTATAGAAAGGATTTACTTGGATACTAGAGGGCGCCTCCAGTAACTAAAGCCGGCAAGAAGGGAACCTTCTGAATACGAGCGGGCATCGGGACAACATTGCATATTCCATGAGCTGAATGGGCACAATACGAATGACTATAGACATTTGAAGGATATCGTTGAGGAGCATATAAGAAATGCTCATCTGCAACAATATGTAAGGAATCGAGCTATGGCAATGGAACAGGAGCCGCCACTGCCCACCACGAATGAGGATGGCACTGGATCTAGGAATCAGTGGCTCATCGTCAACTAAATAAATTTATGTCGTTGAATAAGTAATAGTGCTTGAAGTAATACGGCTAAGTCACTTACACATGTATGGGATCGAGGACGGTCCTAGCCATGCTCTGAGACGATGACAAACCATATTGCTTGAGTCTATGAAATCATGTTTTCTTTCTATTTTCCTAAAACTTTGGTTCTTTCTTTGGTTGCATAGACATTTGTTTAGTTTTCCCTTTTTTTTGGACTTTCAATTTGTTAACTGGATTTTGTAACAAGTGGATTTGGATTAATGTAATAAATAATACAGGTCGCGATTACGGTCCCGACCGGAGAGACGGGGCAGTAATCGCAAATAACAAGTCCTTTCGCTGGAGAGCGATGGAATGGACTAAAATAGAATATAAAAGTCCTTGGCCGGAGAATATAAATGTCCTTGGTAGGAGAGCCGAGGCCGAAGAATATAGAAGTCGTTGGCCGGAGAGCTTTGGCCGGAGAATATAAAAGTCCTTAGCCGGAGAACCGAGGTCGGAGAATATAAAAGTCCTTGGCCAGATAGCCGAGGCCGGAGAAGAATATAAAAGTCCTTGGCCTTAGACCCGAGGCCGGAGAATATAAAAGTCCTTGGCCGGAGAGCCAAGGTCGGAGAATATAATAGTCCTTTTCCGGAGAGCCGAGCCGGAGAATATAAAAGTCCTTGGCCAAAGAGCCGATGTCGGAGAATATAAAAAGTCCTTGGCCGGAGAGACGAAACTGGAGAACATAAAAGCCCTCGACCGGAGAGTGCCGTTAGGAATAGGATAATGTGACCTGGAGAGGTCCTGGATTCGGATTACGACTTGGGATAAATGGACCCGAAGCGGTCCTGAATTTGACAAAGGGCCCGGTGCGGTCTCGGATTTGGATATCAACCCAGAAAGGTTAAGGATTCGGTTATTGGTCATTGGATATGGATAGGTTAAAGCTCGATCGACGGATTCAGATAGCTACGTAATTGGCTAAGGTGGTGGTTACTGTATTCGGAATCGGACATCGACTCGAAGCAGTCGTGGGTCTGGATTAGGATATGACAGTGGCACTTAGATAGGATGGCTTGGTAATGGATTGGATTATGAATCAGATGGTATGGCTATGGATGGAATATGGACTTCAGATGTCGGAATCAGAGCTTTTCAAAACACACTGTGACGACCCGAAATTTTTAGGCATTTGAAATTGGAATATTTAATTAATTTTAAATATTTGCAAGATAGTTTAATTTGGATTTCAAATATCAGTTTGAATTTGGCGATTGAATTTATTGAATTTAATAATTTGAATTTGGGTAAATTATTGAATCTTCAGTTTTAAGCCTGTTAAAAATAATTTGAAGGCTTATAAAATTTATAATGATGATACTAAAGATAATAGAATGGTTGAAATTGAATTTATAGGTGATTTGTTTAGTTTTAATAATATATCGTTTAAATTGAATTTAAAAATAACCTTCTGGGGCACAGTCTTAGAATTCGACGAAACTAGTTCCATTGGATCCTTAATAGTTAGTTATTACCGGATTTCAAATTCTGTAGCGTTTGGATTTACCGTTTGCTCGTACTGGTGAGAAACGCGTTGAAAATTTAAAATCGATAATTTAATATTTTAAATCGATTTAAAAAGCTAACTTCCACATACGATCAAATTAGCCTCCGAAATATGTTCCATTATGTTCGGAATGCAGGTAAAACCTTATAATCGCCTAGCGGCACGCGTTGTTTGGAGATTGTTTGAGAAAGTTGTTTAAAAGGGTTTAATATTAAAATAATATTTATAAACGTGTGTGTGTGTGTATTCATTAGTTAGAGAAAACCTAGCCGAGAGTGAAGCCGCCGTTTTCATTCTTTTCAATGGCCATAACTCTCCGATCTTCTACCCCAAATCTCTCCAAATCCACTTGTTTATTTCAAAATCCTCCAACTAGGAAATCGAAGAGCTCTGCATGCTCTAGGCAGTGAACGGTGGTGATCAAGATCGATGGGGTGGTGATGCAGCTAAGGCCAGAGAAGAAAATTCGCAACCTATAATTCTTGAAAGGATGAGTCGTTCACGAGTTAAGAGCGACATGATTCGTTTGCGAGTTAAGGAAGGGGAAGCTATAGGTTATCCACGACCTAAGGAGTCACGTGAGGGGAAGCTGCAAGTTAATGGAAGCCTAAGTCGTTTAGGTTTGATGAATCGTATACGAGTTAACGACACGGTTTTAAGTCGTTCACGACTTAACAGGAAACAGGAGGGGGAAGTTGCATTGAGCCACGAGTTATCAACTTACGAGATAAGCCCTTCACGAGTTTGCGAGTTACGACCAAAAAAGGTTGAGTCGTCTACGGCCTAAAAGGTTGAGTTGCTGCTTGGTTATGCCGCACTGGAAGTTAGCTCGTCTACGACCTAAGTGATGTGACGAGTCGTTGATTGATAACTCGTCCATATTGGTGTTGTATATATGAAGATGTGTCGTATTGTGCTGTAATTTGATGAGTCGTATGTCTCATGAGTCGTAAGTCGTGAAGCCGTGTTGTAAACCGTTGTTTCTTTAAGTCGTTGAACGCTAAGTCGTAAGTCGTGATGTTGTAATGTGTTTGTATTTTCCTTGAGTCGTCTGTATTGAGTCGTAAGTCGTCTTGTTTGGCACCGTGTGAATGTTGTTAAGTCACGTACGACTTAAGATGAGTCGTGAGTCGTAAGTCGTATTCGACTTAAGGGCAGTTGTGAAAACGCTATAAATAGGCGTGGTCGTGGCACTTTGTAAATTGGTTGACTTTGAATAAAATTTCCATTTGATTGCTTTGTGCTTTCTTTCAATTGGTAGTTGAGTGTGATCTCCTATCTCCACTTACGTCATTCGAGTGCGCTCGAATCCACGTTTGTTGATGCCGATTCACAGAATCAAGTGCGCTTGATCAACGTCGAAGAATCGTAGATCCTTCATCACGGTATCGTACGCGATCAACGTGTTAAGGATAGCTAGAATCCGGTATCTCTTGAGATCAACGGATTTGGGCAATTTCAGTATCATTCAATCCACCGATTGCTACATTTCCATCGATTTCATTGTTTTTTCGAATTATCCGCTGCGTCAGTTTGGTATCGGAGCTTGTTTTAGCCAATCATAGCTAAATCGAGTCTTGGAGCCGAGTTTGAAGTTGAAGTTGAGTTCATTGTGTTCATCATTTGTTGCAACGAGAGGAAGACTTTCGATCCATTTCATTTTGGATCAAAGTGTTGGAAAGTGTTTGAATTTGATTGTGAAGGTTTGCGCGCCAAAATTGAAGAGTGAGGCCGAGCCGAGTCAGTGGTTGAGCCGTGACTTGTTTGTGTTGCCGAGTTAAGTTGGACCGAGCTAGGAGTTAGCCGTGCTAGTTGATTTGAGTTGTAGTTTTGGAGTTTTTTTGTTTGAAGATTTTTGAAGTGTTTAGAGTTTGTATTTTTGAATTTGTTGAAAATTGTGTTGTTTGAATCATGCCGCCTAGAAGAGCTAACCGACATCAAAACATTGAAGCTTTGTATCGAAGAGAAGAGGCCGGTCAAATGGAACAACGTATGCATGAGAAGATTGATGAAGGCATTGGTAGGTTGGAGAAGCTTATGATTGATATGAATCAAAGTAGAAGAAGAAATTCACCTGAATCCATCCACGGAGGAAGTAGGATTTCGCCACATTCTGAACGGCAGAGGAGAGAGAGTCAGGATCATCGGAGTGTTGATAATCGAAGTAGGAGGGATGTTGATGATCGTGATCGAAGGGATGTTGGTAGTAGGAGTGGTGGTGGTAGAGATGTTGGAGGGCATGAAAGACAACGATATACATCCGACTTAGATGAGGAGTTTGACGGAGAGAGAGGAAGTGTTCATTTCAGAGATAGAGATCAGGGACAACGTCAGTATCGGGTTATTGATGATGATCGACGTTGGGAGTCGGGAATGAAGATAGAGATTCCAGAATTTAAAGGAGGGATGGTTACTGAGGAGTTCTTGGACTGGTTGTCAAATGTGGAGGAAATCTTTTATTTCAAGGAGGTTCCGGAGAATCGAAGGGTGAAGTTAGTTGCTACAAGGCTGAGGGGGAGAGCTTTGGCGTGGTGGCAGCAAACTAAACTTACCAGAGAACGGATGGGAAAGTCAAAGGTTGTAGAGTGGGATAAGATGAAGAAAATGATGAGAGCTACATTTTTGCCATACAACTATCAATTACTTATGTACCAGAGATTGCAGAATCTAAGGCAGGGGACGAAATCAGTTAATGATTATACAGATGAATTTTACCAACTCATTGCCAAGAACGATATAATGGAGACAGAAGAACAGCTGACTGCTAGGTTTGTTGGAGGGCTGAGAATGCAAATCCAGTGACGCAGCGGATAATTCGAAAAACAATGAAATCGATGGAATGTAGCAATCAGTGAATTGAGAATACTGCAAGGCCCAAATCCGTTGATCCAAAGATACCGGATTTTAGCTATCTTCGTCTCGTTGATCGCGCACGATACCGAGAAAGAAGATCTACGATTCTTCGACGTTGATCAAGCGCACTTAATTCCGTGAATCGGCTTCAACAAACGTGGATTCGAGCGCACTCGAATGACGTAAGTGGAGATAGGAGATCACACTCGACTACCAATTAAAGAAAGCACAAAGCAATCAAAGAGAATTTTATTCAAAAGTCAACAACCACAAAATGTACAACACACTCCCTATTTATAGCATTTTGACACCAAACCCTTAAGTAGTTTCCGACCTAACGTCTCCTTAAGTCGGCACCGACTTATCATAATAGCGATCCAATCTCTTTACAACACGGTACAACGCAAACGACTTAACTAAGGTCGGTAGCGACCTAACATATCACAACACTTACGGCCGAGTTAGCTCTTTGCCGACCTACGACTTAGTTTAGGTCGTACGCGACTTATCATCCAGCGACTTAACTATTTACAACACAAAGTTACAACACTTAGGTCGTATACGACCTAACATCCCAGTCACACGACCTATACAACTCACGACTAAAGAAAATACAAACACATTACACCCCAGCATTTACATCTTAAAATTGTTACGACCTACGACCTAAGTTAGGTCGTTAACGACTTAAACTCCCCGCGACTTAAGCCTCTTAGGCCGGTTACCTAAATTCTTCTCCTTAGGTCGTAACTCGGCACAGTTAACTCGTTCTTCATCACTAGGTCGTACTTCATTAGGTCGGAGCTCGTTAGGTCGGAGCTCGTTAGGTCGGAGCTCGTCATCTTGTGATTTCTTAGGTCGTGGCCGATCTAAAACAAGCTTCGGTTCCTGTAACTCGTTGTTAACTCGTGGCCGACCTAAATCCGAGGCTTCCTTAACTCGTAGCTTTTCCTTAGGTCGTGGCAGACCTAAATCTTCAGAACGACCTAAAACCGAGACTTGGTTAACTCGTGTTGCTACTTCGATAGGTCGTTGCGTCTTCTTATGCGACTCGTTAGGTCGTGGCCGACCTTCTTTAGGTCATGAGCGACCTATATCTTCCACCTTAGGTCGTGAGCGACCTAATACTTGTATTCCTTCAGATCGCACTGCATCATCCTCCCCCGGTTGACAGAAATTCGACCTCGAATTTTCACCATCTTCTTCCACATCAAGCTCATTCCCATGATACGGAATTAAGTGTTTGACATTGAAAACATCAGAAATGTGAACATCGTCTGGTAAATTCAATTGATAAGCATTCTCATTGATTTTTTCAAAATTTCAATTGGACCAATTTTCCGCGCCTTTAATTTATTATACGTTCCAACCGGAAAACGATCCTTTGTCAACACTGCATAAACCAAATCCCCTTCGTTAAATTCAACACTTCGTCTCTTCAAATCTGCAGATCGTTTATACTTCTCATTGGCCTTCTCCAATCGCTCCACAACGATTTTATGACATTCCGTTAATTCATCGATAAAATCAACAGCCCGTTTAACCGTCCCCTTCGGTTGTGGTACTACCGCCAAATCCAACGGTCCCCTTGGCAAACTTGAAAATACAATCTGAAATGGACTAAATCCCGTACTACGATTTACTGCATGATTATGAGCAAACTCTGCCTGGCATAACTTCAAATCCCAACTCTTCAGATTGTCCTTCACAAGACATCGCAACAAATTTCCCAATGATCTGTTAACAACTTCGGTTTGTCCATCGGTTTGCGGATGATAAGCGCTGCTAAAGTTCAACTTCGTTCCCACCATCTTCCACAAACTAAGCCAAAAATGACTCAAAAATCTGGTATCCCTGTCTGAAACAATAGACTCCGGCAACCCATGTAAACGATAGATTTCTTTAAAGAATAACTGTGCAACACGAACAGCATCCACCGTCTTCTTGCAAGTAATAAAATGTGCCATTTTAGAAAATCGGTCCACCACCACATAAATGGAATCATTCCCACGCTGCGTTGTCGGCAACCCCAACACAAAGTCCATACTCACATCAACCCATGGTTTAGATGGTACAGGTAACGGCATATACAACCCAGCATTAGTCGCAGTTTCTTTTGAAACCTGGCAGATATGACATCGCTCCACAAACCTCTCCACTTCTTTCCTCATCGACGGCCAAAAGTAAGATTGTGAGATTAACTGCAAAGTACGATCCCGTCCAACATGTCCTTCTTCATGCAACTCTTTAACAATCTTCATTCTCGAGCTGCAATCTGGAATGCATAATCGACTCCCCTTGAACAAGAATCCATCAACCAACACAAATTCATTAGTATCCCTACCCTTAACTTTCTCAAAAAACTTTGCAAAGTAAGGGTCCTCCTCAAACAACTCTGGCAATACTTCGAATCCTGTCACTTCAACTTTCATTGTGGTTAATAAATGACTCCTCCTACTCAAAGCATCAGCCACACGATTTGTCACTCCTGATTTGTGCTTAACGACAAAAGTAAACTGTTGCAAATAGGCAATCCATGATGCATGTCTCGCTGAAATCTTGTCCTGCCCCTGCAAATGCTTCAAATCTTCATGGTCTGTGTAAATAACAAACTCCTTATGGAACAGATAGTGTCTCCAATGTTTCACTGCTTGTACTACAGCATAAAATTCCACATCATACGTACTATATCTCATCTTTGCTCAAGACAACTTCTCACTGAAATAAGCAACTGGTTTCCCATTCTGACTCAGAACTCCTCCAATACCAACCTTCTATGCATCAGTATGTAATTCAAACAACAATTGAAAATTCGGTAAAACAAGAATTGGTGCTGTTGTCAACAGTGACTTAATCTTTTCAAAAGTAACCCCCACTTCCTCTGACCATACAAACTGTTTCCCTTTCATGCAATCAGTAACTGGAGCCATGACGCTACTGAAGTGTGGAATGAATCTTCGGTAGAATGACGCTAGCCCATGAAAACTTCTCACCTCTGTAATTGTCCTCGGTTGTGGCCAATTTCTGACTGCTTCTACTTTATGCTGGTCAACTTGAATTCCTTCCTCCGAAACAACGTACCCCAGAAATAAAACACTCCTTGTCATAAACACACATTTCTTCATGGCAGCATAAAATTGTTCCTCACGAAGAATAATCAACACTTCCCTCAAATGTTGAACATGCTCCTCCATACTTCTGCTATATATCAGAATATCATCGAAATAAACCACCACGAACTTCCTAATGAATGGTCTAAAGATTTGATTCATCACCCGCATGAATGTACTAGGTGCATTTGACAAACCAAATGGCATAACCAACCATTCATATAATCCTTCCCTTGTCTTGAAAGCTTTCTTCCACTCGTCTCCTGGTCTAATTCGAATTTGATGATAACCACTTTTCAGATCAATCTTCGAAAAGATAGTCGCCCCACTCAACTGATCTAGCAAGTCATCCAACCTCGGCATTGGAAATCTATATCTCACGGTAATCTTGTTCAACGCTCGACTGTCAGTGCACATCCTCCACGTCCCATCCTTCTTCGGTACCAACAAAGCTGGCACAGCACATGGACTTAAACTTTCCTGTACACGTCCCTGCTCAAGCAATTCTTCCACCTGCCTCCTCAACTCCTCAAGTTCCTTCGGACTCATCCGATAATGTGGTCTATGCAGTAATGCTGCTCCCGGAACAAGATCGATTTGATGTTGAATGTCTCTCAATGGCGGTAACTCCCTTGGCAACTCCTCTGGAAATACATCTTCAAATTCTTTCAAAACTGACTTCGCTTCTTCTGGAATTTCAACCTCTTCACTAGAATCTCGCCCAATCAACAAGAATACTTCAGGCTCCTCTTCAACTTCCTTAACAAACTCCTTCAATGATAGCAAAGTTTTCAGCTCTTCAATCTCCTCCAACTTGCTCTCCTTCTGTTGTTGCTTCTTGGGAACCAAAGTGATTTTAGTACCCTCGAACATGAAACTATAGCTATTGGCTCGACCATCATGTTGTACTGCTCTATCAAACTGCCACGGTCTGCCCAACAACAGATGACACACATCCATGTCCACCACATCACACCAAATTTCATCTTTATATTTCTTCCCGATTGAAAATTTAACACAAGCCCTTCGTTCAACTTTCACCTCACCTCCTTTCCTTAACCAAGCTCACTTGTACGGTTTGGGATGCTTCTCGGTTTTCAATTCCAATTTCTTTACAGCCTCTGTAGAGATAATATTATCGCAACTCCCAGCATCAATAACGAACTTACAAACTCTCCCAAGAATAGTGCAAGTTGATTGAAATATGTTATTCCTCAACCAACTGTCTTCCTCATCTTGCTTCGGTGTCAAACAAGACCTCCTCATCATCAAGTTATACCCTTCATCTCCCGACAACAAGTCTTCCTCCTCAACCGGTAATGAGTTAGAACAATCAGCTTCTTCCTCCTCATCCTCAGCTTCAACTATCATGGTTCTCTTCTTCGGCTTCGGACACTCGTTGCTTTTATGACCAATCTCCTGGCAGTTGTAACATTTGAACCCACTGCTAACCTTCGCCTTCTCACCCTCCTTCACAACTGGTTTGGCAACAGCTTTAGGAACATTAGAATTTCCACCAACACCCTTCACTGGATTGTTAGAGTTAGTAAACACACTACCTCCACGCCTTCCCTGCTTCTCCCAAGCCAACGCCTTTTGATGTGCCTTTGCCACAGATCTTGGATCGAACATATTAACCATATCCTGGATCTGCATTCTCAGCCCTCCAACAAACCTAGCAGTCAGTTGCTCTTCTGTCTCCATTATATCGTTCCTGGCAATGAGTTGATAAAATTCATCTGCATAATCATTGACTGACTTTGTCCCCTGCCGTAGATTCTGCAATCTCTGGTACATAAGTGACTGATAGTTGTATGGCAAGAATGTAGCTCTCATCAATTTCTTTATCTTCTCCCAAGATTCTATCTTTGACTTCCCCATTCGTTCACGAGTAAGTTTAGTTTGCTGCCACCATGCCAAAGCTCTCCCCCTCAGCCTTGTAGCAACTAACTTCACCCTTCGATTCTCCGGAACCTCCTTGAAATCAAAGATCTCCTCTACATTAGATAACCAGTATAGGAACTCTTCAGCTACCATCCCACCTTTAAACTCCGGAATCTCCATCTTCATTCCCGATTCCCAACGTCGATCATCATCAATAACCAGATACTGACGTCGTTCCTGATCTCGTTCTCGAAAATGAATACTTCCCCTATCACCTTCAAACTCCTCATCAAAATCTGATGTATATCATTGTCTTTCACGCCCTCCAACATCTCTACCACCACTTCTACTTCCAACATCCCTTCTAGCATTATCATCAACATTCCTCCTACTTTGATTATCAACACTTCGATGATCTTGACTCTCTCTCCTCTCCCGATCTGAATGTTGTGAAACTCTACTTCCTCCACGGATGGATTCAGGTGAATTTCTTCTTCTACTTTGATTCATATCGATCATCAACTTCTCCAACCTACCAATACCTTCATCAATCTTCTCATGCATGCGTTGTTCCATTTGATCGGCCTCTTCTCGTCTACATAATGCTTGAACATTTTGATGGCGGTTAGCTCTCCTTGGCGGCATGATTGATTCAACACAAAACTTCTACAAAATCAACAATAAGTCACGGCTTAACACCACTAGCTCGGTTCAAACACAATCCCACACTTTGATCCAACTTGAAATGGATCGAAAGTTCTCCTCTCGTTGCAACTTCAAGATGAACACGATGAACAACTTCAAACTTCAAATACTTGGCTCCAAGACCCGATTTAGCTATGATTGGCTAAAACAAGCACTGATACCAAAACTGACGCAGCGGATAATTCGAAAAACAATGAAATCGATGGAATGTAGCAATCGGTGAATTGAGAATACTGCAAGGCCCAAATCCGTTGATCCAAAGATACCGGATTTTAGCTATCTTCGTCTCGTTGATCGCGCACGATACCGAGAAAGAAGATCTACGATTCTTCGACGTTGATCAAGCGCACTTGATTCCGTGAATCGGCTTCAACAAACGTGGATTCGAGCGCACTCGAATGACGTAAGTGGAGATAGGAGATTACACTCGACTACCAATTAAAGATAGCACAAAGAAATCAAAGAGAATTTTATTCAAAAGTCAACAACCACAAAATGTACAACACACTCCCTATTTATAGCATTTTGACACCAGACCCGTAAGTCGTTTCCGACCTAACGTCTCCTTAAGTCGGCACCGACTTATCATAATAGCGATCCAATCTCTTTACAACACGGTACAACGCTAACGACTTAACTAAGGTCGGTAGCGACCTAACATATCACAACACTTACGGCCGAGTTAGCTCTTTGCCGACCTACGACTTAGTTTAGGTCGTACGCGACTTATCATCCAGCGACTTAACTATTTACAACACAAAGTTACAACACTTAGGTCGTATACGACCTAACATCCCAGTCACACGACCTATACAACTCACGACTTAAGAAAATACAAACACATTACACCCCAGCATTTACATCTTAAAATTGTTGCGACCTACGACCTAAGTTAGGTCGTTAACGACTTAAACTCCCCGCGACTTAAGCCTCTTAGGTCGGTTACCTAAATTCTTCTCCTTAGGTCGTAACTCGGCACAGTTAACTCGTTCTTCATCACTAGGTCGTACTTCATTAGGTCGGAGCTCGTTAGTTCGGAGCTCGTTAGGTCGGAGCTCGTCATCTTGTGATTTCTTAGGTCGTGGCCGATCTAAAACAAGCTTCGGTTCTTGTAACTCGTTGTTAACTCGTGGCCGACCTAAATCCGAGGCTTCCTTAAATCGTAGCTTTTCCTTAGGTCGTGGCCGACCTAAATCTTCAGAACGACCTAAAACCGAGACTTGGTTAACTCGTGTTGCTACTTCGATTGGTCGTTGCGCCTTCTTATGCGACTCGTTAGGTCATGGCCGACCTTCTTTAGGTCGTGAGCGACCTATATCTTCCACCTTAGGTCGTAAGCGACCTAATACTTGTATTCCTTCAGATTGCACTGCATCATCCAGGATATGGTTAATATATTTGATCCAAGATCTGTAGCGGAGGCACATCAAAAAGCGTTGGCTTGGGAGAAGCAAGGAAGGCGTGGAGGTGGTGTGTTTACTAATTCTAACAATCAAGTGAAGTGTGTTAGCGGAAGTTCTAATGTTCCTAAAGCTATTGCAAAGCCAGTTGTGAAGGAAGTTGAGAAGGTGAAGGTTAGCAGTGGGTTCAAATGTTACAATTGCCAGGAGATGGGTCATAAAAGCAATGAGTGTCCGAAGCCGAAGAAGAGAACTATGATAGTTGAAGCCGAGGATGAGGAGGAAGAAGCTGAATGTTCAAATTCACCTTATGTTGAGGAGGAAGAAGAATTGTCCGGAGACGAGGGGTGTAGTTTAATGATGAGAAGAAGTTGTTTGACACCGAAGCAAGAGGAGGAAGACGGTTGAGGAATAACATATTTCAGTCTACTTGCACTATTCTTGGAAGAGTCTGTAAATTTGTTATTGATGCTGGGAGTTGCGATAATATTATCTCTACAGAGGCTGTGAAGAAGTTGGAATTGAAAACCGAGAAGCATCCTAAACCGTACAAGTTAGCTTGGTTAAGAAAGGGTGGTGAAGTGAAAGTTGGGCGAAGAGCTTGTGTGAAATTTTCAATCGGGAAGAAATACAAAGACGAAATTTGGTGTTATGTAGTGGACATGGATGTGTGTCATCTGTTGTTGGGCAGACCATGGCAGTTTGATAGAGTAGTACAACATGATGGTCGTGCTAATAGCTACAGTTTCATGTTTGAGGGTACTAAAATTACTTTGGTTCCCAAGAAGCAACAACAGAAGGAGAGCAAGTTGGAAGAGATTGAGGAGCTGAAAGCTTTGTTATCATTAAAGGAGTTTGTTAAGGAGGTTGAAGAGGAGCCTGAAGTGTTTTTGTTGATTGGGCGAGATTGTAGTGAGGAAGTTGAAATTCCAGAAGAAGCGAAACCAGTTTTGAAAGAATTTGAGGATGTATTTCCAGAGGAGTTGCGTAAGGAGTTACCACCTCTGAGAGACATTCAACATCAAATCGATCTTGTTCCGGGAGCAGTATTACCGCATAGACCACATTATCGAATGAGTCCGAAGGAACATGAGGAGTTGCGAAGGCAGGTGGAAGAATTGCTTGAACAGGGACGTGTACAGGAAAGTTTAAGTCCATGTGTTGTGCCAGTTTTGTTGGTACCGAAGAAGGATGGGACGTGGAGGATGTGCACTGACAGTCGAGCATTGAACAAGATTACCGTGAGATATAGATTTCCAATGCCGAGGTTGGATGACTTGCTAGATCAGTTGAGTGGGGCAACTATCTTTTCGAAGATTGATTTGAAAAGCGGTTATCATCAAATTCGGATTAGACCTGGAGACGAATGGAAGACAGCCTTCAAGACGAGAGAGGGGTTATACGAATGGTTGGTTATGCCATTTGGTTTATCAAATGCACCTAGTACATTCATGCGGGTGATGAATCAAATCTTTAGACCATTCATTGGGAAGTTCGTGGTGGTTTATTTCGATGATATTCTGATATATAGCAACAGTATGGAGAAGCATGTTCAACATTTGAGGGAAGTGTTGATTATTCTTCGTGAGGAACAATTTTATGCTGCTACGAAGAAATGTGTGTTTATGGCAAGAAGTGTTTTATTTCTGGGGTATGTTGTTTCGGAGGAAGGAATTCAAGTTGACCAGAATAAAGTTGAAGCAGTCAGGAATTGGCCACAGCCGAGGACAATTACGGAAGTGAGAAGTTTTCATGGGCTAGCATCATTCTACCGAAGATTCATTCCACACTTCAGTAGCGTGATGGCTCCAGTTACTGATTGCATGAAAGGGAAACAGTTTGTATGGTCAGAGGAAGCGGGGGTTGCTTTTGAGAAGATAAAGGAAATGTTGACGTCTGCACCAATTCTTGTTTTACCAGATTTTCAGTTATTGTTTGAACTACATACTGATGCATCAAAGGTTGGAATTGGGGGAGTCTTGAGTCAGAGTGGGAAACCCGTTGCTTATTTCAGTGAGAAGTTATCAGGAGCAAAGATGAGGTATAGCACGTACGATGTGGAGTTTTACGCAATTGTTCAGCCTGTTAAGCATTGGAGACACTATCTGTTTCAGAAAGAATTTGTTCTGTACACTGATCATGAGGCGTTGAAGCATATGCAAGGGCAGGACAAGATTTCAGCAAGGCATGCATCGTGGATTTCCTATTTACAGCAATTCACTTTTGTTGTTAAACACAATTCTGGGGTGACGAATCGGGTAGCTGATGCTTTGAGTAGGAGGAGTCATTTATTAACAACGTTGAAGGTTGAAGTGACAGGATTCAAATTATTGCCTGAGCTGATTGAAGAAGATCCTTATTTTGTAAAATTTGTTGAAAGGGTCAAGGAAGGAAGTACTGATTAATTCGTGTTAGTTGATGGTTTTCTGTTCAAGGGGGACAAGTTGTGTATTCCAGATAGTAGTTTGAGATTGAAGATTATCAAGGAGTTACACGAGGAAGGACATGTGGGCCGTGATCATACTTTGCATTTGATTGCTCAATCTTATTTTTGGCCATCAATGAGGAAAGAGGTTGAAAGGTTTGTAGAGCGATGTCATATCTGCCAGGTTTCGAAAGGAACTGCGACCAATGCTGGATTGTATATGCCATTACCTGTACCATCTAAACCATGGGTTGATGTGAGTATGGACTTTGTGTTGGGTTTTCCGAGGACTCAGAGGGGAAATGATTTCATATTTGTTGTGGTGGACAGATTTTCTAAAATGGTACACTTTATTGCTTGTAAAAAGATAGCAGATGTTGTTCGTGTTGCTCAGATGTTCTTTAAAGAAATCTATCGTTTACATGGGTTGCCAGAGTCTATTGTTTCAGACAGGGATACCAGATTTTTGAGTCATTTTTGGCTTAGTTTGTGGAAGATGGTGGGAACGAAGTTGAGCTTTAGCAGCGCTTATCATCCGCAGACAGATGGACAGACAGAAGTGGTTAACAGATCATTGGGAAATTTGTTACGGTGTTTAGTGAAAGATAATCTGAAGAGTTGGGACATGAAGTTATGCCAAGCAGAGTTTTCTCATAATCATGCAGTGAATCATAGTACGGGATTCAGTCCATTTCAGATTGTATATTCTAATTTACCCAGGGGACCGTTGGATTTAGCAGTAGTACCACAACCGAAGGGGACGGTAAAACAAGTTGTAGATTTTGTTGATGGGTTGACCGAATGTCATAAGATCGTTCAGGAACGATTGGAAAAGGCAAATGAGAAGTATAAAAGATCCGCAGATCTGAAGCGAAGAAATGTTGAGTTTAATGAAGGAGATATGGTGTATGCTGTGTTAACCAAGGACCGTTTTCCAGTGGGCGCTTATAACAAGTTGAAAGCCAGAAAAATTGGTCCTGTAGAAGTTGTGAAACGGATTAATGAAAATGCTTATAAATTGAAGCTGCCAGAGGATGTGTACACTTCTGACGTGTTCAATGTTAAGCATCTCGTACCATATTATGGAGATGAACAATCTGATGAGGAAGAATTTACAAATTCGAGGATGAATTTTTCTCAACCAGCGGAGGATGATGCAGCTAAGGCCATAGAAGAAAATTCGCAACCTATAATTCTTGAAAGGATGAGTCGTTCACGAGTTAAGAGCGGCATGAGTGGTTCGCGAGTTAAGGAAGGGGAAGCTATAGGTTATCCACGACCTAAGGAGTCACGTGAGGGGAAGCTGCGAGTTAATGGAAGCCTAAGTCGTTTAGGTTTGATGAATCGTATACGAGTTAACGACACGGTTTTAAGTCGTTCACGACTTAACAGGAAACAGGAGGGGGAAGTTGCATTGAGCCACGAGTTATCAACTTACGAGATAAGCCCTTCACGAGTTTGTGGGTTACGACCAAAAAAGGTTGAGTCGTCTACGGCATAAAAGGTTGAGTTGCTACTTGGTTATGCCGCACTGGAAGTTAGCTCGTCTACGACCTAAGTGATGTGATGAGTCGTTGATTGATAACTCGTCTGTATTGGTGTTGTATATATGAAGATGTGTCGTATTGTGCTGTAATTTGATGAGTCGTATGTCTCATGAGTCGTAAGTCGTGACGCTGTGTTGTAAACCGTTGTTTCTTTAAGTCGTTGAACGCTAAGTCGTAAGTCGTGATGTTGTAATGTGTTTGTATTTTCCTTGAGTCGTTTGTATTGAGTCGTAAGTCGTCTTGTTTGGCACCGTGTGAATGTTGTTAAGTCACGTACGACTTAAGATGAGTCGTGAGTCGTAAGTCGTATACGACTTAAGGGCAGTTGTGAAAACGCTATAAATAGGCGTGGTCGTGGCACTTTGTAAATTGGTTGACTTTGAATAAAATTTCCATTTGATTGCTTTGTGCTTTCTTCCAATTGGTAGTTGAGTGTGATCTCCTATCTCCACTTACGTCATTCGAGTGCGCTCGAATCCACGTTTGTTAAAGCCGATTCACGGAATCAAGTGCGCTTGATCAACGTCGAAGAATCGTAGATCCTTCATCACGGTATCGTGCGCGATCAACGTGTTAAGGATAGCTAGAATCCGGTATCTCTTGAGATCAACGGATTTGGGCAATTTCAGTATCATTCAATCCACCGATTGCTACATTTCCATCGATTTCATTGTTTTTTCGAATTATCCGCTGCGTCAGGTGGGGAGGCCTGGAAGGAGTCGCGTGCGCCGGCCATTTGGTGGAGTTTTCCTCAGCCTATGGTGAACCGAGCTTCACCTCGCTCTTGCTAGGGAAGCATGCCGCGATGGCTGCATAGTGGTGGCCTCTGATTGTCTTATCGGCGAGCAACGGGGGTGCGGCGATTAGGGTTTTGGAGGCGGTATTGGGTTGATCGGCCTGGGAACGTTCGTAGATGGAAGGGAAGAAGATGGAACGTGCGGCTTTGATCTTCTGATTCATATGGATGGTCGTGTTTCGTTCTGGGTAAAAAAAATTGTTTTATAAATTATATATACAAACCTTTAAAAAAACTGAATATCTTTTGATTGCGTAGTCGAATTTCAATGAAACAAGAGGTGTCGGAATCGCAGCGACGCGGTCTACGCACTGTAGCAGATCAGGCGACATTTGGAGCAAGTGGAAGTTTTGAATTAAATCGAATGGTTCGATTTAATTTAAAATTTGAACTCTCGTCGAAACTCAAGGTGAGTTTATCTCACTCACATCTGGAATGCTTGTTAGTTTGAATAGTTAATATTTAAATTGTTGATTGGTTGTTTAGTTGTATGTGATCATTATTATCAGATTTGATCAATATTTATTGTTGTGCAAACATATGTGGATGCAGGGAAACAGGTTGCAGGGATCCAACGGGATTCCTCACAATATAGAGATTATCTTTATAATCTGTGTTGTATTTTATTGGTATTCCAAGATGGATTAATTTGGAAATTTAGTTATGTTGTGTTATGGTTGGATAAATAAAATTTGGTATTTTAAAAAAAATCAGTAAATGAATTGGGATTAAAGGAAAATGAAAGGAATTTTTAAGTAATGAATTTAACGAAATTAAATTCAGGAAATTGGTTTGGAATTCAAGTTTTGTTTTAATTTCAGTTTTAAAGATAAATAAAGTTTTTAAATTTAAATTGTTTTAACTACTTTAAACGGTTAAATGGTTTGGATTTAAAATGAAGATTTAAAATGTAAGTTATGTTTTTTTAAAGTCTAAGCTAAATCTGGAATCAAAATTTAAATCTGTATTCCAGTTTGAAATGAAATAAAATTTAAAGTAAATAAGAAAAATATTTTTATCTTTAAATAAATAAAGTTTAATGATTTGTAATTCATTAAATTATTAAGTTAATTAAAATGGATAATTAATTTATTTAATTAATCATAGTTAAGCACTTAAATAATTGAGTAATTATAAATTATTTAATTGGTTAATAAAAATTGATTAATTTGGATTAAGAGATGATTAATTAAATTTTAATTTCTTAGAGAGTAGTTAAAGGATTGTTATTAGTTAATGAAGGATCATTAACTAAGGATTATCAAATGATTAATTAAGATGATTAATTATACATATAAATTAAAGATAATAAATTTATGGAATTGTTTAAGTATAATTACTTAATTGAAGAAGTAATTAAGGATCATTAATTAATGTAATAAATGAGAGTAATTAAAGGTTAATTACTATAAATGGTTAAGGAAAGTTAATTTGTGAAATTAATTCAAGGATAATTACTCTATGTGATTGAAGATAATTAATCTAGGTGATTAATTAAGATGGATATTTGAAGAATGATTGATTAATTAAAAGATTGTAATTAATTAATGGTTGAATAAGCAAAGTTAGGTGATCTATTCTTAAGTAATTGATTTAATTTAAGTTTATAAAATTAATGATAATAGGGATTAACAATGATTGCTTATGAAGGATTGTTTCAGTAAAATATCTGAATTGGATGATATCTATTGGATGATATGCTGTGTTATTTTGTGATATGAAATGCTTTGTGATATGAAATGTTTCGATGGACGTTTATAATGTGGTTATTAATGATGATGAATTTCTGTGTAAAAAGTGACATCTTGTATTTAAAGTTGAATTGTGGTTCACTTAAATAACTCGAGCTAAGATGGTATTAAATTCGAAGAGACCGGAGTCGGGTATTAGTAAATACCCGAAACCACTTCGATTCTTCATAAGATGATATGTGAAATCAATAGGCTCGTATGGAATGATTTAAGTGAATTGGACCATTTAATCTAAGTTTTTGGTACTTAGAGATTTGATGTGTGAAATTAGTGATGTCTATAACAAATTGTGAATTTGAAAATTGACACGAGTTGCCCCGGGTTTAATTAAGTTTTATTCTTTGGTATTTCATGTTAGATGAGTTTACTCACGCTGGTTTCCAGCCTGACCTGGGTGTTACTTTGATGTAATGCTTGGGTTAGACTGAGTATTACAGATTTTCAGGTAAGGACATTTTGGAGCTCGGGAGGCGAGCTGGATGGCAAGAACGTATGGAGTGTTTCCGCTGTATTATATTGTTGTATATCTGAGACATGATGATTGTGTATATCCAGTGTCTGTATATATGTGTAACTCTGATGTATTATAAATGTATTTGGAAGATACAGAATTCTTTTGTAAACCGTTGTTATTTGATATTATATTTTCATCCACTGCGAATGTGAGAATCTTTGTGGTGTTTCTTCTTATTCTTCTATCTCTTTCTTCTTTCCCTAACTATCTGGAGTTTTCGGGATCGAAAATTCTGGGATGTTACAGTTGGTATCAGAGCTGAAGGTTAAGCGAGAACCTTGGCTCTGGTGGGATTACTCATTAAGGATAGGGTCAATGGTACCCTAGAATGAGTTGAGTGTGTGTGTGTGTGTGTGTGTGTATGAGAGCGTACTTGTTATTTGCTTATATAAAGATTTTAAATGGTTTTATATAAGAATATATTTTGATATATAAAGCAATATTTCCTTCTAATAAATATTAAGGTGATTGGTTGTTAAATTATTGGAATTAAATTAAGAAGTAATATAATACAACCAAACTGAAATTGAATAAAGATATGTTTGAAATGGATTCAAACTAAAATTGAAATCTTGAATTGGGGAAGAGTATTAGAATAAGATGATAATGAATGGTTTCAGATATGATAATCTTAGTTATTATCATAAATGATTGTTGTGTTTAAAAATTAATGAGTAAGCAAAATGAAATGTTTTAAAGAAGTAAAACATTTAGGCAAGTATGACTTATAAATTGGAAATGAAGTTGATCTGAATTGTGGAGTTTTAAATATCGGTCCAGAATTTGAAAATTTTGTTTCAAAGTAATGAAGAAATAATAAATAATGTTATTTAATATTATTTGAATGATAGAGCTTGATTCAACAAGAGTCGTTTGAAAATTTTAAAGGACTTTGTCTGAATTTAAACCCAAAGGTGGTTTAAAATTTAAAAGTAACCTGGTGTGTAAAGGAAATAAATATGAAATAAACTCTAAGATTGAGTTTTGAATTTTCCTTGGAATGTGATGTGAAACCCAAAGTGAAGTAAGTTTTAAACTTAAATGGGAAGGTTATTAATCTGAAGTATAATATTTGAATGGAAATTCAAATTCTGTAAATTTGACTGGATTAAGTAAATTAAATTTAACTTAGAGGAAGTTAAATAAGTTTGAATGGACAACCTGACTTGGAAATTTCAGTATGAAATTGGGATTTAACTTGGGAAGTTAAATGGTTAATTTAATTGGGAGTTTGTGTGATCTCAAAATGGGATTGAGATCTGTAAATTTGAAATGTATGGGTGTTTTTTTTAAAACTCAACCAATTGCCCTGATGAAATCGGAGGGAAAGGAGGAGCCCCCTCCTGCCTGGTTCGACCACAGACAGTTAGGATTTTAGCCAGCCCAGCACAGAGATTTGATGCCCCCAACCCTTTTATGGGATTAACGGGGACCCACCTCCGCGCCTTGAAATTGGGAGTTGGGCAGGTGGGAATCGAACTCGTGACCTCGTTAACAGGAGGCAAGTGTCTCAACCACTGCGCCACAACCACGGACAAATGTATGGGTGTTTTAAAATAATTTGGATAATATTATCCTGTTAATAATCTTTAAATTGTGAATTGGATTTGAATTATTATTTGAACCTCGAAATAGGTTTATGAAGAAGTAAAGGTTAAATTGATTTAAAGGATTAAATCAACATTAAAAGCTTTAACTCGAATTTATATAATTCGAGATGGTTTAAATTTGGAAATTTGAATTGAATTAGTTCAAATTAAATTTGACTTAAATTAATTAGAATTGTGACTGAAGATGGATAAGTTTAAAAATTCAAATGGAAAATTTAAGTTGGATTGATTTGAAATGAAATTGAAGTTAAATGGGTTCAAATTCAAATGGGAATTGGGACTAATTCAAACAGGAATTGAGATGATTTGAAATTGAAGTGGGTTCAATTGATATTAGTCCAAATTGATTGGAATAATTTGGAATTTTAATTAAAGTTGAATAGGTTGAAAATCAAATGGAATTTGATTTGAATTTGGAAAGAAATCAAGATTAATTCAACTTGAATTGGGATTAAATCAATTTCAATGGAAATTGAAGTTATTTAAATTGGAATTGAGTTAACTTAAATGGAAGTGGAAATTTAAATTGAATTAATGAGAATGGAGATTTGGAAATTGAACAGTTTGGCTCTGGACTGTTTCAGAATAAATTGTTTTAATATAAATCTATTTTTCCAAGCTATTTACTATATACAATCTTTTTTTTAAAGCCAAATTATTTTATATTTATTTTAAAATTATTTTTGGGAACTATTTAATAATTTTTCAACTGTTTTATAAACTAATTACTATTTTCAACTATTTTACAAATTAATTACTATTTTACAACTATTTTGCAATTATTTAAAAATTCTATAACTATTTGACTATTTTCCAACTATTTTACAGTTACTTAATTATTTTATAGCTATGTTACAAACTAATAATTATTTTTCAATGACTTATCTATTTTAAACTTTTCAAGCTATTTTCTGAATTTAAGCTGGACAGAGTTCAAACTGTTTATTATTGAATATCCATTTGGGATAAGGATTAAAGTGATAATCCAATGGAATTGAAACAATTGTGATTATGTAGATAGAAATTAAATGAAATGTGAATAGAAAGAGAAATTGATTTAGTTGATAATCAATGAAGATAAATACGTAGGATGTACGTATATTATTCTATTCGCATAGTGATTTGATCCAGATTCGAGCACAGAATTTCGAGATAGTTATATCGATTCGAGTTGGGATTTTTCACACGATTTTCGACGGTGAACCTGGATATGGATTGTTGATTGGTTTTGGATATTCTCTATCATAGTTATGGCTATGCAAGAAGAATGATGGTTTCTGATCAAGAAGCCGGATTTGAGTCCGCACTAGGAAGTCGGGTGGACGATACTAGTCCGGAAGTGTAATTGTGTGATCGAGTGAGCGATCAGATTGGTATAGCGTATGGATGATAAGTGTACATCGTACGGATTTGAATGAAATTGACATTGAAAAATTGTGAATAAGAAATGTGAAATGATTTCTTTTGAAATGAAAGTATATTTTGTGAAATATACAATGGATTAAAGTGAAAGTTGGATATTTTTATGATGATAAGTAAGATGGAAATAACTTTATAAAAAAAAGAGTAATCAAATTTGAATATTTGATTTTGAATAAACCAAGTTATATATCTTCGTTATATATGATAAATCTCCCCTTCTTGAATCTATTGCCAGAAGTAAAGGATTTTGAAGGTGTTTGAAGTATAAAAGGAGTTTTATACAAGTTTGAAATGATCCAAAAAAATTTAAAAAAAAAATTATATATATATAAAGGATCTTATGAGGATTTTGGAAAAATGTTTTGGGAACCTTTGGATTTGGAAAGGCTTTTGATTTTTGGGTAAAATCAATATTGGAATTTGGAAAGCCTAGCTTGAGAATTATCGATTTTGAGAAAAGGAGATTTATATAAGATTCATACTAGGTGTATGATTTGGAAAATACTATATGTGTATAGTATAAAGTGTTTTGGAAATGGCTTTGGAGAAAAAGGCGCTCCCTTAAAATAAACTTCTCAGGAGTACCACAGGGTGGTGCTGCCTTGAACCCTAAGGAGGGGTTCTAAAGTTGATCTTATGAGGAGTCCGGGCAAAACTAGTTCCTGAGGATTATGAGTAGTGTGTAGCGAAAGTCGAGGGCGCTGATGCCTACAGAGGCATTTGGGTTATGTTGTGACGATGGTGTAACTCGATGTCACAACGATCTACTGCGGACCATAGCGAAAGTCGTTTGTGCCGCTGAGAGCCAACAGTCTATGTTTGATTTTACATCAGTAGACTGTGACCTATGTAGGAGTGGAGAAGTTTCATTTTTGGCAGGGAAAACCGAGGGCGCTGATGCCAATAGTTTCAGGGACATTTGTTGTGATGGCAACGTAACCCTGGAATGTAACTTTGATCTATTGTGGGTTCCATGGCGTAATCGAGGGGCGCGGAGTGCCTACAGTTACATGGACTTTTGCTGCGATGGCAACGTAACATAGGATGTAACTGCGACCATGGATGAGGGTGATGATTTGCAGAGCAATCTCACCAAAGATATTTCCTCTATTTTCAAAAAACTGTTTTCTATATTTTTAATAAAATTATTTTCCCAAGTATTTTCACTGGGTGTTGAAAATGGGTTTACCAAGTACTTACAGATTTTTAGTCCTACGCCTGATCATCGTATGACCGAATTTCTATGAGAACAAGGATGGACTGGTTGAGACATCGAGTTATAAGAAGTATTTTTATAAAAAGCTATTTTAATAGTATTATGTGAATTTAAAAGTATTTCTAAAATTTTAAAATAAAGGAGTAAGCTAGTTAGCTAAATAAATTAGTTAAGTGAGTATGTTAATATGTTTAAATTGGTTAAATAGAAGTTGAATTGGGAGTTATTAATGGAGTTTGGAAATGAAAACTTGAGTTATAAATTAAATTTGACTTGAATTGTGAGTAAATTGAATACAATTGGAATATTGTCGAATAAAAAGGAAGTTGGATTAAAACAGAAATGGTTTGAATTGCAAATTAAGTTCAAGAAGGTAAAAATAAATTGAAAATGGCCTTGTAATTAGTTAAATGAGTCATGAATGAATTGAATTTGGAAATTAAATTTATAATAACTAATCAAATAAATTTGTAGATTGAAATGAGATTTGATTGAAATAAAACCAAGTTAAATTGAAAAGGAAAATTTATTTTGCAAATGAAGTGTGCTTGACGCAGCGGATAATTCGAAACAAACTTCAATCGGTGAAAATTAGCAATCGGTGAGTTGAGAATACTGCAATGCCCAAATCCGTTGATCAAAAGATGCCGGATTCTAGCTATCTTCGTCTCGTTGATCGCGCACGATGCCGAGAAAGAAGATCTACGATTCTTCGACGTTGATCAAGCGCACTTGATTCCGTGAATCGGCTTCACAAACGAAGATTCGAGCGCACTCGAATGACGTAGATGGAGATAGGAGATCACACTCAACTACCTATTAAAAGAAAGCACAAAGCAATCAAAGAGAATTTTATTCAAAAATCCACAACCCAAAATGTACATCACACGGCTATTTATAGTGTTTCTCGGCCCAGACCTTAAGTCGTATACGACTTACGACTTAACTAAGTCGGCAGCGACTCAACAGGTACGACACACGACTCAACATTCAATGACTCAAAGAAACAAGAAAAATACAACACTTAGGTCGTAGACGACCCAACGACGTACGACTTAATCAAACATCACGACTCAACTTAGGTCGTTGACGACCTAAGACATACGACTCATCATCAACGACTCATCATACAATGCGACTCAGGACACACCCATATTACAACACAACATATAAGTACACTACATACGACTCATTATGGAACGACTCAAAACACACGCGACTTAAGTAGGCTGCGACTTAAGCTCCCAAGATCCCTGTGGTATCTCCTCAACGACTTAACTAAGTCGTGCCCTTCCTCCGACTCAGCGCCTTTAACAGTTGGAACCTTCCCCTGTATCATTATAAGTCGTAGACGACTTATAGATGAGTCGTTGGGTCGTGTACGACTCATCAAACTCGAACACCTCCAGCTCTCGTTAAGTCGTAACCCTGTCCCCTTAGCTCTGTTAAGTCGTAGACGACTTAAGACTGCCTTCTTAGGTCGTTGACTCGTGAACGACTCAAGATCCTTCTCATTAACTCGTATCTTCCCCTTAGGTCGTAGCTCTTTCCCATGTGCTTCCTTAGACTGAGTCGCGCACGACTTACGAGTTAAACCCGAAACTTGATTAGGCTGACTCGTGCACGACTTAAGAGTTAAAACCGAAACTTCCTTATCTTGTGAACAGCCTAATCTCTGAATTTCTGTAGATCGTGCTGCATCATCCTCCCCTGGTTGAGAAAAATTCATCCTCGAATTTGTAAATTCTTCCACATCCGATTGTTCTTCTCCATAATATGGCACAAGATGTTTAATATTGAACACGTCAGAAGTGTACACATCTTCCGGCAGTTTCAACTTATAAACATTTTCATTGATTTTCTTCAAAACTTCTACTGGACCAATCTTCCTGGCTTTCAACTAATTATAAGCGCCCACTGGAAAACGATCCTTGGTTAACACAGCGTAAACCAAATCACCTTCGCTAAATTCAACATTTCGTCGCTTCAAATCTGCAGCTCGCTTCTACTTCTCATTTGCCTTTTCCAACCGTTCCCGAACGATTTTATGACATTCAGTCAACCCATCAACAAAGTCTACAGCTCGTTTAACCGTCCCCTTTGGTTGTGGTACTACTGCCAAATCCAACGGTCCCCTGGGCAAATTTGAATATACAATCTGAAATGGACTGAATCCCGTACTACGATTCACTGCGTGATTATGAGCAAACTCTGCCTGGCATAACTTCATATCCCAACTCTTCAGATTATCTTTCACTAAACACCGTAACAAATTTCCTAATGATCTGTTAACCACTTCCGTCTGTCCGTCTGTCTGCGGATGATAGGCGCTGCTAAAGTTCAACTTCATTCCCACCATCTTCCACAAACTAAGCCAAAAATGACTCAAAAATCTGGTATCCCTGTCTGAAACAATAGACTCCGGCAACCCATGTAAACGATAGATTTCTTTAAAGAACATCTGAGCAACACGAACAGCATCTGCCGTCTTCTTGCAAGCAATAAAATGTGCCATTTTAGAAAATCTGGCAACCACCACATAAATCGAATCGTTACCCCTTTGAGTTCTAGGTTATCCCAACACAAAGTCCATGCTCACATCAACCCAAGGTTTAGATGGTACAGGTAACGGCATATACAATCCAGAGTTGGTCGCAGTTCCTTTCGAAACTTGGCAAATATGACATCACTCCACAAACCTCTCCACTTCTTTCCTCATCGATGGCCAAAAGTAAGATTGAGAGATTAACTGCAAAGTACGATCACGGCCCACATGACCTTCCTCGTGCAACTCCTTAACAATCTTCATTCTCAAGCTACAGTCTGGGATGCATAATCGATTCCCCTTGAACAAGAATCCATCAACCAACACAAATTCATCCGTACTTCCATCCTTAACCTTTTCAACAAACTTTGCAAAGTAAGGATCCTCCTCAAACAATTCTGGTAATAATTCGAATCCTGTCACTTCAACCTTCAGTGTTGTCAACAAGTGATTCCTCCTGCTCAAAGCATCCGCTACACGATTTGTTACCCCTGATTTGTGCTTAACGACAAAAGTAAACAGCTGTAAATAAGCCATCCATGACGCATGTCTCGCGGAAATCTTGTCTTGTCCTTGCATATGCTTCAATGCCTCATGATCAGTTTACAGAAAAAATTCTTTCTGGAATAGAGTGTCTCCAATGCTTAACAGCCTGAACAACTGCATAAAACTCCACATCGTACGTGTTATACCTTATCTTTGCTCCTGACAACTTCTCACTGAAATAAGCAACGGGTTTCCCACTTTGACTCAAGACTCCACCAATTCCCACCTTCGACGCATCAGTGTGCAATTCAAACAACAACTGAAAATTTGGTAAAACAAGAATCGGTGCTGTCGTTAATAGTTTCTTGATCTTCTCAAAAGCAACCCCCGCTTCCTCTGACCATACAAACTGTTTCCCTTTCATGCAATCAGTCAATGGAGCCATCATGCTACTGAAGTGTGGAATGAATCTTCGGTAGAATGACGCTAGCCCATGAAAACTTCTCACTTCTGTAATTGTCTTTGGTTGTAGCCAATTCCTGACTGCCTCAACTTTACTCTGATCAACTTGAATACCTTTTCCTGAAACAACATAACCCAGAAATAAAACACTTCTTGTCATAAACACACATTTCTTCGTAGCAGCATAAAATTGTTCTTCACGAAGAATAATCAACACTTCCCTCAAATGTAGAACATGCTCCTCCATACTCCTGCTATATATCAGAATATCATCGAAATAAACCACCACGAACTTCCCAATGAATGGTCTAAAGATTTGATTCATCACCCGCATGAATGTACTAGGTGCATTTGATAAACCAAATGGCATAACCAACCATTCGTATAGCCCCTCTCTCGTCTTGAAGGCTGTCTTCCATTCGTCTCCAGGTCTAATCCGAATTTGATGATATCCACTTTTCAAATCAATCTTCGAAAAGATAGTTGCCCCACTCAACTGATCTAGCAAGTCATCCAACCTCGGCATTGGTAATCTATATCTCACGGTAATCTTGTTCAACGCTCGACTGTCAGTGCACATCCTCCACGTCCCGTCCTTCTTGGGTACCAATAAAGCTGGTACAGCACATGGACTCAAACTCTCCTGCACTCGCCCCTGTTCAAGCAAATCTTCCACCTGCCTCCTCAACTCTTCATGTTCCTTCGGACTCATTCGATAATGTAGTCTATGTGGTAATACTGCCCCCGGAACAAGATCGATTTGATGTTGAATGTCTCTTAGTGACGGTAACTCCTTAGGCAACTCCTTTGGAAATACATCTTCAAATTCTTTCAAAACTGGCTTCGCTTCTTCTGGAATTTCAACCTCTTCACTACAATCTCGTCCAATCAACAAAAATACTTCCGGCTCCTCTTCAACCTCCTTAACGAACTCCTTTAATGATAGCAACGTTTTCAGCTCTTCAATTTCTTCCAACTTGCTTTCTTCTGGTTGTCGCTTCTTAGGAACCAAAGTGATCTTTGTAACCTCGAACATGAAACTATAACTGTTAGAACGACCATCATGTTGCACCGCCCTATCATACTGCCACGGTCTCCCCAGCAACAGATGACAAACATCCATATCGACTACATCACACCAAATCTCGTCTTTGTATTTCTTCCCAATTGAAAATTTAACACAAGCTCTTCGTCCAACCTTCACCTCTCCTCCTTTTCTCAACCAAGCCAACTTGTACGGTTTCGGATGTTTCTCAGTCTTCAATGATAACTTCTTTACAGCCTCTGTGGAAATAATATTATCACAACTCCCAGCATCTATGACAAACTTGCAAACTTTTCCCAGAATAGTACACGTCGACTGAAATATGTTACTCCTCAACCAACTACAGTCCTCCTCCTACTTTGGTGTGAGACAGGACCTCCTCATCATCAGATTACAACCTTCGTCTCCCGACACTTCTTCTTCCTCCTCAACATAAGGTGAATTAGAACATTCAGCTTCTTCCTCCTCATCCTCAGCTTCAACTATCATAGTTCTCTTCTTCGGCTTCAGACATTCATTGCTTTTATGACCCAACTCCTGACAATTGTAACATTTGAAACCACTGCTAACCTTCACCTTCTCACCTTCCTTCACAACTGGTTTGGCAACAGCTTTAGGAACATTAGAGCTTCCACTAGCACCCTTCAATTGACTGTTAGAATTGGTAAACACACCACCTCCACGCCTTCCCTGCTTCTCCCAAGCCAACGCTTTCTGATGTGCCTCCGCCACAGATCTTGGATCAAACATATTAACCATATCTTGGATCTGCATTCTCAGCCCTCCAACAAACCTAGCAGTCAGTTGCTCTTCCGTCTCCATTATATCGTTTCTGGCAATGAGTTGGTAAAATTCATCTGCATAGTCATTTACTGATTTCGTCCCCTGCCTTAGATTATGCAGTCTCTGGTACATAAGCGATTGATAGTTGTATGGTAAAAAGGTAGCTCTCATCAACTTCCTCATCTTCTCCCAAGATTCTATCTTTGACTTCCCCATTCGTTCTCTGGTAAGTTTAGTTTGCTGCCACCATGCTAAAGCTCTCCCCCTCAGCCTTGTAGCAACTAACTTCACCCTTCGATTCTCCGGAACCTCCTTGAAATCAAAAATTTCCTCCACATTTGACAACCAATCTAAGAACTCTTCAGCAACCATCCCACCTTTAATTCAGGAACTCCATCTTCATCCCTGATTCCCAACGTCGATCATCATCAATAACCCGATACTGACGTTGTCCCTGATCTCGATCTCTGAAATGAACACTTCCTCTCTCACCATCAAACTCTTCATCAAAGTCTGATGCATAACGTTGTCGTTCTCGTCCTCCAACATCTCTACCACCACTCCTACTACCAACATCATGTCTATCATGATCATCAACATTCCTCCTACTTCGATTGTCAACAATCCTAGGCTCTTGACTTTCTCTCCTCTCCCGTTCTGAAAGTGACGACACTCTACTACCCCCACGATTTGATTCAGGTGAAGCTCTCCTTCTACTTTGATTCATATCAATCATTAACTTTTCCAGTCTTCCTATGCCTTCATCAATTTTCTCGTGCATACGTTGTTCCATTTGATCGGCTTCTTCTCTTCGATACAAAGCTTCAATGTTTTGATGTCGGTTAGCTCTTCTAGGCGGCATGATTCAAACAACACAACTTTCAACAATTTCAAAAATACAAACTCCAAACACTTCAAAAATTTTCAAGCAAAACAACTCGCACGGCTACCTCCTAGCTCGGCTTCAAACTTTCAAACACAACTTCAAACTCCAAATACTTGGCTCCAAGAATCAACTTAGCTATGACTGGCTAAGTATGGCTCTGATACCAAAACTGACGCAGCGGATAATTCGAAACAAACTTCAATCAGTGAAAATTAGCAATCGGTGAGTTGAGAATACTGCAATGCCCAAATCCGTTGATCCAAAGATGCCAGATTCTAGCTATCTTCGTCTCGTTGATCGCGCACGATGCCGAGAAAGAAGATCTACGATTCTTCGACGTTGATCAAGCGCACTTGATTCCGTGAATCGGCTTCACAAACGAAGATTCGAGCGCACTCGAATGACGTAGGTGGAGATAGGAGATCACACTCAACTACCAATTAAAAGAAAGCGCAAAGCAATCAAAGAGAATTTTATTCAAAAATCAACAACCCAAAATGTACATCACACGGCTATTTATAGTGTTTCTCGGCCCAGACCTTAAGTCGTATACGACTTACGACTTAACTAAGTCGGCAGTGACTCAACAGGTACGACACACGACTCAACATTCAATGACTCAAAGAAACAAGCAAAATACAACACTTATGTCGTAGACGACCCAACGACGTACGACTTAAACAAACATCACGACTCAACTTAGGTCGTTGACGACCTAAGACATACGACTCATCATCAACGACTCATCATACAATGCGACTCAGGACACACCCATATTACAACACAACATATAAGTACACGACATACGACTCAATATGGAACGACTCAAAACACACGCGACTTAAGTAGGCCGCGGCTTAAGCTCCCAAGCTCCCTGTGGTATCTCCTCAACGACCTAACTAAGTCGTACCCTTCCTCCGACTCAGCGCCTTTAACAGTTGGAACCTTCCCCTGTTTCATTATAAGTCGTAGACGACTTATAGATGAGTCGTTGGGTCGTGTACGACTCATCAAACTCGAACACCTCCAGCTCTCGTTAAGTCGTAACCCTGTCCCCTTAGCTCTGTTAAGTCGTAGACGACTTAAGACCGCCTTCTTAGGTTGTTGACTCGTGAACGACTCAAGATCCTTCTCATTAACTCGTATCTTCCCCTTAGGTCGTAGCTCTTTCCCATGTGATTCCTTAGGCTGAGTCGCGCACGACTTACGAGTTAAACCCGAAACTTGATTAGGCTGATTCGTGCACGACTTAAGAGTTAAAACCGAAACTTCCTTATCTTGTGAACAGCCTAATCTCTGAATTTCTGTAGATCGTGCTGCATCATCCTCCCCTGGTTGAGAAAAATTCGTCCTCGAATTTGTAAATTCTTCCACATCCGATTGTTCTTCTCCATAATATGGCACAAGATGTTTAATATTGAACACGTCAAAAGTGTACACATCTTCCGGCAGTTTCAACTTATAAACATTTTCATTGATTTTCTTCAAAACTTCTACTGGACCAATCTTCCTGGCTTTCAACTTGTTATAAGCGCCCACTGGAAAACGATCCTTGGTTAACACAGCGTAAACCAAATCACCTTCGCTAAATTCAACATTTCGTCGCTTCAAATCTGCAGCATGCTTATACTTCTCATTTGCCTTTTCCAACCATTCCCGAACGATTGTATGACATTCAGTCAACCCATCAACAAAGTCTACATCTCGTTTAACCGTCCCCTTTGGTTGTGGTACTACTGCCAAATCCAACTGTCCCCTGGGCAAATTTGAATATACAATCTGAAATGGACTGAATCCCGTACTACGATTCACTGCGTGATTGTGAGCGAACTCTGCCTGGCACAACTTCATATCCTAACTCTTCAGATTATCTTTCCCTAAACACCGTAACAAATTTCCCAATGATCTGTTAACCACTTCCGTCTGTCCGTCTGTCTGCGGATGATAGGCGCTGCTAAAGTTCAACTTTGTTCCCACCATCTTCCACAAACTAAGCCAAAAATGACTCAAAAATCCGGTATCCCTGTCTGAAACAATAGACTCCGGCAACCCATGTAAACGATAGATTTCATTAAAGAATATCTGAGCAACACGAACAGCATCTGCCATCTTCTTGCAAGCAATAAAATGTGCCATTTTAGAAAATATGTCAACCACCACATAAATCGAATCGTTACCCCTTTGAGTTCTAGGTAATCCCAACACAAAGTCCATGCTCACATCAACCCAAGGTTTAGATGGTACAGGTAATGGCATATACAATCCAGCATTGGTCGCAGTTCCTTTTGAAACTTGGCAGATATGACATCGCTCCACAAACCTCTCCACTTCTTTCCTCATCGATGGCCAAAAGTAAGATTGAGAGATTAACTGCAAAGTACGATCATGGCCCACATGACCTTCCTTGTGCAACTCCTTAACAATCTTCATTCTCAAGCTACAGTCTGGGATGCATAATCGATTCCCCTTGAACAAGAATCCATCAACCAACACAAATTCATCCGTACTTCCATCCTTAACCTTTTCAACAAACTTTGCAAAGTAAGGATCCTCCTCAAACAATTCTGGTAATAATTCGAATCATGTCACTTCAACCTTCAGTGTTGTCAACAAGTGATTTCTCCTGCTCAAAGCATTCGCTACACGATTTGTTACCCCTGATTTGTTTTCTTTTTGGAATTTGGGGGCTCGTAGAGGCATTTTGTACTTGTACTGAGCTAGCCGCGCAAAGGAGACGCTGGCAAAAAATTTCAAAAAAATTTAGAGAGTTAGAAAATTTTTGAGGAAGATTTGACAATTTAAATTTAGATTTAAATTTAAATTTGAATTGTTAAGTAAATAGTATTATTGGGACCTAAGGATAAGTCTGGAAAGCTAGAAAAAAGGTTACTGTGTCTTTAATAAAAAGTTTATCTTGAGAATTGTTTGGAATTGTTTGGTTTTGGGAAAAGTAAATGGATATTGGACCATTCTTCTTAACTAGCAATTTCGAAGACGAAGTTCTTTTAAGGGGGAGGAATGTGACGACCTGAAATTTTTAGGTATTTGAAATTGGAATATTTAATTAATTTTAAATATTTTCAAGATAGTTTAATTTGGATTTCAAATATCAGTTTGAATTTGGCGATTGAATTTATTGAATTTAATAATTTGAATTTGGGTAAATTATTGAATCTTCAGTTTTAAGCCTGTTAAAAATAATCTGAAGGCTTATAAAATTTATAATGATGATACTGAAGATAATAGAGTGGTTGAAATTGAATTTAAAGGTGATTTGTTCAGTTTTAATAATATATCGTTTAAATTGAATTTAAAAATAGCCTTCCGGTGCACAGTCTCGGAACTTGATGAAACCAGTTCCATTGGATCCATAATAGTTAGTTATTATCAGATTTCAAATTACGTAGTGTTTGGATTTACCGTTTGCTCGTACGGGTGAGAAACGCGTTGAAAATTTAAAATCAATAATTTAATATTTTAAATCGATTTAAAAAGCCAACTTCCACATACAATCAAATTAGCCTCCGAAACACATTCCATTGTGTTTGGAATGCGGGTAAAATCTTGTAATCGCCTGTCGGCATGCGTTGTTTGGAGATCGTTTGAGAAAGTTGTTTAAAAGGGTTTAATATTAAAATAATATTTATAAACGTGTGTATATATATGTGTGTGTGTGTATTTGTTAATCAGAGAAACCCTAGCCGAGAGTGAAGCCACCGTTTTCATTCTTTTCAATGGCCATAACTCATCGATCTTCTACCTCAAATCTCTCCAAATCCACTTGTTTATTTCAAAATCCTCCAACTAGGAAATCGAAGAGCTCTGCAAGCTCTAGGCAGTGAACGGTGGTGATCGAGATCGATAGGGTGGGGAGGCCTGGAAGTAGTCGCGTGCGACGGCCGTTTGGTGGAGTTTTCCTTAGCCTATGGTGAACCGAGCTTCACCTCGCTCTGGCCAGGGAAGCGTGCCGCGATGGGCTGCGTAGTGGTGGCCTCTGATCGTCTTATCGGCGAGCAACGGGGGTGCCGCGATTAGAGTTTTGGAGGCGGTATTGGGTTGATCAGCCTGGGAACGTTCGTAGATGGAAGGGAAGAAGATGGAACATGCAGCTTTGAACTTCTCATTCATATGGATGGCGGTGTTTCGTTCTGGGTAAAAAAAAATTGTTTTATAAGTTATATATACAAACCTTTAAAAAACTGAATATCTTTTGCTTGCGTAGTCGAATTTCGACGAAACAAGAAGCGTTGGAATTGCAGCGATGCGGTCTACACATTGTAGCAGATCCAGAGATGTTTGTAGCAAGTGGAAATTTTGAATTAAATTGAACGGTTCGATTAAATTTAAAATTTGAACACTCGTCGAAACTCAAGGTGAGTTTATCCCACTCACATCTGGAATGCCTGTTAGTTTGAATATTTAAATTATTGATTGGTTGTTTAGTAGTATGTGATCATTATTATCAGATTTGATCGATATTTATTATTGTGCTAACATCTGTGGATGTAGGGAAACAGGTAGGAAGGATCCAATGGGATTCCTCACAATATAGAGATTATCTTTATAATTTGTGTTGTATTTTATTGGTATTCCATGATGGATTAATTTGGAAATTTAGTTATGCTGTGTTATGGTTGGATAAATAAAATTTGGTATTTTAAAAATATCAGTAAATGAATTGGGATTAAAGGAAAATGGAATGAATTTTTAAGTAATGAATTTAAGGAAATTAAAATCAGGAAATTGATTTGGAATTCAAGTTTTGTTTGAATCTCAGTTTCAAAGATTAATAAAGTTTTTAAATTTAAATTGTTTTAACTACTTTAAACGGTTAAATGGTTTGGATTTAAAATGAAGATTTAAAATGTAAGTAAAGTTTTTTTTAAAGTCTAAATTAAATCTGGAATCAAAATTTAAATCTGTATTCCAGTTTGAAATGAAAGAAAATTTAAAGTAAATTGTTTTTAAATGCTTTGTTAATGATAATTTAATCATAAATAAGAAAAATGTTTTTTATCTTTAAATAAATGAAGTTTTAATGATTTTTAATTCATTAAATTATTAAGTTAATTAAAATGGATAATTAATTTATTTAATTAATCATAGTTAAGCACTTAAATAATTGAGTAATTAGAAATTAATTAATTAGTTAATAAGAATTAATTAATTTGGATTAAGAGATGATTAATTAAAGTTTAATTTCTTAGAGAGTAGTTAAAGGATGGTTATTAGTTAATGAAGGATCATTAACTAAGGATTATCAAATGATTAATTAAGATGATTAATTAGATTAATTAATTAAAGATAATAAATTTATGGAATTGTTTAAGTATAATTACTTAATTGAAGAAGTAATTAAGGATCATTAATTAATGTAATAAATGAGAGTAATTAAAGGTTAATTACTGTAAATGGTTAAGAATAGTTAATTTGTGAAATTAATTGAAGGATAATTACTCTATGTAATTGAAGATAATTAATCTAGGTGATTAATTAAGATGGGTATTTGAAGAATGATTGATTAATTAAAAGGTTGTAATTAATTAATGGTTGAATAAGCAAAGTTAGGTGATTTATTCTTAAGTAATTGATTTAATTTAAGTTAATTAAATTAATGATAATAAGGACTAACAATGATTACTTATGAAGGATTGTTTGAGTGAAGTATCTGAATTGGATGATATGCTGTGTTATTCTGTGATATGAAATGTTTTGTGATATGAAATGTTTGGATGGACATTTATAATGTGGTTATTAATGATGATGAATTTTTGTGTAAAAAGTGACATCTTGTATTTAAAGTTGAACTGTGGTTCACTTAAATAACTCGAGCAAAAATGGTATTAAATTAGAAGAGACTAGAGTCGGGTATTAGTAAATACCTGAAACCACTTCGATTCTTTATAAATTGATATGTGAAATCAACAGGCTCGTATGGAATGATTTAAGTGAATTGGACCATTTAATCTAAGTTTTTGGTACTTAGAGATTTATTGTGTGAAATTAGTGATGTCTATAACAAATTGTGAATTTGAAAATTGACACGATTTACCTCGGGTTTAAATAAGTTTTATGCTTTGGTATTTCATGTTAGATGAGTTTACTCATGCTAGTTTCCAGCCTAACCCGGGTGTTAGTTTGATGTAATGCTCAGGTTAGACCGAGTATTATAGATTTTTAGGTAAGGACGTTTTGGAGCTTAGGAGGCGAGCTGGATGGCAAGAACGTATGGAGTGTTTCCGCTATATTATATTGTTGTATATCTGAGACATAATGATTGTGTATATCCAGTGTCTATATATATGTGTAACTCTGATTTATTATAAATGTATTTGACAGATACAGAATTCTTTTGTAAACTGTTATTATTTGATATTATATTTTCATCCGCTGCGAATGTGAGAATCTTTGTGGTGTTTCTTCTTCTTCTATCTCTTTCTTCTTCCCATAACTATTTGGAGTTTTTGGGATCGAAAACTCCAGGTCGTTACACCCACCTTCTTACCACAAGGCATGTTTTGGGGGGCAAATGTTATCCCACCTTTTGGTCTGTTTGCGCCAAAATTGGTCACAAACCCCAATTATCGTGAAAGCACCAGTGTTCGAATATAAATCAACAATATTCAAACACAAATCTCAGATCCAAACAAATAACAAGCAGCAATTCAGAAATAATGAACAAGAACACACGATTTATAGTGGTTTGGCTATCTCCGGCCTACGTCCACTCCAAAGTTTTCCTTTTTATTGATTATCTTTGCTGATTACAACAATTACAACGATTATATTGAAGAAAATCCTTTACCACAGTGATGGTTGTGAGTAAAATCCAATCCGGTAGAGTCTTGGCGCTTCAGAATCCCGATCCCCTTTTCTGAATGACTTGGGGCTCTATTTATATGTGTAGGAGGCTGATATTTCGCCTAAAATCAGGGAGACCACTTCTGGCACGTGAGGGGGCCCACATAGCCGAAGTCTGGAGATCCGGGCCCACATTGGGATCGATTCGACCCTTGGTTCGAATCGATCAAGGAAGTGTCCAATCGAGCTGAAACTTGGCGTGAATATTCTTGAACATGTATGTGAGCTCCTGTAAAAATTTCATATCATTTGGACTTGTAGATCTCGAGTTATGATCGATTCAAGATGGTGTTTTTCGTCCTATGGATTCGTTCGAATCGATATGGTTCGAATCCATAGGGTCGAATCCATGCTCTTGCACGTGAGAACGATGACGTGGTGCGAATTCTTCGAGTCAATCCTCCTTTTTCTCCGAGTTTACTGGGTCGAATCCGGGGTTTTAGCCGCTTTGACTTGGTGGGTTCGAGATGTTGGATTCGAAGGTAGTTCCTTCGAATCGAGTGAATTGATGTTCATTTAAATCGATTAGGTTAGGCTTTAGTTGATCGATTCGAAGGCTCCTCAGCTGATGGGATTCGAAGTATACAAATTATGCTCTGTCTTGATCGATACGAAGTGTATCGATTCGAAGTAACTTCCATGCGCTTATCCATCTGAGTGCGTTGCCATTGAGTCGAAGTCCACTTAGCTTTCCTCTCTGATCGATGCGAAGTCATCGAGTCGAACCTGTGCCAGTCGATACGAACAGTATCGATTCGAAGCCATTCCATCCTGATCGATACGAAGTGTATCGATTCGAACCACCATGTTCTGATCGATGCGAAGTGCATCGATTCGAACCATCCCCTACACACCGTAATCCATCCATATCTCCTTCATACGAACTCTGATTAACTCGAAATTTGAAATATAGCCTCTCCTAGTCCTTATCATCGTTTCCAATCGATTCCGTCCTGATCGGAGCTCGGCCAAATTTGGATGACATTCATTGTAGCCTTGCTTTCAATTGATATCCAATCCTGATATTTATCATTCCACGTCAATTTGTTGATATTTCGGCTTTGACCAAAAAGCGGGATAACATTTGCCCCCCAAAACATGCCTTGCTGTAAGAAGGCGTGTTTTGAATAACTCCGAATCCGATATCCGAAATCCATAGCCAATTCCATGTCTCCAAACTCGATAGTCCAGTTTTAATCCATCTTTATCCAATAGCCAATAACCGAATCCAGAACCTCTCCAGGTAGATATCCAAATTCATAACCTGTCAGAGTTCTTACCAAGCGCGGTCCACACCCGACGACCTTGGTCCAGTGTCCCTGGACGTTGAGCTAACCTCTCCGGGTTTTTTTCCTAAGCGCAATTTGCACTTGACGACCATGGGCCAGTGTCCCTGGGTGCTGTCCTAACCTCTCCGGGTTCTTTCCAAGCGCAATCCACACTTGACGACCGTGGCCCAGTGTCCCTGGGCGTAAATAATGCCGTGGCTTAAGTCCAAAGCCGAATCTTGGTCACTCCGGACCCTTGCTGAGCATAGTCCATACTCAACGACCTGAAAATAACAATTGATAATATAAGGCATAAGTCCTAGGCCGAATCCTGGTCACTTCGGACCCTTGTCGAGCATAGTCCATACTCGACGACCTGAATGAGTCACTTTACCGCGTTCGGGCAAAATGACTCATCCCTTGCCAAGCATAATCCATACCCGACGACCTTTTATCAAAAACCAGATGAAAAATCAATCAAAATCCAATCCAAAATCCAAGTCAAACCATAAAATCAAAAATCCAAACCAGCATCCAAAACAAAAACCAATTGTCTGAAAGAAAATCCAAATCAAAAAGCAAACAAAACCAGGAGTTCAATCCAAACTCCAAAACCAAACCAGAAAAACGAATGTTCAATCCAAAACAAGAAAACAGATTTCACAATTCACGGTTCATCATCATTCAGAGCATGCCTAGGGGCTATCTCAGGTCCCATACATGTGTAAATGATTTAGTCGCTTGCTGATGGGTTGCTACTTATTTCATATTATCCAGGTCAATGGATAACCAATCGACCGTCATCCCTGGGCCTCACATTATCACGGTGTGAGGTTGTCGGTGGTTGCTCCTGCTCCACCGTTGTATTCCGTGCCCCAACATACTGCCTCAGTTGTCCATTCCTCACATGTTCCTCAATTATATCCTTTAAATGCCTGCAGCTGTTGGTGTCATGTCCATCTAAGTCGTGGAAAAGACAATGCCTTCCTGATGCCCTTTCCCGTTCAGATGGTTCTCTCCTAGCCGGTCTTCGGTAAGGAAGGCGATCCCGGGTATCCATGTATATCCGTTCCAGCATCTCGTTTAATCCTGTGTAAGTGGAAAACTTTGGATCCTTCCATCGCTTCCTTGTATTTCCAGAATCATCATCAAACTTCCTTTTTCCCTTGTCCTTACCCGAGCTTCCATTGGATGGTCCTTCACCCTTAGTCGCATTCACCTCCTTTAACTCTAAATCCATACTTGCATCTTCTTGTCGAAGGAACCTTTCGGCTTCGTGAAAGAATTCCTCGATATCCTGAGGTGGGTCCCGTACTAGAGATATCTTAAAATCTGAATCCTCTCTGACTCCTGATACTGCCGCCATCAAAACCATCGATCGATCTGGCCGATCCACTGAAGTAACTGCCGTACTGAATCGTGTTAGAAAAGCTCTAAGCGATTCATCCGTCCTTTGTTTTACTGATGTCAATGTCATCACGTTCTTCGGTCTCTTGATATGAACCCGGAATTGTCCCAAAAACCTTTCCACCAACTCCCTCCAAGTTCTGATAGATCCTTCTCCCAGCTGCCTGAACCACATTGCAGCCTGGTCCGTCAAGTATAAAGGGAAACATCGGGCCATCACCTCTTCCGATGCCCCCAGTACCTCCATGTGCCTGGTGTATCTCATTAAATGATCAGTTGGGTCTGCCTTGCCATTATATACGTTCACGCTAAGCTACTTGAATTTGGGTGGATTCTGAGCTGTCCTAATTTCTTGAGTAAACTGACTCTTGTTTACTCCTTCCAGGTCTCTGCTGGCCAAACCTCCACGCATCGTTCTCCTGATGATCTCCACTAACCTAGTATTGTCCGCCAAAGGTTGCTCCCCATGTCCCCGAGGGAACTCCGGTACATATTCCTCATGTCGCTCATTAGCTGCAATATTGGCCCTAACCTGTTGAACTCCTTCCAAAGGTCTCCTGCATTAGATCCTGCGGGCCTGCCCCCAAGCCCTGCCTGATTGCCATCTGGTTCCGTATCCTGTCCTCTGTTGGGTTCTGCGCCCCTAGCTCCTTGTTCCACATTCTCCGTTGCTGTAGTTGGTCCAAGGTTCTGTGTTCCTGCAGCTCTTATCTGCTCGAAGAAAGTCTGCATCATGTCCTGTTGACTCTTTAACAACCTCTCATGCAATGAATTCCCCATAGCTTCCATTTCATCCCTGGTGATATAGATAGAAGCTTGTCCTTCTCCAAATCCAGAGGATGCCTCTTGACTTCCTCCTTGTTGGCTTCTATCTGCTCTTTGTCTTGTCTGTCTAGTCATTGTCTCTGAATCCAAACTATTCAAGCCTTCCAAATCTGAACTTCAAATCGGATGTAGCGGGTGCTAGTCCTTCTCAGTGAAAGCACCAAAGTGTTTGCGTCAAAATTGGTCACAAACCCCAATTATCGTGAAAGCACCAGTGTTCGAATATAAATCAACAATATTCAAACACAAATCTCAGATCCAAACAAATAACAAGCAGCAATTCAGAAATAATGAACAAGAACACACGATTTATAGTGGTTCGGCTATCTCCGACCTACGTCCACTCCAAAGTTTTCCTTTTTATTGACTATCTTTGCTGATTACAACAATTACAACGATTATATTGAAGAAAATCCTTTACCACAGTGATGGTTGTGAGTAAAATCCAATCCGGTAGAGTCTTGGCGCTTCAGAATCCCGATCCCCTTTTATGAATGACTTTGGGCTCTATTTATAGGTGTAGGAGGCTGATATTTCGCCTAAAATCAGGGAGACCACTTCTGGCACGTGAGGGGGCCCACATAGCCGAAATCTGGAGATCTGGGCCCACATTGGGACCGATTCGACCCTTGGTTCGAATCGATCAAGGAAGTGTCCAATCGAGCTGAAACTTGGCGTGAACATTCTTGAACATGCATGTGAGCTCCTGCAAAAATTTCATAGCATTTGGACTTGTAGATCTCGAGTTATGATCGATTCAAGATGGTGTTTTTCATCCTATGGATTCGTTCGAATCGATATGGTTCGAATCCTTAGGGTCGAATCCATGCTCCTGCACGTGAGAACGATGACGTGGTGCGAATTCTTCGGGTCAATCCTCCTTTTTCTCCGAGTTTACTGGGTCGAATCCAGGGTTTTAGCCGCTTTGACTTGGTGGGTTCGAGATGTTGGATTTGAAGGTAGTTCCTTCGAATCGAGTGAATTGATGTTCGTTCGAATCGATTAGGTTAGGCTTTATTTGATCGATTCGAAGTCTCCTCAGCTGATGGGATTCGAAGTATACAAATTATGCTCTGTCTTGATCGATACGAAGTGTATCGATTCGAAGTAACTTCCATGCGCTTATCCATCTGGGTGCATTGCCATTGAGTCGAAGTCCACTTAGGTTTCCTCTCTGATCGATGCGAAGTCATCGAGTCGAACCTGTGCCAGTCGATACGAACAGTATTGATTCGAAGCCATTCCATCCTGATCGATACAAAGTGTATCGATTCGAACCACCATGTTCTGATCGATGCGAAGTGCATCGATTCGAACCATCCCCTACACACCGTAATCCATCCATATCTCCTTCATACGAACTCCGATTAACCCGAAATTTGAAATATAGCCTCTCCTAGTCCTTATCATCGTTTCCAATCGATTCCGTCCTGATCGGAGCTCGGCCAAATTTGGATGACATTCATTGTAGCCTTGCTTTCAATTGATATCCAATCCTGATATTTATCATTCCACGTCAATTTGTTGATATTCCGGCTTTGACCAAAAAGCGGGATAACATTTGCCCCCCAAAACATGCCTTGCTGTAAGAAGGCGTGTTTTGAATAACTCCGAATCTGATATCCGAAATCCATAGCCAATTCCATGTCTCCAAACTCGATAGTCCAGTTTTAATCCATCTTTATCCAATAGCCAATAACCGAATCCAGAACCTCTCCAGGTAGATATCCAAATTCATAACCTATCAGAGTTCTTGCCAAGCGCGGTCCACACCCGACGACCTTGGTCCAGTGTCCCTGGACGTTTAGCTAACCTCTCCGGGTTTTTTTTCTAAGCACAATCTGCACTTGACGACCATACTGATGAATATGAAGGCTTTGTACTTCATATCGATGGACACTAAGAAAGTGGTCCAGGTGGAGCGAAGGATATGGATCAGAGCGCGTGAAGATCGGATCGATACGAAGGATACACACCAGCCTCGATACGAAGAACATAGCACCCAATGGATACAAAGGAGGAAGCGGTCAACTCGGCACGAAAAGTGGATTGATCCAGAAATTTAGCGCCACGTCAATTAGCTGACACGTGCTCGAAGCGATACGAATAGAGCGATGCGAAGAAGGATCAATGCGAACTCGGCAGCATTCAATAAATCGAAACTTGCATCGATCATAATTCACAATCAACAAGTCCAAATGCCACCAAATTTTCATAGGAGCTTGCGTAAAACCTGAAGAATGTTCATCATCGATCTCGACTCGATTGGATGAAATTTTGATCGGTACGAAATTCTTTCGTATCGATCACGGACCGAGTTAAATTGTCATGGGATCGATCACGTGGGCCCACCTACGTGAGAGAAGGAGTCTTCTGAGATCTATGTGGGATATTTGCAGCTTACACCTATAAATAATAGTCAAAGAGCTTCAGGAAAGGGATCTTTTGGTTCTTCTACGCCGCTACTCTGCCGAACTCCATTATAACTCGGTTATTATCAACTATATTCTTGTAACCAGCGAGTGATTATCAATATAATATCAACTCTTCAAAGTGGACGTAGGCCAAAGATAGCCGAACTACTATAAACCTTGTGTCTTTACTGCATTCCTTTTAAATTTTAGTGTTCTTCACATTTATTTTCTCTATATATTCGCTATCTGTGATATGTGATTGTAAACGGGTGCTTTCATCGGTAATTGGGTGTTTGTGACCAATTTTGGCGCAAACAATCGATTTCTCTAAGATCACCTGGCACCGATTGAAGAGTCCTTACTATCTCCTTGAGTTGCACTCCATTGGGCCGGGGAAGCAAAGCTATAAAAGAAACGCAGTATTAGACTCAACATCAACTTATATTACCCAGTTAATTGACGAAGAAGTTGGAGCACTTGCGTCTAACTAGCCACCGTCTAGCAGATCATGGTGGATACCTAACGAAGAACCATTCAATCTTGAAGTAGCTCAATTTACTCCAAGTACCTACCACTACTTAGCAGTTCCTGACTGCATCAAGGAAGGTAAACGAAGGATTACCCCTGCAACTCTTGACATTGAATATGTATCTGATTTCCTTAACGATTAGGGGTCGAAAAAGATGCTCCATGAAAATGATGTATAAACTATTGAGAAGTGCATATCCATTCGAATGCAATTGGCAAGTCACAATCCTCAAAAAGAATAGCACATCTCTAATAAGTGGTTGAACAGGGGCAACATTCCGACTACGCATATAAAACTGTTGCAAGCAGTAAACCTCTCCGAAGGATTATGCGCTCTGTCTTCTGGCCCCAGTAGTAGAACATCTTTTAGAGATAATCCATGCCTGAGACAGATTCTTCCTTGCATATCTTCGGAGATTTTGGAACGAACTAATTCCTCGAGATTCAAACTAATACTGCATCTGACAGTTCATCCGGAGAAGGACTCACTACGTCTGCCGCAATGTCTAGCACTTTGATTCTAGGGAGTGGAGGACTCTGAATTTCCTGCAGCTCGGAGCTTTCGGGATCCATAGCTATTGAACTCTTTAAAAATCATCATTAGATGGAAATAAACTCGTGTTCCCCCGGTGTAAAGTGTGTGATCGTGTTGTGTAGTGAAGTGCTGCATAAAACTTCAAATTTCTACAAGTTTGAACGATGGTAAAATGACAAGGTTTCGAAATACGACCGGAGAGACTTTCATCGCTGACATTCTCAACCATGCCATCCTCACATCAAAGAACGATCCATATTAAAGTTCATTATGTTTGTCACATTATAGTTCCATCGACGAGCTCTGAAGGATAGTCAAATATGCAGTTTAACAGTCAAGTCCGAGTACACAAGGCTAAAGCTCGTCGGAGCCAAGTGTTCAAGTATGCAAAAGGCAATGTTTCTTATCCATCATGGTTCGTATTGGATATTCCCCCGAAGGATGAGTTCATATCGATCAAAAGTTGGGCCAATGGCTCGTTCGTATCGATACATTTGTATCGATGGTCCATACTATTGATCGATCTATGTGCATCGATCAATTCGTATCGATCCAGAGCATTCAATTTTGTATCCATCGGTCTTCATCAATGCACACCGACTCACTTCCCAGATCGATACGAGGCAGCCTTCCGCCATCTCCTATCGATACGAATTTGAGGCAAAAGCTTGAAGTCACTAGCACCATCAGCTCCTTCTAGTGCTCCCTTCCTTCTTCTTCTCAAAGACGCCATTAAAGCGCTAACTCGACCTAACTCTAGCCCCACTCTGGCACCGACGAAACTGGAGTTGGCCATCATCATGAATAGAATGGCGTGAATCACGATGCTTGTCATTAGAAATGTGGGTTTACTGATTATTATCTCAATTGGAGGAATTGGGTTAAAGGTTAATCGATTAGCTATTTTGAAAACAAAGGCTCTGTAGTTATTCCTTTTTTTCGATCGATATGAAACAGCAAAAGCAAGTGAAATTTTTCTAAGTCTAAAAAACTATTTATATGGGTTTGTATCCAAGAGAGGGACATTTCGTATCCCAGTTATTATACGAGAGAATCAGTCAAATCCATCGATACGAAGACACATCTTCATACCTATCAACGCAAAGCGGTCCACGACTTACCACTTGGTATCTATCATCGCTTCGTATCCATTGATGCACATCAATTTAAAGACCACTAGTTCATATCCATTGATATAAAGATCACAGCCTGGTAATGTCATTACCATTCAACTCCATCGATACGAAACACAACTCTCGTATCCATCAACTCAAGAACCCACATGTAAAATTGATCAATATGCAGAATTCCATACTTAATCTATTTCGTATAGATAGCCATCGATACAAAACCTACATTCAACATCTTAGATCGATCCAGGAGAGGATTGATATGAAGGAGTGAATTAAAGCAACCATCATTCGTTGTCACAACTCGAATTTCACATCGATCTAGGACAGGATCGATAGGAAACTCAATCCAAACAAGAATAAAAGAACTTGACAATGAGCCGTGAACGTGCAAACATGAACATAAGTCGGGTCAACATACGTGCATGTATGACAAACTAACATTTGATTTTCAAAGTTAACAGAAATTGAATGCTTACCTGGTGACTACCATATAAGTGGACAACTAATTGCTAGCACTTAACCTTCAGTTACAACAAAACACTACACGATCATTGGCTATCTACAAGTCAACATTTATATTACTGGAAATTAATCAAAGGTTACGTCTCTTGATGAGAGGACAACAACTGTTCTGCAAATCGGATAGAACCATTTCAAAATGAAGATTGCAGCTTTTCAAAGCACGTCATGTTCATATAGGACGTACTTTAGGGGGCAAATGTTATCCCGCCTTTTGGCAAGGCCGTGATGCTAAGGACTTGACTAGAAACTAAAGACAATCCATCCCGATGATCGATTATCTACAAGTCCACGATGGATACATGCAAACTTGGTCTGAATCTGGATCAAGCTACAATTTGCATGGTATAGCATGCAAAGCTATGAAAGGCAATTTTCCAAATTTCGGGTAAATCGGAGTTTGTATTCTCAAGTTATGGATTAATGATGATTCATGTGAAACATGCTTACTTCGCATCCATCACCTTCATATCAATCACCTTCATATCCATCCATCTCGTACTCACCCATTTCGTATCGATCCCACTTCAGTGTGTTTCATATCGATCAGCTCATTGATTGATACGAATCAAGGGGCCAAGCATCGATACAAAGGACAATATGCCAGATGGATACGGAAGGCATGGTCAAACCAAGCGAAGCGGTCTACTAGTATGAAATTTGGATCTCCACAAAATGTCTAAGACACGTCATCGATACCAAATGGATCGATGCACAATAACCAGCCAAACTGTAAATCCAATCTTGGATCGATCATAACTCAAAATCTACAAGTCCAAATGCTATGAAATTTTCACAGAAGCTTGCATATCACCTAAACAATCATCATGATTGATGCAGCTCAAATGGAGCTAAAATTGATCGATACGAAGATGATAGGGATCGATCGGGATCGATCCCAAATGATCCCAGATCGATCTGGTGGGCCCACCTATATTTGAGAAAAGGTATTCCGAGATTAAAGGCTGATATTTCCAGATCTACTTCTATAAATAGAAACCCTACGCCTGCAGAAAAAGGTCTTTTGGCTCTTCTACACCATTACTCTGCTGCAACTCCATTGTAACTTGAGAGCTAGTGATTTGTACTATTGTATTCAGTTGTCAATCATCAATAAACAACAAAACTATTTAAAGTGGATGTATGCTACAATGTCGAACCACTATAAATTCTTTGTCTCTTTCTATTTCTGCTTACTTTTATTGGTGTGATTGTTAGATTAGCCTCGTTTTCCATTTAATTTATTCATTCCAATCTCTTCAATTACATTCGAAGATTGTGATGCCCAATTTTGATACAAACAATATTTATTTTCTCTAGTTATTGTTTATGGAGGAACCAAAATACCCTAGGATGCTCCTTGTTATTATATTTCTAAAGTTATACCATGGTTCAGTTGGAGGAGCCCCCTCTTTGTTATAAATAATTCTGGTTTTGATTTATTCTTCTTTGGAGGAATTTGAAAATATATTTTGGATATAAAAACCAGGGGATTTAGTTCTAAATTAATCTTTTGGAAAAAAATGGATGCGTAGTATACTGTTACAGAGTATTCTTTGTACTTATATTATATATGCTAGTTGTATTTATTTATGTTGCTAGTGTATCTCTCCTTTATCAATATGATTCTCTTTTAAATTATTTCAATACAGGGAAGTAAGAGATTACTACTTGATTTCTTGCGCACATGCATTCACATCGAGATAATAAGTAGCTTGTAAAAATAAGAATCAAACGAAAAAGAGTGCATTGTAGATTTAAAATTTTGGTATTTTGATTTATTGATGATTTTATGCCCCAAATATGGGAGGCCACCTGGCTTTTGTTTTTTGATTGGTTTGGGCCAGTTGTGGAGAGTGTAGTTTTTCAGATCTAGCCGTGCAAAGGAGGTGCTGCCCAAATTTTCTGTAATATTTGAGATTTACTAATATGTTTAATAACTCCTATTAATTCATAGTTTTTAGATTAAGGTTTGGAGATATTTTCTTCTTTTGGGAATTTCAAGGACGAAATTCTTTTAAAAAGGGAGAACATAACATCCCAGAACTTTATCATTTTTTATTTTGAATATATAATTAATTTTAAATATTTAAATAATCGGCTTTTAAAAATATAAATAACTTATATTCAAATAGAGGTATTATTTAAATATTTTAATTAAGAATTAATTATTTGAGTTGTAAGTTAAATATTAATTTAATGGTTTTAACAGCTTTATTTAACACCGTTTAATCAATAAATAATAGTGGTAATTCATTTTGTAAATTTATTGCAATAATAAATAGTTCGAATAAATAAAAAAATCAATTATATGATAGGAACTTTAGCTCCGTGATAGAGTAGGTTTGGTCGAATTTAGAGTTAGCTGAATTTTTGGTTAAAATCGAATGTTGTTTAACTTTAGTTCAAACCTGAACGCGAAAGCGTTCATTAGAATTTCGGTGAGTTTACTCACCTCTAAGTAATTTATATGACATCTGTATTGCTATAAATTATTGTTGAAAGCTTGGATGATAGTTTATATTATTGTTCCGTTGTTTGTTTGGAACTAAACTCCCGCTCAATAAGTGTTATCCTAAATTTTGGCAAAGCTGAGATGCCCAAAATCAGCTGAAAATCGATGATTACTATTCTTGAATATTAATTGTGCATTGCAAGAAAACCATGAATATCGATGAATTTTGCCCGAGTCCGGATCGGGCCAAAATTAACAAGACATGACAAACAAAGCCATGCAAGCCAACGTTCCAAGTTTCAAGTCAGTCCGAGTTCACGTGCTCAAGATATGATCGATGTAAGTTGATGCCGAAAGCCACACGTTCGTATCCATCGAACTTAAGCATCTTCGTATCCATCAAGATTACCCACTTTGTATCCATCAAGATACCCTCCTTCGAATCCATCTGCAGGGATATGTTCGAATCCATCTGAGGGAAGCCTCACCACCATCTGTTCGAATCCATCGGATGAACTACTTCGAATCCATGATGCTACCTCACCTCGTACCCTTCAAGTAACCTTGCTTCGAATCCATCCTGTACGGTCACTTCGTATCAATCAAACAAGACGAGACGCAATCGATACGAACAAGATGACTGTTCGAATCGATGGAGTGAATGATGTCTTCAAGTCCATCAAGTAAAAGCAGCGAAAACTGGAGACGACTCGATCAATTCGAAGGATCATCTCCTTGAATCCATTCCCTCGAATCCACTAACTAAAGGCGGCTAAAACTATTGATTCGACCCAGTAAACTAAGAGAAAAAGCTGGACCAACCCGAGAAGCGCGTGCCACGTCAACATCCTCACGCACAAGCATATGGATTCGACCCTATCGATTCGAACTACATCGATTCGAATGAATCCATATGACGAAACTCATCATTTTGAATCGATCATAACTCGCGATCTACAAGTCCAAATGCTATGAAATTTTCACAGGAACTTACGTACATGCTGAAGAATGTCCATACCAAATTCCACCTAGATTGGATGCTTTCTTGATCGATTTGAACCCGAGTTCGAATCGATCCCAAAGTGGGCCCGGATTTCCAGAATCCGGGCGTGTGGGCCCCCTCACATGCTAGAAGCGGTCTCCCCGAATTTTAGGCGAAATATTAGCCTCATACACCTATAAATAGATCCCTAGGTCATTCAGAAAAGGGGATCGGGATTCTGAAGCGCCCAGACTCTTCCAGACTCTACTTTGCACTTCACAACTATCGTTTTACTCGAATTTCAGAGCTATAATTCTTTGTAATCCGCTGTAATCAACTGTAATCAGCGAAGAACATCAATAAAAGATAAAATCCCTTGAAGTGGACGCAGGTCGGAGATAACCGAACCACTATAAATCGTGTGTTCTTGTTCATTGTTTCTGAATTGCTGCTTGTTATTTGTTTAGATCTGAGATTTGTGTTTGAATATTGTTGATTTTTTTCATACACTAGTGCTTTCACAATACTTGGGGTTTGTGACCAATTTTGGCGCAAACACTTTGGTGCTTTCACTGAGAAATACTAGCACCCGGTACACCAGATCCAAAGTACAGATTTGAAAGATTGAAGGACTCGGACTGATTCGACAATGACTCGACAAACAAGACAAAGAGCTGATAGAAGCCTACAAGGAGGAAGTCCAGAGGCATCCTCTTGAGATGGAGAAGGACAAGCCTCGATCAACATCACTAGGGATGAGATGGAGGCTATGGCAAATTCGATGCATGAAATAATGGTAAAAACTCAACAGGAGATGCTGCAAAATTTATTCGAACAGATGAAGGCGGCGAATGTGCAAAACCTTGGACCAACTACAGCAACTGCAAGTGCGGGACAAGGAATCAGGATTACAGAAACTAATGAAGATCAGATTCAAGACCAGAATGCAAGAACTGAAGATAATCAACAAGGACTTAGGGGCAGACCCTCAGGGTCCGATGCTGGAAGGCCGGTAGATGGAGCTCAGCAGGCTAGAGCCAATGCTAATGCTGACGAGCCTCATGAAGAGTACGTACCGGAATTCCCTTCAAGACTCGCGGGGTAGGACAGGAACATGATAAGGGGTCAACCACTGGATGGAGATGAAAGAATGATTGGTCTAATGAGACGAATCATGAGAGGAGGATTGTCAGGCGGAGGGTTGGAAGAAGTTAGTCGGAGTCCATTCACTCCAAACATCAGAAATGCAAGGAACCCTCCAAAATTCAAACTACCAATACTGTATCCTTATGACGGAAAGTCAGACCCAACGGTGCACATCACCCGATACATTAGGCACATGGAAGTGTTGGGGGCATCTGAAGAAGTAATAGCCCGATGTTTCCCTCTATATTTATCAGAATTGGCTGCGCTTTGGTTTAGGCAGCTAGAGACAGGATCAATCAGGACATGGAACGAGCTTGTAGACTGCTTCATGAAACAGTTTAGGGTCCATGTGACGCGACCCAAGAGTGTGATGACCTTAGCTTCAATAAAATAAAGGACCGGAGAGTCCATATAAGATTTTCTGCTTAGATTTAATGCAACAGTGACTTCTGTAGATCGCCCAGATCCATCAATGATTTTGATGGCGGCGATGGCAGGAATCGGGGAAGGCACCAGATTCAAAGATTCTTTGACTAAAGGTCCACCGTAAGATCTTGGATAATTCTATCATAAAGCTGAAAAGTTCATCCGATTAGAAGAATCACGAGCCGAGAGGCAGGAAACAAACGCCGCGCAAGGCGAAGGAACCTCCAGAGAACAGTCTGGGGTAGACAAAGGAAAGAGAAAATAGGATGATAGATATGATGGTCCTGATAAATGGAAGAAATTCCGAGAACCTAGATTCAGGCAATACATAGATCTGAATGCAGGCCTGGAATGAATTTACACTGAAACTCGGGGGCAACTCCCCTATCGAAAGCCACCCAGGAGGGATCCAATGGAGCGGGAGCATAGCACTGGCAAATATTGTCTATTCCATGAGCTGGATGGACACACTACAGATGAATGCCACCATTTGAAAGATGAGGTGGAAGAACATGCTAAGAGTGGTAGATTGCAACAATATGTCAGAGAACGTGCAACGGCGGTAAGGCTTGAACAACTACCGCCTCCACCTAATAGAAATGATTCTGGATCAGGATCACGACCCGTCATCAATTGATTAAGATGACAAGGGCCGAGTTCAGGATTTGAACTTTGGTCAAATAATTTCGTTAGATTTGCTTTCAGAATAAACGTCTATTCCACTTACTCATGTACGGGAACCGGAGAGATCCCTAGGCATGCTTTGAGATGATAATATACCGATCTGCCCGGAGAGGCAATGTTTAGTTTTTTCCTGATGTTTGAGATTGAACATTTGGGACTTAAATTTAATAATAAAAACTTGAATTTCTTGAAATAAAACCTTTGACCGGAGAGATAAAGGATGAATAATAAAAACCAACTTGAAAATGATCGCTTTATGACCCTATCCGGAGAGACGGGGTCCGTAGTGCAAGAAGTGAGTTGCTTCGCCAAAGTGCGACAGGATCGACTCACTTAAGCGCTGTTTCCCCTTCACCGGAGAGTAACAGGATGGGATTCATTAAGAGGTCAGAGAAGCTATGATCGGCCGACGATTTAGGCCATGACGTCGCTTAATGTTCAGATACCCTGAACCGGAGTGCAAGAAGTAAGTCGCTTCGCCGAAGAGCGACAGGATCGACTCACTTAAGCGCTATTTCCCCTTCACCGGAGAGTGACATGATGGGATCCAGCAAGAGCCCGAAGAGGCTATGATCAGTCAAGAACGACCAAGACATCGCTAATACGTCCTAGCTGGGACCAGAATGCGAGGGATGGAAGGCAACGCCAGAGTGCAATAGGATCCTTCTATTCAATCGTTAAGTCTGGAATGGACTTAGCAAGGGTCCAGAATAACCATTAATAGTCCGAAGAGACTATGGAACTTCATTTTCAACTTCTACTGAAAAAACAAACTCCGATTCGGCTTCGAACAACCATAAGCTTGATTGATAATATCGCTGCTATGAATAAAACATGACACCCTACACTCGATTCGAGACTGATCAAAACACACCTTTTACAAAAAGGCATGTTTTGGGGGGCAAAGTGTTATCCCAACTTTTGGCAAAGCTGGGATACCCAAAATCTGCTGAAAATCGATGATTACTATTCTTGAATATTAACTGTGCGTTACAGGAAAACCATGAATATCGATGAATTTTGCCCGAGTCCGGATCGGGCCACAATTGACAAGACATGACAAGCAAAGCCATGCAAGCCAACATTCCAAGTTTCAAGTCAATCCGAGTTAACGTGCTCAAGATATGATCGATGTAAGTTGATGCCGAAAGTCACACGTTCGTATCCATCGAACTTAAGCATCTTCGTATCCATCAAGATTACCCACTTCGTATCCATCAAGATACCCTCCTTCGAATCCATCGGCAAGGATATGTTCGAATCCATCTGAGGGAAGCCTCACCACCATCTGTTCGAATCCATCGGATGAACTACTTCGAATCCATGATGCTACCTCACCTCGTACCCTTCAAGTAACCTTGCTTCGAATCCATCCTGTACGGTCACTTCGTATCAATCAAACAAGACGAGACGCAATCGATACGAACAAGATGACTGTTCGAATTGATGGAGCGAATGATGTCTTCAAGTCCATCAAGTATAAGCAGCGAAAACTCGAGACGACTCGATCAATTCGAAGGATCATCTCCTCGAATCCATTCCCTTGAATCCACTAACTAAAGGCGGCCAAAACTATGGATTCGACCCAGTAAACTCGGAGAAAAAGCTGGACCAACCCGAGAAGCGAACGCCACGTCAACATCCTCACGCACAAGCATATGGATTCGACCCTATCGATTCGAACTACATCGATTTGAATGAATCCATATGACGAAACTCATCATTTTGAATCGATCATAACCCGCGATCTACAAGTCCAAATGCTATGAAATTTTCACAGGAGCTTACGTACACACTGAAGAATGTCCATACCAAATTCCACCTCGATTGGATGCTTTCTTGATCGATTCGAACCCGAGTTCGAATGATCCCAAAGTGGGCCCGGGTTTCCAGAATCCGGGCGTGTGGGCCCCCTCACGTCCTAGAAGCGGTCTCCCCGAATTTTAGGTGCAATATCGGCCTCCTACACCTATAAATAGATCCCCAGGTCATTCAGAAAAGGGGATCGGGATTCTGAAGTGCCCAGACTCTACCAGACTCTACTTTGGACTTCACAACTATCATTTTACTCGAATTTCAGAGCTATAATTCTTTGTAATCCGCTGTAATCAACTTTAATCAGCGAAGAACATCAATAAAAGATAAAAACCCTTGAAGTGGACGTAGGCCGCAGATAGCCGAACCACTATAAATCTTGTGTTCTTATTCATTATTTCTGAATTGTTGCTTGTTATTTGTTTAGATCTGAGATTTTTGTTTGAATATTGTTGATTTATTTTCATACACTAGCGCTTTCACAATACTTGGGGTTTGTGACCAATTTTGGTGCAAACAATAAGCACATGACATAAATAATCATTTTGTTGCAGGGAACAAAAATAAAAGGGAAGTCGATGTATACGTAGCGAATAGATTGCTATGGAACACTTTGAAATACACATTCACATTTTAATTTACAGAGAACTTTTATAGTGAGACCCAAAGGGGTTTACGGTCAATATTTATTTATTTAATAATATTCTTATGCTACTTATATTGTTGTTTGGTTGAAATGTTATTGACATACTGCTTGGTTGTGTAAGTGTCGTTACAGCGATTATCGCTGTACCGTAACTTACGAAATATCATCCCCTTGAAACCCTTGTTTTTTTTGAACTTAAGATGGTATTTTTATAAAATAAATGTTCGGTCGTGTTTTTTGCAGTTCGAAAATTGTTTAAACTGTATTTTCAAATATCTTGAGAAATTTGAAAATAAAGGATAAATGTTTATTTAAATTTTATAAAAGCAGTTGTAAATTCAATTAATTTTCTTTCAAGATAATTAACACAACTTTAATTTATAAAGGGGTATAAATTTGATTTATTATCTTTCGAGATAATGGATGTCGACTTAAATTTATAAAAGATTATAACTTGGATTTAGCTATCTTTTGAGATAACTAGTATGATTTTAAATTTATATAAAGGTTATCTACCTTCAATATTCTGTAAATTTATTTCAGATGGTTTTGTATGGATTATACAAGTTTTTAAGAAGAATTTAAGGCTTTAAATATTTTTTTAATAACTATTTAATTATAATAAAGTTTATTAATGAATTTATTAATGATGTTTAAATTTAATTTACTGATTTGATATCTGATTTAATAAAAGGGTTTAAAGTAAATTAACTAATTTCGATTAAAATTAAACGAGCGTTTAACTTTCAAACAAAATTTTAACTAGCTCAAATAAATCCCAATCCAGCTCCATAACGTAGTGCTCGTCAAAACAAACCCAACGCAATTTGTTTCGTGCGACCTCGTATCAAAAAGTTATAGCGCTTTTAAGATTACATAATTTTTATATAAATTAAATTCACAACTTTTATTTTATTTTAACCTTAATAATTTGTGCCTGTTAGATCTCCCTTCTTTCCATCAGGGCCGCACCCCCCATCTTCTCCCCCCCAGCATTTTTATGTACGCATCCGAACCCATTGAAGCCGCCACTAAACCCTAATCAACGCGCCTCCTACGTCGATCTTTACGATGATCAAAATCCACCTTCTCGAAGCCCATCACGAGAGCCACCTTCAGCCAGAGGCACGACGAGCTCGGTCAACACTTTACTTCGAAAAATGTATGTGACCTGATGATGAACGCGGCCAATTTTCCTCCTCCACGTCACGTTTTACGATGAACCATCTGTGTGGATTTGAAGCTCTCGTGATCCTCTTTAAGTTTGTAGTTAGACGATTTTGACGAAAGTGAGTGGATCGTGGGATATTAAGGGAGAAAGACAATCATTTTTTGGCAATTGAAAGCACAGTGGCGGTTAGTCCTAGGTAAATTAGGGTTTTAGCAAAATGAAGAAAATCTAGGGGCTTTTATAGAAAATTTACCGACACTATTCATCCGGAAATTTTCCGAACTCAAAACAGAATGTGCCGCCTGGCTTTAAAATGTTTTACCCCTATTCCGAACGCAATGGAATATATATCGAGAGCCAATTCAATTATATTTGGAGGTTAGGTTTTCAAATCGACTATTTATATTTAAAATTCACTTAAACGAATTCCTACGTGTTTTAGCTTGCCCCGGACAAACCGAAAATCCGATTGATACTAAATTTAAAATCTTATAGTAATATAACATTACTGATCCAATGAAACTAGTTTCGTCAAAATCCGAGACTGTATGAAAAATGAGTATTTTCACTTGTCAATTAAATATTCAAATATTCAAATTTTACAAATCAACTTTTAATTCGATTTCAAAAGTTCTCTGACATTATTTAAATTCAACTAGAATTTATTACAACTTTATAAATCATTTTTATTCACTTTAAATTAAAATATCAATTATTTACGTAATTTCAAATATTAAATTATCGATTTAATTATCCAGCTAAATCGATATATTCAAAATATAGGTTATTCAATTTATAAATTTTACTTTTTAATATTTCAAATCAATTAAATATACGAATTTCAAATGACTGAAATTCTGGGTCATTACACGACCCGTAATTTTAATACCTTGAAAATAAGATATTTAATTATTTTAAATATTCAAATGTAAAATTTTCAAACTTAAACAATCATGTTTTCTATGATAAATAGGAATGGTAAACTTATTTTTGATATTGAATAGAGATTTTGGTTTCCCATTGTCAAATTGACAAAAGTCGAATTTCGATAACGTAGGGTAAATATTCGAGAAATTTGTTTAAAGGATAAATAATTCCTTTTAAATATATATAACCGATATCAAACTCATTTGATAATAATGGTAATTTAATACATAATGGTTCGATAAATATATAAAACTTGTTTTATAAAATTGACAAATTTCGTTGCATATCGATAAATCGATGTCGTATTTTTATTAGAAGATTTGGATATTGTTTTATATTATTTTATAAGTCAAATATGCTTGTTTTAATTATTTAAAGATAATAAGAAATTTATTTCGAAGTTTGGTTTACATGAATAAATAGTTTAACAAAAACGTCAAAATGTGATCGGAAAACGTTTTGTCGAAAATCAAAGTTTTTTCAAAATAAGTTGCCGCAACGATATCTCACCTTCATTAATACGTTTTAACATATATATTACATATTCTAATAAATAAATATGTTTACTTTTACTAAATATAATTAGAAAACTTCTAGAACGTCATTAAGAAAAGTAAGCAAGTTTAAGAAAAGTCAAAAGTAAACATCAGATCCAAATCACATCAAAATCCAACAAAATAATTACTTTTCTTTACTTATTCTTTAACTGACTAAGACATAAGGTAAGGATGTGAAAGATGATGTTAGGTGTTGAAAAAGTGAATATTCCTTTAGGTTGAAGTAAGGTTAGTTTGGTAATTTGGTAAGTGGTTATTTTGGTAAATTTACCAATTCTTTCTTTTTCTATAAATACCAACCTCCTTATTCACTATCATTCACATTTCTTCTTCTTCTTCTTTTCTCAAGCTTCATTATCTTCTTTATATTCTCTTTAATGTCTCCCAAGCCATAGAAAAAAATTGTAAAGAAATAATATTAAAATATTAAAAAATATTCAAAAGAAATCAATGTTTATTCTCTTCAAATCAAACTCCTCTTTTCTCCATATTTTTCCTCTTTTATCTCAACCATAACTTCTTCAAAACAGAACCAAAATGTAAAATTCTTTTTGAAATCATGTATTTTTCTAGTGTCTACAACTTTTACATTGACCACTTTGTCCAATTATTAGCATAAATATGTCAAAAATCTACTTCTTTTTAGTGCATTCTCTGGCCTAGTTTTTAAGCCGGAGAATATGCCATATTGTATTGATCATAACTTGATCACAACAGATCCAAATTAAGAAATTATTTTCTTTAACCCATATGAAATTTTAGTGACTACAAGTTTTATGTTGATCACTTTTTCCAATTTTGAGATATACCTGAAACTCAATTCTTTGAAGTGCATTTTTGGGCTTCATTTTTGTCAATCCGACAATACCTCTTCTTCATTCTATCATATCTTCCTCTAAAAAACATGGAATCAAGTGATTCATTTTTTAAAATTCAAGAGAAAAGAATTTTCAACAACTTTTCAGTTAACAAGTTTATCAAATTTTGAGAGTAAGAGAGTCAGAAATAAGAGAGAAGACGACCTATTTTCCGGTTCTAATTTTGAGAATTCAAATTCAAACCTCTACCACTTCTTCTCTATACTTTCGGTCAATCTCCATTTCAAGCCTTGGCCAAGCATTCAGAAGGAGGAATTCGGGCTTATTTTCATTTTTTTTCCAAAGCATAGTAGGAAGAATGCGTTAGATCTTAAAGTTCCTTGCCTTAAAGTTTGACGGAGTGGAATCCAGAGTGAGTACAACTCACTCTTTCTGTCTCACTGATATTTTTATATAAGTGAGAATAAATATTATTTATGATGATTGATGACTGTTCGGATGATATATGATATTATATATATATATATATATATATTGGTACTTGGATACATTCATGCCTATTATAGCAGATGAGATCATATACATTCCCGTGTATGAGCGGATAACCCTTTGTACACGCGTCTGCCTCGAAGCAGACGTTGTACACATATTCTAATATGTATATTTGTTGCAGGTGACAGGTTGGAGGGATCCAACTGGATTCCTTACGCGTATTGGTTTTATTCACACATATTGTGATATATGCTGTTATCATGTGATATATGATGATTTGGATGCCGTGATTGATGTATTTAGTGTTGCTGCAGCATTAGGCCTATTTTTGGAATTTTAAAATTGTTAAAGTAATGATTTCCAAATTTAAAAGGATTTTCAAGTGATTTTGAAAATAGATGTTTTATAAATTTTTAAGTGTTAAAGGAATGAATTTATTTTAAATAAATAGAAGCTATAATTTTTATGTTATAAAAATTATGATTTTTTTGAAATATATCGCAATGTGATTTTTGAAATATGGAGTTAACTATTTTTGTAAAATAGTTTAAAATGAGAATTTCGAATTATTATAAATGGTATGTATATAAGATTTATAAAAATTGTTGTTTTATAAATAAAAATAATGGGATTATAAAGGAGTTTGGTTAATGTTGAAATGGAGTTATAAATGGATTTTATAAGTAAATGAAATTTATAGATTTATGAATTGATGAAGTTATAAAAGGAATGAATTTGTAAGTTGATGAATTATGAGTTTTTTGTACCAAAATCGGCACAACCCTCTTCGGAAGTATTTGATGAGATAAAATGAAGAAAGTCAATGTAAAAGGAGGATTATCTAACAAACACTTCAAAAACAGATGAGAAAAACACGCAGAAACACAGAGATTTAGAGTGGTTCGGCGTATTTCCTACATCCACTATGAAATTAATGATTTTATTGATATTTATTTGCTGATTACAACTGGTTACAGTGGATTACATCAGCAGATTTCAAGTACAATAGTGATTTCTGAGTACAAAAATGGTTTCGGCAGTCTAGACGTAGGAGAGCTAAAAGGTCCCTTTTTTGTAGACTCTGGGATGCTATTTATAGGTGTAGGATGCAAATATCTTGCTCAGATCTCGGGAGACCTCTTCTGGCACGTGAATGGGCCCACACGATCGAACCCATGCCATTTCCATTCGGTCCGTGATCGTTACGAACAAATTTCGTATCGACCAAGATTTGATCCAATCGAGTCAAAATTTAGCATGAACATTATTTAGGTCATATGTAAGCTCCTGTGAAAATTTGGTGGCATTTTGACTTGTAGACTGTGAGTTATGATCGATGCATGTTTGAGTTTTTCGAAGGCCGTCTCCTTCATATCGATGTTGTTGGTATCGCTTTTTGGGCACGTGCTTGTAAGTTGATGTGGAGCTAACTCCTCGGATCGATCCACTTTTCATGCCAAGTGACCGAGTCTTTCAAAGGGGTGCACCTTGTTCGTATCGATCCAGTTGAGTCTTGTTCGTATAAATCGAAGTTGTCCTATTCGTATCGGTAGCCATGGCCTTATTTGTATCGATACTCATAGGCAACTTCGTATCGATAGTTGAGGGCCATTTCGTATCGATAGGTGGAGGTTGTTTTCGTATCATTCGTTAGATTTTTTATTCGTATCGATTGTTGATCGATCGATACGAACTGTACGATTAGGATCGATGCGAATTGACTCCAATTGATTGATACGAAGTTGAACCATTTTGATGGATACGAAGTAGAACCACGCTGGGTGGACACGCAGTTGAGTGTATGTGATGGATACGAACAACAGATAACGTGATGGATACGAACAGATGGATAACGTGATGGATACGAACAGATGGATGCGAAATGATGGATACGAATAGACGGATGTGTGTGAGTTGATTTCCTTGGATTGCATCGATCGTATCTTGAGCACACGAACTCCGATTGACTTGAAATTTGGAACGTTGGCTTTCATAGTTTTGCTTGTCATGTCATATCAATTGTAGCTTGATCTGGACTTGGACAAAATTTATCGACATCCATAGTGAACCTTCGTATAACCGATCTTCGGGACGAACCGAATTTTGTTTCCAGCCAATTCCTTGGTGTCACGGCCTTGCCAAAAGGCGGGATAACATTAGCCCTCCAAAGTACGTCTTGTATGAACATGACGTGCTTTGAAAAGCTACAATCTTCATTCTGAAAAGTTCCATCTGATTTGTTAAACGATTGTTGTCTTCTTGTGGAAAGCTGTAATTTTTGATTGATCTTAAGAAACATAAATCATGAACTGTTGACTGCCAATTGTTGTACCGCACCATACGAGTTCATGATTCCTGTGAATTTCAAAAATTGGATGTTAATCCGACATACATGTACGTATGTTAGCCTTACTCTCATTCACGTTTGCACGTTCATGAGTCGTTAGTTTTTCAGTCAGTTTTTTTTGTATCGAATTCCATATTGACCAACTCCTAAGTCAATGTGAAAATCGATTGGTAATAAAGCTTGATGGTTGTTTTAAGTAATTTTCTTTTATATCGATCCTCTCCTAGATCGGTTCGCGGAGTTGAAAATTTGCTTTCCCATTAATTGTGAGCAATACGAGCACATTAGCCTTTTAGAATATTTCGCATCGATAGGCGCGAATGCTCGTGATCTTCGAGTGGATGGATACTGTTAACCCCGTTCCAGCATGCGAGTTAAAGGCCTACGAGTTAGAGGCGTCAACGGGTTAAGGCTTGAAACGATCTACGACTTATGGTGCCTAACGACTTAAGAAACCTCACGACTTAAGGAAAGGGCCGACTCAAGGAATCCCCGACTCAACTAGTAGCGACTCAGTGATACAGGCCGACTCATCAAGCTGCCGACTCAAGAAACCTCACAACTCATTAATCACCGACTCATCTGACCTGACTCCGACTCATCAAGACTAGCGACTCAACTAGCCCACGACTCATCCTATAAGGCCACTCAAAGGAGCGACTCACGACTCATGGAGATCAGCGACTTAGTGAACCAACGACTCAGCCGAGCTAAGGAGTTGCACGACTCAAGGGATAGTCCGACTCATCTGATCACGACTCATCTACTTAAGGTCTCGCCGACTCATTGGTGGGACGACTCAGGGAGGTTTACGACTCAAAAGGTAAGTCGACACATGACACACGACTCAGAGACAAGCTCAGAATCATGCTGCAAAGGGATGACTCGTTGATGACTTGCGACTTAAGATGAGTCGTACATGATGACTCGTTGATGACTCAACTTGAAGCTGCTATGTAGAAGACCAGGGTCGCCTCATTTTAGATGGCAACTTTTAACTCGCAGACGACTCACGATGAGTCGGCCACGACTCACGACTCATGATGAGTCGGTCACGACTCATGACTTGGAAGTTCCAGCCTAGAAACTTGCCTATAAATAGAAGGCCATACCCAACATCAGGGGGACCTTTTGGCTGATTCTCGAAGCGCCGTTACTCTGCCATTTTCTCAAGCAACACTCCAAGCACTCCAAACTCCAAGAACGCTACTACACACTTCAAGGAAGAATCACAATCATTCAAGATGAATTCGAAAGTTTATTCTTCATGGAAGTTTGAGCTACTTGTTTGAAGTTAATTGTAATTGAAGAAAGTGATATAAATTGTACTCATATCAGCAATAAAGAGAATCTAAGTGGACGTAGGCCTGATTTCGGGCCGAACCACTATAAAACTTGTGTTTTTACTGCTTTTCTGCAATCTCTTTACTTGTATCTTGTTCCCGTATTCACGGGTGGTGCTTTCACAACTGTCATCCACACACCGGGGTGTTAGCGTACGTTTTTAGACGTTAACATTTTTGGTGCTTTCACTGAGAACCCAACTCAGGGAAACCGTCATCATTGCTTCACAAAGAATTGTTGAGAGAATTCCCTTAAGAACCAGAAGTCTGTCTGAGATTATGGCTCCTGGAAGGAAAAGTAGATCTGTCAGATCTGGCAACGTTCAAGAGGGAACCTCTGCTTCCCCTGTACCAATCCCCACTCCGTCTGTTGGAGTTACGAAAGCAGAGTTGGATGCTGTGATTCTGGGGTTAAATCAGCAAATAAACGCCCAGAATGCACAGTTAGAAGCTCAAAGTGCCCAGAATGCTCTGATTCTGAATAAGTTGAATGATTTACTTGGGGCAAACAATCAACCTGCTGGTAACGAAAGGAATCATGCTGGTAACATTCATAATGCTAGTGAAAGGAATGCTCCTGAAAGGGCCACTAGCCCCGCTGAGCAAATACTTCCTGAGGTAGGTGGATCTAGGGCTCGGAATGATGAAGAATATCTCTCTGGAATGGTTCGCCAAATTATGAAGGAGAGCATGCAAAGAGTCGAAGATGAGAAAGAATGGGGCTTTGCTCCAAGCAAGACTCCATTTACTGAAAAAATTCTAAAGGCTGAATTCCCACGAAAATTTGCTCCTCCAACTATCCCAGCTTATAGGGGGACAAGTGATCCAAACGAATTTCTGTACAAATATGATTGGCATATGACGAATGCCCAAGCCTCAGATGAAGTAAAATGCAGATATTTCACCGTATACCTGGAAGGCGTAGCTCTGCTTTGGTTCACAAAGCTACCTGTCCGGTCCATCGATCAGTTTTCAGATCTAACCAGGAAATTTAAAGAGCAATTTAGGCTATATGCTTCAAAGGCAAAAGACATCATGTCGTTATCCGGTTTGGAGCAGAATCCGGGGGAAACTATCAAGTCCTTCTTAAATCGCTTTAATATAGCGTTAGCTGAGGTGGATAATGCAGAACCTCGCATGGTATTGACCTATTTGATGAGGGCCATAGATAAGTCAAGTGAATTTGGGAAATGGTTGAATATGAAGGAGCCAACCTCTCTTGAGAAATTCTACAAAAAGGCAGATGAATTCATTCGCTTGGAAGATCGCCCTTTACCAGTAAAGGCAGTGTTGGAGAAACATGAAGGTAACACTGTAGCTCCACCAAAAAATGAATCGGTGGGGCAAAAAAGGGAGAATAATAATGGAAAGAAACAGGGTAACTTCAAGAAGCCTCGCTCCTTCAAACCGTCAGAATATACTCCATTATCGCATACCCCGGAGCACATCTACCTTGCCACCAAAGATTCCGTTGATTTCCCTAAACCTATCCCTTTAAGGACCGGGAAAAAAGCCATACAAAGTGGAAAATTCTGCCGCTTCCACAATCAACCCGGTCATGAGACTGATGAATGCCGTCAGTTGAAAAATCTAATTGAAGAGTTGCTGAGAGATAACAAGCTGCAACAATTTGTGAAGAAGAACAGCAACAATCCTGCATCGTCAAGTCAGGGGCAACGGGCTCCCGTTCATCAGCCTGGGGCAAGTGAGAAAGCTAATGGGCATGAATCTGGAAGGCCCGTTATCAATGTTATTTCAGGAGGGCCTCACCCAGCTGGCAAGAGCTGGGGTGAGATGGAGAGATATTCCAGGGCTTTGAAATATGCTCCAGCCGAAGAAGATGTCTTTGTTCTAGAAGACACCACGCCCTTGAAGCAACAAAAAACTTTCAGTGATGATATTATTTTCAGAGCCAGAGATTCCACAGGCATCGAAGCTCCTACCCTTGATCCCCTGGTTATCACGGCTGGTATTGGACCGGCCATTGTTAAAAGAATTCTCATCGACTGCGGAGCATCATGTAATATCCTCTTCAAGAAGACATTTGACCAGATGAAAATCCCTATGATCGATGTACAAGCCTCATCACAGAAAATTGTTGGCTTCACTGGGGAACCAAAGCAACCAGTAGGAACCATCGATCTGTTTGTAGAACTTGGGGAAGGGGAAAGGAAAGTGGTCCGGAAGCAAACCTTTGTGATCGTCGATGAATATTCTGCTTATAACGCTTTCCTTGGCCGTCCGACACTCGCAGCATTCAAAGCTATTTTAGCCCCATGGTGCCTCACTATTAAATTCCCTACAGACAACGGAGTAGGGGTCATAAAAGGGGATCAAAATGCTGCACGAGAATGCTACTTGACAGAGTTGCGAGAATCAAGAAAAAGGGAAATGGGAAAGGATGCGGCAGCCCCAGTCCGCATCAAAGAGCCAGCCTTGTAGCAATTACGGGGCGGACCCTGCACTGGTGAGCATAGCGGAGCACGGAAAGAGATGGATCCCAGAAAAGCCAGTGCGGGGGAGAATAGAGTAGTACCGGCGGAAACAACAATACCGGTACCTGTTGATCCAAAGGACCCGAATAAAGTGTTGAATGTGGGTTCACAGCTTAATGTGTCAATTCAGAATATCTTGATATCTTTCCTAAAAGCAAATCTGGATGTCTTCGCTTGGACTCATGCCGACATGTGTGGAATATCTCCAGAAGTTGCAGTACACGCTCTGAATATTGACCCAAAGTTTACACCGGTTAAACAAAAAAGAAGAACCCAAGGTCCAGAAAGGTCAGCAGCACTAAAAGAAGAAGTTGATCGACTCTTGGAAAATAACTTCATCAAAGAATCTACATATCCAAATTGGGTTTCAAATCCTGTGCTGGTCAAGAAGGCTAATGGCAAATGGAGAGTGTGCATCGATTTTTCTGATCTAAACAAGGCTTGCCCCAAAGATTGCTTCCCATTACCCAGAATCGATCAACTGGTAGACGGAACTGCAGGACATGAATTGTTATCTTTCATGGATGCCTACTCCGGTTATAATCAGATCATGATGCACGAGCCGGATCAGGAGGATACAAGCTTTGTCACAGATGTTGGTCTTTATTGCTACAGGGTTATGCCCTTTGGGTTGAAAAACGCAGGGGCAACCTACCAAAGACTTGTTAATGCTATGTTCAAACTGCAATTGGGCAAAACTATGGAAGTCTATGTCGACGACATGTTAGTGAAGTCTAAGAAAGCAGCGGACCACATTGAACACTTAGCAGAAATGTTTGCAGTCCTCCGGAAATACAGAATGAAGCTTAACCCTTTGAAATGCACATTTGGGGTCGAATCCGGAAAGTTCTTAGGTTTCATCGTCAGTGCTAGGGGCATTGAGGCTAGTCCAGCTCAAATTACTGCCTTAAAAGAAGTTAAAGCTCCTAGAACGAAGAAAGAATTGCAAAGTCTTAACGGAAAAGTCGCCGCCTTAAGTCGGTTCATTTCTAAAGCTACTGATAAATGCATTCCATTCTTCGATGCTCTGAAAAAAGGAAAGAAGAACTTCGAATGGACTCCCGAATGCCAGAAAGCCTTTGATGAGTTGATCCGTCATATGGAAACGCCTCCAATACTGTCTAGGCCAGGCAATGGTGAGGATCTTCTTATATACTTGGCAGTATCATCTCATGCTCTAAGTGCAGCGCTGATACGGGAAGACAAAAGGATTCAACATCCGGTTTACTATATCAGCAAAAGACTCACTGGGGCAGAGTTGAATTACTCCAAGTTGGAAAAACTCGCCTATTGCCTACTAGTTGCATCAAGGAAATTGAGGCAATATTTCCAAGCTCATCCTATAAAAGTCCTCACTGATCAACCTCTAAAGCAAGTCCTATTTCGCCCAGAAACTTCGGGTCGCCTTCTAAAGTGGAACATTGAACTCAGTCAGTATGATATCACTTATCATCCCCGAAAGGCAATCAACGGACAAGCTTTAGCTGACTTCATTGCAGAATTCACAGATAAAGGTTATGGTGAGGAAGAAACGATCAATGATTCCCCAATCCAGTGGAAGTTATATGTTGATGGTGCAAGAAATGACTATTGTTCTGGAGCCGGAGTAGTACTTGAAACTCCTGAAGGTCGATCCTTATGTTATGCACTAAGATTGGAATTTCCTTCAACAAATAACGAGGCAGAATATGAAGCTCTTATCGCAGGTCTGAAAATCGCTAAGGAACTAAACATCCGGGCATTACAGATCTTCAGTGATTCCCAGCTTATTGTATGCCAAGTCAAGAAGGAATTTCAGACAAAAGGGGGAAACCTACCTGCCTACTTGTCAAAGGCTTGCGAACTTCTAAGTGAACTCGATCATTATTCAATAAGCCATATTCCTCGGGAGGAAAACATGAAGGCAGACTCCCTCGCAAAATATTCAAGTTCTGGTGAAGCTCAACTATTGGGATTGGTCCCCGTAGAAGTCCTCTCAGCACCGAGTACAGATGAGATGGATATAGATTGGATTATGAATGTGTCTCAGGAACAAGATTCGTGGATGACTCCCATATTAGACTACCTCCTCAGAGGTTCTTTGCCAGAAAATTCGAAAGAGAGACAGAAACTGCTGAGGAAAGCCTCTCGCTATGTAATCCAGGATGACCGATTGTATAGACGGGGATTTTCAATGCCTTTACTCCGATGTGTATCCAGGGAAGAATCCAAGACAATCCTAGCTGAGGTACATGGAGGAGAATGTGGAGATCATTCAGGTGGTCAAACATTAGCAAAGAAAATTCTCCGATACGGATATTTTTGGCCAGAGATTAATAGAGATGCCGCAGATTACTCTCGAAAATGTGACAGATGTCAAAGATTTGCCAAAATTCCTAGAGCACCTTCTACTGAACTCACACAGATGGTCAGTCCGTGGCCATTCGCAATTTGGGGAATGGATCTCATTGGGCCGCTACCAATTGCCAAATCAGGGATTAAATATGCTATTGTTGCAGTTGACTACTTTACTAAATGGGCTGAGGCTGAACCATTGGCTACCATCACCTCTAAAAAGATGATAAGTTTTGTGACCAAAAATATCATCTGCAGATACGGTGTGCCTCAGAAAATAATTACAGACAATGGTACTCAGTTCGAAAGCGAAGAATTCCAGGATTTCTGCAAACGATTCAAAATTCAGAAAAACTTTTCAGCAGTGGCTCATCCGCAGGCAAACGGGCAAGTGGAAGCAGTAAACAAGATCATCAAATCAACCATCAAGAAGCAACTTGAAAAGGCAAAAGGTGGTTGGGTTGATAAGCTACCACTTGCACTATGGGCATATAGAACTACTCATAAAACTGCGACTGGGCACACTCCTTTTTCACTAGCATACGGATCGGAAGCAATGATCCCGGTTGAAACAGAAGTCCCTTCGCACAGAAGAATCCATTTCAATCAAGCAGAAAATGAGAAGCTACAACTTGAAGCGCTCGATCTCCTTGATGAAAAAAGAGATGAAGCTAATCTAAGAATTGCAGCTCATCAACAAAGGATAGCCAGGCATTTCAATTCCAAAGTTCGTCAACGCAGCTTTGAAATTGGAGATCTAGTTCTGAAAAGAATTATGACAGCAACAGGTGTGTTTGGGCCAAATTGGGAAGGACCATATGTCATAGGACGGAAGCTTCTTGACGGCACATTCAAACTCACTACCGTTGAAGGAGATCAAATTCCAAGAGCATGGAACAGCAATCACTTGCGTCCATATTTTACTTGAAATTTCTGTTGAAATATTGTGAAAAGAATTATGAATGTATGATTCTTGTAATTGAAAGCAATTGTAAAACTGATGAAAGTGAATGATGAATGAATATAAAGTGGATGTAGGCCCAGATTTTTGGCCAAACCACTATAAAAATCTTGTGTTCCTTACTTTTATTACATGTTTGCTTTATTTTCGATATAAAAAGTACGTAGAATGTATTGCTAAAATGTCGATTTAAATTTTTGCAGACAATGGAAATAAAACTTGCACATAATAAGACCGAGCAATTCACTCCATCATTCAACAAACAAATTTCAAGTCATAAAAACCCCGAATTCAAATCCTAGATAGGAAATACTTCAATTGAACGGCTAATGATTTCGTAGAAACGAGCCCTTGCTAATAAATTGAGATTGTTTGAACAAACAAACATCCAATTAGGAAGCTAGTGCTCGTTCTCACGAACTCGCCTGTCAATGAAGTACACTTCCTTGGATTAAACAGGCTACTTGCAAGAAAGGGGAAATGATGACTTGAAAAGAAAAGTAGAGGGATTGCTGAAAAGGCATAAGCAAGAAGACGAGGAGACAACCAAAATCCATCATCAGCGACACAAGTCCTCTTCAGAGGCGCAACTCTTCGGAGGATAAAAGACCTCTAATGGGTCATATGCCACGAAAAAGAAAGTTCTCTACTCAACAAAAAAGATTGGAGGAGTCATGACCCTCCGACCATGAGAGAGCAACTTCCAGGCAATGAAAACCCTCTCTGAGGCACATTTCACCAAGAGTCGAAGTAGTTACTCTTCGGAGTTTCACTTCACCAAAGTTGAAATGCAAACAAAATAAAGACCTCTTCGGGGGCACATTTCACCAAGAGTCGAAGTAGTTACTCTTCGGAGTTTCACTTCACCAAAGTTGAAATGCAAACAAAATAAAGACCTCTTCGGGGGCACATTTCACCAAGAGTCGGAGTGGCTACTCTCCGGAGTTTCACTTCACCGAAGTTGAAATGCAAACAAGATAAAGACCTCTTCGGAGGCATATTTCACCAGGAGTTGAAGTGTAACAGCCGCTCTTCGGAATTTCACTTCACCGGAGTTGAAAGACAAGCAAAATAAAGCCCTCTTCGGAGGCACAATCAAGAAGAAAGACCTCTTCGGAAGCCCACGTTTCGCCAAGATTGAAATAAAACTTCCAAGTGTTGAAACGTGGAAAAGCTTTCTAAGGCAAAACTCTTTGGAGGTACACGTTTCGCCGAGATTGAAATAAAACTTCCAAGTGTTGAAACGTGAAAAAATCCCTCCTCAGAGGTACAACTTTCCATATATAAAATAAAAAAGAAAAAAAAAAATCCTCATCAGGGGCATGCTTTAACTCACAAAGGAAGAGAAAAGGAGTTAAGGTACCCTTCAGAGGTCCGCTTTGCTACATAAAAGAAATCACTCGGCAAAAAAGCAAATGTACTTAAGCAAAAAGAAAGAAGTGATTTCTTCAAAGGACAAAGCGTGTTGAAACTCATACGAAGGGAGTTGTACTCTACAAGAATTCTTTTTAAAATAAAAATAAAATAATTATTCTTTAGTAAATAAGAGTGCAAGTCCCCTCGAAGTATAGAATATTGCAGTAAGCTTATGGAATGGGGGCAATATAGTATAATTACACACGATATGGTATAACTAAACCAGCAAAAGGTAACGCTCAAGTAACATACCATAAGCTCGCTGCAATATCAAATAAACTCATGCCAAAACGAATAACAAATGTATTCTTTAATTCAAACAAAAGTTTGTACAAACGAGGAATCATTTTATTCAATTACAATGCAGGTACAGGTTCCAAAGTAAAGAAAAGCGGGGGCCGGTACCCGCACAATTCTCGGCCAGTACATGCAAAACACAAAAAACTAGAAACTGAAGATCTTCACTTCTTTTTGCTGCCTTTAGACCCTTTACCCGGCCGGATGATCAGTTTTTCAGGGCGATCAGTGGGCATAAGGGGAGTAGGAGAGGAAGGCGCAACCGGTCCAGCTTTCAGCTCCTCTTCAGTGGTGGTGACTGTCTTCCCCCTCCTCTTTGGTGTCCCACGCTTCTTTCTCCTTTTTGAGGAAGACTCACTCCCTGGAGTGACAAGTTTAGATAGAACAATCTCGTCAGAGGGAGTTCGCTCTGAAGATGTGTCACCTTCCTCGGGCCTTTCATCTTTCTGCTCTTGTGAAGCGATGGGATCATCCAAGCCGTGAAGAGCCTCTATTTGTTCTTCCTGTGATCCAGGTTGCGAGGCAGAAGGAGGCGCCACTTGAAGAGATGGAGGAAGGATCACCGGGGGAGAAGAAGCTTGAGTTTGGCTCGGTGCTTTCTCTACAAAGGAGAAAAAACTTAAAATATCAGTATCTTTCGAAAAGAGAGGGGATGACGGCTCGTCAAAAGTCGGGAATTCATTGACATTTGAGGAATAATCAAAGGTCGGGTATTCATTGACATTTGAAAAATAATCAAGAAGATCGTCAAGTTCACAAGGAGCGAACGAGCAGTTCACCACTTGGGCTGGTCCGGTGTCAAGTTTACCTGGAGCAGTTGGATCTCTGATGTTGATTTCATATCGCTGCGCTTCGTTGCTTTCACCGCCTTCATCCCTGCCTTGTGCACTTGTAGTTTCAGTTACTGTCTTAGTCGCAGGCGGAGTGTAGGAGCTAGAACCCGTGATGTCAACCACAGGAGAAACTGGAGGTCGGACAGAGGAAGCGAGCGTTAATTCCTTTCCAGAACGTTCCTCTTCCGCCATTCCAGTTCTCATCCTGGCAAGTTGTTCTTGCCCCTTCGCAAGAGCAGCGCGAGCTTCCTCATCCAGGTAATGCGCCTCAAAATCTTCATCGCCATACCCGGCGTCTTTAAACATGTTAAGAGCAGCTTCCCACACCTCGGCCAGGGTGATTTCATACTTAGGACCAAGAAAAGAGAGGCTGCCGCGTCCCAAGACACAGTGTAAATAAAAATCGAATAAAGTCGAATTGATGTCGGTTTCCATGGTCTGAGCAGTTTCTTCGGCTGCAATTTTGCCAGCCATGGCCTCATCTCGATCTTTCTCGGTCTGAGCAAGTTGGGCTTTTAGCGCTTCAATCTCCATGTCCCGGGCGCTCAGTTTATTCTGCAACTGGGTGACATCAGTGCGGTGGTTCTCTACAGCTTGCTCTAGCCTCTCGGCTTTAGTTTCGGCGTCCCTCTGGCTGGCGTGCGCATCTCGCACTTGTCTTTGCAATACCTCTTCTCTTTGGGTGTAAGTATTAGTAGAAGAGGCAAGATCATCTTTGAGCTGCTTTACTTCAGCTTCGAGTTTTTCATTGTATTCGGCTATCTCCTTCATCTCAGCGTTGTGTTGATCAAGAATCTTCTGCCATTCTGATTTATCATTTTCCATGGTCAGCATTGCTTCGATGTTAGCCCGATTAACTCTTTGAAGTTCATCAACCAGCTTTTGCCATCCAGACATTCTGTCGATATCAAGCTTGACAGCATCGAGATTTCTGTACATAGCTTCTTTGTCGATGGGGACCAAATCAAGGTCGAAGCGTACCCCCCTCAAACACCAGTTCGGGAATCGGCTCTGCAAAGTCGGGGGGCCCCTTTCAACATGGTATGAAGGCCTGTTGAGGAGTGTTTGAATGGCACTTCCTTCAAGAGCAGGAGATTTGGAAGGGATGTCAATAGAAACTGAGGCGCCAGGTCTCTCAGATGTCACAGGCACGTGCTCCTCGCCAAGTTTGGTCCGCTTTCTCGAATCCTCAATATGGCTCTTCCCCCTATCATCGTGCGTTTTACGTTTATGGGAATCATCACCCCTTGGGAAGGATTCATGTCGCGTGCCTGCTCCCTCATGACGTTCTTCATACTTTCTCCTCTCTTCAGCTTTTCGCGCAGCTCTCTGCTCATTGGTCTCTCTGGAATCGGTATAGTATTGCTTGTAATCATAGCTGCCACGCCCTCCATAGCGTCGAAAGTCTTTGTAATAAGAACCGCTGCCGCTGCGCCCCATAGAGGAATCTGAAAGGCAAAAATAGCAAGTCTTAAAAACTTCCAGAGAAAAGAAGCTTTAAATGTGAACAAATGCCAAAAAATCCTAAGTGTTGTGTGATGTGCAAGCTACACGCATTAAGCTACAAACCACTCTTTGGTGTGGAGGTGGTGATAGCTTGGGTATGAGGAGTTGATGTTTGTGTTGGTGTTTGACGAAGAAGAGACGTCGCCTCAATTACAGAAGAGATAGTTTTAGACACGTCATCTCTAAAAAGCTCCTGCGAGGTCGCTATTATGTCGCTCAATCCATCGTAAACATCGTCACCATCATGATTGGTGGGACTTGTTCTCTCAATTCCTACATCAGCTGATCCCCCGAGAGGCTGTGAAGGTTCTTCTTCTTCCTCAATCGGGGGAAGCGCCGTCTTACTAGATGACCCCATAATGTCGGTAGGGGTGGAACACTTCACCAATGAAGCTTCAATGTTAGACTCTTTTGATGAGGGTTGTTCGATAGTAACGGGGGCATCCGATGCTTCAGTCGGGGAATCGGGAACTTCAGTCGGGGCTTCACGAGGCTGAGTATAGCGAGAAGGGTAAAGAAGCCCGTATTGATGTAAAAAGTCATCTCTCAGCAAAAACTTTATACTCCTCTCTTCCACTGGCACAGCATTCAATCTTTCAAAAATTTGCTTATAGCCTGGGTCTCTAGAGGGAGGTGGAAGTGCTGAAACAGGAAAAGAGCGAAGTTAATATTTAGCAGCTCAGATCTTGGAAAACTCAAGAATGGAGAAATAAAGGCGGGAAATCTTACTTCCCACCCTCCAAATGGCGTAAAACCCCGGGGGGCAACGAACGAAGAAGAACTGGGTGAGAAACCCATGAGCAGTTTCAGGTAGATCAACGATTAATTTACGGTTTCGGGCGCTTCTTACTACAGTAATAGAAGGATGATCTTTGACCCGGGTAAAGGAGCACAAATAACAAATTTCACCAAAGCTTGGAAGTCGATCAAGTGCTCTCCTAAAAAGCACACACAACCCCATTAGAATGGCGTAGCCGTTAGGGTGTAGCTGGGATGGAGCAATGGCCAATTGATGAAGAAGTTGTTGGAAAAAGTCGTTGAAAGGAGGAATGCCTCCATTTAGGCACATTTGCCGGTTAACTGTCACAAAGCCAGAAGGAGCTATGTCGGCAGTGTTACTTCTTTCGGGAAGAATGGCATCTGATTCAATGATACCGAACTGAGCACACAACTGGCGAAAAACTTTGTATGATAGTGTAGTAGGAGCTCTTTCGGGAGGATTAACCAGTGGAGCCGGAAGAACAGTTGCTTCTCCAGTCCGAACTGTTGCATCACCTTCCTGAGAAGTCATTCTACACAAACAACTGGATATTCAAATATGAAGGTGCACGTTTCCTAAAAGTGTGAAGTGTTGTGCAAAAAAAAAACTAATAAAAAAAATATAACAAGTAAAGGTAACTGGAATTAAACTAGTTGACAATTGATCGACTACGGTAATTTCAGAACTTGTTAGTTTAAAGTTCAAGCATAATATTAGTGCAGGCTGGTTAGTTTCAATTGACTGTTTCAGTGTTGCCTTAATATTCTACTTGAAATCAATAGCACTTCGTTCACACAATTTGTTTAAGTTAATTATCTGCTATAAGCTAATCTGTCATTTGATGTGGGCAGTCAATGGCAGTATATTCGTCCCAATTTTCTGTAAATATTGTGTTGGACAGATTGTTAGGCTGCAAGTCAAGGTAACCCGTCAATGAATGCAATAGGGTTCAATGGTTCAAAGACCATGTAATGGTTCAAAGTTCGAACAAACTCCATACAAGTCATAACTCATCAACGACTCAAGAATCTTTCCTACGAGTCAAGAGCTTTGAGTCATAAGTCATAAAAACAGTGGGAAAGTCTCCAAGTCCTATCTCGGGCATGACTTATGGCTTTAGTCATGGTGTACGTTAGGTCGGTTCATGGTTAAGTCGCAAGAAGCAGCTCAGAATGGAAAGTAGCCAAGAGCTGAGTCGTTCACGACTCAAGGCTTAAGTCGTGCATGACTTAAAGAATAGGTCGTGCAACAAATTCAAAGGACTGGGTCGCTCGTACAACCGAAGCTGTAAGTCGTCAGACAACTAATACGACCTAAAAGCTAAGTCGTGTGCAGTTGAGTTTGCAGGAAATTCCTAAGTCGGTAGATTCAAAAACTAACTAAGCCGTGAGAATTTTAAGTTGTCCCCTCAACTAGTTAACTCCTCTCCAACCCAATACCCGTTATCGCCTAAATAACATCAATCCATCATCCTCTCATCTAAGCCTATTACTCATTTATCCCACCAGTTTATCAAACGCCGATCCGAAACTGTTATGAAGCTGCCACGAATCAAGTACGATGCTGTAATCTAGAGGATCGCAACAACAACGCAGCCAACGATGATCAGAATCGTTTACAACTCAAATCAAAGCCCAAGTGAGACATGCGGCGGTGATTTGGGAACAGGAAGCGAAAATTTGTGCCTTAGCAATGGACGTTGTTGGATTGAAGTTCGAAATCACTTACGCAATGTAGTGGAAAGGATGGATTGATGATCAGCTAACTTGGATTCGCCTTCGGAAGGTCGAGAGGTCTCTAATGGCAGATGCGGCTCTGGGATAAATGATAAGAAGTGAGAAAGAGGAGAAACGACTCAAGCCTTTTTATACCTGGAAATGTTGGAACTCGATTCGGCACGGGTTATGATGAGTCGAAGCACACGACTTACGACTCAAGCGTGTGCTTCGAGGGGCAAATGTTAACCCGTTCCGGCATGCGAGTTAAAGGCCTACGAGTTAGAGGCGTCAACGGGTTAAGGCTTGAAACGATCTACGACTTATGGTGCCTAACGACTTAAGAAACCTCACGACTTAAGGAAAGGGCCGACTCAAGGAATCCCCGACTCAACTAGTAGCGACTCAGTGATACAGGCCGACTCATCAAGCTGCCGACTCAAGAAACCTCACAACTCATTAATCACCGACTCATCTGACCTGACTCCGACTCATCAAGACTAGCGACTCAACTAGCCCACGACTCATCCTATAAGGCCACTCAAAGGAGCGACTCACGACTCATGGAGATCAGCGACTTAGTGAACCAACGACTCAGCCGAGCTAAGGAGTTGCACGACTCAAGGGATAGTCCGACTCATCTGATCACGACTCATCTACTTAAGGTCTTGCCGACTCATTGGTGGGACGACTCAGGGAGGTTTACGACTCAAAAGGTAAGTCGACACATGACACACGACTCAGAGACAAGCTCAGAATCATGCTGCAAAGGGATGACTCGTTGATGACTTGCGACTTAAGATGAGTCGTACATGATGACTCGTTGATGACTCAACTTGAAGCTGCTATGTAGAAGACCAGGGTCGCCTCATTTTAGATGGCAACTTTTAACTCGCAGACGACTCACGATGAGTCGGCCACGACTCACGACTCATGATGAGTCGGTCACGACTCATGACTTGGAAGTTCCAGCCTAGAAACTTGCCTATAAATAGAAGGCCATACCCAACATCAGGGGGACCTTTTGGCTGATTCTCGAAGCGCCGTTACTCTGCCATTTTCTCAAGCAACACTCCAAGCACTCCAAACTCCAAGAACGCTACTACACACTTCAAGGAAGAATCACAATCATTCAAGATGAATTCGAAAGTTTATTCTTCATGGAAGTTTGAGCTACTTGTTTGAAGTTAATTGTAATTGAAGAAAGTGATATAAATTGTACTCATATCAGCAATAAAGAGAATCTAAGTGGACGTAGGCCTGATTTCGGGCCGAACCACTATAAAACTTGTGTTTTTACTGCTTTTCTGCAATCTCTTTACTTGTATCTTGTTCCCGTATTCACGGGTGGTGCTTTCACAACTGTCATCCACACACCGGGGTGTTAGCGTACGTTTTTAGACGTTAACAGATACAAAATTATCATTTCACATCGATGGAGTTGGAGATCGGTCTTCGATGGATACGAACAACTACACTTTGGATCGACCTGTATTGATGGATACGAATAAGCTTGTTCGTATCGATGGTAGTTGTGACCGTTCCAACCGGTACTTGGCTACTGGGAGACGCATCGTCTCTTGCTTGGGTTCGAACCATATAAATACGTTTTGTACTTAGAATTTTTTTTCTTGCTTTTTTTTCTTCTGCCTTCGTATCGATCAGGACAAAAAGAAATAAAATTGTCTTCAACTCCAAACCGAGCGATCCATCAAACTTTCGAACCGGTTGTTTTAACTAGGTAATTAACCAATCCATTCCATTCTAAAATGATGAGACTCGTGTTTCCGTGCCGATTCGTTCAAGTTGATGGCCAATTCCGACAACGTCGTCACCGTAGTAGGGTCGGAGCAAGGTTGAGGAAGGAGCAATGGTGCTCAAATGGCTTGGGGAAGAAAATCGACTGATGGATTTGAAGTGGAATGTTGCAATATTGGGAAGTTATTCACATCAATATGGAAACACTAGGAGTTTGTATTGATCCTAGAAGTGCTAATTGGAAGGGTGATATTTTGTATCGATCGAGGATGGTAGGATTTCATATCGATCTGGAGTGATTGATACGAAGACTTATCCTACGTGATCGATACGAAGACTCGACCTGCATGATCGATACGAATTCTTGACTCCGGTGATAAATACGAAGGCTAGGTCGGTGATTGATGCGAAGTTGAAGGTTTTACAATCGATGTGAATCCCACTCTTACCTGACCGATATGAAATTGAGTTGTTGCTGAACAATCTAAGTTTAAACCTTGATAGATACAGAATCTCGCGCATACTCGAACCTGACTCTGACGAGCTTCAACCTCTCGTATCTGGACTTAACTATTAGACTGCATACTTGACTACCTTTCGAAGCTCGTCGATGGAACTGTAACTTGAAAAACTTAATGAACTTTAGTGTGGAATGTTGAACGAAGTCTGAATGGCACAATTGTGACGGTCAGTGTTTGACAGTCACTCCAGTTGAATCTCGAAGTCATATCGTTTCAACATTCCTTAAATTATGTAGAATTTATCAATATGTAGCACTGCTCTGCATAACACATTCATGCACTTCACATTGGGGAACACACGGGCTTATTATCATCTAATGATGGTTTTTGATAAGTTGATCCGCTATGGAATCTACAAGTTCTCAACAATAGGAAACCCGAAGGTCATCTCTTCCAAAAATAGAGTTGCCGGCCATCACGGCCGAGGTCATCGGCCTAGCTCCGAATGAGTTGCCAGGAGCAACTTTTATTGCAAACCCACAAGATTCTATGCCGTCCAACGTCTACGAAGATATGTTGGGACAGATATGCCTAAAACATGGTTTGTCGTTGGACGACGTCTTATTACCGGGGCCGAACGATAGACCACATGCTCCCCCAAAAGGGTTTACTGCTTTCAATAGGCATTCATGCACCACTGGGATGCTTCCTCCCTTTAATCAATGCATTAGAGAGGTGCTAGCCTTCTTTGGAATTGCCTTGTCACAAATACATCCGAATGGATACGCATTATTGAACAGTTTGTTCGTTGTATTCATGGAGCATCTTTTCCGACCCCCGACTCCGATCGAAATTTGATACCTATTTAATGTTAAGAGTACGGGTCCTTTAAGAAGTGCCGAGTGAAATTAGGAACATAGACTCGGTGCTAACAGACAGAAACTTGAGGACCATTGGGCTAATCAAGCGAAATCAGAGCATTAGGCTTGAAGGATCGCTAAGGGCGACTCTGGTGAAACGGGCTAAATGTAGAGCACTCGGGGTCATAATAACCAAAGAGGGTGAGGAAAAAAATACACCACCGATGATGAACTCGTAGTCGGGCCCTCTGACAGCTTCCAAAGTTTTGAGGGAAAAAGTAAAGGTAAGGCTGCAGCATAAGCGCCAAAAATCTTTGTGATGGAAATCCATAATCGTGTCTTTGCCTGTTCCCGGTATTAGAATTTCAGAGGCTCCTCCCTCGCAAGTGGAGAACCTTTTCGAAGGGCTTGCCGATATCCCAATACTAGATTATGTGTCACTTCCACATAATGCCGGATTGGAGGTGCTTCGGAGTGCTTTAGACTTAAGTGAGTCTCTTCCCACATGCGTGGCCTACATTTCTGGTTGGTCAGGTGGTTGCACATACATATACACTTCACGGCACTATACGATTTCCTATCACAAGCCGCTTACTTCAGGAGATTACTAACTCTGTTCTTTCTTCTTCATAGATCCATTGGCCAGAAGAGATTCCATGTTGGGAAGTCTCCGCTCTGCATGACAATCATCTAGCTCGTATTACGAGTCCCGTTGAAGGGAGGACGATAGAAACCGCGATCATGGTTATTCGAGCCAAGAACATCACAAGAGAGAGGTATAGGGATTATAGACATTGATCTCAATTGCATTCTCCTCCACGAGCCCCCACACAACCTTCAGGCCATGGAAAACAACCGGTAGAACCTCCCTACCAAAAATTATCTTCTCAAAACTCTTGGCCTGAATCACAGTGTCATAGCCATGAGGCCAAAACTCCCATTGTTGCTGAACAAACTATTACCGAGCCCACTGAGGAAGGGGCTATTAGATTTGCCCAGTTGAAGAAAGATTTTCCAAACTTATGCTTTGACGGCTTCGTCTTCCCCCTTCACCTAAAGAGAATTCCATCAGAGGCAGAGCACACAATGCATGATTATATCCATGGTATCTATACCCAGTATAAGAAGTGGGGGAAAGCGCTTGAAAAAGCATCGAAGGTGGCCATTGAGTGGGCGAATACCGTAGAGAAATTAGAAACCGAGTTCGCTTAAAAGGACCAGATTATTCAAGTGCTTAACGACGAAGCCGAATCCTCTTGGAAATCAGAAATAGGGGCCACCCAGAAGGCCGACATGGCGAACCTAGCAATGGAGAGGATGCGGCAAACATATTTTGCCCTGGTGGAGGAGATGGGCCACCAAAACACCACTTTCAAAACAGAACGAGACGCTGCTCTTAAAGAACGTACCGAGGTCAAAGCCAAATTTTCTGAAATCATCAAGGAGAGGGATGATGCAAATAGCGCAGCCCTGGAGGCATGTGAACAAGCCATAGTGCTTTGGGGTGAACGGGATGCGGCTACGGCTAAGGCCCAGGAGGTGGAGACTGAGGTCGAGGAAAAAGTCCAAATGGCGGAGTCCAGGCTAGAGGCTGACATTGAAGATCTCCTCGTTACTTATAATGCTAACGTCTTGAAACATAGGAACCGAGCCTGGCTCGATAATTATCCGACACATTTATAAAATGCCTGGGGCCGATTAGTAGATGATGAGAAGGCTGCCAATCAGGGTGAATCGGTTGATGAATTCGAGCTTGAGAACTGAGTGCTGAATGAAGATGAAAGGAACGTTTCACATGATGCCATGATTTTATATGAGAAGGAGAAGCTTGGCGCTCATCACTCGAAGGTCGGAAAAGGTTCTGGTGTCGAGCACCGCGACACAAGTCCCAAAACTCTTATGCCAACTCGGCCTGAAACGACTTCTGTGGTTGATTCTCAGTCTGTTCCTGCTTACAACCCAGATCAACCGCAGATATCTCAAGTTAGCGAGCAAATTTCTGAGGTCGTTCAGCCGTTAACGAGTCGAACTAGGAAGGTACTCTGAACATTTTGTATGCTTGTTCACGATCGGGAGCTTCACATGAAATATTTAATAACAGTTCTTCTTTGTCTCTTTCCAGTGATTGGAGCCACATCAGTCGCACCTCCTGCAACTCAAGAGTCGCATCATGAGCAGGAGCTGATTATTACGGAAGCGAACACGACATCGGCCACTGCACCTACAGATGATGTGCAAGGGAGCACACTTTCATTCAATGAACAGATGATGGAGGAACTTCTAAGTCATTATAGTGACCCTTTCTCTGACTTGCCGTTTGTCATGAGTGGAATAGCGCTAGAGACCAGATCCTCGGTCCCAAACGCAAGCGTTTTCGGCGATGCACAAACACTTCATGAGGAAGAAATTATAGCCGAGATTAACGCGAAAATTGAAGCAGCTGCTCGGGCCAGCAGCTTTGGAGGTGGAATAGCGGACCTTGGTCCAGCCCCATTACAAATGTTATCTCCTGGTGGCACTGTCGTCAACACCAGCATGCTTATTCCGCCTCCTGTAGTGGACCTGTCCCCTCCGACTTCGACTGCTGGAAGTATTCCCATACACTTGAGTTCGGAGGAGGAAATTGATATAATGCACCCCAAAGGAGATCAGTCGTCAAAAGGCAAAGGCTCAAAGAGGAAACTCAGCGGCTGCTCTAGCGGGTCTACGCCGAAGAAGAAACCAAGAAAGAAGAAAGAGTAGATATGCTTCTTCGACTCATTTTTGAGTAGATAGGAATTTCTTGATCTTTTTTTGGTCATGTATAGATGCAGGTTCGCCCCTACTACTAGGATTTTTGGAAATAACTTGTACATAAATTCCTTCCACAAGAAGTTGAAATGAAATTTTATTTGGTCTTCAACTCAATTGTCGTTTATTTTCTTAAGTGTTCCAGCATTTAAATTCTTGTCCAGTAAACTTGTGAAGTTTTTGACCTTTGGATCTGGTTTTTGAGTATATTTGTTTAGCCCTGGAATCACGGCTATGAGTCGTGTCCGGACACTAAGCTGAACTCCGATGCTACACTGCTTCAATCAGTAATCGACACTTAAGTTCTACCCTCAATTTCAGGGATGAGTTGTAAAGATCGGCTAGCGATTGTATTTTGCTTTCAACACATCGAGCGTCGCTGAATCAATGCTAGAACAATGACAGTTCGAGTGATCGAATCACACTCACTCTTTCATCGAAGGTTGCATCCGCACTCTAGCGATTTTATTTGTATGTTGGTGGTCAAGCACGCCTGCTTAAATTTCAAGGATATGTCCATGCTCCGGGGACTCAAGTTATTATATGGGTGGTCAATCACACTCGCTCCATACCTAGCATTTCGTCCGCACTCTGGGGACTTAGATGTTTGCGGGTGGTCAGTCACACCCGAGTTGTGTTTATACTCTGATCGCACTCTAAGGACTCAAAGTTGGGTTACGGATGATCAATTCGTATCCGGTTTGTGTTTAAGCTCTAATCCACTCTTTGGGGATTTAGAGTTAGTCAATGTTTATTCTCCAATCCGAGCTCTGGGGACTTAGAGTTAATTGCGGTCGATACTCTAGTTCGCATTCTGGGAATCCGGAGTTAGTCGACGTTTGTACCCCAGTTCGCACTCTGAGAACCTGAAGTTGGTTGATGTTGACACTCCGGTTCACACTCTGGGAACTTGGAGTTGATGTTTATACTCCAATTCGCACTCTGGGTAATTGGAGTTGATGCTTATACCCCAATTCGCACTCTGGAAATTTGGAGTTGATGTTTATACTCCAATTTGCACTTTATGAATTTGTAGTTGGCCGACAGACGGTCAGTCACGTCTGTTTAGGCGTTTTAATTTCATTCGCATTCTAGGAATGGTGGATTTATCAGGATCATTGATGGTCGATTCACATCCACCCTGAGTTAACAAGCGAGGTCGTTAGATAGACGGCTCCATCCTCCTTAAACTTGGCCAAGATACGGGCGAAGTCGTTAGGCGGGCGGATCCACCTTCTTCGAAACCGCATTTATAAGTTTATACTCCAGCTCCCACTATGGAAGTTTGGAGTTAGCTAAGGGGTTATTATGTGTCAATCCTTTTTTGGCTTCAGTGTGGTGACTTGACCCCAAGCTCGGGTTTCACTTAGCGAGTGACTGGTCATATCATAGTTACTCCCTATTTGAATAAATCCCACCATACGATGGAACTTAGGTCTTCGTGCATCGTGATAGTTGTATGACACATTCAATAAATCACAGTTCTAACTTGAAGAGATTGCATTTTATTGCGGAAATAAAACATAAGGCAAAGTCAGTTGCCTTATTACAAATTCAAATTTCAAAATGCAGAAACAAATTGTAGATGAAAAATAGACTAAATAAAAAAAGCCTGTCATGTGTAGTAGCAACGAAGACTCTCGCTATTCCAGGCTCTTAGCAAAGTGAGACCATCGACAGTCGATAATTTAAACGTGCCATCTTCGAGCTTTTGTTCAATCACGTACGGCCCTTCCCACGTTGGTTTCATGTGCGAAGGAACCTGGTAGATTCTTTTGAGGACGAGATTGCCGAGTTCGAAGGTTCAGGGTTGGACCTTCGCATTATATAATCGGGCGACTCGACTTTGGTATGCGGCTGCCCTCAAGTCATCATCTTCTTGCTTCTCATCCAATAAATCCTGGGATTCAGCAAGTAATATAGCATTTGTCTTTGGATCATAGTACGTCACACGATGAGAAGGTACTTCCATATCGATTAGAACAACGGGTTCTGAATTGTAGGAAAGAGAGAATGGAGTGTGGACTGTTGCGGACTTGTGGGTTGTTCGGTAAGCCCATAAAGCCATAGGAATTTTTTTAACCCATTTTCCCCCGGCATATTCTAGTCGTTTCTTCAGAATAGACTTGATAACTTTATTAACAGCTTCAACCTATCCATTCGCTTGAGGGTGTGCAACTACAGAGAATTTCTTTTGAATGTGGAATCATTAACAGAAATTCTTGAACTCAACGCTATCGAACGTTATCGGTGATGATATTATGTGGGAGACCAAATTAGCAGATAATGTTGTGGACTACAAAGTTGATCACCTTCTTTGTCATGATTGTAGCAAGGGGTTCAGGTTCCGCCCACTTAGTAAAGTAATCAACTGCGACAATGGCATACTTCGCACCACCTTTGGCCAGAGGTAGAGCGCTAATGATATCATTACCCCAGACTGCAAACGGCCATAGGCTGACCATCTTGGTTATTTCGGTAGGAGGGGCTCTAGGAATCCGAGCATGTTTTTGACATCTGTCACATTTTCTGGCGTAGTCCGACGCATCATGATTCACGGTCGGCCAATAGTATCCATATCGGAGTACTTTCTTAGCTAAAGCTTGCCCCCCCTAGTGTGATCGCCAAATTCTCCTTCGTGTACATCATGCAATACTCGTTTAATTTCATCGTGAGCGATACAACAGAGTAATGGAATAGAGTATCCTCTTCTACACATGACTCCATTCTGAATAGTGAACCACGAAGGTTTTTGAAGAACTTGTCTTTTTTCACTTCTGCGCTCTTGCAGTGTTCCATGTTCGAGATAATTTTTGAACGGAGTCATCCATGACTCCTTATCGGGAACGACCTCGAATACCCAATCTGTATCCATTCGATCGATGCTTGGGGAAGACAATGTTTCCATAGGAAAGAGTCCCATTTATTATGCTTCACCTGTGCTGGCTTGTTTTGCTAATGAATCAGCTTTTTGATTGCACTCTCGGAGGATGCAGTAGATAGCATAATAATCGAACAGATTCAGTATCTCCTAGACCCGAGCTAGGTAAGCAACCAATTTTCGATCTTTGGCCTGGTACTCCCACCGAACTTGACATATGACCAATTGCGAATCACAATAAATCTCCACAGCAATGACTTTCAAATCTCGGGCCAGTCTCAATCTGGAAATTAAGGCTTCATACTCAGCTTCATTGTTGGTCGCATGAAAATCAAACTTCAAAGCATAACATATTGATCGACCTTTGAGAGTTTTAAGTAAAAACCCGGCACCTGAGCAACGATCGTTTGATGCACCATCAGTATGCAGCTTCCAGATATATTTGGGAGATTCACTAGTTTCAGGCAAGTCCTCTAGGATGGTAAATTCAGCTACGAAATTTGCTAGGACTTGTCCTTGAATGGCTCGCCTTGGAGTGTAGGCAATATCAAACTGACTTAGCTCGATATTCCACTTAAGTAACCTACCAGACATCTCAGACCGCGTAAGGACCACTTGTTACGTCTGGTCGGTGTAAAGGGTAATAGGATGAGCCTGGAAATACGGATGGAGCTTCCTTAAGGCAATAACGAGACAACAAGCCAATTTCTCTAGCTTCGGATAATTTCTCTCAGCTTCGGTTAGTCGTTAACTAATATAGTAGGCCGGTTTTTGCATCCGGTCTTCCTCCCGAATTAGGGCAGCACTGATTGCATTTTCTGATACCGCCAAGTAAAGGTACAATTTCATATGATCAATAGGATTTGAAAAATAGGCGGCGTAGAGAGGTTCCGAATTAGTGCTTGGAATGCGCCCTCACATTCTGTGGTCCATTCAAAGTTCTGTTTCCCTTTTCGGATCAAATCAACGAAGGGAATGCGTTTGTCAGTGGATTTTGAAATGAACTTGCTCAGCGCTGCTACTTTCCCATTGAGGCTCTGGACTTGCTTTATAGTCTTGGAGTCTCAAGATTTTTGATCGCCCAGATCTTTTCGGGATTGGCTTCAATTCCTTGAGCGTTGATGATAAACCCAAGGAATTTTCCGGATGCTACCCCAAAGTGACATTTCAACGGATTGAGCTTCATTTTGTATTCTCGGAGTATATTAAACATTGACTCCAGGTCTTTAATGTGATCAGTGGAGAATCGTGATTTCACTAGCATATCATCTACGTATACCTCCATAGTTTTCCCAATCTGGTTGGCGAACATCCGGTTAACCAATCGTTGGTAAGTTACACCGGCATTCTTGAGTCTAAAAGGCATGACTTTGTAGCAATAGAGTCCTAAATCAGTCACGAAGCTGGTATGTTCTTGGTCGGGCAAGTGCATGGGTATCTAGTTGTAGCATAAATACGCGTCCATGAAGGATAGGAGTTCATGTCCAACCGTTGAATCTACAAGCTGATCAATTCGAGGAAGTGGAAAACTATCTTTGGGGCAAGCTTTATTCTAGTCTAAATAATCGACGCATGTTCTCCATTTCCCATTTGGCTTTCGGGCAAGTACAGGGTTAGATATCTATTCTGGGTACAATGCATCTCGAATAAATACATTCGATTTAAGCTTATCTACCTCTTCCTTAAGGGCGGCAGATCTCTTTGGATCCATACCACGCCTTTTTTGCTTGAGCGGGATGTGCCGTGGGTCATTGTTCAATGTGTGGCTCACGATGTCTGAGGAGATTCCACACATGTCACAATGTGTCCAAGTAAACATGTCAAGGTTTGCTCGGAGAAATTTAACCAATTCCTCTTGCATTTGTTGGCCTAACTGAGATCCAATCTTTATCAATCTAGAATCATCGCTATCGTCAATCGAGACATCGATCGTCAGTTCGGCCAGAGAAGCTTGACTATCTTTATTTTCATCTTTACTTTCATTATCTCTCGGGTCAAGATCTCTTTGGAATTGGTTGGGGTACCCGAGCCTGGGCCTAGGCGTCAATTATCAATTTTCAACAAAGCGGACGCAGAGAGATTCCTCTAGGCCCTTTTCTTTCTCCTTTCGCTGTGCCTCACGCAGCTCAGCAACATAACAAGCTCTCCCAACAGCCTGATCTTCTGGAACAACTCCAACTCCATGATCGATGGAGAACTTTAGAGTCAAACTCAATGGGGGCAATGGCAGCCCTGAACTCAGCTAGGGCCTGTCGGCACAAGAAAGCATTGTACGGCGATTCTATGTCCAATACAACAAAATGCAATATTTGGACTCACCGGCGTTCTCCGTTTCCTAACTCCACTAGCAATTCCACTACTCCAGTGTGTATAGTTGCACTCCCGTTGAAGCCATGAATACGGGACCGACAAGGCTTCAAATCTTTAGCCTCCATCTTCATCTGGTCATAGGCTCGCTTAAATAATGTATTCACAGAACTTCCACTGTCGACTAAGATCCTCTTCATCCAAGCAGGACCTACTTGAGCTGATATAACAAGTGGATCAATAGTGGGGGCTTCGACCCTGCCAACATCTCTATCTCGGAACACGGTGTCATCAGTCATCGTCTTCTATTGTTTGGCCAGAGCCCTATCTTCCAAACTACTACAAATCTCGAAGTTCGCATGTCTAATAGAACTGGCATACTACTCCATTTCCTTCTAGCTTTGGTTTGCTGGATGAGGACCACCACTAACAGTATTTATCACTAGCCTTCCGCCGGTACGAGCAAGTTCCTCCAGTCTTGCCTGATTAGGCACACGATTTTGATTTGATGGGCCCGCACCTCCAAACTGCGGCGCCCGCACAAACTGCTCTAATTTCCTCTCTCTTATCAACTTTTCAATGAGATCTTGCAAGTGACGGCACTCATTCATGTTATGGCTGTAGCTATTACAAAACTTTCCCATCTAGATTTGTTTCTCTGATGATGGTCTTGGGGCAGGTTTCTTATATTGAATGATATTACAAGTCTGTAAGTACACATTCTCCAGCGACGTATTCAGAGGAGTGTAATTATCAAATATGGGAGCCCTACGTCATGGACCACGATTCTGATCCTGTTTCTTATTTCGATCTCCATTACCTTTCTGCTGATTCTATTTATTTTGAATATTCAATTACACTTTTTCGAAGCTCTTCTCGGATTGTTTAACAGCTACATTACTCTGGATTCCTTGGACATTGGGCCCTGCGTCATCCTTTTTCCTAGACTATTTTGCATCCTCCCTTCTAAAGAATTGCGCTGCCTTGGAATAGAATTGGTCCAATAATGCAGGGGGTTTTCCCACCAGCTAGTGGTCGAATTCTGAATCGGGATCAATTCCCTTAGTTAGTGCCATCAGAATAGAGTGTAATCATTATGATTGCTAATCTCAGCACATGCAGCATGAAATCTTTCCAAATAACGTCTGAATGTCTCTCCAGGAGCTTGAGTGACACTTGACAAAGTGTTAACATCTTCGGTCTCGTTACATGCATCCGGAACTGCTCAATAAACTTCATCGCCAACTGATCAAAACACGAGATAGATCGAGGTGGCAGATGGGTAAACCATATGGTAGTTATGCCCCCAAGAGAGATTGAAAAACTCCGGCATTTAACTGCATCATCAGCTCGTGCAGCATTCATCCAGAATTTTGAGTGCGCTAGGCCAAGATGTGGTCGGGTTCCACAACACGAGGTTAGACCGAACGTGGTCGACGGTCCAAGTCTCGCCTCCTTGCTTCTAAGTCTTCAGGGATGTAAGGTTCGAGAGTATGCCGACAGTGGATCGGATCTGTCTGGTTTTGGGCATCAACTCCTGGCTCAACAATAGTGGCGGTAGTGTGGTTGTTTGCAACATGATATGGAATAGTACCTCCTCGGGAGGAGGGTCCAGTTCGATGGCTGGAGGATGAGCCAACTCTTGGTTGCCCAAGGCTTAGTGTGTGCTGATGTCTAGTAGCTTGGGTTTAACTCCCATCTAGTCGTAGGCGCGTGGATCTGTGATGATAGCTTGAAGAAGGTGAACTCTCAGTAGATGAATAGGAAGCCTGATCCCTCTTAGATCTCCTACACCTTTGGCTATTCAGCTAATTGGTCAATTCTGCATTGGCACACAGCTATTGAGTAAGTTGCTAACGGCTACGTGTCAGCTCTTGCATTAGCATCTGAAACTCTTCCCTGGTGACAAGGCCTTGCGGATCTGATGGTCCGGCAGCATTCTGATCAGTCGAAGGTAGTTGCACAGGATTCTATCAATCTCGTCCTTCTGGATCTGCAGCAGTAGAAGTGGTCCTTGTGTTTACCATGATAAATAGAGAAGCTCTTTCCTTGATTTGATGCAAATCTGAATAGGATGGAAGAACTTTGAACTTGAGATCTGGATCTTCTTTATAGATTTATGCAATCCGATATCGAAAGTAGATCCAATGAGAAGGAGAAAAACTATGTTTTCTTCAGTGAAAGCACCAAAGTGTTTGTACCAAAATTGGGCACAACGCACTTCGGAAGTATTTGAAGAGATATAATGAAGAAAGTAAATGTAAAAAGAGGATTATCTAACAAACACTTAATAACACGCAGAAACATAGAGATTTAGAGTGGTTCGGCGTATTGCCTACACCCACTATGAAATTGATAATTTTATTGATGTTTGTTTGCCGATTCAACTGGTTCCAGTGGATTACAGCAGCGGATTTCGAGTACAACGGTGATTTCTGAGTACAAATATGGTTTCGGTAGAGTCTGGACGTAGGAGAGCTAAAAGGTCCCTTTTCTGTATACTTTGGGATGCTATTTATAGACGTAGGATGCAAATATCTCACTCAGATCTCGGGAGACCTCTTCTGGCACATGAATGGGCCCACGCGATCAATCCCATGTCATTTGCATTCGGTCCGTGATCGATACAAACGAATTTCGTATCGATCAACATTTGATCCAATCGAGTCGAAATATAGCATGAACATTCTTTAGGTCGTATGTAAGCTCCTGTGAAAATTTGGTGGCATTTGGACTTGTAGATTGTGAGTTATGATTGATGCAAGTTTGAGTTTTTCGAAGGCCGTCTCCTTCGTATCGATGCTGTTCGTATCGCATTTTGGGCAGATGCTTACAAGTCGATGTGGCGCTAACTCCTCGGATCGATCCACTTTTCATGCCGAGTGATCGAGTCTTTCAAAGGGGTGTACCTTGTTCATATCGATCTAGTTGAGTCTTGTTCGTATCGATCGAAGTTGTTCTGTTCGTATCGGTTGCCATGGCCTTGTTCGTATCGATACTCATAGGCTACTTCATATCGATAGCCGAGGGCCATTTCATATCGACAGTTGGTGGTTGTTTTTGTTGTTATCCCGCCTTTTGGCAAGGCCGTGATACCAAAAGATTGATCGAAAGACCAAAGATAGTTCGTCTCAAAGATTGGTTATACACTGCTTCACTATGGATATCGATGAATTTTTTTGAGTCTGGATCGGGCTACAATTGACAAGACATGACAAGCAAAGCCGTGAAAGCCAATGTTCCAAATTTCACGTCAATCTGAGTTTACATGGTCAAGATATGATCAATATAAGCTGATGTTGAAAGTCAAACGTTCGTATCCATCGAACTTAAGCATCTTTGTATCCATCAAGATTACCCACTTCGTATCCATCAAGATACCCTCCTTCGAATCCATCGAGATACCCTCCTTCGAATCCATCGGAAAGGATATGTTCGAATCCATCTGAGGGAAGCCTCACCACCACCTGTTCGAATCCATCAGATGACCTACTTCGAATCCATCATACTACAACAGCTTCGTATCGATCGATCGAACTCACCACGATCGATACGAAGGAGTCTCTGTTCGAACCCATGTGTAAATGAAGCCTTCGAATCCATGCAATTGAGGGAGCTCCGACGCCATTCCTTGCTTGTCGTCGAATCCCCATATTGAAACAACTTCGAATCGATCCACAGTAACATATTTTGATCGATACGAATGAGTACCGGTTCCATCGATTAAAAGGAAACGAACCTTCGAATCCAACACCTCGAATCCACCAAGTAAACGCGGCTACAACCTAGGATTCGACCCAGTAAACTCAGAGAAACAAGTGGATCAACCCGGGAAATTCACACCACGTCATCATTCTCACGCGCAGGAGCATGGATTCGACCCTATGGATTCGAACCATATCGATTCGAACGAATCCATAGGATGAGGAGCACCATCTTGAATCGATCATAAATCGAGATCTACAAATCCAAATGCTATGAAATTTTCACAGGAGCTTGCGTATGCATAGAAGAATGTTCATGCCAAGTTTCACCATGATTGGACACTTCCTTGATCGATTCGGACCAAGGGTCGAATCGATCCTGATGTGGGCCCGGATCTCCAGATTTCGGTCATATGGGCCCCCTCACGTACCAGAAGCGTTATTCCCTGATTTTAGGCGAAATATCAGCCTCCTACACCTATAAATAGAGCCCCAGGTCATTCAAAAAAGGGGAAGGGGATTCTGAAGCGCCAAGACTCTACCGGATTAAATCCTACACTTCAACACCATTATTGTAATCACAATTCAGAGCTATTTATCAACTGTAATTCACTGTAATCATTAGAAGTTATCAAGTGAATCAATAAAATCATAAGCTTCAGAGTGGACGTAGGCACGAGCGCCGAACCACTATAAATCCTGCGTCGTTTACTTGTTTCTATGAATCTGTTGAATGTTCATCATTTTTATTATCTACAAATTCGTTATTTGTGACTTGTGATTGCGAACGGGTGCTTTCAACTGTAATCGGGTGTTTGTGACCATTTTTGGCATAAACATTTTGGTGCTTTCACTGAGAGGGCTAATTCAGGAGATCTATCAATCGAGAGTTGATTCAGAGAGAGTTTAAAAGTTCAGATTTGGGAGGTTATGACGAGACAATCGAGTAGAAGGCCAAGGCCAGAGCAAAGTCAGCATGAAGGGAGTCAAGAGGCTTCCTCAAGAGTAAACCAAACTTCAGTCTTCATCACCAGAGATGAGATAAAGACAACGATGAAGAGACAGGAAGAGATGATCCAGAATTTGCTTCAACAGATTGGGCAACTTGGAGCGCAGAATCAAGGAGTAACTGGAGTTCAAAACGGAGCAGGACCATCTGGCGCAGCGCCAGAGTTAGGGGGCACACACTTAGAGCACGTTGATCCGATTCCAGGAAGAGAGACAAGAACATCCGAGCAACCTAATGGCGATAGAGGGATGAACGCTCAGCCAAGGGGCCAGATACCTGAAAGCTCACAAGGACTCGGGGGGCGATCGAAGGTAATGAACGAGGACAACAGTTTGGAGACCGTGATAGATTGGCAAAGATGGTCAGGCAAGCCATGAGAGGTGGATTAGTGAACAGAGATCTTGAAGACGTGAACAGGAGTCCCTTTTCTCCTGCAATTAGGATGGCTAGGAACCCACCAGAGTTCAAGTTACCATCAATGGATATGTACGATGGGAGGACGGACCCAGCGGTCCATCTGATGAAGTATATTAGGCACATGGAGGTGCTGGGGGCATCACAGGAAGTCATGGCCCGATGCTTTCCATTATATTTAAAAGATATCGTAGCATTATGGTTTAGGCAGTTGGAGAATGGCTCCATAAGAACCTGGTCAGATTTAACTGGAAGATTCATGGAGCAATTTAGGGTCCACATTGCAAGACCCAAGAACGTGATGAGTTTGGCAACTTTAAAGCAGAAAGCCGGAGAGATCTTGAGGAGTTATCTAACGCGATTCAATGCAGCAGCAGCTTCGGTGGATCGAGCAGATCCATCTATGGTGGTGATGGCAGCTATGTCTGGAGTAGCTGACGGCACAGAGTTCAAAAATTCATTGACTAAAGATCCGCTTGTGGATCTAGGGGATTCTACGACAAGGCAGAAAAGTTTTTACGATTGGAGGATGCACGCCGAAAGAGAAGAAGGAGAGTGAATTGACGTTTATGCTGTCAAAGGAGGAAATCTCCCTGAAAAGGGTGCAGAAACCAGCAAAGGAAAGCGAAAGGCTGAGGATAGTGGTGATGGGTCAAAGCGACTGCGTAGAGAGCCACGATTCACCACATATTCAGAGCTGAATGAGAGTTTGGAGCGAATCTACTGAGATACATGAGAGCAAGTTCCATATCGTAGGCCAATACGAAGGGACCCCATTGTAGACGAGAGAAAATCAGACAAATATTGCCTATTCCACGAACTGAACGGTCATCACACTAACGACTGTGGGCATCTAAAGGATGAGGTAGAAGGGCACATCAGGAATGGTATGTTGCTTCAGTATGCGAGGAGACGAGCTCCAGCGGTGGAGCCAGAGCGGCCACCGTCTACATCTGCTAGGAGTGACCCTGAACCTGGACATCGTATGGTTATCAACTAATTTAAATAACGATGAACAAGTAGTAAATCTCTCACTAATGCGGGTTAATCATTTACACATGTACGAGATCACGAACGGTCCGCAGGCATGCTCTGAATGGCTATTAACCCTATCATTGTGAGAATTTACACTTTGACATCCTTGCTTTGCTTTTGTTTAATTTTGATTTGGACATTTAGACTTAGTTTGTTTGGACATTTCTATTTTAAAACTCATCAGTTGAATGGATATTTGATTCTGAAAATTCTGAAATGGCTAAGCTACTTACACATGTACGGGGTTGCGAACGGTCCTTAGGCATGCTCTGAGATGGTGATAAACCACACTGACAAACGATCTAGGGACCCACTCAAACGTGAACTTGGTATTAACAATACCAAGCCCCCCCCCCCCGTGGCGCACTTCTTCGCCTTCAATAGGCATACAAACGATCCAGGAACTCACCCGAACGTGACCCTGGCATCGATAATACCAAGCCCTCCCAAGCACATAACTCGCCTCGAACGGCACAACCCGACCTCGAACGGTTACAACTCGCCTCGAACGGCACAACACGACCTCGAACGGTCACAACTCGCCTCGAACGGCACAACTCGCCCCGAACGGCACAACTCACCTCACCTCAAATGGCTTGATCACGAACGGTCGTCATTTGAGGTCCGCCACTTGACCACACACGGACGCACTTTACCACAAATGGCTTAATCCCGAACGATCGTCATTTGAAGTAAGGCGCTTGATCGTGAACGGTTACATTTCATCTCACATGGCTCGATCCCGAATGATCGTCATTTGAAGTTAGGCGCTTGACCATGTGTGACGACCGCCCATGACTCCTGCACCAAACAAGGGAATAGTGCGCTGAAAAGTGTGCCAGGCAGCCATGGACGATAGTCAATGGTGAAAATAAACATCGCAGAATCTATTGTATAACTCACAGCGCATGGATAAAATACAATAGAAAAATATTAATATAGTGAAGCTCCACAGAACAGAACATCATCATATAAGCATCATAGTAGTTTTATACATAGGTCCAAACCATCAATACAAGAAACCTCACTACATAGCACTCAGAGTAACAACAAACAGCGGAATATCCAGTACATATTATTAAGAAAATAATACGCAAGCCTCCTGCTCGTCTTCGTCATCAGCATCGTCAATCACTAAGATCAGCACCTGCCACCTGTCACTTAGTCTGCCCATCCCAAACATGGATGAACAGCCCAAGGTAATAAGAGGAGACATAAAACCTTGAGTCAGACAACAGTCTTAATGAGCGGTAAATCAACTATCAAACATACCAAAAGAGCATAAAGGATAAAAGGAATAGGAACCCAACCATCCCACTCCACCTCTTTCTACAGTGATAGCCCCCAGACTCATACTAAGGAGAAGCAAACATAGCAAACAGATAACTAGAATAACGCAATAACCACCCGAGTCAAGGTCGATGTTTTCCAAACACAAACCCCCAAGGCTTAAACCAAGATCAGAAAAGCACCCAGAAAACACCGCTCTTGAGACCGAATGATGGTATAACCAAACATCCATGACACTGGCTATCACTGTTATCATTGCTTTGATTTCACCGTTAATTGAATGACCAACTCATTCTTTCATCCATCTGTCAAGGGCTAATGGTAACCCCGGTTCTAGACATAACTACGCACGTCGTCGCAGCCCATGCCTAGGAATTTTCGCAACTACCCAGAGTACTAGCACGTCGTCGCAGCCCGTGCTTGGGAATTTTCGCAACTACCCAACGTACTCTTGCTTTGAGCATGCTAGAACCTTCAACAACGATGAAGTCTCAGCCTCCTAGTCATCCTCCTCGACGACTATTCTCATACTAGCTCAAGCGCCTCTCGAGCCATCCATTATCACCCAACTCGCATCGCATCATCGAGTCTTCAACCTGCTTGGAATGATCCCGCCTGGATTAAACCAAGACTATCTCGCATCATACTTTGCTTCATCGCATCTTAGCAAAGTCCATCTCAACATCATGCTTCGCCTCAACACATCATGGCAAAGTCCAGCTCTCGTCATGCTTTGCTTCCTCTAATCATAGCAAAGTCCATCATCATCGAATCCATCCATATGAGCTTCATCATCCGCTCCATATGCCACAAGCAGCTTTTGAAAGTGGCGGTGTGTATACGAATGCACGTGCTAATATAGTACACACGGATCGTGTAATATGGACTATAATATAAATGCGGAAAATAGATGATAGTAGCAAAGTAAAAATAAAAATAGAAAAATCACACCAGAGATTTTTATACTGGTTCGGAGCACCGTCCTACGTCCAGTCCCAGACTTCTATCTGGATTTTCACTACTAACTACCTCGCTTCACCCGGAGGAACAGGTTTACAATACCCGAGCAAACGAACGGGATTTCTTGCCTCTAATACACCGAGGACTTCAACACTTGCCTCTTACAACACCGAGGACTTCAACACTTGCCTCTTACAACACAGAGGACTTCAACAACTATGAATATAATTGTTTGTTGACGGTATGTGTTCTTGAAAACACAGTTTTGTCACTTGTAGTACAAATTTCCTATAATCTTATCCTCAAAATATGCGAATGATGTTTTGTGAAGATTAAGGAAAGTATATTACTTATTGAATCAAAAGATATGAAATAATTTCAATGATTCAATAAGCAATTAAAATAATTGAGAGCTTTTAGAATGCAGGAGTATGTAGAAAGTAAGATCAGAGATTAGAGTAAAAAGCATATACAATCATGTTTTTTTATGTTTTTGAATCAATGATTTAGATGAGTATATATAGAGAAAAATAGTTGTAACTCTTTGTGAACAGTTGCCATTAAAAGTTATGATCATTGATTGAAAGGTAAGAGATGCAACCTTTGGAGAAAAGAAGTGTCTTTTGGAAAAATTGCTTTCTGTTTAAAAACGGTCGACAGGTCAAAAAGTGACCAGTAGACAGGAATTCAAATATATATACGTTATGTGCATGTGTGCATGTTATCTGTGCATTCTGGGCAAAAACGGTCGACCACCTAGTTTTTGACCGGTCGACCGGTTTTGTCCAGACTGCACAGTTAATGTGCACTCATATATATTTATATATATATTCGAAGATTGAAGGCATAAGATTATTTGAGGATAGATTTTAACATAAATAATCATTACTAACATACCAAATAATCAACCTCTAATCATATGGAGCTCTTTGTGTCTGAATAACTTCTTTTTATCGATCACGGCTTATCCCTTTGTCAGAAATCAAAACTCCCTTTGTCAGAAATCAAAACCTTCATAGAACCTGTGACTCAACAGCTTTCACCATTCAAGAGCCCTTCCACTTAGCTTTTGAATCATCTTCAACCATCTTGTTCCAAATCAACTACTAGCTAACTTGAAACCATCAAATCAATCATCAATACAAACAATCAAACATTCAAACAAGATCTAACAACCAATATTAACTATAATGGCAATTTCGTAATTAAAGTGTCTAAATCTAACAAGCATGAATAATAGGCAAATGTCTCTACAATTCAATGCATAAACTTGCATAGGTTCACATGTAGTAAAAAGGGTATTCAAAACTTCATAGGTGATGGATCTACATGCAGACTTAAGGAAAATGCGAGAAATCACTATCTTAAACACATAAACAAGCCACCGATCCAATATACTCCTTTGGGTCCGCGTGAGAGATAACCACCACTCACCGAATCACCCAAACACTTCAAAGACTATCAACTTCAGATCTGGACAGCGAAGATTCAAGCTTGATTCGTCGAAATCCCGCTTGAAACGATGAAATCTAGCTTTGTTGGATGAAGATCTTCAACTTTGGCTCTTAAATCTTCAATCTTGATCTTCGATCTTGGATGGATGTTAGCACTCGATCAAAGTGGAGAAAAGAAGTGAAGAAATGTTGTAGTCGAGCTCTCAAAATGGCAGCACTTCGTCGCTTCAAAATCCGGTGCCAAAAAGTGAGCCAAACCCCTCTATTTATAGGCTGAGTCTTAGGTCGTCCGCCTCTATAACTCGTGCCCGGTCTTAGGTCGTTGCCGACCTAACGTGTTACGACTCACGACCCAAAATCCCCACGACTCACGACCTAACGACTCAACGTCATACGGCTTAGCAAACGTTGCGACCTAACTCATACAAGAGTTACGACCTAACACAACACTCACAAAGCCTATCCAACGACCTAAACAAAAACGCGGGTTAACTAGGTCGTTAACGACCTAACTCCAAGGCCCCTCTACAACCTATTAGATCCAACGGCTCACAAACCTACGCGACTTAACACTAAGTCGCTCAAGCGACTTAACACTAAGTCGCTCACGCGACTTATCTACACATTAGGTTTTCACGACCTAAAACATAACGAGCTATCTACTCTACGACCTAACTAAGTCGCTAATGACTTACGACTTAGAAGGACCACTCAACCTAGCTTCCTTAACTCGGTCAGAACTACTAGGTCGCTAACTCGTTTACCACTAACTCGCTAACCCGGTATCTTCCTTAGGTCGCTCCAAAACCCCTCCGACCTAACAACCATACGACCTAACACCCTTAGGTCGTTAACTCCACTAACTCGCCAGCACGCTAACCTCACTAACCCGCTAACTTGTTAGCTCGTCCCAGCCCCTAAGTCGCTAACTCCTTAACTTAAGTCGGCCATACCCTTAACTCGCCAACTACTTAACTCGGTAACTATTAGGTTGGCCAGGTCCTACGAGTCATTAACTCGGCAACTTCCTTAACTCGTAACCCGCCCATTTCTTAACCTGGTCACCTTCTTTAAACTGTCCATACGAGTTAACTATCCCTCCTTACGACTTAGGCTAAGGACGACTTAAACAACACCATCGACCTAGAAATTCTACGATATATCGACACGTAAAATACGGGTCGTTACATTCTCTCCCCCTTAGGAATTTCGCCCCCGAAATTCCAAGCAAACAACAGCAACCAAAACTATTCCGCATGCCTACCATCCATAGCAATCAACAAACCATGCATCCAATTCTAGCCTAGCATGCAGAATTCTAAGATTAGAACAAGTTACAAATTCATGAGATGTCACGACACCTTAGGGCCATACCTTGAAGAGTTCAGGATGAGCTGCTGTCATCCTCTCTTCCTCCTCCCACGTACAATCGTTAACATCATCACTCCATTGTATCTTGAGCAACGTAATCGTCTTCCTCCTAAGCTGTTTCGTGTCGGTTTCAACAACACGAAGCGGCTTACGAGGTCTTCTAACAAATGGATCAACCTCCAAATCTTCATAGCTATCAGCAGAAACCACCGTATTCGAGTCGTGCACATACTTCCGTAGATAAGATACATGAAAAACATTGTGCACACCCGACATCTTCTCCGGTAACTCCAATCTATAAGCGAGCTTTCCAATTCGCTCGATGATCGGGAATGGTCCAACAAATCTAGGAGTCAACTTTCCTTTCTTCCCGAATCGAATAACATTCTTCAGAGGAGAAATCTTCACAAAAACCATATCACCTACGTCGAATTCCAAATCCTTACGACGCTTATCAGCATAACTTTTCTGGCATTCTTGGGCTGCCTTCATTCGTTGCCGAATGATCTCTATACAATCCGTAGTCTGACGAATCATCTCTGGCCCAAGTATCAGCTTTTCTCCAGTTTCCAACCAACATGTCGGAGAGTTACACGGACTTCCATACAAGGCTTCATATGGTGCCATACCAATACTTGACTGGTAACTGTTATTATACGCAAAATCCACCAAATGAAGATGATCTTCCCATGATCCTCCGAAATCTAAAACACATGCTCTCAAGAGATCTTCCAAAACTCGGTTAACTCTCTCAGTCTGACCATCTGTTTGGGGATTATAAGCTGTACTCAAACACAACTCGGTTCCCAAAACTTCCTGGAAGCTCTTCCAAAATCCACTAGTGAACAATGGGTCTCGATCGCTCACTATACTCTTCAGAATACCATGGAATCGAACTATCCACTTAACATACAACTCAGCCAACTTCGATGCAGTCCTAGTCGACCGAACAGGGATGAATCTTTCACTCCTGGTCAAACGATCTACGATGACCCAAATCCCCCCATTTCCCGCTCTTGTTCTAGGTAGACCATCGATAAAATCCATCGATATCTGCTCCCACTTCCATGTAGGAACTTCTAATGGCTGAAGCAATCCACTTGGCTTCTTCTGTTCAGCTTTTACCAACTGACAGTTCATACATTTGGAAATAAAATTCCCAACATCCTTCTTCATTATTTCCCAGTAATAGGTTCTCTTCATATCCCGATACATCTTATTCCCACCTGGATGAATTGTCAACTTCGAGTGATGACTTTCCTTCAGAACTTCATCTCTCAATTCATCGATATCGGGAACAACCAGTTGTCCTTGCTTGCGAAGCCAACCCTCTCGATCGACCTCGAATCCTTTATCCTTCTCTGGTTCCAATCCAGATTCCAAATCACGGATAATCTTGACAAGCTTATCGTCTCGCTTTTGGCTCTCGCCAATTCTTTCCACAAGAGTAGGCCTTATCGATAAGTTTGCCAACATCTCAGGTTCCAATTCACATCTAGGCCTGAAGTCAAATCCAGCTAAATACTCGAGACTCTTCCATTCCGAAAACATGGCTCCCAATCCGGCATGTCTTCGACTCAACGCATCTGCTACCGCGTTTCCTTTTCCCGGAGTATAGGCTATACCAAAATCATATGATGCTAAAAACTCTAGCCATCGTTGCTGCCGAAGATTCAAATCCTTCTGGGAGAAAAGATACTTCAACGACTTATGATCCGTAAACAACTCGAATCGAACTCCCAATAGATAATGTCTCCACATCTTCAGAGCAAAAACAATCGCCGCTAACTCCAAATCATGAGTCGGGTAATTCCTTTCATGCGGCTTCAGTTGTCGACTCGCATACGCAACAACTCTATCCTTCTGCATCAGCACTGCTCCAAGTCCAGTACCATATGCATCGGTGTAAACCACCATCTTATCATTCCCACTTGGAATAGTCAAAACAGGAGCACTCGTCAATCGCTCTTTCAGGATTCCAAAAGCTTACTCACACTTAGCATCCTAACAGAACACTTGGTTCTTCTTCGTCAATCCTGTTAATGGTGCAGCTATCTTGGAAAAGTCTTTGATAAACCGACGATAATATCCTGCTAATCTAAGAAAACTTCTCACATCAGATGCATTCTTAGGTCTAAGCCAATCCTGGATTGCTGCCACCTTAGCGGGATCAACCACTATTCCATTTCCAGAAATAACATGGCCTAAGAATCTCACTTCACTCTTCCAGAAGTGACACTTCGAAAACTTAGCCTTCAGCTGATGTTTCCGCAAGATTTCCAAAACCATACGCAAGTGCGTCTTGTGCTCTTCTTCAGTTCTGGAATAAATTAGAATATCATCCACGAACACAAGTACGAACATGTTCAACTGATCTCTGAATACTCTATTCATAAGATCTACAAAATATGCTGGTGCGTTAGTCAATCCAAACGGCATTACCAGCCACTCATAAAAACCGGATGGTGTCCTGAAAGCAGTCTTCGGCACACTATCCTTCGCCACTCTCAACTGGTGAAATCCCGTTGCCAAATCCATCTGAGAAAACACCTTCGCCTCGTGGAGCTGATCAAACAAGTCATCTATTCTCGGCAATGGATACTTGTTCTTCTTAGTCACCTTATTCAGCTCACGATAATCGACACACAACCTCAACGATCCATCCGCTTTGGTTGCGAACACAACTGGTGCACCCCATTCGGACACACTACGCCGAATGAATCCTTTCCGTAAAAGGTCATCAACCTGCACCTTCAACTCTTGCTGTTCCCTAGGCGCCATCCGCCTAAGAGGCATCATAATGGGTCTGGCTCCTTCAACTAGATCGATACGAAACTCGATCTCCCTATGCGGCGGTAACCCTTTGACTTCATCAAAGACATCTTCAAATCCATTCGCGATTGGCACCGATGACAGTCCATCCCGTGGAACAACTAGCGAATACATGAAGCTCATGAAGACGCCTTCTTCATGCTTACATCGTATCACAACCTTTCGCCCATCCACATTCTCGACTGTCACCTCCAATCTCTCACAATCAACCTTTGCCGCATACTTCCTAAGCCAGTCCATACCCAAAATAATTCCGAACCCCGCAATGTTCAGAACAAAACAATCACAAACAAAAGAGCAATCATGACTCGATACAACTAGACCACGGCATAGCATACACAAACAAGACGAACCTCCAACTGGATTAGTCACTACCAATGGTCTATCAACAATTTCCGGTTCCAAACCTAACCGGCCTACAAGTTCGTTACAAACAAAAGAATGCGACGCCCCAGTATCAAACAACACTCTAACTGGAACACCACAAATGGAAAGAGTACCTTGAACCACCACACTCTTCCCCTTCTCTTCAGCAGTAGGAGCTTTCGAAGATGATGGAACAGCCCCCAAAGCATAAGCTTTCACAATCTGCTTGTCCTTCTGTGGTTCCGGATAATCCTTTCTGAAATGCCCTGGCTTGTTGCAGTTGTGGCACTTCGCCGGTGCTTTCGGATTCTTGCAATCCCTAAAGAGATGACCCTTCTGCTGACAGTTGTAGCAGGTCACTTCGCCCTTCGGTTTCTTCTAGCCATTCTTACCCTTCTGCTGTTGATGTTTCCTCTTCTTGTTTCCACCCTACTGCGGTTTAGACTCTTCCTTGGTCACAGCAACAACAGACCCTTCCTTAGGAAACAAACTCTCGTGCCTGAGAGCTTTCTCCACTAGCTTCTCAAACGGACCGTCCAAATGATCCACCAACTGCCTTCCCAGATAACCGTCCAAGCCTGTCACGAACTTCTCATTCTTCTGATAAGTAGATTCAATATATGACCAAGCATACTTGGACAAAGCCTCGAACTCAGAAACATACTCAAGAACCGATCTTCCACCTTGCTTGAGCTCAACAAACTTCTTGAATAAAACAGACTTCTGAGCCGTAGAGATGAACTTAGCTTCAAATCTGACTTGGAATTGCTCCCAAGTAATCTCTTCCTCTGGAGTATCAATGGTGATAGAGTTCCACCAATCAGCAGCTCTTCCTTGAAGCTGTCTTGACGCAAGCTTCCTCTTAGTTGCATCCTCAATCCCCAAATCTCCAAAGATCCTCCTACAAGCATCTATCCATCTTTGGACTTCAATGGTCGATTCCGTCCCCAAGAAAACCTTCCCTCCAAGAGCAGTGTAGTCCTTACAAAGCTTAGCAAAATCCACCGGTCTTGGAGCTTGAACTTGAACTCCAACTCCAACATCCACTGATGGCCCTGAAGCTGGTATCCTTCTCATAATAGAAGTCATCATAGCTTCAAACATAGCTCCATAATCAGTAGCTCCCCCAGCAGCGCGGCTTTCCCTAGCAGCTTGTCTCTCACTTCGACTCATCCTTAATATCGACAAAAAGGAATGATTTAGAACACCTTGAGAAACAATTGCATAAGGAGTTCAAATCCATCTAAACTACTATATTATATATAGTAATCATCCATCAAAATACAATTACGTCTCTCATACGTAGTTATGTCAGCGAGCGTTGGCTAAAACCGATTAACCAAAGCTCTGATACCAAATGTGACGACCGCCCATGACTCCCGCACCAAACAAGGGAATAGTGCGTTGAAAAGTGTGCCAGGCGGCCATGGACGATAGTCAATGGTGAAAATAAACATCGCAGAATCTATTGTATAACTCACAGCGCATGGATAAAATACAATAGAGAATTATTAATATAGTGAAGCTCCACAGAACAGAACATCATCATATAAGCATCATAGTAGTTTTATACATAGGTCCAAACCATCAATACAAGAAACCTCACTACATAGCACTCAGAGAAGAACAAACAGCGGAATATCCAGTACATATTATTAAGAAAATAATACGCAAGCCTCCTGCTCGTCTTCGTCATCAGCATCGTCAATCACTAAGATCAGCACCTGCCACCTGTCACTTAGTCTGCCCATCCCAAACATGGATGAACAGCCCAAGGTAATAAGAGGAGACATAAAACCTTGAGTCAGACAACAGTCTCAGTGAGCGGTAAATCAACTATCAAACATACCAAAAGAGCATAAAGGATAAAAGGAATAGGAACCCAACCATCCCACTCCACCTCTTTCTACAGTGACAACCCCCAGACTCATACTAAGGAGAAGCAAACATAGCAAACAGATAACTAGAGTAACGCAATAACCACTCGAGTCAAGGTCGATGTTTTCCAAACACAAACCCCCAAGGCCTAAACCAAGATCAGATAAGCACCCAGAAAACACCGCTCTTGAGACCGAATGATGGTACAACCAAACATCCATGACACTGGCTATCACTGTTATCATTGCTTTGATTTCACCGTTAATTGAATGACCAACTCATTCTTTCATCCATCTGTCAAGGGCTAATGGTAACTCCGGTTCTAGACATAACTCCGCACGTCGTCGTAGCCCATGCCTAGGAATTTTCGCAACTACCCAACGTACTCTTGCTTTGAGCATGCTAGAACCTTCAACAACGATGAAGTCTCAACCTCCTAGTCATCCTCCTCGACGACTATTCTCATACTAGCTCAAGCGCCTCTCGAGCCATCCATTATCACCCAACTCGCATCGCATCATCGAGTCATCAACCTGCTTGGAATGATCCCGCCTGGATTAAACCAAGACTATCTCGCATCATACTTTGCTTCCTCGCATCTTAGCAAAGTCCATCTCAACATCATGCTTCGCCTCAACACATCATGGCAAAGTCCAACTCTCGTCATGCTTTGCTTCCTCTAATCAAAGCAAAGTCCATCATCATCGAATCCATCCATATGAGCTTCATCATCTGCTCCATATGCCACAAGCAGCTTTCACCATTCAAGAGCCCTTCCACTTAGCTTTTGAATCATCTTCAACCATCTTGTTCCAAATCAACTACTAGCTAACTTGAAACCATCAAATCAATCATCAATACAAACAATCAAACATTCAAACAAGATCTAACAACCAATATTAACTATAATGGCAATTTCATAATTAAAGTATCTAAATCTAACAAGCATGAATAATAGGCAAATGTCTCTACAATTCAATGCATAAACTTGCATAGGTTCACATGTAGTAAAAAGGGTATTCAAAACTTCATAGATGATGGATCTACATGCAGACTTAAGGAAAATGCGAGAAATCACTATCTTAAACACATAAACAAGCCACCGATCCAATATGCTCCTTTGGGTCCGCGTGAGAGATAACCACCACTCACCGAATCACCGAAACACTTCAAAGACTATCAACTTCAGATCTGGACAGCGAAGATTCAAGCTTGATTCGTCGAAATCCCGCTTGAAACGATGAAATCTAGCTTTGTTGGATGAAGATCTTCAACTTTGGCTCTTAAATCTTCAATCTTGATCTTCGATCTTGGATGGATGTTAGCACTCGATCAAAGTGGAGAAAAGAAGTGAAGAAATGTTGTAGTCGAGCTCTCAAAATGGCAGCACTTCGTCGCTTCAAAATCCGGTGCCAAAAAGTGAGCCGAACCCCTCTATTTATAGGCTGAGTCTTAGGTCGTCCACCTCTATAACTCGTGCCCGGTCTTTGGTCGTTGCCGACCTAACGTGTTACGACTCACGACCCAAAATCCCCACGACTCACGACCTAACACAACACTCACAAAGCCTATCCAACGACCTAAACAAAACGCGGGTTAACTAGGTCGTTAACGACCTAACTCTAAGGCCCCTCTACAACCTATTAGATCCAACGGCTCACAAAGCTACGCGACTTAACACTAAGTCGCTCAAGCGACTTAACACTAAGTCGCTCACGCTACTTATCTACACACTGGGTTTTCACGACCTAAAACATAACGAGCTATCTACTCTACGACCTAACTAAGTCGCTAACGACTTACGACTTAGAAGGACCACTCAACCTAGCTTCCTTAACTCGGTCAGAACTACTAGGTCGCTAACTCGTTTACCACTAACTCGCTAACCCGGTATCTTCCTTAGGTCGCTCCAAAACCCCTCCAACCTAACAACCATACGACCTAACCCCCTTAGGTCGTTAACTCCACTAACTCGCCAGCACGCTAACCTCACTAACCCGCTAACTCGTTAGCTCGTCCCAGCCCCTAAGTCGCTAACTCCATAAGTCGGCCATACCCTTAACTCGCCAACTACTTAACTCGGTAACTATTAGGTCGGCCAGGTCCTACGAGTCATTAACTCGGCAACTTCCTTAACTCGTAACCCGCCCATTTCTTAACCCGGTCACCTTCTTTAAACCGTCCATACGGGTTAACTATCCCTCCTTACGACTTAGGCTAAGGACGACTTAAACAACACTATCGACCTAGAAATTCTACGATATATCGACACGTAAAATACGGGTCATTACACCATGAACGGTCGCACTTCACCTCAAATATCTCGATCCCGAACGGTCGTCATTTGAGGTCGCATAAAACTGTCAATTCCTTTGCAGGACATTAACAGGATATGAACATCCAGCTCATAGCGTTACAAAACACGCCTTCCTACCACAAGGCATATTTTGAGGGCAAATGTTATCCCACCTTTTGGCAAGGCCGTGATACCAAAAGATTGATCGAAAGACCAAAGATAGTTCATCTCAAAGATTGGTTATACACTGCTTCACTATGGATATCGATGAATTTTGTTCGAGTCCGGATCGGGCTACAATTGACAAGACATGACAAGCAAAGCCGTGAAAGCCAATGTTCTGAATTTCATGTCAATCCGAGTTCACATGGTCAAGATATGATCGATATAAGCTGATGCTGAAAGTCACACGTTTGTATCCATCGAACTTAAGCATCTTCGTATCCATCAAGATTACCCACTTCGTATCCATCAAGATACCCTCCTTTGAATCCATCGAGATACCCTCCTTCGAATCCATCGGCAAGGATATGTTCGAATCCATCTGAGGGAAGCCTCACCACCACTTGTTCGGATCCATCAGATGACCTACTTCGAATCCATCATACTACAACAGCTTCGTATCAATCGATCGAACTAACCACGATCGATACGAAGGAGTCTCTGTTCGAACCCATATGTAAATGAAGCCTTCGAATCCACGCAATTGAGGGAGCTCTTACTCCATTCCCTTCTTGTCTTCGAATCCCCATGTTGAGACAACTTCGAACCGATCCACAGTAACATATTTTGATCGATACGAATGAGTACCGGTTCCATCGATTCAAAGGAAACGAACCTTCGAATCCAACACCTCGAATCCACCAAGTAAACGCGGCTACAACCTAGGATTCGACCCAGTAAACTCGGAGAAACAAGTGGATCAACCAGGGAAATTCGCACCACGTCATCATTCTCACGCGCAGGAGCATGGATTCGACCCTATGGATTCGAACCATATTGATTCGAACGAATCCATAGAACGAGGAGCACCAACTTGAATTGATCATAAATCGAGATCTATAAATCCAAATGCTATGAAATTTTCACAGGAGCTTGCGTATGCATAGAAGAATATTCACGCCAAGTTTCACCACGATTGGACACTTCCTTGATCGATTCGGACCAAGGGTCGAATCGATCCTTATGTGGGCCCGGATCTCTAGATTTCGGTCATATGGGCCCCTCACGTACCAGAAGTGTTCTTCCCTGATTTTAGGCGAAATATCAGCCTCCTACACCTATAAATAGAACCCTAGGTCATTCCGAAAAGGTGAAGGGGATTCTGAAGCGCCAAGACTCTACCGGATTAAATCCTACACTTCAACACCATCATTGTAATCACAATTCAGAGCTATTATCAATTGTAATTCACTGTAATCATTAGAAGTTATCAAGTGAATCAATAAAATCATAAGCTTCAGAGTGGACGTAGGCATGAGAGCCGAACCACTATAAATCCTGCGTCGTTTACTTGTTTCTATGAATCTGTTGAATGTTCATCATTTTTATTATCTACAAATTCGTTATTTGTGACTTGTGATTGCGAACGGGTGCTTTCAACTGTAATCGGGTGTTTGTGACCATTTTTGGCGCAAACATTTGTATCATTCATTTGATGTGTTATTTGTATCGATTGTTGATCGATCGATACGAACTGTACGATAGGGATCGATGCGAATTGACTCCAATTGATCGATACGATGTTGAACTAATTTGATGGATACGAAGTAGAACCAGGCTGAGTAGACACGCAGTTGAGTGTACGTGATGGATATGAACAACAAATAACATGATGGATACGAACAGATGGATAACGTGATGGATACGAACAGATGGATGTGAAATGTTAGATACGAACAGACGGATGTGTATGAGTTGATTTCCTTAGATTGCGTCGATCGTATCTTGAGCACACGAACTCCGATTGACTTGAAATTTGGAAAGTTGTCTTTCATAAATTTGCTTGTCATGTCGTATCAATTGTAGCTTGATCTGGACTCGGACATAATTTACCGACATCCATAGTGTACCCGCGTATAATCGATCTTCGAAACGAACCGACTTTTGTTTCCAGTAAATTCCTTGGTGTCACGGCCTTTCCAAAAGGCGGGATTACATAAGTAATTAACTTATAGTTTGGATTTTGGAATATAAATGGAATTTGTTGACAAAGGAGTTTTATAAATTGAAGTTTTTATAAGATATAAATGGAATTTATAAACATTGTTTTATAAATCCGAAATCAATGGAATTTGATAAGTTAAATTTAGAAGCTTATTAAAGGAATTATATTCACGATTTTGGACAGTGGATTATCCTTTAATAAATTTGTAAAAATATTGGATTTGGTAAATGAACTATATTCACAATTTTGGATAGTGAATAATCTTTTGAAATTAAATAAATGTTTTGGGAAGTGATATTTTAAATGGAGTTAAATGATTTGAAGATGTTTTAAATTATGCTATTCGAGAAGTAAGGAAATGATGAACTAATACACTGTTGTTATAGTAAATGATTTCGAAAGGAAATATTTTGTATAGTATATGGGATTTATATATCTATCTAATTATCAAATCCCTATACTGATGATTTTGGGTTGTCGTAACGATGTTTTATGCAACATTCGTTTTATCCAAATAAATGTGTTTAAATAAAATATTTTCCTTAAAGAATAAATATATACTTAATCCCGATTTAAGTATATGTAATATTTTCTAAGTGTTGAAAATAAAGTGAATTGTGAATTACTTATTATTAAATGAGTATATGGAAATGTTTTCTAGTGTTGAAATGGTTTGGAAATATATCTTTTTAAAGATAATTTTAGTGAATATTTGGCAAATGATTTAATTAAGGAAAGATTAATTAAAAGGGCCTAGTGATTGCGTATGGTGCTAAATATTTGTTTGTTTTCTTTGATAGTCAAATAACTGACTATCAAAATTTTGTTATTTTAGTTCCTCGACTTGATGTGGGAAATATTTAGTCGTACACTCAGTACGAAGCCTTTTTTGTAGGCTTGATTATCATTTGCATTGAGGACGTTGATTCGTGTAGTGCGGAGTATTACTCCAATCTATCGAGCTTCCTTTTTGGCCGAAGAATAGAAAGTTCAAAGTTGAAGACATGATAAGTCTATGAGACTTAGTTTTTGTGTGAGGTTGAGAAATGCTTTTGCATTGTTGGTGCGAAGAGACTGGGATCAGATTTATCTGAAAACCACTTCGGACCAACGTATATGCGACGATTGTGCAGGTTGATTATGATGATATTGATATTTATGATTTTCATAGGGGAGGACTACTTGTTGATCGTTTGGGGTTAAAATCTGAATATACATCTAGTAGCAGTATTCTCTTCGTTATGAAATATTAAATGCAAGGACTATTCGCTACTAATCCTAGGGATTCCCCAGCAGGATGTGGTAGGAAAGTACCTTCGGTTTGTCCTGTTCCTGAACAACTTGTATGGATGTTTATCTGACATTGCATTTCTAAAGATCATGTACATTGGTTTTTACAAACGTACATCAGTGGTAGCGGAGAAGGCAACTTCTCTTAGCTTAACACCCTCCTTGAGACGTATGAGTTTAAAAGTTGTATTTTTGTGGAAGGCAATTAGTAGTCAATGGAAATGGCCGTGTGGCATTCTAAGTAATGTGATATGTGAAAGGTAATCGTTACCTCAGGCCTCATCAATCGAAAATAACCGAAATAGGGTTAGATGCGGCAAGGCTAAGTGGGTCGCTCCCATAGGATATGATCATCCTCTTCTAGATATATCTTTACATGTTATGACATCGTGTATCTGATTATTGTGGTTTGTATGCTTCGAGGGCCCTCGGTAAAGGTCGGTAACGATCGGAGGATGACATATTCGGTAACATCTAGTTATAGAGGTGGGCCGGTATTGTGTTGGTAGAGGAACTTTGTGATGGTTTCTCGGGACATCCATCTGGAGGTGTACCCATCGGAAGGTAGTCCCTTCAGCTGGTCATTTGTATGGAAATCCAAACTCCACTACATGCCTGCCATTTTGGTTGTATTACCCATTTTGGGCTATATGTTGGAATTTAATCAATGTAACAATTTGGGCTATGATTAATATTATTTGTATACTAGACACTATCATAAGGGGATTTGGTATGAAATGTTTTAGTTATCGTAAGGTAAAATCATGTCTGTGTTTATGTGTAGGCTTGTCTTACGAGATACTGTTGTTTTAATAAAGGAAAAGTTTGGTAATTTAATAAATTCAGTTGAGTGTGTTTCTCATGCTGATTTACCAGACTGATCCGGGCGTTCTTCCCTTTCGATGCTTGGGTCAGACCGAGTATATTTACAGATTCAGTTTTGGTGCTTTTGGAGCTTCAGCAGGAGAGTTGGAGATCTTCATTCTCGTATACACGTATCTTTTTTATTATCCGATGTGCTTAGTTGTTGTATATTATCGGCAATTGTGAGGACATGTTATTATAACTGTCCAGGCTGATAACTAGTGATTGATTGTTGAACTCTGATTGATGTATGTATATACAGTTTCTGTTTTGTAAAGATCATTGATATGATATTATATGTTTTCCACTGCGATGTGAGATTCTGTATCATTCTGTTTTTTCTTTTCTTCTCTCTTTCTTCTCTTCTCTTCTTCTCTCTTCTTTTCTTTCTCTTGACTTTCCGTCGGTCTGTGCTTTTTGGGTCGAACATGTGCAGTTTATTGTCGATTCAAATAGTATGGATTTGCGGGTCATCACAATTATTTTATTTTATTTGCCTAATTAAGTGTCCTAAATAATGTTATTCAAAATTAGGGTCATTACAGTCTCCACTCCTTAAAGAATTTCGTCCTTGAAATTACGATGAGTAACTCATAATAATCAAGTATAAAGGTAAAACATACCATGAAACAAGTCAGGACAAGTATCTCTAATCCTGCTTTCAGCTTCCCAAGTACAGTCTCTCTCGTCGTCACAAACTTTAACTAACTTGACTGTCTTGTTCCTTAGTTTCTTTTCATCTCTCGCAATTATACCAACTGGTTTTCTAACTATAGTTATATCTGGCTCCACTACTAGATCCTCTAACACAATCGGTGTGATAGTAGTCTCTGGATCGCGAATATACTTTTTTAGATGAGAACCATGAAAAACATTGTGGACTCATGCCAAACTATCTGGTAAATCTATTCTACAAGCGAGTTTCAAGATCCTTTCTATGGTAGTAAATAGTCCAACGAATCTCGGAGCTAATTTTCTTGATTTTCCAAATCTGATTACACCTTTTATCGGTGATCCTTGATGAAAACATGATCTCCAACTGAGAACTCTATGTCTTTTCGTCTCTTATCAGCATAACTCTTCTACCTAGATTGAGCCTCCTTTATTCTAGCCCGAATCAACTCAACCTTTTTTGCAGCTTCTTTAATCTATTCCGGACTAAGAATCAACCAATCCTTGGTTTCCAACCAACAAACGAGGGATTTGCATGGACTTCCGTACAAAGATTCAAACGGTATCATCCCTATACTAGTCTGATGATTGTTGTTATATGAAAACTCGACTAAGTGTAGATGGTCCTCCCATGATCCACAAAAATCTAGCATACAAGCTTTTAACAAATCTTCTAAAACTTTGTGAACTTTTTCTTTTTGCCCATTTGTCTGCAGATGGTAAGTGGTACTCATCTTGAGCTTGGTACCTAAAGTTTCTTGTGGACTCTTCCAGAACTCGCTGGCGAATAAGGAATTTCTGTCACTTACTATACAACTAGGAATTCCATGCAGTCTGACTATATTCTTTATGAATAACTTAGCCAAATCAGGTGTTGTCGTGGTTCACTTAACTAGAAAGAAATGGGCACTCTTAGTCAACCTATACACTATGACTCATACATTTTCATTTCCTCCATTCGACCTTGGCAACCCGTTTATGAAATCCATTAAGATAGATCCCATTTCCAGACTGAAACATCTAAAGGCTGGAGTAACCCACTTGGTTTTTGATGTTCAGCTTTTACCTGTTGGTAGTTCAAACCCTGTTTTACCCATAAGCCTACATCTCTCTTCATGCCTTCCCAGAATAAACTCTTTTCATATCCTGATACATCTTTGTTCCTCCCAGATGATTAGTGAACTTCGAACGATGGTATTCTCCAAGAACTTCCTTTTTAATGTTTCCCACATTTGGAACACATGGTCTCTCTTTTTTCCTTAGCCACCCATTCTGGCCAAGACTAGAATCTTTCAAATCATCGCTCTCCGTTCCATTCTTTGACTTTCTAACCCGTTCAGCTAATATTGGATCCTTTCCTTGCTTAGAAGCAATTCTTTCGATCATCACAAGTCGAACTTCCAAACATAACATCATGGCGGTTCCGCGACTAGAACTAGCTTCAGATCTCCATTGTATTCCGCATGTAGTCAATGCTTCTAAATCTTTCCACTCAGCTATTATTGCCAATACCGCATTCAGATGTTTCCTACTAAGTGCATCCACAACCTTATCGCCCTTTCTCGGTGTGTACTCAATACCAATATCATTAGCAGCTAAAAACTCCAGCTACCTTTGCTGTTTCATATTCAACTCCTTTTGAGATAATAAATACCTTATTGATTTATGATCCGTACACAACTCAAATCTTTCTCCCAAAAGGTAATGTCTCCACGCTTTCAATGCGAAAATTACCAGGCTAATTCTAAATCATAAGTTGGATATCTAACTTCATGCAGTCTGAGCTGTCGAGAAGCATAAGCAATCGCTTTACCTTCTACATTAACATAGCTTTTAATCATGTTCCACATGCATCCATGTACACCACTAAGTACTAATTCTCTTTTGGAATAACTAACACAGGTGCATTAGACAACAAGCGTTTCAATCTCTGGAACGCTTCCTCACACTTATCGGTCCAAACAAACTTCACGTCTTTCTGAGTTAGCTTAGTAATCAGTGTTGCTATCCGTGGGAAATCCTTTATGAATCTCCGGTAATAGCCAGCTAATCCGTGAAAACTCTTTATCTCAGTCATTGTTTCGGGTCTCTTCCAATTATTTACTACCTCAATCTTAGCCGGATCTATGGACAAACCCTGCTCTGAGACCACATAACCAAGAAAATTCACTTCCTTCTTCCAAAAGTGGCACTTCGAATATATCAGTATGTCATCTATGAGCACTAGTACAAATCTGTCAAGATGTTCTCTGAAGATCATGTTCATCAAGTCCACGAAAAATATTAGCACATTAGTTAGTCCAAACCTCATTACTAACCATTCGTACGGTGCATACTTTGTCCTAAATGTCGTCAAAGGAATGCTATCCTCTGCCACTCTAAGATGATAGAACCCTATTGCCAAATCCAACCGAGGGAATACTTTGGCCCCACTCAACTGGTCGAACAAATCGTCAATTCTAGGTAGCGGATATCGATTCTTTATTATCTTCTCATTCAACTTATGATAATCGATGCACAACCTTGACGATCTGTCTGATTTTCTTGCAAACACTACAGCTGCTTCCCAAGGAGAACTGCTTGGTCTAATAAAGCTCTTACTTTCCAAGTCCACTAACTGCACCTATAATTCCTTCGTCTCAATAGGTACATTCTACTTGGCGGCCTACTTACTGGCTTAGCTCTTGGTACTAAATCTATTTGAAACTCAAAAGGTCGTTTAGGCGGTAATCCTACCACAAGCTCAAAGACATTTACGAATTTCCTAACAATGACAACTCGATTCAACTCATCTTCTGCCTCCATACCACCCAACAGAGTATTAACCTCAAAACTAAGGTTTTCTACGGAGTATATAATCTAGTCACTACTACTAGGGTGTCTAAGTCATATTTTTCTATCATGGCAAAATATCCTAGCATCATACTTACTTAACCAATCGATACCCAAAATAATTCCAAACCCTTTGAAATCAAATACATGCAAAGTGAAAGAAAATGCATGACCTAATAATTCAAAGTCTAGGTGGTAACATCTCATCCCTAGGGTTCGCATACCCTCCTATCGGATTTGCAACCCTTAAGGATGTAACTAGGTATGAAGGTTCTAGGTTAAGATTATCTACCAAACAATGAGACATAAAGAAATGCGATGCACAAGTATCAAATATAACTCTAACTGATACACCATGAATCAAAAGCGTACTTCCCAACATAGTTTTTCCTTTGTCCTTGGCAGTTGGTCTTAAGGTAGCTGGTTCCAATGCAAACATATTGCCTTTTCCATCCCGGGTTGGTTCCTTGCGCTGGTTCTTTTAATGTCTAATCTGATCACAAACGAGGCATCTCACTTTTTTCTTATGAGCAGCCTTCTTTCCTTTGCCTGTTCGGCACTCGTGAGAAAATGCCCCTTCTTGTCGCACTTATAGCAAACTACCTTGGCATTTCCATTCTTAGCTGCTTGTAACGACCCGCTATTCATGTCAAACTTGAATAATTCAAAATACCGAATTGTTAATTTAAATTTGGCAAAACTGAGATATACAGTAAATAAATAATCACAGATCACACACCCAGAGTAATAAATGCAGCGGAAATAAAATGAATAGTAGTTGTAAAGAACCGAAAATCCGTACTTCCTTGAGCTGGCAACATTCCACCACAATCCAGCCAAAGAGGAACGAACTTCCGAATCTTTAGGGTTTAAGAAGAAGAAAGAGGTAGAAGAAGAGAGAAAGAGAGAAGAAACAGAAACAAACAACAGAAGCATGAAGACAATATCAGAGTCTCACAATCGCAGCGGAACAACATATAATAGATAAATGAATATTCATTAAAACAAAAGAACTATACATTTTATACATACATCACAATACATCACATCATCAAAGTGTACAACAATAAAACAGCGGAAAGAATACTATATACAATAGATAATAGACTACACTATCCAAGCTCGCCTCCAAATCTGCACAGCAACTCTCGAATCCAGAATAACCTGATAACCTAACTCTAGACTGCCCGTGTGGAAAATAGTGGGCACCCAGAGTTTAGGAAAGGAACAATAAACTCCAGGTCAGTCAGGGGACTGGTGTGAGAACTCAAAACAGTTTATCTTTAAACAAGCAACAAGAAAATTTAAATTTTGAAATCCGCAATGCTTTTTGGAAAATGAAACTACCATAAGGCCTCCCGCACACACACACAATGCAAACGCAGAATCGGAGGAGATTTCTCCTTATGATAGTCAAAGATGCTTACTACGCAAAAATCAAAGCATTTTTGATATTATTATTAGTGCATAGTGTAGAAAAACAATTTCGAAAGTAGAATATAAATCCTAGCCAACATACGACATTTCGTCGTATGCCTACTATAGCTACCATGTTCAATAGCAGGTTACCGCCACATTCCATGGCAGGTTATACAACTAAAACCGTACAGGGCACGTATTGGATAAATGGATTTCCCACAAATGGTCAGGCTAAGGAACTTCCTACTGCCACATGGGATCGCCTCTGGCGGGACGTCCCGAGAAACTAACGTTACGGTTAGATCTCTGCCAACACAAGGCCGGGTTACCTCTGTAACTCGGTAACTACTACACGAATATGTCATCCCCCGGTCCTTTGGGACCTTTATCCGAGCGCTCGATCCAACAACACCACACAGTAATAGATATAGTGTATCAACATGAGTAAGTATCTGGGCTCCATACCATGATACCACCCTTTTACAGAAGGAAATGACATACCCTAAAGGGAGCAACCCTCATAACCTTGCCGCATATTCCTGTTTCGACCATTTCCGGGGAGTGAGGTCCTGACGAAGTCTCGTCCACAAAGCTATGCTTTGTGCAACAAAGCCATGCTTTGGGTCAACAGATGACCAAAGCAATGATCACACAGATAAATGATCAAACAAATGATCATATCACAAATGACCAACCAATGATCATCACACAGCAGCACTCAGCATGTCACATTACCAGATTGGGAATATATCGCTAATAACCTTCAACTACATAACCTCTGAGCTCGTACGTCTCAGAGAAAGGTGTTAAGCTAAGAGAATAAATTCTCCGCCACCAATAGAAATGTATTTGAAAGAAATCTGCTCTATATCTCAAAATGTAATGTCAGACACGTAACCATACAAGTCTGTTCCGGGTTCGAACAGAACCGAAGGCACTTCCAAAGAAGCCCTTGCAATCCGGGTATTCACAATCCCGATAAAATTTCCCATCACAAAGGAAATCTCCATACCGTAGCTAACGATGCAGAGACAATCGATAGGTCATCCTATCGCTTTCACAAATACCCGGTCTTCAACACCGGTCTTCAAATGCTATCCATAACGACGTATCACATATTCGGAATGGGATATACGACACAAAGGTCCTCTCCCGGCTAAACCGAATAGCGAGCGCTTATTTTAAAAATAAGTGTAGCATTCAATTTCAAACAATCACAACAATTACCATCCAAGGGTAAATACTGATAGTCGGTTATTTAACTATCAATAAAGATGTGCCACATCATCAGATTCCAAATAATTTTCCAAAATTATTTAATCCCAAAAATATCCTTACAAGATATATATGCATACACCTTCCAAATAATTGCCCAAATTATTTGTTTTACCAAAATATCTTTACACGATATAATTTCACACTTCAACCATTTGAAAGCCAATTTCAAATTACTTTTCATCCTTTATATCCTTTGAAAACAAATTCCAAATCATCAAATAAATCTTTACCGATTTATTTTAAATTTACGTTCCAAATCCGTAAATTCATTTTCATACTTCAAAATAAATCAATATTTATTTTTAACAAATTTCCCTTCCCTTTATAAATTCCATAGTGAATTTAAATTCCAAATATCTACTGGTATACGATTTACAAATCGATTTCAAATATTTGCTTTCAATTTACCTTTAAAAGATAAATTCTCAAAAACGTTCCATCTCATATTGGAAAGCATTTCCATACTTATTTAAAAATAAGTGTTTCACAATCCATTTATTCATTTGCAACAATTTTGAAATATTCAATATACTTAACCCATAGTTAAATGTATATTTCATTCCTTTTTAAAGAAAACATTCTTTTATTCACTTTTATTTGGGTTAAAACGAATGTTGCGTAAAACATGGTTACGACAACCCAAAATCATTAGTATAGGGATTCGAAAATAAAATAGATACATAAATCCCAATACTATACAAAATATTTCCTTTTGGAAACCATTTACTATAACAACAGTGTTATAGTCCACCGTTTCTCTATTTTCTCGAAAACGCCTATTTCAACAATGAATGTTGAAATCTATGTATTCATTTCCTTCTATTTCTCGAAAACGTCTATTTCAACAATGAATGTTGAAATCCAAGTTTTCGATACTTAATGCATTTTAAAGCATCTTTAAATCGTTTTAAAATTCCCTTTAAAACATTCTTCTCCCAAAACATGCCCATTTGACTTAATAATATATTCATCGTTTAAAAGAGTGAATATAACTCCTTTAACAAATTCTAAATTCAATTTATCAAATTCCATTGATTTCAAATTTATAAACAACGTTTATAAATCCTATTTCTATTAATAACTTCGGTTTAGAAATCTCTTTTATTAAGCCAATTCAATTTATAAACCCAATTTCTATACCAAAAGTTCACATTATAAGTCAAGGGCTTATAATCTATTTATTTACTAAACCGTTCCTTTAAACTTCACAAATTTTAAATCTTATCACTGATAAGATTCCTTTATACTTTATAATAGTTTTCAACTTATAGAAAAATCTCCTTTATTAACAATTTCTAAAAGTATCCCCTTTAAATGGTCAAAATCCATTTTATAAGTTAATTACTTATAAAACTTTTATTTTCAACATCAATTCATTTCATAACTTTCACAATTTATAAAACTATAGTTTAAATGAAATCCATTTTTATACTTCATTTTAACACTAAATAAACTCGTTTCATAATCCCAAAAATTTTAAGTTTATAGATATCAATTTAAAAAATCTTTTATATAACTGTTTATAATAATTATTCAAAAATCCCAATTTAACTATTTTATAAATCTATTTATTTTAAAATTTTCCTTTTGGTTATATTTCATAAAAATCATAGTTTTATAACTTTAATATTTAAAATCTTAATTTATTGAAAATGAATCAAGTTCAAAAATTTAATAAAAACATATACTTGAAAAATTACTTAAAAATCCTTTTAAATTCAAAATCGTTATTTTTAACTTTTAAGAATGAATCCGATGATGCAACCGCATCAAATGGTCAATCACGGGAATAAACATCATATATCGATATGATAGTTAACAATCAACACAATATTTATAAACAAATAAATATTTGCGAGGAATCCAGTTGGATCCCTCCAACCTGTTTCCCTGCATCCACAGACATTAGCACAATACCAATTCCACTTCAAGGTGGAATATCACGGTATATGGGATTTACAAAATATTATCCGCTTACTAACGGCGCAATAGGGTCTCATCCGCTATACGAGGCGGGAAATCAAATCCAATATATACATATGCCAATATATATATCGCTATATATAGTATATATCCTACTATATCTACTACCAAAATCAAACAGCAATCATAAATCAACATTAACTATTTAAAATTTTAAACCAAATGGTTTGATTGAGTGAGGAGTTCTCACCTTGGTTTTATTTCCGATTCAGCGTTCGTTTCGAATAAAATTAAACGAACGTTTAATTTTACCCGAAATTCAAACGATCTCCAATCGACTCCAAACCAGCTTCATCGCGAAGAGCACGACCATACGATTCCAATGCAAGTCGTTTCAGCAATTTTTGACCTCGCAGCAAAAAGATATGCATTTTTGAAGTTATACGATTTTTAATATAATAAAATCTACATCTCCTTGATTAATTTTAACCTTTTACATCACAGCCCTTGATTTCAAACTCCAGCAATCCAGACCGCAACTTGCAATCATCCTTCTTCTTTCACGCGCACGGGTATGCTTCAGGATGTGAACGCAAACAAACCCATGTACCAAAAACTAGGGTTAAAGGCCACGACCACCACGATGCACGAATACACGATCAGAGACCTCCAGGTTGCTCGCCCACTCAAGCACCACCCACGGCCCAAGCATGGAGGAGCTCGGCCCCCCCATTTGTCTCGAAAACCATGCGCACACCATGGAGAACGCAGCCCATTATCTCATCCAAATGGCGACGATTCGCCAGATCCACCGTTGGATGTATTCGCCTCGCCATGCTCTACAAGTTTGTAGTTGACACTTTCTTCTAATTGTTGGTGGATTGATCAAGAATTGAAGAAGATTGAAAAGGGTTTTCAGCCATTAACTCTATTTGTGGCGGCTGGCTTGTGATTGCTAGGGTTTAGGAATAAATTAATATATATATATATATATATATGTGTTATTACTATTATTTTAATAATAAATTTCCAATTTAACAACTTATGCAAACAACCTCCAATTCTCACGTTCCGACAGGCGATCTTGGGGTTTTTCCGCGTTCCGGACACAATGAAACAGGTTTCAGAAGCTAATTCCATCGTATGTGTGAGATACGGCAATAAACGCTCGATTTAAATTTAAACCGATTTAAACGATTTTTAGACGTTTTGGCTTGTACCGGACAAACGATAAATCCAATCGACTTGAAATTTGAAATCTTACAATAATATCACATTACGGATCCGATGAAACTGGTTTCGTCGAAATCCGAGACCGTTTGAAAAATGGCTATTTTAACTCGCTAAATTAATATTAAAACGATATCGATGCGTTTTGAGCTGCCACGGTCAAACGACAACTCCGATTGCTACGAAAATTGAAATCCGATAATAACTAACTATTATGGATCCAATGGAACTCGTTTCGTTCAATTCTGAGACTGTTCAAAAATTGGCTATTTTTCAGTCGATAATTAAATATTAAAATATTCAATTTTCACAAATAAATTCCAAATTCAATTTTAAAAGTTCTAAAACATTTCTATAACTTCAATATGACATAACAAAATTTTCCAAACCATTTTCAATCATATTTAACCCAATATCTAATTATTTCTGGAATTTCACTATTAAATTATCGATTTAATTATCCTATTAAATCCAATATTCGATAAATAAATTATTCGACTTAAAAATCCCACTTATTAATATTTAAAATTAATCAAATATCCAAATTTATATTATCAAAAATTCTGGGTCGTTACAGTAGTTCATGAAGCTACTATATAAATATATAAGATACATCAGATACAAATTAGAATACATCACTGGAATCATCGAATACCGAAAGCAGAATAGATGGCTGGATCTTCAAGCAAAGCTCCAAATTCAAAGGCGAGACGAGTCTCGAATACTGGTACACTCAGTCTGACCCGAGCGTAAAGAAAAATACAAAACACTCGAGTCAGGATTAATATTCTTATATCAATAAATCCAACTCAAATGAAATAGCAATCGAAATACAAGTAACTCAAAGGATGTTTGGAATAACCATCCTTTAAGGATCCGTTAAACTATCTGCGAGGTAGTAATGTACGCTAAGTAGATAATGTCTGTCAGTAATATAAAGTATCAAAATAGTGTTAAGGCGTTACCATTATCCCCCTTAACACATTTTATATATGCATCATAGTCTATACAGCACTGTAAACTCCACCGTAAACTAGTGGGATATCAGGGAGTAATCCATAAGTATAACACAAAACAATTTCGTAGTGGTCGCGTATATAGGGATACAAGTATGACAAGGCACATGAGGCAATACCCAAGGTAGTAAAACTACCATTTGCCTGATCCGGACCGGTGAGAACGCATCGCCGCAGCGATCGCAACACCGCAAAACAACACTCCTGAAAAGTACGAGGGTGCACCAATCAATCACAAGTAATGAATAGTATTTATGAAGAAGTGTGTTCGCTCGAGGTGGCTAACCCCATTTGGCCTGGCACGGCTCCTGATTTTAGTCATTTCCAATTTGACACAAGTGTCAAGGCTATCCATTATCGTTCTCTTTCTTCAGTCATCAAGTACATCATTCCAACCACTTCGTTCTGGATCATCACTCCGCATATAGTTATTAAAATGATTTTCGGTTTAGACAGAGAGTATGTCCATAACCGATTCCGGTTTCTTTAATAACTTTCGTAATTATTACTCCGATTGGTCATTTAGTAAATTTCAAAACCAAATCAATTTCAATTTCAATTTCAATTTGAAAACCAACATTTCATTTGTCTTTCTAAATCAATTTCCAAAATTTACGTTCAACTTTTAAATTACCATTTCAAAATCTTATAATTCAATTTCAATTTCAAACTAAAAAACACAAATATTTATTGAAGTTCGTATATTAGTTTCATTCCGAAAGCATTTAAATTAGTTATTTACATTCAAATCAATTTAAATTCATTGATCGATTTCATTCAATATTCGTTAAGTTAATTTATCCTTCAAACTATTTCTATTAAATTTCCAATTCATTAAATCAATCCTCAAGTTCAACTTCATTATATCAATTTACAAATTGAATTCAATTAGATTCGTCAATCAAGTTCTTTTAATTACTAGTCTTATATTTATTCCAATAAATCACATTTTATTTCTTGTTAAAGAAATTCAATTTCACTTATTTATTTACTTAGTTAAAATTTCAAAACTCAATAAATAAAGAAACTAAATTTCACATATTCGAGAAGTTCAATTTCACTTATTAACTTATTTAAATAATTTTCCAAACTTAATAAATAAAGAAACCCAATTTTATTTATTAACGAAGTTCAAATTTCACTTATTCAAAAGTTCCATTTCTCTTATCAAAGGATTCAATTTTTATTCAATTATTAAATAATTCAATCTTATTCAATTATTTTAATAATTTCGAACTTAATTATTAATAATTTCAAAACTTAATAATTTCAAACTTGATCATAAATTCAAATTTAATTATTAAATCATTTCAAACTTAACTCAATAAATAATTCCAAATTTAATTGTTAAATAATTCATTTCAAACAACGTTCTTTCATTAGTTATTACATTAATATTTTGTTTCAGATTTCAATATTAACATTTTCCTTTCATCAAAATTTACGTTCCAATTTTATTTCAAAACCTTATTATTCAAATAAAATCTTTATTTTATTACAAATCAAATTATTGACCAATCGGGTTTATTTAATTCTCTATCCTAAGTCAAGTTCATTTTGGGTATTTGTCATTTCAACCCGATTCCATTTCCATTTAAAATCAAAGCATAGCAAAGGGAACATGCAGTGTGATAACTAGGATGGTGTCAAAGTAAATAAACAAGCAATAACAATAATCAATAACAATCCAATAATCAATTCAAATAATCCCGAAATAATCGTATTAATTCACAATGTTGTTTGCGCAAATTAATATAATTATTTCTAGAATCTACACAATCATTTCATGTAGATTAAAGATTATTACGCTAATATTAATACGATTTTTTCACTGTGTATCTATTATTAAATTTCATACAACATCAATTTAAACAAACAAGCATTTAAATGGTTTGAGGTGTATTTTACCAAATTTCTACGTGTCAATTAATTCAACATTTTAAAGGGTCATGTTATGCAATGTCATATAATCAAATTTAACATCTATCAAATCTAACTATCCTACGTCAATTTCAATTTCAAATTATTTATCACTTACTACATTAACAATTTAACGTCCAATGTCAACATCACACGATCAATCAATTATCAACCAAACTAGATTATTTTGCATACATAACAGATAATGGTGTCAGATGTCACAAGTGAACTGATACAGGTAATAACATATATTTAATAGTGTAATAACTAATAGCAGCAATATTTCAATTGTCGTTTCAATTGAAATCGAATTTAATAAATAAAAGAACATTAATCGTGAGTGGTTGCTCACCTTTCGAGGCTAGAGGAGTTTTGACAAATGAAACGAGTTGCGAATCCGGGCACGAGTTCTGAAGCAAAGTAAGATTGATTCGAATTCAATGAACAGATCTGATAACAGAAATCGATGGGAACGAATCAGATTAGCTTGATATAAGAATTTAGATGAGAAGTTTCTTATATTATTATTCCCTTAAACCCAATATCCAAATTAAAATATATGCATACAATTTATATAAATCTTACACTTAATATAAATACACTTTTTACTTTAAATATAATATAATGTAAAACTTAAGGCACGACTAATATATGTATAATGTATAAGTCACTATACAACAGTGTATACTTACGGGCAATATTTTGCCAACCCATACAATACTTCATATATATACATTAACATATAATATATAACTAAAATATACAGCCTTCATAGCTACTGGTATACTGTAACCATATATTTCCTTTTTTTAATAAAATAAAATGCAAACATGTATACATAAAGTAACCTGTATAGCTATTACACTAATAGTATAAACATAGCACTCCTATATGTAGGCTTGACTTTATAATATGTATACTAGCTAAAACATCTCATTGTATATGATATAATTATATAAATAAGCAACTTTAACAAAACCATAAATTTATTTCTTATATTATAATAGTACCCTCTGTACATATTGGCAACTATGTAAACATTGTCAGGTCGAAGAAAAGGTTGGAAAAATATTATATCTAAGCGGCTATATATTATAACTGCAGTACAAGAGATATGTGAAATCTTACAATCCTACATATAAAATAAATATATTAATGTATCCATTTACAAATAAATTCTAGTATGCTTATATATATATATATATATATATATATATATATATATAACTATACTGTCAGACTTTCATGACCAATATATATACACTATACGAAACACCAACTATGAATGTTAATGAAATCAATAGTTAAAACTAGTATTTTATACACATACAATATGTAAAACAACTCAAAATAAAACAATATATATAATAAAACAAAGCTAAACGATAATTTTGAAAACACTATCTATTTTAGAATCAATTGGCTGAAACTTTAAAATATAGCACACAACAACAGGAATAGCAGCAAGGTCTAGAAAAACATATACACAAACTTACTTTAAGTATTTTATTTTCCAAACCAAATATGAACTTGTATTGATAACCAATTATAATACATATATAAATTGCAGGTTATAAAACTTGTACAGACCCACATATAAACATATAATACAGACATAACCCATTATAATTTACAGCATGTAAACTAACAAAGTAAATATATTTTAGAATCATATATTTATACCTTAAAAGATGGAGGCTAAGTGCTGCTGTGCGTAGGGTGACTGATGGATAGAGGTTCAGAGACGGCAGGAGAGAGGCGAAGGGAAGCTCGGCTGATGTTGGCCGTGGAGGAGGGAAAGTGGCGATGGCTGAGGCTTGGGTCGGAGGCTACGGCTGGACGCCTGAAGTCAGAGGGGAGAGGGAGAATGTTGCTTCAGCACAGGGAAAAAAGAAAGAGGAGGGAGGAGAAATTGATTTAGAGGCTACTGTAATAATTATGCAGAAGAAAGAAAATGAGAAGGAAGGAGAAAAGAAGAAATGAGAATGGGGTGTCAGGCACTTGAAATATAAACGTGAGAAAATGAGAAGTGAGGAAAAAAAAGAATGAACTAAAAATGGAAACCCAAAGGATTGAACGCATAGGGAACATGAACGCATTGAAAAATATATCGAACCGGAAAAGAAGCAAACTGACAAGAAATGAATCGAACCAACGTAGGAGTGAAACATGGGATAGTAAAAGTCAGAACAGGTTAAATCAGAAATTATTAATTGCTGGCTACTGTTATCCCACTTTTTCCCAAAACTGAGATACCCAAAATTCACTACGAATCAATGATTATTAATCAAGAATATCGATTGTACGTTGCAGGTTCACCATGGATATCACTGAATTTTGTCCGAGTCCGGATTGAGCTACAATTGATAGGACATGACCAGAAAGATCATAGAAGCCAGTGGTTCAAATTTCAAATCAATCCGAGTTCGTATGCCCAAGTTATGATGGATTCGAGTTGTGAGAGATGGACCTTGCTCGGTTCGAATCCATCACCCCTTCATTGTTTCGAACCCATCTAGTTCGAATCCATAAGCAGAGACGACGTTCGAATCCATTAGCTAGTGCCTGCCTCGCATCCACCAAGTTCGACTCCATTTACTTCGAATCCATCCCATGACCTTCCTTCGTATCCATCAAACTGAAGCCACTCCATATCCTTGCTTCGAACCCACGAGGAGCACCTTCACTTCGACTCCATCAAACGAGCCCTCAGCAGCTATGCTTCGAATCCATCGAGGGCACGCCTTGTTTCGAATCCATCAGAGTATTCCTGTCCTCGAATCCATCAAGCAAAAGTTCTTCGAATCCAACGTATTGAAGTAACTTCGAATCGATCGACAGTAACTAACAACAATCGATTCGAACAAGTGCCAACATCATCGATTCGAAGGAGACAAACCTTCGAATCCAACGCCTCGAATCCACTGAATCAAAGCGCCTGAAACCCAGAGATTTGGTCCAGAATACTCGGAGGAAAGAGAGGACTGACCCGAAGCACATGCATGCCAGAAGAATCGATTCGAACGAATCGATATGAAGGTATCGATTCGAATAATATATATTCGAACGAACCCATAGGATCGATTCGAAGCAGCCAGCATGCCGAGAATCCCCATCTTGAATCGATCGTATCTCTCAATCCCTTAATTCAAATACCATGAAATTTTTACAGGAGTTTACCTACATGTTGATGAATGTTCACGCCAAGTTTCATCTCGATTGGACGATTTTCTGATCGATTCGAATAAAGTTACGAATCGATCCATATGTGGGCCCAGATCTCCAGATTTCGGCCATGTGGGCCCCCTCACGAACCTGAAGCGTTCTTCCCTGATTTTAGGCGAATTTCCAGCCTCCTACACCTATAAATAGAGCCCCAGGGCCAACGGAAAAAGGGACTTTTTGGGATTCTGAAGCGCCTAGACTCTGCCAGATCGGGATCTTCTACCATCATCCAAGCAACGAGACTCTACCGGATTCCATCCTACACATCAAGACAGCCATTATCCTCAGAATCCTTCATTGTAACTGCTGTAATCACTTGTAATCAGCAAAGAACATCAATAAAAGATAAAATCAATGAAGTGGACGTAGGCCGGAGATAGCCGAACCAATATAAATCATGTGTCATTGCTTATTATTTCTGGATTGCTGTTATTTGCTTGCTTAGATCTGAGATTTGTGTGTGAATATTGTTAATTTGTATTCATACACTGGTGCTTTCACACAATACTTGGGGTTTGTGACCAATTTTGGCGCAAACAGCTACAATAAAATATTTACGTTTTGGTGGAACAGTTTCTTTGTTTTATAAAGCAACGAAGACAGAGAGGAAAAATAGAGCACGGCAACAAATCTATCAAATCAAAGGGAATGGAAAAAGTCACACCTGAATTTAGGGAGATAATAAATGCAAATAGCTGTTGGGTTAATACATGGTGGGAATTGAATAGACCCAAGAAATCAAAACGCACGAAACAGGTACCGATACAGAATCGTTTTCACGGATTCTGATGTGTACCAGACCTCAAAATACAGAAATAAATATACCATAGAGATTAGCACGACGAGACGGTCAAAATGGTATACGGAAATCAGTGGTACGATTGGATTATAAAAATTTGAATTTTCTACCAGCAGAAAATGCAGTAAAAACGCAAAAAAATAAGATCGACGGAGCCAAAGAAGTCCAAATTTGGAAAAACGAAAAATGACATCTTGCTCAGAAGATGATTTAGAATTTTTCTATGTAAAAATATTTAGGTTTCGAAAACATTTTATTTTCATTTATTACTAACTTATTTAAGTTAAAATAAATTTACGCACGTAATAAACTTTCATATTTTTGGATGAAAATTTACTGGTTGATATATTTAAATAGACATATTTCAAATGTAAAATTTATATTTCAAAATTTTATCGTTTAAAATCCCACAAAATTTCGATTAATAACGATATTAAAACAGTTAAAATTTACGGGTCGTTACACCGCTCCTCCTTTCTAAGCACCTTCCTTACGGAAAAACTCTCTTCTGGTTCTCTCTCCCTTGAGCTTTCGTTGCCTTGTTACTATCATGGCAAGTGAGCATCTCGTCATGTCTCAAGACCATCTCAATGACTACATCACACGAATCCATAATATGTGGAAACGTTACTTTAGCAAGCTCGGGTTTCAACCCACGAACGAACTTCTCGTTCCTTTTGAGAACAATATACACCGTAGCATACCAATACCTCGATAACTCTTCAAACCTGGTAGCATACTCAAGTACAACCATGTCTCCCTGCTTCAACTCAACAAACTTTCAGAGCAGCGTTGATTTGGCAACCTCTAACATGGACCTTTACTCAAACCTCCTTCTAAATTCAACCCAAGTCATAGTCTCCTCATTAACTCCTACAGTAACACTGTTCCACAAGTGCAGTGCTGCTCCTTGCCTCTGTCTATAAGCAGTTCTCCTCTTCTGCTCATCATTAAGCCCCAAATCAACAAATATCCTTTCACAATGAAGCAACCAATTCTCCGATTCAATGGCATCCTCAGTCCTAATAAACGGCTTCCCTCCAAGCCTAGCATAGTCTATACTCAAAACTGCATAGTTATTAACCACTGGAGCTCCTTGATTTCCTCCTTTAACATTTCCTTCGGCTAAACCCGCAGCAACTCCAGCTTGCATCATGTTAACAATGAACTAATACATAGCTTCCATACCAACCTACGGCACTTCAGCACCCACATTAGGAGCTTGTGCCCGACCTGGATTCCTCTTAGTGCTCGATCTGGCATTTCCATTAGTTGTGGTGCTTCCTCCCCAAAGTTTACTCTTCCACTCCTAGCATCCATATCTTACTTCCTTAAAATCTACATTCGAGTCTTTGTAAGATATAGATGAATAGCCTAGGAGAGATGGGAGAAATAGAGATATAGCGCATACTTATATATAGCAAATACAAGTACGTTACTATAGCGTTATCCCATACCCCAATATTTTCTCTAATTCTTTAGGATTATGTTTTCAAAATCATTTTAAGTTTGAAATTTCTTTTAAATTTTCATAAATCTATGCTCTGATACCAAGTTGTAATACCCTCTATCTTAAGGCCCAAAGCTAAGTGCTATAGATGCTGCAATCATCAATAGTATTTAACTTTCGGTGAAAAAATATGATAATGTTAATGGTATCCATAATATCAAAAGCACATGAATATGAAATAAAAGCAACTCAGATTTCAAAACAACTTTTTTGGCTACATTTCAAATAAATATTTCATATTCAATTACGTAATCCAAAAACGATTCCTAGATTTTGATCAAATATAATTATTACAAATTATGCCAAGAGCAACATATGAAGATGCCCCCTGGATGATCAGAATAATAATAGATAGACATATCAATCATAATTACGTCACAGAGGAAATAAAACTGAATAACTCCTATATAGCTAGCCTTGTCTCCTGCATGTCTTCTGAAGCTTATTCGTCCAACCTACTAAACCTGAAAAATCCTTAACTCTCAATCTACGCAAATTGAATTTTGAGCACCTGAGAGTTTAAGGGGGAAAACATGAACTTCGAGTCAGGCATAAAGTCGGGTGTGAATAATTCTATTACATCCTAGTATACTAATATTAAGTGAGACCACGCCACTTAGCGAAATGGTTTTCCCTCACTAATATGCTTTTTCAAACATATCTTTTTGCAAATAAAAAACCTATAGGCAAACTGATTATAATAGAAAAAGCAACAACATATACATAAAAATAAGGAAATCAATGGACTATTTGTCCATGCTATAGTTTTACTAGGCTAACTATTAACCATTGGCTGACTCGGGCCTACCAGACAAAATAAACAATCTAACATCCGTTGGACACACTCCTGGATTACCTGTCCTTGACTTTCTTTCTCAAGGTTCACCTGATCCAAAAAGTTTTGTGGGGTCACCAATAACCTATCGTATCTTTCTATATTCCTTTTGGTGTGTAATCATCATTTTTAGTCTCACCCATGATAAAGCCCTACACACTAGAATTTTGAACTTATTTTAGCCCTAAACACAAATCTCAGATCCAAGCAAAACAGAGAATAACAATTTAAGAATAACAAATAGAAACACGAGATTTATAGTGTTTCAGCTATCTCCGGCCTACATCCACTTCAAATAATTATCTTTTATTGATGTTCTTTCCTGGTTACAGTTGATTACAATGGATTATAATGAAGAAATTCGAGTATAATAGCAATAATGAAGTGCAAAGTTGAATCCGGTAGAGTCTGGATGTCGAATAGCCAAAAGATACTTTTTTTGCAGGCTCTGGGGATCTATTTATAGGCATAGGAGCCTGATATTTCGCTCAAACCTCGGAAGACTCCTTCTGGCACGTGAATGGGCCCATATGATCGATCTCAGAAAGTTTCGGCTCGATGCATGATCGATACAAACCAATTTCATATCGATTAAAATTTCATCCTATGGAGTTGAAACTTGGCATGAACCTTCCTCGGCTTGTACGTAAGCTCCTGTGAAAATTTCATAGAATTCGGGCCTATGGTTAAGGAGATATGATCAATACGAGATAGAGTTTTTTAGTAGGCAACGTAGTTCGAATCGATCACTTCGAACCGATCAGGGCATGTGACTAGGTGATGACGTGTTGCGAAATTCCTACACCGATCCACTTTGTGCACCGAGTTGACCGAGTTATTTGCATCCAATATTGAAGCTTCATTCGCATCGACCATTGATTTGCATCCATCCATTCAGTCCTTCGAATCGATTATCGATTCGTCATAGCTCTCGTTCGTATCAATAGTGTTAACTCCCTTCTGTGAGCGACCTAATGGAAATGCAGCGACCTAACCGCACGCGTGGCCTAGCGACCTAAAGAGGGTTACGACCTAGCGGAACCCAGCGACCTAAAGGTAGCTGCGACCTAAAGTGTTGCGACCTAAAGATTGTCTCGACCTAAAGGCAGCAGCGACCTAAGGAAGGTCGTGACCTAACTACAGAAGCGACCTAACTTCTCCAGTAACACAGCGACCTATAGAATTTCGCGACCTAGCGGTTTAAGAGCTTCACGACCTAACAGAGAGCTGCGACCTAAAGGAGGCCGCGACCTATCAAGCCTCACGACCTAACAGAAAGCTGTGACCTAAAAGAGGCCGCGACCTATCGAACCTCACGACCTAACTCCACAAAGCAGCTATGCGACCTAAAGGATTAAGCATTGTCACGACCTATGGGGAGTAGCGACCTAACTGCAAACATGCTTTTGCGACCTAACTAACCGGATGGTATCAGCGACCTATCAAGTTAATAAGATTCAGCGACCTAACGAGTGAACGACTTAGCTTAGGTCGTTACATTGATGCTTCAGCACTGCAAGATCGCCAACCATCCCCATAGGTCGTCTACGACCTATAACTTGCTAGCCCGTTCCAGATTAGAGTGCAACCTTATGCTACTAAAATTCTAACACCGCTCGCGACCTACGACCTAACTTAGGTCGTCCACGACCTAGGACTTGTGCAAATCAGCATGCGTAAGGGAGGAAGCACCAATACTCTTCAGGTTGACTACAACCATGCTTAGGTCGGTCACGACCTACGACCTTGCTTAGGTCGGTCACAACCTACAACCTTACTCTGAAAATTGCCTATAAATATGACCCTAACTCCAACTAGAAAGGGACTTTTGCTCACTCTCTTCAAGCGCCGATACTCTGCTGCATTCCAAACCAATCTAACACTTGAAGCTCTCAAGACACTAAGAACGCTACAAACAACTTCAAGAAGAGATCACATACATCCAACATGGATTCGAAGACTCTCATCTCCATCGAAGTTTAGGCTACTTGTTCTAAGTCTCTTGTAATTCAAAGTGTATTGTACTTGGGAAGAATTGTATCAGCTTGTAACGAGATCATCAATAAAAGTACTTAAAGTGGACGTAGGCTATACCCTTAAGCCGAACCACTATAAAATTGTTGTTGTTTACTGCTTTTCTGCTATTATCTGCTTGTAATCTGTTCCCGAGCTATCGGGTGGTGCTTTCACAACTATAACTCAGATACCGGGGTGTTAGCGTTCAAATTTTAGCGTTAACATTTTTGGTGCTTTCACTGAGAACTGAACTCAGGAAAATTATCATCATTGCTTCACAGAGATTTGTAGAGAGAATCTCCTTGAAAACAAGAAGTCTATCTGAAATTATGGCTCCCGGAAGGAAGAGTAGATCTGTCAGATCTGGGAATGTTCAAGAGGGGACCTCCGCTTCCCCTGTACCTAATCAACCCACTCCGTCTGTTGGAGTTACGAAAGCGGAGTTGGATGCTGTGATCCTAGGGCTGAACCAGCAGATAAACGCCCAGAATGCACAATTAGAGGTTCAAAGTGCCCAGAATGCTCTAATTCTGAATAAGTTGAACGATTTACTTGGGGCAAACAATCAACCGGCTGGTAATGAAAGGAACTACGCTGGCAACATCCATGATACTGATGAAAGGAATGCTCCTGAAAGGGCTGCTGGTCCCTTTGAGCAAACACTTCCCGAGGTGGGTGGATCTAGAACTCGGCATGATGAGGAGTATCTTTCTGGAATGGTCCGGCAAATTATGAAAGAAAGTATGCAGAGGGTTGAAGACGAGAAAGAATGGGGTTTCGCCCCAAGCAAAACTCCATTTACTGAGAAAATCTTAAAGGCGGAGTTTCCGAGGAAGTTTGTCCCTCCAACTATTCCAGCTTACAAAGGGACAAGTGATCCGAATGAATTCTTGTATAAATATGATTGGCACATGACAGGTGCCAGAGCCTCTGATGAGATAAAGTGCCGATATTTTCCCGTATACCTTGAAGGTGTGGCTTTACTGTGGTTTACCAAGCTGCCAGTCCGATCTATTGATCAGTTTTCGGACTTGACCCGGAAATTCAAGGAGCAGTTCAGACTATATGCTTCAAAGGCCAAGGACATCATGTCGCTGTCGAGTTTAGAACAAAATCCTGGAGAATCTATCAGATCTTTCTTGAATCGCTTTAATATAGCGCTGGCTGAGGTGGACAATGCTGAACCGCGAATGATATTGACTTATCTGATGAGGGCTATCGATAAGTCGAGCGAATTTGGGAAATGGCTAAACATGAAGGAGCCAACCTCCCTCGAAAAGTTCTACAAGAAAGCAGATGAATTCATACGCCTGGAAAGTCGTCCTGTACCGGCAAAGGCAGTGTTGGAGAATGCTTAAGATAACACTGTCGCTCCACGCAAGAATGAATCGGTGGGGCAAAAAAGGGAGAATAATAACGGGAAGAAACAGGGTAATCTGAAGAAGCCTCGATCCTTCAAGCCATCAGAGTATACTCCATTATCACATACGCCGGAGCACATCTACCTTGCCACTAAAGATTCTGTTGATTTTCCTAAACCTATCCCTCTGAGGACCGGGAAAAAGGCTATACAGAGTGGGAAGTTCTGCCGCTTCCATAATCAACCTGGTCATGAGACCGATGAATGCCGCCAGTTGAAAAATCTGATTGAAGAGTTGCTAAGAGAAAACAAGCTGCAGCAATTTGTGAAAAAGAATAGAAACAATCCTGCATCGTCAAGTCAGGGGCAACAGGCTCCTGTTCATCAGCCTAGGACAGGTGAGAAAGCTACGGGGCATGAATCTGGAAGGCCCATTATCAATGTCATTACAGGAGGACCTCACCTAGCTGGCAAGAGCTGGGGTGAGATGGAGAGATATACCAGGGCTTTGAAATATGTTCCAGCCGAAGAAGACGTCTTTGTTTTAGAAGACACTACGCCCCTGAAACAACAGAAAACTTTCAGTGATGATATTGTTTTCAGAGCCAGAGATTCGACAGGTATCGAAGCTCCTACCCTAGATCCCTTGGTCATCTCAGCTGGTATCGGACCGGCCATTGTCAGAAGAGTTCTCATTGATTGCGGAGCGTCATGTAATATCCTCTTCAAGAAGACATTCGACCAAATGAAAATCCCTATGGTCGATGTACAAGCCTCATCGCAGAAAATCGCTGGCTTCACTGGGGAGCCAAAGCAACCAATAGGAACCATCGATCTGCTTGTAGAACTTGGGGAAGGAGAAAGGAAAGTGGTCCGAAAGCAAACTTTTGTGATTGTCGACGAATTTTCTGCTTATAATGCTTTCCTTGGCCGTCCGACGCTCGCAGCATTCAAAGCTGTTCTTGCCCCATGGTGCCTCACCATTAAATTCCCTACAGACAATGGAGTAGGAGTTATAAAAGGGGATCAAAATGCTGTGCGAGAGTGTTATCTGACAGAGCTGCGAGAGGCAAGAAAAAGAGAAATGGGAAAGGATGCGGCAACCCCGGTCCGCATCAAAGAACCAGCCTTGTAGCAATTACGGGGCGGACCCTGCACTGGCGAGCATAGCGGGGCACGGAAAGAGATGGATCTCAGAAAAGCCAGTGCAGGGGAGAATCGAGTAGTACCGGTGGAAACGACAGTGCCGGTACCTGTTGACCCGAAGGACCCAAATAAGGTGTTGAATGTGGGTTCACAGCTTAATGTGTCAATTCAGAATATCTTGATATCTTTCCTGAAAGCAAATCTGGATGTCTTCGCTTGGACTCATGCCGATATATGTGGAATATCTCCAGAAGTTGCAGTACACGCTCTGAATATTGACCCAAAATTTACGCCAGTGAAACAGAAAAGAAGAACCCAAGGTCCAGAAAGGTCAGCAGCATTAAAAGAGGAAGTTGATCGACTCATGGAAAATAACTTCATCAAAGAATCTACATATCCGAATTGGGTTTCAAATCCTGTGCTGGTTAAGAAAGCTAATGGAAAATGGAGAGTGTGCATCGATTTTTCAGATCTGAACAAGGCCTGGCCCAAAGATTGCTTCCCTTTACCCAGGATCGATCAACTGGTAGATGGAACAGCGGGGCATGAATTGTTATCTTTCATGGATGCCTACTCCGGATATAACCAGATCATGATGCATGAACCGGATCAGGAGGACACGAGCTTTATCACCGATGTTGGTCTTTATTGCTACAGAGTTATGCCCTTCGGATTGAAAAATGCAGGGGCAACCTACCAAAGACTTGTTAATGCTATGTTCAAACCGCAATTGGGCAAAACTATGGAAGTCTACGTCGACGACATGTTAGTAAAGTCTAAGAAAGCAGCGGATCACATTGAACACTTAGCAGAAATGTTCGCAGTCCTCCGGAAATACAGAATGAAGCTTAACCCTCTGAAATGTACGTTTGGGGTCGAGTCCGGAAAGTTCTTAGGGTTTATCGTCAGCGCTAGGGGCATTCAGGCTAGTCCAGCTCAAATTACTGCCTTAAAAGAAGTTAAAGCTCCTAGAACGAAGAAGGAATTGCAAAGTCTCAACGGAAAGGTCGCCGCCCTGAGTCGGTTCATTTCCAAAGCTACTGATAAATGCATCCCATTCTTTGACGCTCTGAAGAAAGGAAAGAAGAACTTTGAATGGACTCCCGAATGCCAAAAAGCCTTTGATGAGTTGATCCGTCATATGGTAACGCCTCCAATACTTTCTAGGCCAGGCAATGGTGAGGATCTTCTTATATACTTGGCAGTATCATCTCATGCTCTAAGTGCAGCGCTGATACGGGAAGACAAAAGGATTCAACATCCGGTTTACTATATCAGCAAAAGACTCACTGGGGCAGAGCTGAATTACTCCAAGTTGGAAAAACTCGCCTATTGTTTACTAGTTGCATCAAGGAAGTTGAGGCAATATTTCCAAGCTCATCCTATCACAGTCCTCACTGATCAACCTCTAAAGCAAGTCCTGTTTCGCCCTGAAACTTCGGGTCGCCTTCTAAAGTGGAACATTGAACTCAGTCAATATGACATCACTTATCACCCCCGAAAAGCAATCAACGTACAAGCTTTAGCTGATTTCATTACAGAATTCACAGAGAAAGGTAATGGTGAGGAAGAAGCGATCAACGATTCCCCAATCCAGTGGAAGTTATATGTTGATGGCGCAAGAAATGACTACTGTTCTGGAGCAGGGATGGTACTTGAAACTCCTGAAGGTCGGTCATTATGTTATGCACTAAGATTGAAATTTCCTTCAACAAACAATGAAGCAGAATATGAAGCTCTTATCGCAGGATTGAAAATCGCTAAAGAACTAAACATCCGGGCATTACAGATCTTCAGTGATTCTCAGCTTATTGTATGCCAAGTCAAGAGGGAATTTCAAACGAAAGGGGGAAACCTGCCTGCATACTTGTCTAAGGCTTGGGAACTTCTATGTGAGCTCGATCATTATTCAATAAGCCATATTCCCCGGGAAGAGAATATGAAGGCAGATTCCCTCGCAAAGTATTCAAGTTCTGGTGAAGCTCAACTATTAGGATTAGTCCCTGTAGAAGTCTTGTCAGCACCAAGTACAGACGAGATGGATATAGACTGGATTATGTATGTATCTCAAGAACAAGAGTCATGGATGACTCCAATACTGGACTACCTACTCAGAGGTTCTCTGCCAGAAAATTCGAGAGAGAGACAGAAGCTACTAAGGAAAGCCTCTCACTATGTAATTCAGGATGGCCGATTATACAGACGGGGATTCTCAATACCATTACTTCGATGTGTATCCAGGGAAGAGTCCAAAACAATCCTAGCTGAGGTACATGGAGGAGAATGTGGTGATCATTCAGGTGGCCAGACTTTAGCAAAGAAGGTTCTCAGATATGGATATTTTTGGCCAGAAATTAACAGAGACGCTGCAGATTACTCCCGAAAATGCGACAGATGCCAAAGATTTGCCAAAATTCCTAGAGCTCCTTCTACTGAACTCACACAGATGGTCAGTCCATGGCCGTTTGCAATCTGGGGAATGGATCTCATTGGGCCGCTACCGACTGCCAAATCAGGGATTAAATATGCCATTGTTGCAGTTGATTATTTTACTAAATGGGCTGAAGCTGAACCATTGGCTACTATCACCTCTAAGAAGATGATAAGTTTTGTGACCAAGAATATCATTTGCAGATACGGTGTGCCTCAGAAAATAATTACAGACAATGGTACTCAGTTTGAAAGCGAGGAATTCCAGGATTTTTGCATGCGATTCAAAATCCAGAAAAGCTTTTCAGCAGTAGCTCATCCGCAGGCAAACGGGCAAGTGGAAGCAGTGAACAAGATCATCAAATCAACCATCAAGAAGCAACTTGAAAGAGCAAAAGGTGGTTGGGTCGATAAGCTACCACTTGCACTATGGGCATACAGAACTACTCACAAAACTGCGACTGGGCATACTCCTTTTTCATTAGCATACGGATCGGAAGCAATGATCCCGGTTGAATCAGAGGTCCCCTCACACAGAAGAATCTATTTCAATCAAGCAGAAAATGAAAAGCTACAACTTGAAGCGCTAGATCTCCTTGATGAAAAAAGGGATGAAGCTAATCTCAGAATTGCAGCTCATCAGCAAAGGATAGCCAGACATTTCAATTCCAAAGTTCGTCAACGCAGCTTTGAAATTGGAGATCTAGTCCTGAAGAGAATTATGACCGCGACAGGTGTGTTTGGGCCAAATTGGGAAGGACCATATGTGATAGGTCAGAAGCTTCTTGACGGCACATTCAAACTCACTACTGTTGAAGGAGATCAAATTCCAAGAGCATGGAACAGCAATCACTTGCGTCCATACTTTACTTGAAAACTTTGTTGAAATATTGTAAAAAGAGTTATGAATGTATGATTCTTGTAATTGAAAGCAATTGTAAAACTGATGCAAGTGAATAATGAAAGAATATAAAGTGGATGTAGGCCCAAATTCCTGGCCGAACCACTATAAATCTTGTGTTCCTTATTATTATTACATGTTTGCTTTATTTTCGATATAAAAGTACACAAAATGTATTGCTGAAATGTCGATTTAAATTTTTGCAGACAATGGAAATAAAACTTGCACATAATAAGACCGAGTGATTCTCACCATCATTCAACAAACAAATTTCAAGTCACAAAAGCCCCGAATTCGAATCCTATATAGGAAATACTTCAATTGAACGGCCTATGATTTCGATAGAAACGGGCCCTTGCTAATAAATTGAGATTGTTTGAACAAACAAACATCCAATTAGGAAGCTAATGCCCGTTCTCACGAACTTGCCTAACAATGAAGTACACTTCCTTGGATTAAACAAGTTACTTGTAAGAAAAGGGAATGAGAACTTGAAAAGGAAAAAAGAAAGAGGATCGCTGAAAAGGCATAAGCAAGTGGACAAGGAAACATCCAAAGCCATCATCGGCAGCACAAGTCCTCTTCGGAGGCACAACTCTTCGGAGGATAAAGACCTCTAATGGGTCATATGCCACAAAAAAAGAAAGTTCTCTACTCAACAAAAAAGATTGGAGGAGTCATGACCCTCCAACCATGAGAGAGTAACTTCCAGGCAATGAAAACCCTCTCTGAGGCACATTTCACCAGGAGTTGAAGTGAAACAGCCGCTCTTCGGAATTTCACTTTACCGGAGTTGAGATGCAAACAAAATAAAGACCTCTTCGGAGGCACATTTCACCAGGAGTTGAAGTGTAACAGCCGCTCTTCGGAATTTCACTTCACCAGAGTTGAAATGCAAACAAAATAAAGACCTCTTCGGGGGCACAATCAAGAAGAAAGACCTCTTCGGAAGCCCACGTTTCACCGAGATTGAAATAAAACTTCCAAGTGTTGAAACGTGAAAAGGCTTTCTTCAAAGGCACAACTCTTTGGAGGTACACGTTTCACCGAGATCGAAATAAAACTTCCAAGTGTTGAAACGTGAAAAAATCCCTTCCCAGAGGTACAACTTTTTATAAAAAAAAAGATCCTCGTCAAGAGCATACTTTAACTTTCAAAGGAAGAGTAATTTATCCATTCTGGAAAAATAATCTTCTTCATGAAAAAGTTAAAGCACCCTTCAGAGGTCCGCTTTACCACATAGAAGAATTCACTTGGTAAAATATGTACATAAGCAAAAGTGATTTCTTCGAAGGACAAAGCGTAAAAACTTATACGAAGGGAATTGTACTCTACAAAAAATTTCTTTAAGAATAAAATAATTATTCTTCAGCAAATAAGAGTGCAAGTCCCCTCGAAGTATAAAATATTGCAGCAAGCTTATGGTATGGGGGCAACATGGTATAGTTACATACAAAATGGTATGGCTACGTTGGTAAGGTAATACTCAAACAACATACCATAAGCCCGTTGCAATATCATAAGTAAACTTGTGCAGAAATGAATAATAAATGCATTCTCAAATTCAAACAAGAGTCTGTGCAAATAAAAGATCATTTTATTCAAATGTATTGCAGATACAGGTTTCAAAACAAAAAAGCGGGGGCCGGTACCCGCACAATTCTCGACCAGTACAAGCAAAAGACAAGAAGCTGAAATCTTCACTTCTTTTTACCACCTTCGGACCCTTTACCCGACCGAATGATCAGCTTTTCAGGTCGGTCAGTGGGCATAAGGGAAGAAGGAGAGGTAGGCGCAGCTGGTCCAACTTCCGGCTCCTCTTCAGTAGCAGTGATTATCTTCCCCCTCCTCTTTGATGTCCCACGCTTTTTTCTCCTTTTTGAGGAAGACTCACTCCCTGGAGTGACAAGTTTAGATAGAGCTATGTCATCAGAAGGAGTCCGCTCCGGAGATATGTCACCTCCCTCAAGTCTCTCATCTTTCTGCTCTTGCGAAGCGATGGGATCATCCAAGCCATGAAGAGCCTCTATTTGCTCCTCCTGTGATCCAGGCTGCGAAGCAGAAGGAGGAGTCGCTTGAAGAGACGGAGGAGGGATAACCGGAGGAGGTATTTTCTCTATAGGAGAAAATAGGTTAAAGTCAGTAAAAAGAGGAGATAAAGGCTCGTCAAGATTCAGAAAATAGTCAAGAAGCTCATTGAACCCATAAGAAACAAGTGAGCAGTCTACTTGAGTGAAGTTTACAGTAGCGAGATTAACGGCGGAGTTACCTGGAGAAGCTGATTTCCTGATATCAACTTCATAAGCTTGCACGTCAGCACTCTCGTCACCCTCATCTCCACCCTGTACGCTTGTAATCTCGGTGGTAACTTTGGTAGGAGATGCAAAATGGGAACTGGAACCAATAATGTTGATTTCAGACGAAGAAGGAGGCTGGACTAGAGTAGTTGAAGTGGTTTTTCCCAGCTGGTCCGCTTCCGTCGCTTCAGTTCTTAATTTAGCAAGTTGTTCCCTTCCTTTGGCGAGGGCAGCGCGAGCGTCATCATCCAAGTAATGCCTTTCAAGGGCTGATTCGTCATAACCAGCGCCCTCAGCACCAAGCGTGTCAAGTGCGGCCTCCCACACCTCAGCTAAAATGATTTCATACTTGGGACCTAGAAAAGCGAGGCTTCCACGCCCCAGGACGCTGTGCAAGTAGAAGTCGAATAATGTTGAGCTGATGCTGTTTTTCGTCGCCTCATGAGATTCTTCAGCTGCGATTCTGCCGGCGACAGCCTCATCACGCTCCCTTTCAGCTTTGGAAAGTTGAAGCTTAAGCATTTGAATCTCCGCCTCTTGGGAGTTGTTTTTCTTCTGAAGCTCTGCAATATCAGTAACATAGCCATCACTGATTCTTTTTTGCATTTCAAGCCTGTCTTCGGCATCCCTTTGGCTAGCGTGAGCATCTCTCACTTGTTTTAGGAGCACTTCTTCTTTTTGAGAATAAGAAGTAGAGGAAGCAGCAAGCTCATGTTTCAATTCCTGAACTTTTGCTTCAAGCTCCTCATTGTAAGAAGCAATGCTCCTCATTTCGGTGTCGTGTTGCTCAAGAACCTTTTGCCATTCGGCTTTATCGTTTTCCATAGTGAGCATGGCCTCTATGTTGGCGCGGTTAACCCTTTGAAGCTCGTCAACAAGTTTTTGCCAGTTCGACATCCTCTCAATATCAAGCTTGACGGCATCAAGATTGCGCAACATGGCAGACTTGTCGATGGGGACCAAGTCTAGGTCAAACCTCACTCCCTTTAGGCACCATTGAGGAAACCGGCTTTGCAAAGTGGCTGGACCCGGTCCAACTTGAAATTTGGGCCTGCTAATTATCGTTTGAATGTCTGCTTTCCCAAGAGCGGGAGAGTCAGAAGGAATGTCGAGCGAGGCAGTAGCAGTAACTTTTTCAGGAGTAGTAGAGGCCTGCTTTTCACTGTGACGGGCTCGTTTGCTTGAGTCTTCACCCATGTGACCTTTTCCTCGATCGTCATGAGATTTTCTCTTGTGGGAGTCATCGCCTTTTTGCAAAGAATCATGGCGCTCCTCCCTCTCTCTTCTTTCACGACGCTCTTCTTCAGTCCTCCTTTCATGAGCCTTTTGGGCAGCCCTTTCTTCATCAGATTCTCTGTAGGAGGAAAAGTAGCGCCTGTAATCATATTGGCCACGCCCCCCGAAGCGCTGGAAATCATTGTAATAGGATCCGCTACGTCCCATCGGAGGATCTGAAATAAAAAGACAAGCTTTAGCAGTATCCAAAGTTCAGAAAGTCAGAAGCATAAAAGTGCCAGGAATTCTAAGTGTGTGTGATGTGCGAACTACGCGTATCAAGCTACGAACCACTCTTTAATTGGGGAGTAGTTATGGGTGTAATGGTTAACGTCAACTCTTGAGTTGACGGAGATTGTTGCAGAACAGAAGTAGCCTCGACTACTGAAGAAGAAATTCCGGTAGTAATAGGATCGTCTTTAAAGATCTCTTGTGAAGTAGCAAAGAGGTCGCTCAGTCCTTCGAAAGTATCGTCCCTGCTCTGCTTAACAAGACTGGATTTCTCAGCTTTTTCACCAGATTCTTGTGAGTGATGAGAAGATCCCTGAGGCTCTTCTTCCTCGATAACCGGGGCAAGTTTGTCGGATGGCCCCGCAACATCAGCAGAAGTGGAGCACTTCACTAGCGAAGACTCAGGAGTCTTTATCGGAGAATCAGGGACTTCCGTTGGGACTTCATGAATTTGAGTGGAACGAGAAGAATGTAAAAGCTCAAACCGATGAAGAAGCTCATCTGTCAATAGAAATTTTGCGCTTCTTTCTTCAGCAGCCACAGCGCTTAGCCTCTTAAAAACTGGTTTATGGCTGGAATCTCTAGAAGGAGGAGGAAGTGCTGTAAAAATAAGGAATGGAATCAGCACCTAGCAATACGAGCCATGAAAGACTTAGAGTAAAATTGAAGAAAGAAGGAAAAAAGATCTCACTTCCTACTCTCCAGGCTGCGTAAAATTCTGCGGGGCAACGAATGTAGAAGTATTGATTCAGGAAACCATGTGTACTCTCCGGCAAGTCCAAAATAAGTTTGCGGTTCCTCGCACCTCTTACAAGTACAATTGAAGGGTGGTCCTTGTTCTTCGCAAAAGTGCACAAGTAACAGATTTCCTCAAAACTCGGAAGACGGTCAAGAGTCCTCCTGAACAAAACGCATAATCCCATCAAAATGGCATAGCCATTGGGATGCAGCTGGAAAGGAGAGATCGTCAGTCGAAGAAGGATTTGTCGAAGAAATTCATTAAAAGGAGGAATTGGCCCACTTAAACACATTTGGCGATTAATGGCAACAAAACCGTAAGGTGGTCTATCAGCGAAATCATTTGGTCCAGGGAGTAAAACTTCTGCCTCGGCAATGCCAAATTGAACGCATAATTGATTAAGTGTCCGCTGTTTCAGAAGGGTAGGAGTTCTTTCTGGAGGGTTTTCGAGTGGAATAGCGATCGGGAAAACTCCTTCGGCGTGTTCTGTCATCTCTTCTTGCTGAGACGTCATTCTACATAAGCAACTGGATGTTCAGATGAAAAGGTGCACGTTTCCTAAAAAGTGTGAAGTGTTGTGCAGAACTAAAAAAAAAAGAGGAATCAAACATAACTGAAATTGAACTAGTTGACAATTAGTCGACTATGAGATTTCAGGACTTGTTAATATAAAGCTCAAGTATAGTGTTAATGCGAACGAATCAGCTTTAACTGGATATTTTAGTTTTGCTTTAACACTTCATTTGAATTCATTAGTTCACAGTATTTCGTTCACACAGTTCATTTAAGTTGATTACTCTTTATCGACTAATCTGTCATTCGATGTGGGCAGTCAATGGCAGTATACTCGTCCCAGTTTTTTGCAAATATTATGTTTAACAGGTTAATTAGCATTAGAGATAATCTACAACAAAGTGCAACAGAATTCAAGATCAAACAATTCAACCAAGTCTTCACAGAATTTCACAAGTCATAGGTCGTCCAGCGACCTAGCATAGGTCGGGGCTTCATTAGGTCGCATTGTGCAAGTTCAAGGGGTTCAAAACAATGCAAAATTGTTCAAGTCCTAGCTCGGCTGCGACCTAGAGCCCATGCCGCAAAAGAGTTAGGTCGTTGACATGTCGAGTCCCTCTGCAGTCATTCAGGAATCTAGGTCAACAAGTTCTTAAGCCGCACTTTAGTTCAGATTAAGATGGTCCAGATTTGTTTAAGTATAAGGTCAGCCGCGACCTAAGATTTCAATCATCATAGAACTTAAGTCGTTACTAGCTTAGGTCGTTATGAGGTCGCTCTGCTTTAAGTTTTATCTCATTCAAGAGGGAGTTAGATCACTAGTATTAGGTCGCATGGTTCACATTCAAACAGACACCCCTAAGGTCGATTCCCCACTCACACGCTGCCAGATCATCACTACCATTAACCCGTTAACCCATTAGAGCCTTCCTCATCTCTTCCAAATTTATAAACCAGCTAATTTGAATCACTGTAATTTACCATCTTCCTCCCACATCCTCACAGATCACTTGAAAAATCCAATCCAAATTGCCTCAGATCCACCATACATCGGATATATTGCTATATCCACAAGAATCACCACGATAACTCAATCAAGAGGATAATCGAATCGTGACTTATGGGAAAAAGCAGCATACGAAAATGTATTAAAAATGACAAGTGGAATATTCGCGGTTTGATGATGGATGTGGTCGAATGTTGATAAAACTCACTTACGCAATCTGGTGATGGAAAAGTTGAAAGATTGAGCTGATTAGAATCGTCCTCGAGAAGTTCAGAAGCTTGTTAATGGCAGAATGGATGCTGAAGCAGATGACGAGGGGAGGGAGCGACCTACGGTATTTATATTCTAGGGCAGTGGAACGCGAACCGACACTACACGACCTAATTTTCTCCTTAAGTCGTTTGCGACCTAGCAATTCTTCAGAACGCGAGTTAAGAAAGTCGAAGCACACGACCTATGGCTAAGTCGTATACTTCGAGGGGCAAATGTTAACTCCCTTCTGTGAGCGACCTAATGGAAATGCAGCGACCTAACCGCACGCGTGGCCTAGCGACCTAAAGAGGGTTACAACCTAGCGGAACCCAGCGACCTAAAGGTAGCTGCGACCTAAAGTGTTGCGACCTAAAGATTGTCTCGACCTAAAGGCAGCAGCGACCTAAGGAAGGTCGTGACCTAACTACAGAAGCGACCTAACTTCTCCAGTAACACAGCGACCTATAGAATTTCGCGACCTAGCGGTTTAAGAGCTTCACGACCTAACAGAGAGCTGCGACCTAAAGGAGGCCGCGACCTATCAAGCCTCACGACCTAAAAGAAAGCTGCGACCTAAAAGAGGCCGCGACCTATCGAACCTCACGACCTAACTCCACAAAGCAGCTATGCGACCTAAAGGATTAAGCATTGTCACGACCTATGGGGAGTAGCGACCTAACTGCAAACATGCTTTTGCGACCTAACTAACCGGATGGTATCAGCGACCTATCAAGTTAATAAGATTCAGCGACCTAACGAGTGAACGACTTAGCTTAGGTCGTTACATTGATGCTTCAACACTGCAAGATCGCCAACCATCCCCATAGGTCGTCTACGACCTATAACTTGCTAGCCCGTTCCAGATTAGAGTGCAACCTTATGCTACTAAAATTCTAACACCACTCGCGACCTACGACCTAACTTAGGTCGTCCACGACCTAGGACTTGTGCAAATCAGCATGCGTAAGGGAGGAAGCACCAATACTCTTCAGGTTGACTACAACCATGCTTAGGTCGGTCACGACCTACGACCTTGCTTAGGTCGGTCACGACCTACGACCTTACTCTGAAAATTGCCTATAAATATGACCCTAACTCCAACTAGAAAGGGACTTTTGCTCACTCTCTTCAAGCGCCGATACTCTACTGCATTCCAAACCAATCTAACACTTGAAGCTCTCAAGACACTAAGAATGCTACAAACAACTTCAAGAAGAGATCACATGCATCCAACATGGATTCGAAGACTCTCATCTCCATCGAAGTTTAGGCTACTTGTTCCAAGTCTCTTGTAATTCAAAGTGTATTGTACTTGGGAAGAATTGTATCAGCTTGTAACGAGATCATCAATAAAAGTACTTAAAGTGGACGTAGGCTATACCCTTAAGCCGAACCACTATAAAATTGTTGTTGTTTACTGCTTTTCTGCTATTATCTGCTTGTAATCTGTTCCCGAGCTATCGGGTGGTGCTTTCACAACTATAACTCAGATACCGGGGTGTTAGCGTTCAAATTTTAGCGTTAACAAATAGTTGTTGGTGTACTTCATATCGATCGCTGCGAATACCATCGATATGAAGTGGACTCGCTTGAGCATGATGGATACGAACAAGGACTCGGACGCTATCGATTCGAACAACCACAAACTGGATGGATATGAACTAAGCTTACCTGTGATCGATACGAACTGAGTCAGTCCCTGATCGATACGAAGTAGTTTGATCATGATGGATACGAACTAAACCGATACGACGCTGCTACTTTTGGATCGATGCGAAGAGTCTAATTCTGGATGGAGACGAACTACATCAATTCGATCAGAGCTCTATGATGGATTCAAACAACATTTCTTCCTTAACTTGTATCGATCATATCTTGATCACATGAACTTCGATTGACCTGAATATTAAAACACAGCCTCACCTAGCCCTGTTTATCATCCCCAATCGATTCCGCCTTGATCGGAGCTCGAACAAATTTTAACGAAATCGATAGCAACCTTGTTTCCAATCGATCTCCAATCCTGATATACATCCTTTCTTGTCAATTTGTCGATATTCCAGCCTTGACCAAAGGGTGGGATAAAATTTTCCCCCCAAAACATGCCTTGTGATAAGAAGGTGTATTTTAAATAGTTTTGAATCCAATATCCATTGTTCATAGCCACATCATCCAAATGCATCATTCTCGACTGCTCCGAGTCGATATCTGATCCTAAATCCAATAATCAAAGTTTTTAGCCAATTCCATATCCATCTGAACTCGACAACTGAGTCCTAATCCATCCTTATCCAATAACTAAAAATGGAATACAGGACCTCTCCGGGTCGATATCCAAATCCGTAACCTCTTCGGGTTCTTGCCAAGCGCAATCCACACTTGACGACCGTGGTCCAATGTCCCTGGACATTGAGTAATGCCATGGCTTAAGTCCTAAGCCAAATTCTGGTCACTCCAGACACTTGTTGAGCATAGTCCATACTCAACGACCTGAAACAATAATCGATAATATAGGGCCTAAGTCCTAGGCCGAATCCTGGTCGCTCCGGACCCTTGTTGAGCATAGTCCATACTCGACGACCTGAAACAATAACCGATAATATAGGTCCTAAGCCCTAGGTCGAATCCTGATTGCTTCGGACCCTTGTCGAGCATAGTCCATACTCGACGACCTGAATAAGTCAATTCGCCATGCTCGAACAAAGCAACTTACCCCTTGCCAGGTATAATCCATACCTTACAATCGTTTACCAAAAACCAGACAAAAATCCAATCAAAATCCAATCCAAAATCCAAATCAAATCAGAAAACCAGAAACACACATCCAAAATCAAAACCAATGTCTAAGCATGAAAACAACCATCAAAACAGAAATCCAAACCAAAAAACAACAAGCAATATCCGGAGTTCAAACCAAACTCCACTACCAAACCAGAAAAGGTGAGTGTTCAAACCAGAGGGAAAAAAAATATATTTCACAAACCATATCTTCGTGGTTTATCATCATTCAGAGCATGCCTAGGGGCCATCTCCATCCCCGTACATGAGTAAATGACTTGGTCGTTTTCCAATAGTCTGCTACTTATTTCATAGTATCCCAGTCAATTGATAACCAATCGACCATCACTCCTAGGTCTCGCACCATCATTGTTTGAGGTAGAAGGTGGTCGCTTCTGGTCCACCGCTACATTACGAGCCCCGACATATTGTCACAACTGTCCATTCCTTACACGCTCCTCAACTATGTCCTTTAGATGCCTGCAATTGTTGGTATCATGTCCGTCCAAATTGTGGAAGAGACTGTGCCTCCCTGATGCCCTTTCACGTCCTGAGGGTTCTCTCCTAGATGGCTTTCGGTAGGGAAGGCGATTCCGGGTTTCCATGAATATCCACTCTAACGTCTCGTTTATTCCTGTGTAGGTGGAGAACTTTGGCTCTCTCCATCATTTCTTAGCATTTTCTGAATCATCGTCAATCTTCCTTTTTCCTTTATTTTTATCCTTATCCAAGCCTCCACTGGATGGACCTCCATCCTCAGCCGCATTCACCTCCTTTAATTTCATATCTGAACATGCATCTTCCTGCCGAAGGAATCTCTCAACTTCGTGAAAGAATTCCTCGAGATCCAGTGGTGGGTCTCGTATTAGAGATACTTTGAAATCTGAATCCTCTCTGACTCCTGATACCGCTGCCATTAGAACCATCAATGGATCCGGCCGATCGACTGAAGCAACCGCTGCATTGAATCGGGTTAAGAATGCCCTAAGCGATTCATCTGTCCTATGCTTTATTGACGTTGGCATCATCACGAACTTCGGCCTTTTTGTATGAACCCGAAACTGTTTTAGAAACCTATCCACCAATTCTATCCATGTCCTGATAGATCCTTCTTTTAGCTGCCTGAACTACATCGCAACTATATCCGTCAAGTATAGAGGGAAACATCGGGCCATAACTTCCTTCGATGCCCCCAGCACTTCCATGTGTCTGGTGTATCCCATCAAGTGATCAGTTGGATCAGCCTTGTCATTGTATACCTCCATGTTAGGTAGCTTAAACTCTGGTGGATTCCGAGCCATCCTGATTTCATGAGTAAACGGGCTTCTGTTCACTCTTCTAGATCTCTGTTTGTCAAACCTCCACGCATTATTCGTCTGATAATCTCAGCCAATCCAGCATTGTCTGTCAAGGGTTGCTGTAACAGCCCGCAAATCCGTACCCCTTGAGTCAACACTATTCTACATCAATCAACCCAAGTGGCACAAAAATACGAACCATTTTGGTTAAAGAAGAGGAGGTAGAAGAAGAGAAAACAAAAGCAACATCTGAATCTAACCATCGCAGCGGAATAAAATATAATATATGTAATAACAGATCTTTACACAAATCAAAACTATCTCGGTTTATATATATACATCATCAGAGTACATCATCAGAGTCCACACAACATTAATAGCATACAACTGAATACACAGTTACTCAACACAGCAGAATATATATATAACAAGTACGGAAGTACGTATCATCATCCAGCTCGTCTCCTGAGCTCCACAGCATCATATCCTGTATCCTATAATACTCGGTCTGACCTGAGCATTATAGTTAAATAACACCCGAGTCAGTCTGGAATACCAGCGTGAGAAAATCACACTCAATTGATTATTAAAGTTTCAAAACCCTTTTGAAAACAAAAGCATCTCGTAAGACCACGCCACAAATAAATATGTCGGGTTTTACATTACGATAGCTAAAACACTTTTTATTAAAGTTCTCTGATATTATAATAGTGTCTATAACAAGTAAAATAGAATCTAGCTGAAATGCTTGCATCTCACGTTTTAGCAATAGTTGGGCACAATCAAAACCGTACAGGCACGTATAGAGAATGGATTTCCAACAATGACTAGGCACTGGGGTACCACCTATCACAGTACGGGGCCTAGATCACTGTACCGAGGATTACTCCCTTCATCCCCTGCAACACAAGGCCGGATCCATTCCTTACTGAATAGTTCCGAATAAGATCACCCCACGGTTGGGATCAGTAACCGCACCACTAAGCCGAAATAAAAAGGGACATCTAGACAGGGATGACCTTACTCTCCAGTGGGGGCTACCCACGAAGCCTTGCTGGATATCCCTTAATTTTCAGTCATTCCCGGTTGATGAGGCTTGAGGTCAAACGTTACCTTTAGAACGTATCCCTTAGAATGCTCATCGTCCACCTGACGATGTTTCGCAAGCATTCGTCCATACAAGTCCGTCCCGGGTTCGAACGAAACCGAAGGCACTATTCCTACTATATCCATTTTGGAAATATCCTCAGGATTAGTAGCGACTAGCCCTTGCACTGCACTGCCCCATCTTCGACTCCGAAAACGTTTTCCGCACGAAACGTACAAAACCGGATCGAAGTGGTTTTCGAGAAATAAATCTCGATCCCGTTCTCATCGAAACGATCAGCGCATTTGGCCAATATTGATAGTCGGTTATTTAACTATCAATTTATATTCACAAACAACCATCAACCAATAAATAATTTCCCGAATTATTTATTAATCCCAAAAATATCTTCACAAGATATATTTCCACTTTTCAAACACTTTTGAAAACAGTTTCAAAACTATCTTCCTTTCTCAGAAACAATTTTCCAAATAGTTTTCTATTTCCTCTGAAATCACCAAGCACCAAACTTTTAGATTTTTAAAATAATTTAAAACGCTTTACTTTGAAATATACTTTAAAACATTTAAGTTAAAAACTATCTCACTAGTTTGTAAAATATACATACTATATAAATATTTGAAAACAAGGTTACTTAAAAAGATAAATATATAAAACTAAGTTTCATTCTTTAAAATAAAAGACTAAGTTACCTTTAAATAGTTATTACAATAATAGTTTTGAAAACTATTTACTTAAGAATTTAAACATTTAGAAATAATAAATTTTCTAAAATATGCTTTTTAAAAACCACATTTAAACTTTTCTTTTATATTTCAAATTTTCCTTTAAAGCGTACTTGGCTATCCAGGGAAATATACTTCCCTTCACATTCTTCTTGAAATTCCAATTTCAAACACTTGAATCAATTTCCAAATTGATTTCCAATTTACTCCATTTTATTTCAAAATCCGTTAATTAAGATTTAAGTACTTAATTATGATTTAGAATGCTCTTAACTGAAAATACCAATTTTAGATTTCTCTAGCTATTTCTTTATTCTTTTAAATAAATTTAAACTTTGGATTTTAAAATAATTCTTTATTCTTTTAATTTATATGACTTGAGTTTACAATTTATTTATTTCTCTTTTATTCAAAATTCTTTCCATATTCGAAGTTATCTATTAGTATTTTAGTACAACTTCTAATTCTTTTCAATTCATTCTGAATTTATTCAAGTTTTCTATAATTATTTCACTTACCAATTCACTTCTTTTATTTTCTTTTCAAATTCCAATCTATATATTTTGGTAACTCATTATACTCAAAAACATTCAATCAAACCCAAGCATTTAATATTCCAACATAATTCACCATAGAATATCAACAATCACAACAGAGAATATTAAATAAATTTAAATAAATGTTGAGGGGTCCAGTTGGATCCCACCAACCTGTTTTCCCTGCATCCACAAACGTTAGCACAACATAATATCCATTCCAAAATAAACCAGACTAAAGCACATCAATCAATTCAACCATTCAAACAATTATTTAAATTTAATTATTTAAATTTAAATTTAACTGAGTGAGATTAACTCACCTTATTTTCGTCTGCTATCCACTTCAACTTTGCCTTGGATTCTCGATTTTTGACCTCACTGCCTGCTAGGATACGCGACCTTCCCGTGAATGAGCCAAAGCCCCAAACTCATCATCGTCCTCGCTGAGCCAGAGTCGCATCCATCGAAACCCTATCACGTGAACGCACTACTTCCAGATCTAGCGAGTGAGCGTACAAGCTCGCAATCTCCCATCCATCGTCTCGACTGAGGGCGAAGACGAACCGAACCTCTACGCTTCACAAAACCCTAGCCTCATGCGCGCCTACGTCACATCCATGCCTTGCCGATTTCGAGACCACAAGGCACGTGTCTTGGTTCAATCGCGAACCCATCTCGCAAAAACATCGCGCGAGCCACTCCCAAATCGAACGACGTTGTCACCGTTTCCTGATCGAGCCTCTCTCTCTCTTTTTTTTCGTTCGAATCCACTATAGAGAGGGAAGAAGGGAGCCTCGATTGAGAAGATAGAGGAAAGGAATTTCGCAGGAATCGTTTTCACAAGAGGAGAGATTGGTTTGCTTGGCATGATTTAAGCAACTGACTTTCTTTTTGAATTTCGATTTGAAGAAAGTGGCTTCGGCTTGTATATATATTTTTTATTTCAACTGAAGCGACTTCGGTTGAGTTTTGAAAAGATGGAGAGGGTGATGATTTTAGATCCGCCATTTTTCTTTTCGATTTAGAACTAAGGAAACAAGAAAATGGGTTGCGTGATTAAACAAAGAGGAGGAGACAACTAGGGCGACGGAAAAACAGATGCTAGGGTGGCTCGTAGCTGATGAAAAGAAACGATAAATGTGAAATAATTGCGGATGTGATTTGATTTTCTTTTAGATTATGATATTTAAATTAAATCGAAAATTTCGTCTAAGCGTTTCAACCTCGTACGATCACACGTTAATTCCGAAAGCTACGAAATTTGAAATCCGGTAATAATTCAATATTACGGACCCAATGGAACTGGTTTCATCGAATTCCGAGACTGTGCCTCGGAAGGCTATTTTTAAATTCAATTAAAACAATAAAATTTCAAAACTGAACAAATCACTGTTAAATTTGATCTCAACACTTCTATTCTCTTCAGTATTTTCAAAATTAATTTTATAAGCCTTCAAATTATGTTTAACGGGCTTAAAACCCCAGATTCATTAATTTACCCAATTCTGATAATTAAATTCAACAATTAATTATCCAATAACCATTGATATTTGAAATTCAAGTTAAAATTTATCCTTTAAAATATTTAAAATTAATTAAATATTCCAATTTCAACGCTCAAAAATTTCGGGTCGTCACATTCCTCCCCCCTTAAAAGAATTTCGTCCCCGAAATTACTAGTTAGGAAGAATGATCCATAACCCATTAACTATTTTCCCAAAACTAACAATCCGACGTCCTACCAATTATTTTATTGTAAAAGACCCATTATCACTCTTATCAACCTCCCAAACTTCCCCCATTAGGTTCTCATCAATATCGTATACCCAACCATTCAAATTTCAATTTAATACCGAATTTTAAATTTTCAAAATTTCGCAAAAATTTTCAAGCTCCCTAATTTTCTGAAAAATTTCTCCAGCGTCTCCTTTGCGCGGCTAGCTTGGTACAACTACAAAAGGCAGCTACGGGCTCCCAAATTCCAAAAGAAAACAAAAGGCCAAGTGGCTCAATCCAAAAACCTAACCAAATTCCATACAGAAATTTAAACACATACCTCTTTGGTCGGGCAATTCAAATTTATCAACTGAAATCAAAATCACTTTTCCTTTTTCTTTATAATACCTGCATATCCTACATAGCAATAATATCCAATCACAATATCCCAAAAACATTTTATCAACTCCCTTACCAAATATCAATATCTATTCATTCAAATATTAACTTAGAATATATTTATAATATCAATTTTCATTTAAGAATTCACCATTCTTTTCTTAAGTTTAGTATAAGTATTTAATATGCTTCTTTATTTATTTCACTTCGCTATTGGAGTTTATATCCATCTCCATTTACTACACCTTTACAATCCTATTTAAATTCAATTAGCTTCAATTTACTAATTGCTTTCCAATCTAAATACTATTTCTAAATTTCCATTCAGATTTCCATCTTCCAATTCTACTTGAATTCAATATTATCCTCAAACTTTGAATATTACATTGTATTCGCCTTATCTCAACCCATATGTAATTAACCCTTTCCTTTTATTAGTCCCGCTTACTAATTTACTTAAAATCTTAAATAAAAGTTTACTTGCAAACTTTTTTTTTTAGTTTCTTCAAACAATTTCTTCAATTTCACTTTAGTTTACATACACCATTTTAAATTAGATTTCAATATTCAGTTTCAATCTATTTGCTAACCAATTTTAAATCCTTTGCCGTTAGTGAAAAATTTTAAAAAAAATTCTAACTCCCAAAATTTTCGGAAAATTTTGGCAGAGTCTCCTTTGTACGGAGGGACTTCTGCGATATCGCAGGATACACAAATATATATATACATCGGCCTCAGGCCGGAAATCACAATATATATCAATATATGCAGTTCATATCTCCTATTTTGAATTCTTTTGCGTAAGCGTACCTTTATTTAGCATTTTTAAGCAAGCGGCTTATGTAATTTGCATTTAGCGCGATCAAATCCATCCATATGGCTTCCTTGAACCTGTACTTTCTCAATTTGAAAATGTAAGTACTAAATATATGCAATTTATTAACATTTCAATTTCTTTCAATAGCAACACATAGATTTCATATAGAAAGCATGTTATATAACTTCCATAAGTATATATGCAAGGTTCCGACACTTACTACAATTGCTTACAATCAATTCCCAAACCATTTCATTCAGTTTAAGCAATTTACAACTACTCGCTTATATTTAATTCATTCTAAGCAAAACAAACCCATATTCATTTCAATTAATACCAACATCAATTTATTAAACTACTATTGATTCATATAATTTGTTTACTTCCGTTTACGTCGAACGACCAATTTTCTAAAGCAATTCGACGATATTAATGTGAATAAATAATAACATAAGCTTTATAACCAATTTACATTGATTCCAACTCAATGTATATAAATTCCATTCCAATCTACCTTATTTACAAACCATATAGTCGCATCTCCGTTTTAATTTATTCATACTCGAATTGGATTTATTTCCATCTCAAATCATTTTTATATTAACCCAATTCCATACAACTACAATTTATATTTCATTCACTTACAATTCTAAGTTGAGTTGCTATTGATAACTCAAGCTTCATTTCCAAACTCAATTATCTACTCACAATTCAATATTTAAATTTTTTTTTTTATCTCATAATCTTTTCATTAAATTTCTTTAAGTGCAATTTATTTTATAATTCAAATTTGGGATTTATCTCTGAATACAATATTTTTATTTCGGGTTATTCATTTCCCCTTTTACATTTTATAAGCTACGTACTTATTAATATTCATCCTTCCCCATCTATTTACAACTAATTGTATTCACATCTTACTTTTTACTAGGGGTTATCCACATTTTTCAATGCTTTTTAATCCTTTTATAAGCTCCCGAAGCTTATTTATTCAAATTCAATACTTGCTTAATTTACATTTATTTGTTTGAGTAGAATTTTAATCCATTCAATATTATCTATAATTCGACTGAATTCATTTAAATTCAACTTTATTCCAACTCAACTTCAGTTAAATCTAGTTACATATCATTCCTTTAAGTTTTATTAAGCAAGAACTTAATTCCATTAAATTTCATCCATGACACAACTGACTTTTGATTTAATTCAATCCAAATTTAACTAAATTTTATTTCACAATATATGAGTTCAAAACTTACTTAGTTATTTAAAAGCTTACATTGCTTGTTGAGTCATTTCATCTTTAACCAAATTTCAAATTATATATATAACACTTACTAGCTTAAGGTACAAATTTTCATTTCACAATTATAATCATTTTACCTTTAAATTTTATATCCAATTTAATTAAATTTCAATTTCAAATTTTATTAAACTTATCTCAAGTTAAATTCAAATATATTTTCTTCTTATTAGTATCAACTTCACTTTATAAGTACAATAGTTGATCCATTTTTTCCATTCGCCAATTCATTATTTAACCAATAAATTTTATTTCCAAATATTAATTATTTTTAATCCATCCTGACTAATTTTCCCCATTCCACATAACTTCACACAAATTCATCACTTTACTTACTTACAAAGTTGAATTTTATTTCAACAAATTCCAAATTTATAAGTTATCCAACCTCTATATGTTATAAACATACTTAGTTAAGGTTCCACAACTTAAGCAGTCCTTTAACATTTCAAAATTCCCTTTTAAATCACATATATCCAAAATTCCTTGCATTTCTAAAACCAAATTTATCATTTGCATACAATTTCAATTCAAAACAATTTGGTAGCAACTTCTCTTCTGGAAACTCGAAAATGAACATCGATGATGCTGCAGTCATCATCGAAATTATTTCCTAGCGACCAAAAGAGTTCAATGCTTTTATTCTCTTTCAAGAATCCTTTCAAAAATTCCAAACTCTCCAGAGTTCAAATCTAATCCAAAAAAATTTCCCAAACTCCAAATTCGAAATCCATACAACTTATTACTCCGGAACTTCCAAAACATTTTCAAATTCAAAGGAAATTACAATTTCCAACTTTTTTCCAAATTCCAAATTCTTTAAATTTATATTCAAACTTTACTTTGGAATTCCATTTTACTTTAATTATTAATCACACTATAATTTACATTTATAATTTATACTTACTCATTTCATTGGTATATGAATTTATTTCTTAGTTTTTAAATTATGGTTTCAATTCCTTAGTCAATTATAGATCACATTTACAAATTCTATTTATCTTATTAGTTTATTCCTAAATTTTGGTTATTATTTCAATCTCTTATTCAATTCTCATACCATAATGATAATAATTAATATTATCACTTTCTATCAACCAAACATCCATGTATACTATAATGATTTAAGAAAATTATTTCCTTTATATACAAAAATAATTTGGGTAAAATTATTCCATTTACCCTATTTAAAACAATATTGTGTCGGTTTATCTTGTTTAAGAGTTTAGAAATTCCTATCGATAACATGGCGACCCACATATCGATCAGAATCCATAAACACTCAACCGATAAATCAACACAATATAAAAAAAAATTTATATTCACTTACAAATAAGCGCTCATATCTATTAATACTCTCAAACTCATTCTAGAGTACTATGGACTCTATTCTATGAGTAATTCCCACCAGAGCCAAGGTTATCACCAACCTAAGCTCTGATACCAAGTGTAACAGCCGGCAAATCCGTACCCCTTGAGTCAACACTATTCTACATCAATCAACCCAAGTGGCACAGAAATACGAACCATTTTGGTTAAAGAAGAAGAGGTAGAAGAAGAGAAAACAAAAGCAACATCAGAATCTAACCATCGCAGCGGAATAAAATATAATATATGTAATAACAGATCTTTACACAAATCAAAACTATCTCGGTTTATATATAAACATCATCAGAGTACATCATCAAAGTCCACACAACATTAATAGCATACAACTGAATACACAGTTACTCAACACAGCGGAATATATATATAACAAGTACGGAAGTACGTATCGTCATCCAGCTCGTCTCCTAAGCTCCACAGCATCATATCCTGTATCCTATAATACTCGGTCTGACCCGAGCATTATAGTTAAATAACACCCGAGTCAGTCTGGAATACCAGCGTGAGAAAATCACACTTAATTGATTATCAAAGTTTCAAAACCCTTTTGAAAACAAAAGCATCTCGTAAGACCACGCCACAAATAAATATGTCGGGTTTTTACCTTACGATAGCTAAAACACTTTTTATTAAAGTTCTCTGATATTATAATAGTGTCTATAACAAGTAAAATAGAATCTAGCTGAAATGCTTGCATCTCACGTTTCAGCAATAGTTGGGCACAATCAAAACCGTACAGGCACGTATGGAGAATGGATTTCCAACAATGACTAGGCACTGGGGTACCACCTATCACAGTACGGGGCCTAGATCACCGTACCGAGGATTACTCCCTTCATCCCCTGCAACACAAGGCCGGATCCATTCCTTACTGAATAGTTCCGAATAAGATCACCCCACGGTTGGGATCAGCAACAACACCACTAAGCCGAAATAAAAAGGGACATCTAGACAGGGATGACCTTACTCTCCAGTGGGGGCTACCCACCAAGCCTTGCTGCATATCCCCTGATTTTCAGTCATTCCCGGTTGATGAGGCTTGAGGTCAAACGTTACCTTTAGAACGCATCCCTTAGAATGCTCATCGTCCACCTGACGATGTTTCGCAAGCATTCGTCCATACAAGTCCGTCCCGGGTTCGAACGGAACCGAAGGCACTATTCCTACTATATCCATTTTGGAAATATCCTCAGGATTAGTAGCGACTAGCCCTTGCACTGCACTGCTCCATCTTCGATTCCGAACACGTTTTCCGCACGAAACGTACAAAACCGGATCGAAGTGGTTTTCGAGAAATAAATCTCGATCCCGGTCTCTTCGAAACGATCAGCGCATTTGGCCAATATTGATAGTCGGTTATTTAACTATCAATTTATATTCACAAACAACCATCAACCAATAAATAATTTCCCGAATTATTTATTAATCCCAAAAATATCTTCACAAGATATATTTCCACTTTTCAAACCCTTTTGAAAACAGTTTCAAAACTATCTTCCTTTCTCAGAAATAATTTTCCAAATAGTTTTCTATTTCCTCTGAAATCACCAAGCACCAAACTTTTAGATTTTTAAAATAATTTAAAACGCTTTACTTTGAAATATACTTTAAAACATTTAAGTTAAAAACTATCTCACTAGTTTGTAAAATATACATACTATATAAATATTTGAAAACAAGGTTACTTAAAAAGATAAATATATAAAGCTAAGTTTCATTCTTTAAAATAAAAGACTAAGTTACCTTTAAACAGTTATTACAATAATAGTTTTGAAAACTATTTACTTAAGAATTTAAACATATAGAAATAATAAATTTTCTAAAATATGATTTTTAAAAACCACATTAAAACTTTTCTTTTATATTTCAAATTTTCCTTTAAAACGTACTTGGCTATCCAGGGAAATATACTTCCCTTCACATTCTTCTTGAAATTCCAATTTCAAACACTTGAATCCATTTCCAAATTGATTTCCAATCTACTCCATTTTATTTCAAAATCCGTTAATTAAGATTTAAGTACTTAATTATGATTTAGAATGCTCTTAACTGAAAATACCAATTTTAGATTTCTCTAGCTATTTCTTTATTCTTTTAAATAAATTTAAACTTTGGATTTTAAAATAATTCTTTATTCTTTTAATTTATATGACTTGAGTTTACAATTTATTTATTTCTCTTTTATTCAAAATTCTTTCCATATTCGAAGTTATCTATTAGTATTTTAGTACAACTTCTATTTCTTTTCAATTCATTCTGAATTTATTCAAGTTTTCTATAATTATTTCACTTACCAATTCACTTCTTTTATTTTCTTTTCAAATTCCAATCTATATATTTTGGTAACTCATTATACTCAAAAACATTCAATCAAACCCAAGCATTTAATATTCCAACATAATTCACCATAGAATATCAACAATCACAACAGAGAATATTAAATAAATTTAAATAAATGTTGAGGGGTCCAATTGGATCCCTCCAACCTGTTTTCCCTGCATCCACAAACGTTAGCACAACATAATATCCATTCCAAAATATACCAGAATAAAGCACGTCAATCAATTCAACCATTCAAACAATTATTTAAATTTAATTATTTAAATTTAAATTTAACTGAGTGAGATTAACTCACCTTATTTTCGTCTGCTATCTACTTCAACTTCGCCTTGGATTCTCGATTTTTGACCACACTGCCTGCTAGGATACGCGACCTTCCCGTGAACGAGCCAAAGCCCCAAACTCATCATCGTCCTCACTGAGCCAGAGTCGCATCCGTCGAAACCCTATCACGTGAACGCACTACTTCCAGATCTAGCGAGTGAGCGTACAAGCTCGCAATCTCCCATCCATCGTCTCGACTGACGGCGAAGACGAACCGAACCTCTGCGCTTCACAAAACCCTAGCCTCATGTGCGCCTACGTCACATCCATGCCTTGCCGATTTCGAGACCACAAAGCGCGTGTCTTGGTTCAATCGCGAACCCATCTCGCAAAAACATCGCGCGAGCCTCTCCCAAATCGAACGACGTTGTCACCATTTCCTGATCGAGCCTCTCTCTCTTTTTTTTCGTTCGAATCCACTGTAGAGAGGGAAGAAGGGAGCCTCGATTGAGAAGATAGAGGAAAGGAATTTTGCAGGAATCGTTTTCACAAGAGGAGAGATTGGTTTGCTTGGCATGATTTAAGCAACTGACTTTCTTTTTGAATTTAGATTTGAAGAAAGTGGCTTCGGCTTGTATATATATTTTTTATTTCAACTGAAGCGACTTCGGTTGAGTTTGAAAAAGATGGAGAGGGTGATGATTTTAGATCCGCCATTTTTCTTTTCGATTTAGAACTAAGGAAACAAGAAAATGGGTTGCGTGATTAAACAAAGAGGAGGAGACAACTAGGGCGATGGAAAAACAGATGCTAGGGTGGCTCGTAGCTGATGAAAAGAAATGATAGATATGAAATAATTGCGGCTGTGATTTGATTTTCTTTTAGATTATGATATTTAAATTAAATCAAAAATTTCGTCTAAGCGTTTCTACCTCGTACGATCACACGTTAATTCCGAAAGCTACGAAATTTGAAATCCGGTAATAATTCAATATTACGGACCCAATGGAACTGGTTTCATCAAATTCCGAGACTGTGCCTCGGAAGGCTATTTTTAAATTCAATTAAAACAATAAAATTTCAAAACTGAACAAATCACTGTTAAATTTGATCTCAACACTTCTATTATCTTCAGTATTTTCAATATTAATTTTATAAGCCTTCAAATTATGTTTAACAGGCTTAAAACCCCAGATTCATTAATTTACCCAATTCTGATAATTAAATTCAACAATTAATTATCCAATAACCATTGATATTAGAAATTCAAGTTAAAATTTATCCTTTAAAATATTTAAAATTAATTAAATATTCCGATTTCAACGCTCAAAAATTACGGGTCGTCACAGTTGCCCCATGAGTACCCGAGGGAATTCTGGTACATACTCTTCATGCGGCTCATTAGCGTTAGTATTGGCCCTAGTCTGTTGAGCTCCATCCATGGGTCTTCCAGTGTTGGATCCTGAGGGTCTGCCCCCAAGTCCTTGTTGATTGCTTTCAAGCTCTGCATTCTGGTCTTGAATCTAGCCTCTGTTAGTTCCTGCAACCCTAGCTCCTTGTTCTGTATTCATAGTCACGGTAGTCGGTCCAAGGTTCTACGCTTCAGCTGCTCTCATCTACTCAAAGAAGCTTTGCATCATGTCCTGTTGACTCTTCAATAATCTTTCATGTAATGAATCTGCCATAGCCTCCATCTGGTACCTGGTGATGTAGATTGAGACTTTCCCTTCTACAGCTCCAGAGGATGCCTCTTGACTTTTGACTTGTTGGATTCTATCGGCTCTTTGCCTTCTACTTGTTTGTCGCGTCATTGTCTTTCGAATCTGAATTCTTCAACCTTTCAAATCTAAATTCCGATTCTGGTGTAGCGGGTGCTATTTCTTCTCAGTGAAAGCACCAAAGTGTTTGCACCAAAATTGGTCACAAACCCCTAGTATCATGAAAGCACCAATATATGAATATAGATCAGCAATATTCAAACACAAATCTCAGATCCAAGCAAAACAGAGAACAACAATTTAAGAATAACAAATAGAAACACGAGATTTAAAGTGGTTCGGCTATCTCCGGCCTACGTCCACTGCAAATAATTATCTTTTATTGATGTTCTTTGCTGGTTACAGTTGATTACAACGGATTATAATGAAGAAATTGAGTATAATAGAAAAAATGAAATGCGAAGTTGAATCCGGCAGAGTCTGGACGTCGAATAGCCAAAAGATCCTTTTTCTGTAGGCTCTGGGGCCCTATTTATAGGCGTAGGAGGGAGATATTTCACTCAAACTTCGAGAGACTCCTTCTGGCATGTATGTAGGCCCACTTGATCGATCTCATAAAGTTTTGGCTCGATCCGTGATCGATACGAACCAATTTCATATCGATCAAGATTTCATCCTATGGAGTTGAAACTTGGCATGAACCTTACTCGGCTTGTACGTAAGCTCCTGTGAAAATTTCATAGCATTTGGGCCTATGGTTTAGGAGATATGATCGATACGAGATAGAGTTTTTCGATAGGCAACATAGTTTAAATCAATTACTTCGAACCGATCAGGGCACGTGACTAGGTGATGACGTGTTGCGAAATTCCTGGACCGATCCATTTTGTGCGCCGAGTAGACCGAGTTATTTGCATCCAATATTGAAGCTTCGTTCACATCGACCATTGATTCGCATCCATCCATTCAGTCCTTCTTCGAATCGATTATCGATTCGTCAAAGCCCTTGTTTGTATCGATAGTTGTTGATGTACTTCATATCGATCGCTGCAAATACAATTGATATGAAGTGGACTCGCTTGAGCATGATGGATACGAACAAGGACTCGGACGCTATCGATTCGAACAACCACGAACTGGATGGATACGAACTAAGCTTACATGTAATCGATACGAACTGAGTCAGTCCCTGATCGATACGCAGTAGTTTGATCATGATAGATACGAACTAAATCGATACGACGCCGTTGCTTTTGGATTAATCCGAAGAGTCTAATTCTGGATGGAATCGAATAGCATCGATTCAAACAGAGCTCTATGATGGATTCGAACAACATTTCTTCCTTAGCTTGTATCGATCATATCTCGATCACATGAACTCCATTGACCTAAAAATTGAAATGCAGCCTCTCCTAGCCATGTTTATCATCCCCAATCAATTCCGTCTTGATCGGAGCTCGAGCAAATTTTAACGACATCGATAGCAACCTTGTTTCAAATCGATCTCCAATCTTGATATCCATCCTTTCTTGCCAATTTGTTAATATTCCAGCCTTGACCAAAGGGTGGGATAACAATACCTTATCAATGGGATTATCTATCCATTCAAAGTAAGTTAAAACCTTTTTAACTTAAAAGATTTAAGCCATGAAGCTAAGGTAAAACCTTCGAAATCTTTGTTTAAAGATATAAACAGTCACCATTTGAATTCATTGAAAGCGCCTCTTTCAAAATAAGTTAACTACTTTAACATTTGAAACTCTAGACCGAAAGGCCAAAACATACCATTTGAATGTGTTGAAAATAGACCTTTCAAAATCGTTACTTACAACTTTAGACATCCCCTTTCGAAACCATTCAAATTCGCCTTTCAAAATCATTGAGAACAACTGTAACGACCCGTATTTTACGTGTCGATGGATCGTAGAATTTACAGGTCGTTAGTGTTGTTTGTGGTGTTCCTAGCCTGAGTCGTATTGGGAGATAACTCGTGTGTTAAGTGATGAGTCGTGACCGACTCATAGAGGGCCGACTCATAGTTAGGTCGTGTACGAGTTACGACTCATAGGTTAGGTGTTTAAGTCGTTTGACCGAGTCATGGAGTTACCGACTCATAGTGTTAGGAACCCAGTAGTCCAGACCGACTCATAAGGTCAACGGGTCATAGGATTGGCCGACTTAAGTGTTAGCCGACTCATGGGTTAGCGGCTTAAGGGGTTTAGGCTTAGGTCGTGGGTAATGAGTCGACAAGGTCTTGAGTCGTAGGGTCTGATGAGTCGTTGAAGGGTTAGGTCGGCATGGTAATGAGTCGTGAACGACTCATGTTGAGTCGGCAAAGGCTGGTTGAGTCGTTTGACTCGGAGTTGAGTTGAGTCGGTAGATGTTGAGTCGTTCTTACGGCTTAGGACTTAGGGAATGCGGCAAAGCCTTAAGTCGTGAGTCATACCTGGGTTGAGTCGTAGGTTGCGCACATGCGTTGAGTCGCATATAGGTTGAGTCGTATGACCTGGTGTCTTGGTGTGTTGAGTCGTGAGTCGTTATAAGGCAGTTGACCCGGAGGTTTTGATGAGTCGTGAACGACTCATGGGATAGGTCGTGACCGACTCATGGGGTGACGACTCATGGGGAATTCAGCCTATAAATAGAGGGGTTTGGCTCACTTTTTGGCACCGGTTTTTGAAGCGACGAAGTGCTGCCATTTTGAAGACTCGGCTACAACATTTCTTCATCTTCTTTTCTCCATTCCAATCTAGTTCTAACATCCATCCAAGATCGAAGATCGAGATCAAAGATCCAAGAGCCAAAGTTGAAGATCTTCATCCGTTCGAGCTAGATTTCTTCGATTGAAGCGAGATATCGCCGGAGCAAGCCTTGATCTCCGCTGTCCAGATCTGAAGTGTTTAGTTTTTGAGGTGTTTGGGTGATTTGGTGAGTGGTAGTTATCTCTCACGCGGATCCAAAGGAGTATATTGGATTGGTGACTTGTTTGAGTGTTAAAGTTAGAGATTTCATGCATTTTTCTTAGATCCAAGTCTAGATCCATTGTTTCCAAAGATGTTTACTTATGCAAGTTTAATTAACTAGTATTAGAGACAAAACCCATGTTTTATATTTGATAGATCTATGCTAAAAACCATGATTTCACATATGTTGGACTTTTGCTCATTTATTTACGAAATTGCCATTATAGTTGATATTGCTTATTAGATCTTGTTTGAATGCTTGATTGTTTGTATTGATGATTGATTTGGATTGTTTCAAGTTAGCTAGTGGTTGATTTGGAACAAGATGGTTCGAGATGATTCAATAGCTAAGTGGAAAGGCTCTTGAATGGTGGAAGCTGCCTGTAGCATATGAAGCGGATGTGGAAGCTCATATGGATGGATTCGAGGATGTGGGATCTTGCCATGATGCTAGAAGGCAAAGCATGATTGAGATGGGACTTTGCTATGATATGATGAGGCAAGGCTTATGTTGAGATGGGACGGGTCACGATGACGTTCTGAGCACGGGTCATGATGACGTGCAAAGTTATAACTCGGTGATGCGGTCCGGGTTGGGGTGGATAATGGTTAGCTTGAGAGGCGCTTGAGCTAGTATGGAAATAGTCGTCAAGGAGGATGACTAGGAGGCCGAGATCTCATCGTTGTTGAAGGTTCTAGCATACTCAAAGCAAGGGTACGTTGGAACGGGTCACGATGACGTTCCAAGCACGGGTCACGATGACGTGCTAGTACTCTGGGCTGATGCGTTCGGCTTAGGCACGGGTCACGATGACGTGTGGAGCTATGTCTAGACCGGGGTTACCATTAGCCCTTGACAGGTGGTCATTCAACTAACGGTGAAATCAAGGCAGTGATAACAGTGATAGCCAGAGTCATGGATGTTTGGATGTTTGGTTGTATTATCATTCGGCCTCAAGAGCGGTGTTTTCTGGGTGCTTATCTGATCTTGGTTTAGGCCTTGGGGGTTTGTATTTGGAAAACATCGTCCTTGACTCGAGTGATTATTGCTTTACCTTAATTGTCTGCTATGTTATGCTTGCTTCTCCTTAGTGTGTGTCTGGGGGCTATCACTGTAGAAAGAGGTGGAGTGGAATGGTTTGGTTCCTATTCCTTTTATCCCTTATGCTCTTTTGGTATGTTTGATAGTTAATTTACTGCTCACTAAGACTTTGTCTGACTCAAGGTTTTATGTCTCCTCTTATTACCTTGGGCTGTTCATCCATGTTTGGGATGGGCAGACTAGGTAGCAGGTGACAGGTGCTGTGCTAGGAGTTCTACGCTGAAGATGACTAAGACGAGCAGGAGGCTTTGCATATTAGTTTTCTTACTATATGTACTGGGTATCCGCTGCTGTATTTGATTGAGTGTTATGTAGTGAGGCCTTGATGTATGGATGATTCATGTTTGTATAAAACTACTATGATGCTTATATGATGATTTTCTGTTATGGAGCTTCACTATATATTTCTCTATTGTATTTTATCCATGCGCTGTGAGTTGTACGATAGAGTTTGTTATTTTATCTTACCCTTGACTATCGTCCATGGCTGCCTAGCACGTCTTTCAGCGCACTATTCCCTTGTTTTGGTGCGGGAGTCATGGGCGGTCGTCACAACAACCCTTTCGAAAGCTTTATTAAAACCTTCGACAATCTCTTCTCAAATCATTTAAACTTGCCTTTCGAAAGCATTGGAAACCCTCCATTCAAATACTCAAACTAAACCTTTGAAAAACATTAGGGATCTCCCTTTCGAAACACTTATTATATACCTTTCGAAAGTATTGGATTTAAGTAAGGAGTTATGGAAATATTTCTTCGAAACCTTTAATAAATATTCCTTTTGAAACCATTGGGTTTAGCTTTTAGTATAACTAATGGGTTATAAAGAATCGAGGTGAAAGCATTCCCTTCGAAAGCACTGAATATAAGTAAAAGAAAGACTATAGTTTCGAAACCTACCCTTTCGAAACCACTGCCTCCAAATCCATTTAAAAGTGGCTATATATCCTTTCGAAAGCGTTGAGAATACGGCTTCAACGTAGAAAGGCAAAAGCACCCTTTCGAAACCATCAGCCTCAACTAGTTCGAAAGGTAAGAATGCGGCAGTTTGGATTTTATCCTTTCGTAAACTTCTTTTATAGCATAAAGGCGTAACTCATTCGAAAGCTCTTTTATATAAACAAAGGCAAGTGGCTACTGGTTCAAAAGCTTCCTCTCTTTTAAAAACGAAGATAAATAAAACAACCCCATCGAAACTTTCATTTCGACACTATACCTTCTGCCTTTCTCCAATGCACTACGTATCAATTGCCTGGTACCATGTGCTTTGGATTCGAATGGCTGGCAGGGGTACGGAGTCGAAAGCCAGTACGTGGAAGTGTTGAAGTAGTAAATCCAAGAAAAATTGATTTTTAGCTTTTAAAAATAATTTTTTTCCAACTAACTTGCTTATTTGTCAAAACATAATTGGTTGGCATTTCTTTATCAAAATCCTCTTTTAAAAGTGTTGTCGAATTCAGAAATTGTTGATTTAAAACATTTTAATAATTAAGCTCTTCTCCTTGAATAAACATATAAAACATTTACGTCCCTTGATTTAGATAATTTTATTATCATAGTTAAATACTTAGGAAAATTCCCTAAAAATCACCATAATTCACTTTTATTATGTTTTCTAGCGTATATAAATTTCTGACCCGAAATCAATTTATAACTACCTTAAATAATTTAAACCCAATTTTAGTTATTTCCTTCCATAGAAAATTCATAATAAATCCACAATAATTTAGATAATTATGAAACTTAAAACCCACTTCATAAATAATATTTTCGACCATATATCAAAAAAGCAGGTCTTTTGGATGTCATTTAATAGGTTTTTCAAATCTAAATGTATCATAAAATCTATATAAAGCAACATAAATCATCAACAAGCATATATCCATTTAAACAATTATATCATGGCATCCTATTTGCAAAATTGGCTCGAATCTAACTAGAAATCAATAAAAATGAGATGTAAAATCATTATTCATCTTGGCTTATTATTAAGAAGGTTGAGATTTGTCCTTTGATTGATTAGCTTATGCTTCCTACTTAAATTTTAGCTTTTCTTCTTCTTGATTCTCTTAATGGTGGCCGAGCTCCCCTTAACTTTTAGTTTTGTTTTTGAATGTTAGCATGAACAAGGAATGAAGGTATTTAGATTTTAGGGTATAAGAACAAAGACTATTCCTATTTTGCCCTTACCATATTCCCCCTTCCGACTTATTTTTAATTCCCTTTTACTTATATACTCATTAAGGAATGGCCCCTTATTAATTAAAAAATCTCAATCCCTTAACCATTAACATTATTTTATTTTATTTGTGCAAATAAATGTCCCAAATTTACTTAAAATTAGGGTCATTACAGATGTAAATACAACATATATTTATTTGTGTTAAAAAATCGTGTAACTAATACATTTGAGATCATGCCAGAACATTTGTACTGAAATAACCAATGATATGAATATGAAGGAAATGACATTAATATGATATGAAACACAATTTTTGTTGAAGCACATGTTCCTTGTGTTAATATTATGAACTTGTATCATTGACTTATATTTTTGTGTAAACATATCTCTATTTTCAGTTCGATAAGCTAACATATATAAAACCCAAACTTTAAGCCAGAAAATACTCAATACTTACTAGTTGTTTCATGAAATGTTTCTAGTTTTTATTTTATATTCATTTTCAAATATACTTAACCAAGAATCATATTACACAACATATGTCGATTGAAGAGTGCTGAAATATTCATTTTGAAATTCAATATTGTTAGATGTACATATCGATCTACATCGCTAAATCCTTAATCTAGCTCTTCAAATCCTTCAAGCGGGGCTTCAAAGGAAATTTTTTTCAAGATAGCAACTGTTGCTGTTATTGTTAGTAGCAGCGTGCATGCCACAGTTAGCTGTAGCGAGGCTTTCATTGTTGGCAATAACATAGCTGCTACTGCATGTTAGCTCCATCCCACTGCGGTTAAGTGGGCTGATAGCCCAATATAATAAAAAAAAGAGAAAATCAAAATTGTAAATAAGTAAAGAGTCCAAGCTTTAGAGAAGTCTAAGAGACACTGTTTGTAGTTAGGCCCGGCCCTAGTGGTAGACTGGTCAGGCAATCCAATCGAGCAACCCCACTAGACTGGGCAACCAACATAAAAGAAAGTGATGGCAATCGATGAAGATTAGCGATAAGATAATATTAATGTTACATGAAATATTTCCAATTGATTTGTTGTTGTAGTTATTTGTGCGATATGATTCTTACCTTGAGATCAAGGGTTCTATTCTAGGTTGTTGCAATTAAGTTTTATTTTCTTTAAAATTGATATCTTTTTCATGTTATTCATAAAACCTTCTTTTATCCTTATGTTTAGGTAGAATTTACTAGATATGTTATTATTATTTTTAAAATTTTAGTTTGTACAACACATATTTATTATGATGGAAATATTTGTTATGTTTATATTTTATTTTGTTATGGATTCACATCTTATAAATAAGAAAAAAAATTAATCTAACATAAAAAGAAAATAAGGGCGAAATTTTTTATCTCGCCTAGGGCAACCCAAACCCCAAGACCGACCTTGTTTTCAGTAGTTGCATGTTTGGTATAGAAGAAGATTTAACTACTTGACTTAAGGATGAATTAAATACTTAAGGACGTGGTGGGATGAATCTTTGAAAGCTTCAAATCATTAATAATGATTTTTGTATATTTATCTGAAATGAAATGCTCCTAGATTCAATGCATGAGTCATGCGTCCATAAATTATTATTTAACAAAGGGAATATTTATGACATTTAGTTATGCATAGGCAATAGTACAAAAGCCAGTATCATTAGTGTGCAGATTTTGTGTGTAAGTATGCGTTGTTGTGTATGTGTTTCCATGTAGGTGTATGTTTGTGTGCGCTATTGTGTATATGAGTATGTGCATTTGCATTTTTAATAAAAACCGGCATGTGCACTTGCACAGTGTACTTTTAGCCATTACTTTCAAACAGTTTATCACATTTTGATAATTTTAGCCATTTCAGAAATCTATGAACCTAAGCAATAACTTTTATACTAAGTGTTCTACAAAATTTTAACATTTACTAGATAAAACTAACATTTTTTAAAGTGCCTGCACGCAAATTAGAAAAATATGGTCCGCATGCATTTGGTAAATCCCTCGTAATTTGAGCAGTAATCCATATTTTTGCAATACGGAAGAAGTTTTGGAAAGCTAGCACACTATACAACAATTTACTTTTAGAAACCATAACTTGATTCGGTAGTTTCAGCTTTTGAATGTTAGTTTGAAGTAGGTTAAATATGAATGTCGTATTATTTTATAATGAATATAAATGAACACATATTTCTTATAACTCTTCATATGTTACTAACGATCATATCAAGTTAAGTAAAGCAATAATTGAAGCGTATATGGACTTATTGGCAACTTTGACTCGCTTTTACTCATGTAAACGCGGTATAACTTGCTTAAAATGCTAATTAAAATGTATGTTTTTACAGTATATAGGCATATATTGTGATATTATTATTTTTCCAGTGTTTCGGGCTACCCTATGTTGGAACGCCACTTTGGAGACATAGATTATGTGATTATATTATATTTTGATTTTTTGAAACACACTCTGTGCAAAGTAAACTCTACCGAAATTTTCTGAAAAATCTGACACTTAGAAAATTTATATGAGTTTTTTTAGAAAACAGGTACTTTTATATACTAAAAGAAAACAAGTGGTACAACTTATAACATGTAAAGAACAAATGATGGTAGGGGTGTTAGACATAAATCATTCTCAAAAACCATCATACTTTCTCTAAAAACTCTAGAAGAACTAGAACAAAAAACAAGGAAAAACCAGCAAGGAGAAAAAAGAAACAAACAGCACAAAATCATTAGTTGTGCAAGAGTAAAGTTTATCTTCTACCAAACATTAATAAACTTCGTGCAATACTAAATTCCATATCTGATTAAGAATTCATGGCTTCCAAAGTGCTTAGCATTCCCTCAAAGCTCATCGATCTTGACCTTTATTTCACACCAATGAGAAGATTCACCGCTACTTCTCTTTTGCGAGATAAGCATTGTTGCTTACGCTGTTTAAGGGAATGTTAGTGATTGACTTTTTTCATTTCATTTTCTTACCATTTGACTTTAAAAGTGATATCGTATTTTTCCACGTAGGGTTATTGATCGCATCATCGGGTATTGTTGCAGTAAACTCAAAAGGAATTTCTTCATGCTAATGTTTCATGTTTTGTCTAGATCTTGAACATGTTACAATGTGACTAACAGATAGTACCATGGGGGTTCCAGATTGCGAACACTTTTCGTGACTATCCGCCTTAGTTTGATCATCATTCCAATCTACCTGTTAGCCTCTGCACTTAGTTCTGCTGAAGTACTTATATTTGTATCCTGTGTTTGTTGTGTTGCATTAGTAGTTTCTTTATGCTGAAAAGCATTTTAAAACTAAGATGCATTGTTTGACTGATGTGTTTTCATGTTCGTAGTGTCTTTCAGTTATCCATGAAGCTGTGAATTTTTTGAGTTGTTAATTTTGCTAGCAGTTGGATAGATTTTGGTATGTGTTTGTTTTCTCCACCCATAACTTTTCAAATAAACATAGCTTTAATAGATGGCTAAAACACTTACAATTAGGACATACAGGAGGTCTCCATTCATATTCTATGGGTTGAACAAATACCACTTTGTTCTCATTCACTATCATAACTTCATTTGGAAATTTAAAATCATTAATGATTACAACTTGAACCCTAGCATATGAGATTTTAATTATACCATTGATGTAGTGATTTATTTTTAATGGATTTCTCAAGATCGAAACAATTACAATAATCCATTCTTTTGACCGAAACTCCAACCTTAGGCTTGGAAGTTGAACACATACTAGAATGGATTGCAATCCTTTGAAAGATTGAGATCCGGTGACCATCTTTTCATCATCATTAATTTTTTATCATAGAAATATGCACCTCCTGCTAATATTCTTTTATAGTCTTCCATATCTACAAATTAAGTAATATAAAATCTATTTTCTATGGTACGGATATAAAATTTTCCTTTAGGTTGCCAAACCCTTTCTATATATGATCTAAAATAATGATAGTACAGACGTGAACTAGCCATATAAATAACTATAGAGTTTTCCCAATACTTTCTAGCTGAATCTACCACCAAATCGATGATTCGAGCATAAATCCTTAACCTAAATCTATTGAATTATATGATTTTAAGGTTGTAGATACCAGGATATCTTCCTCTATGATAACCGCTTTCCACGTCCTAGTTGTTGTATTCATTGAACTTGTATTGTTTGGGATCGTGTTCTGTCCGCTGTTTGATACTCCTGTTGTAACATTATTAGTGCTCCAGATCTTGTGTGAGACATGCATGGAATTGCCTCGACTTTGCTTCAACGATAGGGAATTATTCCTAGATATGGTTGTCCTTAGAGGAACCTTAAGGATTTCGATTGTTGCTTTTTCCACATGTGAATTCTTCAAATTCCGCCTAGAAATAACTGATGTAAAACTATCGCCGTCCACTTCGGGTGGTTTTTGACAAGGAGAGATCAGGAGTGACTGGTGGAATCAACGGCGGAGGCTGAAAAGGTGGAGGAGTTGGAGTTTTGGAGGCTGCCATTGGAGACTGAAAACCTTAGGTTTTGAAACCTAGATCTATTTCTTGTCCCTTTTTTTATCGTATGTGAAAGTAAAAAGTCATGAATTGAATTTATTTAAATTGTAGCATATGATAAGAGAACTAGAATAAGAGCCACATAGAGGATTGAATAGTTATGTTTGATCGAAGATCATAAATACAAAGAAAGTCAGAGTATGAGTTGTTTGATGTCTAACTATAAGAAATTGTCAAGATGCAATTTTTATAAGGGGTTATCTATAACAATCATGCTTCCTGCACCATTTAAATAAATAAATTTAATTAAAATAAGGTTGCTCGAATTCGATGTTTGATAATAATTATTTTTGGAAACAGACATCTATTTAAATCAATGCAGTTAATAAAAGATTTTTATTTTAATAAATTGAATGAAATCAATAGAATTATATTCGAATAATATATTAAAATCAAATAAAATGTTTAAATTAAATATAAAATAGTTGAAAAATGAAACAAACAAATATTAAAATGAATTTTTTATTATTATTTTTAAAAAAGAAGAAAACGAACTGATTTAATTAAACCAAGCCCAAGGCCTCACCAAATCCCAAACAAATTAAATCCTTTTTCTCTAATTTTTCCCTCCTTTAATTTACTTGTTAAGCCTAAGCCCGATTCATTCGTTTTTCCATAGCCCTCGATCTCCAGACATTTCCCATAATCAAAAATCAAGTCGTGACTTTACTAAAAAAAAGGAATCGCGGGTTTAGGCTGGCGATCGACGCGGGCAAGGGAGAAAGGAAACCGCAACAGGGCTGTTGTTGGTGGCATCGCATTGATGGCCGAAGGCGATAGGGAGAGGTAGTCGAATTGGGAGTTGCGGCTAGGCAAGCGTGCACAGATGTTGTCGAGGACGCGAATGAGTATTAGGGTTGAAGTTACAATGTGGTTTCCAGCTTGAGGAAAATGACCATGACGATTTACAAGGAGTGATGTTGGCAAGGCAACGGTCGGCTGAGAGCTGAAGCTAGATGACAATGTCGATGTTGAGATGGTCGGGGCTAGTGAAGTGCTAGGCAGTGATATGGTTTTGCAGTGGAATGAATAGCAGTAGTATAGGCGCTGATTTAGTCATTCTAGCATCATTTCGGTGAGTTTTTCAACTCACAAGTATATCTATTTACCTAGATCGTTACACACACATCCTGATATTTCATTGCATTTCTTAGTTAAATTAAGTAGTGAGTTTTCTACACTCACAACTATATCATACAACTATTTATATTAGATATTTATCCTATATATCGTCGAATTGTTTGGATAAATCAATTGGCATGATAGATTGGTTGTGATTGTTGTTTAGATTGTTGAGTAAACTGGAATTGAAATTGGTTGAAGTCGTTTTGGTTGGAAGTATCAATTTGCAAACGGAATTTTATCCGATTGCGAATTGAATTATACATACATATATGTATGCATGTATGCATGTCGATATATGCATATTTTATAATTGATCGGAGTTTGATAGAATTCGGCTTGGGTCGCACTATAAATTTATAATGTTGATCTGTTGATAAATATTTTTGGAGTATTTTTACCTGTGGATATTTATTTATTTTCTTATTTTGAAAATATGCTTTGAAATTTTTTGAAAATTTATTCAAAGGTTTAGAAATTTACTAAATGTATCGTATAAATAATTTGTTAAATTCCGTTCATTTAGCTATTTTAATACTTAGAAATGTAATTTCAATTTTTCAAATATAAATATAATATATTATATTACCAATTTATAAAATATATTATGAAAATAATAATCTTATTTTAAGTGGGTTTATTTGTTATCCTACCTTTTGGCAAGGCCATGACACCAAAGAATTAACTGAAAACCGAAGACAACCAGTTTTGAAGATCGGTTATACACAGGTTCGCTATGGATACTGACAAATTTTACCCGTGTCTAGATTGAGCTACAATTTAAATGACACGACAAGCAAAGTTATGAAAGTCAATGTTCCAAATCTCAAGTCAAACGGAGTCCGTATACTTGAGATATAGATCAAACAAGATTAAGGGGATCAACCTCGTTCGTATACATCCAAGTTAACCCTCTTCGTATCCATATCCAAGCAAACTCGCTTCGTATCCATCGGTTGTAACACGTGAGTCTAGTTCGTATCGATCCACTACCAAAAATGCTTCGTATCGATCAACCATAGGTCAATACGAAGTGAACAATCCCCATTGATACGAAGTAGCCCATAGTCATACACTTCGTACTGTTCCATGATGACGCATGTCTCGTATCGATCAACTAGATGATCGATACAAAACCATTGTGTATTATCGATATGAAACCAGAACCAAATGATCGATACGAAGTAAATGGAGTTCGATCCATGGTCATTTGCACTTCAACTGCCTACTTTGTATCGATCCTCCTATATGACACATATCGACCAATCAGACAATCGATACGAAAAGCAATAATAAGCTATTTCGTATCGATCGATATGAGGGAACGGGTCGAGTGATGAAATGTTCAACATGGATCAAGGCATGAAACTCGGATCGATGCATAAGTTGTGGACGATGGATATGGCAATGATCGATATGAAAATATATCACTACGAGCTAAGTCAACAACTATGGATACGAACGTGACAGCCAACCTACAAATCCAAACTTGCATCGATCATAACACAAGATCTATAAGTCCAAATGCTAACAAATTTTCACAGGAGCTTGCGTATAACCTCAAGAATGTCCATGATCGATCCCAACCCAAAAAGAGCAATTTTGGATTGATACGAATTTGGTACGTATCGATCAAGGATCGAGTCAAAATGACAAGGCATCGATCACGTGGGCCCACCCACGTAAGAGAAGGAGTCTTCCAAGATTGGAGCGAGATATGTGCAGCCTACACCTATAAATAGCAGTCCTAGGCCTTCAGAAAATGGAATTTTGGCTTCTCTACACCGATAATCTGCTGAAATTGCTATTGTACTTTGATTGTACTATTGTAATCCACTTGTAACCAGCAAGTAATATCAATAAAGCAACAACTATTCAAAGTGGACGTAGGCTACAATGTCGAACCACAATAAATTGTGTGTTTCTATTGCTTTCTTTTTGATTTTCTGAGTGTTCTTCATTTTAATTCTACTATATAAGATCTATCTGTGATCTGCAACTGTGATTTGGTGCTTTCAACAACCCTTGGGTGTTTGTGACCAATTTTGGTGCAAACATTTTGGTGCTTTCATCGAGAACGCTGGCACTTGGGGATTTTTCAACTTGGATTTTGGATTTGAAAGCTTAAAGACTTGGATTTGGAAAGTTATGGAAAAACAATCAACCAGGAGATAGAGAATGAAAAGAAGTCGGCATGAAGGGAGTCAAAACGCTTCCTCAATAGCAAATCAGGCTTCATATTTTATCACTAGAGATGCAATGGAGATGATGATGGGAGCTATGCATGAAGAACTTTTAAAAAGACAAGAGGAGATGATGCAGAACCTACTTCGATAAGTTGGACAGGCTAGAGTGCAGAATGATGGTAACGCAACTACATGAGATGTTAGAGATAGAGTAGGACCATCAAGAGCAGTAACAGAGCTTGAGGGCACTCCCTCGGAGCATGTTGATTCAAACTCATACAGAATACCAGGCGGAGCTTTTCAACATCGCATGGATAGAAGAATGGATAATCTTCAAAGAGAGCAGATTCCAGGATTCCCTCGTGAACTCAGGGGGAGGGGGTGGGGAGGGCAAATTGGAGGAAACAGAAAAGGACTACAGCTTGGCAACAACGATAGGTTGGCGGAGATTGTTAGGCAAGCCATGAGAGGTGGATTGGTGAATAGAAACTTGGAGGATGCGAATAGGAGTCCCTCTGCTCCTACGGTCAGGCAAGCTAGGAACCCGTCGGATTTCAAGCTACTAACACTGGAGACGTATGATGGAAGGACCGATCCTGATGTTCATCTGACGAGGTACATGAGGCACATGGAGGTACTGGGGGCATCAAACGAGGTCATAGCCTGGTGTTTCCCATTGTATTTGACGGACATATCAGCACTGTGGTTTAAACAATTGGAAAGCGGCTCCATCGGAACATGGACCGAGTTGATTGAAAAGTTTATATGGCAGTTCATGGTTCATATTTCGAGGCCAAAGAATGTGATGAGCTTGGCAGTGCTAAAGCAGGGAACTGGGGAATCTTTGAGGAGTTTTCTGACGCAATTTAATGCAGCTCCAGCATCCGTGGATCGCCCAGATCCATCCATGGTCTTAATGGCTGCTATATCTGGCATAGAAGATGGAACAGAGTTTAAGAATTCACTGACAAAGGATCCGCCTATGGATCTGGGAGTACTTTACCATAAGGCAGAAAAGTTCCTGTGACTAGTGGATGCAAATGCCGAGAGGGAGGAAAGAGAGGGAATTGATGTGTATGCAGTCAACGGCGGAGACCTGCCCGGAAAGGATTCAGGCAAGGATAAAAGGAAATGGAAAGCCGAAGATAGCAGTGATGAACCAACGCGGCCGTGAAAAGAACTGAGATTCACCTCTTATACAGAGTTGAATGAAGCTTTGGATTGATCTGCCCGGACATTAGGGGGCAGGTTCACTATCGAAAGCCAACGAGGAGGGATCCGACCAACAATGAAAGAAAATCAAACAAGTGCTACATATTCTATGAGCTAAGCGGTCATAGTATGAATGATTGCATACACCTGAAGGATAAGGTTGAAGGACATATCTGGAATGGTCTGCTGTTGCAGTATGTGAGGAGGCGAGCAACAATGGTGGAACGAGAGCGACCACCATCTGCATCAAATGAAGACGACTCCGGATCGAGGCGTCAGTTTGTCATCAACTGATTAGAATAACGATGAATAAGTGGAAAACTCCACACTAACATAGTTAAGTCGCTTACACATGTTTGAGATCACGAACGGTCCTCTGACACATGTTCAATATCACGAACGGTCCTCAAGCATGCTCTAAGACGACTATTAACCGCATCAGTGTAGGTGTTGGTACTTTGACGTCTCTACTGTGTTTTTACTTTCCATTTTTACATATGTACATGTTTTGGTTGGACATTTTTGTTGTAATAAGATTCATTTGAATGTGAATCCAATATTTGTAACTCTATAACGGCCAAGTCACTTACACATGTATGGGATCGCGAACGGTCCTCAGGCATGCTCTAAGATGGTGACGAACCGACATAATAAATGATTTAGAAACTCACTCGAACATGAAATCTGACATTAATAATATTAAGTCCCCCTGGGCACACACAAATCGCCTCGAACGACACTCGACCATGAACTGTCACCATTCATCACGAATGAGACCCGACCTCGAATGGTCATGATTCTTCTCGAATGGCACTCGACCACGAACGATCATCATTCGGCACAAACGGCACCTAACCTCGAACGGTCACAGTTCGCCTCGGACGGCACCCATCTTCGAACGGTCACAATTCGTCTCGAACGATCTCAATTCGCCTCGAGCGGCACCTAACCTCGAACGGTCACATCGATCGCTATTCACAGTCAGGTAAGATTATCAATTTCTTTACGAGTCATTAACAGGATACGAACATCTAGCTGATCGAACTACAAAACACACCTTTCTATCGCAAGGCAAGTTTTGCAGGGCAAGGTTATCCCGCCTTTTGGCAAGGCTGTAACGACCCATAATTTCAGTCATTTGAAATTCGTATATTTAATTGATTTTAAATATTCAAGAGTTAATTTTATAAGTTGAATAAATTATATTTCGAATATCTTAATTTAATTGAATAATAAAATTGTTAATTTAGTATTTGAAATTGCAGAAATAATTGGAATTTGAATTTAATGAGAATTAAAATAATTTATAAAGTTGATTTAAATTCTATTTGAATCAGAATGATGTTAGTAAACTTTTAAAATTGATTTAAAAGTTAATTTGCAGATATTGATAATTTAATATTTAATTAACGTGTGAAAATAGTCATTTTTCAAACATTCTCGTATTTCGATGATACAAGTTTCATTAGATCCGTAATGTTATATTATTGTAGGATTTCAAATTTTGTGTCAATCGGATTTACGGTTTGTTCGGGGCAAGCTAAAACACGTAGAAATTTGTTTTAGTAAATTTTAAATTTAAAAAAGTCGATTGGAAAACCTATCTTCCAAATACGATCGAATTGGCTCCAGATATATATTCCATTGTGTTCAGAGTAGAGGTAAAACATTATAAACGCCATGTGGCACGCTTCATTTGGCGTTTGAAAATTTTCGGGATGAATAGTGCACAAGAATTTTCTATATATGGCCACATTATTTTCTAATTTTCACAAAACCCTAATCCTTATTACAGCCGCCGCTACTATAATTTCGAACGGTTGAAATCTTCCATCATTCTTCCTCGATTATCTCTTGATCCAAACACTTTTAGCCTTCGATTCCTCAATGAAATTTGTAGAGGGTAGTGAGATCTAAGGGATCAACGACTATGATCGTCTAAAGCAAAGCAGATCGTCGACAATTTAGTCATGAAGGTTGCGCATTCATGGGTCAAAATCGTGGTGTAGGGATGACCGAGCTTGACCACACTTGGCTCAGTGGTGCACGGCGAGGTGAGCTTCAATGTGATGACGTTGGATCATCGCCTAGGTGGATGATGGTGGCGCGATAATTGATGGTCGATGGCGGCCATATGGGTTCACGCGTGAATGAAGAATGAAGGGGAAGAAGATGAAATATACGGTCTAGATTTGAGATTTGTAAAACGCATGGCCCAGATCTGCTTGAGGTTTAGATGTATAAAAATAAAATAAAAATAAATTGTAATTTTATATATTTAAATTCGTACAATCTTTAAAATGCTATAATTTCTTCATACGAGGTCCGTTTTTGACGAAACGAGTTGCGTTGGGTTTGTATTGACGAGCACAATATTTTAGAGCTAGTTTGGAGTTGATTGGAACTAGTGTAAATTTTGGTTAAAATTAAATGCTCGTTTAATTTTATTCGGAATAAAACACTACAACTGCTATTGGAACCAAAGTGAGTACAACTCACTCTTTCTGACTCACTGACATTTTTATATAAGTGAGAATAAATTTTATTTATGGTGATTGATGATTGTTTGGAAGATATATGATATATTATCCATATATTGATTGGTATTTGGATATATTCTTGCCCATTGGAGCAGATGAGACCCTATACGTTCCCGTGTATGAGCGGATGACCTTTTGTACGTGCGTCTATCTCGTAGCGGGCATTGTACATATTTTCTAATATGTATATTTGTTGCAAGTGAGAGGTTGGAGTGATCCAACTGGATTCCTCACCAGTATTGGTTTATTTATAGATATTGATATATATGCTGTTATCATATGATATATGATGTTGTAGATGTCATGATTGATATATTTAGTGTTGTTGCAGCATTGGGCCTATTTTTGGTAATTTGAAAATGTTAATTGATGATTTCAAATAAGAAAAGATTTTTTAAAGTGATTTTGTAAATAGATGTTTTATTGATTTTTAAATGGTTAAGGAAATGAATTTATTTTAAATAAATAAATGCTATGGTTTTTATGTTATAAAAATTATGATTTTTGTGAAAGATGATCAGAATATGATTTTTGGAAAATGGAGATAACTATTTTGTAAATAGTTTAAATTGAGATTTTTGAATTTATTATAAACATTTTATATATGTGATTTATAAAATTGAATTTTTATAAATCAAGGCGATGAAATTATAAACGAGTTTTATAAGTGTTGAAATGAAGTTATAATTGGATTTTATAAGTAAATAAGATTTATAGATTTATGGAGTGATGATGTTATTAAATGGATGAATTTTGTAAATAAGAATTTATAAGTGAATTAACTTATAATTTGGATTTTTGGCATGTAAATGAGATATAAATAGAATTTGTTAGTAAGGGAATTTTGTATATGTAATTTATAAACATTATTCTATAAATGTAAATCAATTTAAATTGATAAACCAGATATGGATTTTGTTAAAGAAATTTCATCCACAATTTTGGACAGTGGATAATCCTTAGTATATGTGTAGAAATAATGAATGTGGTAAAAGTATATTCATGATTTTGGATAGTGAATAGTCTTTGAATTAAATAAATGTTTTGGAAAGTGATCTTTTAAATAGATTTAAATGATTTGAAGATGTTTTAACATGTGTTAAGTATCAAAATCGTAGATTTCAACATTCATTGTTGAAATAGACGTTTTCGAGAAATAAGGAAATGATGGACTATAACACTGATGTTATAGTAAATGATTTTCAAAAGGAAATGTTTCGTATAGTATATGGGATTTATACATCTATCTAATTTTCAAATCTCTATACTAGTGATTTTAGGTTGTTGTAATGATGTTTTATGCAACATTTGTTTTGACCCAAATAAGTATGTTTAAAGAGAATGTTTTCCTTACAGAAATAAAATATATACTTAATCATGATTTAAGTATATGTAATATTTTCTAGGTGTTGAAAATAAATAGATTTGTGAATTACTTATTATTAGATAAGTATTTGGAAATGTTTTCCAAGTGTGAAAAGTTGAAATGGTTTTGAGAATATATCTTTTTAATGATAATTTGAAGTGAATATTTGGAAAAATATTTAATTAATAAAAGATTAATTAAAGGGTATAGTGATTGCTTATGGTGCAAAATATTTGTTTGTTTGCTTCGATAGTTAAATAACCGACCATCAAATTTGGCCATTTTCTAGTTCCTCGACTTGATGTGGGAACTATTTAGTCGTACACTTAGTACATAGCCATCTGTGTAGGCTTGATTATCTTTTCTGTTGAGGATGTTGATTCGTTTAGTGCGGAGTATTACTCCAGTCTATCGAGCTTCCTTCTTGGCCCGAAGGATAGCAAGTTGAAAGTTGGAGACGTGATACATCTATGAGACTTAGTTTCTATGTGAAGTTGAGAAACGCTTTCGCATTGTTGGTGCGAAGAGACCGGGATCGATTTATCCGAAAACCACTTTGGACCCAACGTACATGCGTTCTATTGTGCAGGTTGTGATGTATTGATATTCAGGATTTTCATACTGGGGGACTGCTTGTTGATCGTTTGGGGTTAAAATCCTAATATACATATAGTAGTTGTAACAACCCGCATATTTTACGATTGTATATTTAAATATTTTATTTAAATATAGCATAGTTAATCGGATTAAAGTCTGAAATGTCACTTTTTGCAAACGGTCGAATTAAGATTCGAGACCCCTTCCATTGAGTCCAAAATGGCATTTGCGGCCTTTTTGAGTATAAACAACGATATGTTTGGAGTTTAGTAGAATTTTGACATTTTCACTTAGGGCTTTGGGTTTGGGTTTCAGCCCACTAACCTAACAAATAACCCTACTCCACTCCTTTTTATTCATTCCACTCCTCACTTCCTAATACTCTCTAGCTAAGGTAAAAATGGACGAAAGAAGAGGAAATTAGAAATTCCTAAACCTTAGCTTTGATTAGGAAATTCAAATTCAAGTCCAAAATCCAAGAGAAGCTTAGGAAAGCATCCTCTTCATCTTCTCCATCTCAATCCGTCTTCAATTTTTAGAAATTCCTATCACCTAACTTAGGAAAAACTTCACCTTTGATAATAGATTGAAGATTCTAGGGGTGTAGTGAAGAGGAATTGATATTGCCTTGCTTTAAAAGCTTCCCCTTCATTGTTTTTGGGTTTAAAGGTGAGTTTTTGAACTCACATCTATGTCTATAACTTTCTTTATGGTTAGGTATGAATTCCTAACATCTATTCATGTTCATTTGCTTTTGATTTGAATGGATTTGGTGAATTTTCCAATTTTTGGTTTTCGTTGTCCAATTTTGTGAAAATCCTACTATGGATGTTTGGACATGTTTTGGGGTGTGTCGAAGAGCCTATAAGGCTGGGTTGTCGCTTGGCATAAATCCCTAGTTTCCGTTGCTCGTCCGAACGTTCCCTGTTAGGAATTTTTTCCTTCTTGGGATTAGGCTGAAAATACTGGAAATGGAAGTTCAGTCGACTGAACTGTAAGGTCAGTCGGCTAAACCTGGGGACAGAAAACTTTCTGGCCCTGTATCAGTTGACTGATCATGTAGTTAAATTGACTGAACCTGGAACCAGAAAATTTCTTGGGAAGTATCAGTAGTTTGCACAAAAAATGGGAAAACACCTCCAAGTCGTAGGATTTAGTCGATTTTACATTGTTCTTAGTGATTTGGGTGATTTATACAAATATGTAAAAAGCAGGGACTAGACTGTAAAAGACACACAGATTTATAGTGGTTAGGCCAGAACGTGTCTATGTCCACTTTATATGTTATTCTCCTTTTTCTCTTCAGATTACAGGGACAAAGCTTTGATTACAAGTATATGAAAGTTGTTTGAAAGTTTCGTCCATGCTTGAGCTCTCAAACTTGTCTGCCATTGTTGTACCCCTGCCCCTCTATTTATAGAGTGAGGCTGGGGGTAGGGGTCTTGGATGTATATAGCTGCTGGTGGGTCTGGGCTGGTGTAATCTGGCTTGGCAGTGTTGGTCCAGTGGTGAGTGATCCGGTCGTGGCCTCCCTTGCTTTTGGTTCGGTGGTACTTCCCCTGCCTCTGGTTCCGTAGTGGATGGAGAGGAGATGGTTCGGTAGCGCTCTGGTTCGGCTATGCATGGAAGTGGAGTTTGACCGGTAGTGCACTGGAAAGAGAGTTGGTTCAGCATTGCTTGGAGAGGAGATGGTTCGGTGGTATCTTCCTTCTTCTTGGTTCGGTGGTCCTTGGAGAAGAGCTGGTTCGGCAGGCATGAGAAGGAGCTGGTTCGACAGGCATGGGAAGGAGCTGGTTCGGTGAGACTTTTGGTTCGGTAGAGGTTTATTCTCTTTGATTCGGTGGTGGTGGAAACGCGCCCAACATTTGCCACCCAAAGCGGGGCATATGCCAGCATATGTCGCGCTTTGTTTTAGCTTGGATATTCTTATTCGACCCTGTGTGCCGAACCAGTTGGTCCGGTTATTTATGTTTGCCAATAAGTATGGGCTTCATGTCTGTTCATCCTTTATCGTTTTGAGATAGCCGAATCAATCGAGTACCGAATCAACCAAGTACCGAATCAACCAAGTACCGAATCAGGTTAGTTTTCTTTTGCCGAATGCTTATGATGGGACTACCGAATGAAACTCATAGAGGATGAGTACCGAATGAACTTAATCACTTGATTTACCGGATGAACTCGGGGAGTATAATGCCGAATGAACTCTTGTCTTACTTTTACCGAACGAACTTTTATGAGTGAAATTCCATATTACATACACTTGCTTATTTATATCTTCTGTTCTAACGATGTACTTTTTTGTGCTTGCAGATAAATGTCTCATAAAGTGGAAACTCGATCAGATAAGAGAAAATCTATGGACAGAAGAGAGTCCCCCGTCGTGCCCCCAGTTCAGCCGGGACCAGGGCGACATGGGCCCACACAGAGGTCACTAGTAGATTGTTACAGACCAGTTTACTGAGGAGGAGAAAGCGACGGCGAAGGAGGGTATGCGGCTGCTTACCGCTGAGGAGGTAGGTGTGCAGTTGGAGGATGACGATCAAGGAGCAGATGCTGGTAAGTCTTCCCTTTCAGTCTTTTCGTAACTTGATTGCTTATTGTTCATGACTATTAATGGATCCTTCTCTGAATTGGACAGGCGGGACCTCTGGAGTACCAACTACCTCCGGTCAACATGTTGACAGTTCTGATCCTGCGGTTAAGTAGATCTTGGAGGGCCAGCAGGGTAAAGGCGGAGCCCCGACGCAGCTGACTATTTTTTGGTCTACTTGACATTCCTGTATATACTAGTCCCAAAACATTAATGCAACTTGTAATTATATTATTCGTAATGAACAACTTTATTTTTTGGCATGTAATTTTTAAATTTAAGCTGATTCTGTCACATTTGAATGCTATTGTTATTTTGATGTGCTGCATAAGAAATATAGGTATGCATATGCATGTGATTCAATTGTGTTTGATGCCAAGTTCTCGCTTGAAATGTATTTTCATGTCTTGCAATGTTAGTGTGATGTGTGAATAAACTATAGCTATGTGTTTATGTATAAGAGAAGAAAATACCGCCCTGTATGTTTTAGTTGTAGATGGTAGCTTTTAATGTCTTGTGCGACTGAGTATGGAATGCAGCTGAGTGTCCTGTCATCCAGTTCGCGAGTTCCTATTCCCATGAGCGAGTGTCTCCTATTTGGTGTCCTGTACTTTAGGGATCGTTATAGAGCATAGGAGAAAAGTTTTTTAAAAAAATGGAAATATAAGAAATAGTAAAACTTCCAATCACGGAAGGCCGTCGATATGCTTAAGTTCGTGGCAAACGGGTTTTGTAGTCACTTTCCGTAGCTGTGGGTCATGGAGACATTTGTCACCCATCTTACGCCTCCGCGGGGAGTTTATCTTTTTTACCACAGCCGCACTTGAGACATATCGGAGCCGAGATCGCGCACAATAACTACTCGGGCCATTATGGCCCGTAATCGTGGGTATTATTCGATTTACTGTGGCCGGCTAGCGTGGGTGTCGATCGTCAACCGTGAACTACCCCTGGCTGGCCACACCTTATGTTGGGGCTTAAAGTAGGTTCACAGTTGCCGGCGAGACTAACGCCGTAATGAGCTGCCATGGCTATAGTCGGCCTTCTCGGTGGCTTATAATCGGCTCATTACATTTGGCTTTGAGGGCAGTCGCGAGCAATGAGTTAACCCGCAGCAGAGGGATGCTGGAGCAAAAGTGTCTCATTGGCGAGTGCATAGATTCGCATAGTACCTGTTAGGTCTTGTCCAGGTGAGGTTGCGCCATGATGTGACTTGAATGGAAGTGCCATTACACAGGATTTTGTTCAACAGAAAAGGATACAGTTAACAAGCAGCCAGGATATAAAGGAACAAGTTAAAAAGAGACAAGGTTTTTAAAGTGGTTCGGCACGAAAATGCCTACGTCCACTGATTCTCTTTGCTAATTCACTTCATATGGGCAATACAAGTTAAGAAAAGTATCGACGAAGGTGTTGGATGTTTCATGTCCTCTGGAACACCTCTCTGTCCATTGTTGACAAAATATAAGCTCCGTTGTGGAGATCTTTATGAATTACATATGGTCCGTCCCAGATTGGGTCCAGCGCTCCGGGGCGTGGGAAGATTCATTTGAGGACAAGATCTCCTTCTTGTAAGTTACGATGCTTTAATTTGGAGTTGTATTGTGCTGCCACTTTTTGCTTATGAGCTGCTGCTTTAAGTGCTGCATCATTTCTTCTCTCCTCGATGAGATCCAAAGAATTGTGGAGGAGTTCTTCGTTTTCTTTCGGGTTGTAGTGGATCATACGGTGGGAAGGCACTACAGTTTCAACTGGGAGCATGGCCTCCGATCCGTATGCCAAAGAGAAAGGAGTATGCCCTGTTGATGTTCTGAAAGATATGTGGTAGGCCCAAAGTGCCATAGGAAGTTCATCTACCCAAGCGCCTGTTGACTTTCAAGTTTCTTCTTGATTAGTGTTTTTAGGATTTTGTTGAGAGCTTCGATTTGGCCGTTTGACTGGGGATAAGCCACAGATGAGAAGCTTTTGTGAATTCCGGCACCAGTCGGTGAATTCCTCGCTGTCAAACTGAAGTCCATTGTCCGATATGATTTTGAGTGGGACTCTGTACCTGCATAGAACATTTTTGATAAAGAAGTTAATAACTTTTGCCGAAGACATTTTATTTAGAGGTTCTGCTTCCACCCATTTGGTGAAATAGTCGCCTGCCACTATAGCATATTTGGCTCTGCCCCGACCCATCGGCACTTTGCCAATCAAGTCAATTCCCTATACTGCGAAGGGCCAAGGGCTGGTCATTTGAGTGATCTCATTTGTTCGTAGCCGAGGAATCTTACCAAATTTCTGACATCTGTCACATTTTCTAACGAAGTCTAAGGCGTCTTTGTTCAAGGTGGGTGAGAAATATCCGTATCGGAGTATCTTCTTTGCCAAAGTCTGCCCCACAGTGTGATCTCCGCAACTTCCTTGATGGATGTTGGATAAGATTTCCTTGGCTTCCCTTCCAGCGACACACCTTAATAAGGGGTTACAGAAGCCGCGCCGATAGAGGACGCCTTCTTGTATTGTGTAGCGGGAAGCTTTCCTCAAGATTTTCTTGATTTCGTTACGCCCGTCGGGCAGTGTGCCACTTTGTAAGTATTTTCGGATGGGAGTCATCCAAGTTTCCTCTTCGATGGCAGCTATCAGATTCACTTGCTCGAAACTCGGGGTTAGTTACTTTGAGATGGCTACTGTTCCGAAAATGGTGCTGTTTTTCATGCTAGCTTGTTTTGCCAGCTCGTCGGCCTCTTGGTTTTCTTCTCGAGGAATGTGCTTGATTAAATAGTGTTCCAATTGATCGAGTAGCAGTTAGGTCTTCCTTAGATATGATGTGAGTCGTTCTCCTTGAGTTTGGAATTCTCCTAGTATTTGATTTACGATAAGTTGAGAATCACAATGGAGACGTAAAGAACTGACTCCAATTTCCAAAGCAAGTTCTAATCCTGCTATTACTGCTTCATATTCTGCATCGTTGTTGGTGGCAGCGAATTCCAACCTCAGAGCATAGTGTAGCTTCCTTCCCCTGGGAGTGATTATTACAACACCTTCCCCCGAGCCTTGTTCGTTTGATGCTCCATCCACAAAGAGATTCCATCTGATGTCTTCTGCTACTTCAGATTGCTCCTTACCTTCGTTGGTAGTGAATTCGGCAATGAAATCGGCCATGGCTTGTCCCTTGATGGCGATGCGAGGATGGTAGGTGATATCATATTGACTCAGTTCGATGCACCATTTAAGCAGTCGCCTGGAGGTGTCGGGACGATGGAGTACCTGCCTTAGCGGTTGATCGGTTAGAACTCTGATGGAATGTGTAACGACCCAGAATTTTGAACAATTTAAATTGAAAATATTTAATTAATTTTAAATATTTGAATGATGGTTTGAATTTAATTTCAAATTATCAGAATGAAATTGGCGATTAAATTATAAAATTTAATCGAGTGCAACTGAATAAAAATTTGAATCTTCAAATTTTAGCTGATTTAAAATATTTCAACAGCTTGTAATATTCATATTGGTAATATTGAAGATATTAGAAGCTTCAGAATCGAATTTGGAATTAATTTGTTCAGTTTTAAATTTATGTCGTTCGAATCGAATTTTAAAATAGTCGATTTTCAAACGGTCTCGGATTTCGGCGAAACCAGTTTCATCGGATCCGTAATGTGATCTTATTGTAAGATTTCAAATTTCGTATTTTTCAGTGTTATCATGTGAGCGTACGACACATAAACGTGTTGGAAATTCTAATCGAATTTAATTTAGATTTCAACTTAAATCTAGTCAAAACTAGTACGATACACTTCCGTGAATTTTGCCTAAAAACACGGGACCGTGTCTCCTCCTTTCTTAATTGCAGCGAGCAGTTCGAATCTCATTTCAAAAGAAGAAAAAAAAAAAAAAAATGGCCGAAGCCTCCATCTCCTCAAATTTCAAAACCGAAGCCCTAATTCGTGAGCTCGCGGCGACATCAAGCGCGCGACTCGAGGGGATGGCGGCACCTGTAGCGCGCGGTAGGCAATGGAGGCAGCGATGGCGCTCGCTGGAAGGTGGAGCGCGCGTGGGCTGCGGCGGCGCGCGACGCGAAGTGGGGGCGATTCAGCTAGGGCATTGCGCTCGTGTGCGTGGGTGGCAATCGCGGTGATGGGTGGCGCGGCGTCAAAGGGGGGAGAGCGTTCGTCGCGGCGAAGCTGGGCTGGGGTGGCGATTGAGGCATGGCAGGCGACGATGTCGCGGTGGAGGTTGGGGGATTACTATCGAGTTCTGACGATGGCAGGTAGATGTTTCCATTATCTTTAATTCAATTTAAAAATATATTATGGTATTTTAAATATTACAGTAAGAAAAAAAAAGAAAAAAAAGAAAAAAAGAATTTAATGATTAGTTAATTTAATCCATGTTTAAGAAATAAATTGTTCGATTTGTTAAAATTTAAAAATATTAGCTTAAAAATCAAAAGTTGTTAGTTGACTAAATTTATTAAAGGGAATTTGATTTTTTTACTAAATAACAAATCGATTTCAGGAAAATTTATTATTCGATTAGTTCCGATTATTATATTAAGAATAAATTTTTAGTAAACCCAAATCCTTAACAAATAAAACTATGAAATGAAAATTCATTATTCGATTTATTTCAGATATTAATGAATTCTGTAAATAATTTAAAATAGGTATAAAACAAGGAAATCGAGTCGAGATGGAAATTGATGGCAAATAAAAGCTAAGGTGAGAACTTCTCACTCAAAAGGGTTTGATTTAAAATTTTAAATAGTTATATTTAAAATTTGTTGATTGATTGAATTGTTTGGCTTGATTGTGATATTAGATATTTTAGGATATATCTATATATAGCAATATATATATATTGGCATATGTATATATTGCAGTTGATGATTTTCCCGCCTCGTATAGCGGATGAGACCCTATTGCGCCGTTAGTAAGCGGATAATGTTTTATAAAATCCCATATACCGCGATATTCCACCTCGAAGTGGAATGGGTATTGTGCTAACTCTTTGGATGCAGGGAAACAGGTTGGAGGGATCCAACTGGACCCCTCACAAATATTTATTTGTTTGTAAATATTTTTGATGATTGTGAATATCATATCGATATATGATATTTGTGTAGTGATTGACCAATTGATGCTGTGGCATCATCGGATTCGTTTTTAAGTTAAAAATAACGATTTTTGATTTGAAAGGGATTTTTTTTAAATCGATTTTCCAAATATATGTTTTTAGTAAAATTTTGAATGATTCATTTTAAATCAAATTAAAAATGTAATTTTTGAAGTTATAGAATTTAAGATTTTATAAAATGAAATCAAATTGAGATTTTTGGAAATAAATAGTTAAGTAAATTAAAATTGGTTTAAATTGGAACTTTTGAATTATTAAAATCAATGCATATAAAAGATTTTTAAATTGATTTTTATAAATTTAAAATGATTGGAATTATAAATCGAGTTTTTATAAATGTTATAAATGAAGTACAAATTGTTTTTATAAGTAAATGAAAACTTATAAATTTATAAAGGGTGAAGTTAGAAAATGTATAGATTTGTAAAACAAAAGATTATAAGTAAATTACTTATGAATGGGACTTTGTCATTTATATGGAATATAAATGGAATTTGCTAATAAATTGAGTTTGGTAAATTGAAGTTTATAAATTTATAACTTGTGAGATTAGAAAATGAATAGAGTTTATAGAATAAAAAGATTTATAAGAAATTATCTTATGAATCGGAATTTGGTATTAAAGTGAAATAAAAAGGGAATTTGTGAATAAATTGGTTTTTATAAATAGAAGTTATAAAATTATAAATGGGATTTATAAACGTTGTTTTATAAATCCGAAATCAAATTGAATTTGATAAGTTGGAAATAGGAAATTTATAAAGAAATCTTATAAGTAATAAGATTTAAGATTTGTGAAGTTCAAAAGAACAAATTGGTAAATAAATAATATTATAAGTATTTAGCTTATAATATAGACTTTGGTATAAAATTGAGTTATATAAATTTAATTGGATTTTATAAAGAAAATTTATGAATCGAAGTTTATAAAAAGGAATAGAATTTATAAACCTTGTTTATAAATTCGTAATCAATTGAAATTGATGAATTAAATATGGAAGTTTATTAAAGGAGTTATATTCACGTTTTTGAACGGTGAATATATTATTAATAAAAATGGATATTTTGGAAAAGGATGTTTTAGATAGAATTTAAAACAATTTAAAGATGTTTTAAATTTCATTAAGTATCGAAAACATAGATTTCAACATTTATTGTTGAAATAGACGTTTTCGAGAAATAGAAGGAAATGAAAACTTAGATTTCAACATTCATTGTTGAAATAGGCGTTTTTGGAAAAAATAAGGAAATGGTGGACTATAACACTGTTGTTATAGTAAATGATTTCCGAAAGGAAATGTTTTGAATAGTATTGGGATTTATATATCTATTTTAATTTCGAATCCCTATACTAGTGTTTTTGGGTTGTCGTAACGATGTTTTACGCAACATTCGTTTTGACCCAAATAAATGTGAATAAGAGAATATTTTCCTTAAAGAATAAAATATATACTTAACTATGGTTTAAGTATATTGAATATTTTCAAATGGTTGAAAATAAATAAGATTTGTGAATACTTATTATTAGAATAAGTATGGAATTGTTTTTCCAATATAAAATGGAATGTTTTAAGGATTTATCTTTTGAAGATAAATTGAGATTGAATAATTAAAATCTATTGATATTATGTATACTACTAGCAGGATATGGTGGACTATAACACTGTTGTTATAGTAAATGATTTCCGAAAGGAAATGTTTTGAATAGTATTGGGATTTATATATCTATTTTAATTTCGAATCCCTATACTAGTGTTTTTGGGTTGTCGTAACGATGTTTTACGCAACATTCGTTTTGACCCAAATAAATGTGAATAAGAGAATATTTTCCTTAAAGAATAAAATATATACTTAACTATGGTTTAAGTATATTGAATATTTTCAAATGGTTGAAAATAAATAAGATTTGTGAATACTTATTATTAGAATAAGTATGGAATTGTTTTTCCAATATAAAATGGAATGTTTTAAGGATTTATCTTTTGAAGATAAATTGAGATTGAATAATTAAAATCTATTGAAACTGTAAATCAATAGAAAATATGACATAAATTCACTATGGAATTTATAAATGAAAAGGGAAATTTGGTTTTCAAAATAAACATTGGTTTATTTTTGAAGTATGGAAATTTTATATCTAGTAATGATATTTTTGGGAAATTAAATAATTTTGAAAATTATTTGGAATCTGGTGATGTGGCGCATCTTTATTGATAGTTAAATAACCGACTATCAATATTTACCCTTGAATGAGTAATTGTTGTGATTGCTTGAATTGGATGCCACACTTATTTTTAAAATAAGCGCTCACTATTCGGATTAACCGGGAAAGGACCATGGGGTCGTATAACCCACTCCGAATATGTGATACGTCGTTATGAATTGCAATTGAAGACCGGTGTTGAAGACCGGATATTTGTGAAAACGGATGGATTACCGTCAAGTTACTCTGCATCGGCTGATCTCCGATATAGAGGTTTATCACCCTTAGTGACGGGATGTCCGGACGTGATTAATGAATATCTGGATTGCAAGGGCTTCTTTGGAAGTGCCTTCGGTTCTGTTCGATCCCGGAACAGACTTGTATGGATTGTATGTCTGACATTACAAGTTGAGATATAAAGCTGATTTCTTTCAAATATATTTCTGTTGGTGGCGGAGAATTTATTCTTTTAGCTTAACACCCTTCTCTGAGACGTACGAGCTCAGAGGTTATATAGTTGAAGGTTATTAGCGATATACTCCCAATTTGGTAGTGTGGCATGCTGAGTGTTGCTGTGAAATGATCGTTGAGTGATCGTTGTGATAGGATCATTTGTTTGATCGTCTATCTTGATGATTATTGCTTTGATCATTTGATTGACCCAAAGCACTGCTTTTGTAAAGCGTGGCTTTGTGGACGAGACTTCATCGAGCCTCACACCCCGGAAATGGTCAAAACAGGAAGGATGCGGCAAGGTTATTAGGGGGTAGCACCTCTTTAGGGTATGTCATTCCTTCTGGATAGAGGTGGTATCATGGTATGGAGCCCAGATACTTAACCTATGTGGTAACTGCAAATTTATTACTTTGTGGTTGTTGGAAATCGGGGATCCTCGGATATAGATCGGTTACGATCGGGGGATGACATATTCGTGTCAGTAGTTACCCAGTTAGGGGTAACCCGGCCTTGTGTTGGCAGAGATCCGGTTAGGTTCTCGGGACGTCATTCCAGAGGCGTTTCCATGTGGCAATGGGAAGTTCCTTGGCCTGACCATTTGTTGGAAATCCAAAGAAACAATACGAGCCTTGTACGGTTTTAGTTGTAGAACCTGCCATCTAATATGGTAGCTATAGTAGGCATAATATAATGGTACCTATGCTGGCTAAGATTTATATTCTACTTTCGAAATTGTTTTCTACACTATGCACTAATAATAATATCAAAAATGATTTGATTTTGCGTAGTAAGCATCTTTGACTATCATAAGGAGAAACCTCCTCCAAGTCTGCGTTTGCATTGTGTGTGTGGCGGGAGACCTTATGGTAGTTTCATTTTCAAAAAGCATTGCGAATTTATTTAAAAATTTCTCCTGTTCTTTATTTTAAAGATAAATAACTGTTTTTAGTTCTCACACCAGTCACATGACTGACCTGGAGTTTATTGTTCCCTTCCTAAACTCTGGGTGCCCACCAATTTCCACACGGGCAGTCGGAGTTAAGGGTTATCAGGTCATTCTGGATTCAGGTATTGCTACAGACATCCGGAGGCGAGCTGGATGGCGTAGTCTATTATTTATTGTATCTATTGTATATAGTATTCCTTTTCCGCTGTTTGTTTGTTGTAAACTCTGATGATATGAATGAATATAATGTATAAAATATTCAGTTCTTTGTTTTAATGAATATTCATTTATCTATTATATGTTGTTCCGCTGCGATGGTTAGATTCTGATATTGTTTTATTGTTCTTTCTGTTGTCCTGCTGTTATGTCTTTCTGTTGTTTTTTTTTTCTTTTCTTTCTTCTTCTCTCTTTCTCTCTCTCCTTCTACCTCTTTCTTCTTCTTCAAAACCATAAAGTTTCGGAAGTTTGTTCCCCTTTGACTGGATTGTTGTGGAATGTTGCCAGTTTGAAGGAGTACGGATTTTCGGTTCTTTACATTTGGTATCAGAGCATATGGTTAAGCGACAACCATGGCTCTGTTGGGTATTACTCATTAGAGATAGAGTCAGCAGTACTCTAGAATGAGTTTGAGTGTAATAATAGATATGAGCGCGTATTTGTTAGTGAATATAAAAATTTGTTTTATATTGTGATGATTGGTTTATTGAGTGGCATATGAACCTTCGTCGGCACAGTCTGGACAACTGGATCGAAGGGGTTTCTAAACACTTGAATAGAACAATTCGACACAGTATTGTTTTAAAAAAGGGTAAATGAAATAATTTTACCCAAAACTATTTTTGTATATAAAAGAAGTGATTTTCTATTAAATATTATAGTATATGGATGTTTGGATGTTAGGAGATGATAATATTAAAATTATCATTGAAATTGAATAAGAATTTAAATCATAACTCCAAGGTTAAATCCATATATATAAATAGAATTTGTGAATATAAGTTGTTACTGAATTTATAAATGAAGATGGAATTCCAAGAAGATAATTAAAATTCATTAATGGAATGAAATTAGTAATAATGAATGTATAAGTGAAATTTATAAATCGAAATGCAAATAAGTTGATAACTTATAAAATATTCGAAATTTGATTTGGAATGAGATTCTAATTGAAATGAAAATTTTGTGAAATAAATAGATTGGAACTTGAAGTTGTAAGCAAATAAAGCTGGAATTGAATTTGATTTGTGAAGTATTAAACTAAAAATTAGTAAGTGAAGCTAATTGAATATTGACCAAATGAATAAGGCTGGAACGAATTAAATTCAATGATTATGAAAGAAAGGTAAATTTGAATTGTATAAATTGGAATTTGTAATGAATTAGTAATTGGAACTAATTTAAATAGTGTGCTTGTGAATGAATGATAGTTAACATAATTCAATATTCAGAATAGAATTGAAATTGTGAATTGAATTCAAATGAAATTTGAAATGAAATTGATTGAAATGTAAAAATTGAATGAAATTGGATATGTAACTTCAATGGTAAAGCTGAATGGTATAAGAAACATATATTGAAATTTTGCAATAGAATTGGCGAATTGGTTTGAATATTGTAATTGGATATCATTATTAAGCAGGATATACAGGTGTATAAATGAAATTGGAACATTGATTTGAAGATAAAAATTGAATTGCTCGACAAAAAGGTACGTATTTCAATTTCTGTATGAGATTTGATGACTTTCTCCTCTAGCCGCTTGGCTTTTTCTTTTTCTTTTTGATTCTGAGGGGCCGTGGTGCCATTTTGTAGTCGTACCGATCGAGCCGCGCAAAGGAAACGCTGGCAAAATTTTTCGAAAATTTAGGGTGTTAGAAAATTTTTGAGAAATTTTGAAAGTTTGAAGTTTGAATTTGAATTTAAACTTAAATTTTGAGGTAAACAATGTTGTTTGGAACTGGTAAGTGAAGTTGGAAAGCTAATTGGAATGAGAATGAATCTTTAATAAAAAGATTTTAATTAGTAAGTTGATAAAACAATTTTGATTGTGAAAATAATAAACGATTTAGGATCATTCTTCCTTAACTTGCAATTTCGGGACGAAATTCTTTTAAGGGGGGAAGATTGTAACGACCCAGAATTTTGAACAATTTAAATTGAAAATATTTAATTAATTTTAAATATTTGAATGATGGTTTGAATTTAATTTCAAATTATCAGAATGAAATTGGCGATTAAATTATAAAATTTAATCGAGTGCAACTGAATAAAAATTTGAATCTTCAAATTTTAGCTGATTTAAAACATTTCAACAGCTTGTAATATTCATATTGGTAATATTGAAGATATTAGAAGCTTCAGAATCGAATTTGGAATTAATTTGTTCAGTTTTAAATTTATGTCGTTCGAATCGAATTTTAAAATAGTCGATTTTCAAACGGTCTCGGATTTCGGCGAAACCAGTTTCATCGGATCCGTAATGTGATCTTATTGTAAGATTTCAAATTTCGTATTTTTCAGTGTTATCATGTGAGCGTACGACACATAAACGTGTTGGAAATTCTAATCGAATTTAATTTAGATTTCAACTTAAATCTAGTCAAAACTAGTACGATACACTTCCGTGAATTTTGCCTAAAAACACGGGACCGTGTCTCCTCCTTTCTTAATTGCAGCGAGCAGTTCGAATCTCATTTCAAAAGAAGAAAAAAAAAAAAAAATAATGGCCGAAGCCTCCATCTCCTCAAATTTCAAAACCGAAGCCCTAATTCGTGAGCTCGCGGCGACATCAAGCGCGCGACTCGAGGGGATGGCGGCACCTGTAGCGCGCGGTAGGCAATGGAGGCAGCGATGGCGCTCGCTGGAAGGTGGAGCGCGCGTGGGCTGCGGCGGCGCGCGACGCGAAGTGGGGGCGATTCAGCTAGGGCATTGCGCTCGTGTGCGTGGGTGGCAATCGCGGTGATGGGTGGCGCGGCGTCAAAGGGGGGAGAGCGTTCGTCGCGGCGAAGCTGGGCTGGGGTGGCGATTGAGGCATGGCAGGCGACGATGTCGCGGTGGAGGTTGGGGGATTACTATCGAGTTCTGACGATGGCAGGTAGATGTTTCCATTATCTTTAATTCAATTTAAAAATATATTATGGTATTTTAAATATTACAGTAAGAAAAAAAAAGAAAAAAAAGAAAAAAAGAATTTAATGATTAGTTAATTTAATCCATGTTTAAGAAATAAATTGTTCGATTTGTTAAAATTTAAAAATATTAGCTTAAAAATCAAAAGTTGTTAGTTGACTAAATTTATTAAAGGGAATTTGATTTTTTTACTAAATAACAAATCGATTTCAGGAAAATTTATTATTCGATTAGTTCCGATTATTATATTAAGAATAAATTTTTAGTAAACCCAAATCCTTAACAAATAAAACTATGAAATGAAAATTCATTATTCGATTTATTTCAGATATTAATGAATTCTGTAAATAATTTAAAATAGGTATAAAACAAGGAAATCGAGTCGAGATGGAAATTGATGGCAAATAAAAGCTAAGGTGAGAACTTCTCACTCAAAAGGGTTTGATTTAAAATTTTAAATAGTTATATTTAAAATTTGTTGATTGATTGAATTGTTTGGCTTGATTGTGATATTAGATATTTTAGGATATATCTATATATAGCAATATATATATATTGGCATATGTATATATTGCAGTTGATGATTTTCCCGCCTCGTATAGCGGATGAGACCCTATTGCGCCGTTAGTAAGCGGATAATGTTTTATAAAATCCCATATACCGCGATATTCCACCTCGAAGTGGAATGGGTATTGTGCTAACTCTTTGGATGCAGGGAAACAGGTTGGAGGGATCCAACTGGACCCCTCACAAATATTTATTTGTTTGTAAATATTTTTGATGATTGTGAATATCATATCGATATATGATATTTGTGTAGTGATTGACCAATTGATGCTGTGGCATCATCGGATTCGTTTTTAAGTTAAAAATAACGATTTTTGATTTGAAAGGGATTTTTTTAAATCGATTTTCCAAATATATGTTTTTAGTAAAATTTTGAATGATTCATTTTAAATCAAATTAAAAATGTAATTTTTGAAGTTATAGAATTTAAGATTTTATAAAATGAAATCAAATTGAGATTTTTGGAAATAAATAGTTAAGTAAATTAAAATTGGTTTAAATTGGAACTTTTGAATTATTAAAATCAATGCATATAAAAGATTTTTAAATTGATTTTTATAAATTTAAAATGATTGGAATTATAAATCGAGTTTTTATAAATGTTATAAATGAAGTACAAATTGTTTTTATAAGTAAATGAAAACTTATAAATTTATAAAGGGTGAAGTTAGAAAATGTATAGATTTGTAAAACAAAAGATTATAAGTAAATTACTTATGAATGGGACTTTGTCATTTATATGGAATATAAATGGAATTTGCTAATAAATTGAGTTTGGTAAATTGAAGTTTATAAATTTATAACTTGTGAGATTAGAAAATGAATAGAGTTTATAGAATAAAAAGATTTATAAGAAATTATCTTATGAATCGGAATTTGGTATTAAAGTGAAATAAAAAGGGAATTTGTGAATAAATTGGTTTTTATAAATAGAAGTTATAAAATTATAAATGGGATTTATAAACGTTGTTTTATAAATCCGAAATCAAATTGAATTTGATAAGTTGGAAATAGGAAATTTATAAAGAAATCTTATAAGTAATAAGATTTAAGATTTGTGAAGTTCAAAAGAACAAATTGGTAAATAAATAATATTATAAGTATTTAGCTTATAATATAGACTTTGGTATAAAATTGAGTTATATAAATTTAATTGGATTTTATAAAGAAAATTTATGAATCGAAGTTTATAAAAAGGAATAGAATTTATAAACCTTGTTTATAAATTCGTAATCAATTGAAATTGATGAATTAAATATGGAAGTTTATTAAAGGAGTTATATTCACGTTTTTGAACGGTGAATATATTATTAATAAAAATGGATATTTTGGAAAAGGATGTTTTAGATAGAATTTAAAACAATTAAAAGATGTTTTAAATTTCATTAAGTATCGAAAACATAGATTTCAACATTTATTGTTGAAATAGACGTTTTCGAGAAATAGAAGGAAATGAAAACTTAGATTTCAACATTCATTGTTGAAATAGGCGTTTTTGGAAAAAATAAGGAAATGGTGGACTATAACACTGTTGTTATAGTAAATGATTTCCGAAAGGAAATGTTTTGAATAGTATTGGGATTTATATATCTATTTTAATTTCGAATCCCTATACTAGTGTTTTTGGGTTGTCGTAACGATGTTTTACGCAACATTCGTTTTGACCCAAATAAATGTGAATAAGAGAATATTTTCCTTAAAGAATAAAATATATACTTAACTATGGTTTAAGTATATTGAATATTTTCAAATGGTTGAAAATAAATAAGATTTGTGAATACTTATTATTAGAATAAGTATGGAATTGTTTTTCCAATATAAAATGGAATGTTTTAAGGATTTATCTTTTGAAGATAAATTGAGATTGAATAATTAAAATCTATTGATATTATGTATACTACTAGCAGGATATGGTGGACTATAACACTGTTGTTATAGTAAATGATTTCCGAAAGGAAATGTTTTGAATAGTATTGGGATTTATATATCTATTTTAATTTCGAATCCCTATACTAGTGTTTTTGGGTTGTCGTAACGATGTTTTACGCAACATTCGTTTTGACCCAAATAAATGTGAATAAGAGAATATTTTCCTTAAAGAATAAAATATATACTTAACTATGGTTTAAGTATATTGAATATTTTCAAATGGTTGAAAATAAATAAGATTTGTGAATACTTATTATTAGAATAAGTATGGAATTGTTTTTCCAATATAAAATGGAATGTTTTAAGGATTTATCTTTTGAAGATAAATTGAGATTGAATAATTAAAATCTATTGAAACTGTAAATCAATAGAAAATATGACATAAATTCACTATGGAATTTATAAATGAAAAGGGAAATTTGGTTTTCAAAATAAACATTGGTTTATTTTTGAAGTATGGAAATTTTATATCTAGTAATGATATTTTTGGGAAATTAAATAATTTGGAAAATTATTTGGAATCTGGTGATGTGGCGCATCTTTATTGATAGTTAAATAACCGACTATCAATATTTACCCTTGAATGAGTAATTGTTGTGATTGCTTGAATTGGATGCCACACTTATTTTTAAAATAAGCGCTCACTATTCGGATTAACCGGGAAAGGACCATGGGGTCGTATAACCCACTCCGAATATGTGATACGTCGTTATGAATTGCAATTGAAGACCGGTGTTGAAGACCGGATATTTGTGAAAACGGATGGATTACCGTCAAGTTACTCTGCATCGGCTGATCTCCGATATAGAGGTTTATCACCCTTAGTGACGGGATGTCCGGACGTGATTAATGAATATCTGGATTGCAAGGGCTTCTTTGGAAGTGCCTTCGGTTCTGTTCGATCCCGGAACAGACTTGTATGGATTGTATGTCTGACATTACAAGTTGAGATATAAAGCTGATTTCTTTCAAATATATTTATGTTGGTGGCGGAGAATTTATTCTTTTAGCTTAACACCCTTCTCTGAGACGTACGAGCTCAGAGGTTATATAGTTGAAGGTTATTAGCGATATACTCCCAATTTGGTAGTGTGGCATGCTGAGTGTTGCTGTGAAATGATCGTTGAGTGATCGTTGTGATAGGATCATTTGTTTGATCGTCTATCTTGATGATTATTGCTTTGATCATTTGATTGACCCAAAGCACTGCTTTTGTAAAGCGTGGCTTTGTGGACGAGACTTCATCGAGCCTCACACCCCGGAAATGGTCAAAACAGGAAGGATGCGGCAAGGTTATTAGGGGGTAGCACCTCTTTAGGGTATGTCATTCCTTCTGGATAGAGGTGGTATCATGGTATGGAGCCCAGATACTTAACCTATGTGGTAACTGCAAATTTATTACTTTGTGGTTGTTGGAAATCGGGGATCCTCGGATATAGATCGGTTACGATCGGGGGATGACATATTCGTGTCAGTAGTTACCCAGTTAGGGGTAACCCGGCCTTGTGTTGGCAGAGATCCGGTTAGGTTCTCGGGACGTCATTCCAGAGGCGTTTCCATGTGGCAATGGGAAGTTCCTTGGCCTGACCATTTGTTGGAAATCCAAAGAAACAATACGAGCCTTGTACGGTTTTAGTTGTAGAACCTGCCATCTAATATGGTAGCTATAGTAGGCATAATATAATGGTACCTATGCTGGCTAAGATTTATATTCTACTTTCGAAATTGTTTTCTACACTATGCACTAATAATAATATCAAAAATGATTTGATTTTGCGTAGTAAGCATCTTTGACTATCATAAGGAGAAACCTCCTCCAAGTCTGCGTTTGCATTGTGTGTGTGGCGGGAGACCTTATGGTAGTTTCATTTTCAAAAAGCATTGCGAATTTATTTAAAAATTTCTCCTGTTCTTTATTTTAAAGATAAATAACTGTTTTTAGTTCTCACACCAGTCACATGACTGACCTGGAGTTTATTGTTCCCTTCCTAAACTCTGGGTGCCCACCAATTTCCACACGGGCAGTCGGAGTTAAGGGTTATCAGGTCATTCTGGATTCAGGTATTGCTACAGACATCCGGAGGCGAGCTGGATGGCGTAGTCTATTATTTATTGTATCTATTGTATATAGTATTCCTTTTCCGCTGTTTGTTTGTTGTAAACTCTGATGATATGAATGAATGTAATGTATAAAATATTCAGTTCTTTGTTTTAATGAATATTCATTTATCTATTATATGTTGTTCCGCTGCGATGGTTAGATTCTGATATTGTTTTATTGTTCTTTCTGTTGTCCTGCTGTTATGTCTTTCTGTTGTTTTTTTTTTCTTTTCTTTCTTCTTCTCTCTTTCTCTCTCTCCTTCTACCTCTTTCTTCTTCTTCAAAACCATAAAGTTTCGGAAGTTTGTTCCCCTTTGACTGGATTGTTGTGGAATGTTGCCAGTTTGAAGGAGTACGGATTTTCGGTTCTTTACAGAATGGGATTGGAAATAATGTCGTAGTTTCCATGATGTGATTAGCAAACAGTATGCTAGCTTCTCAAGTTTGGGATATCCGGCTTCTGCCCTTGTAAACCTCTTACTTACAAAGTACACTGGCCGCTGCACGCGGTTGTCTTCTCTCACCAAAGCGGCGCTTAGAGCATGAGACGATACAGCAAGGTATACGAATAGTTCTTCACCTCTATTTGGAGTTGAGAGTACTGTTGGTCTCTGGAGGTGTTCGATTAGGTTAAGGAAGGCTGTCGAGCATTCGTCGGTCCATTCGAACTTTCCTTTGTCTTTCTTCAGAGCTTCGAAGAAGGGGATGCATTTGTCAGTTGCTTTGGAGATGAATCTGCTCAGGGCGGCCACCTTCCCGTTCATGCTTTGCATTTCCCTTCGAGTGGAAGGTCTCCTGATATCTTTTAGTGCCCTGACTTGTTCAGGGTTTGCTTCAATTCCTCTGGCAAGGACGATGAATCCCAAAAACTTTCCTGACGATACTCCGAAGGAGCATTTTAGAGGATTCAGCTTCATTCCATATTGGCGAAGTACTTGAAACATCTCGCCCAGGTGGCTTACGTGATCGTTGGCTTTCCTCGACTTTACTAGCATGTCATCCACATAAACTTCCATAGTTCGTCCTATTAGTTCCGCAAACATCTTGTTGACGAGGTGTTGATAAGTAGCTCCGACGTTTTTAAGTCCAAAAGGCATTACTCTGTAGCAGTACAATCCCCGGTCAGTGATGAAACTAGTGTGGTCTTGATCGGGGGTGTGCATAGGAATTTGGTTATATCCTGAGTATGCGTCCATAAAAGATAAGAGTTCGTGCCCGGCTGTTTTGTCCACAAGCTGATCGATTCAGGGGAGTGGGAAGCAATCCTTTGGGCAAGCGTCGTTTAGGTTGGAGAAGTCAATGCATGTTCGCCACTTCCCATTAGCCTTCCTTACCAGTACCGGGTTGGCGATCCACTCTGGGTAGATGGCTTCTCGTATGAAGTTATTGGCGAGTAGATTCTTTACTTCTTCATCGAGGGCTGCTGATCATTCTGCCCCCATACTTCTCTTTTTCTACTTTACTGGCACCTTGGTAGGATCGATGTTTAGTGCATGGCATGCTATGTTTGGGGAAATCCCAGTCATGTCAGCGTGCATCTATGCAAACACATCCAAGTTGTGACGGAGAAAGTCAATGAGTTGATCCTTCAATTCTGCTTTAAGCTGGGATCCGATTTTCAATAGTCTACTTGAGTTGTTTTTGTCTACAGATACGAACTCCATTGCCTCTGCAGGCTCAGCGGTAGCCTCCTCCTCTCCGTCCCTGCGGTCTAATTCGTTGAAAGGATCACTGGTATATCGAAGAGGAGGGGCTTTCTTTAGTTGCTATGCTTCCAAGCTTTTCATCCAGAGAGTAGTCTCTGCATTCTTCCCTTTATCCCTCCTGCGGTTATTGCGAAGTTCAGTTACATAGCAATCTCGGGCAGCGTCTTGATCTCCCTCGACTTCCCCTATTCCGTTGTCTGTTGGAAATTTCATCTTCAGGCACCATGGGGCCAGGACGATTTGGAAGTCGGCCAAGGCTGGTCTTCCTAGGAAGGCGTTGTAGGCCGAGTGGTTTTCTATTTGCACAAATGTTTGTTTTCGCACAACGGTGCGGGGATGGCTTCCTATTTCGACAAAGAGGTCCAGTTGCCCGAGGGGCATCTTCGCATCTCTAGTGAAACCGTGTAGTGGTTTGTTGCAGGGAGACACATCCTTCATTGAAAGCTTCATTTTGTCGAAAGCATGTTTGAATAGAATATTTACCGAGCTTCTAGTGTCTACCAGAATTCGGAAAACTTCGGCTGGACCGAACCAGGCAGAGATGACCATAGGATCCATGTGTGGGTACTGCCTTCCCTCTAAGTCACGCTTACTAAATGTGATGTCATCATTCTCTTTCCGCTTCGGGTGGCGTTCTTCTATAACAGAATTAACGCAGTCTTCATTGTTTCTAAGTGACTTTCCATACCTCTCCATCTCTGCCCAGCTCCTGTTGGCGATGTGTAGTCCTCCTGATATGGTATGGACCACTATCTTCTCTTGACTGGAGCCGCTGGTGTTGCGATTTTCTCCGCCTACTTCTAGGGGAGGTAGCCGTGGGTTTTCATTGGCAGGAGCTGGAGTCCTGTTCTGACTTTTCACATAGCGTTCCAGTCTCTTCCTTCTGATGTGTTCGTCAATTAAGTCCCGGAGATGATGGCATTCATTGGTGTCATGCCCATGAGATTCGTGGAAGCGGCAGAATTTTCCAGACTTAATTGTGTTATCTGATTCCTTCTTGTGCGGGGGGCGTTCGTATCTAACTTCGTCTTGGGTGGCCAAGAAGATGTTTTCGATCGTTTCATTCAAAGGAGTGTAAGAGTCAAATCTCGGCCCTGGCTGATATAGACGCTTCTCTCCCTTCTTGCCCCCGGCATTGTCTCTAGAGTCATTTCTTCGAACGTCCTTTGCTGCAGCGGAGGTGCTGCCATGAGCTATCTTAGTTTGTTGCCCTGACTGCATCTCAGTGGCAGCGTCTTCAAGTCTCATATATTTTCCGGCTTCATGGAAGAAATCGGGTAAGGTAGCTGGTTTTTCTTTTGTTAACCGTCTAGCAAATTTAGTATCTGGATGCACACCACTGCAGAGGGACATTAGGATAAGTTTCTCATCGGCATCTTGGACTGCAGCCGCTGCGACATTGAATCGGGTTAGATATTGTTGCAATGTCTCTCCAGGCTTTTGTTTGATACTGGATAAGGAATAAGCGTCCTTGGGTTGTTCCACATGAATGCGGAACTGGCTGATGAATTTTTCTTTCAACATTTCCCATGAGCTGATGGATCCTCGGGGTAAATGGCAGAACCAGAAGGTAGCTAGATCCGCCAGGAATAATGGAAAGCATTTGCACAATACCCCTTCTGTTGCTCTGCTCATGAGCATATGTTGTGTGTATCTCTGCAAGTGTACAACGGGGTCAGAGGTTCCCCTGTAAGGTTCCATTGTTGGCATTTTCCATTCTCGGGGGGTGATGGCAATTTCGATATTGCGGGCGAAAGGGCTGGTTACCCTAGCGCCTATCCCTCGATCTCTTTGATCCCGTTGGACGCACTCTCTGAATAGTCGTGCCATCTTTTCATCCGAATTTGGAGCGGATAGAAATGAGTTTGGTTCTTCTCTGTGGGATTGATTCTGTCCAGATGACCGGTAGGGATTGTATCTTCTATCACTCCTAATATTTTCCAGTGGCTGTCTCTGGTCTTCTAGGAGCATGCTAGGGTCAGCTACAATTGGCCCTTGCCTTGATCTTCCCCTGTTGGGTTCTGTTCCAAGCACTTCCTCGGGTCCAACTTCGGGCTGGACTCTAGCTCGGCCCCGTTCATTGGTGTTCCCATGGTTAGGTAGCGTGACAGGCTCAGCTACATCCGACCCTTGCCTGGTACTTCCCATGTTGGGTTCAGTGCCAAGTGTTTCCTCGGGTCAGAATTCGGGCTGAGTCCGGGCTTGGCTCCTACCATTGTTGTTTCTGTTGTTTGCCTCTTCGAAGAAGAAAGATCTTTGTTATCTTCCAGATCCTCCAGATTGGGACTCACCCCATGATTCAGTGTTGCGGTTGGATTCTTCAGCATCCCTTAAGCATGACATGAGTTGGTCCACCAAGGCTTCTTGTTGGGATGTGAAGCGGTTAGTTATTTCAGCCACAACCATGTCTAGATCTGCCCTAGTAATTGCTGCCGGTTGATCCATGGCAGGGGCTGTTGGATTTGCCTGATTTCCATTTGCTGTTGGAACAATACGATTTCCTTGATCTATGATCACTGGATCCGGAATACTGCTAGTCGCGATGTTTTTTCCTTTGTCAGCATCTTTCTTCTGCCTGGGAGGCATGTTTTCCAAGCGATGAGCGATGCTGATAGGAAGAAGGTTAAGTGGGAGAAGCTGAAGCTTCTAGCTCGAGCTCCCAGTGAAAGCACCAAAAATGTTTGCACAAAAAATGGGAAAACACCTCCAAGTCGTATGATTTAGTCTATTTTACGTTGTTCTCAGTGATTTGGGTGATTTATGCAAATATGTAAAAAGCAGGGACTAGACTGTAAAGGACACACAGATTTATAGTGGTTCGGCCAGAACGTGCCTACGTCCACTTTATATGTTATTCTTCTTTTTCTCTTCAGATTACATGTACAAAGCTTTGATTACAAGTATATGAAAGTTGTTTGAAAGTTCCGTCCGTGCTTGAGCTCTCAAACTTGTCTACCATTGTTGTACCCCTGCCCCTCTATTTATAGAGTGAGGCTGGGGGTAGGGGTCTTGGATATATATAGCTGCTGGTGGGCCTAGGCTGGTGTAATCTGGCCTGGCAGTGTTGGTCCGGTGGTGAGTGATTCGGTCATGGCCTCCCTTGCTTTTGGTTCGGTGGTACTTCCCCTGCCTCTGGTTCGGCAGTGGATGGAGAGGAGATGGTTCGGTAGCGCTCTGGTTCGGCTATGCATGGAAGTGGAGTTTGGACCGGTAGTGCACTGGGAAGAGAGTTGGTTCGGCATTGTTTGGAGAGGAGATGGTTCGGTGGTATCTTCCTTCTTCTTGGTTCGGTGGTCCTTGGAGAGGAGCTGGTTCGACAGGTATGGGAAGGAGTTGGTTCGGCAGGCATGAGAAGGAGCTGTTTCGGTGAGACTTTTGGTTCGGTAGGGGTTTATTCTCTTTGATTCGGTGGTGGTGGAAACGCGCCCAACATCAGTCGACTGAACCTGGAAACCAAAAGTTTCTGGGTTTTGTATCAGTAGACTGACCACTGTGTTCAGTCGACGGAATCTGCTATCTCAGCCAAATTGCTTTTTTGTGTGGATTTCCAATTTTTGATCGATTCTCGTTGATCCGATTAGTTGTTATCACTTTTGTTGACTTTGATAATTTCTTTTTCGAGATTTTTAGGAATATCCATTTTGATGGATTTGGTATCGATTTCTACGGATTTGATTCACGTCTTCGTATGTGAATTTTTGGTGATTGATTGTTTTTACAATCATTTTTGTGATTTCACTACAAGAAAAATACCTTTTTATAGCGTTTAAAAAATGCTGTAAAAGGATACGATGGCGTTTTTATAAACGCTGTATATCACAAGTTGTAATATGTCAGAGATCTATAATAGCAACCTCAGAATCGCTATAAAAAACATGCTATAAATGATGTTACTTATAGCGTTTCTGAATTGCTATTAAATGGACTATTCTTGACATACAAGTACCTTTCTATAGCAATTGTAAACGCTGTAGATATATCATTACATAATTATTATAGCAATTATAAATGCTGTAGAAATATCATTGCGGGATTATTATAGCAACTATAAATGCTGTAAAAACGCTATAGAATGTTTACTTTAGTCTTTCATAGCATTATTTACTTGCTATGAAAACTGTTTAATCGTTGCAGAATATTTTTATTGCACTAGCATAATGCTATAATATGTATAGCCATGGCAATTTTTTCCCTAGCATTAATATAAAAAGGATGTAATATATGGTATATCACACAGTATTAACAATTAAGCATAAAAAAATATGAATAAAAGCATTTCATGCACAATATTAATCATATAAATATTTGTAACAATTCATACAATCGTAGCTAACCAAAACAATACATAATAAAAGTAACAATCCATACAACCATAGCTAACCAAAACGATACATAGTAAAAGTAAAGATGTAAGAACATCGACACAAAATACATTTGAAGGAGAATGAGTGCGGCAACATTTTTTTTCATGCCTTCCACCATAGCGTAAACCCAGAGCATCATACACCACCTGTCAAAATGCACATACGTCTATTAGTCATAAAAAATAAACATAAATTATGATGAATACCGATTGGTCATTTTATCGATGAAGAAAAATATCAAATACGAAATTATGTTCGGTTTTTAACAAAGCAACATGCTTAGTTTTTATTTGAGCAAACCAAACAAGTTTTTAACTAAGCATATGCTCAGTTTTTAATTGAGCATATGCTCATTTTTCAACTGAGAATGCCTCATTTTTTAACTACGCTCAATTTTAACTGAGCAAACTCGCTCAATTTTCAACTGAGCATAGCTCAGTTAAACACTCAGTTTTCAACTGAGCATAGGCTCAGTTTTCAATAGAGCATAGGCTCAGTTTTCAATTGAGCGTTTGCTCGGTTTTCAAGTGATCATATACTCAGTTTTCAACTAAGCATAGCTTAATTTTTAACTGAGAAAACACTTAGTTTTCAACTGAGCATGGGCTCAGTTTTCAACGGAGCAAACTCGCGTAGTTTTAACTGAGAAATCTCTCAGTTTCTAACCCAGTTTTTAACCGAGCTTATGCTTAGTTTTTTACCCAATTTTTAACCAATCTTATATTCCATTTTTAACCGAGCTTGTACTAAGCTTTTAACCGAGCAACCTTGCTCAACTTTAAACTGAGCATAGACTCAGTTTTTAACTGAGCAAATGCTCGGTTAGATGTCCAGTTTTTAATTGATAAAACTTGCATAGTTTTTAACTGTCGTTGTATCAGTCTTTTTTACTCTGATGTGTAATGCATTTGACTGTAAGCAAATATAACAAATACAATTCAAATTTGAATATCTTGTATTTCATTTTATAAGCAGAAACTAGAAGGAAAAAGGTAGAAATATATGAGATATTTAAAGCAAGCAGGATGACTGCGTGGGCATGAATATACAATTTTAAGACCATAGACATGGCTGCCACTATTGTTTGAAGAGCATCCATACAAATCAATAAGTAAATGATCTATAATATGAAGATTTACCGGGAGATCAGCAATTGCTTGGCTAACTGAACTAAAAGCTGCCGCAGTTGCACCTGTTTGTAACGCATTCATTGATACGTCAATTAGGAAGAAAAATACAGCGGGCATTGGATCGCGAACCTGTAGTATAGTAAAAAAAGAAAGGGTAAGCAAAATTGCAAACATCTAAGATGACAGCGTGATATTCATGAACAAGAAATTTAGTTGGGACAAATGTATTTCAGGATTGCATCTCTAGCAAGTATATTTAATGCACAAGATACTATTGGGGAAAACAGGTAAATGTACAAAGAAAATAAACAATACAGCTGGTTATAAAAGAAATTCGTTCTGCAGTTTATAATCACTTAAGCAGCATGTGTTACCTACTAGGTCAGTACTTCCAAAGAATTTCTGTCTGATAAACTTTCAATTTACAAATACACAGCAGGAAGAGTTACCATCATTAAAACAGTAACAATTAACAAAACATAAATGGAAAGTCGAGTGCGAATTTTGCAAGTTCACGTAATGATATAGTCTTGACAAATAAACTAAAAGAAATTTAAGATAGATTATTACTTTACAAGATTGCATACCATGTATTCTTTTGTAGCAACAAACTCCACTGTTCCTCTACATAGCTCAGCTCTCTCATCAGCATCTCGACGCCTACCGTCTGCACCAATGTTGCAAAAATAATCTTGTGGAGTCTGATTAGTAAATCCTACCAAAAGCAAAGATGCATGTTAAGCTACATATAGCTTTTTCCATATACAAATAGGATTTATAGACTTCTCTTCTTATAGGTAGACTAGCTCAGAACAGTTGAGATCGCAGACCCACATAATAAACATGAAATTTAAGGTGGAGAAACAGGACTGAAAATAGTGGAGAAAAGCACAACATGTCCAAGTTTGCAAAATCAGCTACTAAATTTTCTCCAAAAAAATAAGAAAGGTACTAACAAGCAGTTTTCCTGTAGGGAAGACTTATTCGTTGATTTTACTGCTGTAAAGGGTGATTTTAAGAGTGCTATTACAAATAGCACACTTATACTTTGATTATCAAGCAAAAGTGTCTAATTACTATGCAAACGCAACAGGAAAAGCATGACGCTATATCCCACATAACCAATTTTTTGAGTCGGCTTGCTGAAGCCTTTAGTACCTTCTACCAAGATTGCTAATCAAACTATGTATCACGTCAACCACTTTAATACAAACCCAAAAGAGGAGTGTAGTGGATCCTTAATCCCACATGCATGCACGCCCGCACCCCACACACACGCGGGCACGCACACACATCGAGCACTCACCACATAAGTTGCAAATGAACTGTCTTCCATGGTCAACAAATCTCATAAATGGATTAATGTACCCCTTGCAGCGTGAACACCTTAAAGGTCCACTTTCTCCAAAGTCAACGACCTGAAAAATGAAGGAAAATATCATATTGAAGTAGAAATAAATAAAAACATCAATGCAGGATGAATAGAAAATGTAATGAAGAATAACTTGGCAATTCAATCAATCAATTATTTAATAGTAAAGCAAAAATTTTGCTCGCTCTTCTTAATGATATAGCTATACTTTCATCTATATCCTTTGTATCTTCGAACTCTTGATTACTTCCAGTTAATTTTCATATATATTTTCATTCAACTTCTCCATATATTCAAAATTCTCTCTGTTCAGTTTCATTGGCAATATTTTCACTTGAATCCTCCAAAATTTCAAAATTATCATCCGCTCAAATACAAACTAACTTAAATCCGACTTTTTCAAAATTTTATCAACCGCTTAAATACACATTTTTCAATTTTAAATTCATCTCATCTATCTAAGCAATTTTTCCATCTAGCAAGCGTGTATCTTCTTCTTTTTAATTTTTTAATTACGTAAATATATGTGATTAAGCACTTATTACTTCATGTAACGAATAATACGCCTAAAAAATTAACTTCTACAACTTGTTTATCTTAACAACCATTTAATTTATGTTAAAATTTTAAAATATAAACAAACAACAAATATCAATTTGCTATACAATATATTTACAAATTTAACTAACTTTTACAAGTTACAACACTCCATATTTTCAAAACTCGCTCTATTTAATATATCATTACCTATATTTTCACTTAAATCCTTCAAAACATTGAGATATTCATCTACTTTATTACAATCCTACAGTTTTTCAAAAATATCATCCACTGAAATACAAACCTTCAATTTTAGATCCATCCGTCATCTATCTAAGCTTTTCTTTTGGGTACATCTAGCAATTCAAATTTATCGAGGTTCTTTTTAGTATCAAATTTGTTACCAAATAAACATAATTAAGTATTTATTAATTCATGCAACAAATATTAAATCTTAAAAAAAACAATTTCAATCTATAACTATTTCGTTTAACATGATTCATTAATGCCAACAAATGTCAATCTCGAGGATCGAACTCATGACATTTAATCTCATGGTCTGAACTGGCAACCAACCGAGCCAATCCTGTTGGCAATCTATAACTAATTTATTTTAACAAAAGCAACTCTTGCAATCTCTAGCATTAGAGTGCCCAACAAGTTAAGAATGGGTAAAGGACGGATTAAAAGCACCTCATAAGAGAACAATATACGGTAGTTCAGAGAAGAAGAGGTTAAGTGTAACTTACAAGGGCCATTCATAAGAAAATGCATGCTTAATTGTCTGTTCCTTGCCAAGCTGGAAGTGGAGGCTGATCCTTGTTCTTCGGTGTGTAATGTCATTCTGCTTGTTCCTAAACATACTGAAAATTTAAAATCAGTTCACATAATGATCCGAGAACAGAAGTGCAAAATTCCAATTTATATGAATCCAACCAACAAAGTGAATGTACTATATCAAACGAGCAACTGTCTAGTCATACTGAACATTACTATTATCAAATGATATGTATGCTGAGAATACAAATGTCCATAAATTCTCAAAAGCAAATAAGATATCTTACTGTGAAATTAGAGAACTTCCTCTGAAATCGTAATTTGCGCTCTGAAGATGTGTCACCATAAACATCCATGACAAATATACCACCATTTTTGGACAAAGAGCGATGAACATGCTTAAAGGATAATAACAGTTCATTCCTCTTTTGGAGGCAGCAACAACTGTAATTGAAAGCGCATATGATATCTCTATCTGGCAACACGATTTCTTACATGAAAGAGCCAACCAGCAATGTTGTATTAATAACTGATGCATCAGCTATTTCTTGTAAATTGAAAATTTCAAGTTTCAATGCCTCATGAGCTGTGCTTTTGATCAGAATAGCCTTTTGAGGTTGCAAAACATTTCCATGGATAAGAAAGATTCTGGAATACCCATCTGAACCAATTTTATTTAAGTTGTTATCAAGGTACCAGTTTAGCGCATCTTTGTCAAAATCTAGCACTACAGCTTCCATTCTTAGGTCGCCTTTTAGCCACTCACAACTGTAAAATACAAAATAAGCGTAAGTTGACGTGAGATAATTCACACCATCTCTGTTTGTTAATAATAAATAAGTTTTTGCTACAGAGATGTTTAGAATTGTCACAGGCTCACATCTATTTTTTTTTTTAGGGCTAATGTGTGACTTGGTTCACTATTTCCTCCATTTAAATATAAAATAAATAATAGTCAAACCGAAGCATCGAAATTATTTTCCAACTGTGATGAATTAATATTTTGACAAAAGGTTCTCAAATGATAGAGAACCATAATTTAAGCAATGTTCAGTAAAGGTGTTTTAACATGTATTCATGCATTTTTGGTTAAGAATTAACAAACCCACTATTAACATAGCTAATTGTAAGCTTATCCTGATTATAAAATCTATATTATTTTGAGTTGACTGCCATGGTAAGGGTGTGTTTTGCATGTAATTTATGCATCATTAACTGACTTAAAAAATGATAGAAGTATTAATTAGAAAAATGTATACAAGCTCTAGGGAATGATATCCAAATGCGAATGTGTTCTACAGAAGTTTTGGTTAGTAATAAGTTTGATGGGGATTGTGATTTATCACTTTGGTCTATATTTTTTGATAATATTGATTTCAATGAATTTGGAATAGTAAAAATGAGATTTTCATCTTATAGATCACATTGGGACTTTATAAATTTTTTAGGTGATGATTTTCATGCTTTCGAACTTATAGTTGTTTTGTATTTTAACAGTAGTTTTTGAAAGTTCCCATTAAGTTTGAGTTACTGTGCCTCTTTGGGATTGTACATTTCTAAGCTATCTATTGATAGTCGTAGTTTAATAAAAACAACCAAACTCATACCTTTCAATCTATGGTACAGTTTCATACAATAAGTTGATCTACTTTCATACAATAAGTTCAATAATCATGGGTGATTAATTAAACTAATTCTTAAATTAATTTTAGAAATTAATTTGAATATATATATATGAGTTAGTACCATCTTTAGACTGTTCAAGCATCTCTCAGCATGCCTATTTAACCAGATTGTTTTTCTAAAAGACAATTATAAGAAACGTCAATTAGCATTATCTTATTTAGCAACCAATTACTTGCATTAAACTATACCGTAAGGATAGGAAATTTGCACAAAGATTATAATTTGAATGAATGCAATATTACCAGTCGATGACTTTGGCGGAAGGGAATGAGACCCTTTACTCCCATTGTTTGCTTGATGGTTTTTGGTGTCGCTTCTATGATTTAATTCATCCTTACATCAGACTTTATTATATGATGCTTTATGGAAACACAAATTATCTAAGCTCATTATCATAAACTTATTCTCATGATTCCTTGATATAAGGGTAGCCTTGAAAGCTATTTCAATTAGAAACCCATCAAAATAAATATTAACCAATTATACCCTATTTTATCTAAGGTATGAAGTTTTTATATTTTAGAAGAAATCTACTGAAAATGCTGGCAGCCCATATTGTAACTTCACATAATTTCATACATTTTAGTTTGCAAGTGCTCATCAAAACAAGCATAGAAAGTGGTATTGGCTAATATGCAACTAAATTAACATGTGAATTATAAAAATTAAAGATCCTAAGGTTTAAAATTCCAGAAAACACAAGACTAACATACTTTCAGTGACTATCAATGGACAAAGGTAATACAATTTTCATGATGTATTTGATAAGAAAGTCAACCAATGTAGTAATGAATGGTTTCAATACAACAGTTTGAATCCGCATGTCAAATATAGGATAAATAGTTATAATTCTGTTCATACTAATTTATTATACATGACCACGGGTCCGATTAATATTTGCTTGTAAGAAACTCCCTATTAGTTTTTTACTTTCATGCTCAAACATAGAACATGCCTTCACATACATAAAAAATCATTTTAGGATGTAAGATTAAATCAACTTACAGAGATGGTCTGGATGCAGGCCAACTAAAGAATACTGATCTTGATACTGAAAATCAAAAGTCCACATTTGGAAACTTGGAAATTAATTCTTGTTATTATCTCTTGTTTTAATTTTGATATAAATAAAAAGTTTATTATCTCTTATTCCAGTTTTGATATACATAATGTTAACGCTAAAATTCGAACGCTAACACCCCGGTGCGTAGAGTGAAGTTGTGAAAGCACCACCCGTTGGTACGGGAACCCGAAAAAAGTCAGAATCACAGAAAAGTAGTAAAAGACACGATATTTATAGTGGTTCGGTTTATTAACAAGCCTACGTCCACTTTAATCTCCTTTATTGCTGATATGATTACAACCCTTTACAAGATTCATCGATTACAACACACTTTGAGTTACAAGTCACTTAGAACAAGTAGTCTAAACTTCAATGTAGAACAAAATCTTTGAATCCATGTTGGACGTGTATGATTCCTTTGTGAAGTTCCTTGAAGCGTGTCTCAAAAGCTTTAAGTGTTGAAGTAGTTCAGAATGCAGCAGAGTAACGGCGTTTGAAATCAATGAGCCAAAAGTCCTCTTCATGTTGAAAGTGGTCATGTATTTATAGGAGTTTTCAGCCTTGAGTCGTGAGTCGTGCTCGACTCATAGTTAACTCGTGGCTGAGTTAAGTTAAGTCGCGGTCGACTTATCTGACTGAGTTCTTGGTTTCTCCATGACTCATTCCTTTGTTGGATTACGAGTCCCTTAGAACAAGTCGCTTACGAGTCAATCTTTGTTGGCATAGGCACTGGGGCGGTGGATTACGACTCAGTGGCTTTAAGTCGTGGATGAGTCATTCTGAGTCATGAGTTGTTAAGTCGTTACCGACTCATCAGGCAGCGATATATAGGTGAAGCGGCTTAGGGACTTATCTTCTTAGGTCGTCAATCCCCTTGAGTCGTTTCTTATGATGATTCGTGGACTTGTTGAGTCGCATATCATTAAGCCGTAGACTTCCATAAGTCGTGACATTCCTTAAGTCGTTAAGTTTCCTTGACTCGTTAAGTCGTGCACTCGGCTTGAGTCGTATAGGACTCATCATAGGTCGTAAGTCGTTAATGAGTCATCTCATTACAGCATGGTATTGAACTTGACTCTAAGCCCTAGGTCGTGAAGGACTTACCTGTTATGTTGTTAGCTCCTTAACTCGTAAGCTTTTCTTAACTCGTAAGGTTCCTTAACTCGTAAGGTTCCTTAAGTTATAAGCTTCTAACTCTCAAGCTTTTAACTCGTGAGCTGCTTAACTCGCAGACTGCTTATCTCGTAGGCTTCCTATCTCGCAGACTCCTTATCTCGTAGACTTCTTAACTCGTGGATGAAACAGGGTTAACATTTGCCCCTCGAAGTACACGCTTAAATCGTAAGTCGTGTGCTTCGACTTATCGTAACCCGGGCGTGCCGATTCAAGTTCCAGTACCTCCGACTATAAAGTGCTTAAGTCGCTTCTTCTTCACTTACTTGCTTCCGTGTTTTCTTCCGCCATTACTGACCTTTGAAGCTTTCAGAAACAGATCCAACCAGTTTACCTCGCAACCAATTAAGTTCCTACAATCTTCATCGTCACACTGCGTAAGAGATTTTGCCTCTTTTCCAATTGTTGATCATTGTTAATCTTTGCCTCCGATTTTCTCCTTAATCCTCGCGAATTTTGTTATATTGATGGACTTAGGGCAGGCGGTTCAATCTATCTTGCAGCTATTCAGGATTTGAGGCGATCTAGTAGTGTGGTAGAACTAGGGTTATCCATTGTGAGTAACAGATTAGGAGTTAGATGGTTAATGGGTTAGAAGGTTAACGGGTTAGAAGGTTCACGGGTTAGGAGTAAGAGGGTATGTTTGCTAAAGAGAGTGGAATGTTGCCTTAGGTAAAATTTGGCACCTCTGCGTGACCCAGCAACTTTTAGCGACTTAACTATGAACCGTCTTAACATACCTTACGACTTAAACCAAGAGTCGTAGCCGAGTTAGGACTTGAGAGTTTCTCGCTGCTTTGCATTGAAGTTCCCTTTATCTTCCACGACTTACTACTTAGAGCGCAGCCGACTTAAAGTTCCAACAACTCGAGATTGACACGACCTAACTTAACTTAATGACTTAGGTCGCGGACGAGTTAGCCAGAGAACCAACGACTCAACCTAACCCGTAGAAAAGATTACTCAAGTCGTTGGCGAGTTAGCACTTGTACTTTTAAGCTTTATTTGGACTTTGAATTGTTGAACTCTATTGCATTCATTCACAGGTCACTTTAACTTGCAGGCTATCAATCTGTCCAACACAATGTTTACAAAAAATTGGGACGAATATACTGCCATCGACCGCCCACATCAAATGACAGAATAGTTAATAACAGATAATTAACTTAAATAAATTGTGTGAACGAAGTACTTTCAACTCATCGATTTCAAGTAGAATATTAAAGCAACACTGAAATAGTCAATTGAAACTGACCAGCCTGCACTAATATTATGCTTGAACTTTAGATTAACAAGTTCTGAAATTACCGTAGTCGATCAATCGTCGACCAGTTTTAATTCCAGTTATATTTACATGTTATTTTTATTAGTTTTGCACGACACTTCACACTTTTAGGAAACGTGCACCTTCATATTTGAATATCCAGTTGCTTGTGTAGAATGACTTCTCAGGAAGAAGATACAACAGTCCAGACTGGAGAGGCAATTGTTATTCCGGCTCCACTAGTTAATCCTCCCGAAAGAGCCCCTACCACACTATCATACAAAGTTTTTCGCCAGTTGTGTGCTCAGTTTGGTATTGCTGAATCAGATGCCATTCTTCCTGAGAGAAGTAACACTGCTGACATAGCACCCTCTGGCTTTGTGACAGTTAACCGACAAATGTGCCTGAGTGGGGGCATTCCTCCTTTCAATGACTTTTTCCAACAACTTCTTCGTCAATTGGCCATTGCTCCATCCCAGCTACACCCCAATGGCTACGCCATTCTAATGGGGTTGTGTGCGCTATTTAGGAGAACACTTGATCGACTTCCGAGCTTTGATGAAATCTGTTACTTATGTTCCTTTACCCGGACCAAAGATCATCCTTCTATTACTGTTGTGAGAAGCGCCCGAAACCGCAAATTAATCGTTAGCCTTCCTGACACTGCTCATGGGTTTCTAACCCAGTTCTTCTTCGTTCGTTGCCCCCCGGGGTTTTATGCTGTGTGGAGGGAAGGAAGTAAGATCATCCATCCTTACTTCGTTTATTATCTGACCTTTGTGAGACTGAACTGCTAAGTGTTAACTCTGCTTCTTTTTATTTTCAGCGCTGCCTCCTCCCTCTAGGAATCCCAGTTACAAGTCGACTTTTGAGAGGCTTAAGGCCGTGCCGGTTGAGAAGAGAGATATTCAATTTCTGTTGAAAGATGAATTTTTGCATCAGTACGGACTTTTGCATACTTCTCGTTCTACACGTCCTCATGAAATCCCAGACTCCTCGGCTAGAGCGTTGGATGCCCCAGTTTCTATTAGCACATCCATATCAGAAGGACCTGCTCCTGAGGCTTCGCTAGTGAAGTGCTCCACTTCTGTTGATGCTGCGGGGCCATCTGATAAACTTGCCCCGGTTATCGAGGAAGAAGAGCCTCAGGGGTCTTTCCATCATTCACAAGAATCTGGTGAAAAAGCTGAGAAATCCAGTCCTGTTAAGCAGAGCAGGGACGATACTTTCGAAGGACTGAGCGACCTCTTTGCTACTTCACAAGAGATCTTTAAAGACGATCCTATCACTGCCGGGATTTCTTCTTCAGTAGTCGAGGCTACTTCTATTTTGCAACAGTCTTCGTCGACTCAAGAGTTGACGCTAACTATTACACCCACAACTACTCCCCAATTAAAGAGTGGTTCGTAGTTTGATGCGCGTAGTTTGCACATCACACACACTTAGAATTCCTGGCACTTTTATGCTCTTATCTTCTTATTCTCTAAAGATTTCTAAAGCTTATCTTTTTATTTCAGATCCTCCGATGAGACGCAGTGGATCCTACTACAATGATTTCCAGCGCTACGGGGGGCGTGGCCAATATGATTACGGGCGCTACTTCTCCTCCTACAGAGAATCCGATGAAGAGAGGGCTGCCTGAAAGGCTCGTGAAAGGAGGACTGAAGAAGAGCTTCATGAAAGAAGAGAGAGGGAGGAGCGCCACGATTCTTTGCAAAGAGGCGATGACTTCCACAAGAGAAAATCCCATGATGACCGAGGAAAAGGTCATATGGGTGAAGACTCAAGCAAGCGAACCCGTCATAGTGAGAAGCATGCCTCTACTACTCCTGAAAAAGTTACTGCCCCTACCTCGCTCGACATTCCTTCTGGCTCTCCCGCTCTTGGGAAAGCAGATATTCAAACAATAATTAGCAGGCCCAAATTCCAAGTTGGACCGGGTCCAGCCACTTTGCAAAGCCGGTTTCCACAGTGGTGCCTGAAGGGAGTGAGGTTCGACCTTGACTTGGTCCCCATTGACAAGTCTGCCATGTTACGAAATCTTGATGCCGTCAAGCTTGATATTGAGAGGATGTCGAACTGGAAAAAACTTGTTGACGAGCTTCAAAGGGTTAACCGTGCCAACATAGAGGCCATGCTCACTATGGAAAATGATAAAGCCGAATGGCAAAAGGTTCTTGAGTAACACGACACTGAAATGAGGAGCATCGCTTCTTACAATGAGAAGCTTGAAGCAAAAGTTGAGGAACTGAAACAAGAGCTTGCTACTTCCTCTACTTCCTACTCCCAAAAAGAAGAAGTGCTCCTAAAACAAGTGAGAGATGCTCACGCTAGCCAAAGGGATGCCGAAGACAGGCTTGAAGTGCAAAAAAGAATTAGTGAGGGCTATGTTACTGAGGTTGAAGAGCTTCGGAAGAAAAACAGCTCCCAAGAGGCGGAGATTCAAATGCTTAAGCTTCAACTTTCCAAAACTGAAAGGGAGCGTGATGAGGCCGTTACCGGCAGAATTGCAGCTGAAGAATCTCATGAGGCAACGAAAGCCAGCATCAGCTCAACATTATTTGATTTCTACTTACACAGCGTCCTGGGGCGCGGAAGCCTTGCCTTTCTAGGTCCCAAGTATGAAATTACTTTAGCTGAAGTGTGGGAGGCCGCACTTGATATGCTTGGTGCTGAGGGCGCTAGTTATGACGAATCAGCCCTTGAAAAGCATTACTTGGATGATGACGCTCGCGCTGCTCTCGCCAAAGGAAGGGAATAACTTGCTAAATTAAGAACTGAAGCGACAGAAGGGGACCAGTTGGGAAAAACTACTTCAACTACTCCAGTCCAGCCTCCTTCTTCGTCTGAAATCAACATTATTGGTTCCAGTTCCTATTTTGCATCTCCTACCAAAGTTACTACCGAGATTACAAGCATACAGGGTGGAGATGAAGGTGACGAGAGTGCTGACGTGCAGGCTTATGAGGTCGATGTCAGGAAACCAACTTCTTCAGGTAACTCCACCGTTAATCTCCCTACTGTAAACCTCACTCAAGTAGACTGCTCACTTGTTTCTTATGGGTTCAATGAGTTTCTTCACTATTTTCTGAATCTTAACGAGCCTTTATCTCCTCTTTTTACTGACTTTAACCTCTTTTCTCCTGTAGAGAAAGTATCGAGCATCTTTCAGACTTCGCCTCCTCCGGTTATCCCTCCTCCGTCTCTTCAGGTGGCTCCTCCTTCTGCTTCACAGCCCGGGTCACAAGAGGAGCAAATAGAGGCTCTTCATGGCTTAGACGATCCTATCGCTTCGCAAGAGCAGAAAGACGAGGGACTTGAGGGAGGTGAGATATCTCCGAAGCGGACTCCTTCTGATGACATAATTTTGTCTGCTCTTGTTACTCCAGGGAGTGAGTCCTCTTCGAAGAGGAGAAAGAAGCACGGAACATCAAAGAGGAGGGGGAAGAAAACCATTGCTACTGAAGAGGAACCGGAAGTTGGACCAGTTGCACCTCCCTCTCCTTCTTCCCTTATGCCTACAGATCGACCTGAAAAGCTAACCATTCGGCCGAGTAAAGGGTCCAAAGGCGGTAAGAAGAAATGAAGATTCCAGCTTTTAGCTTCTTGTCTTTTGCATGTACTGGTCGAGAATTGTGCGGGTACCGGCCCCTGCTTTTTTTTTTATTTTGAAACCTGTATCTGCAATACAATTGAATAAAATGATCCTTTATTTGTACAGACTCCTGTTTGAATTTGAGAATGCATTTATTATTCATTTTTGCACAAGTTTATTTATATGATATTGCAGCGGGCTTATGGCATGTTGTTTGAGCATTACTTTTGCCGATGTGGCTATACCATATTGTATGTAACTATACCATGTTGCTCCCATACCATAAGCTTGCTGCAATATTTTATACTTCGAGGGGACTTGCACTCTTATTTGCTGAAGAATAATTATTTCATTCTTGAAGAAATTTTTCGTAGAGTACAACTCACTTCATATAAGTTTTTACGCTTTGTCCTCCGAAGAAATCACTTTTTTTTTTCTTTTGCTTATGTACACATTTTACCAAGTGAATTCTTCTATGTGGTAAAGCGGGCCTCTGAAGGGTACTTTAACTTTTTTTTTTTTTGAGGAAGATTATTTTCCAGAATAGGTAAATTACTCTTCCTTTGAAAGTTAAAGTGTGCTCTTGATGAGGATTTTTTTTTAACATAGAAAGTTGTACCTCTGAGGAGGGATTTTTCACGTTTCAACACTTGGAAGTTTTATTTCAATCTTGGTGAAACGTGTACCTCCAAAGAGTTGTGCCTTTGAAGAAAGCCTTTTCACGTTTCAACACTTGGAAGTTTTATTTCAATCTCGGTGAAACGTGGGCTTCCGAAGAGGTCTTTCTTCTTGATTGTGTCTCTGGGAGGAGGTCTTTATTTTGTTTTGCATTTCAACTTTGGTGAAGTGAAACTCCGAAGAGCGGCTACTTCAACTCCTGGTGAAATGTGCCTCCGTAGAGGTCTTTATTTTGTTTGCATTTCAACTTTGGTGAAGTGAAACTCCGAAGAGCGGCTACTTCAACTCCTGGTGAAATGTGCCTCCGAAGAGGTCTTTATTTTGTTTGCATTTCAACTCTGGTGAAGTGAAACTCCGAAGAGCGGCTGTTACACTTCAACTCCTTGTGAAATGTGCCTCCGAAGAGGTCTTTATTTTGTTTGCATTTCAACTCTAGTGAAGTGAAACTCCGAAGAGCGGCTGTTACACTTCAACTCCTGGTGAAATGTGTCTCCGAAGAGGTCTTTATTTTGTTTGCATTTCAACTCTGGTGAAGTGAAACTCCGAAGAGCGGCTGTTACACTTCAACTCCTAGTGAAATGTGCCTCGGAGAGGGTTTTCATTGCCTGGAAGTTACTCTCTCATGGTTGGAGGGTCATGACTCCTCCAATCTTTTTTGTTGAGTAGAGAACTTTCTTTTTTGCGGCATATGCCTCATTAGAGGTCTTTATCTTCCGAAGAGTTGTGCCTCCGAAGAGGAGCATTTTGCCTCCGAAGAGGGCTTCGGTCTCTGAGGAGAAGCATTCGGTCCCCGTAGAGAAGCATTTTGCCTCCGAAGAGGGCTTCGGTCTCTGAGGAGAAGCATTCGGTCTCCGTAGAGAAGCATTTTGCCTCCGAAGAGGGCTTCGGTCTCTGAGGAGAAGCATTTTGCCTCCGAAGAGGGCTTCGGTCTCTGAGGAGAAGCATTCGGTCCCCGTAGAGAAGCATTTTGCCTCCGAAGAGGGCTTCGGTCTCTGAGGAGAAGCATTCGGTCCCCGTAGAGAAGCATTTTGCCTCCGAAGAGGGCTTCGGTCTCTGAGGAGAAGCATTCGGTCTCCGTAGTGGAGCATTTTGCCTCCGAAGAGGGCTTCGGTCTCTGAGGAGAAGCATTCGGTCTCCGTAGAGAAGCATTTTGCCTCCGAAGAGGGCTTCGGTCTCTGAGGAGAAGCATTCGATCTCCGTAGAGGAGCATTTTGCCTCCGAAGAGGGCTTCGGTCTCTGAGGAGAAGCATTCAGTCTCCGTAGAGGAGCATTTTGCCTCCGAAGAGGGCTTCGGTCTCTGAGGAGAAGCATTCGGTCTCCGTAGAGAAGCATTTTGCCTCCGAAGAGGGCTTCGGTCTCTGAGGAGAAGCATTCGGTCTCCGTAGACAAGCATTTTGCCTCCGAAGAGGGCTTCGGTCTCTGACGAGAAGCATTCGGTCCCCGTAGAGAAGCATTTTGCCTCCGAAGAGGGCTTTGGTCTCTGAGGAGAAGCATTCGGTCTCCGTAGAGAAGCATTTTGCCTCCGAAGAGGGCTTCTCACATTTCATCTCACGGGAGTGTATCGACCGATTATGGTGAAATGTGTGCCCCTGAATAGGGTTATTGCCAGGAAGTTTGGAGTTTCCCTCTCTCGGTTGGACGGATTCTCGGGAGTGTGTCGACCGATAATTCTGCAACATTGTAACGAGAAAGACCCCCATATTTCTGGTGAAGCCCGCTTGAGGTCTTTATTTTCCGAAGAGTTATGCCTCCGAAGAGGGCTTGTGCCTCTGAAATGGTCTTTTGCTGACTGACGCTTGCTCGCCCATGTCTCTTTGCCGTTGATTCCTGTTGACGATCCCCGCTGTCTTTTGCAAGTGTCATCACTTTTAGCTGCCAATGATTTCCCTTACCCAAAAGAGTATATTTTATAGTTAAGCAAATTGGTGGTGGTAGACACAGGTTATTTAACTTGCTGTTTGTTTGCTCAAACATTTGTAGTTAGTTAGATATGATCTGCTTCTATCCACATTGCTCACTTTCGTTTGAAGCAATTCTTTTGTAGGATTTGAATATGGGAATTTTGAATGGCTCAGTGTTTGACTGCTGGATGATGTCGCGGATCGCTCGGTCTCATGACGGGTAAGCTTTGTTTTTATGGCCTGCATTATTAAATCGACATTTTAGTAACACAATTAACGTATTTTATATGTCGAAATAATACAAAGCAGTTTATAATAGTAGGGAACACAAGAATAATAGTGGTTTAGCCAAAACTGGGCCTATATCCACTTTATAGCTTTTGTTATTCGCCTGCCTTGCAATTGCTTTTAATAGAAGAATCATATATTTGTAATTCCTTTACAATATTTCAGCAAAGTTTTCAAGTAAAATATGGATGCAAATGGTTGCTGTTCCAAGTTCTTGGAATTGGCTCTTCTTTGACAGCTGTGAGTTTGATTGACTAATTTAGCAACTCCTTGGTGCCATCTTTAAGCATGCATCATCTTCCTTTGCTAGCGGGTAGTTTTATCCAAAGAAATATGCTCCAACCAAACCATTAATTGTTTGCTTAGAATACTTCTTATTTAAGATTCGACCTTGGAATTTTGTTGTTTAAAACTTGCTTTTGAGTGCTACCAAGGTTTGTTTGGTATTGCCTGCAAATTTAGATCAATCTTTTTTAGTGATACTTTCAGAGTACTTTACATATAGAAATAAAATAAGCGACTTGTAATAATAGAGAAAACAAGACTTATAGTTTCTATTATTTATTTGCCCTATTTTTTATAATAGCTTTAGATACAGGAATGATACATTCAGCATTCTTTTACAAATTTGTAACAAGGCGTTTAAGTAAAGTATGCAAGCCATTGCTGCCCCAGGCTTCTAGGAATTGAATCTTTGGCATGAGAGGATTAGATGGCAGCTTCTTTCAGAATCGAAACTTCCTTTCACTTTGAGGACTTCCTTGAGGCGTGAGCATGTCTTCCCGCCTCATCCAATTTTTTCCCGCCGGATGAGGGCTTGCCGTGATGACACTGATAATAGGCCCTTCATCTCCCTGCACTACGGTTCTTCTATTTGAGCTGCCTTATTGAACGGGAACTAGCTGCACTTTAGAGGATGAGGGGAGGTCATTTCTATCTTTCTTCACATATTGTTGCAGTTCATTCTGCTTGAGCAATTCTTCAATCTCTTTCCTTAACTGGCGACATTGGTTAGTATCATGGCCAGTCTGATTGTGAAATTGACAGAATTTTCCATTGCCTAGAGCACTTCTCCTTATCAGAGATGGTTTGGGGTACACAACAACATCTTTTGTTGCCAAGAAGATATTCTCCGGAGTGTCGGTCAAAGGGGTGAAGTCGGAGGATCTAAAGCGCCGAGCTTTTTTCGAGACTTTTTGCTTTCTCTTGCCTTCATTCTCCTTTCTCTGTTCGATCATCTCCGGTATGTATTCCTCATCATTGTTAGGACTCAAGGGGTAGTCGTCGACTATTCTTTCAAAAGTTCACCTCGACAAACGTTCATGGATAGTTGGTCGTGACCATGAACTTTCCGTTTGGGGGATTGTTCCAATAGAAATGCCAATTGCCCGTTGAGGAGTATTCCATCCTTCCGAAACATGAGCCTTTTTGGCGATGGTTTTTATATCACTTTCTAGTCGTTGAACCTCCTCTTGCAATGCATTCATCTTGTCGAGAATCCTATTGCTCTGAACTTCCATGTGTTGATATAATCCATACACCACGGCGTCTAATTCAGCCCTTGTGACTCTAATACTAGAAGCTGTTTCACTTAGCGTAGGAAAAGCAATAGCGCTGCTGCAAGTACCTTCAATCCTCAAAAATTTATGCTTCCTTTCAAAAGTCATGATTTCCGTTAGACTTTTGGTTCGGAGAGAAATCTTTTCCACAAGCCTTTGTCGAGTGATAGTGGAAGTTGCCTGAGTTCAACTCTCAATGAAAGCACCAAAAATGTTAATGCTAAAATTCGAACGCTAACACCCCGGTGCGTAGAGTGAAGTTGTGAAAGCACCACCCGTTGGTACGGGAACCCGAAAAAAGTCAGAATCACAGAAAAGTAGGAAAAGACACGATATTTATAGTGGTTCGGTTTATTAACAAGCCTACGTCCACTTTAATCTCCTTTATTGCTGATATGATTACAACCCTTTACAAGATTCATCGATTACAACACACTTTGAGTTACAAGTCACTTAGAACAAGTAGCCTAAACTTCAATGTAGAACAAAATCTTTGAATCCATGTTGGACGTGTATGATTCCTTTGTGAAGTTCCTTGAAGCGTTCTGTAACGCCCCGCCTTTTCGCACACTTTAAACCAACACACATGCCGATTCAAACCATACGGAAGGGTGGATTTGTTATGGGGTAAATAAGAAAAACAGAGAAGAAATAAACAAATAGAATCTCACAGCGGAAGGATAAAATATAATAAGAAAATATACAGTTTATAAAACTGTTTGCAAACATTTATATAATACATATCAGAGTTACACATACCAATAACAATGCAGCAGAACAGTTTGTAGTGCACTAGATAAATAATAATAGTAATACTACAAATCTTCGTCTTCGTTCTCCAGAGCTAAACTTCAAATCCTGAAACACTCGGACTGACCCGAGCGAATTGAAAAGACAAAACACTCGAGTCAGAACTAAAAGATCTTATGTGAGTTAAATTAACAGAAATAAATATGAGCGCAGTAACTCAAGAGATGCTCGGGATCTACATCTCCTAAGGATCCGTTAAACTATTTACTATGTAGTATATTGCGCTATTATAATAGTGTCTAATTGTAAAATAAACTTACTTTTAAATAGCGTTAAGGCTTTACATTTTCCACCTTAACACGTAAAATGTCAATAGTCTATACAGTACCGTAATACCTCCTGATTGGGAAGCTACCAGAGGATACTCCATAGGTACGACACAAATAGAAACTCGTAGTAAAGGCTCGGTATGGTAGGTGACACGGCACAACTAGGCAATGCCAGGGTAGATATACCAATTGCTATCCAGGCTGGTGGAAACGCGTAGCCGCAGTTACCGCCCACCTCGGACTAACTCCCCAAAATCAAAGTAAAAGTGGTCACTGAATCAATCCAAAGTCAAAGTATAATATCGAAGAGGAGGGTTCGATCAGAGGAATGACCTCATTGGCCTGAGAATCGCTCCTGTTTTAGCCACCTTATGCCAATTCACGGGAGTAGGGTCCACGTACTTACCTTACAGGAAACGTCGCCACCACCTACTTCATTCTGGAATCTCCACCGCATACACGGTTAGTCAAAGTGGTTTTCGGTATCGACAGAGAGTATGTCCATATTCGATCCCGGTCTCTTTGCCAACCCATCGTTATTATAACACCGCGGTCATTTAAAAATAGTTTATACTTTAAAACCAGAATATAATCCATTTCAAAACCATAATATTACGATATCATTTCTTCTTTAAAACCCAAAACGATTCATTTTGATATTATTTTTATAAAACCCAAATCAATGATATCATTTCCCAAATATAAATCTTTTCCAAAAATTATGCCACTTTTAAAAGTTATAATTCCTTGTAACCAAATATTTGAATATTAACTTTCAACATAATACTTTGAAATCCATAGTTTTTAAAACCATTACTTTCAAAACTAAATGGTTTGGATATTCAACAATATATAAAATAAGTGATTTAACTTTATGGTTACTTTGTAAAGAAAATAATTTACATGGCTTTACAAATATGGTTCTTTATTAAAGTTTAAACCATAATCACTTTAAGTTCTAAAACCCCTTAAATTTCTATGTGTATAAATCATTTGGAGTATTAATATTCAAACTAAAGATGGAATTTAATTTTTTTTCAACAAATTTGATGTTTATTATTTAGTCTTGAATATTCACATAAATTCATAAACAACTCCCAATTTCTAGCAATTAAATATCTCTTCAATTTAATTTATACTAGAATATTCATTTTATACTTATCTTGGAAAAATCCAGTTATAAATATCATATCTTAAAATTTCCAAATTTAAACATTTAACATATAGTATAAATTATCAAACACCATTTTCCTAAAATTTCCATTTTTATTAAAGGGATTCATATACATTTCATATTAAAAATTTACTCCATATGTATATATATATAAATGGAAGAATAATATTTATAAAATATCAAAATTTAATTTTTCTAAATCATATCATATCCAAACCATAGAAATCACCTTCAAAATAACTTATATATATAGACCGCGGTGCCTGTATATAATTTTCTATCCTATGGTCAAGTGATACGGATATTTATCATTTCAATCCGCAATTTAAAAGATATAAAATTTTGCGGTTATATATCATTTCAAACCACAATCCCGAATGAAATGTAAAATGCATGCTAACCTGCGGTTTAATGATATCCGAATAAACATCCATTCAACAACACATCCCTCATCCAATCACAAAACATCAATCAATATCAATCAATATCAATATATGTTTGATAACAAACAACATGTAATAACTGGCAATTTTATTCAATTTAAATTTAACGACTATTAATCTAACAGTTTATATTCAGTAATAAATTATATAACTGTTAACTAGCAGTTTTCATGCAAACACAAATTCTAACTGTCAATTAATATGCAGTAAATAAAATAAATTAACAGTTAAATTAAATAAACGCAATTTAACAGATATGATGAATAAACATGCCAAACAGATGTAAAAAAAATTTCTACTCATATCTAAACTAAATTTAACAAACATAAAAACTTTTAGTAGTTGTGAGAGGGTTAAAACACTCACCTTTTGAATTTAAATCGAATGTAAATCCGATTTAAACCCAAAAATTCGACTGTCTCCAAATCCGTCCAAACTAGCGTCATCAGATCCGGATTTTAAATACGAACCTAACAAAAGAAATCTCGCTTGAATCGGAGGTCGTATGAAAAAGTTATGACGAAAAATCGATTGGAAAACAAAATTAAATATAAACAAAACAATACACAAACACACCTACTATGCTAAACGCCACGTCAGCCTACAGGGAAACACGCCTTCCCCCATGAGAAAACGCGTACGCGACTGTTTGAATCTATTCTGAGCAAACTATGACTCCATTCGAAAAATGAATTACACCATGAGATTACGTGTTTCGAGAAGATTAACATATATTTTTGTGAGTTTTTAGGAGGACTTTGAATTTTCAGCTTTGATTTGTAATTTGGAATTGGATCTGAAATGCATCCATTGAGGAAGAGAGAAGATTGAAGAAAATAAACGTGTAGACAAATGACAATAGAAAGGAGGCTAGGGCTGAATAGCTGTGTTTATATAGAGGGGTTTGAAATAGGGTAGATAGACCGTAGAATGAACGTGCGGAACAACTATGGCCCAAAAAGCCCGCTATGCCTCCGGAACCGAATTCATTAAATTTATATATCCAAATAGGTGAATATATCACTGGATTCATATCTCTATATCTAAGTATCTCCAATTTCATCTGAACTTGTAAATACTAAATTTCAAATATTTCTTCAATTAACGTTAACGTAATAATTATTTATTATTTATTGCAGTTAATTATCAATTATAGTTTATATACTAAATAGATGATAAATTTTGAATACTTGTTATCATTAACGTTTTATTTCCACTTACTAATAAATGCAATTATTACATATTCTCCCTTTATTAATAACCTTCCTATTCCCATTGATTATTCCTTAGCAAATTATATCTATTAATTACGATTGATTACCCTAATAAATTGGTTCACATGGTTTATCACAGTCGTATTCTCAATTACCATCTAAACTTTCAACTAATGCAAAACTAAAATATTACTTTTCATTTTCTTGCAATTAGATCAGGTTATAAATTTTAAGTCAATGAATTCTTTTGATTTTTTATTCCTTTTTTTAAAAAAACCAACCATTATCATAGATAACTTAAATGGTAATATATATCAAATTGCCCCAAATGGTTTTAAAGTTATCCTCTAAATACATATTTCCTTGTAAATAGATTTCGATAAATTGAAATAAATCATACTATAGAAATTTAAATCCCATTAAATAAATAAATAAATATTGGTTCCCATTCATATTATTTATTTACGTTTTATTTCATTGGTACTTCTATATACAACTTAGCTTTGTAAAATGTTTAAATGCGGAATCTTGTCTACTTCACATCTTAAATTAAGGTTTCTAAAACGATTAATGTTTACAAAATTTATAAGTATTAAATACATTTAATTTCAATAAATTCAATTGATTGCAAATAGATTCCAAATAAATTGGATGTTATTAGGTTACAACTTAATATTAAACAAATTTTTCTCTTAATTAACAAAGTTATAATTACTTAAGATTTCATTACAGTTACATTTCACATTTCATTTGGTTTTAATTCTTTTTCTTCCACATAAATTGTTATAAATGAGTTTTTCCTTGGTTACACCTTATTTGGATTCAACATTCCTCATTTACCAATTTAATTTACTTTAACTACAGTGATTTAGTGCATTAATTGAAATTGATCAAATAAAACTTAACAAACTAATAGAATAAATAACTTACAAAATTTATTGTCGTAAATCTATTTTATAAGTCTACACTTAATTATTATCTTACAATACGTTTTTACGTTACTATAAATTTATACACTCTTCTGTTACTATATTAATAATTAATAAAGTAACGTTCATTCTTAATAACTATATAATAACTATTCAACATATACAAGAACTCTATTCCCAAATACATTCATTTATATTTTATTTCCTTAAAGTTCTCCTTTATTGACTAAACACATTAACAACCAAAATAATTAATTTAGATTCATTTACATATATTAGATAAATGGGTAAACTTTTGTAATTATCCTATATATGAAAATATTTTTATGCATAAATTTCCACTTACTTGCTATGCATTCATTTATAAATTTACTAATTGCCTTAGTCAGCTTATTCCCTATTTACTACCAAATTTCCCACTTAGTTATAGTTTATCAATACGTAATCACCTAAACAAACAAATTTTATTACCCTTTTAAGTGCGTTTATTATTGACCATTTATGAAAATTACTTACCTTCAATATTGCATTGGTTTATTCAACGGTCACTTTTATTTAGTTACTATCTAATTTACAATCTAATGTAAATCTTCCACTATTGATTCTTATATTAATGAGTCTCATTCTAGGTAATATTTTATTAATAATTACTAATTCAACACTTATATTGCTTTCTTATATTTATCTTACACAAAGTGTGCAAAATCACATTATTCAACTCTATTTCCATGTAACTATTAATTTGTTAACATACATTAAATTCTAAATTTTATAGAAAATATATTATCTAAAACCTTTCTATTCTAAAAAAAACTTTATTCAATGTTAACATTCACTAAATACAATTTACTTCCATAAATATGGTTGCACTTAAATTCAGTTATTATTTCATAAATATTATTTTAAATCAACCAATTATGACTTATAACCACAAACACAAATTTTCGTTATTCTACCTATTTCCATATAAACATTTCAATTGTTAATCTTTAATCTCAGTTACTATATCCAACTCCTGCATTTATTCTAAATTAGATTAGAAATTATATTAATTTAATTCATTTAATATCATCAAATTTACCGGGTCGTTACAATCTCCCCCACTCAAAACTTTTCGTCCCCGAAAAGGAAAAAGAAGGGAGAAGGAAGAATAAAACAGTACATCTTATTTCAAATATTAACTTATAAACAATAATTTACTAAATTTATTTTCTTAAATAAAATGTACCTGTTTATAATCATTATATTCTTTTGTGTTTAAATTACTAAAGTTGGGAAAATATTTTCACAAAATTCTAAGTCCAAAATTTACGGAAAATTTTGGCAGGGTCTCCTTTGTACGGAGAGGCTCGGGGAAAATATAATATCCTAATATACAAATATATTACATATATTATCCAAAATAAAATATCCCAACACGGAAAAATTATATAAAATAGCGCTTTAAACGTAATCCGAAACCGTACCTATTTGTCGGCCAATATACGCTTATTATTATGGAACCAAAAGTAGTAGCAGTTGTTTCCATCACCTGTATTCACTTATATAATCTAGAAGGTTAAATATTTATATTAAAGTGAAATGTTTAGGTGGCTTCAACCATTAACCAATCAATCAGTACAACAACCATCAACCTTTACAAACAGCATACATACACAAACAAAGCAACCATTTAATCCATCAAACAATTTGTTGTTTGGGTCCAAAACTTGAAATTTGTATAAAATGAAATTAACTATCAAGTGCATCCTTTACTCAACAGTCTTAGATGGAACATAGATAGATTATTTATTCATCCCACAACTTCAAATTCCTTACCCAACAACATAAATCAAACAATAACAATTCAAACCAACAACTAAATTAACTTATTATACATTTATTTCATGCTTCAGTGGTTTGATTTTCTTTCTTTCACTTATGGAGGGATTTTTTTTATTTCTTACAATCTTCATTTTCCATTTATTACAAAATTCACTATACTTGTATTCCAATTTATTGACTAAAGTTTATATCATCTATTTATACTACTTACCTTTACTTATAACTTAAGTTATACAATTAATTCTCATTAATAACAGTAAATTTATTGAATACCTTAATCACCTCAAGCTTCACTTGTAAGATTTCCCTTTACACTTTCTTACTAACATTGCAACTTTTTATTATATGGTAAGTTATGTATGTTTTAAGAATGTAAGTGAAAATTTACAAGTTTCTTCTCAATTCCTTTAATTAATATATATTTGTTTTATAAATTACAATTTCAACTTACCTTTAATTTCATTCATTTATTTAAGGTTGAAGTTTCTATTATATTTAATAGTAGTAACAATTTAATTACCCACTTTCCATTATATTTAGTTACAGTAACCCTTTTTAATTACACTTAAATTATTAACTTTTTAACCTTCATTCTTAAAAATAAGGAATTTTATTAATTTATTACTTAGGGTTTACAGTCATTTATCTATTATTCCTACTTTCCATTATATTAGAATAGGGGAAATTTAAAACATACTTAAGTTAATAACCCTATAATCAATCCTTATTTGTTAAAGAATTTCATTTTATTTACTTAAGTTCATATCACCTATTAATAATTCTTAACTTATTTTCAGTAAAATTTCAATTATAACTTAAGTTTATACCACTAAATTCTTATTTATATAATAGCAATTTATTGAGTACTCCATTATTTCCAAAATTCTACTTGTATAATATTCAATTCAAATTTCTTATTTAACATTTCAGCTTTTCATATTTGGTAAGTTATTTATGTTAAAGTAAAAGCAAAGAACTTATACAAGTTTTATCTAATCTTTTAATTAAATTTAATGTTAATCAATATTACGCTTTGTCTCATATGTATTCAAATTTCTCTTTGTAACTTTGCAATAATTTTCTTATTTAAATTAGAGGTTTCAATCCATTTATTTCTTACTTTTTATTTCACTAAAATTATACAATTAATTAATGGAAAATTTTAGAATTAAATTCCGGGTCAAATTTCAATTTATTTTGAAATAATAGATAAATAACTTCTTACACTTATATACCTCTAATTATATTTAAAACAATTAAAATTTAAATATTTCAAAATAATCTGCAGTAGAATCTATTACAGTGGCTTTCCCCTTCGAAACTCGAAAATGAAAGTCGATGATGCGGCCGTCATCACCGAAATTATTTTCCAGCGACAGAGAGGAAAGTACAAAATTTATTTTCTCCAAATCTTCTTTTAAAACAATTCTTCCAAATTATACTAAATATTTATATAAGAAAATACTTATAAACTGAATCATTATTTTTCATAAATTCTTTGAAAGCAAATTTTCAAAAATCCCGGACTTAAGTTCTAAAATCTCCAATTTGGTTTATTATAGTTTCACTTAGCTTCAATTTATTACAAATATTTTTATTTCCTAACACCCAATCTATAGCAACCAAATATATATACATAATATCATTTAAAACTTTATTTTATATATAGAAAATATAATAGGCAAAATTATTTCATTCACCTATATTAAAACGGATATTATGTCGGTCTGTCCTATTGAGTGTTTAGAATCCCTATTGATGACATAGCGTCCCATGCATCAACCAGAAGTTATAAATACAAAGCGGAACAGATTAACACAATATCAAAATCTTTTATTAATACTAACAAATACGCTCTCTCATATATATACACTCAGCGACTCCCATAGGTTATTACTACCCTATTAACAAAGAGTCAAACCCCACAAAGCCAAGGTTTATCGCTAAACCAAAGCTCTGATACCAACTGTAACGCCCCGCCTTTTCGCACACTTTAAACCGACACACATGCCGATTCAAACCATACGGAAGGGCGGATTTGTTATGAGGTAAATAAGAAAAACAGAGAAGAAATAAACAAATAGAATCTCACAGCGGAAGGATAAAATATAATAAGAAAATATACAGTTTATAAAACTGTTTGCAAACATTTATATAATACATATCAGAGTTACACATACCAATAACAATGCAGCGGAACAGTGTGTAGTGCACTAGATAAATAATAATAGTAATACTACAAATCTTCGTCTTCGTTCTCCAGAGCTAAACTTCAAATCCTGAAACACTCGGACTGAACCGAGCGAATTGAAAAGACAAAACACTCGAGTCAGAACTAAAAGATCTTATGTGAGTTAAATTAACAGAAATAAATATGAGCGCAGTAACTCAAGAGATGCTCGCGATCTACATCTCCTAAGGATCCGTTAAACTATTTACTATGTAGTATATTGTGCTATTATAATAGTGTCTAATTGTAAAATAAACTTACTTTTAAATAGCGTTAAGGCTTTACATTTTCCACCTTAACACGTAAAATGTCAATAGTCTATACAGTACCGTAATACCTCCTGATCGGGAAGCTACCAGAGGATACTCCATAGGTACGACACAAATAGAAACTCGTAGTAAAGGCTCGGTATGGTAGGTGACACGGCACAACTAGGCAATGCCAGGGTAGATATACCAATTGCTATCCAGGCTGGTGGAAACGCGTAGCCGCAGTTACCGCCCACCTCGGACTAACTCCCCAAAATCAAAGTAAAAGTGGCCACTGAATCAATCCAAAGTCAAAGTATAATATCGAAGAGGAGGGTCCGATCAGAGGAATGACCTCATTGGCCTGAGAATCGCTCCTGTTTTAGCCACCTTATGCCAACTCACGGGAGTCGGGTCCACGTATTTACCTTACAGGAAACGTCGCCACCACCTACTTCATTCTGGAATCTCCACCGCGTACACGGTTAGTCAAAGTGGTTTTCGGTATCGACAGAGAGTATGTCCATATCCGATCGCGGTCTCTTTGCCAGCCCATCGTTATTATAACACCGCGGTCATTTAAAAATAGTTTATACTTTAAAACCAGAATATAATCCATTTCAAAACCATAATATTACGATATCATTTCTTCTTTAAAACCCAAAACAATTCATTTTGATATTATTTTTATAAAACCCAAATCAATGATATCATTTCCCAAATATAAATCTTTTCCAAAAATTATGCCACTTTTAAAATTTATAATTCCTTGTAACCAAATATTTGAATATTAACTTTCAACATAATACTTTGAAATCCATAGTTTTTAAAACCATTACTTTCAAAACTAAATGGTTTGGATATTCAACAATATATAAAATAAGTGATTTAACTTTATGGTTACTTTGTAAAGAAAATAATTTACATAGCTTTACAAATATGGTTCTTTATTAAAGTTTAAACCATAATCACTTTAAGTTCTAAAGCCCTTAAATTTCTATGTGTATAAATCATTTGGAGTATTAATATTCAAACTAAAGATGGAATTTATTTATTTTTCAACAAATTTGATGTTTATTATTTAGTCTTGAATATTCACATAAATTCATAAACAACTCCCAATTTCTAGCAATTAAATATCTCTTCAATTTAATTTATACTAGAATATTCATTTTATACTTATCTTGGAAAAATCCAGTTATAAATATCATATCTTAAAATTTCCAAATTTAAACATTTAACATATAGTATAAATTATCAAATACCATTTTCCTAAAATTTCCATTTTTATTAAAGGGATTCATATACATTTCATATTAAAAATTTACTCCATATGTATATATATACAAATGGAAGAATAATATTTATAAAATATCAAAATTTAATTTTTCTAAATCATATCACATCCAAACCATAGAAATCACCTTTAAAATAACTTATATATATAGACCGCGGTGCCTGTATATAATTTTCTATCCTATGGTCAAGTGATACGGATATTTATCATTTCAATCCGCAATTTAAAAGATATAAAATTTTGCGGTTATATATCATTTCAAACCACAATCCCGAATGAAATGTAAAATGCATGCTAACCTGCGGTTTAATGATATCCGAATAAACATTCATTCAACAACACATCCCTCATCCAATCACAAAACATCAATCGATATCAATATATGTTTGATAACAAACAACATGTAATAACTGGCAATTTTATTCAATTTAAATTTAACGACTATTAATCTAACAGTTTATATTCAGTAATAAATTATATAACTGTTAACTAGCAGTTTTCATGCAAACACAAATTCTAACTGTCAATTAATATGCAGTAAATAAAATAAATTAACAGTTAAATTAAATAAACGCAATTTAACAGATATGATGAATAAACATGCCAAACAGATATAAAAAAATTTCTACTCATATCTAAACTAAATTTAACAAACATAAAAACTTTTAGTAGTTGTGAGTGGGTTAAAACACTCACCTTTTGAATTTAAATCGAATGTAAATCTGATTTAAACCCAAAAATTCGACTATCTCCAAATCCGTCCAAACCAGCGTCATCAGATCCGGATTTTAAATACGAACCTAACAAAAGAAATCTCGCTTGAATCGGAGGTCGTATGAAAAAGTTATGATGAAAAATCGATTGGAAAACAAAATTAAATATAAACAAAACAATACACAAACTCACCTACTATGCTAAACGCCACGTCAGCCTACAGGGAAACACGCCTTCCCCATGAGAAAACGCGTACGCGACTGTTTGAATCTATTCTGAGCAAACTATGACTCCATTCGAAAAATGAATTACACCATGAGATTACGTGTTTCGAGAAGATTAACATATATTTTTGTGAGATTTTTAGGAGGACTTTGAATTTTCAGCTTTGATTTGTAATTTGAAATTGGATCTGAAATGCATCCATTGAGGAAGAGAGAAGATTAAAGAAAATAAACGTGTAGAAAAATGACAATAGAAAGGAGGCTAGGGCTGAATAGCTGTGTTTATATAGAGGGGTTTGAAATAGGGTAGATAGACCGTAGAATGAACGTGCGGAACAACTATGGCCCAAAAAGCCCGCTATGCCTCCGGAACCGAATTCATTAAATTTATATATCCAAATAGGTGAATATATCACTGGATTCATATCTCTATATGTAAGTATCTCCAATTTCATCTGAACTTGTAAATACTAAATTTCAAATATTTCTTCAATTAACGTTAACGTAATAATTATTTATTATTTATTGCAGTTAATTATCAATTATAGTTTATATACTAAATAGATGATAAATTTTGAATACTTGTTATCATTAACGTTTTATTTCCACTTACTAATAAATGCAATTATTACATATTCTCCCTTTATTAATAACCTTCCTATTCTCATTGATTATTCCTTAGCAAATTATATCTATTAATTACGATTGATTACCCTAAATAAATTGGTTCACATGGTTTATCACAGTCGTATTCTCAATTACCATCTAAACTTTCAACTAATGCAAAACTAAAATATTACTTTTCATTTTCTTGCAATTAGATCAGGTTATAAATTTTAAGTCAATGAATTCTTTTGATTTTTTATTCCTTTTTTAAAAAAAACCAACCATTATCATAGATAACTTAAATGGTAATATATATCAAATTGCCCCAAATGGTTTTAAAGTTATCCTCTAAATACATATTTCCTTGTAAATAGATTTCGATAAATTGAAATAAATCATACTATAGAAATTTAAATCCCATTAAATAAATAAATAAATATTGGTTCCCATTCATATTATTTATTTACGTTTTATTTCATTGGTACTTCTATATACAACTTAGCTTTGTAAAATGTTTAAATGCGGAATCTTGTCTACTTCACATCTTAAATTAAGGTTTCTAAAACGATTAATATTTACAAAATTTATAAGTATTAAATACATTTAATTTCAATAAATTCAATTGATTGCAAATAGATTCCAAATAAATTGGATGTTATTAGGTTACAACTTAATATTAAACAAATTTTTCTCTTAATTAACAAAGTTATAATTACTTAAGATTTCATTACAGTTGCATTTCACATTTCATTTGGTTTTCATTCTTTTTCTTCCACATAAATTGTTATAAATGAGTTTTTCCTTGGTTACACCTTATTTGGATTCAACATTCCTCATTTACCAATTTAATTTACTTTAACTGCACTGATTTAGTGCATTAATTGAAATTGATCAAATAAAACTTAACAAACTAATAGAATAAATAACTTACAAAATTTATTGTCATAAATCTATTTTATAAGTCTACACTTAATTATTATCTTACAATACGTTTTTACGTTACTATAAATTTATACACTCTTCCGTTACTATATTAATAATTAATAAAGTAACGTTCATTCTTAATAACTATATAATAACTATTCAACATATACAAGAACTCTATACCCAAATACATTCATTTATATTTTATTTCCTTAAAGTTCTCCTTTATTGACTAGACACATTAACAACCAAAATAATTAATTTAGATTCATTTACATATATTAGATAAATGGGTAAACTTTTGTAATTATCCTATATATGAAAATATTTTTATGCATAAATTTCCACTTACTTGCTATGCATTCATTTATAAATTTACTAATTGCCTTAGTCAGCTTATTCCCTATTTACTACCAAATTTCTCACTTATTTATAGTTTATCAATACGTAATCACCTAAACAAACAAATTTTATTACCCTTTTAAGTGCGTTTATTATTGACCATTTATGAAAATTACTTACCTTCAATATTGTATTGGTTTATTCAACGGTCACTTTTATTTAGTTACTATCTAATTTACAATCTAATGTAAATCTTCCACTATTGATTCTTATATTAATGAGTCTCATTCTAGGTAATATTTTATTAATAATTACTAATTCAACACTTATATTGCTTTCTTATATTTATCTTACACAAAGTGTGCAAAATCACATTATTCAAATCTATTTCCATGTAACTATTAATTTGTTAACATACATTCAATTCTAAATTTTATAGAAAATATATTATCTAAAACCTTTCTATTCTAAAAAAAAACTTTATTCAATGTTAACATTCACTAAATACAATTTACTTCCATGAATATGGTTGCACTTAAATTCAGTTATTATTTCATAAATATTATTTTAAATCAACTAATTATGACTTATAACCACAAACACAAATTTTCGTTATTCTACCTATTTCCATATAAACATTTCAATTGTTAATCTTTAATCTCAGTTACTATATCGAACTCCTGCATTTATTCTAAATTAGATTAGAAATTATATTAATTTAATTCATTTAATATCATCAAATTTACCGGGTCGTTACACGTTCTTTGTGTCTCAAAAGCTTTAAGTGTTGAAGTAGTTCAGAATGCAGCAGAGTAACGGCGTTTGAAATCAATGAGCCAAAAGTCCTCTTCATGTTGAAAGTGGTCATGTATTTATAGGAGTTTTTAGCCTTGAGTCGTGAGTCGTGCTCGACTCATAGTTAACTTGTGGCCGAGTTAAGTTAAGTCACGGTCGACTTATCTGACTGAGTTCTTGGTTTCTCCATGACTCATTCCTTTGTTGGATTACGAGTCCCTTAGAACAAGTCGCTTACGAGTCAATCTTTGTTGGCATAGGCACTAGGGCGGTGGATTACGACTCAGTGGCTTAAGTCCCTAAGCCGCTTCACCTATATATCGCTGCCTGATGAGCCGGTAACGACTTAACAACTCATGACTCAGAATGACTCGTACACGACTTAAAGCCACTGAGTCGTAATCCACCGCCCCAGTGCCTATGCCAACAAAGATTGACTCGTAAGCGACTTGTTCTAAGGGACTCGTAATCCAACAAAGGAATGAGTCATGGAGAAACCAAGAACTCAGTCAGATAAGTCGACCGCGACTTAACTTAACTCGGCCACGAGTTAACTATGAGTCGAGCACGACTCACGACTCAAGGCTGAAAACTCCTATAAATACATGACCACTTTCAACATGAAGAGGACTTTTGGCTCATTGATTTCAAACGCCGTTACTCTGCTGCATTCTGAACTACTTCAACACTTAAAGCTTTTGAGACATGTTATCCCATTTTTTGGACAAAACTGGAATATCAATGTTGTGTGCATCTCCACCACGACCAAACCGAGAAGAAGCAAGCACGCGTATACAAGTCGAAGATTTCATTCATAACCCAAGTGCAAAAGCTCATTCAGTATTAAGAAGTTTACGGTTTCATCCGGCAAAGCCTTATTCGGAAATTCAAGCGTGTGTGCCCATCCGGCATTCTCAACACAAGTTCATTCGGCATAAGCCTCACCGAACCAAGCCCATTTCCATCAATGCCGAACCAAACCCACTTCCTACATACCGAACCAAACCCACCTGCATGTGCATACCGGACCAAACACATGCCGATCCAACCTTCTCCCCACACTCCACCGACCCAGCTATCTACCGGACCATCTCCACAACCGGTCCAACACAGCTTCCATCCAAAACCGGACTAAGGCCTCTCCTCCTTCACCGAATCTCTTCCCTACCGAACCAAACTCCCACATACCTACCATCCATCACCGGTCCAAGCATGACCGAATGAAGCTTCGCCGAACCAAAGTTGCCAGTCCAGATTGCTTCAGCCCAAGCCCACCAGCAGCTATAAACATCCAAGACCCCTGCCCCCAGCCTCACTCTATAAATAGAGGGGCAGGGGTACAACAATGAGAGACAAGTTTGAGAGCTCAAGCCTGGAAGGAACTCTCAAGCAACTTTAGATACTTGTAATCAAAGCTTTATACTTGTAATCTGAAGAAAAAAGGAGAATAACATATAAAGTGGATGTAGGCACGTTCTGGCCGAACCACTATAAATCTGTGTGTCTTTTACAGTTTAGTTCCTGCTTTTTATATATTTGCATAAATCACCCAAATCACTAAGAACATCATAAAATCAATCAACTCATACGACATTGGGTGTTTGCGGCCATTTTTTACGCAAACATTTTGGTGCTTTCACTGAGAGGAACCAGCTTCCGCTACACGGATAGAAGTTGAATTTGAAAATCTAAGAGTTCAGATCTAAGAGTTATGACGAGACAAACAAGTAAAAGGAAAAGGCCAGAGAGAAGTGAACACCAAGGAAGTCAAGAGGCTTCCTCAGGAGGGAATCAAGCGTCGATCTTCATCACTAGGGATGAGATGGAGGCCATGATGAGAAGACAAGAAGAGATGATCCAAAACTTACTTCAACAAATTGGGCAAATTGGAGCACAAATCCAAGGAGCAACTGGGGTTCAGAACGGGGCAGGACCATCTGGCGCAGCACCAGAGCTAGGGGCACTCACGCAGAGCATGTTGATCCGACCCCGGGAAGTGAGATGGGGGCATCCGAGCCACCTGGTAGCAATAGAGGAATGAACGTTCATCCAGGGAGGCATACACATGAAAACTCCCGCGGACTTGGGGGGCAGGTCGAAGACAGTGAACGAGAACTACAGCTTGGAGACAATGACAGATTAGCAGAGATGGTTAGAAGAGCTATGAGAGGCGGTTTAGTAAACAGAGACTTAGAAGATGTAAACAGGAATCCTTTTTCTTCTGCAATAGGATGGCTAGAAACCCACCAGAATTCAAGCTACCATCATTGGACATGTACAATGGGAAAACGGACCCCACGGTCCATCTAACGAAGTATATGAGACATATGGAAGTGCTGGGGGCATCAGAGGAGGTTATGGCCCGGTGCTTTCCACTGTATTTGACGGACATTGCAGCGTTATGGTTTAGGCAACTGGAGAGCGGCTCCATAGGAACATGGGCAGATTTAACTGAGAGATTCATGAGGCAATTCAGGGTTCATATTGCGAGACCCAAGAATGTGATGACTTTGGCAACCTTGAAACAGAAAACTGGAGAGACTTTGAGGAGCTTTCTAACGCGATTTAATGCGGCAGCAGCATCAGTGGATCGACCAGATCCATCTATGGTCATGATGGCGGCTGTATCTGGAATAGCTGGTAATACAGAGTTCAAGAATTCATTAACCAAGGACCCGCCTATGAATCTGGGAGAGTTCTATCATGAGGCTGAAAAGTTTCTGCGTTTGGAAGATGCTAGTGCAGAAAGAGAGGAAGAAGATGACGTTTACACAATCAAGAGCGGAAACCTACCTGGAAAGGGTGCGGAGACTAGCAAAGGAAAAAGAAAGGCTGAGGATAATGATGACAGGACAAAGTGGCTACGAAGAGAGCCACGATTCACCACCTATTCAGAGCTGAATGAGAATTTGGAACGGATTTATCAGGATACCAAGGGGCAGGTTCTGTATCGTAGACCAATGCGAAGGGATCCAACCTCTGACGAAAGAAAATCAGATAAGTTTTGTGTATTTCATGAATTGAATGGTCATAACACTAATAATTGTAGTCATTTGAAGGACGAGGTGGAAAGGCTTATCAGGAACGGTATGCTCCTTCAGTATGTGAGGAGGCGAACTCCAGCGGTGGAGCCAGAGCGACCACCCTCTACATCAGCTAGAGGTGACCCTGGATCAGGGCACCATTTGATTATCCATTGATTGCTTGATTAAAATAACGATGAACAAGTCGTAAGCTTCCACTAAAGAAATTAAATCATTTACACATGTACGAGATCGCGAACGATCTCCAGGCATGCTCTGAATGATCATTGACTGCTTCGGGGTGGGAACTTACACTTTGACATCCTTGCTTTGCTTTTGTTTCGATTTGAACATTTGAATTCTTCCTGTTTGGACATTTCTGCTGTAAGGTACTATTGCTTTAACATTTACAATTCCATGGAAAAATTTACTTATATGCCCGTTGGATCGCGAACGGTCCACGAGCACCTACTGCATGGCAACGAACTGCCGAAGTCTTTGATTCGAAAACTCCCCCAAACAATAACTCCAACACTGATAATATTAAGTCCCCCCCGGGCACACAATTCGCCTCGAACGGCACCCGACTTCGAACAGTCACAATTCGCCTCGAACGGCACCCGACTTCGAACAGTCACCATTCGCCTCGAACGGCACCCGACTTCGAACAGTCACAACTCGCCTCGAACGGCACCCGATCGCGAACGATCACAACTCGCCTCGAACGGCACAACTCGCCTCGAACGGCACAACTCACCTTACCTCAAATGGCTTGATCGCGAACGGTCGTCATTTGAGGTCCGCAACCTGATCACTAACTGTTACACCTTACCTCAAATGGCTTTTACCTCAAATGGCTTGATCGCGAACGGTCGTCATTTGAGGACCGCCACTTGACCGCGCACTGTCGCACCTTACCTCGAATGACTTGATCACGAACGGTCGTCATTTGAAGTTAGGCGCTTGACCCTGAACGGTCACATCTCATCACAAATGGCTCGGTCTCGAACGATCGATGCGTGGACTTACAGGCTCGACCGCGCACTGTCGCACTTGACCTCGAATGACTCGATCCCGAACGGTCGTCATTTGAAGTTAAGCGCTTGACCTTGAACGGTCACATTTCACTGCAGATGACTCGATCCCGAACGATCGACGCATGGATTTAGACGCTTGACCGCACAGGGTCGCACTTTCCCTCGAATGACTTGATCGCGAACGGTCGTCATTTGAAGTTAGGCGCTTGACCATGAACGGCCGCGCTTCATCCCAAGTAGCTCGATCCCGAACGATCGTCATTTGGGGCCATATAAAGTATCAAGCTCTTTACAGGTTGTCAACAGGATATGAACGTCCAGCTCATGGCATTACAAAACACGCCTTCCTACCGCAAGGCATATTTTGGGGAGCAAAGTGTTATCCCATTTTTTGGACAAAACTGGAATATCAATGTTGTGTGCATCTCCACCACGACCAAACCGAGAAGAAGCAAGCAAGCGTATACAAGTCGAAGATTTCATTCATAACCCAAGTGCAAAAGCTCATTCAGTATTAAGAAGTTTAAGGTTTCATCCGGAAAAGCCTTATTCGGCAATTCAAGCGTGTGTGCCCATCCGGCATTCTCAACACAAGTTCATTCGGCATAAGCCTCACCGAACCAAGCCCATTTCCATCAATGCCGAACCAAACCCACTTCCTACATACCGAACCAAACCCACCTGCATGTGCATACCGGACCAAACACATGCCGATCCAACCTTCTCCCCACACTCCACCGACCCAGCTATCTACCGGACCATCTCCACAACCGGTCCAACACAGCTTCCATCCAAAACCGGACCAAGGCCTCTCCTCCTTCACCGAATCTCTTCCCTACCGAACCAAACTCCAACATACCTACCATCCATCACCGGTCCAAGCATGACCGAATGAAGCTTCGCCGAACCAAAGTTGCCAGTCCAGATTGCTTCAGCCCAAGCCCACCAGCAGCTATAAACATCCAAGACCCCTGCCCCCAGCCTCACTCTATAAATAGAGGGGCAGGGGTACAACAATGAGAGACAAGTTTGAGAGCTCAAGCCTGGAAGGAACTCTCAAGCAACTTTAGATACTTGTAATCAAAGCTTTATACTTGTAATCTGAAGAAAAAAGGAGAATAACATATAAAGTGGATGTAGGCACGTTCTAGCCGAACCACTATAAATCTGTGTGTCTTTTACAGTTTAGTCCCTGCTTTTTATATATTTGCATAAATCACCCAAATCACTAATAACATCATAAAATCAACCAACTCATACGACTTTGGGTGTTTGCGGCCATTTTTTACGCAAACAAGACACAAAGAACGCTTCAAGGAACTTCACAAAGGAATCATACACGTCCAACATGGATTCAAAGATTTTGTTCTACATTGAAGTTTAGGCTACTTGTTCTAAGTGACTTGTAACTCAAAGTGTGTTGTAATCGATGAATCTTGTAAAGGGTTGTAATCATATCAGCAATAAAGGAGATTAAAGTGGACATAGGCTTGTTAATAAACCGAACCACTATAAATATCGTGTCTTTTACTACTTTTCTGTGATTCTGACTTTTTTCGGGTTCCCGTACCAACGGGTGGTGCTTTCACAACTTCACTCTACGCACCGGGGTGTTAGCGTTCGAATTTTAGCGTTAACACATAAAAGGTAAGTACATTGCAATGATGTTAGTGAGGAGAAATGTCAATCTGCACAAATATAAAATAGAAGTATCCAAAAAATTTAAAAATAAAAATAAAAATAAAAAACGAAAAAGGGAAAAAATTGAACACTAGGGTTTAAGTGTATTTTCATAACCAGATAAGATATATAAAATGACAAAAATAATTTGATATATATAAGTAATCAACCCACAATTCGCTACATACGAGTATTAGTACGCTGTCTGCCTGTCACACCATTCTGTTCGAAGGTTGTGACAGCAGATTGGAGGTATCTATTTTAGGGGCAGATTTCTTATCTATTTTAGTTTCTTTTTCCCACCTTTCTATTCAAATAGTGTTTTCATCTATTTTGAACATCTAGCACTAGTTAGTAGCAGACGTGTCATTGGCCCAAATGGATCAGATTTTGGTCTGTATAAAGAGATTAACAATGTCAGTTTGTGATACTTCATGAGATTCTTGAGTTTTAAAATGAAATATGTTGTAGTAGTGAACATGTTTATATATTATTTAAATCAAAAAAATTAGAACATGTTTATATATTATTTACTAAGATAAAGTTGAGTTAGAACATGTTTATATATTATTTAAATCAAAAAAATTAAGGGTTCCATACAAGGCATCATCTTCAAGAGTATGGGTAGAAAATGAGTTTATAAATAAAGTTTTGGTATAAGGAACCATCTTTAAGAATAACCAAGCAATTATTCAATAAATAAAAATGCTAATAAGTGCAAATAAATTAACACAAAGATCTGCAATATGCTATTTTCTCAAAATTAAGGGTGTGAGTTAAACTAACATCTGCGTATTTAATATGTTAATAACATATTGTTGAATAGCATATTAGATGAAACAGACCAATATATAAATCCACCAAAGCTGATAAAAGTTGTAGGAATGCTTTGCTTTCCTCTGTTTTTTCATTTGCATATAACAGTTATCAATTAAGAAACAGTTTAGCCATTAATTTTTATGTGATCAGGAAGACGACAACATCTTAGACAATTGACCTAACCAAATATGTATATAATGATTGTTTCCCTACCACCTCGCCTATTGTTACCTTGAAAGTATTCTTAGTAAATAAGAATTCAGTATCAACTCACATGCAGACTAAAATAGAAAAACATACTAAATAAAATAAAACTAAATAACTTGCAAATGATAATGCATTTAAACAAAAGCTTGTGAGAAAGAGATCTAGAGAGGATTATTAGGATATGCATTTGCTGCCTAGATGGTTACTTTGTCTGTCTGAAGTCTCTCATTTCTATGACTAATGACACTTAAAGTTCATTCATTAATTTAAAAAAAAACATTCAACACTATGTATATTTTATTGTACTTTAGACGGAGGTAATAATTGCAACCAGCAATTAAACGCTGTTACACGTTGCCATCTATAACCAGTTTTCTTGTAGTGATGGGCAGAGGCGGATGTTGCAACTGCCCAGGCTACCAATCCAATTGTCTATATTTAGCACCAGTATCTTATAAAAGGGATTTTTCTTACAGTGGAGTTCATATAAATGTTGTAGAACTCAAACATTTACTCTTCAGTATAATAAAAAATTCTATTCCCTTTAACAAACATCTACTACTTGCAAAATTTACTGCCTGCATCTACTGTATTATTTACAGCCTGTAGAATAATCTCTTGACTCTATTCCCCTCGAGAAAAATTTACTATATCTGTGAATGACTTTAGTTATTGCACTTAAATTATTGCATACCTAAAAATCATATCATATATAATACTTGTATGCAATTTATTGTGACCGACAATGATAAATCCTTTCTTATTTTATTAGGATATGTCACATTTATACACCATCAATTTTGCAGTACAGTTATATCTCCTGTTTCGGTTACTCCCAAACCCCTCCTCGGTAATTGATAATTAATACCAGTGGCCACCAGTAGTCTTTTTACATCAAAGAACGATGTTAATGCATTCCTTTGTCATGCTCGTTTATAAAGATACTTGTAATACGTTCACATTTCTCTCAACGTACAACTCATCCTACGTTACAATTATAGTTACTCAACATCCCTCAGAAAAATAATTGTACTTCAATATGTTTACAATATAGATTGGTTTGACAGTTTTTTATTTGAGTTCATTAAATCACCATCATGGATATATATTGGGTCTGAAATCAAGCTCAATGGAAGATTAAGGTAAGCCTGTGACCAAAGTACATTAAGAGACTTTGATTATACAAATTTAAATATATGTTTCCATAGTAGAAAATTCTGATTTCTCGGTAAATGCATCCCTGATTTTACACATTGAAATATAATGGGTGTTGCAATTAGATGAAACCACAACAATGCAAAGTTGTTAGTTAATAGTAAATGGAAAAGATCCTGTCAACAACTACAAAACTTACCAAGCCTACTAATTTCTGTCACTACGTTTGCACAAGCTCTTCAAAAGACTACAATGCCAAGAAGAGGATTTGCACTAAGGCGGTTTGATCCCTCAACCGATGCATAAGTTGCTTCTCCAACGGCTATAAGTCTAGGAACAACTGCATCTGGGTCATCCCCTTTATTGTTAATTACGTAAACAAATACAAAAGAAAACGCAAAAATAAGATATCATATTATGTGTATTACCAGAACAAACCTACACAACTACATATTATGTATACACACACAACTGCATCTGGGCCATCCCCTTTATTACCACATTTTGTATACACGCATAAACTTTAGCTTATAAAATTTAGAAAATAAAACCAAGTATCAAATGTTCTAAGTTTGGTCATAGTTTGCAAAAGCCTGAATCATAAAAGACCAGTTTAATTTTAGCTACTGATTTAGTTGGACAAATTGGATTTAGAAATGACTTCTGTATCCCAAAAAATGATACACAAACTCACTTGTTTATTTAAATTGATTGCTTTGGTTTCACACTTTGCTCCACAATTTCAAAAAAAACAATAAACCCAATAACTTATTCAGAAATCACTTATACACCAAAAATGTGACATGGAACTAGGCTCTTTACACTATTTTTCTTATGCTCCTTTTATACTCATAACTATTTATCCATAATTTTAAGATTGAACTGGCTCCTTATACTAATTTTTCCTAGAATCTTGACATGGAACCTGGCTCTTTATACTAATTTTCATATAGACCTTTTATATTCATATCATATTAGTATATTTCTTTCATATATTACATGCTAATAGTGGAAACCTGGCTCTTTATGCTGATAGACCTTTTATATTCATATTCCTAGAACTTGGCTGCTACGATTTCTCGACCTTTTATATTCATATCATCTATTGGCTAAGCACGAATATCACAGAAAAATAAAACTGTTCCTCACCATAGCAAATTTTTAACTTCAATAGTAATAGTGGAAACCAAAAGTTTAAAGCTAAATTGGCTAAGAACGAACATCACAAAATAAGAAACAATAATTCATCTACTAATAATAAAAGTAACTTTTAGCTCAGAAAGTCGATTATTCGTAGGCGGAGCAAAATCAAACATGGAGATACGCATAAAAGTTGAAAAATACATACCTAAAAAATGGCCAAAGTTCACGGCAGTTGAGGAATCGAAGCACTACGTAGGGATCGTAGCAGCGGCGAAGTCGAGGGAACGTAGTAATGGCAAGGTCAAGTCGAGGGATATATAGCTAGGGAAGTTGAGAAAGGCGAGGTCGAGGGATCGTAGCAGCGGCGAGCGACGAATTTGAGGAATGACGAGTAGCAAAGTTGAGGAACGGCGAGATTAATTTAGGGATTTGGGAATTAGAGCAAAATGGATATTCGCTGTGAGAATGAAATATTGCCGGGAGAGTAAAAATATAGGCGCCATCTTTTTCTTTTTGATCAATAGCATGTGAATGGGTTATAATTTTAATATCAACATCTAGTAAATAGATAATGATAGCAAGTCATACTACAGTGCAATCTTCTCGTGCTATCAATAAATCATTTTCTTGTAGTTTTTGTCACTTTGAAATACAAAGGTTTCTATACTGGTAGTAAATATTCAAACTCTTTCACAAAGATGATTTCAACTCTATTTTAAATACAAAACTCGTTTATAAAATCGTTTTCCAATCTATTAGTATATACAAACCTTTTTCTCATTCGCACGAGAAATCCAATTAAACGACTTAGCAAAACAAGTGATATGAAATGCTTGCATTTACTTTGCCGGTTAATTCTTAGACTCATTCGATTGAAACTCTTGTGACAATTTTCGAGTGGAGATCTACAATTTGTTCGTAAATATTTAAGTTAAGCAAGTGACTATGGGACATGAAGCTAAACTCATTTATTTACTAGCTTAGTGTAATTTACACTTCTTGTTGATCGATGGTGATCATTTTGTGATTTAGACTAGCACTATGCGATGTCTCTTTGTTTGTGTGGGGGACTAAACCTCGTTTGTGGAGTTTCGGCTCAAAATTGGTGGGGTAGCGACCTACGGTCTTCGGACTGTTTTTGGAGCCTCGGCTCAAAATTGATGGTTAGCGACCATGGAATAGTCTTCCATTTGTGATGCACGTGTTGGTGAGTTTTCATGCTTCCGTTTGTGATAGGCCTCCCCTTTGTGATTTCTGGATTTCTAATTGATGATTTCTAGAATTTGTGTTTCACCAATTTTAGTGACTTACACTGATAAGTTCTATCAATAATTGTGGTTTGGTGAATATGTTAAAGAATATGATATTCTTTTTGATGTTTGAGAATATTCGAGATGTTGTATGATTTTTGTTGTTATCTAATGTATACTTTTCATAGTATGACATTATTGTTATCATACGTTTTTGTCATATCTCGTATCCTACATCATTTTATCTGATATTCATAGCTAGACTGATCGGTTTATTATTTTCTTATTAAATAATACTTGGGTCAGACCGAGATGTTACAGGTGCTTCTGCTTGACTCCTTATCTGGGACCATCATCTGACTTTTGTCTAACTACTTTAGATTGGTAGTTTTTATTATTATACATTCGAGATAGAGACTCCTTGATGTATACATATTCTTTTGTCTAGCACTTGTATCTATTCTTTTGTGAATGTAGTGGATCTTGTATGACCACTACTTTGATGTATACTTTTGCGTGTTATTGTAGTGACCCATAATTTCACTACTTCGAAAATGAGAGATTTCGTTTGTTTTAAAGTTAAAAAGGTTTAAAACTTAAATAAATAAGTTAAATTTAATAGATAATAATAGAGAAGTTATTTATTCTTATAGTTAATAAATTAAAAGGTATAAATTTGGATTTTTGAACAAATCGACAAAAGTTAAGTTTTGTTAATAATAATTAAAGGCTTAAATAAATCGATTTAAATATCTATTTAAAAAGGTAAATCTTATTTAAAACATCTAATAAAGATAATCAAAGTATATTAAAAGATGTAAAAGTTTGTTATTAATCGTTTCATAAAAATAACCAAAATTTATCGCATTTTGTCAGTTTTACATACACTGTAAAATTAAAGATTTTGATATTAATTAAATATGATTTTAAAATATAAAGAGACATGTTTTAATTTATTTAAAGAAGTAAAAAGTTCATTTTTAAATTTGGTTTACATAAATAAATAGTTTAACTAAAACGTCAAAATGTGACCGTAAAACATTTTGTCGAAAAACAACGTTTTATCGATTAAAAGTTGTCGCAACGTCGTCGTACCTTTATTTTCTTATATAGAAACATATATTCAAATAGTATAAGTATAAATTAATTCACTAATAAAGTTTACTTAAAGTTAGAAACTTCTAGAAGTCATTAAGAAAAGTAAGTAAGAATTAAGAAAAGTAAGTAAGAAAAGTCAAAAGTAAACATCAAATCAATATCAAATCAAAGCCAACATAATTATGATATTCTTTACTTAATATCTAAGTGAAAATGACATAAAGTAATGACTTGAAATGTGATGTTAAGTGTTGAAAAAAAATAAGATTACTTTATAAGTAAGTAAGAGTATTTTGGTCTTTTTACAAAATATTATTTTAATCCAAAACTTTTTCTATAAATAAGCCAACCATTCTTTCACTTTCTTTACACCATTTTCTACCTTTTTCTTCTTCTTCCTTGAAGCTCTCTTTAATGGCTTCTTCTTCTCTTCCAAATCCTTACTAACTTTTTCAAAACCATATCAAATCAACTCCAAACACCACCAAACTTTGCCAAAGACCTTAGAATACCATTAGAACATGGTTTAGCATCTAAAAAGTGAAGAAATGAAGGAGAAAGGCAAGGATCAAGAGGAGGCCGAACTATTTGGAGGAAAGGAAGCAAGTTGTGAAGCTTCGAAGCGAGAAAAAGAGAAGGAAGTGCTGCCGGAATAGATTCGGGAATCTATACAAAAGATTGGTGGAGTGGAACTAATTGTGAGTACTCTTATTTACAAGTAAATTCATAAGTTATTTAAAGTATAATGATTTGAAAGTTTAAATATGTTGAATGAATGTTTGATAAATTGGTTGCAAATTATTTGAATATGTGATTGTTTATATGGTTGATAACTTGTTTGATAAATGATAAGAGAAATGACTAGTAATTAACCATAGTTAATTAAATAAGAATTAAATCCATACAAATATGTGTATGGAAATTATATAGCCTCTTAATGATTTTAAATAAGTCTCTTTTCATTTAGAAGTGAAATTAAAGTTAAAATAAAAGATAATTTGAAATTTGAAGTGAAACGGATTTGAAAAGGATAGTTAATTAGAAATTGAAACTGAGATGAATAGTGAAATTGAAATTGAAATCGATTTTAAAAAAAGTGAAGTTTAGTTTGAGATTGAATTGAAGTTTAAATTGAACTTAGATTTGAAATCTAAGTTTTAAATGTGTTTAATTTGAGATTAGAATTGAAATTGAGTTAAAATTGGAATTTAAAATTTAATATTAAAATAATGGGAATATAATAATATTATGATATAGTAATAGTGAAAATACATTTTAAATGCTTTAAAAAAGTGAGAATATTGATTTATAATGATTTGTAACGATTTTATAAGTGTTAAAATCCAATTTGAATAAAACATTTCAAGTATTGAAAAATAAGTTAAAACTAGACGCGTCGCGCAACGAGAGTTCGCGATTTCGCGTCGAAAATTTCAAATGAGTGTATAGTGTGGAATATAGCTCGGAATTCTTCGAGATAAGAAAATTCCGGACTATTATATCCATATCTTCTAAACGAAGAAAGAAAATCAAAGTTTCGATGAGTAGATTTTGAATTAAGTCCAAATCAATTTTCTAGAAAAATCGCACTAGTGCAGTTTAGTGACCATAACAGGAAATCTATTTAAATGAACGTTTTTAATTATGGAAAAATGTGAAATAAATTTGATAAATCTATTTAAATGATTTAAAAGAGATTTGGATTAGAAAATATGAGTTTTCAAATATTTAAAAGTTGTTTAATTCAATTAAGCTTATATGGCACTTTCCACAGCACTTTTATGCTGCGAATTGTATAACTTTTGGAATATGAGTTTAAATGTAACAACGTTTCTCAGAATCAATTGTGAATGTTTTAAAAGAGGCAATTAAGCGTTTTGAAAGATAATTTGGAATATTTATAAGTAATTCCAAAACAAGTTGAAAATCTGAGTATACGGAAACGACTAGTACATTTGTCCCGCTTGTGAGATCTGGGAAGGTAAACAAGGTGTTTAACTAAGGTTAGGGATGGAGCAACCAGTGCCCTGAACTTACCTGGCCTATGTTTTCTATTTTTAGGCGAGGGGTGGAATAGATCGAAAGGAAAGTCCGGATGCTCTAAAAAGATCATATTTATGTTTTTCCAAGATAAAAGAAAAGAAAACCCCTTCAAAACAAATTTTTGAAATAAAATATATTGAAGACAAAGATCGTTTAAAGATAAAGATATTCATGATGTAGGATTACTTGCCATTAGTCCTTGGAGGTGAAACTTGTCATTAGTCCCTGGAGGTGAAATTTACCATATTTAAGATGGCAGTAGTGCTCTGTTATGAAAAACTTCGATTTGCAAGAGTATGATTTGAAGTTAAGAAGGAAATCTTCGATTTAGATTTAATGAATGATTTGGGAATATTTTCCCTAAGTTAAAAGTTATAGCTTGAATATAAGAAATCTTTGATTAAGATTTAATGAATGATTTGGAAAGGTTTTCCTAAGTAAAAGATAAAATGATTTGGAATTATTCCATGATTTAAGAAAGGTTTAAATAAACCAAATGATTTGATAAATGAGGCTTAATGATTCCATATACATTTGAAATGAAAATGGAATAAATTGAAAAGAATATATCTAACAAAGATATTATATAAAAGATGAAGTAATTGATTGATGATTGATATTCACCTTGCTTAGTAAGGTTCGTACATGATAGGGGTTCTCGCTTCTTGTTAGGTAGCGAACGGACGACTCTTACTCCTACATGTCCCTGAGATCGAGTATCGAGGGGTTGGTTTGGTAGTTTGCCTTACAGTCGAGAGGCTGGCCGTAAAAGCAAAGTGTGAGGTACCGGTGTAAGCTATGGTGGGTGTACTCACTGTCGATGGTTGAAAAGCCTAGATCATTACATTTGGTATATGAGTTGAAGGTTAAGCGAGAACCTTGGCTTTGGTTGGGTAAAGACTTATCAGAGATAGGGTTAGTAATACCCTAGGATGAGTGACTCATTAGAGATAGGGTTAGTAACACCCTAGAATGAGTATGAGTGTATTATATATATATATATATATATATATATATTGTTTGCGCCAAAATTGGTCACAAACACCCAATACCGTGAAAGCACCAGTGTATGAATATAAATTAGTGATATTCAAACACAAACAACAAGTCTCAACAAATAATAGACAGCAATCCAAAAGTAAAGAACAGAGACACAAGTTTTATAGTGGTTCGGCTATCTCCGGCCTACGTCCACTCCAATTTTTTTTCTTTTATTGATTATCCTTGAAGATTACAAGTGATTACAACAGTTGTAGTGACCAAATCTGAGGAAAATAGCAGTAATGATGCTATGGAATGATTTTAGCAGCGTCTGGGCTTGCCTTTCCTCTCCAAATTTTCCGACCCCTTTTCTGAATGACCAGGGGCTCTATTTATAGGCGTGGAAGGCTGAAATCCCGCCTAAAACCTGGGGAGGCCGCTTGGCACGTGAGGGGGGCCCACAGGCCCGTGTTCTCGGAATCCGTGCCCAGTTTGGGATCGATTCGAAGTGACGTTCGAATCGATCAAGAATCCATCCAATTGAGCTGAAATTTGGTGTGAACATTCTTCAACATGTATGTAAGCTCCTGTAAAAATTTCATTGCATTTGGATCAACGGTTTGGAAGATATGATCGATCCAAGTTCAAGAATCCGTGCGTCCTGAGTGGTTCGAACCCATGCTTCGAAACCACTTCCTTCGAACCCATCCCTTCGAAACCACTCTATTCGAATCCATCCCCCTCGGCTCCTCTCCTTCGAATCCATCGCCCTCGTATCCATTGCTTCGAAACCGCCTTCTTCGAAACCATCCTCTTCGAATCCACATTCTTCGAACCCGCCTTCTTCGAGTCCACGACTTTCGAGTCCATCTCCTTCGAGTCCATATCTTTCAAGTCCGTCTTCTTCGAATCTACTTCCTTCGACTACATTGCCTCGAATCCACTTCCTTCGAATCCATCTCTTTGGAATCCATCATCTTTGAATCCATGTCCTCTTCGAATCCATGTTCTTCTTCGAATCCATGTCCACTTCGAATCCATCTTCTTCTTCGAGTCCATGCCCACTTCGAATCCATGTCCATTGCTTGGAAACCACCATCTTCGAATCCATGTCATCTTCGAATCCATGTTCTTTCTTTGAATCCATGTCATCTTCGAATCCATGTTCTTTCTTCGAATCCATGTCATCTTCGAATCCATGTTCTTTCTTCGAATCCATGTCATCTTCGAATCCATGTTCTTTCTTCGAATCCATGTCATCTTCGAATCCATGTTCTTTCTTCGAATCCATGTCATCTTCGAATCCATGTTCTTTCTTTGAATCCATGTCATCTTCGAATCCATGTTCTTCCATTCTTCGAATCCATCATTCTTCGAATCCATGTTCATTCTTCGAAACCATCATTCTTCGAATCCATCAATCTGCGCTATGCCTTTGATTGATTCAAAACTGATGGGTTCGAATCCATCACGATGGGTTCGAATCTGATGGATTCGAACCGAGCGCCCCATCTTGATGGATTCGAACAACATACTTCTCCCATCTTGAATCCATCATATTTCCTTCATACGAACTCCGATTAACCTGAAATTTGAAACATAGCCTTTTCTAGTCCTTACCATCATCTCCAATCAATTTCGTCCCGATCGGAGTTCAACAAAATTTTGACGATATCCATCGTAGCCTTATCTCCAGTCCTGATATCCATAATTCCTTGCCAATTTATTGTTATTCCCGTTTTGACCAAAAAATGGGATAACAGCTTGCCCCCCAAAACATGCCTTGAGATAACAAGACGTGTTTTGAATAGTTCCGAATCCAATATCCGAAGTCCAAAGTCATATTGCCAGAGTACATCATCCTTGTCTGCTTCGAGTCGATGTCCAATTCCATATCCAATAACCAAAGCCTTAGCCAATTCCGTGTCCATTCGAACTCGACAACCAAGTTCCAATCCATCCTTATCCAATAGCCAATAACCGAAGCCAGGACCTCTCCGGGTCGATTTCCAAATCCATAACCTCTCTGGGTTCCTGCCAAGCGTGATCCACATCCGACGACCGAGGTCCAGTGTCCCTGGACGTTGTGTTAACCTCTCTGGGTTCTTTCCAAGCGCAATCCATACTTGATGTTCTTGGTCCAGTGTCCCTGGACGTTGAGCCAACCTCTTCGGGTTCTTGCCAAGCGCAATTCATACTTTACGACCTTGGCCCAGTGTCCCTGGGCGTTGAGCCAACCTCTCCGGGTTCTTGCCAAGCGCAATCCATACTTGACGACCTTGGCGCAGTGTCCCTGGGCATTGAGCCAACCTCTCCGGGTTCTTGCCAAGCGCAATCCATACTTGACGACCTTGGCCCAGTGTCCCTGGGCGTTGAGCCAACCTCTCCGGGTTCTTGCCAAGCGCAATCCATACTTGACGACCTTGGCCCAGTGTCCCTGGGCGTTGTAAAATGCCATGGCTTAAGTCCTAAGCCGAATCCTGATCTCTCCGGACCCTTGCCGAGCATAGTCCATACTCGACGACCTGAAAATAATAAATGATAATAGAGGGCCTAAGTCCTAGGCCGAATCCCGGTCACTCCGGACCCTTGCCAAGCATAGTCCATACTTGACGACCTGAATGAGTCAATTCACCTTGTTTGGGTAAAGTGACTCACCCCTTGCCGGGCATAATCCATACCCGACGACCATTTATCAAAAACCAGATAAAAGTCCAACCAAAATCTATTCCAAAATCCAAAATCCAAATCCGAAATTCAAATCTGAAATCCAAATCCAAAATCCAAATCCAAATCCAAAATTCAAATCCAAAACCAGAAAACCAGAAATCCAAACCAGCATCCAAAACCAAAAACAATCATTCAAAGGAAAATCCAAATAAAAAAGCCAGAAAAACCAGGAGCTCAATCCAAGCTCCAAAACCAAATTCAAAAAGAAAAGCAATGTCCAATCTAAAAGCAAGAAATAAATTTCACAAACCATAGCGTCCCGGTTTATCATCATTCAGAGCATGCCTAGGGGCTATCTCCGTCCCCGTACATGTGTAAATGACTTTACCGTTTGCTAGTAGCTTGCTACTTATTCCATATCATCATGGTCAATGGATGATCAATCGACGATCATCCCTGGGCCTCCCATCATCACGGCGTGAGGTGGTCCATGGTTGCTCCTGCTCCACCGTTGCATCCCGAGTTCCAACGTATTGCTGTAACTGTCCATTCCTTACATGCTCCTCGATTATATCCTTTAGGTGCCTGCAGCTGTTGGTATCGTGTCCATCCAGATCATGGAAGAGACAGTGCCTTCCTGACGTCCTTTCCCGCTCTGTTGGTTCCCTCCTAGCCAGCCTTCGGTAGGGAAGGCGATTCCGAGTTTCCTAGTATATCCGCTCCAGCGTCTCGTTCAATCCAGTGTATGTGGAAAACTTTGGATCCTTCCATCGTTTTCTAGCGTTTCCAGAGTCGTCATCTAACTTCCTTTTTCCTTTATCTTTATCCGAACCGTTTTTGGATACCGCTCCAACCTCGATTGCACTAACCTTTTTCAATTTTAAATCCGTACTTGCATCTTCTTGCCAAAGGAACCTTTCTGCCTCATGAAAGAATTCGTCGAGATTTCGCGGGGGATCTCGTATCAGAGATACCTTGAAATCCGAATTCTCCTTGACTCCTGATACTGCTGCCATTAAAACCATTGATGGATCAGGCCGATCCACCGAAGCGACTGCCGCACTGAATCGAGTTAGAAAAGCTCTAAGCGATTCGTCCATCCTTTGCTTCACCGATGTTAAAGTCATCACGTTCTTCGGCCTCTTGACGTGAACCCGAAACTGTCTCAGAAACTTTTCCACTAATTCCTTCCAAGTCCTGATAGATCCTTCTCCCAGCTGCCTAAACCACATTGCAGCTAAGTCCTTCAAATACAAAGGGAAACATCGGGCCATCACTTCCTCCGATGCCCCCAGCACCTCCCTGTGTCTGGTGTACCTCATTAAGTGATCTGTTGGATCCGTCTTACCATCATATACCTCCACGCTAGGTAGCTTGAACTTAGGTGGATTCCGAGCCATCCTTATCTCCCGAACGAATGGACTTCTATTCACTCCTTCCAAATCTCTGTTTGTCAAACCACCTCGCACAGTCTTCCCGATCATTTCTACTAATCCTGTATTGTCTGGTAGGGGTTGCCCCCCATGCCCCCGAGGGAACTCTGGTACGTATTCCTCGTGTGGCTCACTAGCAGCAACGTTAGTTCTAGCTTGTTGAATTCCTTCCAAAGGTTCTCCTGCATTGAATCCTGTGGGCCTGCCCCCAAGCCCTTGTTGATTGCCTTCTGGCTCCGTATCCTGTCCTTCATTGGGTTCCACAACCCTAGCTCCTTGTCCTGCATCCGCATCTGCTATAGCTGTTCCTAGGTTCCGCATCCCTGCAGCTCTCATTTGTTCCAAGAAAGTTTGCATCATTTCCTGTTGACTTTTCAACAATCTCTCCTGTAAAGAATTGGCCATAGCTTCCATTTCATCCCGAGTTATGTAGAACGAAGCATGTCCTTCCTCACCTTCGGAGGATGCTTGTTGACTTCCTCCTTGTTGGCTTCTCTCAGCCCTTAGCCTTCTGCTATTCTGCCTAGTCATTGTCTTCCAAATCCAAATTCTTCAAACTCTTCAAATCCGATGTAGCTGGTGCTAGTTGTTCTCAGTGAAAGCACCAAAATGTTTGCGCCAAAATTGGTCACAAACACCCAATACCGTGAAAGCACCAGTGTATGAATATAAATTAGTGATATTCAAACACAAACAACAAGTCTCAACAAATAATAGACAGCAATCCAAAAGTAAAGAACAGAGACACAAGTTTTATAGTGGTTCGGCTATCTCCGGCCTACGTCCACTCCAATTTTTTTTCTTTTATTGATTATCCTTGAAGATTACAAGTGATTACAACAGTTGTAGTGACCAAATCTGAGGAAAATAGCAGTAATGATGCTATGGAATGATTTTAGCAGCGTCTGGGCTTGCCTTTCCTCTCCAAATTTTCCGACCCCTTTTCTGAATGACCAGGGGCTCTATTTATAGGCGTGGAAGGCTGAAATCCCGCCTAAAACCTGGGGAGGCCGCTTGGCACGTGAGGGGGGCCCACAGGCCCGTGTTCTCGGAATCCGTGCCCAGTTTGGGATCGATTCGAAGTGACGTTCGAATCGATCAAGAATCCATCCAATTGAGCTAAAATTTGGTGTAAACATTCTTCAACATGTATGTAAGCTCCTGTAAAAATTTCATTGCATTTGGATCAACGGTTTGGAAGATATGATCGATCCAAGTTCAAGAATCCGTGCGTCCTGAGTGGTTCGAACCCATGCTTCGAAACCACTTCCTTCGAACCCATCCCTTCGAAACCACTCTATTCGAATCCATCCCCCTCGGCTCCTCTCCTTTGAATCCATCGCCCTCGTATCCATTGCTTTGAAACCGCCTTCTTCGAAACCATCCTCTTCGAATCCACATTCTTCGAACCCGCCTTCTTCGAGTCCACGACTTTCGAGTCCATCTCCTTCGAGTCCATATCTTTCAAGTCCGTCTTCTTCGAATCTACTTCCTTCAACTCCATTGCCTCGAATCCACTTCCTTCGAATCCATCTCTTTGGAATCCATCATCTTCGAATCCATGTCCTCTTCGAATCCATGTCCACTTCGAATCCATCTTCTTCTTCGAGTCCATGCCCACTTCGAATCCATGTCCATTGCTTGGAAACCACCATCTTCGAATCCATGTCATCTTCGAATCCATGTTCTTTCTTCGAATCCATGTCATCTTCGAATCCATGTTCTTTCTTCGAATCCATGTCATCTTCGAATCCATGTTCTTTCTTCGAATCCATGTCATCTTCGAATCCATGTTCTTTCTTCGAATCCATGTCATCTTCGAATCCATGTTCTTTCTTCGAATCCATGTCCATTCTTCGAATCCATCATTCTTCGAATCCATGTTCATTCTTCGAAACCATCATTCTTCGAATCCATCAATCTGCGCTATGCCTTTGATTGATTCGAAACTGATGGGTTCGAATCCATCATGATGGGTTCGAATCTGATGGATTCGAACCGAGCGCCCCATCTTGATGGATTCGAACAACATACTTCTCCCATCTTGAATCCATCATATTTCCTTCATACGAACTCCGATTAACCTGAAATTTGAAACATAGCCTTTTCTAGTCCTTACCATCATCTCCAATCAATTTCGTCCCGATCGGAGTTCAACAAAATTTTGACGATATCCATCGTAGCCTTATCTCCAGTCCTGATATCCATAATTCCTTACCAATTTATTGTTATTCCCGTTTTGACCAAAAAATGGGATAACAGCTTGCCCCCCAAAACATGCCTTGAGATAACAAGACGTGTTTTGAATAGTTCCGAATCCAATATCCGAAGTCCAAAGTCATATTGCCAGAGTACATCATCCTTGTCTGCTTCGAGTCGATGTCCAATTCCATATCCAATAACCAAAGCCTTAGCCAATTCCGTGTCCATTCGAACTCGACAACCAAGTTCCAATCCATCCTTATCCAATAGCCAATAACCGAAGCCAGGACCTCTCCGGGTCGATTTCCAAATCCATAACCTCTCTGGGTTCCTGCCAAGCGTGATCCACATCCGACGACCGAGGTCCAGTGTCCCTGGACGTTGTGTTAACCTCTCCGGGTTCTTTCCAAGCGCAATCCATACTTGATGTTCTTGGTCCAGTGTCCTTGGACGTTGAGCCAACCTCTTCGGGTTCTTGCCAAGCGCAATTCATACTTGACGACCTTGGCCCAGTGTCCCTGGGCGTTGAGCCAACCTCTCCGGGTTCTTGCCAAGCGCAATCCATACTTGACGACCTTGGCGCAGTGTCCCTGGGCATTGAGCCAACCTCTCCGGGTTCTTGCCAAGCGCAATCCATACTTGACGACCTTGGCCCAGTGTCCCTGGGCATTGAGTCAACCTCTCCGGATTCTTGCCAAGCGTAATCCATACTTGACGACCTTGGCCCAGTGTCCCTGGGCGTTGTAAAATGCCATGGCTTAAGTCCTAAGCCGAATCCTGATCTCTCCGGACCCTTGCCGAGCATAGTCCATACTCGACGAACTGAAAATAATAAATGATAATAGAGGGCCTAAGTCCTAGGCCGAATCCCGGTCACTCCGGACCCTTGCCAAGCATAGTCCATACTTGACGACCTGAATGAGTCAATTCACCTTGTTTGGGTAAAGTGACTCACCCCTTGCCGGGCATAATCCATACCCGACGACCATTTATCAAAAACCAGATAAAAGTCCAACCAAAATCTATTCCAAAATCCAAAATCCAAATCCGAAATTCAAATCCGAAATCCAAATCCAAAATCCAAATCCAAATCCAAAATTCAAATCCAAAACCAGAAAACCAGAAATCCAAACCAGCATCCAAAACCAAAAACAATCATTCAAAGGAAAATCCAAATAAAAAAGCCAGAAAAACCAGGAGCTCAATCCAAGCTCCAAAACCAAATTCAAAAAGAAAAGCAATGTCCAATCTAAAAGCAAGAAATAAATTTCACAAACCATAGCGTCCCGGTTTATCATCATTCAGAGCATGCCTAGGGGCTATCTCCGTCCCCGTACATGTGTAAATGACTTTACCGTTTGCTAGTAGCTTGCTACTTATTCCATATCATCATGGTCAATGGATGATCAATCGACGATCATCCCTGGGCCTCCCATCATCACGGCGTGAGGTGGTCCGTGGTTGCTCCTGCTCCACCGTTGCATCCCGAGTTCCAACGTATTGATGTAACTGTCCATTCCTTACATGCTCCTCGATTATATCCTTTAGGTGCCTGCAGCTATTGGTATCGTGTCCATCCAGATCATGGAAGAGACAGTGCCTTCCTGACGTCCTTTCCCGCTCTGTTGGTTCCCTCCTAGCCGGCCTTCGGTAGGGAAGGCGATTCCGAGTTTCCTAGTATATCCGCTCCAGCGTCTCGTTCAATCCAGTGTATGTGGAAAACTTTGGATCCTTCCATCGTTTTCTAGCGTTTCCAGAGTCGTCATCTAACTTCCTTTTTCCTTTATCTTTATCCGAACCGTTTTTGGATACCGCTCCAACCTCGATTGCACTAACCTTTTTCAATTTTAAATCCGTACTTGCATCTTCTTGCCGAAGGAACCTTTCTGCCTCATGAAAGAATTCGTCGAGATTTCACGGGGGATCTCGTATCAGAGATACCTTGAAATCCGAATTCTCCTTGACTCCTGATACTGCTGTTTGCACAAAATATGGGCAAACACCCTTAAGTCGCGTGATCTGTTGATTTTACGTTGTTCTTTGCAATTTGGATTTCGCAAATATATAAAAAGCAGGTACTAAACTGTAAAAGACACACAAATTTATAGTGGTTCGGCGTTCGTGCCTACGCCCACTTTGAAGGTTTTATCTTTATTGCTTCACTTGGTCATCTTAATCAATTACAACGGATTATAACTTTGAAATGTGAACTCAACAGCAATAGTGATGAATAGGATTGAATTCAGCAGAGTCTGGGCTAGCTTTCTTCCTTCTGACTCTCTCCCCCTTTCTGAATGACCAGGGGGTCTATTTATAGGTGTGGAAGGCCAAAATCCCGCCTAAAACCTGGAGAGGCTGCTTGGCACGTGACGGGGGGCCCACAGGCCCGCGTTCTTGGAGTGCGTGCTCTGTTTGGGATCGATTCGAAGTTAACTTCGAATCGATCAAGAAATTGTCCAATTGAGATGAAACTTGGCGTGGATGTTCTTCATCATGTAGACACACATCTGTGAAAATTTCATTGGATTTGGATCAGTAGATTGAGAGAAATGATCGGTTCAAAATTGGGCGTTCGTCACGCTGTTGGCTTCGACTCCATTTGTTGATTCATTCGAATCCATATGGTTCGAAACCATATGGTTCGAATCCATACGGTTCGAACCCATGCGGTTCGAATCCATGGGTTCGAAACCATATGTTTCGACTCCATATGGGTCGAATCCATACTTTGGTGGATGGATTCGAAGCCGATGGGTGAAAGGCCGAAGGAGTCGAAGTAGGGAGTATTTCAGATGGATTCGAAGTGGAGCAAGCATGATGGAGTCGAAACAAGGACATCGATTCGAAGCAAAGATACAGGGAGGCTTCGGCTGAATGGATACGAAGCTAGGTGGGGGTTTTCTCGATGGAGTCGAAGGTGATGGATGGATTCGAAGGTGAGTGATGGATACGAAGTTGGTGATGGATACGAAGTTGGTGATGGATACGAAGTTGGTGATGGATGCGAAGTGTGATGGATACGAAGTTGGTGATGGAGTCGAAGTTGATGGAGTCGAAGGTGATGGATGGATTCGAAGGTGAGTGATGGATACGAAGTTGGTGATGGATACGAAGTGTGATGGATACGAAGTTGGTGATGGATACGAAGTGTGATGGATACGAAGTTGGTGTTAGCTGATGGGTTCGAAGTGATGGGTTCGAACGTGATGGGTTCGAACGTGATGGTTTCGAATACGAGGGGTTCGAATACGAGGGGTTCGAATGGGATGGGTTCGAATATGATGGGTTCGAACATGATGGGTCCGAACCGTGCAATATACATCTTCTTAACTTGAACCCATCATAACTTGAGCATATGACCTCGGATTGACTTGAAATTTGAAATGCTGGCTCCTATGGTCTTTCTTGTCATGCCTTATCAATTACGGCCCGTTCCGGACTCGGACAAAATTCACTGATATCCATAGCGAAATGAAGTGCGACCAGGCTCTGAGGCGAACTGTCTTTTGTTTTCGACCAATCTTTTGGTATCACGGCTTTTGCCCAAAAAGCGGGATAACATCTTGCCCCCCAAAACATGCCTTGCGGTAGGAAGGTGTGTTTTGCAATGCCTTGAGCTGGATGTTCATATCCTATCATCAACCTGTAAAGAACTTGATAGTTTTATATGTCCTCAAGTGACGATCGTTCGTGATCGAGTTGTTCGGGATGGAGCGCGGCCGTTCATGGTCAAGCGCCTAACTTCATATGACGATCGTTCGTGATCGAGTCATTTGAGGGAAAGTGCGACCCTGCGCGGTCAAGCGCGTAAATCCATGCGTCGATCATTCGGAATCGATTCACTTGCGGTGAAATGTGACCGTTCAAGGTCAAGCGCCTAATTTCGAATGACGACCGTTCGCGATCGAGTCATTCGAGGTAAGGTGCGACAGTGCGCGGTCTAGTGGTGGTCCTCAAATGACGACCGTTCGCGATCGAGCCATTTGAGGTAAAGTGAGTTGTGCCGTCCGAGGTAGACCTCAAATGACGACCGTTCGCGATCGAGCCATTTGAGGTAAAGTGAGTTGTGCCGTTAGAGGCGGACCTCAAATGACGACCGTTCGCGATCGAGCCATTTGAGGTAAAGTGAGTTGTGCCGTTCGAGGCGGACCTCAAATGACGACCGTTCGCGATCGAGCCATTTGAGGTAAAGTGAGTTGTGCCGTTCGAGGCGGACCTCAAATGACGACCGTTCGCGATCGAGCCATTTGAGGTAAAGTGAGTTGTGACCGTTCGCGATCGTGTGCCGTTCGAGGCGAGTTTGTGACTGTTCGGAGTCGGGTGCCGTTCGAGGCGAGTTAGCGTGCCCGGGAGGGCTTGATGTTTTGGATGCCAGGGTCACGTTCGGGTGAGTCCCTGGATTGTTTGTGTGCCTGTTGAAGGCGAATCAGTGTGCCCGGGGGGGCTTGATACTGTTGTTACCAGGTTCACGTTCGCGTGGGCCCCTGGATCATTTGTATAGGTATATCATTATCTCAGAGCATGCCTAGGGACCGTTCGCGACCCCGTACATGTGCAAGTAGCCTAGCCATTTCAGAGTTATCAGAATCAAATATCTATTCAACAGATGAGTTTTAAAAACAGAAATGTTCAAACAAACCAAGTTCAAATGTCCAAATCAACATGAAATAAAAACAAAGCAAGGATGTCGAAGTGTAAGTTCCCACTACGAAATAGTCAATGATCATTCAGAGCATGCCTGGAGAACGTTCGCGATCTCGTACATGTGTAAATGATTCAGTTGAGTTAGTGGAAGCTTGCGACTTGTTCATCGATATTTTAACTAATTGATAACCAAACGACGTCCTGGATCAGGGTCGCCCCTGGTTGATGTAGATGGTGGCCGCTCAGGCTCCACTGCTGAAGCTCTCCTTCTCACATATTGAAGGAGCATACCGTTCCTGATGTGTCCTTCCACCTCGTCCTTCGGATGCCTACAATCGTTAGTGTTATGACCGTTTAATTCATGAAATACACAAAACTTATCTGATTTTCTCTCGCTAGGGGTTGGATCCCTTCGCATTGGTCTGCGATACGGAATCTGCTCCTTGGTGTCCTGATAAATACGTTCCAAACTCTCAGTCAGCTCGGTGTAAGTCGTGAATCGCGGCTCTCTCCGCTGCCGTTTTGACCTGTCATCGTAATCCTCAGCCCTTCGCTTTCCTTTATCCTTGTCTAAGTCCCTTTCGATAGGCTTTTTGTCTTTAAGCATATAAACCTCTATTCCCTCTCCTTCTTCTCTTTCTGCATTTGCATCCTCTAGTCGTAAAAACTTTTCTGCCTCGTTGTAGAATTCCTCTAGATCCGCGGGTGGGTCTTTAGTCAATGAATTCTTGAATTCTGTGCCGTCAGCTACTCCGGACACAGCTGCCATTACTACCATGGACGGATCCGCTCGGTCCACTGACGCTGCTGCTGCATTGAATCGTGCTAGATAACTCCTCAAGGTCTCTCCGGCTTTTTGTTTTAGGGTTGCTAAAGTCATCACATTCTTGGGTCTCGTAATGTGAACCCTGAATTGCCTCATAAATTTCTCAATTAAACCATTCCATGTTCCGATGGATCCATTCTCTAATTGCCTAAACCACAATGCTGCAATATCCGTCAAGTATAACGGAAAGCACCGGGCCATAACCTCCTCTGATGCCCCCAGCACTTCCATATGCCTCATATACTTTGTTAGATGAACCGTTGGGTCCGTTCTCCCATCATACGTGTCCAACGATGGTAACTTGAAATCTGGTGGGTTTCTAGCTTGTCTAATTGCTGAAGTGAAAGGACTCCTATTAACATCCTCCAAATCCTTGTTTGCCAAACCGCCTCTCATAGCTCTCCTAACCATCTCCGCCAATCTGTCGTTGTCACCAAGATGCAATCTTCGTTCATTACTTTCAACCTGCCCCCCGAGTTCACGAGGGAATTCTGGAATCTGCCCCCTTGACTGAGTGTTCATTCCTCTGTTGCCTCCAGGTTGCGTGGGTACTCCTCTCTCTCCCTCCGGGACTGGATCTTCGTGCTCCAAATGTGCGCCTCCTAATCCAGGTGCTATGTCGGACGGTCCAGCTTCGTTCTGAACTCCATTAGTTTCTCTGTTCTGTGTTCCAAGTTGTCCAATTTGTTGGAATAAGCTCTGAATCAACTCCTCCTGTCTCTTCATCATTGTCTCCATTTCATCCCAAGTGATGTAGATTGATGCTTGATTCCCTCCTGAGGAAGCTTCTTGATTTCCTTGTGGTTCACTTCTCTCAGGCCTTGGCCTTCTACTCGATTGTCTTGTCATAATTCCTAGATCTGAACTCCTGGATTTTCAAATTCAACTTCTTCCTGAGTTCAATTCTCAGTGAAAGCACCAAAATGTTTGCACAAAATATGGGCAAACACCCTTAAGTCGCGTGATCTGTTGATTTTACGTTGTTCTTTGCAATTTGGATTTCGCACATATATAAAAAGCAGGTACTAAACTGTAAAAGACACACAAATTTATAGTGGTTCGGCGTTCGTGCCTACGCCCACTTTGAAGGTTTTATCTTTATTGCTTCACTTGATCATCTTAATCAATTACAACGGATTATAACTTTGAAATGTGAACTCAACAGCAATAGTGATGAATAGGATTGAATTCAGCAGAGTCTGGGCTAGCTTTCTTCCTTCTGACTCTCTCCCCCTTTCTGAATGACCAGGGGGTCTATTTATAGGTGTGGAAGGCCAAAATCCCGCCTAAAACCTGGAGAGGCTGCTTGGCACGTGACGGGGGGCCCACAGGCCCGCGTTCTTGGAGTGCGTGCTCTGTTTGGGATCGATTCGAAGTTAACTTCGAATCGATCAAGAAATTGTCCAATTGAGATGAAACTTGGCGTGGACGTTCTTCATCATGTAGACACACATCTGTGAAAATTTCATTGGATTTGGATCAGTAGATTGAGAGAAATGATCGGTTCGAAATTGGGCGTTCGTCACGCTGTTGGCTTCGACTCCATTTGTTGATTCATTCGAATCCATATGGTTCGAAACCATATGGTTCGAATCCATACGGTTCGAACCCATGCGGTTCGAATCCATGGGTTCGAAACCATATGTTTCGACTCCATATGGGTCGAATCCATACTTTGGTGGATGGATTCGAAGCCGATGGGTGAAAGGCCGAAGGAGTCGAAGTAGGGAGTATTTCAGATGGATTCGAAGTGGAGCAAGCATGATGGAGTCGAAACAAGGACATCGATTCGAAGCAAAGATACAGGGAGGCTTCGGCTGAATGGATACGAAGCTAGGTGGGGGTTTGCTCGATGGAGTCGAAGGTGATGGATGGATTCGAAGGTGAGTGATGGATACGAAGTTGGTGATGGATACGAAGTTGGTGATGGATACGAAGTTGGTGATGGATGCGAAGTGTGATGGATACGAAGTTGGTGATGGAGTTGAAGTTGATGGAGTCGAAGGTGATGGATGGATTCGAAGGTGAGTGATGGATACGAAGTTGGTGATGGATACGAAGTGTGATGGATACGAAGTTGGTGATGGATGCGAAGTGTGATGGATACGAAGTTGGTGATGGAGTTGAAGTTGATGGAGTCGAAGGTGATGGATGGATTCGAAGGTGAGTGATGGATACGAAGTTGGTGATGGATACGAAGTGTGATGGATACGAAGTTGGTGATGGATACGAAGTGTGATGGATACGAAGTTGGTGTTAGCTGATGGGTTCGAAGTGATGGGTTCGAACGTGATGGGTTCGAACGTGATGGTTTCGAATACGAGGGGTTCGAATACGAGGGGTTCGAATGGGATGGGTTCGAATATGATGGGTTCGAACATGATGGGTTCGAACCGTGCAATATACATCTTCTTAACTTGAACCCATCATAACTTGAGCATATGACCTCGGATTGACTTGAAATTTGAAATGCTGGCTCCTATGGTCTTTCTTGTCATGCCATATCAATTACGGCCCGTTCCGGACTCGGACAAAATTCACTGATATCCATAGCGAAATGAAGTGCGACCAGGCTCTGAGGCGAACTGTCTTTTGTTTTCGACCAATCTTTTGGTATCACGGCTTTTGCCCAAAAAGCGGGATAACAACTGCTGCCATTAAAACCATTGATGGATCAGGCCGATCCACCGAAGCGACTGCCGCACTGAATCGAGTTAGAAAAGCTCTAAGCGATTCGTCCATCCTTTGCTTCACCGATGTTAAAGTCATCACGTTCTTCGGCCTCTTGACGTGAACCCGAAACTGTCCCAGAAACTTTTCCACTAATTCCTTCCAAGTCCTGATAGATCCTTCTCCCAGCTGCCTAAACCACATTGTAGCTAAGTCCTTCAAATACAAAGGGAAACATCGGGCCATCACTTCCTCCGATGCCCCCAGCACCTCCATGTGTCTGGTGTACCTCATTAAGTGATCTGTTGGATCCGTCTTACCATCATATACCTCCACGCTAGGTAGCTTGAACTTAGGTGGATTCCGAGCCATCCTTATCTCCCGAACGAATGGACTTCATTCACTCCTTCCAAATCTCCGTTTGTCAAACCACCTCGCACAGTCTTCCTGATCATTTCTACTAATCCTGTATTGTCTGGTAGGGGTTGCCCCCCATGCCCTCGAGGGAACTCTGGTACATATTCCTCGTGTGGCTCACTAGCAGCAACGTTAGTTCTAGCTTGTTGAATTCCTTCCAAAGGTTCTCCTGCATTGAATCCTGTGGGCCTGCCCCCAAGCCCTTGTTGATTGCCTTCTGGCTCCGTATCCTGTCCTTCATTGGGTTCCACAACCCTAGCTACTTGTCCTGCATCCGCATCTGCTATAGCTGTTCCTAAGTTCCGCATCCCTGCAGCTCTCATTTGTTCCAAGAAAGTTTGCATCATTTCCTGTTGACTTTTCAACAATCTCTCCTGTAAAGAATTGGCCATAGTTTCCATTTCATCCCGAGTTATGTAGACCGAAGCATGTCCTTCCTCACCTCCGGAGGATGCTTGTTGACTTCCTCCTTGTTGGCTTCTCTCAGCCCTTAGCCTTCTGCTATTCTGCCTAGTCATTGTCTTCCAAATCCAAATTCTTCAAACTCTTCAAATCCGATGTAGCTGGTGCTAGTTGTTCTCAGTGAAAGCACCAAAATGTTTGCGCCAAAATTGGTCACAAACACCCAATACCGCGAAAGCACCAGTGTATGAATATAAATTAGTGATATTCAAACACAAACAACAAGTCTCAACAAATAATAGACAGCAATCCAAAAGTAAAGAACAGAGACACAAGTTTTATAGTGGTTCGGCTATCTCCGGCCTACGTCCACTCCAATTTTTTTTCTTTTATTGATTATCCTTGAAGATTACAAGTGATTACAACAGTTGTAGTGACCAAATCTGAGGAAAATAGCAGTAATGATGCTATGGAATGATTTTAGCAGCGTCTGGGCTTGCCTTTCCTCTCCAAATTTTCCGACCCCTTTTCTGAATGACCAGGGGCTCTATTTATAGGCGTGGAAGGCTGAAATACCGCCTAAAACCTGGGGAGGCCGCTTGGCACGTGAGGGGGGGCCCACAGGCCCGTGTTCTCGGAATCCGTGCCCAGTTTGGGATCGATTCGAAGTGACGTTCGAATCGATCAAGAATCCATCCAATTGAGCTAAAATTTGGTGTGAACATTCTTCAACATGTATGTAAGCTCCTGTAAAAATTTCATTGCATTTGGATCAACGGTTTGGAAGATATGATCGATCCAAGTTCAAGAATCCGTGCATCCTGAGTGGTTCGAACCCATGCTTCGAAACCACTTCCTTCGAACCCATCCCTTCGAAACCACTCTATTTGAATCCATCCCCCTCGGCTCCTCTCCTTCGAATCCATCGCCCTCGTATCCATTGCTTCGAAACCGCCTTCTTCGAAACCATCCTCTTCGAATCCACATTCTTCGAACCCGCCTTCTTCGAGTCCACGACTTTCGAGTCCATCTCCTTCGAGTCCATATCTTTCAAGTCCGTCTTCTTCGAATCTACTTCCTTCGACTCCATTGCCTCGAATCCACTTCCTTCGAATCCATCTCTTTGGAATCCATCATCTTCGAATCCATGTCCTCTTCGAATCCATGTCCACTTCGAATCCATCTTCTTCTTCGAGTCCATGCCCACTTCGAATCCATGTCCATTGCTTGGAAACCACCATCTTCGAATCCATGTCATCTTCGAATCCATGTTCTTTCTTCGAATCCATGTCATCTTCGAATCCATGTTCTTTCTTCGAATCCATGTCATCTTCGAATCCATGTTCTTTCTTCGAATCCATGTCATCTTCGAATCCATGTTCTTTCTTCGAATCCATGTCATCTTCGAATCCATGTTCTTTCTTCGAATCCATGTCCATTCTTCGAATCCATCATTCTTCGAATCCATGTTCATTCTTCGAAACCATCATTCTTCGAATCCATCAATCTGCGCTATGCCTTTGATTGATTCGAAACTGATGGGTTCGAATCCATCATGATGGGTTCGAATCTGATGGATTCGAACCGAGCGCCCCATCTTGATGGATTCGAACAACATACTTCTCCCATCTTGAATCCATCATATTTCCTTCATACGAACTCTGATTAACCTGAAATTTGAAACATAGCCTTTTCTAGTCCTTACCATCATCTCCAATCAATTTCGTCCCGATCGGAGTTCAACAAAATTTTGACGATATCCATCGTAGCCTTATCTCCAGTCCTGATATCCATAATTCCTTGCCAATTTATTGTTATTCCCGTTTTGACCAAAAATTGGGATAACATATACATATATATATATATATATATATATATATATGAGTGCGTATTTGTTATTGGATATAAGAAAATGTTTTGTGTTGATTTATCGATTGAGCGGTTTATAAATTCTGGTCGATATGGGAAGTACAACTATATCGATAGGTATTTCTAAACTCTTAACATGGCATATCGACACATTGTTTGGAAAAGATTATATTTTGCATATAAAGGAATGTCTTTCAAAAGATATAAAATTTTGTGTGGTTAGGGAAATTTATAAGATACATTCCCTTAGGGAAGTCCCATGGATAAGGTCTTAATTCATCTAGTGATGATTAGAATAATCTTCTAAGTATCAATCATATGTTGGCTTGGGCAAACGGTATTGAGCACTTGGTAAATTATTCTTCTTATCATTGGAGGATGAAGGCAAGTTCAAATCCAAACAAGTTGAATTAAGTATTTGGATAAAAGGTTTTTGAATAAGATGAAATGGAAATAGTATAAACACTTCTAATCTTATCTTGAAATATCACTTAGGGGCAGAATGGCTTATTTTATGTCAAGTAATGAGTTTTGGATGAGTCCAAAGCAGGCATGAAGAGCACGTGCAGAAAGAGAAGTAGAAAAGAAACAAAAATAGGAGCGTATGTTGGCATCTACTGCTTTAGGTGTTTTCAAGAAGGGCATTATGCAGTTTGTTGTGATAGGAAAATAAAGAAACAGAAGGAAGAAAAACCTGTTCGAAAAGATATATGTTGTTTTAAGTGTAAGAAGCTAGGACATTTTCTACATGATTGCCCTAGAGCAAAGAAGAAACCCAAAGCCCCGAAAGGGAAGGAAAAGTGTTGTTATCGGTGCAAAGAATTAGGACATATAGTCAAAGATTGCAATGTAAAGAAAGGAGAAAAGTCGGCTAAGGCGCATACCATTCAGACAGCCACGATTTCATGGCCTTTTAGATCATGTGGTAAATATGGACATTCGGAGAAGGACTGTCCAAAGGAAAGGTCAGATGGCTTAAGCCCCAAAGATAGAGCACCATTTACCTCAAAAGGAATTCAAGAATAATATATTATAGTCTAAGTATCTATATAATGGTAGTAAGTGATAAGCTATAATCCTTAGTGAAGTTATCTCTAAAATTTTGTAATGTCAGTTAGAGATTGAAATAGATGTATGGATATGATGTTAATTAATAAACTTCCTTTTGATTGTCCTCTTGATGCACTTCTTCATTTTTATATCCGATCAAATCTAACAAGATATTTAAAAATAAAAAGTTCAAAGGAATATTAGAAAGAAATAGCTTTATATAAAAAAAAGGTGTTAAAGTTTAGAAAATTATTTAAAATATATATCTTGTAAGAATATATTGTATAAAATAAAGAAAAGAATGAAAATATTGAAATTTTATCATAGTCTTTTGGAAAAATATAAAGGATAGTTATTTAAACTTAAGATAATTTTGGAAATAAAATCTATAATAAGATGTAATAGCAAAGAGAGAGAAAATAATAGAGAGCTTAAATAAAATTTTAATGATATTTTCCAAATAAAATTGATTTCTTTAGAAAAGAAGTTATAACTATTTTGCATAAATATTTTGGAAATAAATAATTAAAGGGATTATATAAAGAAGCACCTTTATAAAATGTTTGAACTTAAGATAAAAAGTTTATGAAAGTTTTTGCGGGTTAATATATACATATATTATATATAGATCATTTCGTCACACAAATGTTGATTTAATATTCGAGTGCTAAGCATTGAGGTGTTTACACCGATATTCAAAAAAGGATTTATCACTCGATTCTTGACGACGAACATTGATTAGGGTTTATGGTTGGGTACTTGAGTTTTCTATCATAGTTTAGCACTATGCAAGGAAAGCAAAGGTTTTTGAACAAAGAGCTTGATTAAAGTCTGCACTAGAAGATCGGGGGACCGATACTAGTTCAGAAATGAAGTTGTGTATTCGAATAGGAAATCGAATAAGATATTTCATATGGTTGATATATGTATATTATATGGAGTTAATTTTAAAGATAAATGGTTTAGACAAACTTTTGTTTGGGCAATTTCGAGGACGAAATTCTTTTAAGTAGGGGAGAATGTAACGACCCATAATTTCGCTACTTCGAAAACGAGAGATTTCGTTTGTTTTAAAGTTAAAAAGGTTTAAAACTTAAATGAATAAGTTAAATTTAATAGATAATAATAGAGAAGTTATTTATTTTTATAGTTAATAAATTAAAAGGTATAAATTTGGATTTTTGAATAAATCGACAAAAGTTAAGTTTTGTTAATAATAATTAAAGGCTTAAATAAATGGATTTAAATATCTATTTAAAAAGGTAAATCTTATTTAAAACATCTAATAAAGATAATCAAAGTATATTAAAAGATGCAAAAGTTTGTTAATAATCATTTCATAAAAATAACCAAAATTTATCGCATTTTGTCAGTTTTACATACACTGTAAAATTAGAGATTTTGATATTAATTAAATATGATTTTAAAATATAAAGAGACATGTTTTAATTTATTTAAAGAAGTAAAAAGTTCATTTTTAAATTTGGTTTACATAAATAAATAGTTTAACTAAAACGTCAAAATGTGACCGTAAAACATTTTGTCGAAAAATAACGTTTTATCGATTAAAAGTTGTCGCAACGTCGTCGCACCTTTATTTTCTTATATAGAAACATATATTCAAACAGTATAAGTATAAATTAATTTACTAATAAAGTTTACTTTTACTAAATAAGGTTAGAAACTTCTAGAAGTCATTAAGAAAAGTAAGTAAGAATTAAGAAAAGTAAGTAAGAAAAGTCAAAAGTAAACATCAAATCAATATCAAATCAAAGCCAACATAATTATGATATTCTTTACTTAATATCTAAGTGAAAATGATATAAAGTAATGATTTGAAATGTGATGTTAAGTGTTGAAAAAAATAAGATTACTTTATAAGTAAGTAAGGGTATTTTGGTCTTTTTACAAAATATTATTTTAATCCAAAACTTTTTCTATAAATAAGACCACCATTCTTCCACTTTCTTTACACCATTTTCTACCTTCTTCTTCTTCTTCCTTAAAGCTCTCTTTAATGACTTCTTCTTCTCTTCCAAATCCTTACTAACTTTTTCAAAACCATATCAAATCAACTCCAAACACCACCAAACTTTGCCAAAGACTTTAGAATACCATTAGAACATGGTTTAGCATCTAAAAAGTGAAGAAACGAAGGAGAAAGGCAAGGATCAAGAGGAGAACGAACTATTTGGAGGAAAGGAAACAAGTTGTGAAGCTTCGAAGCGAGAAAAAGAGAAGGAAGTGCTGCCGGAATAGATTCGGGAATCTACACAATAGATTGGTGGAGTTGAACTAATTATGAGTACTCTTATTTACAAATAAATTCATAAGTTATTTAAAGTATAATGATTTGAAAGTTTAAATATGTTGAATAAATGTTTGATAAATTGGTTGCAAATTAGCTAAATATGTGATTGTTTATATGGTTGATAACTTGTTTGATAAATGATTAGTAATTAACCATAGTTAATTAAATAAGAATTAAATCCATACAAATATGTGTATGGAAATTATATAGTCTCTTAATGATTTTAAATAAGTCTCTTTTCATTTAGGAGTGAAATTAAAGTTAAAATAAAAGATAATTTGAAATTTGAAGTGAAACGGATTTGAAAAGGATAGTTAATTAGAAATTGAAATTGAGATGAATAGTGAAACTGAAATTGAAATCGATTTTAAAAAAAGTGAAGTTTAGTTTGAGATTGAATTGAAGTTTAAACTGAAATTAGATTTGAAATCTAAGTTTTAAATGTGTTTAATTTGAGATTAGAATTGAAATTGAGTTAAAATTGAAATTTAAAATTTAATATTAAAATAATGGGAATATAATAATATTATGATATAGTAATAGTGAAAATACATTTTAAATGCTTTAAAAAAGTGAGAATATTGATTTAAAATGATTTGTAACAATTTTATAAGTGTTAAAATCCAATTTGAATAAAATATTTCAAGTATTGAAAAATAAGTTAAAACTAGACGCGTCGCGCAACGAGAGTTCGCGATTTCGCGTCGAAATGTTCAAATGAGTGTATAGTGTGGAATATAGCTCGGAATTCTTCGAGATAAGAAAATTCCGGACTATTATATCCATATCTTCTAAACGAAGAAAGAAAATCAAAGTTTTGATGAGTAGATTTTGAATTAAGTCTAAATCAATTTTCTAGAAAAAACGCGCTAGTGCAGTTTAGTGACCATAACAGGAAATCTATTTAAATGAACGTTTTTAATTATGGAAAAATGTGAAATAAATTTGATAAATCTATTTAAATGATTTAAAAGAGATTTGAATTAGAAAATATGAATTTTCAAATATTTAAAAGTTGTTTAATTCAATTAAGCTTATATGGCACTTTCCATAGCACTTTTATGCTGCGAATTGTATAACTTTTGGAATATGAGTTTAAATGTAACAACGTTTCTCAGAATCAATTGTGAATATTTTAAAAGGGATAATTAAGCATTTTGAAAGATAATTTGGAATATTTATAAGTAGTTCCAAACCAAGTTGAAAATCTGAGTATGCGGAAACGACTAGTACATTTGTCCCGCCTGTGACATTTGAGAAGGAAAACAAGGTGTTTAACTAAGGTTAGGGATGGAGCAACCAGTGCCCTGAACTTACCTGCCTTATGTTTTCTCTTTTTAGGCGAGGGGTGGAATAGATCGAAAGGAAAGCCCGAATGCTCTAAAAAGATCATATTTAAGTTTTGCCAAGATAAAAGAAAAGTAAACCCCTTCAAAACAAATTTTTGAAATAAAATATATTGAAGACAAAGACCGTTTAAAGATAAAGATATTCATGATGTAGGATTACTTGCCATTAGTCCCTGGAGGTGAAACTTGCCATTAGTCCCTGGAGGTGAAATTTACCATATTTAAGATGGCAGTAGTGCTCTGTTATGAAAAACTTCGATTTGCAAGAGTATGATTTGAAGTTAAGAAGGAAATCTTTGATTTAGATTTAATGAATGATTTGGGAATATTTTCCCTAAGTTAAAAGTTATAGCTTGAATATAAGAAATCTTTGATTAAGATTTAATGAATGATTTGGAAAGGTTTTCCTAAGTAAAAGAGAAAATGATTTGGAATTATTCCATGATTTAAGAAAGGTTTAAATAAACCAAATGATTTGATAAATGAGGCTTAATGATTCCATATACATTTGAAATGAAAATGGAATAAATTGAAAAGAATATATCTAACAAAGATATTATATAAAAGATGAAGTAATTGATTGATGATTGATATCCACGTATGAACTTAACATCTTTTAAAGCGATGATTGGTTTCGAAGTAACCGGAGTCGGATTTGGTTAATTCCTATCTGAAAACCACTTTGAACCAATGTATACGTTCGAAAGTGAAGACATGTTGAAGATGATGATTATTGAAGACCGTGGATCTTTATAGCGTGAAGACTGCTCGTTGAACATGCTCTGGGTCGCTCCTATTATAGAGTTATTTATAGCAGTGGTCTCCTCGTGATGGAGATTTTTCGAATTGCAAGGGCTTCTCGCCTAGTAATGGCCGAGGAAAGTGCCTTCGGTTTCGTTCAGTCCCAGAACGAACTTGTATGGATGTTTGTCTGACATTGTATTCTAAATCACATTTGAGTGGTTTCTATAAACGTATATCAGTTGGTGGCGGAGAAGGCAACTTCTCTTAGCTTAACACCCTTTCCTGAGACATACGAGCTTAGGAAGTTATACTTTTCTAGAAATATGTCGTGTGACATGGAATGACAATGTGGCAATCAAAGTGGAACCTATTATGATCAAAGCGTGGTTTTGTATAAAACGTGGCTTTGAAGAAATTAATCGTAGCTTCACGAACCTCACACCCCGGTTATGATGGGATTCTATGTGGTCAGATGTATGCTCGCATTTCGAATAGTAGTGATTTGGGTTATCAGATGATTCTGAGCCCTATGTACCAGATGCGTCTGGGCCTCATGGTAGGGATGTGCGAAGTCTGAGTCCTTGGATGTTATTCGCAGATTGCATCCACTTTTAGCCATTTGTGTTGTTGTATAACGGCGTCTGAGTCATGGACGTAAGCCGTGGATATAGATTGATCTTTCCACTAGTTTCCTATCATGTTGGAAATCCAAACCCAATACGATACTTACGGTTTTGATTGTATTCCCAAAATAGCTGTAATGACTTGCAAACATTTCAGCTACCCCCTTTCTGGTATCATATATTCCGTTCGGTATATTCCGTTGACCCAGTCCGGATATATTCTGTTAGACTTAGTCCAGATATTGGTACCTTATTTGAATAAGTTTATTTGAAAAGTGTTTTCAAAAGAATGTCATTAAAAATAATATCAAGTGTATTTTGGTATGACGTGTTTTGGTTATCATAAGGTAAAACCCGTCTGTGTTTATGTGTGGGCGTGGTCTTATGAGATACCCTTCTTTTCAAAGGTTTTGGATAACATAGTCATTTTAAATTTCGAGTATCTCACGCTGGTTTATCAAGCCTGATCCGGGTATTTTTAATACTCGGGTCAGATTCGAGTAGTTTCAGGTTTAATCGAAGATGGTTGGAGTTTCCAAAGGAGAGTAGGAAATCTTCATCATCGTATGGACGTATTCTACTATCCACTGTACTTAGTGTAATTTGTTTGATGTTTGTCAGCAATTGTAAGGACAGATGTTTATAACTGTCCAAGCTGAATTTAGGTTAGACTCTGATATTGTATTTAAAATATTCCACTGTAAAGATTATTATTGAAATAATATATGTTATTCCATTCGTGTGAGATTCTGTTCTATCTTTATTTTCTTTCTACCCTTAATGATCCGCTTATTCGTACAATTTGAGTTGGACATGTGTGGTTTATTGTCGATTCAAAGGGTACGGAAAAATGGGACATTACAGTTATATTCATATTTGTTTCCGCCTTAGTGATATGAATATCTGTGACTGATTTGTGCTATGCTTATTTCTATATTTGTTTCCGAAGGACACATGGCCTCTATGTAGTAGCTTTGAGTTTGTATTTGATATGTCGGATTTCCTCTTGAAATGAATTGCGTGACATACAATCTGACATATCGGTACTCGCACAAAGCAACTACACAGATGGTCGCTCCTCAACAGCCTTATTCTTTATGCTAGTCGATGGCATTACCCCATAGTGTCCTTGGCTAGAATGAGTATAGTGGTTGGGCGTCACAGTAGCAGTGGTCTCTTCATTATGAAATATCCAATGCAAGGGCTGTCGCTATTAATCCTAGGGATTTTCCAACAAGGTGTGGTTGGAAAGTACATTCGGTTTGTCCTGTTCCTGGACAACTTGTATGGATGTTTGTTTGACATTGCATTTCTACAGATTACGTACATTGGTTTTTACAAACATACATCGGTGGTGGCAGAGAAGGCAACTTCTCTTACCTCAACACCCTCCTTGAGACATATGAGCTTAAGGGTTGTATTTTTGTGGAAGGCAATTAGTAGTCAACGGAAATGGTCGTGTGGCATTCAAAGTGATGTGATATATGATATGTGAAAGGTAATCTTTACCTCAGGCCTCATCAATCGGAAATGACCAAAATAGGGTTAGATGTGGCAAGGCTAAGTGGGTCGCTCCCAAGTAGGGTATGATCATCCTCTTCTAGATATATCTTTACACACTATGACGTCGTATATCTGATTATTGTGGTTTTTATGCTTTGAGGCCCTCGAAAAAGGTCGATAACGACCGAATGATGATATATTCGGTACCATCTAGTTGTAAAGGTGGGCCGGTCTTGTGTTGGTGGAGAATCCTTTATGATGGTCCTCGGTACATTCGTCTAGAGATGTACCGTCGGAAGGTAGTCCCTTCACCTGGTCATTTGTATGGAAATCCAAACTCCACTATGTACCTACCATTTTATTTGTAGAGCTTAGTATGCTGGAATTTAATAATGGTAATAATTTAGGCTATTTGAATATTATTTGTGTAATAGACACTGTTATAATATAAGAGGATTTGATATGAGATGTTTTAGTTATCGTAAGGTAAAAACATGTCCGTGTTTATGTATGGTCGTGTCTTACGAGATACTTTTGTTTTGAAAGGAAAAGTTTGGTAATTTAATAAATTCAGTTGAGTGTGTTTCCCATGCTGCTTTACCAGACTGATCCGAGCGTTCTTCCCTTTCAATGCTCAGGTCAGACCGAGTATATTTACAGGTTCAAATTTGGTGCTTTTGGAGCTTCAGTATAAGAACTGGAGATCTTCATTTTCGTACACGTATCTATTCTGATTATCCGCTATGCTTAGTGATATTATCGACAATTGTAAGGACAGGTTATTACAACTGTTCAGGCTGAAGATCAGTGATTAATTGTTGAACTCTGATTGATGTATGTATATACAGTTTCTGTTTTGTAAAGATCATTGATATGATATTATATGTTTTCCGCTGCGATGTGAAATTCTGTATTGTTCTGTTTGGTTTTCTCTTCTCTCTTTCTTCTCTTCTCTTCTTCTCTCTTCTTTTCTTTCTCCTGACTTCTGTCAGTCTGTGCTTTTTGGATCGGACATGTGTGGTTTATTGTTGATTCAACAGGTATAGATTTGTGGGTCGTCACTAAGACTGTGACTCCAAAGAATTAACTGGAAACCGAAGACAATCAGTCTTGAAGATCAATTATACACATGTTTGCTATGGATACTGACAAATTTTGTCCGAGTCTGGATCGAGCTACAATTAATATGATACGACAAGCAAAGCTTTGAAAGTCAACGTTCCAAATCTTAAGTCAAATAGGGTCTGTATAATCGAGATATGGATCAATCAAGAATAAGGGGATCAACCTCGTTCATATCCATCCAAGTTAACCCTCTTCGTATCCATCTGTTGTAACACGTGAGTCCAGTTCATATCGATGCACTGCCAAAAATGCTTCATATCGATCAACCACAGGTCGATACAAAGTGAACAACCCCTATCGATACGAAGCAGCCAACAGTCATACACTTCATATTGTTTCATGATGACGCATGTCTCGTATCTATGAACTAGATGATCGGTACGAAACCATCACTTATTATCGATACGAAACCATCACTTATTATCGATACGAAACCAAAACCAAACGATCAATGTACATTTGCTCTTCAACTACCTACTTTGTTTCGATCCTCCTATATGACTCGTATCGATCAATCAGACGATTTATATGAAATCAACGACCATTTAATCGATACGAAAAGCAATCATAAGTGGTTTCGTATCGATCGATATGAGATAGCAGGTCGAGTGATGAAATGTTCAACATGGATTGAGGCGTGAAACTTGGATCGATGCGTAAATGGTGGACGATGGATATGGCAATGATTGATATGAAAAGATATCGATATGAACTAAGTCAAGAACCATGGATGTGTACGTGACAGCCAACCTACAAATCCGAACTTTCATTGATCACATCTGAAGATCTACAAGTCCAAATGCTACCAAATTTTCACAAGAGCTTGCATACAACCTCAAGAATGTCCATGATCGATCCCAACCCAAAAAAGCAATTTTTGATCGATATGAATTTGGTACGTATCGATCAAGGATTGAGTCGAAATAACCAGTAATTGATCACGTGGGTCCACCCACGTGAGAGAAGGAGTCTTCCGAGATTAGAGCGAGATATTTGTAGCCTACACCAATAATAGCAGTCCTATGCCTTTAGAAAATGGATTTTTGGCTTATCTACACCGATACTCTGCTGAAATTGCTATTGTACTTTGATTGTACTGTTGTAATCCACTTGTTACCAGCAAGTAATATCAATAAAGCAACAACTATTCAAAGTGGACGTAGGCTACGACGCCAAACAAAGATGATCTCAACTCTATTTTAAATACAAAACTCGTTTATAAAATCGTTTTCTAATCTATTAGTATATACAAACTTTTTCCTCATTCGTTCGAGAAATCCAATTAAAAGACTTAGCAAAACAAGTGGTATGAAACGCTTGCGTTTACTTTGTCGGTTAATTCTTAGACTCGTTCAATTGAAACTCTTGTGACAATTTTTGAGTGGAGATCTACAGTTTGTTCGTAAATATTTAAGTTAAGGCCAATGGTTATGGGACATGAAGCTAAACTCATTTATTTACTAGCTTAGTGTAATTGACACTTCTTGTTGATCAATGATGATCATTTTTGATTTAGACTAGCAATGAGCGATGTCTCTTTATTTGTATGGGGGACTAAACCCCGTTCGTGGAGTTTCGGCTCAAAATTGGTGGGGTAGAGACCCATGGTCTTCGAACTGTTTGTCAAGCCTCGGCTCAAAATTGATGGTTAGCGACCATGGAATAGCGTTCCGTTTGTGATTCATGTGTTAGTGAGTTTTCATGCTCCCGTTTGTGATAGGCCTCCCCTTTTGTGATTTCTGGATCTATAATTGGTGATTTCTAGAATTTGTGTTTCATCAATTTTCGTGATTTACATTGATAAGTTCTATCAATAATTATGGTTTGGTGAATATGTTAAAGAATATGACATTCTTTTTGGTGTTTGATAATATTCGAGATGTTTTATGATTTTTGTTGTTATCTAATGTTATCCCACCTTTTGGTCAAGGCTGGAATATCAACAAATTGGCAAGGAATGATGGATATCAGGATTGGAGATCGATTGGAGACAAGGCTGCAATGGATATCGTCAAAATTTGATCGAGTTCTGATCAGGACGGAATCGATTGGAAATGATGATGAGGACTAGAAGAGGCTATGTTTCAAGTTTCAGGTCAATCCGAGTTCGTATGCTCAAGTTATCGTCGATGCAAATCAGAGGGAATAACCCTCAGTTCGAATCCATAGGCGAAGGTATTGTTCGAATCCATCGGTGCAACCTCTGCTCGAATCCAGTTGTTCGACTCTATCAGATTGCTTCGTCTCCATCTGCGTTCGCATCGATCAGAAGCGAATTGGTCTCATGCCTGCCCTATTCGAATCCAACATGATGAAATCCTTCGAATCCACGATTTCACCCTGCTTCGTATCCATCCACGCGTGCCTTGAGTTCGAATCCATTGGAGCATTCCTACCTTCGAGTCCATCAAGGAAGAGTCCTTCGAATCCATGCAATTGAGGGAGCTCCGACTCCATTCCCTGCTTGTCTTCGAATCCCCATGTTGAGACAGCTTCGAATAGATCCACAGTAACATATTTTGATCGATTCGAATGAATACCGGTTCCATAGATTCGAAGGAAACAAACCTTCGAATCCAACACCTCGAATCCACCAAGTAAATGCGGCTAAAACCTAGGATTCGACCCAGTCAACTCAGAGTGAAAGGCGGATCGATTCGAAGAAAGCGCGCCACGTCAACAACACCACGTGCAAAGCCATCGATTCGACCCTATCGATTCGAAGGGGGTCGATTCGAACTCAGCACGTTAACCAGAAATGCAATCTTGAATCGATCATAACTTGAGATCTACAAGTCCAAATGCTATGAAAATTTCACAGGAGCTTGCGTACGCATAGAAGAATGTTCACGCCAAGTTTCACCACGATTGGACATTTCCTTGATCGATTCGAACCAAGGGTCGAATCGATCCTGATGTGGGCCCGGACCTCCAGATTTCGGTCATGTGGGCCCCTCACGTGCCAGAAGTGTTCTCCCCGGATTTTAGGCGAAATATTAGCCTCCTACACCTATAAATAGAGCCCCTGGTCATTCAGAAAAGGGGATCTGGATTCTGAAGCGCCAAGACTCTACTGGATTCAATCCAACACTTTTTCATTGTAATTCTATTCAAGTTTTCTTCATTGTAATCGTTGTAACTGATTGTAATCAGCAAGGATAATCAATAAAAGGATAAAAACTTTGGAGTGGACGTAGGCCGAAGATAACCAAACCACTATAAATCGCGTGTCTTTGATTATTATTTCAGAATTGTTGATTATTGTTTGCTTAGATCTGCGTTTTGTGTTTGAATATTACTGATTCATATTCATACACTGGTGCTCCCACGGTAATTGGGGTTTGTGACCAATTTTGGCGCAAACATCTAATGTATACTTTTCATAGTATGACATTATTGTTATCATACGTTTTTGTCATATCTTTTATCCTATCTCATTTTATCTAATATTTATAGCTAGACTGATCTGTTTATTATTTTCTTATTAAATAATACTCGGGTCAGACCGAGATGTTACATGTGCTTCTGCTTGACTCCTTATCTGGGACCATCATCTGACTTTTGTCTAACTACTTTAGATTGGTAGATTTTGTTCTTATACATTCAAGATAGAGACTCCTTAATATATACATATTCTTTTGTCTAGCACTTGTATCTATACTTTTGTGAATGTAGTGGATCTTGTATGACCACTACTTTGATGTATACTTTTGTATGTTATATTCATATCTGTTTCCACCTTAGTGATATGAATATCTGTGACTGATTTGTGTTATGCTTTTTTATATATTTGTTTCTGAAGGCCACATGGCCTCTGTGTAGTAGCTTTGAGTTTGTAATTGTTATGTCGGATTTCCTCTTGAAATGAATTGCGTGACATACTATCTGACATATTGGTACTCGCACAAAGAAATTACACGTATGGTCGCTTCTCAATAGCCTTATTGTTCGTGCTAGTCTACGAAATTACCCCGTAGCGTCCTTGGCTAGTGTGAGTATAGAGGTGGGGCGTCACAGCCTTGGTGTCAAAGCCAAACTTCGGAATAATGTAGAATAATCTAACAAGGATCATTGTCCTAACTCTTTCTTAGGAGTCGTGCCTTAGGATTCAATTGGAGTCATTGGACCCATTCTATCCTATATTCTTTATGATGCCTTGTTTTATCAATTAAATTTGTTTGATATTCATTCAGAGAATAACCTTCTTCTTCTTTCTTTCTTTCTTTCTTAAAGAAGAAAAATGGTTAGACCAGGCCGTGCCAGTGCCGGTCATGTGAGAAATTCGGATTATGGATCTTAAGGCTAGAATTAACACTAGAGGGGGGTGAATAGTGTTTAAAAGACTTTCTAAATCTTTTTGAGTTTTTGTTAATTTAAACACAGATGTATGCAATATTCAGACACAGATATAATCACAGAAACAAACATAGATATAGAAATAAAGTAAAAGCAGTAAAGGAAAGAACACACCGGATTTTATACTGATTCAGATTTACCCTACATCCAGTCTCGCACGCAAGTACGAATTTCCTTTCAAAAGCAATCTTTACAATTACACCCTAGATAAAAGGATTAAACATAAAGAACTACATGAACTTTCAAATTAAAACAAACTAAAACTAATACAACATGAAAGGAAATGATAAAACTAGTTAGAGGATGATGTAGATGAAGATAATCCAATCTTCTTGCTGACTTTGGAAATAAATTTGTTCATCTTGGATGAAATTTTGTCCAACTTCTTACTAACAGATCGTTTAAGAATCCGTTGATTCTCAACAATGGTTGTTTGGGTTTTGAGAAGGGTTTTGTTGGATGGATTAGGATGATAGTCGATGCTTTCCAAAGAATTTTCACCTTCTTCTTCTTCAATTTCCATTTCATCCCCTTCTTATTCATCCTCTTCTTCTTTTTCCATTTCCTCATGAGCCAAACGCTCTTCCTTTTCGGCAAGAGTCTCATAAGGTTGAAAAACAAATGGAATTTTCATAAGCGAAATGTTAGAATGATTGAAATCTTTTCTTGAAACAAATTCTTCTCCTTTGAAATCCACTCCAAAATAGTTAAAAATCCGAGTGAGATAAATTCCATGATACAAAGTATTCTCGCCCATTTCAAAATTTTTATGACGAAGTTCATCCAAAATAACTTGCACCCAACTAACATCATAATTTCCAAAAATAGAAAAATGTGCTTTGCAAACTTTTGAAGTAGGATTGTCAAAATTCCTCGATCTTGGGGTCAAAGTATGTTATAAAAAAAGATTGACAATTATAGCTTTTGGTCGAAAGTTTTGATTTTTGAATTCAAAATCATCATTTCCTTCAAAAATTTGATGAAATGTCTCACGATCATTTTCATCGATATTGAAACTAGAAAGATCAATTCCCGTACTCTTGCAATTGAGAATGGTACCCAAAAGATCATAATTCAAAACAATTCTAGTGCCTTTGACACTACTCCAAATGTCATCCTCATTTCCATTATAAAATCCACGGTTTAAATTTGCAAAGAAAATTTTGACAAGATTTGGATAGCAAACAAAATCATTTTGAGAAGCATCAATAAGACTAAGGACTTGATTGTTTGAAAAAAGAGAATCAATTTCATAAGTAGAAAAATCTTGAAATAGAGCAAACTTTCCGGGATGGACTTTTCCGTAGGTAGCATAGTTGATATATGCTTGTATAGCCTCCGGATCATTGTAGAGTTGCTCTTTTATCTTTCAAGAAATTCTCATGGTGGAGGGGTTGCTTGAAGAGGCCATTAAATTAGAGAGTAGAGAGCTTGAAGTTTTGAAGAGAGAGTTTGAATTTGAAAATGAAAGTGAAAAGATATGATAAAAGATAGTGAATAAATAGATTCTCAAAGAACATGTTCTCTGGTCAAAAGATGTCTTTTCAAAGAATTGGATGAAGTGAAAAGGTGGAGGGAAATTCAACCATTTGAATTCACATTTGAATTTCAAATTCTGGTACCCATGTCGACATCATGGTAGGGACCATGTCGACACGTGGCTGTGAATTTCTATGATTTATTTTTCCTAAGTATTCTAATATATATATATATATATAATTTTTAATGTCTATATATATTTGAAATATTACTAAAATTATAGTATATTCCATAAAATATTATTATACTGTTAAAAATAATAACAAAATAATAAAATAATAATAAAAGATAAAAGATAAATTTTAAAATTCAAACAACACACCAATTCAAAATCAATCAATCAAACAATCAAGCATCCAATTCTAAACATGCAATTTCAACCAATTGTATTGCAAATGTGTACCTTTTTCTGAGTCCGTTTCTTTGAATTCGTCAGAGTTGTGAACTGCTGTGAAACACAAATTTGATTATCTGTCTTCTGATCATCATCGCTTGAGGATGAGTCTGAATCATCTAGAGTAGCAGTAAATGCACGCTTCTGTTTCTTTACTGAATCATTTTTTATAGGAGGATTTTGCCTATCTGGATGCAGACAGTCTCTTTTGATATGGCCTGGTTCATCACAGTTGAAACATTTGACATTGTTTGGCACTACATTCTGATTTCCAGAGTTCTTATAGTTGTTTCTCTTAAGGTTATTCATCTTTCTGTATTTCAGGAATTTCCAAAAATTCCTGGTCATAAAGGCTATCTCTTCATCATTATCGCTGTTTGAGTCTGATCCATCGGTCAATGCATTAAATGCTATTGATTTCTTTTCAGATGCTTTGCTTTCTCTTCTCCTGATCATTTCGACTTCAAACGACATTAGATTTCCAATTAATTCTTCTATCTTTAAGGTACTGATGTCATTTTCCTCTTCGATCGCAAGTGTATTTTGATCTCATTCTGGAGTAAGAGAATTTAAAAAAATTCTGACTTGATCTTCTTCAGAAAATTCCTTTCCCAAGGATATTAGAGAATGCACAATATATTTAAACCTACTATACATATTTGAAATAGACTCATTAGAATTCATTTTAAATAATTGAAACTGATTTGTGAGCATGGAAATTTTGGTCTGTTTAACTTGGCTCGTTCCTTCGTGAGTCACTTGCAAAGTTTTCCAGATTTCATATGCAGACTTACAAACTGACACTCTTTTAGATTCATTCCTATCAAGTGAACAAAATAGAATATTCATTGCTTTAGAATTATTTTGTGCAACAGTCCTTTGCTCAGCGGTCCACTGTGCAAAATCAATTGTGGGTTCAGAATATTTAGTTTGTGTGATATTCCAAGTGTGTAATCCTACAGATTGTAAATATATTTTCATCCTACATGCCCAATATGCATAGTTACTGCCATTAAAAAGTGGTGGTTTGACAGTAGACTGACCTTCTACAAATGAAATAGTGACAGGGATACTAGTGTTAGTAACATTACCAGTGTTGGTAGTCATTTTGAAAACTTTTTAAAATTCAGATTGTGAAACTATTGAAAACCTTGGTTTGATACCAAATGGGAGAAATGCGAATTACGGATCTTAAGGCTTGAATTAACACTAGAGGGGGTGAATAGTGTTTAAAAGAATTTCTAAATCTTTTTGAATTATTGTTAATTTAAACGCAGATGTATGCAATATTCAAACACAGATACAATCACAGAAACAAACACAGTTGCAGAAATAAAGTAAAATCAGTAAAAGAAAGAACACACCGGATTTTATACTAGTTCGGAGTTACCCTACATCCAGTCCCGCACACAGGTACGGATTTCCTTTCAAAAGCAATCTTTACAATTACACCCTCGATTTCAAGGCAACGAGGTACATCCTCCAGAATCACAATCCTCTGTGTAGAGAAACTTGATTTCCCGGGCAAAAAGTTCACCCAATTGATTTCCAAGGCTACAATCACATCTTTTCTCACTTGATTGATTTCCAAGGCTATAATCACACCTTTTTTCGCTTAATTGATTACAAAGAAGTCTATAAATTTGAATAGCATTGAGGTCTTGTTGAGATAGTGATAGAGAATCAAACAAAAAATGATCTAGTTAGATTCAATGGTGATTTCGGCAGAGTAATGATAAGAATGTGTATAAAGAAATGTGGAAGAAGAAGAGGAGTGAAAAACCAAAAAATATATATTAAAATTCGTTGAAAACAGCCCCTATTTATAGAAGAACAACAACCATGTCCATTCGTGAAAGGTTATGGCGAATAGATAATTCTTTTGAAATTCAAATTTTTGAACCCAACTAACACTATGTCGACATCCCAAAGGAATTTTGGTGTTTTGTTTTTCTTTAAAAATAACCTCTATCTTATATTAAAACTATTTTAAACTTTATAGATATACGTGACTATAGTTAAAATACATAAGTAAATACAGAGAATAATATATATGAAATTTTACTATAATTTTATATTTTAATCTAAATAAAAGTTAAATATATTATTGTTAAAGATAGTTTAAAACTAAGGATAATTTGATTTTGAAATTAAAGAATATTTTGAGGCTAAATGTATTTAAAATCGAGATAGATGTTTTTGATTCTTTTTAAAAGGAAGGTTTTGAAATCATTTTGAAAACAAGATAATTTTGTAAAATCATTTTGAATAAAAGTTAGCGATACAAAACAATGTTCCACTAAATTTTTCGTAGGTTCCATCCTATTTAGGGTTCCATCACTTTAACGGGCTCGAAGTGGATTCCATTCCACGAATAAATTGGATTTTAAGATGTCAGTGCTTTTCTAGGAGTTTTAACAAAATTCCTAATTAAAATTACTTATTCTTGAAATCTTGAACTCTTGATAATCTTGATATTCTTGATACTCATGAGTCTTCAATCTTGATATCTTGAATCTCTATACTGTACAGTCTTCATTCTTGGTACATGCATGGTTAAATCCTGCATATGCATATATTTCTAAACTATAATGTTAGTATTCATATTTTATAATTCTATTCTAAGGTTGTTTTCATCAAAACCATCATCTCAAGGACTAACGATCTCCCCCTTTTTGATGATGACAACCTTTGTTTATAAAATATTACTTATATCCAATAACTCCCCCTTAATCTATGGCTAACTATCCTATTTTATACTTCTCCCCCTTTGTCATCAACAAAAAAAACTAACTCCAAACTATATAACTCGCCCTCATTCTTGTACTAAAGTACCTGCACTAATAAATTATACAATGGAGTATATAATAGATAGATTAAGAGATAATTATACTGATGAACATGATAATTGATCAAAGATTATATATATTTCAATGTATACATGTTTTGTAAAACAAACATCAAACCAAAAGAAAATATCAATCCACACCAAATATCAATCCAAATTAAAGAAAATGAAATCAAATCAAACCAAGCAAACAATTCAAACAGATCAATCAAATAAAATCAAACATTACAAGAAACTTCCACCCATCCTTCATCTCCAAAAATAGGGTCTACTTTAATGGCATCCCAATTTTCATTATCATTGGTGAGAGAGACTGGAGGATGTGCTTCGCTATCATCCTTGTGCACGGAAGATATCATCCATCGTATTGCATCGAAATGCCTTTCTTGCTCCTTGATCATCTGCATTTGACTCATTTCTAAGTGTCACTGGTTACGAAGAATGAACGAAAGAATATTCTTGAAAGAATTAAGAGTTTCTTCAAGATTCTCAGATAAATTATGAATTGGATTGGCCATATTCGAGTTTGTGAGAAGAATGAGAGATAAAGTGTATAAGAAATAATATTCAACGATGAATTCTGGAAGAAATAGGTATTTATAGGTGTAGAAATTCGTTTGAAATGAATAGACATTAGGGAGTTATTCAAATTTCATATTCAAAATGAAATGTCATTTCTGACCAGTACATGTCGGCATGTTCATAAGAGGGATGTAGACATGGTGCAGTGAATTTTGATGGCTTATTTTGATTTTGCGAATAATTGTGTGTGTGTGTGTGTATCTATATTTATATAATATACTAATCATTTATTCTGGAGATAAGATAAGCTAGATAACAGAAAATAAATTCCATTTCATTTCATACTAAGATGATAAAAGGATTAAACATAAAGAACTACATGAACTTTCAAATTAAAACAAACTAAAACTAATACAACATGAAAGGAAATGATAAAACTAGTTAGAGGATGATGCAGATGAAGATAATCCAATCTTCTTGCTGACTTTGGAAATAAATTTGTTCATCTTGGATGAAATTTTGTCCAACTTCTTACTAACAGATCGTTTAAGAATCCGTTGATTCTCACCAATGGTCGTTTGGGTTTTGAGAAGGGTTTTGTTGGATGGATTAGGATGATAGTCGATGCTTTCCAAAGAATTTTCACCTTCTTCTTCTTCAATTTCCATTTCATCCCCTTCTTATTCATCCTCTTCCTCTTCTTCCATTTCCTCATGAGCCAAACGCTCTTCCTTTTTGGCAAGAGTCTCATAACGTTGAAAAACAAATGGAATTTTCATAAGCGAAATGTTAGAATGATTGAAATATTTTCTTGAAACAAATTCTTCTCCTTTGAAATCCACTCCAAAATAGTTAAAAATCCGAGTGAGATAAATTCCATGATACAAAGTATTCTCGCCCATTTCAAAAATTTTATGACGAAGTTCATCCAAAATAACTTGCACCCAACTAACATCATAATTTCCAAAAATAGCAAAATGTGCTTTGCAAACTTTTGAAGTAGGATTGTTAAAATTCCTCGATCTTGGGGTCAAAGTATGTTGTAAAAGAAGATTGACAATTATAGCTTTTGGTCGAAAGTTTTGATTTTTGAATTCAAAATCATCATTTCCTTCAAAAATTTGATGAAATGTCTCACGATCATTTTCATCGATATTGAAACTAGAAAGATCAATTCCCGTACTCTTGCAATTGATAATGGTATCCAAAAGATCACAATTCAAAACAATTCTAGTGCCTTTGACACTACTCCAAATGTCATCCTCATTTCCATTATAAAATCCACGGTTTAAATTTGCATAGAAAATTTTGACAAGATTTGGATAGCAAACAAAATCATTTTGAGAAACATCAATAAGACTAAGGACTTGATTGTTTGCAAAAAGAGAATCAATTTCATAAGTAGAAAAATCTTGAAATAGAGCAAACTTTCCGGGATGGACTTTTCCGTAGGTAGCATAGTTGATATATGCTTGTATAGCCTCCGGATCATTGTAGAGTTGCTCTTTTATCTTTCAAGAAATTCTCATGGTGGAGGGGTTGCTTGAAGAAGCCATTAAATTAGAGAGTAGAGAGCTTGAAGTTTTGAAGAGAGAGTTTGAATTTGAAAATGAAAGTGAAAAGATATGATAAAAGATAGTGAATAAATAGATTCTCAAAGGACATGTTCACTGGTCAAAAGATGTCTTTTCAGAGAATTGGATGAAGTGAAAAGGTGGAGGGAAATTCAACCATTTGAATTCACATTTGAATTTCAAATTCTGGTACCCATGTCGACATCATGGTAGGGACCATGTCGACACGTGGCTGTGAATTTCTATGATTTATTTTTCCTAAGTATTCTAATATATATATATATATATATATATATATATATATATATACATATATATAATTTTTAATGTCTATATATATTTGAAATATTACTAAAATTATAGTATATTCCATAAAATATTATTATACTATTAAAAATAATAATAAAATAATAAAATAATAATAAAAGATAAAAGATAAATTTTAAAATTCAAACAACACACCAATTCAAAATCAATCAATCAAACAATCAAGCATCCAATTCTAAACATGCAATTTCAACCAATTGTATTGTAAATGTGTACCTTTTTCTGAGTCCGTTTCTTTGAATTCGTCAGAGTTGTAAACTGCTGTGAAACACAAATTTGAATTATCTGTCTTCTGATCATCATCGCTTGAGGATGAGTCTGAATCATCTAGAGTAGCAGTAAATGCACGCTTCCGTTTCTTTACTGAATCATTTTTTATAGGAGGATTTTGCCTATCTGGATGCGGACAGTCTCTTTTGATATGGCCTGGCTCATCACAGTTGAAACATTTGACATTGTTTGGCACTACATTCTGATTTCCAGAGTTCTTATAGTTGTTTCTCTTAAGGTTATTCATCTTTCTGTATTTCAGGAATTTCCAAAAATTCCTGGTCATAAAGGCTATCTCTTCATCATTATCGCTGTTTGAGTCTGATCCATCGGTCAATGCATTAAATGCTATTGATTTCTTTTTAGATGCTTTGCTTTCTCTTCTCCTGATCATTTCGACTTCAAACAACATTAGATTTCCAATTAATTCTTCTATCTTTAAGGTACTGATGTCATTTTCCTCTTCGATCGCAAGTGTATTTTGATCTCATTCTGGAGTAAGAGAATTTAAAAAAATTCTGACTTGATCTTCTTCAGAAAATTCCTTTCCCAAGGATATTAGAGAATGCACAATATATTTAAATCTACTATACATATTTGAAATAGACTCATTAGAATTCATTTTAAATAATTGAAACTGATTTGTGAGCATGGAAATTTTGGTCTGTTTAACTTGGCTTGTTCCTTCGTGAGTCACTTGCAAAGTTTTCCAGATTTCATATGCAGACTTACAAACTAACACTCTTTTAGATTCATTCCTATCAAGTGAACAAAACAGAATATTCATTGCTTCAGAATTATTTTGTGCAACAGTCCTTTGCTCAGCGGTTCACTGTGCAAAGTCAATTGTGGGTTCAGAATATTCAGTTTGTGTGATATTCCAAGTGTGTAATCCTACAGATTGTAAATATATTTTCATCCTACATGCCCAATATGCATAGTTACTGCCATTAAAAAGTGGTGGTCTGACAGTAGACTGACCTTCTACAAATGAAATAGTGACAGGGATACTAGTGTTAGTAACATTACCAGTGTTGGTAGTCATTTTGAAAACTTTTCAAAATTCAGATTATGAAACTTTTGAAAACCTTGGTTTGATACCAAATGTGAGAAATGCGGATTACGGATCTTAAGGCTTGAATTAACACTAGAGGGGGTGAATAGTGTTTAAAAGAATTTCTAAATCTTTTTGAATTATTGTTCATTTAAACACAGATGTATGCAATATTCAAACACAGATACAATCACAGAAACAAACACAGATGCAGAAATAAAGTAAAATCAGTAAAAGAAAGAACACACCGGATTTTATACTAGCTCGGAGTTACCCTACATCCAGTCCCGCACACAGGTACGGATTTCCTTTCAAAAGCAATCTTTACAATTACACCCTCGATTTCAAGGCAACGAGGTACATCCTCCAGAATCACAATCCTCTGTGTAGAGAAACTTGATTTCCCGGGCAAAAAGTTCACCCAATTGATTTCCAAGGCTACAATCACATCTTTTCTCACTTGATTGATTTCCAAGGCTACAATCACACATTTTCTCGCTTAATTGATTACAAAGAAGTCTATAAATTTGAATAGCATTGAGGTCTTGTTGAGATAGTGATAGAGAATCAAACAAAAAATGATCTAGTTAGATTCAATGGTGATTTCGGCAGAGTAATGATAAGAATGTGTATAAAGAAATGTGGAAGAAGAAGAGGAGTGAAAAACCAAAAAATATATATTAAAATTCGTTGAAAACAGCCCTTATTTATAGAAGAACAACAACCATGTCCATTCGTGAAAGGTTATGGCGAATAGATAATTCTTTTGAAATTCAAATTTTTGAACCCAACTAACACTATGTCGACATCCCAAACGAATTTTGGTGTTTTGTTTTTCTTTAAAAATAACCTCTATCTTATATTAAAACTATTTTAAACTTTATAGATATACGTGACTATAGTTAAAATACATAAGTAAATACAGAGAATAATATATATGAAATTTTACTATAATTTTATATTTTAATCTAAGTAAAAGTTAAATATATTATTGTTAGAGATAGTTTAAAACTAAGGATAATTTGATTTTGAAATTAAAGAATATTTTGAGGCTAAAAGTATTTAAAATCGAGATAGATGGTTTTGATTCTTTTTAAAAGGAAGGTTTTGAAATCATTTTGAAAACAAGATAATTTTGTAAAATCATTTTGAATAAAAGTTAGCGATACAAAACAATGTTCCACTAGATTTTTTGTAGGTTCCATCCTATTTAGGGTTCCATCACTTTAACGGGCTCGAAGTGGATTCCATTCCACGAATAAATTGGATTTTAAGATGTCAGTGCTTTTCTAGGAGTTTTAACAAAATTCCTAATTAAAATTACTTATTCTTGAAATCTTGAACTCTTGATAATCTTGATATTCTTGATACTCACGAGTCTTCAATCTTGATATCTTGAATCTCTATACTGTACAGTCTTCATTCTTGGTACATGCATGGTTAAATCCTGCATATGCATATATTTCTAAACTATAATGTTAGTATTCATATTTTATAATTCTATTCTAAGGCTGTTTTCATCAAAACCATCATCTCAAGGACTAACAATCTCCCCCTTTTTGATGATGACAACCTTTGTTTATAAAATATTACTTATATCCAATAACTCCCCCTTAATCTATGGCTAACTATCCTATTTTATACTTCTCCCCCTTTGTCATCAACAAAAAAAACTAACTCCAAACTATATAACTCCCCCTCATTCTTGTACTAAAGTACCTGCACTAATAAATTATACAATGGAGTATATAATAGATAGATTAAGAGATAATTATACTGATGAACATGATAATTGATCAAAGATTATATATATTTCAATGTATACATGTTTTGTAAAACAAACATCAAACCAAAAGAAAATATCAATCCACACCAAATATCAATCCAAATTAAAGAAAATGAAATCAAATCAAACCAAGCAAACAATTCAAACAGATCAATCAAATAAAATCAAACATTACAAGAAACTTCCACCCATCCTTATTCTCCAAAAATAGGGTCTACTTTAATGGCATCCCAATTTTCATTATCATTGGTGAGATAGACTGGAGGATGTGCTTCGTTATCATCCTTGTGCACGGAAGAAATCATCCATCGTATTGCATCGAAATGCCTTTCTTGCTCCTTGAACATCTGCATTTGACTCAATTCTAAGTGTCACTAGTTACGAAGAATGAACGAAAGAATATTCTTGAAAGAATTAAGAGTTTCTTCAAGATTCTCAGATAAATTATGAATTGGATTGGCCATATTCGAGTTTGTGAGAAGAATGAGAGATAAAGTGGATAATCTAACCAAGGCTATAATCACACCTTTTCTTGCTTAATTGATTACAAAGAAGTCTATAACTCTGAATAGCACTGAGGTCTTGTTGAGATAGTGATAGAGAATCAAACCAGAAATGATCTAGTTAGATTCAATGGTGATTTCGACAGAGTAATGATAAGAATGTGTATAAAGAAATGTTGAAGAAGAAGAGGAGTGAAAAACCAGAAAATATATATTAAAATTCGTTGAAAACAGCCCCTATTTATAGAAGAACAACAGCCATGTCCATTCGTGAAAGGTTATGGCGAATAGACACTTATTTTGAAATTCAAAATTTTAAACCCAACTGACACTATGTCGACATGGGGTACTTGGGCATGTCGACATCCCAAAGGAATTTTTGGTGTTTTGTTTTTATTTGAAAATAACCTCTATCTTATATTAAAACTATTTTAAACTTTATAGATATATGTGACTAGTTAAAATACATAAGTAAATATAGAGAATAATATATATAAAATTTTACTATAATTTTATATTTAAATCTAATTAAAAGTTAAATATATTATTGTTAAAGATAGTTTAAAACTAAGGATAATTTGATTCTGAAATTAAAGAATATTTTGAGGCTAATAGTATTTAAAATCGGGATAGATGTTTTTGATTCTTTTTAAAAGGAAGGTTTTGAAATCATTTTGAAAACAAGATAATTTTGTAAAACCATTTTAAATAAAAGTAAGCAGATACAAAACAATGTTCCACTAAATTTTTCGTAGGTTCCATCCTACTTAGGGTTACATCCCTTTAACGGGCTCGAAGTGGATTCCATTCCACGAATAAATTGGATTTTAAGATGCCAGTGATTTTCTAGGAGTTTTAACAAAATTCCTAATTAAAATTACTTATTCTTGAAATCTTGAGCTCTTAATAATCTTGATATTCTTGATACTCATGAGTCTTCAATCTTGATATCTTGAATCTCTTAATGTACAATCTTCATTCTTGGTACATGCATGGTTAAATCCTGCACATACATGTATTTCTAAACTATAATGTTAGTATTCATATTTTATAATTCTATTCTAAGGTTGTTGTCATCAAAACCATCATCTCAAGGACTAACAGGTCAATCCAGTGCTACTCCTCAGGATGGAGTATTTATGTCAGCCCAACAGATTTTATATCTCGTAAACAATGCTCAGGCTACTGGACCCATTCCAGAGCCTACTCACCCGAAATCTGGGTTTGCACGCTTGTGTAGTGATTATACCAATTTGGGTGGGAAGCCATTCAAGGGTTACGAAAGCGTTATAGAAGTCCAAGCTTGGCTTAGAACATGCGGTCGCTTCTTTTCTCGCATGAATCTTATTAATCTACATCGTGTCCAAGTGGCTTCTAGCATGCTTCAAGAAAGAGCATTAGATTGGTATGATCTTTTGATTTCCGAAATTATTGAAGCGGATCTTACTTGGGAGCAATTCCGGGAACGATTCGAATTAAAGTTTGTGCCGGAGGCTGAAAAAGTAACTTTAGCTTGGCGTTTTATTAACCTCGTTCAAGGTGAATCTTTTGTGGCAGATTATGTCGCATCTTTTGAATCCCTCTCTAAGTATGGGGTCGAGTATATAAATACCCCATTGAAGAAAAATCAGAGGTTTATCTGTGTCTTGAATAAGAATCTCAAAAAGCCTTTACTTTTGAAATAGGAAGTTTCTTTTGATCAGCTTGTTGATATCGCTCTTCGACTTGAAGAAGCAGATAAAGAGAGTGACGTTGAAGTTGGGGGTGCCAAACCGAACTTCAACAAGAAGAGGCCTAATAAGTTCAAAGGTCCTTATCCTGACAAGAAGGGGAAGTAAGCAACTTCGGTAGCAAAGACACCTACCCCTATGCATGGAGAATGCTACAATTATGGTTCTAAGGACCATTATGCAAATAAGTGTTCGAAGCCCCATACTTGTCGCTATTGCAAAAGTTCGGGTCCTATATCTTCATGTCCCAAACTTCAAAGCAACAAGGAGGGAAAGCTAAATGTTGTGCAAGCCCCTAGTAACACTTCTTGTGGTCAAAGTATTTCTCATTCCATCCTTAATGGCAATATTATGTTTCGTAATCTTCCTGTTCGAGTTCTTTTTGACACGGGTGCATCCCACTCTTTTATATCAAAAGAACTTGTTGATGCTTTTTCTTTAAATGTTATGGGCTTGATGACTTCTTTGAGAATTGCGAATCCGGACACTCGGTTTACTTTGTAAAGATGTCGAGATTATTTCATGTGATTATTCTTTCTGAGCCGATTTGCATCTTATGCGCTACATAGGATTCGGAATGATTTTGAGAATGGATTGGCTTAACCATTATGAAGCCTATATCCTATGTCCTGTGAGGACTATTCATCTTCGACATCCTCAATCTGTTAAACAGATTTCTATTGTCCTTAAAGATTCAAATTCCAGTTTGGTAGCATCCTTGTATTCATTAAATCCTCATGATGATGACGACGACGACGACGATGAAGATGTTATTTCCCTCATTCACATTGTTCGTGAATTTCTCGATATATTTATACCCGTTTTAGGATTACCACATAAGTGAGCAATTGAGTTCAGAATTAATCTAATTCCTGGAGCTCTACCTATCACTCATCCTCTTTATCGTATGTCCAATAAGGAAAATGAGGGGATGCGTAAATAATTTTCTAAATTGGAAGAGAAGAAATTTATTCGTTCTAGTTCCTCTCCTTGGGGAGCTTCAGCTATTTTTGTGAAGAAATCCGATTGTACACTTAGGCTTTGCGTTGACTACCGCAAGCTTAATGACCTCACGATCAAGAATAAATATCCCTTACCTCGGGTTCATAATTTATTTGATCAACTTAGTGGTGATAGAGTCTTTTCATAGTTAAACTTAGCAATTGGTTTTTATCAGCTTCGTATTGCAGACGATAGCATTCCTTTGACATTGTTCCGTACTCGTTATGGATCTTATAAATGGCTTGTTATGTCATTTGGTTTAACGAATGCTCCAGCTTATTTCGTTGACCTTATGAATTGAGTTTTCCAAGACTTCCTCGATCGATTTGTTCTCATCTTTATAGATGATATTCTTGTTTATTCTAAAACCGAGGAAGAGCATGAAAAACATCTTCAGATTGTATTGGAAACTCTTAGGAGTAATCAGTTGAAAGCAAAATTTTCTAAGCGCCACTTTTGGTAATCTTGTGTGAAATTTTTAGGTCATATTATTTCTGAAGCCAGAATTTCCGTGGATCCTTCAAAGGTTGAAGCGATTCAAAATTGGAAGAGACCGGAGAGTGTGACGGAAATTCATAGCTTCCTTGGATTGGCGGGCTATTATCGTCGATTCATACAAGACTTTTCTAAAATTTCCGTGCCTCTTACTAGTTTGACAAAGAAGGGAGTTAAGTACATTTGGTCAGACAAATGTGAAGCTTCGTTTCAAAGATTAAAAGAACTCCTTTCCGATGCTCCTATTCTTGTGATTCCCGAAGGGAACCAAGACTTTATTGTTTATGCTGATGCTAGTCGTGTTGGTTTGGGAGCCGTTCTCATGCAACGAGAACGTGTTATTGCTTACACTTCTGGGCAATTAAAGCATGCCGAGACTAGATACGCCACTCATGATTTAGAGCTTGCGGCTATTGTTTTCGCCCTTAGAATTTGGCGCCATTATCTTTTGGGGGAGAAATTTGTTCTCTACACCGATCATAAATCTTTGAAGTATTTATTTTCTCAAAAGGAACTTAATTTGCGTCAACAATGTTGGCTCGAGTTCCTTGCATCTTATGATCTTGATATCCTTTATACTCCCGGAAAGGGAAATCGTGTTATCGATGCCCATAGTCATAAGCAACAAGCGGTTGTTTCTATGATAATATCTGAATGGAATGATCTCAAGACTTTGTCCACTTCTGAGATTCGAGATCGTGATTCCGATTCATGTTCATCTCTTATTTTATGTAGCCTTGAGGCTCGTCCATCTCTTTTAGACTGCATTCTTGATGCTCAAAAGCATGATCCCGAATTGGTTCATCTTAGCCAAAATTATCGGGATAGTAATATTGATGGTTTGAAAGACTTTGAAATCAATGCTCGTGGCGGCATTCGAAAATTTGGAGACTTATCGTGCCAAATATTAGTGATCTTCGTAAAGACATTTTAGAAGATTCTCATCGTTCTAAATTTACCATTCTTCCCGGTAGTAGTAAGATGTACGCAGATATGAAGCGACTCTATTATTGAGATGGGATGAAATCTGATATTGCTAACTTTGTTAAGTGTTGCATTACTTGCCAACTCGTTAAGGTCGAGCACCAAAGGCCCGGTGGGTTGTTGCAACCTTCGGACATTCCAGTTTGGAAGTGGGATCATGTCTCCATGGACTTTATTGACAGTCTTCCCCATTCTTGTTCGGGTCATGACAATTTATGGGTGATTGTAGATAGGCTTACAAAATCCACCCATTTTATTCCCGTTCGGTCTAATCGGACCATGCCTCTTTTAACCAAACTCTATGTTAAGGAAATTGTTAAATTGCATGGGGTTCCTACTTCTATTGTTAGCGATCGTGATCCATTATTTACTAGTGGATTTTGGAAGAGTCTTCAAAAAGCTTTGGGAACGAAGCTTAATTTTAGCGCCGCTTATCATCCTCAGTCTGATGGACAAACCGAGCTTGTGAATCGAACTCTTGAAGATCTTTTTCTTTCTTATGTTCTTGATTTTGGTGGAAGTTGGGAAGATCATATTTCTCTAGTTGAAGTTTCCTATAATAATAGCTTCCAATCTAGTATTAGTATGGCACCTTTTGAGGCACTTACGGAAAGCCCTGCCGATCTCCTTCGTGTTGGCTTGAAGCTGGTGAGAAGATGGTTTTAGGTCTATATTTTATTCGTGATGCCACAAAAAAGATTGACCTTATTCGTCATAGAATTAAAGAAGCTCAAAGTAGACAAAAATCCTATGCCGATAATCGAAGAAGGAAATTAGAATTTTCTATGGGAGATTTTGTGTTTATTCGTGTTTCACCTATGAAAGGTATTGTGCGTTTCAGTCGATCGGGAAAATTAGCACCTCGATATATTAGTCCATTTTCCATCACCGAACGTATTGGTTCCGTGGCTTGTCGCCTTTTATTATCTGCTCAGTTTTATGCTATTCATGACATATTCCACGTCTCTCAATTACGGAAATGCCTTCGAGATTCTGATTCTATTCTTGAGCCCGGTGTTGTTGAAGAAATTGAAGCTTCGCCTAATTTGACTTATGAGCAACATCCTATTCGTATCATTGCTTCAGAGGTTAAACACCTTCGAAATAAGATGTTCCACTTGTGAAAGTTCAATGGTCCTCAAATCCTAAGGATTGCTCTTGGGAATCTAGAGAATTCATCGAGCGAACACATTCAGACTTACTCTCTCGTGCTCTTTAAGGTGAACTTCTTATTTCAAATTTTCTTTTGTGTTGATATGCTTTTATGGTTGTTACTTTTTATTTTCTTCTTAAGTATTGCGAGGACACAATTTCTAGGGGAGTCTGTAACAACCCACATATTTTAAGATTGTATATTTAAATATTTTATTTAAATATAGCATCGTTAGTCGGATTAAAGTCTGAAATGTCACTTTTTGCAAATTGTCGAATTAGGATTCGAGACCCCTTCCATTGAGTCCAAAATAGTGTTTGCGGCCTTTTTGAGTATAGACATCGATATGTTTGGGGTTGAGTAGAATTTTGACATTTTCACTTAGGGCTTGGGGTTTGGGTTTCAGCCCACTAACCTAACAAATAACCCAACTCCACTCCTCTTCATTCATTCCAATCCTCACTTCCTAATAGTCTCAAGCTAAGGTAAAAATGGGAGAAAGAAGAGGAAATTAGAAATTCCTAAACCCTAGCTTTGATTAGGAAACTCAAATTCAAGTCCAAAATCCAAGAGAAGCTTAGGTAAGCATCCTCTTTATCTTCTCCATCTCAATCCCTTTTCATTTTTCAGAAATTCCTATAAGCTAACTTAGGAAAAACTTCACCTTTGATAATAGATTGAAGATTCTAGAGGTGTAGTGAAGAGCAATTGATCTTGCCTTGCTTTAAAAGCCTCATTTTCATTGTTTTTTGGTTTGAAGGTGAGTTTTTGAACTCACATCTATGTCTATAACTTTCTTTGTGGTTAGGTATGAATTCCTAACATCTATTCATGTTCATTTGCTTTTGATTTGAATGGATTTGGTGAATTTTCCAATTCTTAGTTTTTGTTATCCAATTTTATGAAAATCCTACTATGGATGTTTGGACATGTTTTAGGGTATGTCGAAGAGCCTTTATGGCTGGGTTGTCGCTTGGCATAAATCCATAGTTTCCGTTGCTCGTCCGATCACTCCTGGTTAGGAATTTTGCCCTTCTTAGGGATAGGCTGAAAATACTGGAAATGGAAGTTCAGTCGACTCAACTGTAAGGTCAGTCGACTGAACCTGGGGACAGAAAACTTTCTGTCCCTGTATCAGTCGACTGACCATGCAGTTAAGTCGACTGAACCTGGAACCAGAAAATTTCTTCGGCCAGTATCAGTCGACTGACACTATAGTTCAGTCAACTGAACATGGAAACCGAAAGTTTCTGGGTTCAGTATCAGTCGACTGACCACTGTGTTCAGTCGACCACTGTCTTCAGCCGAAAGTTTCCGATTAGTTGTTATCACTTTTGTTGACTTTGATAATTTCTTTTTCGAGATTTTTGGGAATATCTATTTTGATGGATTCGGTATCGATTTCTATGGACTTGATTCACGTCTTCGTATGTGAATTTTTGGTGATTGATTGTTTTTACAATCATTTTTGTGATTTGTCACGTTGAAATACAAAGGTTTCCATACTAGTAGTAAATATTCAAACTCTTTCACAAAGACGATTTCAACTCTATTTTAAATACAAAACTCGTTTATAAAATCGTTTTCCAATCTATTAGTATATACAAACCTTTTCCTCATTCGTTCGAGAAATCCAATTAAATGACTTAGCAAAACAAGTGGTATGAAATGCTTGCATTAACTTTGCCGGTTAATTCTTAGACTCGTTCGATTGAAACTTTTGTGACAATTTTCGAGTGGAGATCTACAATTTGTTCGTAAATATTTAAGTTAATCCAGTGGTTATGAGACATGAAGCTAAACTCATTTATTTACTAGCTTAGTGTAATTGACACTTCTTGTTGATCGATGATGATCATTTTGTGATTTAGACTAGCAATGTGCCATGTCTCTTTGTTTGTATAGGGGACTAAACCCCGTTTGTGGAGTTTCAGCTCAAAATTGGTGGGGTAGTGACCCATGGTCTTCGGACCGTTTGTGGAGCCTCAGCTCAAAATTGATGGTTAGCGAACATGGAATAGCGTTCCGTTTGTGATGCGCGTGTTGGTGAGTTTTCATGCTCCCGTTTGTGATAGGCCTCCCCCTTTATGATTTCTGGATTTCTAATTGATGATTTCTAGAATTTGTGTTTCACCAATTTTTGTGATTTACATTGATAAGTTCTATCAATAATTGTGGTTTGGTGAATATGTTAAAGAATATGACATTCTTTTTGGTGTTTGAGAATATTCGAGATGTTGTATGATTTTTGTTGGTATCTAATGTATACTTTTCATAGTATGGCATTATTGTTATCATACGTTTTGGTCATATCTCGTATCATATCTCATTCTATCAAATATTTATAGCTAGACTAATTCGTTTATTATTTTCTTATTAAATAATACTCGGGTCAGACCGAGATGTTACAGGTGCTTCTGCTTGACTCCTTATCTGGGACCATCATCTGACTTTTGTCTAACTACTTTAGATTGGTAGTTTTGTTGTTATACATTCGAGATAGAGTCTCCTTGATGTATACATATTCTTTTGTCTACCACTTGTATCTATTCTTTTGTGAATGTAGTGGATCTAGTATGACCGCTACTTTGATGTATACTTCTGTGAGTTATATTCATATATGTTTCCGCCTTAGTGATATGAATATTTGTGACTGATTTGTGTTATGCTTATTTCTATATTTATTTCCAAAGGCCACATGGCCTCTGTGTAGTTGCTTTGAGTTTTTATTTGATATGTTTGATTTCCTCTTGAAATGAAATGCATGACATACTATCTGACATATCGGTACTCGCACAAAGCATTTACACAGATGGTCGCTCCTCAACAGCCTTATTCTTCGTGCTAGTCGACGGCATTACCCCGTAGTGTCCTTGGCTAGTGTGAGTATAGAGGTTGGGCGTCACAGTAGCAGTTGTCTCTTCATTATGAAATATCCAATGCAAGGGCTGTTGCTACTAATCCTTGGGAATTCCCAACAGGATATGGCAGGAAAGTACCTTCGGTTTGTCCTGTTCCCGGACAACTTGTATGGATGTTTGTCTAACATTGCATTTCTATATATTACGTACATTGGATTTTACAAATGTACATCAGTGGTGGCGGAAAAGGCAACTTCTTTTAGTTTAACACCCTCCTTGAGATATATGAGCTTAAGGGTTGTATTTTTGTGGAAGGCAATTAGTAGTCAACGAAAATTTAATAAATTTAATAAATTCAGTTGAGTGTGTTTCTCACGCTGGTTTACTAGACTGATCCGGGTGTTCTTCCCTTTCAATGCTCAGGTCAGACCGAGTATATTTACAGGTTCAGATTTGGTGCTTTTGGAGCTTCAGCAGAAGAACTGGAGATCTTCATTTTCGTACACGTATCTGTTTTGATTATCCGCTGTGCTTAGTGATATTATCGACAATTGTAAGGACATGTTATTATAACTGTTCAGGCTGATGATCAGTGATTAATTGCTGAACTCTGATTGTATGTATATATAGTTTCTGTTTTGTAAAGATCATTGATACGATATTATATATTTTCCGCCGCGATGTGAGATTCTGTATTGTTCTGTTTGGTTCTATCTTCTCTCTTTCTTCTCTTCTCTTCTTCTCTCTTCTTTTCTTTCTCCTGACTTTCCATTAGTCTGTGCTTTTTGGATCAGACATATGTGGTTTATTGTTGATTCAAAGTGTATAGATTTACGGTCGTCACAAAGGCTATGACTCCAAAGAATTAATTGGAAACCTAAGTGTTACCTGGAAAATCGACCAGGCAACTAGGCGCTCGGCCATCCAGAATTGCACTCGGCATAAGAGGATGCGCGGCATGAATTCCACACGGCATGTCTCCACTCGGCATGACGTCCACTCGGCATCCTCCTCATCAGGCACACAAGTTCCACTCGGCAAGAGTTCCACTCGGCAGGCCTTCCCACAGCATGTCTTCCACTCGGCATGTCGTCCACTCGGCAGACCTTTCACTCGGCACTTCCACTTGGCATGCTTACACGGCAAAGGGGAATCCTTTCACTCGGCAGAGTTGCACTCGACATGTCTTCCACTCGGCGTGCTCATATGACAAAGGAGAATCCTTCACTCGGCCAAGCCCTTCACTCGGCATTCCTATCGTTCGGCATTCCAACCAACCGGCCTGTTCTGCTCGGCATACAGGACATGCCCTATTTGGACCGAGCTATTCAGCCATTTGGCCCACCAGGGAAGTCCAATCCACTTTCGTCTATAAATAGAGGGGCAGGGGCACAGAAAAAAGGGATCAGATTTCAGAGAACATGAGGGAGACTCTGCCACATTCAAACCTCATCCAAGACTTCAATTTTTATTTTGCAATTGTATTCGAATACTTAAAAACAGATTGTATCTGTAATCAAGTTTAAAGTGAAGAAATAAAGGATCGACTTCAAAGTGGACGTAGGCTACAACGCCGAACCACTATAAATTCTGTGTTCTCGCTTTCCGTATTTTAATTTCTATTATCTTCTCCATTTTAAGTTATTTTCTTCATTAATCTCTCTACACAAACTTTCTAAGGGTGTTAGTGACCAATTTTGGTGCTAACATTTTTGTGCTTTCACCGAGAATTGAATTCTCCGACCGTTAGGATCTACTTTGTAGCTACTGGATTGAATAAATCCACCGAAGGAGATCCAAGTTATTCAAAAGGCATCTGTTGATTCTACTCAGAGGTACAACCAACCACTCTACAATGGGGAGACCGCGAACCAGATCGGCTTCTCAAAACGCAGATGCCAGAGAGGCTGCTAGTGTACAACAGACTGGACATGGCAATCAGCGAGCTACCCAAGACATAGGACCCTCTACCCAAAATCAAGCGGAAACCGTCTCACGAGCAGAGTTCAATGATTTGATGAGGGAACTTAAGGAAAGTAAAAGGCAGCTCGATGAGCAAATGCAGGCCAATGCTGACCTCATGATTCAGCTTACTCAGCAACAGCATCGGAATGCTGGAAATAGCCCTGCCCCTTACTCAGAAGATGATAGTTCCACTTCAGCTGACGAGCCTCCTAGGCGTAAACGCTGTAAGAATGAAGGTAAACAAGCAGGTGGAACCGACCGATCAACTAGGAACCATGATCTCAAGGAACCTAACCTCCCATCTTCCATACCCACCCCAGACTTGACAGCAATGGTTAGGCAGCTGATGAAAGAGAGTCAGGGACTAACTAACGAAGATTGGGGAGTGTCTAGGAGTCATACTCCCTTTACAGATACCATTCTACAGGCTGAATACCCGAAGAAGTTTAGCATGCCCACTATTCCCGCCTACGAAGGGAAAACTGACCCTAGGCAGCATGTAATGAGGTATGGATGGATGATGGATTCAGCGAGAGCCAATGATGCTACCAAGTGCAGATGCTTCCCAATCACTCTATATGGGATTGCCAACATGTGGTTCACTCGCCTTCCTCCTCGATCTATATCTTGCTTTGATGAACTGGCAGTGAAATTCATAGAACAATTCAGGATACACACCACTCGACCCAAGGATGTTATGTCCTTATCGAGTGTAACTCAAACCCCAGGAGAATCACTGAAAGCATACCTGCAGAGATTTCACGTTGCCGCTACCGAAGTGAGCAATCCAAACGACCACGCGATTTTGATGGCAGTAATGCGTGGAGTGGATCCAGACTCTGAATTTGGGGATTGGCTAGCGGGCAAGCCTCCAGCTACGTTGGAACGTTTCTATTCGAAAGCCCACCAGTTCATAAGGAGGGAAAAAGCTCGGTGGATCAGGAAGGACAAGGCACAAGGGCCCGTACAGGAATCTGTAAAGAGCAACATCGCCGTGAAGACGAGCGGCAATAACCCTGGAAAGGACCAAGACAATGCCCAGAACAAGATCGAACGATCTAAAGGGACCGGAGGCGAAAGTTCCAGAAATAAAAAGGAAACGAGAAGATGGAAATCAAGGATCCCAACCTACAACAAATACACCCCACTGAATGCGTCGCTTGAAAACATCTACCTGTCAACTTGCAACACTTTTCAATACAGAAAACCACGCACGAAGGAGTCAACTAAAGAGCAGAAGTGGACTGGAAAGTACTGCCGCTTCCACGAGTCTTACGGGCACAACACGGATGAGTGCAGGCACCTTCATGATGCTATTGAGAAGCTGATTAGACAGAAGAAGCTGCAGGAATTTGTCAAGGACTCATCAGGCGGGAGACAGGAGGTGTCGGACCCCGGACCCGGACCAGCTCCTCGCCAACCGGGACAACCTGCTCAAACTGTGGGAAGATTGGTCATCAACATGATTTCTGGTGGACCTCATCCTGCGGATAAAAGCTGGCAGGAGATGGAGCGGTATGCTAGTTCCCTGAGACACACGGAGTATGAGTGCTGTTCAAACGTGGAGGATGAAGCCCCCGCAAAGCAACAGCGTACGATGAACGATGATATCGTATTCAGGAATAGAGATGCGGATAAGGTGGAAGCTCCTACTGTCGACCCAATGGTCATATCCGCGACCATTGGACCGGCGCTCGAGAGAAGAATTCTAGTCGACTGTGGAAGTTCTGTTAACATCATCTTCGAGAAAGCATATGACCAAATGAAGTTGGAGACCAAGGATCTGAAGCCATCAAAAGCCCGCATCCACGGCTTTAACGGCGCAGCGACGGATGCAATAGGATATGTGGAGTTACCAGTTGAACTGGGATAGGGAGAACGCAGGAGAGTGCGAATCCTACCATTCATAGTGCTGGATGTTGATTCACCATACAACGTGTTTTTGGGACGACCAGCCCTCGCAGATTTCAGGGCAGCCTTGGCCCCTTGGTGTCTCACGCTGAAATTCCCTACAGACAAAGGAGTTGGCGTAGTACATGGCGACCAAGCAACTGGACGTGCATGTTACGTGGCTGAGCTGAGAGAGGCCTAGCGTAGAGAAAAAGGGAAGACTGCGGACAGCATCGTCCGCATCTCGAGTTCTGATGATTGACAATTAGCGCCCGAGCCCTGGCTCGGGCAACATTCTCGGATCGTTGAAGACATAGATCCGAGAGATGACAAAGGGGAACCCAGGGAACCAGACGCAGCACCGGCCGAACTAACGATTGATATTCCAGTTAGCCACAGCGACCCGACACGAGTTCTTAAAATCGGGTCACAACTCGATCCCCTAATGGCAGAGAATTTATCTGATTTCGTCCGAGCGAATCTTGATGTCTTCGCCTGGACACATTCTGATATGCGTGGGATTTCCCCTGCAATTGCGAGCCATATGTTGAATATAAACCCGAAACACGTACCTGTGAAGCAAAAAAGGAGAGGCATGGACCCGGAGAGGTCCGCAGCTCTCAAAGAGGAGGTGGATAAACTCAAAGCCAATGGGTTTGTCCGCGACGCCCTCTACCCGGAATGGTTGTCCAACCCGGTGTTGGTGAAGAAAGCGAACGGGAAATGGAGAACCTGCGTTGATTATTCTGATTTAAACAAAGCATGCCCAAAGGATAGCTTCCCACTACCACGAATCGATCAGCTGGTCGATTCGACTGCCGGGCATGAGCTACTATCTTTTATGGATGCGTACTTCGGGTACAATCAAATCCCAATGCACGTCTCGGACCAAGAACACACCAGCTTCGTCACAAACGTCGGACTATATTGCTATGTTGTAATGCCTTTTGGGTTGAAGAACGCAGGAGCAACCTATCAACGCCTGGTGAACCGAATGTTCAAGGACCAGATTGGTAGAACAATGGAAGTCTATGTGGATGATATGCTCATGAAGTCACGACAGTTAAACGACCACATCCGAGACTTGGCAGAAATGTTCGGTGTACTAAGGCACTATGGGATGAAGATCAATCCTTCGAAGTGTTCATTCGGCGTGGCATACGGGAAGTTCTTGGGATTCATTGTGAATGCGCGAGGAATTGAAACTAACCCGGAGAAGATCCCGGCCATCCGAGATATACAGGCACCTAGAACCATAAAAAAGGTGCAAAGCTTGAACGGAAAAGTAGTTGCGCTCAGTCGATTCATATCCAGAGCCACGGATAAGTGCGTTCCTTTCTTCGACGTCATAAAGAAAGGAAAGAGAAACTTTGAATGGACGACTGACTGCGAGGAAGCCTTCCGAGCACTGGTAAGACATTTGGAAATCCCTCCAGTGTTGTCAAAACCAGTAGACCACGAGACGTTGTATGTGTACTTGGCTGTATCTCAACACGCTATCAGTACAGCCCTGGTTCGCGAAGAAGACAAGGTTCAAAGGCCGGTGTACTATGTTAGTAAGCGACTGACGGGGGCAGAAAAGAATTACCCAAAGATCGAGAAACTAGCCTATTGCTTGGTGATTGCATCACGCAAGCTTCGTCCCTACTTCCAGGCGCACTCAATCAGTGTTTACACTGACCAACCCTTGCGATAGGTACTCCAACGATCGGAAACTTCCGGTAGGATGATAAAATGGAACATCGAGCTAAGCCAGTTTTACATCACCTACCTGCCGCGAAGGACCATCCAAGGGCAAGCATTAGCTGACTTCGTTGCTGAGTTCACCATTCCGGATGAACCGAGTGAAAATCGCAAAGTAATCCCTCATGTCCGATGGAAGATGTTCACTGACGGGGCATCTAACGACCATTGGTCGGGAGCTGGGATAGTTCTAATAACTCTCGAAAACCGATCGATTTGCTACGCTTTGAAGCTCGAGTTTACAGCGACAAATAATGAAGCCGAATACGAAGCACTGATTGCCGGCTTAAGACTTGCCAATGAACTGAGGGTAAAGTCAATCGAAATCTTCTGCGATTCACAGCTGGTGGTATATCAGGTACGGGGAGACTACCAAGCAAAAGGACAGAGACTGGCTCCCTACCTTGCTCGGGTCCGGGAGCTACTAGCAGACCTGGAATATTATGACATTTCGCATGTCCCACGCGAACAGAACAGGGAGGCCGACTCGTTGGCTAAATTCGCATGTACTGGCGACGCACAGCAGATGGGTCTTTTCCCTATTGAGACTTTGCAGTCCCCAAGCATAGACATGATGGAAATAGACTCCGTGCTAGAAACCGAGCCTGAGAAGGAGTCATGGTTGACCCCGATCAAGCAGTACCTGCTACAAGGAGAGTTACCCAAGAGGAAAAGCGACAGACGACAAATCCTCTGACAGGCTTCGCGATACGTGATACAAGATGGAATAATGTATCGGAGGGGATTCTCGACCCCTCTACTCCGATGTGTAGCACACAATGAAATTAAGCGAGTTTTGGGCGAGGTGCATGAAGGAGAATGTGGCGACCATACCGGAGGGCAGACTTTGGCAAAGAAAATCCTCCGTTATGGGTACTTTTGGCCAACTATAAATCGGGACGTTGCCGACTATGCGCGGAAATGTGACAAGTGCCAGAAGTTTGCGAAAATCCCAAGAGCCCCGCCGACGGAGCTCGTACAAATGGTCAGTCCTTGGCCATTTGCGATGTGGGGGATCGACCTGATCGGGTCTCTACCCCTGTCCAAGGGTGGCGCAAAATACGCAAAATACGCAATAGTCGCAGTTGATTATTTCACTAAATGGGCGGAAGCAGAGCCTTTGGCCACGATCACTACCAAGAAGGTCATTAATTTCGTTGTACGAAATATCATATGTCGTTTTGACCTTCCACGGACCATCGTTACAGACAATGGGACTCAATTTGAGAGCAGAGAGTTCAAAGAATTTTGTCAGAAATATGACATCGAGAAAAGATTTGCAGCGGTGGCACATCCGAAGGCCAATGGACAGGTGGAGGTTGTGAATAAAGTAATCAAGTCCATACTAAAGAAACGTTTGGAAAAGGCTAGAGGCAGGTGGGTGGACGAACTCCCGACAGCACTTTGGGCTTATAGAACCACCCACAAGTCCGCGACTGGCCACACTCCATTCGCCTTGGCATACGGCACAGAGGCCGTTATACCCTTGGAACTTGAAGTTCCTTCACACCGAGTAACTCATTACGACCCCGATACGAATCGAGGTCTCTTACTGGAATCCCTGGACTTCGCCGTTGAGAAGCGCGAAGAGGCAAATCTGAGAGCGGCAGCATACCGGCATCGGGTCGCTAAGTATTACAACGAAAAAGTCCGCCCCAGGACCTTTGGTGTAGGAGATCTCATTTTGAAACGAGTTTTTCCAGCTCCATCTCACCTGAATCCCAAATGGGAAGGCCCATACGTCATTGAACGGAAGCTTGGAGAAGCAACCTTCAAGCTAGCGACCGTCGACGGCTCGACGCTCCCTCGAGCTTGGAACAGCGAACATCTGCGGCCTTATTACTCCTAGTTTTCCCTTCCACGTATTAGTTGTTTTTATTTCCAGCACCTTTTATTTCCAGTACATTTCCATTTCCAGCCATTGGCGTGTAATCAGACAATCTAGCTTGTTTTCATTAATAAAGGCTTGAAGCCGTCTTTTTCATGAATGACTAATGTCTCTGCGTATGATATTCCTATGACAAGTGACTGAAAATTGTTATACTCTGACTGGCGTACGAACGCTCACAAACGACTAAAAAAATCTCCGAGTCCCCGAAGTGCGGACTGGAGTACTCTAAGTCCTTAGAGTGCGGACTAGAGTATAAACGACTTAAAAATCTCTAAGTCCCCAGAGTGCGGACTAGAGTACTCTAAGTCCCCAGAGTGCGGACTAGAGCATAAACGACTAAAAATCTCTAAGTCCCCAGAGTGCGGACTAGAGTACTCTAAGTCCCCAGAGCGCGGACTCGAGTATAAACGAATTAAAAATCTCTAAGTCCCAAGAGTGCGGACTAGAGTACTCTAAGTCCCCAGAGTACGGACTAGAGTATAAACGACATAAAAATCTCTAAGTCCCCAAAGTGCGGACTAGAGTTCTCTAAGTCCCCAGAGTGCGGACTAGAGTATAAACGACTTAAAAATCTCTAAGTCCCCAGAGTGCGGACTAGAGTACTCTAAGTCCCCAGAGTGCGGACTAGAGTATAAACGACTTAAAAATCTCTAAGTCCCCAGAGTGCGGACTAGAGTACTCTAAGTCCCCAGAGTGCGGACTAGAGTACTCTAAGTCCCTAGAGTGCGGACTCGAGTATAAACGAATTAAAAATCTCTAAGTCCCCAGAGTGCGGACTATAGTACTCTAAGTTCCCAGAATGCGGACTCGAATACAAATGGCTCGAAATCTCCAAGTCCCCGGAGCGCGGACTGGAGTACTCGAAGTCCGGTGTATAGACTTAATTACAAGCAGTTCAGACCTCCAAGTTCCTTGAATAGGGACTACGACGCAAACGACTTGGATATGTCAAGTCCCCAACATACGGGCTATGAAATATTCTGAGTGCTTGAAGCACCAAGTGGAGGTTGAGCAAATCCAGGGAAGCTCCCAAGCCATGTAAAAACGAACCAAGAAGTCTAAGTTACCCATAACAATTCAGATTTCAACCACAACCATAAAAGAAACTGAATAATAAAAGTCTTCTGAAAAGACAAAAGCGAAGGTCAAATTTTATTCACAAGAAGCTTCCCGTTACAAAAACGCTCCGAAGTCCGGAGCCAACAGCCTATTTACACAGTCTACAAAAAATTAGTACATGACTTAAACTAGTTCTTGTTGAATGGGGACGACGGTCATTTCTTGTGTTTCTTTGACTTCTTCCCGGATGGTTCCTTACCAGGGCGCTTACTCTTGGAATCCTTCCCTGGCGGAAGGGTGACGACCGAAGATGTAGGGGGAACATCCATAGGCTGGGACTTGCCAGGAAGAATGATCCTCAATGGCTTGTTCAGAGGATCGTCCAGGTCCACTTCACGCGGCTCGACCTTGACTGAGGTCGTATCTCTCTTCTCTTTCTCGAGCCGTTCCTTCATGCTCAAGTCGGATGTATTCTCAGAGGCGCCCGTGACTTCTACTTTGAAACTCTCCGAGGAAGAGTCAGATTTGCCTTCATCCAGCGCCCCGATTACTTGAGCATCTGGACCAGGATCTCCGCCGACTTGAGTAGCATCACTCGCCTTTATCTCCACCTCCTTGGCGGCATCGCTCCTCGGAGTGGGCTCAGGGTCAGAACAGCCTGCACAGAAAACGCGAAAAAGACAAGTATTAGAACACAACAAGTTTTGAGGGAACGAGAAAGATCTTTGTGAAGCCCAGAGATTACTCACCAGATGCTGGCGGGTTCTCAGTCGCCAGGGGGGTCTCGCCCTCCGGGATCGGAGACAAAACATGAATGCCAAGCCCGGGGGCTTCCGGGTCATAGCCAACGTGCTGCTCGAAGGGGTCAAGTATCGACCGGCTGGCCGATTGAGTAGGCACGTGAACTGGGGGCACAACGCCGGAAGGATCCGTAGCCGCTTTTTTCCCTTTCCTGGAGGGAGAACCTTTGCTGTAGAGGGCTTTAGCCGCTGAGAGATCTGAAGGCTCTTTCCCCCTCAGGAATTCTTTTACCAACGCCTCCTCATCGACCTCGTCGACGCCGCTCTCAGCCTTCCTGATCTGAATCAGGGTCTCCCATGCCTCGGCCAGTGACTCAAGGTAGCCGTCGCCTAGAAAAGTTAGATCTCGATGCATGAGAACTCGGGCATTGAACTCGGCGATGAGCGGGTCGAATTCTGTCTTTATCTCCTCCCTGCCTTCTTCCCTGGCCGCCTCGAGGCGAGAGTCGATGTCGACAGTTGCTGCCCTTTTACCTTCCTCACGGGCCTCATTCCTCAGTGCCTCGACTTTAGAGAGATCGTCTTTAAGTTTCTCCTTGAAGAGCCGGGTGGCAACGATCTCATCACAGTAGTGCTGTGCCTCAACCTGGGCGGCCACTTTCTCCTTCCTCTCCCTACTGAGTTGCTCCTCGAGCTCCTTAACTCGCCTATCAAGCACATCTCGCTCCTTCTGGACGGAATCCTTCTCCAAGGCCAGAGCTCCGCTCCGTTGGACCGCTTCGTCAAGCTCTTTTTAATGAGTCAATTCAAGGCGAGAGACTGCCTCGGCGGTATTTTTGGCATTAAGACGAGCAGCATCAAGATCGGACTTGTAAGAAGCCAGCTCTTCGTCCTGGGCCTTAATGATATCCTTGTCATGGATGGCCTCGAGTTTTAGACGATCAATTTCGTGCTGGCGCTCCATAGAGACTTCAGAAAGTTTCTCAGCCAAATGGACGAAGGCATCATGTTGCACGTAGACGTCATTGGTACAGGCGATAGCACTCTGTTTGTCGTCCCCGGGAATAGGATGAATCGCCGGGAGGAACTTTAACCCATCAGAGCAAATCTTCGGGAACTTAGCCTTAAGTTCGCTCAATCTCTCCGACACTATCGGGTCTGTTACGGGAGCGGGAGGAGATGGCTTTGAAAGTTCGCCCTTCCTTTGAGAATCTCGGGAGTGCCGGGTAGAAGAAGAGTCAGAGTGTTGGTCCCGGGGAGCATCAGAATGCGACCCCTTATGGCCACGTTTGTCCTTGCTTCACTCCTGATAAGAAGAGGTCTCCTGGCGGTGTTCGGGCTGATAATGAGTTTTCTTCCGGGATAACAAGTCCCGGGCATGATAATCTCGGTCACTGTCACTATCTCTGTCTCGGCGCTTCTCGAGGCCCGAGCCCCGACCAGACTGGCGTAAAGTCGATGAACCGCGAAGGCGGTCGTATCCGTGAGAGCGCCCCATGTCACCTGCAATCAAACAATAGCGAATTAGCGAGAGAGCAGAGTGGTGAAAGTGAAGTAGGTGCAAAGTGAAGTGCATGTGTTTGTGTGTGTCCTAGTGCTACCCCCCGACGGACCAATGGCTTTGCTAACGGGAGTTTTTTCCCCTTGGATCGGGGCCAGGACACCCGCATCACCCCGGACGGGTGAATGAAACTTAAACAGCTCCGGGGCATCAAAATCATAGTTGAGCAAGTCGTCGGGAATGGAGAGGTTCGATAAGACCTTCAGAGAACTTCCAACGCGCTGTGAAGAAGCCTCTTTTTCTGGCTGAACAGGCGTAGCTTCGGATGTCCCACCAACCTTCTCCTTCCTCAACTTGCGCGTCAGCTTCTTTGTCCCCTTCGAAGGGGAAGATGACGTCTCGATATCATGAACTTCGTCCGCAGGACCTAAATCCTCACCTCGCTTTTTAGGTGGTTCGCCTAGAATTTCCCCTTCTTCCGGTGCTTCGAGAGAAGGGCGAACGGATGATTCAGGCAATTTTTTCCCTCTGACAGGTACAGCCTTAGGAAGCGAGGCGCCCTCTGGAAGACTAATCCGGTGGCCGGGGGCAAGCAAGCCGAATTTTGATAATGAATCGTTGGAGATGAGGGCCCGGATATATCGCTCTTCAGCAGGAAGAGCTCTAATGGCTTCAACAGCGTCAGAATATCCTCGGCCTTCAGGACGTGGAATGGGACCTGAAAAGATAGAACAATGAGTTAGGGGAAGCTTAACCTCAACCGAAAACAGGCACTACCTCAGAGAAAAAGGCTTACTTCCTTCGACCCATCGCCTCGCAAAGCCCTGGGGGCAGCGCACGTAAAACCACTCATGTTTGTACAGGGAAAATTTGCTACTCCACGCGCTGGTGAAGAGTTGGCACTTTCGATGTGGCTCGAGGAACATATAAGAGGGAATGTCTCCCCGTTTCTTGGATATATAAATATGTCTTATGTCGCCAGGAGTCGGAGGCCTAGAGAAGACAGTCATGAAGAGCACGTACGTGCCATAGAGGAAAGCGTGACCATTAGGATGTAGCTGGGACGGAGAAACATCCAGATACCGCAGCACGTCGCGAAGGAATAGATTGAATGGTGGCACGCTGCCAACCCAACACATAAATTTACTGCACGCCATATATCCCACCGGGGGCAGGTGTGGGCGATCGTACCCCGACGGGACGAGCACATCAGCAAACGGAATGCCGTGAATGGAACATATCCACTTAAGAGCGGCTTCGGTGACTCTCGAAGCCTGTGAATCAACTGGGTCGTCCAGTAGAATAGCTGATTCCAAAGTATCAGGAGCCCAATCGTGAGCGGGAGAAACAGACAGGTCAGGTGTGACGGGGGCCATTCGCTTAGAAGACGGCCCAGGATTGTCAGAAAGTGTAGCAGAACTGGATCTTTTGGACATCTTAAATAAATAGTAGAACCAAGCACCTGTGAGAACAACACTCAAGAAATGATAGACGTTAGAACTAACAACGCAGTTAACCCCCACCCCCCCCCCCCCACGTGGTGTGTTAACTAGTGCAAATCATTCATGTGTGAGCATTTAGTATAGCGTCAAGCATAAAAGTGACGCTTCCGAAAACCGTCATCGCTGACCGTCTCCGAAAGCCTTTTGTATGGCGATCGGTTAAGAAAGCGCCAGGAGAAGTTGTTCGATTGCATCGAATAAAGATCAGTTATGAAATTGCGCAAGGCAACTGTTTGTTCGGCATTTATTTGTGTTCGGCATTCAAGTCTGTTCGGCATAATAGTTTGTTCGGCATTTATTTGTGTTCGGCATTCAAGTCTGTTCGGCATTTAGGTCTGTTCGGCACCTAGTTATGTCCGGCATGATAGTTTGTTCGGCATTCAGTTGGTTTGGCATTTAGGTCAGTTCGGCACCTAGTTATGTTCGGCATGATAATTTATTCGGCATTCAGTTGGTTCGGCATTTAGGTCTGTTCGGCACCTAGTTATGTTCGGCATGATAGTTTGTTCGGCATTCAGTTGGTTTGGCATTTAGGTCAGTTCGACGCCTAGTTATGTTCGGCATATTGGTTTGCTCGGCATAGAGATAGGCTCGGCATTTACGTATGCTCGGCATAACAGTTTGTTCGGCTGAAACGATCATTCGGCAAGGCTACTGATTCGACATGTGGTAATCGCTCGGCCCAGCTTCAGTTCGTACTGAGCCAGTATCGTTCGGCCAGGACCACGCTGTGTCAAACCAAGATTATGCCGAGTCCAAACGCTCGGCATATCCTCCATACCTTTTCCTCCTCCACCGAACACCCACTAATGTTCCTACAAGGCGTTCGGCCTTAGAAACACCCGAAACCGAACTCGAATCCCAACCAACAATGCAAATCAATGGGAAATTGTCAGAAGAGGAATTCGGTTAAGGAAATACCTAGAACGCGGATCGAACGTAGGAACGTTATAAGGAAGTCTTGAATTCTGTTTGCACGAGTGGCTTGAGAGCTTGGAGCTGTGGATGCGAAAGGTAAGAAAAGAAAAGGAAGAAGAAGAAGGCAGTTTTTATAAGGAAGGAGAAGAAGACGAAGGGGCTTTGACCGGCTCTACCGGACTAGACGGTTTCACTCGGCATTGCCGGACTAAGTGGTTTCACTCGGCTCCCGTTCGTTCGGCACTCTCATCACTCGGTGGCAATGCTGTGGTCTGGTGGTTCAAAGCACACCCTATTCGAACACACGGTGTACTTTGGGGGGCAAAATGTTACCTGGAAAATCGACCAGGCAACTAGGCGCTCGGCCGTCCAGAATTGCACTCGGCATAAGAGGATGCGCGGCATGAATTACACACGGCATGTCTCCACTCGGCATGACGTCCACTCGGCATCCTCCTCATCTGGCACACAAGTTCCACTCGGCAGGCCTTCCCACGGCATGTCTTCCACTCGGCATGTCGTCCACTCGGCAGACCTTTCACTCGGCACTTCCACTCGGCATGCTCACACGGCAAAGGGGAATCCTTTCACTCGACAGAGTTGCACTCGGCATGTCTTCCACTCGGCGTGCTCATATGACAAAGGAGAATCCTTCACTCGGCCAAGCCCTTCGCTCGGCATTCCAACCAACCGGCCTGTTCTGCTCGGCATACAGGACATGCCCTATTTGGACCGAGCAATTCAGCCATTTGGCCCACCAGGGAAGTCCAATCCACTTTCGTCTATAAATAGAGGGGCAGGGGCACAGAAAAAAGGGATCAGATTTCAGAGAACACGAGGGAGACTCTGCCACATTCAAACCTCATCCAAGACTCCAATTTTTATTTCGCAATTGTATTCGAATACTTAAAAACAGATTGTATCTGTAATCAAGTTTAAAGTGAAGAAATAAAGGATCGACTTCAAAGTGGACGTAGGCTACAACGCCGAACCACTATAAATTCTGTGTTCTCGCTTTCCGTATTTTAATTTATATTCTCTTCTCCATTTTAAGTTATTTTCTTCATTAATCTCTCTACACAAACTTTCTAAGGGTGTTAGTGACCAATTTTGGTGCTAACACTAAGACAATCAGTTTTGAAGATCGGTTATACAAGGGTTTGCTATGGATACCGACAAATTTTGTCCAAGTCTGGATCGAGCTACAATTGATATGACACGACAAGCAAAGCTATGAAAGTCATCGTTCCAAATCTCAAGTCAAACAGGGTCTGTATACTCGAGATATGGATCAATCAAGATTAAAGGGATCAACCACGTTCATATCCATCCAAGTTAACCCTCTTCGTATCCATCTAAGAAAACCCGCTTCGTATCCATCGGCTGTAACACGTGAGTCCGGTTCATATCGATGCACTGCCAAAAGTGCTTTGTATCGATCAACCATAGGTCGATATGAAGTGAACAATCCCCATCGATACGAAGCAGCCAACAATCATACACTTCGTATTATTTCATGATGACGCATGTCTCGTATTGATCAACCAGATGATCGGTACGAAACCATCACTTATTATCGATACGAAACCATCACTTATTATTGATACGAAACAAAAACTAAACGATCGATGTTCATTTGCTCTTCAACTACCTACTTTGTTTCGATCCTCCTATATGACTCGTATCGATCAATCAGACAATCGATATGAAATCAACGACCATTTAATCGATACGAAAAGCAATCATAAGTTGATTCGTATCGATCGATATGAGAGACCAGGTCGAGTGATGAAATGTTCAACATGGATCGAGGCATGAAACTTGGATCGTTGCATAAATAGTGGACGATGGATATGGCAATGATCAATTTGAAAAGATATCGATACGAGCTAAGTCAACAACCATGGATGCGAATGTGACATCCAACCTACAAATCCAAACTTTCATTGATCACATCCGAAGATCTATAAGTCCAAATGCTACCAAATTTTCACAGGAGCTTATGTACAACCTCAAGAATGTCCATGATCGATCCCAATCCAAAAAAATCAATTTTTGATCGATACGAATTTGGTACGTATCCATCAAGAATTGAGTCGAAATTACCAGGGATTGCTCACGTGGGTCCACCCACGTGAGAGAAGGAGTCTTTCGAGATTGGAGCGAGATATTTGCAGCCTACACCTATAAATAGCAGTCCTAGGCCTTCAGAAAATGGACTTTTGGCTTCTCTACACCGATGCTCTGCTGAAATTGCTATTGTACTTCGATTGTACTGTTGTAATCCACTTGTAACCAGCAAGTAATATCAATAAAGCAACAATTATTCAAAGTGGACGTAGGCTACAACGCCGAACCACTATAAATCATGTGTTTATATTGCTTTCTTTTTTATTTTCCGATTGTTCTTCATATTTAATTCTACTATATACAATCAATCTGCGATCTGCAACTGTGATTTGGTGCTTTAAACAATACTTGGTTGTTTGTGACTAATTTTGGCGCAAACATTATTATAGAAGTTATTGAAATAATATGGAAAGTGTTTTCAAGCCTTGGAAAATATAGAATTCTTTTATGGAGTAAATCTAGGGTTTAGATATCTATTGAATATTATATATTGTGAGAATTCATGTATGGTATGATCTAAAAGAAAATGTGTTATTTTTAATTAGTTTGAGAACAAAGTGAATATATTATTTAATATACATACATATATGCATATCTATTATATATATGTATATCCTCTATTTCTAAGTATTTATTTTTGTAATAAATGATTCATTATTAAATATTGAGTTATTGGTTGTTATGTTGATTTATTGAATAATTTATTTTACATTACTTATTTGATTAATCTTCTCTGGTTATTGAATTGGATTATATAAGTGATTCACCGTTAATGTAGAGTTTTTATTAATGATTTGGTATGATACAGTAATGACATCTTTTATTTGATCGGCATTATTTTATTATGTGCGACGAAGAATATGAATAAACGGCTTAGTGATATCATCTGGTATGAGACTTTTGATAACACTTTTTCAATTATTCTTTGTACTCGTTTTTTATAATATTGAAGGAGTGAGTGTTGTATGTGAGCACTGAATACACGGACTAGTAAGTGGTATGTGACACCATTGTGTTATTTATTCAGTTATTCTTTTGCTCGTGACTGACACTCATACGGGGATATGTTGTGTGTGATACTCACTACATTCGGTACACATAGAGCCATATGTTTGGCCTATATATAGAGCCGTGTGTCGGCTATTGTATACACACACACTATGTGTCTGTCTACCTTTTTCAGCTTTCTTTTAGTTTCAAAAGTGAACCAGATTGATCAGTATCCACCCTGGCGGCCTTAGCTCTAGGTCGTGCCCCAGATCCACGACACTATTATTATATAATAAAACTAATGTACATCACTTGTTTCGGTAGGGTGGTTGCCCTTTAGCCCCTTGTGTCACTTAGGCTAGTAGTCTGTTACCTATAGGGGTAGTGGAGGGTCGTGATTGAGGCTACATGTAAACTAGCCATTGATGGATATGAGTGATGATTCCCGTCGAGGTAACTAAGGCTGTAGGAACAGATCCGACGACATGTGACCAATAGACCCTGAGTTCCTGGAGTAGGCATGTGGACATAAATCTCCCGTTTGGTTTTAGTTTGCACGTGGTAGATAGACATGTACTATAATGAGATGTGATTATACTCGAGACTGTGCCCATTGTGATCAACCCCGTATCCTTCGTAAGTAGACGACTTATTCTTTTTGGGCAGACGGTTTATTATCTATGGGCAGATGACCTATTTATTATTGATTATACTTAAGCATTGTTATGAGCTGGCTCAAATCTTTCATATTGAGTTTAGTGATGTGATGATGATATTTTATAATATGAGATTGAGAGATATTGTCGGCATTGTCTCACCATTGCTTGACTTTACTTGAGGATATCTCAGTATTGATGATTTATGGATTTTGATGATGATTTCAGATATGGATGATTCGCCCATTTAATGTTGTTTTATAATTTCTCATTTGATGAGTTTTTATATGGGCGATGATATTTTATACTGGGTTTTGTGGTGTTCTAAAGATATGATATTTATGTTTGATTGAGACAGTATTATTATATTTACACCCAATATATATAGATTTCCATATGTTTATTGACATTGGATTTAGATATAGTTTGACCCGTTTATTATATAATACTCGGGTTAGTCTGAGACATTTCAGATACAAGGACGATAAGAACAGTTTGTGTTTTTTGAACATAGAGGAGATTAGATATTCAATATTGTAGATTATCATCTAACATTGTATTGACTCTTCTGTGTATATCATTGTGATGTATATTAGGCACTGTATATTGTATGTTATGTATTATCGCTGCGATTGACTCTGTGATCGCTGATGTTTACTGTATATTGTGTATTGTTCTATCCTGGAGGTACATATGTTTATTATTTTGTGTTGATACTGTATACGTATATATGAATATTTTATTCGATGTTTTAATACGTATTAGTATTAGGCCAACAAAATATTTACTTGTGTATCCCATAACATCTTATTCTTTATATTATATGACAATATTACTTTGTAATACTCTTGGATAACATGGCTATATATGTGGGGATGTTTATAGTTGGTACTATCTAACAGTATTGCATTGTATTACTTTGTAGTATCTTTACCTCTTTTGTATGTGTTTGTTTTCGTGTGAAGTGGAAGTTGTTGAGGGAGGTAGTGAAGTAGGGAGCAGTTAGCCCGACGAGTAGTGTCGGTATTGTTAATGATGAATAAACTTCTATATGACAAGTTGAGTAGAAGAATCCATTAGTGATCAGAGTTGCATAGCGGGAACTGATAGATAGCGAACCGCTGAAGATGCTTGTTTGCTTGTTTAAAAGTGCTTATAATTGTATAATGCTAGTGATCTTATAGATGAATAATGTGATGAATTGTCATTATTGTTGATGGATGATGAATCCGTTGTACATACGAATTTGGGAAATAAATAGTTTTATTTAAACAAACATACGGTTTAATAAAAGATGAATTTGATTTTATCAAGTGGTTGAAAATGTTTTTATAGTTTATTTTGGCGTTATCTTGTCCATCGATTTCTTTAAGATTTCCGGTCGATGCGTCTGACCAACGTTATTGATAAGAATTTCTAAATACTAGGGGATTTCTAAACACTAGGATGAGACATCCGACACGACAGTTTGGGAAAAAAATTCAGCCTTTAAAATATTCTAACTCGTTTATTTCTTGTGTTTACAACTTTACATAACAGTTTTGCCCCACTAATATAATTTTTTATTTGTCGAAATCGTTTCTGAAACATGATTTTAAATATCAAAGATTTTTGAATGAGAAATGAAGAGGTTAGGTGTATCCAATGGAAAGGAAAAATAAAGATAAAGATAAAATCCTCTCCATATTATATTACACTGATCTGGTCCCCATGAATGTCTCTTAAATTTTCAGTTGAGCTCAGTTGCTAAAAAGGCGATGAACACAAAGATTTGTGATATTGTTTCATTATTTCTTATAAAGACAGACAAATGGAGATTTTAGCTTATTTATCAATATGTGTAATATAAAAAGGTGGAACCCAGTATAGGAGGCTCCCGTACGATAGCAGGCTCCTAGGAGTCGATAATGTACGCAACATTTCATTTGCATTGCGAAGAGGCTATATCCTGACTCGAATCTCGACGTCCAGATCATCATGCGGATGACCTTACCATTGTTTCAAGGCTCCACCTAATTTATCAATCTGCGTAATATCAATTTTTTTTTGCAAGTCATATGTGTTGTGAAATTTTTTCCATGTTAAGACTCATTTAGCACCGTCCGTCCTAAGATTGGCATATTTGTCATACATTTGTTAGTATCTAAAAAATTAATGAAAAAATAATAATATCAGAAAGCAATGTGACATCATCAGGGAAAATAATAATACGCTATCAGTATCTACAACTATTGAGCAATCCCTATAATCGTGAACTAGTTCAAGAATATAAGAGCAGCATGCTATAATTAAAAGCAATCTTACACTCTAATTAAAGCTACAAAAAGACATTCAAAAAACAAAAGTTAATTGGCTTACCCAAGGATATTAGTGCTTAGTGTTTTTTTCCCATGCAAGAGTGTCAAGAAAAAAAAACCAAATTCTGAACCGAAATTCAAGTTAAGTCGGTGCTCTTCTAGGATTCAGCAACGAATAAAAGACTGCTTGAAAGTGGAAATGATCCAAGACCAACATTCAATGCGGTCATTAAAATCCTAGAAGAAGAGTTATCGAGTTTAGCCAAACCTGGTTGTCGCCATGTCTGTTAATATTGTTTTCTTCCCAAAGTAATTAGACCACTGATGCAAATTCTATATGTCTAGTGTTTACATCTTTATGAAAAAGCTTTACATATCAGGAGCCGGATGTCTACTGTATACTATTGCTTTACAAGTAATAAAACTCTAGAGATTTTGAAGTTGCTCAAAAAGAGGAAAAAAACAGAACACAGACAAAAAAGTCATAGGTGAACAGGGCCTGAGTATAAATATGGAAAACAACTTGAATTTCTTTTTATATATGTATTATTGATAAATGAAAGTGTGAAGATGATTAAATATACACACGAGTACTTGACACAGCGGAATATACGGAAATGAATGTGATGATGAAAAGTTGCAATCGGCGGATTAAAGATACTGAAATGCCCAAATTCGTTGATCACAAAGATACCGAATTTTAGCTATCTTCGTCACGTTGGTCGTGCATGATACCGTGAAAGAAGATCTACAATTCTTCGAGCGTTGATCAAGCACACTTGATTCCGCGAATTGGCTTCAACAATACTTGATTCGAGCGCACTCGAATACCGAAAGTTGAGATAGGAGATCACACTCAACTACCAATTTAATGGAGGCACAAAGCTTCACAAACAAAAGTTTATTGCCAAAAAAATAACCAAGTTACAAAAGGACTCAACACGCCTATTTATAGGCTACACAGAACGCTAGGTTGTTTACGCGACCTATCACCAGTCATCACGCGACCTACGACCTAACCAAGGTCGTTAACGACCTAAAGACAACACATCACAAGCATGACATAACATATACAACATGCGACCTTACAAACACGACCTACGACCTAACATAGGTCGCGACCTACAACTCACGAGCCACCAACAGAAACAACACAACACATATTTACAACGGTAAACGGCTTACGACCTAAACAAAACAACCTAAGAAATACAACACAAAACAACATACAAGCGACCTTATTACAATGACCTTAATCCTTCAGCGCCATAGCTTCATGCGACATAACTGCCAGCGACCTAAGGAATCCTTCCAGTAGCGACTTAAGTACGAACGGCTTAGAGTAGAAAGTGGCATAAGGTTGAGCCATCTTTTATGCGATCTAACCGCTAGGTCGTTAGGTTGGGTAGTGTTAACTCCCTTCTATAAGCGACCTAATGGAAATGCAGCGACCTAACCGCATACGTGACCTAGCAACTTAAAGAGGGTTACGACCTAGCGAAACCCCAGCGACCTAAAAGTAGCTGCGACCTAAAGTGTTGCGACCTAAAGATTGTCTCGACCTAAAGGCAGCAGCGACCTAAGGAAGGTCGTGACCTAACTACAGAAGCGACCTAACTTCTCCAGTAACACAGCGACCTATAGAATCTCGCGACCTAACGACTTAAGAGGATCAGCGACCTAAAGGCTCTTGTAGCTTCACGACCTAAATCATATGCGACCTAGAAAAGCCATAGCCTACCGACCTAAGAGCGAAGTGATCTCAGCGACCTAAGTCTCAGCCGACTTACGACCTATAATAAGTCGTACGCGACCTATCAACTCGCTGAGAAGAGAGCCGAGCACAATTGAGATAAGTCAGATCCCATCCCCTAGGTCGTTGCCCACCTACGACCTACTTTAGGTCGAAGACGACCTAGCACTTGGAGATAAAGATACTGCCCAACGACCTAACGGAGTACTTCGACCTAAGGAAGGTAACGACCTAAGAGACTCAACGACTTAAAGACTCTAGCCATGACTACAGGAAAGTTCCCACGACCTATGATAGGTCGCTAACGACCTAGGATAGGTCGCTCTCGACCTATCTGCATGAATAAAGAAGTCGCATATTGCATGCCGCTAGGGGATAGGTCGTTCACGACCTTGGACTTGTACAAATCAGCACGTATGTTCTTATGGAAGGAAGGCCAGTGCTTTTTAGGTCGACTGTGACCTACGACCTTACTTAGGTCGGTCACGACCTACGACCTAACTCCGATAAAAGCCTATAAATACAGCCCTAACTCGAACTGAGTGGGGACTTTGGGGCTCATTCTCTTCAAGCACCGATACTCTGCTGCATTCCAAACTAATCCAATACTTGAAGCTCTCGAGACACAAGGAAAGCTACAAACAACTTCAAAAAGAGATCGTAAACATCCAACATGGATTCGAAGACTCTCATCTCCGTCGAAGTTTAAGCTACTTGTTCTAAGTCTCTTGTAATTCAAAGTGTATTGTACTTGAGAAGATTTGTATCAACTTGTAACGAGATCATCAATAAAAGTACTTAAAGTGGACGTAGGCTATACCCTTAAGCCGAACCACTATAAAATTGTTGTTCTTTACTGCTTTTCCTGCTATTATCTACTTGTAATCTGTTCCCGAACTGTCGGGTGGTGCTTTCACAATTATAACTCATACACCGGGGTGTTAGCGTTCAAATTTTAGCGTTAACATTTTTGGTGCTTTCACCGAGAACCCAACTCAGGAAAACTGTCATCATCGCTTCACAGAGATTTGTAGAGAGAATTTCTTTGAAAACCAGAAGTCTGTCTGAGATTATGGCTCCTGGAAGGAAAAGTAGATTTGTCATATCTGGGAACGTTCAGGAAGGAACCTCCGCTTCTCCTGTGCCAAATCAACCCACTCCGTCTGTTGGAGTTACGAAAGCGGAATTGGATGCTGTGATTCTGGGGCTAAACCAGCAGATAAACGCCCAGAATGCACAATTAGAGGCTCAAAGTGCCCAGAATGCTCTGATTCTAAATAAGCTGAACGATTTACTTAGGGCAAATAATCAACCGGCTGCTAATGAAAGGAATTATGCTGGTAACATTCACAATGCTAATGAAAGGAATGCTCCGGAAAGGGCTGCTAGTCCCTTTGAGCAAACGCTTCCTGAGGTTGGCGGATCTGGAACTCGACATGATGAGGAGTATCTTTCAGGAATGGTCCGGCAGATCATGAAAGAAAGTATGCAGAGGGTTGAAGACGAGAAGGAATGGGGTTTCGCCCCAAGTAAGACTCCATTTACTGAGAAAATTTTAAAGGCGGAGTTCCCAAGGAAGTTTGTCCCTCCAACTATTCCAGCTTACAAAGGGACAAGTGATCCGAATGAATTTTTGTATAAATATGATTGGCACATGACAGGTGCCAGAGCCTCTGACGAGATAAAGTGCCGATATTTTCCCGTATACCTTGAAGGTGTGGCTCTATTGTGGTTCACCAAGCTGCCAGTCCGATCTATTGATCAGTTTTCAGACTTGACCAGAAAATTCAAGGAGCAGTTTAGACTGTATGCTTCGAAGGCCAAGGACATCATGTCGTTATCCAGTTTAGAGCAAAATCCTGGTGAGTCTATCAGATCCTTCTTGAACCGCTTTAATATAGCGCTGGCTGAGGTGGACAATGCTGAACCACGAATGATATTGACTTATCTAATGAGGGCTATTGATAAGTCAAGTGAATTTGGGAAGTGGTTAAATATGAAGGAGCCAACCTCTCTCGAAAAGTTCTACAAAAAAGCAGATGAATTCATTCGCTTGGAAAGTCGTCCTTTACCAGTAAAGGCAGTGTTGGAGAAAGCTGAAGATAACACTGTCGCTCCACGAAAAAATGAATCGGTGGGGCAAAAGAGGGAGAATAATAACGGGAAGAAGCAGGGTAATTTGAAGAAGCCCCGATCCTTTAAGCCGTCAGAGTATACTCCATTATCACATACCCCGGAGCACATCTATCTCGCCACTAAAGATTCTGTTGATTTTCCCAAACCGATCCCCTTGAGGACCGGGAAAAAGGCTATTCAGAGTGGGAAGTTCTGCCGCTTCCATAATCAGCCCGGTCATGAGACCGATGAATGCCGCCAGTTGAAAAATCTGATTGAAGAGTTGCTAAGAGAAAACAAGTTACAGCAATTCGTGAAAAAGAATAGCAACAATCCTGCATCGCCAAGTCAGGGGCAGCGGGCTCCTGTTCATCAGCCTGGGGCAAGTGAGAAAGCTACGGGGCATGAATCTGGAAGGCCCATTATCAACGTCATTACAGGAGGACCTCACCCAGCTGGCAAGAGCTGGGGTGAGATGGAGAGATATTCCAGGGCTTTGAAATATGCTCCAGCTGAAGAAGACGTCTTTGTCTTAGAAGACACTACGCCCCTGAAACAACAAAAAACTTTCAGTGATGATATTGTTTTCAGAGCCAGAGACTCCACAGGTATCGAAGCCCCTACCCTAGATCCCTTGGTCATCTCAGCTGGTATTGGACCGGCTATTGTCAGAAGAGTCCTCATCGACTGCGGAGCATCATGTAATATCCTCTTCAAGAAGACATTTGACCAAATGAAAATCCCTATGGTCGATGTACAAGCCTCATCGCAGAAAATCGCTGGCTTCACTGGGGAGCCAAAGCAACCGATAGGAACCATCGATCTGCTTGTAGAACTTGGGGAAGGAGAAAGGAAAGTGGTCCGAAAGCAAACCTTTGTGATTGTTGATGAATATTCTGCTTATAATGCTTTCCTTGGCCGTCCGACGCTCGCAGCATTCAAAGCTGTCCTAGCCCCATGGTGCCTCACTATTAAATTCCCTACAGACAACGGAGTAGGAGTCATAAAAGGGGATCAAAATGCTGCACGAGAATGCTATTTGACAGAGTTGCGAGAGTCAAGAAAAAGAGAAATGGGAAAGGATGCGGCAGCCCCAGTCCGCATCAAAGAGCCAGCCTTGTAGCAATTACGGGGCGGACCCTGCACTGGCGAACATAGCGGGGCACGGAAAGAGATGGATCCCAGAAAAGCCAGTGCAGGGGAGAATAGAGTAGTACCGGTGGAAACGACAATACCGGTACCTGTTGATCCAAAGGACCCGAATAAGGTGTTGAATGTGGGTTCACAGCTTAATGTGTCAATTCAGAATATTTTGATATCTTTCCTGAAAGCAAATCTGGATGTCTTCGCTTGGACTCATGCCGACATGTGTGGAATATCTCCAGAAGTTGCAGTACATGCTCTGAATATTGACCCAAAGTTTACACCGGTTAAACAAAAAAGAAGAACCCAAGGTCCAGAAAGGTCGGCAGCATTAAAAGAAGAAGTTGATCGACTCATGGAAAATAACTTCATCAAAGAATCTACATATCCGAATTGGGTTTCAAATCCTGTGCTGGTCAAGAAAGCTAATGGAAAATGGAGAGTGTGCATCGATTTTTCTGATCTAAACAAGGCTTGCCCCAAAGATTGCTTCCCATTACCCAGGATCGATCAACTGGTAGACGGAACTGCGGGACATGAATTGTTATCTTTTATGGATGCCTACTCCGGTTATAATCGGATCATGATGCACGAGCCGGATCAAGAGGATACGAGCTTTATCACAGATGTTGGTCTTTATTGCTACAGAGTTATGCCCTTTGGGTTGAAAAACGCAGGGGCAACTTACCAAAGACTTGTTAATGCTATGTTCAAACCGCAATTGGGCAAAACTATGGAAGTCTACGTCGACGACATGTTAGTGAAGTCTAAGAAAGCAGCGGATCACATTGAACACTTAGCAGAAATGTTTGCGGTCCTCCGGAAATACAGAATGAAGCTTAACCCTCTGAAATGCACATTTGGGGTCGAATCCGGAAAGTTCTTAGGTTTCATCGTCAGTGCTAGGGGCATTGAGGCTAGTCCAGCTCAAATTACTGCCTTAAAAGAAGTTAAAGCTCCTAGAACGAAGAAGGAATTGCAAAGTCTTAACGGAAAGGTCGCCGCCTTAAGTCGGTTCATTTCCAAAGCTATTGATAAATGCATCCCATTCTTCGATGCTCTGAAAAAAGGAAAGAAGAACTTTGAATGGACTCCCGAATGCCAAAAAGCCTTTGATGAGTTGATCCGTCATATGGAAACGCCTCCAATACTTTCTAGGCCAGGCAATGGTGAGGATCTTCTTATATACTTGGCAGTATCATCTCATGCTCTAAGTGCAGCGCTGATACGGGAAGACAAAAGGATTCAACATCCGGTTTACTATATCAGCAAAAGACTCACTGGGGCAGAGCTGAATTACTCCAGGTTGGAAAAACTCGCCTATTGCCTACTAGTTGCATCAAAGAAGTTGAGGCAATATTTCCAAGCTCATCCTATCAAAGTCCTCACTGATCAACCTCTAAAGCAAGTCCTGTTTCACCCTGAAACTTCGGGTCGCCTTCTAAAGTGGAACATTGAACTCAGTCAATATGACATCACTTATCACCCCCGAAAAGCAATCAACGGACAAGCTTTAGCTGATTTCATTGCGGAATTCACAGAGAAAAGTAATAATGAGGAGGAAGCGATCAATGATCCCCCAATCCGGTGGAAGTTATATGTTGATGGCGCAAGAAATGACTACTGTTCTGGAGCCGGGGTAGTACTTGAAACTCCTGAAGGTCGGTCCTTATGTTATGCACTAAGATTGGAATTTCCTTCAACAAACAATGAAGCAGAATATGAAGCTCTTATCGCAGGTCTGAAAATCGCTAAAGAACTAAACATCCGAGCATTACAGATCTTCAGTGATTCTCAACTTATTGTATGCCAAGTCAAGAAGGAATTTCAAACAAAAGGGGGAAACCTGCCCGCTTACTTGTCAAAGGCTTGGGAACTTCTGTGTGAGCTTGATCATTATTCGATAAACCACATTCCTCGGGAAGAGAATATGAAGGCGGATTCCCTCGCAAAATATTCAAGTTCTGGTGAAGCTCAACTATTGGGATTGGTCCCCGTAGAAGTCCTCTCAGTACCAAGTACAGATGAAATGGATGTAGATTGGATTATGAATGTATCTCAAGAACAAGAGTCATGGATGACTCCAATACTGGATTACCTACTCAGAGGTTCTCTGCCAGAAAGTTCGAGAGAGAGACAGAAACTATTAAGGAAAGCTTCCCGCTATGTAATTCAGGATGGCCGATTATACCGGCGGGGATTCTCAATGCCATTACTTCGATGTGTATCCAAGGAAGAGTCCAAAACAATCCTAGCTGAGGTACATGGAGGAGAATGTGGGGATCATTCAGGTGGCCAAACATTGGCAAAGAAAATTCTCCGATACGGATATTTTTGGCCAGAGATTAATCGAGATGCTGCAGATTACTCCCGAAAATGCGACAGATGCCAAAGATTTGCCAAAATTTCTAGAGCACCTTCTACTGAACTCACACAGATGGTCATTCCATGGCCGTTCGCAATTTGGGGAATGGATCTCATTGGGCCGCTACCAACTGCCAAATCAGGAATTAAATATGCTATTGTTGCAGTTGACTATTTTACTAAATGGGCTGAAGCTGAACCATTGGCTACTATCACCTCTAAGAAAATGATAAGTTTTGTGACCAAGAATATCATTTGCAGATACGGTGTGCCTCAGAAAATAATTACAGACAATGGTACTCAGTTTGAAAGCGAAGAATTCCAGGATTTTTGTAAACAATTCAAAATTCAGAAAAGCTTTTCAGCAGTGGCTCATCCGCAGGCAAACGGGCAAGTGGAAGCAGTGAACAAGATTATCAAATCAACCATCAAAAAGCAGCTTGAAAGAGCAAAAGGTGGATGGGTCGATAAGCTACCACTTGCACTATGGGCATACAGAACTACTCACAAAACTGCGACTGGGCATACTCCTTTCTCATTAGCATACGGATCGGAAGCAATGATCCCGGTTGAAACAGAGGTCCCTTCACACAGAAGAATCCATTTCAATCAAGTAGAAAATGAAAAGCTACAACTTGAAGCGCTAGATCTCCTCGATGAAAAAAGGGATGAGGCTAGTCTCAGAATTGCAGCTCATCAGCAAAGGATAGCCAGACACTTCAATTCCAAAGTTCGTCAACGAAGCTTTGAAATTGGAGATCTAGTCCTAAAAAGAATTATGACAGCGACAGGTGTGTTTGGGCCAAATTGGGAAGGACCATATGTCATAGGTCAGAAGCTTCTTGACGGCACATTCAAACTCACTACTGTTGAAGGAGATCAAATTCCAAGGGCATGGAACAGCAATCACTTGCGTCCATACTTTACTTGAAAATTTTGTTGAAATATTGTAAAAAGAATTGTGAATGTATGATTCTTGTAATTGAGAGCAATTGTAAAACTGATGCAAGTGAATAATTAATGAATATAAAGTGGATGTAGGCCCAAATTTCTGGCCGAACCACTATAAATCTTGTGTTCATTTTTATTATTACATGTTTGCTTTATTTTCGATATAAAAGTACATAAAATGTATTGCTGAAATGTCGATTTAAATTTTTGCAGACAATGGAAATAAAACTTGCGCATAATAAGACCGAGCGATTCTCACCATCATTCAACAAACAAATTTCAAGTCAAAAAAGCCCTGAATTCAAATCCTAGATAGGAAATACTTCAATTGGACGGCTAATGATTTCGATAGAAACGAGCCCTTGCTGATAAATTGAGATTGTTTGAACAAACAAACATCCAATTAGGAAGCTAGTGCCCGTTCTCACGAACTTGCCTGACAATGAAGTACACTTCCTTGGATTAAAACAAGCTACTTGCAAGAAAAGGGGAATGAAAACTTGAAAAGAAAAAAAAGAGGGATCGCTGAAAAGGCATAAGCAAGAAGACGAGGAAACAACCAAAATCCATCATCGGCAACACAAGTCCTCTTCAGAGGCACAACTCTTCGGAGGATAAAAGACCTCTAATGGGTCATATGCCACAAAAAAGAAAGTTCTCTACTCAACAAAAAAGATTGGAGGAGTCATGACCCTCCAACCATGAGAGAGTAACTTCCAGGCGATGAAAACCCTTTCTGAGGCACATTTCACCAGGAGTTGAAGTGAAATAGCCGCTCTTCGGAATTTCACTTCACCAGAGTTGAAATGCAAACAAAGAAAAAGACCTCTTCGGAGGCACATTTCACCAGGAGTCGGCGTGTTACTCTTCGGAGTTTCACTTCACCAAAGTTGAAATGCAAACAAAATAAAGACCTCTTCGGAGGCATATTTCACCAGGAGTTGAAGTGTAACGGCCGCTCTTCGGAATTTCACTTCACCAGAGTTGAAAGACAAACAAAATAAAGACCTCTTCGGAGGCACAATCAAGAAGAAAGACCTCTTCGGAAGCCCACGTTTCGCCGAGATTGAAATAAAACTTCCAAGTGTTGAAACGTGGAAAGGCTTTCTAAGGCAAAACTCTTTGGAGGTACACGTTTCACCGAGATTGAAATAAAACTTCCAAGTGTTGAAACATAAAATATCCCTCCTCAGAGGTACAACTTTCTATATATAAAAAAAAAATCCTCATCAGGGGCATACTTTAACTTCCAAAGGAAGAGTAATTTACCTATTCTGGAGAATGATCTTCCTCAAAAAAAAAAAAAAAAGAGAAAAGGAGTTAAAGTACCCTTCAGAGGTCCGCTTTACCGCATAAAAGAATTCACTTGGTAAAAAATGTACTTAAGCAAAAGAAAGAAGTGATTTCTTCAAAGGACAAAGCGTAGAAACTTATACGAAGGGGGTTGTACTCTACAAAAATTTTCTTTAAAGAATAAAATAATTATTCTTTAGCAAATAAGAGTGCAAGTCCCCTCGAAGTATAGAATATTGCAGCAAACTTATGGAATGGGGGCAATATAGTATAATTACACACAATATGGTATAGCCAAATCAGCAAAAGGTAACGCTCAAGTAACATGCCATAAGCTCGCTGCAATATCGTGTAAATAAACTCATGCCAAAATAAATAATAAATGCATTCTCAAGTTCAAACAGGAATTTGTACAAATAAAGGATTGTTTTATTCAAATTGCATTACAGATACAGGTTTCCAAAATAAAGAAAAAGCGGGGGCCGGTACCCGCACAATTCTCGACCAGTGCATGCAAAACACAAAAAGCTAGAAACTAAAGTCCTCATTTCTTCTTACTACCTTTGGACCCTTTGCTCGGTCGAATGATTAACTTTTCTGGTCGGTCTGTAGGCATAAGGGAAGGAGAAATCTGAGGGGCAACTGGTCCAACTTCTGGCTTTTCCTCGGCTGCAATAATTCTCTTTCCCCTCCTCTTCGACGTTCCATGCTTCTTTCTCCTCTTCGAGGAAGACTCACTACCTGGAGTAGTAAGAGCAGACAAAGTTATGTCATCGGAAGGAGTCCGCTCCGGAGAGATCTCGCCTCCCTCGAGTCCTTCGTCTTTCTGCTCTTGTGAAGCGGTAGGATCATCCAGGCCATGAAGAGCCTCTATTTGTTCCTCCTGTGATCCAGGCTGCGAAGCAGAAGGAGGAGCCACCTGAAGAGATGGAGGAGGGATAACCAGAGGAGTAGAGATTTGAGCAGTACTTGATACTTTCTCTACAGAAGAAAAGAGGTTAAAGTCAGTAAAGAGAGGAGATGAAGGCTCACCAATAAAGTCAATAAAGAGAGGAGATGAAGGCTCATCAAGGTTGAGAAAATAGCCAAGGAGCTCGTGAAACTCATGCGAAATAAATGAGTAACCCGCTTGAGAAGAATTGACAGTAGCAAGATTAACGGTGAAGTTACCTGGAGAAGTTGGTTTCCTGATATCAACTTCATAAGCTTGTGCGTCAGCGCTCTCGTCACCTTCATCTCCACCCTGTGTGTTTGTAATCTCAGTGGTAACCTTGGTAGGAGATGAAAAATGGGAGCTGGAACCAATAATGTTGACCTCAGACGAAGAAGGAGGCTCGACCGGAGTAGTTGATGTAGTTCCTCCAACCTGACCCCCTTCTGTCACTTCGGTTCTCAGTTTAGCAAGTTGTTCCCTTCCCTTGGCAAGGGCAGCGCGAGCGTCATCATCAAAGTAATGCCTTTCCAGGGCTGATTCGTCATAACCACCACCCTCAGCACCAAGCATGTCAAGTGCGGCCTCCCACACCTCAGCTAAAGTGATTTCATACTTGGGACCTAGAAAAGCGAGGGTTCCACGCCCCAAGACGCTGTGCAAGTAAAAATCGAATAATGTTGAGCTGAAGCTGTTTTTGGTCGCCTCATGAGATTCTTCAGCTGCGATTCTGCCGGCGACAGCCTCATCACGCTCCCTCTCAGTTTTGGAAAGCTGAAGCTTAAGCATTTGTATCTCCGCTTCCTGGGAGTTGTTTTTCTTTTGAAGTTTAGCAATATCAGAAACATAGCCTTCACTGATTCTTTTTTGTGCTTCGAGCCTGTCTTCGGCATCCCTTTGGCTAGCGTGAGCGTCTCTCACTTGTTTCAGGAGCACTTCTTCTTTTTGAGAATATGAAGTAGAGGAAGCAGCAAGCTCATGTTTCAAATTCTCAACCTTTGCTTCGAGCTCCTCATTGTAGGAAGCAATGCTCCTTATTTCGGTATCATGTTGCTCAAGGACCTTTTGCCATTCAGCCTTGTCATTTTCCATAGTGAGCATGGCCTCTATGTTGGCACGATTAACTCTTTGAAGCTCATCAACAAGCTTCTGCCAGTTTGACATCCTCTCGATATCAAGTTTGACGGCGTCGAGATTTCGTAGCATGGCAGGCTTGTCGATAGGGACCAGGTCAAGATCAAACCTCACACCCTTTAAGCACCACTGTGGAAAACGACTTTGTAAAGTGGCTGGGCCCGGTCCAACTTGAAATTTGGGCCTGCTTATTATTGTTTGGATGTCCGCCTTCCCGAGAGCAGGAGAGTCAGAAGGAATGTCAAGAGGGGCAGGGGCAGTAGTCTTTTCGGGAGTAGTGGAAGCATGTTTCTCACCATATCGGGCTCGTTTGCCCAAATCTTCGACTACATGACCTTTTCCTCTGTCATCATAAGATTTCCTTTTATAAGGATCGTCACTTCTCTGCAAAGAATCGTGGTGCTCATCCCTATCCCTTCTGTCATAACGCTCTTCTTCACCCCTCCTTTCACGAGCCTTTCGAGCAGCCCTCTCTTCGTCAGACTCTCTATAGGAGGCGAAGTAGCGTCCATAATTATATTGGCCACGCCCCCCGTAGCATTGGAAATCCTGATAATATGATCCGCTGCGCTTCATTGAAGGATCTGAAATAAAAAAAGATAAGCTTTAGAAGTCTTTAAGGTGTAAGAAGATAAGTGCATAAATGTGCTGGAAAATCCTTAGTTGTGTGTGAAGTGCAAGCTACTCGCGTTGGACTAACGAACCACTCCTCTGTTGGGGGGAAGTGATAGGTTTCACTGTTGATGACAATTCTTGAGATAAAGGAGTTGGAGTCTGTTGGAGGGCAGATGTTGCTTCAATCGTCGGAGGTACAGCTTTGCCACGAGCAGGGTCATCTTTAAAGAGCTCTTGGGAAGTGATAATTAAGTCACTTAAATCCCCAAAGACGTCATCATCATCATGACCAACCTGGTTCCCTCCATCAGTTCCTTTATCGGCACTCTTCCTGGTTTGGGAAGGGGGCTCCTCTTCTTCTTCAGTAATGGGGGCAAGTGCGGGTTTTTCGGATAGCCTCATGTCATCTCTTGGAACAGAACACTTTATTAGTGAAGTTTTTACAGAAGTTTCTCCTTGTATGTGCTCTTTAGTAGAGACCGGGGCGTCAGGAGTTTTCGTCGGAGAATCGGGAACTTCTGTTGGGGCTTCATGAATCTGGGTAGAACGAGAAGGGTGTAAAAGCTCAAATTGATGAAGTAGCTCATCTGTTAGTAGAAATTTGGCGCTCCTTTCTTCAGCAGCCACAGCACTTAGCCTCTCAAAAACCGGCTTGTGGCTAGAATCTCTGGAAGGAGGAGGAAGTGCTGTAAAGATGAGAAATGGAATCAGCACTTGGCAATTTGAACAACAAAAATTTAGAGTGAAATTGAAGGAAGAAGGGAAAAAGATCTCACTTCCTACTCTCCAGCTTGCGTAAAATTTTGCGGGACAACGAATGTAGAAGTATTGATTCAGGAAGCCATGTGCGCTCTCCGGCAAATCTAAAATAAGTTTGCGGTTCCTCGCACCTCTTACAAGTACGATTGAAGGGTGGTCCTTGTTCTTTGCAAACGTGCACAAGTAACAAATCTCATCAAAGGTCGGAAGTCGGTCAAGTGTTCTTCTAAATAGAACGCACAATCCCATCAAAATGGCATAACCATTGGGATGCAACTGGAAAGGAGAGATCGTCAATCGGAGAAAGGTTTGTCGAAGAAATTCATTAAAAGGAGGAATTGCTCCACTTGAGCACATTTGGCGATTTATGGCAATATAACCATAAGGCGGTCTGTCAGCGAAATCATTTGGTCCAGGAAGTAAAACTTCTGCCTCGGCAATGCCAAATTGAATGCATAATTGATTAAGCGTCCGCTGTTTCAGAAGAGTGGGAGTTTTTTCTGGAGGGTTTTCTATTGGAATAGCAATCGGGAAGGTCCCTTCGGCGTATTCTGTCATCTCTTCTTGTTCTTGTTGAGACGTCATTCTACATAAGCAACTGGATGATTCAGATGAAAAGGTGCACGTTTCCTAAAAAGTGTGAAGTGTTGTGCAGAACTAAAAAAAAACAACAAGAGGAATTCAAACATAACTGAAATTAAGTTGGTTGGCAGTTAGTCAACTATGAAATTTCAAGACTTGTTGATATAAAGCTCAAGTATAGTGTTAATGCAAACAAATCAGCTTTAACTGGATATTTAAAGTTTTGCTTTAGCACTTCACTTGAGTTCATAGGTTCACAGCATTTCACTCACACAGCTCATTTAAGTTGATTATTCTTTATTGACTAATCTGTCACTCGATGTGGGCAGTCAGTGACAGTATATTCGTCCCATTTTTCTGCAAGTGTTATGTTTAAACAGGTTGTTAGATTAAAAGTTAGAGCAATCTGCAAAGGAATGTAATGAATTTCAAACAATTCAAGTCCAAGCAGTTCAATCAAATTCTCTCAAAATTTTACAAGTCATAGGTCGCCCAGCAACCTAGCATAGGTCGGGGCTTCGTTAGGTCGCATTGTGCAGGTTCAAGGGGTTCAAAACAATGCAAAATTGTTCAAGTCCTAGCTCGGCTGCGACCTAGAGCCCATGCCGCAAAAGAGTTAGGTCGTTGACATGTCGAGTCCCTCTGCAGTCATTCAGGAATCTAGGTCGACAAGTTCTTAAGTCGCACTTTAGTTCAGATTAAGATGGTCCGGATTTGTTTAAGTGTAAGGTCAGCCGCGACCTAAGATTTCAATCATCATAGAACTTAAGTCGTTACTTTCTTAGGTCGTTATGAGGTCGCTCTGCTTTAAGTTTTATCTCAGTCAAGAGGGAGTTAGATCACCAGTATTAGGTCGCATGGTTCACATTCAAACAGACATCCCTAAGGTCGATTCCCCACTCACACGCTGCCAGATCATTACCATTAACCCGTTAACCCATTAGAGCCTTCCTCATCTCTTCCAAATTTATAAACCAGCTAATTTGAATCACTGTAATTTACCATCTTCCTCCCACATCCTCACAGATCACTCAAGAAATCCAATCCAAATTGCCTCAGATCCACCATACATCGGATATATTGCTATATCCACGAGAATCACCACGATAACTCAATCAAAAGGTTAATCGAATCGTGACTTATGGAAAAAAGCAGCATACGAAAATGTATTAAGAATGACAAATGGAATATTCGCGGTTTGATGATGGATGTGGTCAAATGTTGATAGAATTCACTTACGCAATCTGATGATGGAAAAGTTTAAGGATTGAGCTGATTGGAATCGTCCTCGAGAAGTTCAAAAGCTTGTTAATGGCAGAATAGATGCTGAAGCAGATGAAGAAGAGAGGGAGCGACCTACGGTATTTATATTCTGGGGCAGTAGAACGCGAACCGACACTACGCGACCTAACTTTCTCCTTAGGTCGTTTGTGACCTAACAATTCTTCAGAACGCGAGTTAAGGAAGTCGAAGCACACGACCTATGGCTAAGTCATATACTTCGAGGGGCAAATGTTAACTCCCTTCTGTGAGCTACCTAATGGAAATGCAGCGACCTAACCGCATACGTGACCTAGCAACTTAAAGAGGGTTACGACCTAGCGAAACCCCAGCGACCTAAAAGTAGCTGCGACCTAAAGTGTTGCGACCTAAAGATTGTCTCGACCTAAAGGCAGCAGCGACCTAAGGAAGGTCGTGACCTAACTACAGAAGCGACCTAACTTCTCCAGTAACACAGCGACCTATAGAATCTCGCGACCTAACGACTTAAGAGGATCAGCGACCTAAAGGCTCTTGTAGCTTCACGACCTAAATCATATGCGACCTAGAAAAGCCATAGCCTACCGACCTAAGAGCGAAGTGATCTCAGCGACCTAAGTCTCAGCCGACCTACGACCTATAATAAGTCGTACGCGACCTATCAACTCGCTGAGAAGAGAGCCGAGCACAATTGAGATAAGTCAGATCCCATCCCCTAGGTCGTTGCCCACCTACGACCTACTTTAGGTCGAAGACGACCTAGCACTTGGAGATAAAGATACTGCCCAACGACCTAACGGAGTACTTCGACCTAAGGAAGGTCACGACCTAAGAGACTCAACGACTTAAAGACTCTAGCCATGACTACAGGAAAGTTCCCACGACCTATGATAGGTCGCTAACGACCTAGGATAGGTCGCTCTCGACCTATCTGCATGAATAAAGAAGTCGCCTATTGCATGCCGCTAGGGGATAGGTCGTTCACGACCTTGGACTTGTACAAATCAGCACGTATGTTCTTATGGAAGGAAGGCCAGTGCTTTTTAGGTCGACTGCGACCTACGACCTTACTTAGGTCGGTCACGACCTACGACCTAACTCCGATAAAAGCCTATAAATACAGCCCTAACTCGAACTGAGGGGGGACTTTGGGGCTCATTCTCTTCAAGCACCGATACTCTGCTGCATTCCAAACTAATCCAATACTTGAAGCTCTCGAGACACAAGGAACGCTACAAACAACTTCAAAAAGAGATCGTAAACATCCAACATGGATTCGAAGACTCTCATCTCCGTCGAAGTTTAAGCTACTTGTTCTAAGTCTCTTGTAATTCAAAGTGTATTGTACTTGAGAAGATTTGTATCAACTTGTAACGAGATCATCAATAAAAGTACTTAAAGTGGACGTAGGCTATACCCTTAAGCCGAACCACTATAAAATTGTTGTTCTTTACTGCTTTTCCTGCTATTATCTACTTGTAATCTGTTCCCGAACTGTCGGGTGGTGCTTTCACAATTACAACTCATACACCGGGGTGTTAGCGTTCAAATTTTAGCGTTAACAGGTAGAAAGCTTGTGGTTGATCCTATTAGGTCATTCAAACCACTCATCATAAGCTGCTGCCTTGCTCCCCACTGTTTCTCCTCGTTATTCTTCAACACGTTAGGTCGCTCGTGACCTATTAGCTCATTAGGTCGCTCCCGACCTAAGGTGACTCGAGATTGCGCTGCAACTTCTTTCTCTCTTATCTCGTCTGTCTTTACACCGTTAGGTCGCACGCGACCTTTTAGTTCGTTAGGTTGCTTGCGACCTAAGACTTCATTAAGCTGGCCTGCATCATCCTCCCCTGGTTCGAAAAAATTCGTCCTCCAATTTAAAAGTTCTTCCCTATTGGATTGTTCACCTCCATAATAAGGTATAAGATGTTTAACATTAAACACGTCAGAAGTGTACACATCCTCCGGCAGCTTCAACCTATAAGCGTTTTCATTGATCCATTTCACAATCTTTACAGGACCAATCTTTCGGGCTTTAAGTTTATTGTACGTTCCCACTGGAAAACGATCCTTCGTTAATATAGCATATACTAAATCTTCTTCATTAAATTCAACATTTCTTCGCTTCAGATCCGCAGATCGTTTATACTTCTCATTCGTCTTCTCCAATCATCCTTGACTGATTCTATGGCATTCTGTCAACCCATCAACAAAATCGGTAGCCCGCTTAATTGTCCCCTTCGATTGTGGTACTATCGTTAAATCCAACGGCCCCTTTGGTAAGCTTGAATATACAATCTGAAATGGACTGAAACCTGTACTTCGGTTGACATAACTTCACATCCTAGCTTTTCAGATTATCCTTCACGAGACACCACAATAAATTTCCCAGTGATCTGTTCACAACCTCCGTCTATCCATATGTCTGCGGATGATAAGCGCTACTAAAATTCAACTTTGTTCCCACCATCTTCCACAAACTTAGCCAAAAATTACTCAAAAATCTGGTATCCCTGTCTGAAACTATAAACTCTGGTAAACCATGCAAACGAAAATTGTGCCACATGTACTGCATCTGCCGTCCTTTTACAAGCAACAAAATGTACCATCTTCGAGAAACGATCCACCACAACATATATAGAGTCATTTCCCCTTTGAGTTCTAGGCAAACCCAAAACGAAATCCATACTGATATCAACCCACGGTCTGGCAGGCACAGGTAATGGCATATACAAACCCGCATTTGTAGCTGTCCCTTTCGAAAGTTGACAAACATGACATCTCTCCTCAAATCTCTCAAATTCCTTTTCTCATTGACGGCCAAAAATAAGACTGAGAAATCAACTGCAATGTGCGATCTCGTCTAACATGTCCTTCTTCATGCAATTCTTTTACAATTTTCATTCTTAAGCTGCAATCTGGTACGCATAAGCGATTTCCCTTGAATAAGAATCCATCTACCAACACAAATTCATCAGTATTCCCATCCTTGACTTTCTCAACACACTTCGTAAAGTAAGGATCTTCTTCAATCAACTCTGGCAATAGTTCAAATCCTATCACTTCCACCTTCATCGTTGTCAACAAATGATTCCTCATGCTCAAAGCATCAGCTACATGATTCGTCACCCCTGATTTGTGCTTTACAGCAAAAGTAAACTGCTGTAGATACGTGACCCATGAAGCGTGGCTAGCTAAAATTTTATCCTGCCCTTGCAAATGCTTTAAAGCTTCATGATCCGTGTAAAGAACAAACTCCTTCTGAGACAGGTAATGTCTCCAGTGCTTTACCACTTGAACAATCGCATAAAATTCCACGTCATAAGTGTTATATCTCAACTTGGCTCCAGACAATTTCTCACTGAAATAAGCAACTGGTCTTCCCTTCTGACTTAGTACTCCACCAATTCCAACATTCGAAGCATCAGTATGTAACTCAAACAACAACTGAAAATCTGGTAAAATTAGAATTGGTGCTGACGTCAATAGAGTCTTGATCTTTTCAAAAGCAACCCCTGCTTCCTCTGACCATGCAAACTTCTTTCCTTTCATGCAATTGGTTACAGGTGCCATCACACTACTAAAATGTGGAATGAATCTTCGATAAAAAGATACCGACCCATGAAAGCTCCTCACTTCAGTAATTGTCTTGGGTTGTGGCCAACTCTTGACAGCTTCCACTTTGCTCTCATCCACTTGAATGCCCTCTTTTGACAGAACATATCCCAAAAACAAAACACTATGCATCATGAACACACACTCCTTCGTTGCAGCATAAAATTTCTCCTGTCATAGAATCAACAGCACTTCTCGCTAATGCTGGACATGCTCTTCCATAATCCCAATATAGATCAAAATATCATCAAAGTAAACTACTACGAATTTCCCAATGAATGGTCTGAAAAATCTGGTTCATTACTCTCATAAATGTACTAGGAGCATTGGACAAGCCAAACGGCATAACCAGCCATTCGTATAAACCTTCCCTCGTTTTAAAAGCAGTCTTCCACTCATCACCCGGTCTAATACGAATCTGATGGTATCCACTCTTCAAGTCAATCTTCGAAAACACAACAGCCCCACTCAACTGATCAATCAAATCATCAAACCTCGGCATAGGAAATCTATATCTCACAGTGATCTTGTTTAAAGCCCGACTGTCCATACACATCCGCCACGTCCCATCCTTCTTCGGCACCAATAAGGCTGGCACTGCACAAGGACTCAAGCTCTCCTGAACACGCCTCTGTTCTAACAACTCCTCCACCTGCCTTCTCAGTTCTTCATGCTCCTTAGGACTCATCCTGTAATGTGGCCCGTGTGGTAATACTGCCCCTGGCATAAGATCAATCTGATGCTGAATGTCCCTCAGCGGTGGTAACTACGTTGGCAACTCTTCAGGAAACACATCCTTGAATTCTTCCAATACCGGCTTTACTTCCTCTGGAACTTCAACAGATTCAGTGGCTTCATGTCCAATCAACAAAAATACCTCTGGACTCTCCTCTACCTCTTCAACAAATTCCTTCAAAGTCAACAAAGTCTTCAGCTCCTCAATCTCTTCTGATTTGCTCTCTCCTTACTGTCTCTTCTTCGGAACTAGAATGATTTTAACACCTTCAAACATAAAGTTGTAGCTATTGGTTTGACCATCATGCCGCACTTCTCGATCATACTGCCAAGGTCGTCCCAAAAGCAAGTGACAAACATCCATCTCCACCACATCACACCAGATCTCGTCTTTTTATTTCTTCCCAATAGAAAATGGAACATGAACTCGCCTGTCCACTTTCACCTCTCCTCCTTTTCTTAGCCACGCTAACTTGTAAGGATTTGGATGCTTCTCCGTTTTCAGCTTCAACTTTCTCACAGCTTCGGTAGAAATAATATTATCATAACTTCCTGCGTCAATCACAAATTTCCAAACATTCCTCAGAATAGTGCATGTTGACTGAAAGATGTTACTCCTCAACCAACTAGCCTCCTCTTCCTGCTTTGGTGTTAAACAAGACCTCCTCATCATTAGATTACATCCTTCATCTCCCGATGCGATATCCTGTTAATCCTCCTCAGCTGGACTAGAATAATCATCATCAACATCCTCACCTTCCACTTCAGCAATCATAGTTCGCTTCTTTGGCTTTGGACATTCATTGCTCTTGTGACCCACTTCCTGGCAATTATAGCATTTGAAACTGTTGTTGACCTTTTCCTTCTCAACCTCCTTCACAACTGGTTTACTGACAGCTTTAGAAACATTGGAACTCCCATTAGCACCTTTGCTCTAAGGATTGGAACTTGGAAACACACCACCTCCTCGTCTTCCCTGCTTCTCCCAAGCCAACGCTTTCTATTGCGCTTCAGCCACAGATCTTGGATCAAACATATTCACCATATCTTGAATCTGCATTCTCAACCCCCCGACAAACCTAGCAGTTAATTATTCCTCTGTCTCCATAATGTCATTTCGACCAATCAGTTGATAAAATTCATCAGCATAATCATTAACAGTCTTCGTCCCTTGCCTCAGATTTTGCAATCTCTGATACATGAGTGATTGATAATTGTAAGGTAATAATGTAGCCTTCATCAGCTTCTTCATCTTCTCCCATGATTCAATCTTTGACTTCCCCATTCTCTCCCGTGTAAGCTTGGTTTGGTGCCACTATGCTAAAGCTCTCCCCCTCAACCTTGTAGCAACCAACTTAACTCTTCTATGCTAAGGAACTTCTTTAAAGTCAAAAATTTCTTCAACATTAGACAACCAATCCAAAAATTCTTCGGCTTGCATACTTCCCTTGAATTCTAGAATTTCAGTTTTCATCCCCGACTCCCAACGTCGATCATCTTCTACATCCCGGTATGAATTTCGAACTTGATCTCAATCTCGATAATGAATGCTAGCTCTATCACCCTCTTCATCAAAATCAAATGTACGTCTATATCGATCTCGACCATCAACATCCCTTCGATCACGCATGTCTCTTCTACTATGTCTTTCTTCATCTCGATATAGCTCATCTTCAAACTCACGTGGAGTTCTTCTCTCTTCATGTCTATAGTCATGGTTATCTCTCCTTGATGAAATTGATGTTTCCCTTCTTTCTCTAAAAGATTGCGGCAACACCCTCCTCGCTTCCGTAACCGATGGCGAAACTCGGTTTCCTCCATGGTTCGAGACTGGCGACCATCTCCTTTGTCCTTGATTCATATCAATCATCAACTTTTCCAACCTACCAATGCCTTCATCTTACTTCTCATTGAATTTGTTGCTAATGCGTTGTTCCATCTGTTCAGCATCTTCTCTCTTGTATAAATCTTCAACATTTTGATGGCGATTAGCTCTTCTCGGCGGCATGGTTCAAAACTTCAACAAATTTCAACAAACACAACTTCAAAACTTCAACTCTACTCGGCCTACACTTAGCTCGGCTCAACACTTCAAGCTCAAAATGATGCACAACTTCAAACTTCAAACTCCTTGGCTCCAAGACTCTGCTTAGCTATGATTGGCTAAGTCTAGCTCTGATACCAAACATGATGCAGCGGAATATATGGAAATGAATGTGATGATGAAAAGTAGCAATCGATGGATTAAAGATACTGAAATGCCCAAATTCGTTGATCACAAAGATATCGAATTTTAGCTATCTTCATCACGTTGATCGCGCACGATACCGTGAAAGAAGATCTACAATTCTTCGAGCGTTGATCAAGCGCACTTAATTCCGCGAATTGGCTTCAACAATCATTGATTCGAGCGCACTCGAATACCGAAAGTGGAGATAAGAGATCACACTCAACACCAATTTAATGGAGGCACAAAGCTTCACAAACAAAAGTTTATTACCAAAAAAATAACCAAGTTACAAAAGGACTCAACACGCCTATTTATAGGCTACACAGAACGCTAGGTCGTTTACGCGACCTATCACCAGTCATCACGCGACCTACGACCTAACCAAGGTCGTTAACGACCTAAAGACAACACATCACAAGCACGACATAACATATACAACATGAGACCTTACAAACACGACCTACGACCTAACATAGGTCGCGACCTACAACTCACGAGCCACCAACAGAAACAACACAGCACATATTTACAATGGTAAACGGCTTATGACCTAAACAAAACAACCTAAGAAATACAACACAAAACAACATACAAGCGACCTTATTACAATGACCTTAATCCTTCAGCGCCATAGCTTCATGCGACATAACTGCCAGCGACCTAAGGAATCCTTCCAGTAGCGACTTAAGTATGAACGGCCTAGAGTAGAAAGCGGCATAAGGTTGAGCCATCTTGTATGCGATCTAACCGTTAGGTCGCTAGGTCGTTAGGTTGGGTAGAAAGCTTGTGGTTGATCCTATTAGGTCATTCAAACCACTCATCATAAGTTGCTGCCTTGCTCCCCACTGTTTCTCCTCGTTGTTCTTCAACACGTTAGGTCGCTCGCGACCTATTAGCTCATTAGGTCGCTCCCGACCTAAGGTGACTCGAGATTGCGCTGCAAATTCTTTCTCTCTTATCTCGTCTGCCTTTACACCGTTAGGTCGCACGCGACCTTTTAGTTCGTTAGGTCACTCGCGACCTAAGACTTCATCAAGCTGGCCTGCATCAGTACTATTATACGTAAATCAAGATATAAACCTTATTAGTATTGATCAATACTCAGGGAGGATTGTTTTAAGTTAGTGGATGAGATTAAGTGAGTGTATACATCTCTTTTGTTATCAAATGATGGGCGATCTTGGTTTATTTGTTGAGATGAATGATACTGAGTAAATATATGTTTGATCTTGGTTGTAGAAAAGCATGTGGCTTGACATGAAGAATATAATTTTAAAACAAGCGTTTCCATTTGAATTTATTTGAAAATGTTCCAAACAACTAAAACAAGGTGGGTGGGTGTGTGTGGATTGGGATATATTCGTTGTGCAAATGAATTTGTACTCAACTTTGGTTTAGTTGATGCTGGGTTTGATTTTAATGATGGCTGCTGTTTGGAAATTGTAAATTACACTAAACATCGCAGAATTCATTTGCTCATAATTTTCAAAGATTTGTCCAATTTCGACGATTTCGCCCATTCCGAAAGCTTCTAACTTAGGCAACAACTTTTGTTTAGAGAGTTTTGTGAAATTTGAACGTTTGGTAACGTGAATTACATGGGTGGACCTGTGCACATTTTCAAAAATCTGCCATGAGTATCTCAGGAAAATCTTCCATAACTTAAGCTATAATCCATGTTTTTGCAATCCAAAAGATGTTTGGAAAGCTAACCCATTATATAACAATTTACTTTCAGAAACCTTAAAATGATTTAGTGGTTTTGCAATTTAAAAACTTGTCGGAAAGTGGTTAAAACATGAAGCTTGCATTTTTTACATTTCAAGTGCATACTAACTCTACTTTCTTATATGAAGCTAAAATTTAATGTTTAGTTGAGATAGGTACTGCGGATGCTTCTTTGGATTATTAGATGGCGATGTTGCTTACTTTTGCTCGCATATATAATGAAACAAACAATACTAGAAGCACACTTATCTATCCGTGTGATCAACTTCATTGCATCTAAGCCATAGATCAAGATCAACCGTCACGATTCTATTCTGCTGATAGTTTAAGATTACTAGAAACATATGGGCTCGCATTTTTAGCCCATTTTCATTGTATATAAATACCTTACTCTGTACCATTAATTTGTATTGAAGTATTATCAATAAAAACTAAATCATCAATTCTTTGTTTATGGTATCGGAGCCACAAAAGCCAAACGGTAAAGATTTCTAAAATCATAATCAAAGAAATTCAAAGATTTAGATTGTGTTGGCTCCTCTCAAAAAAATATCATCATCGAGGAGGCATACCTTTCTCTTGATTGCATCAAGATCTGTTATATCAGTTCCATATCCATCTCTTGCCATCCGAAAGGAGAGATTAGAATTTTATCTTCAGTTTTCTCCCCTGATTGCAAGATTCTTCACTGCTGTTTATGCATATTACTGCTTCTTCATGAAACAGTAATATACACCTATCATAAGCAGTTTGATTTTCAACCTTTTCTTGTTTCTTGGCTGCTATTTTCAAATAGCCACGCCAATATTCCTGTCAGCTGTCATTTTCCATGAAGAAACCGGCATTTCAAGATTATTGAATCACCATGGCACTTGATGAATAAGGAATGACATCAGCCACTTCAGGCAACCAGTCCAGGAATCCCTAAAATTCGGATCTGATCTTGATCAAACCTAAGAGTCAAGTTATCACGACACCATTAGATGAAGACAATTATGTTTTATGGAAATATCAAGTTGAAATAGCTTTGAAAGGATATGACTTGCATGATTATGTTGCTGGAACCAAAATCATACCACCAATCATGATAACTGACAAAGAAGACAAGACCGTTAGCAATCCAGATTACAAACATTACCAAAAGCAGGATAATCTCTTATCATCATGGCTACTATCTTCAATTAGTCAAAGCTTACTGTCACAAATGGTTGGATGCAACAGCTCTTATGAGATATGGTCAGCAATCGAACGCATTTTCAGTTCGCAATCAGCAGCAAAAGGCATGCAATATAGAAGGGAATTACAAAATGCAAAGAAAAAAGATATGCCAATGAGAGAATATCATGCCAAAATCAAGAATTTATGTGACAAATTAAAAGGTGTTGGTCATAATGTATCTATCAGTGAACAGATTCTAGTGATAACCAATGGATTAGATCAAGATTATGAGTCTTTAATAACGTATATTGCCACACAACCAACCGTGCCTGATATTGAATACATCCACACAGCTTTACTTGCTCATGAGGGAAGGATTCAACAAAGGAGATCAATGCAAGAAGAATATAATATCAATTATGCAGTTGCATCAAGGAACAGAAATCAGAAAAATGCATCAAATCAACCCAGACAAGATAATCAAAGTCAGAGAGGAGGCTATGTTCAAAGAGGTAGAGGCAGAGGGAGGAGTGGATACAATAATAAAGTTAAATGTCAGATTTGTGAAAAATTTGAGCATATGGCAAACAAATGCTATTTCAGATATAAGGAAGATTTCAATGCAGGACAAACATCTCAAACCAGCAAGCAACCAAATGCTAACATGGCTCTAACAAGCAACCAATCCAGAAACAATGGAGATAATACTGCTGATGATACTCCTAAAACAGATGATTACAGCATGGATGAATGGTTTCCTGATTCTAGTGCCACAAATCACATCACAAACAACCTACAGAATTTAAATCTGGGCAACAAAGGATACACAGGTAATCAAACTGTTCTTATGGGAAATGGTGAAGCTGCAAATATAACACATGTTGGTACTGGCTATATAAAAGGTACAAGGCTACTCTATTTAAATAATTTATTAAAAGTACCAAGTATCAAGAAAAACCTTATTAGTGTTTCACAATTTGCTAGCGAAAATAAGGTGTATTTTGAGATTCACCCAAAATCATGTCTTGTTAGAGATTCATTAAATAAAAACATATTATTACAGGGTAAGCTAGACAATGGTCTATACAAATTCAGCAATATTCAAAACAATGATGCTGCTAATGAAAGAATTTGGTCAAATAATGTTAGCTCAAGGAGTGACAGTAATGTAAAGTTGTTTCATGAATGGCATTGTAAACTTGGCCATCCTAGTTATAATGTAGTTAAACTCATTTTAATGCAAAATAATATTTCTGTCCCAAATAAATCTGATTTATCTTTATGTGATCATTGTCAAATGGGCAAAATGCATAAATTGCCTTTTCAAATTTCTGAAACTATATATGAAAATCCCCTTGAGTTAATTACTGTAGATCTATGGGGACCAGCACCACTCACTTCAACACTAGGACACAGGTATTATCTATCACTTGTAGATGCACACACAAGACATACTTGGATTTATTTTCTCAAGGCTAAATCTGACACTAGCCATGCTATAACACAGTTTATTACTCATGTTGAGAAACAAATTAACAAATGTGTAAAAATAATACAAATAGATGGTGGGGGAGAATTTAAAATATTAAAAGAATTTTTTAGCAAAAAGGGAATTCTTCACAGAACTACCTGCCCCCACACATCAGAACAAAATGGTTTAGTTGAGAGGAAGCACAGACATATTATGGAGACTGGTTTAACACTTTTGTCTCAAGCATCGCTACCTTTGAAATACTGGAGTGATGCTTTTGCCACTGCAGTCTATCTTATTAATAGGATGCCCACAAAAGTGCTAAACAATGGCTGCCCACATGAAAAACTTTTTAAAGTTAAACCAAAATATGATCATTTAAAAAAATTTGGGTGTTTGTGTTATTCCTATCTCAGACCATACAATAAACATAAATTGAGCCTGAGGTCAGGTCCATGCACTTTTCTGGGGTATGCACACAATCAAAAAGGATACAAAGTTCTTCCACGATTCGTTAAAGGTCAAGCATGCTAGAGATAATATTTTTAGTATATATGATATTCAAGGTTCCCTTTGTATAACTGCTAAATCTGTTGATTAGGCTTTTGTTGATTATTTCACATCGCTGCTTGGCAATTCTTCTGGATTCTCTCCAGATCTTGAACAAATCTCATCTCTTGCCTTGCCATGCATTTCAACTCAGGAAGCTAATAAACTTATCACGCCTGTTACTGATGAGGAAATCAAAGACTCTCTATTCTCTATGAACAAGCACTCTTCTGGAGGACCTGATGGCCTTAATGTGACTTTCTTTACATCTACATGGGGTGTGCTTGGCCATGATTTCTGTCAGGCTATATACAACTTCTTTTCAAAATGCAAGTTACTTGGGGAAGTAAATTGCACAAATATTGCACTAATCCCTAAAGTCACACCACCGACAAGTGTCTCCTCCTTCAGGCCTATCTCTTGCTGTAATGTAATATATAAATGTATCACAAAAATACTTGCTGCCCGTTTGGACAGTGTTATCCCATCTGTTGTCTCAATGAACCAAGCTGCTTTCATACCAACCAGAAATATACTTGATAATGTGCTTCTAGCTCAAGAGTTGCTTAAAGGTTATAGTAGAAGTAATGTGACCCCTGCAGCTGCTCTCAAAATTGATATTTCTAAAGCCTATGATTCTATTCACTGGTCATCAATAGTCAGAATTATGGCAGTTATGGGATTTCCCAAAATATATGTGTCTTAGATATATGTGTGTATCTCCTCTCCTTCATTTTCTGTTGTTTTAAATGGAAGACCAGTGGGTTTTTTCAGTAGTAGCAAAGGCATACGTCAAGGAGATCTTATATCACCTTACTTATTCTTGTTGGTTATGGAAGTTTTCACTGTTATACTTAACACAAAATACTCTCAGAAAATAATTAAGTTCCATCCTAAGTGCTCTACACTTCAAATAAATTCTATAATGTTTGCTGATGATGTGATGTTGTTTACTAAGCCTGAATTCCCATCTTTGACTGGCATAATGGATGCTCTGCAGTCCTTTTACTGTATGACAGGTCTTACTATTAATCAAGCTAAGTCTTCCATGTTAGTTGCGGGAGTAAGTGATGTTTAGAAAGTTGCTCTTTACCAACACTTTGGGTTCTCATGCATGGATAATGATATGCGGTATCTTGGTCTCCCTTTAATCACTAAAAGAATTACTAATGCAGATTGTATTCCATTATATGATAAGATTACTTCTGTTATGTGTGCCTGGGTGAATAGGCAATTGTCACAAAGTGGTATACTTGTCCTAATCAAATCTGTTGTTTTCCCATGTCTGGTCTAATGGGCTCGTTCATTAATCCTCCCTATGAAGTTGATGCAACTTGTTAGGTCGGCCATGAATAGATATTTTTGGACTGGCAGTATTCATAATAGGAAGTTGATGCCTTGCTCTTATTCAAAATTTGAAACTCCCATTAAGCTGGGAGGTCTGGGTGTTATTAACCCTAGGAAGTGGAACCTTGCAGCGATAAGTACTCACTTTGATGCCATCATCAACAAGAGAGGTACATTATGGGTTAATTGGATATGGCAACATTGCATTAAGTCTAAATACTTTTGGTGTATGGACATGCCACAAAACAGCAGCTGGATATGGAGGAATATAATGAAGCTAAGAGAAGTTTATCTTCCTATTATACAATATCAAGTAACTGCTACCTATGAAGTAAGCTTCTGGCATGAACCATGGTCTAGCAAAGGTCTTATACTTTCCAAAGTGTGTGATTACCAGCAGATTCAACAATCTGGTATACACTATGATGCAAAAGCCAATGAATATTTACTTGAAGGGAAAATGCAACTGCCAAATACTGGTAATCAAATGCTCAAGCTTATGTGGAGTGATATACAAGCCAACTTCTTCAATGCCAATCAACTGGATGCTGTCACATGGGACTTGAAGGCATACAGTGTCAATGGTGTGTACAATTTTTTTTCTGATTTTTCTCCTCTGCCAGCAACCAAGTGGTTCTCAGTAATCTGGTCTACTAACTCTGTCCCTTCTAAAAACTTGATGTTGTGGAAAGTTTTAAATCAGGCTCTTCTTACTAGACGTAATTTAAACAACATTGGTCTTCTTTGCTTCCCTTTATGTCTGTTTTGTGACATGCATGAGGAAAGCACTGAACATCTTTTTTTTGAATGCCCTGCTCTCAAAATCATGTTGAACAGCATCAGTTACATTACTGGGTATAAGCTATCTTCTGGTAGCTCGAGTATGGTCTGGATATTATTTACAAGGCTATGAGAAGGAGAAGTGAAGGATCAAGAGTGTTAGTCGTTTGTTTGAAAATATACATGAGATTAATTTGGAAGGAAAGGAATGCAATAGTTTTTGAAAAAGCAAAGGAAGAATATGGAAGTTCTATGGTATAAAGTTAAGAAATCCATCCATAGGCAATTGATGAATGGCAACAGAGTTTTCCCTGACAATTTGATTCTTGGATGGGATTGACCACTTGTTGTTTCTTCAATTGTTATTATTGTCTAGTTCTCTTCTCTTTTTCTTTTTTTCTCTCTTTCTTTTTCAATGATATTGTACTCTTTTATTGTGTTGCAATAAAACTGGTAAGGGCCCAGTTAACCCCGCTAGCTTTGCCAAAAAAAAGGATATAAGTGCATGGACAATCAAGGCAAAATTTATATTTCAAGGCATGTTGTGTTTAATCAAAATGTGTTTCCATTTGCAGGCAAAAGAGAGCAGAATCATGAAATCAACAATGACAAAACACGTGGTATTTACATCCCAGAACTGTCAGAATGTGCTCAAAGAAACAGACAGACAAAGCAAAATGTGGATAAAGATGCATCTATATCTAGCACCAAATCAGGATACAGTTCAGACAACAGGAATGATAACAGCTACTCACCAGTTGATTTAAATGATCAGCAAAATGCTAGCATGTTAAGCAGCAGTCAAAATAATGATCAAAGTGCAAATATGTCTAATGACAATCAAGAAACAGATGCAACAGCAAACATCAATGATAATCAATTGTAAGATTCTCATAGTCAACATGCGGAAATAAGACACCCCATGATTACCAGATCTAAGAGTGGTATTTTTAAACCTAAATTATACATCGCTCAAATAAATGAGGTGGAGCCAAACTCTTATGATCAGGCTAGCAAACATGAAAAATAGAGAAAGACGATGGATGAAGAATTAAATGCATTAGTCAAAAATAAGACCTGGACACTAGTGCAACCACCAAGGAACAAAAATATTGTGGGATGTAGATGGACTTATAAAATCAAAAGAGATGTAGATGGTAATATATCCAAGCATAAAGCCAGGTTGGTGGCAAAAGGGTATTCACAGCAGTTCGGTTTTGATTTCACTAAGACTTTTCCCCAGTGATCAAACCAACTACTATAAGAATCATGTTAACTTTAGCTCTTCACAAAAATTGGAAAAAAAGACAGCTAGATGTCCATAATGCTTTTTTAAATGGTGAATTATGTGAAGATGTCTACATGCAACAGCCAGAAGGATACAATCATCATGCGAATAAAGGTTATGTTTGCAAGTTACACAAAGCCATATATGGGTTAAAGCAAGCCTCTAGAGCATGGTACGAGAAGCTTAAAAGCACGCTGACACATTTGGGTTTTAATGCTACAAAATCAAACAATTCACTTTACTTGAAAAATGGCAAGCATGTGAGCACATATATACTTGTGTACATGGATGATATACTCATTACAGGAAATAATCAACAGGAAATCAACCACATCATAGAGCTACTGGACAAGCACTTTGCAATCAAGGACATGGGTGAATTGAAATACTTTTTAGGAATAAACATCCAAAGAAAGACTGACAATGAATTTTTCTGTCACAAAAGCAATACATCAATGATATTCTGGTCAGGCACAACATGGACAAGGCAAAACCACTACCTACCCCTATGATAAGCAATAAACAGTTATCTAAAAATAAAGGTGAGCCTATTGATAATGTCAAGCAATACAGAAGTATCATTGGAGCACTTCAGTATGCCACTATTACAAGGCCAGACATATGCTTTAGTGTCAATAGGGTATGTCAGTACATGCAGAATCCTCTAAACGAGCATTGGACTGCTGTCAAGCGAATTCTCAGATACCTCAAAGGGACAAATACATATGGGTCGCATTTAAAAGCTAGCAAAGATATAAATATACACGCATACAATGATTCCGACTGGGCGAACGACATCGATGACAGAAAGTCCATTTCTGGATATTGTGTCTATCTGGGACCAAATCTGATTTCTTGGTGCACGAAGAAGCAAACCACTATTTCCAGAAGCAGCACTGAAGCTGAATATAGGTGTATAGCAAGTACGGTTTCTGAAATCACCTGGATCGAAAACTTAATTTGGGAATTAGGGTTCGAATCAACTCGCAAGCCCATTATTTGGTGTGACAATCTCAGTGCCATCTCACTTTCCATGAATCAAGTTCAGCATACTCGCACGAAACACATGGAGATAGATCTCCACTTCGTTCGAGAAAGGACAAGAAGCAGCAATCTTGCCATTAACCATGTTCCATCTTACTATCAAAGAGCGGACTTTCTAACCAAGGCTTTATCTACCATAAATTTCAATCGATTTCGTGAAGAACTCAGAATTTTCTCAGTCGACATGGAAAATAAAGAAGAGATAAAACCCTAGTTTTGTTTGAGGCGGCGTATTATGAAACAAACAATACTAGAAGCACACTTATCTATCTGTGTGATCAACTTCATTGCATATAAGCCATAGATCAAGATCAACGGTCACGATTCTATTCTGCTGATAGTTTAAGATTACCAGAAACATATGGGCTCGCATTTTTAGCCCATTTTCATTGTATATAAATACCTTACTCTGTACCATTATTTTGTATTGAAGTATTATCAATAAAAACTGAATCATCAATTCTTTGTTTAGCATAAATGCGAAATAACTAGCTAAAATGTTAATTAAAAATGTTTTTTTTTACGGTATATCGATATATATTGTGATATTATCTTGTTTCCCTATGTTTCGAAATGCTCCGTTATTGGAATGCCTCTTCGAAGATGTATATAATGTAATTATTTGAGTTTTGATTTTTCTGAAAGCTCTACGTACAAAGGAGATTTACCCAAAAATTTTCGAAATATATGAAGCTTAGAATATTTTCACAAAATTAATGTTATGCGAAGAATAGAAAGTTGTTGCGTAAAATATATTTAAATTGTATTATTCAACAAGATTTTTGGAGAAAGAGCCATATAAATGATTAAGTAGTTTAAGTTTGGAAAAAGATCATATAAACAAAGAAAGTCGGGTATGAGTTATTCAACGTCTCCTTGTGAGAAATTGCGAGAACACAATTTTCATAAGTGGGAGTTTGTAACAAACCCTGCTTTTTACGTCGTAGTTATACGTAAATTTAATTAAACTAAAATTGTTCAAATTTGATTTTTGATAATTATTATTTTGAAAATAAATTCTTAATTATTTGAACTGTATTTAATAAAAGATTTTATTTTAATAAATCGAATTTAATTAATAAATCCTTTTCAGATAATATATTAGAATCAAATAAAATGTTTTAATTAAACATGCATACTTTAAAGTGTAAGTAAGTTTTATATATGATTAAAATAGTTGGAAAACAAATTTATTTTGTAATAATACAACGAATATACAACAACAACTAAGCCGTTATTCCTAAACAAGTTGGAGTCGGTTAGAGATGGAACCCAAAACTAAATGACAAAGTCAATTTAAAAGTCTTAATAACAAAAATAATAAAAACTATGATAGTAATAATAAAATAAAGTAAAATAATAATAATAATAACAACTAAGTATAATAAAAATAAAGATGAAAAAATAATATATATATATATATATAATCATGATGATGATGATATTAATAGTAATAATGCTACCAATATTAATATTGACCGAAGACCAAACATTCCGTCTTAGGCTCCTATTCACCAGTTCTATATTCTAAAACATATAACACTACCCTTAAACCAACCCTAAGCAAAAAAAATGTAACTCATGGTTTTGGTACGTGGATCGCTAATTTTTACGGGCTTCTGTCTAACACTAGATCCACTACAAGGGGAAAGCCAATTTCCGACGGCTTAAAACCATAGACGACCGTCGGAAACCGTCGTAATACGCCGTCGGAAATTTCGGCGTCGGGGAGCAGTGTTTCCGATGGCTTCCAACGAAGCTCGCCGTCCATATTCCCGACGGCTTCCGACATATTCCGACGGCTTCCGACTACTGTCGGAAGCCGTCGGAATCCGTCGGTAAAAATGACCCGAAAGCCGTCGGAAGCCGTCGGAAATGTGCTACCTGCAGGCCGTCGGGAGCCGTCGGAAATTTGCTGAAACTTTTTTTTATTTCTGCAGCAACACTACCTTCCATCCACGTTTCCCATACAAAGACTATTCCACCAATACTGCAGAATTCAATATATAATATTCCAATCAAAACTCAAAAACCAAACTATACAAAAATCACCAAACAAAAAATATATATATAATTAAGTCAACACAAATCATCATCACCCAAACTAATGTACAATACAAAATAATATTCAAAACATCAAATGTTCTATCAATACATACATCCCTAACATTCACATAATTTTAAGTATAGCATAACATAGTACACAAAGCCAACAAGTACCTCTACCATCTACCAAATCGTACAAAGCAGAAAAAACTTACCGACCAAAGAAATTAATCAATCTCCTCCGGACCTTAGCCAGCAGAGGAAGGGAAGCGGACACCATACTGCTGCATGTACTCGGCGATACGCTGGTCTAGAAACTGTATCATCTCTATGGCCTGCCGAGGGTTCTGCTCCTCCAGCTGTGCCACTCTAGCCCACAAATCTTCGATCTCTGCAAGATCGATCTGAGCTCTAGTCTGCCTACCCCGTCTCTGACTGCTGACCTGTAATAAATATTTAATTTAGCTGTGCAGTCTCTGTAAGTGTATGTGCAGGTATGTGAATGATTAGCAGTGTGATAATGTAATTTAATTTAGTTTATGATGTTTATGTAAGTGTATGTGCATGTTGATAACATTTTAGATTGTGTTAACATCAAATAAATATAGTGACAAGATTGTTGATTTATATTTTGAGTTAATATAACTTTTGAACATTTTAGCATAAATAAATTAACTATAGGGAAGGATGAGAGCAATAAATTTGAAATTACTCCTTGATTGTCAATATATTATGTACTTACCACTTGATTGCCAAATCTGTATCGTCTGCCATGCTCCGATGTATCCATAACTGACTCAAAAATAGCATCCTCCTCATCCATCGTCAGCTGATCTCGACCCGTATCAGCAAGGAGTTTCTGGCGATGCTCCATAAACTTTTTCTGCATTAATACATTAATATCATCATATCTTATTTCATTATATTTTAACAAGTAGAACAATTATTAATAATACTGCATAAAATGAAATATGCTTACATGGCTCTTGCTGGATTTATCGTCGTGCCATGTATACGAAACTGTCCCGTCCGGATTTACATGCTCGACAGCATGTGTACGAGTGAACACGTCCATATAGCCCACGGGACCATGCGCCTCAGCTTCCTGAAATTGATTTTTACATACAATTATTGTACATTTAAAATTATATAGCACAAACTATTTGAAAAATGCATTCAGTAAATTTACCAACTCCTGCCGTATCGCCGAAATGACTTCGACCCTCCTCGATGAGTGACGGGATTTTTATTTATGTTTGTAGAGATTCTTTCCGACTCTGCTTGTACATTCAAAAGTTGATACATTATTTATCGATCATGTATTTTTTGATATTTACTACCAGTCAAATAATTTTAAAAAAATTAGTACACTTGCCTTCGCTGTGTCAGTTTCCCAGTATCCCAACCATGCTTGTCATACGCTCTCCCCCATCCAACGCGGTCTCTTACCTGATTTCTTTATTTTGGATATCGAGTCCCTATAGTTTTTACACATCTTCTTCATCCAATATTCCCATGCCAACTGCATATCATCTGTCTGAATGTCTATCTCAGCCTGTGTTTTATGATAAAAAGCAAAAAGAATATTAGACTATAAACGATAAACAGTAAAAAAATGACAAAAATGAATCAAAAATGAAAAACAGAAAAATATACTTACTAGGACATCCTGCCAAATACGCTCTAATATGTGGGAGGGATGTTATCCCACTTCGGCCAACAAGCACTCATCCTACTCCGGTAAGACGCTCTAGAAACATCCAACACGACCTTCGAGGGAAGTAGGTCGAACCCCCTGTTTTTAAATATGATACAGATAAGTACGTACGTATATAAAAAAAATAAGATGTTGAATAAAATTTAATTCTTACCCCTCTGCTTTAGGTACTAAACAAACAACGGGACGCTGTGGTGCTTGCGATAGACCACTGCCATCGCCTCCTGATCGGGAAGAGCTCCTACCTCTAGACGACATTACGTAAACCTGTGATATATGTACACATCATTTCAAAACAGAATAATAAAATGATAATGAAATATATTTCATACGTAAATGAATACATCAACGGTATAAACTGCTAAATTAATGACTAAAATAGAAATGGAAATGAAAGTGTGTTATACCTAATTCATAATGGGTTTCATGTTCCGACGATACACAAATTACATTGCATTTTTAATAATAATTGCTAAATAAATGATAAATGGAAATAACATAAAACATGTAAACAATGGTAAACGTACAGTTTTGTTTCATAGTTACATCAATTTCATATTACATCAAGAATTCAACATAGTTATATCAACTACAAAAAATCAAATTCGAATTTTTATCAATCATCATCGTCTTCTGATTCAGATTCGGTCTCGTTTTCTATGATATTTTCCTCTGCATTGTCAAACGCTTCTACCAAAACATTTGATTCATCGATCAAAGAACCAAAATTTATATGATCGTCTGTAATTATTATTTCGTTATTTTCCTCAAGATCTTTCTGATAAGCTTGTTCGTTTGGAATATTCTTCCCATCGAATGTAAACCTGACATTTGTTTTAAAAACTGCAGACTAGTCTACTTTATCTCTTTTCAGAGACGGATAAGGAGCGTAATACACTTGCAACGCTTGTTTGGCTAGTACAAAAGGATCGTACTTGTGATAGTGCGATGTATGCTTTATTTCGATAAGATTATAATCCTTGTGCACATTAATTCCAGAACCTGAAATATTGCTAAACCAATTGCATCTAAATAGAAACACCTCCTTCGAGGGCCGTGAGAAATATGTCAGGTGCAAAATTTGTGTTAGAACGCCATAAAAATGATTTATGTGATTTTCTGGATCGTCGCTACCTTTAACAAATACACCAGTATTATTCGTTAATTTTTCTGCACCATATTCTTTGATGTTAAATTTATATCCATTGACGAAATATATTGGATATGACTTGACCACTCTTTTTGGTCTCATCGTAAGATGTTTCAACCCTTCGTCAACAACACAATTTCTCGGCTCATAAACGTAATTTGAAAACCAACCGGAAAATTCTTTACTGAGATCTCCGTTCGGATGTTCACATTCATAAACACTGTATATATAAACAAATCATTACATTAGGTTATACACGCGCATGCATTATAGAAAAGAATAAAAAAAATTATTATTTCAGATTACCTAACAAACGGTGCAACCTCGGCACAATTTTGAAGAATATAAGTGTGTGCTACATGAAGATCTCTATCATATAGCCATATGTCTTCACATTTTCCAAAAGGCCGACCATATTGTCTAAAAATAGATAATAATGCTTGAGAGTACTCTTGTTCGTCGCCTTCGTCATTACGAGGAACATTTTCAAATGATACATTGACATGGTCACTAAAATAGCGAGAGAAAAAGAACGAAGCTTCTTCTTCGATGTAAGATTTACATATCGAACCTTCAACTCGTGCTTTTTGCCTCACTTTTTTCTTTAGATGATTTAGAAATCTACGCAAAACTTCATCTTTCAAATGCAATTAAATTACGTAATAACATATTACATACCTCTCAAATGGATACATCAATCCATATTGGACAGAACATCGAAGTCGTGCTTCAGATGGGAGATGAACAGGTAAATGTTTCATTATATTAAAAAAACCTGACAGATATATTTTCTCCAACTTGCAGAGCAATATAGGAATATCTACTTCAAGTTTACGTAAATGTTGCACTTTTAAAGTAGTCGAACAAATGTAAAACATACTAAGTTCTGTTACTACCTTCCAAACTTTTAACGGCAGTAGTTCTTTGAACATAACGGGTAATAAATTTTCCATCATTATGTGACAGTCGTGTCTTTTCATTCCGCTCAATCTACCATTTTTAAAGTAAACACATCTACGAAGATTTGATGATATCCCATCAGGAAATCTTAACCCTTCAACCCATTTTAACACAACTTTAACTTGATTATTATCTAATTTGTAACATGCTTTGCGTTTTTTTACTGTCATTTGGTTTCATATGAAGCTCAGGACGTTTGCATAATTCTTCTATATCGCGTCTTGATTTCAAATCATCCTTCGTCTTCCCTTTCACTTTCAAAATTGTGTTAAAAACATTATCAAATACATTTTTCTCATTGTGCATCACGTTTATATTATGACGAAGCATAAGATGTTTCCAATATGGCAACTCCCAAAAAATACTTTGTTTGCACCAGTTATGAACAACCGATTTGCCTGCGACTTCTGTTTGCACTCCAGTTTCATATATCTTGGGATAGTCTCTAACAAGTTCATATATGTTTTGGTTTGACCATATCATTGGTGGTTGTCTAGTTTCTACTCTATTAGCTAAAAAGTTTTTCTTGTCTCCTCTGAAGGGATGATTTACATGGAGAAAATATCGATGACAGTCAAATCACGAAATTTTCTTACCATGAGGTAAAGAAAATGCTCGTGTTTCATCCATGCAATATGGACATGCTAGACGACCGGCAGTACTCCATTCTGAAAGCATTGCGTAGGCAGGAAAAATCACTTATAGTCCACAACAAAGAAGCAAACATACGAAATTTTTTCTTCTTGGACACTTCGTATGTTTTTGTTCCTTCGTTCCGCAGTATTTTCAACTCCTCAATCAATGATTGTAAATATACATCGATTCCTTGTGTCGGATCGTCGGGTCTAAGAACGACAATAGTAAGAAACATATATTGCGTTTTCATACACATCCATGGAGGTAAATTATACGTTGTGACGATAATGGGCCAGGATGAATATTTAGAACCAAATTGAGAAAATGGTGAAAAACTATCCGTATATAATCCTAATCTAACTTTTCGACTCTCCACTGCAAAATTTGGATACATTTTATCGAAATGCTTTTATGCTTCTCCATCGGCCGGATGTGTCAACGTACCATCTTCCTCCGTTCTGACACTATGCCATCTCATATTAGATGCAGTTACTGAAGATGCATATAATCTTTGAAGCCTTGGAGTGATCGGTAAGTAATGCATACGCTTGTACGGAACTTTCTTCCCCTTCTTTTTTCTAGGTTTGTATCTCTCCTGATTATAAATTTTACAATTTCTAAGGTTTGCGCCTTCTTTTCAAAACAACATGCAGCCTTTTAAACATGTATCTATTTTCTGTAAGGTAAACCAAAAGCCGACATAAGTTTCTTAACTTCATAGTGATTTTCGCACATTAGATTATCGAGCGGCATATGTCTTTTTGCAGCTTGTACAACAGCTGTAAACCCAGCTTCAGTGATATTGTATTTTGACTTCATCGCAATATATTCTGCAATTACTAACAGATGAGTGCCGCTTTTATAACCATCCCAAATAGGTTTCTTAGCAGCATCTAGTAAATCATATAAAAAATTGCTGCAATATTTGGTTCTTCAACATTTCCATCATTGTCTTCAACTTCAACTTCAACCATAGGAAACATTGATCGTGCTGCATCTTCGATCATATTTTCTATATGGGTCGTCGTAACTACTTCGTTAACGACACTTTCAGACTCTACACAAGTATTAGCTACAACTTCTCCATGTCGATCCCAAACACAATACTCGGGTACGAAACCGTTTCGGCACAAATGAACTTTCACAATATCCGGTAACAAATACTTCAAATGTCTACACCTACTACACGGACAACGAATTTCTGGATCGTTTCTGTTATTACTTAAAGCGAATTCAACAAATACGATTATACCATTATAAACATCTTCTTTTATTCAGCCTCTCAATCCTTTTCTTTAGTACATCCATCTCCTTTGATCAACAAAATAATCAATCATTTTTCCTATTTGAGAAAATGAGTCACAAGTTCAAAATTTAGTATTTATTTTCAAGAATACAAATTCGAAAAATATTATTTTCATGGTCGTATAATATTTGAATTTAAAGCACTATTTCACAAATTAAAAAATATTTTCAAATATGACACCTTTATTTTTTAACGTATCGATACAAAATTTTATACAAAAAGATATTTTTTCCAATGGTCAAACATCCTACTTCCCGTTACAAACACAGTAAGCATTTACATTTTGTATATTACTTCGTCTCAAATGATTCAACAAAATTTCGGCAGCATTTCCCTTTTGTTCCCTGCATTGTACACAAATGCGTGTACGCAAGAAACAAAAAAGAAAAGGTAGGCCGAAATTTTATGAACCCTTTAAGACGAAATAATATACAAAATGTAAATGCTTACCGTGTTCATAACTTGTCCAATACAGGGACAAATCCAACAAACATTGTACCAGATGAATATAAATGGTCGTTTTAAAAAAAACGACTATTTATATAACGATCATGTACAACACTCGTCAGACGGGGTCAAAAACTCTCTAATGGACGTTAAATGTGCGCATTTTACGAAAAATACATTTTAACTAACTGTTCACAGTTACAAAAATATATTTTAATTTAACACATTTATTCGACGTGTTACATCAACTTAAGGCTGGTGTAACATTTTTGTCATTTTAAATACACACAATTATAATTTAGACTCATGCATTTTTTTGTTGTATTAGTCAATACGTGCACAATATAATACTCCTACCTCGTTCATTCATTTTATCTTATTCCAACTAACAAAATACAATGATAGCAGCGCTACACACATATACAATCGTAAAATCAACGCATACACAACGATTTACATATACATGAACAACCACAAATTATACATGTTTTTCACAATTTCACGATAAAAGATGAAATAAATATACCATGGAATGTTGGAAACTACTATAACACTATTGGAAACAATTTCAATCACCATTTAGCCCTAATTTATCATCTTATGCAAATCTATAAATAGGGTAAAAATTGAATTTTTGGCGAAAATAAGATATTATACCTGAGCTATAAAGCAAGAGAGGTTGAATTCGTAGCCGGGGAGGATGCAAAAACATGGAATTGGTGATTGGAGGCTTGGGGAGGAAAATTGGGGTTTTAGGAATGAAAACTAGGGTATGTTAGAATGAGGAAGAAAGGCTCGGTTGGAGCCTGTAATTCGCGATTTTCCGATGGCCGCCGACGGCCCGTCGGGAGCCGTCGCCCTACCCTATCGGTTTTTGAGCATTTTCTAGTAGTGATCTTTGGATATATTCAATACTTTAAGTCCCTTTTTACTACTTCCTCCCATTTCAATCTTTGTCGACCTATATGTGTTTTTGAGCATTCAACGCGACCTATGATTCCAACGCGCAAATGTGCTCTAGGAGGCCTCCGTTGGAGATGTCCAAACCATCTTAAACGGTATTGGGTTGCTTCTTCTCAATTGGTGCTACTTCAAGTTTATCACGTACATCTTCGTTTCTAATTCGATCTCTTCTTGTATGACCGTAGCTCCACCACAGTATACGCATCTCTGCTACACTTATCTTTTGAACGTGTTGGCTTTTAGTAGATCAACATTCTGCACCATACAACATCGCATGCTTGATTGTTGTTCTGTAGAACTTTTCTTTAAGCTTCTATGAGACTTTCCTGTCACAGAGAATACCAGACGATTGTAGCCATTTCACCCATCCCGCTCGAATTCTAAAACTAACATCTTCATCAATCGCACCGTCTTACTGCAACATTGATCCTAAATATCAAAAGGATTCCTTCTTGGGAACTACTTATCCGGCTAGAGTGACATCTCCATCTTCTGACCTGACACCGTTGAACTCGCACTTCATGTACTCTTTTTTAGTTCTGCTATGCCTAAACCATTTGACTCTAAAGTCTATTTCCACAGCTTCAGTTGTCTATCAACCCCAATCCTACTTCGTTAATTAGCACCACATCATCAGCAAATAGCATACACCAAGGAATCTCACCTTATTTTCCCTTCGTAACTTCATCCATACACCAAGAAATCTTACCTTGTATACCCTTCGTAACCTCATCCATCATTAGGGCAAAACCGTAAAGGCTTAAAGCCGACTCTTGATGCAATCCTATGTTAATGAGAAAGTCACTGGTTTCATCCTCGCATGCTCTGATACTAGTCACAATATCATCGTGCATATCCTTGATAAGGTTAATGTACTTTGATGGGGCTCTCTTCTTTTCCAAAGCCTACCACATAAGCTTTCTCGGTTTTTTTATCATAAGCTTTCTCCAAATCGATAAATACCATGTGTAGATCCTTCTTTTGCTCCATAAACCTCTTCATAAGTTGTTTTATCAAGAAAACCGTCTTTGTGGTCAACCTCCTAGGCATGAAACCAAACACGCTTGTCATCCTTTTAATCGATGTTCAATGACTCTCTCCCAAAGTTTTGTTGTATGACTCATAAGCTTAATTTCTCTGTAGTTTGTGCAACTTTTAATATCTCCTCTATTCTTAAAAATTGAAACTAATATTGTGACGACCGCCCATGACTCCCGCACGGAAAACAAGGGAATGGTGCGCTGAAAGTGTGCCAGGCAGCCATGGGTGACCGTCAAGGGTAGAATAAACATCGTAGAATCTATCGTATAACTCACAGCGCATGGATAAAATACAAAGAGAAATATATAGTGAAGCTCCATAACAGAAGAATCATCATATAAGCATCATAGTAGTTTTATACAAACATATGAATCATCCATACATCAAAGCCTCACTACATAACACTCAATCAAATACAGCAGCGGAACACCCAGTACATATAATATGAAATAATATGCAAAAGCCTCCTGCTCGTCCTCGTCATCATCAGCGTAGACTTCCAAACACAGCACCTGTCACCTGCTACCTAGTCTGCCCATCCCAAACATGGATGAACAGCCCAAGGTAATAAGAGGAGACATAAAACCTTGAGTCAGACAACAGTCATAGTGAGCGGTAAATCAACTATCAAACATACCAAAAGAGCATAAAGGATAAACAGGAATAGGAACCCAAACCATCCCACTCCACCTCTTTCTACAGTGATAGCCCCCAGACACACACTAAGGAGAGGCAAACATAGCAAAGCAGATAATTAAAGTAAAGCAATAATCACTCGAGTCAAGGTCGATGTTTTCCAAATACAAACCCCCAAGGCCTAAACCAAGATCAGATAAGCACCAAGAAAACACCGCTCTTGAGACCGAATGATGGTACAGCCAAACATCCATGACTCTGGCTATCACTGTTATCATTGCCTTTATTTCACCATTAATTGAATGACCAACTCATTCTTTTATCCATCTGTCAAGGGCTAATGGTAACCCCGGTTCTAGACATAACTCCGCACGTCGTCGCAGCCCGTGCCTAGGAATTTTCGCAACTACCCAGAGTACTAGCACGTCGTCGCAGCCCGTGCTTGGGAATTTTCGCAACTACCCAACGTACTCTTATTTTGAGCATGCTAGAACCTTCAACAACGATGAAGTCTCAGCCTCCTAGTCATCCTCCTCGACGACTATTCTCATACTAGCTCAAGCGCCTCTCGAGCCATCCATTATTACCCAACTCGCATCGCATCATCGAGTCATCAACTTGCTTGGGATGATCCCGCCTGGATTAAACCAAGACTATCTCGCATCATACTTTGCTTCATCGCATCATAGCAAAGTCCATCTCAACATCATGCTTCGCCTCAACACATCATGGCAAAGTCCAACTCTCGTCATGCTTTGCTTCCACTAATCATAGCAAAGTCCATCATCATCGAATCCATCCATATGAGCTTCATCATCCGCTTCATATGCCACCAGCAGCTTTCACCATTCAAGAGCCTTTCCACTTAGCTTTTGAATCATCTTCAACCATCTTGTTCCAAATCAACTACTAGCTAACTTGAAACCATCAAATCAATCACACATCCAAACAATCAAGCATTCGAACAAGATCTAATAAGCAATATTAACTATAATGGCAATTTCGTAAATAAATGAGCATAAGTCTAACATGCATGGATCATAGGTTTTTAGCATAGATCTAACAATTATAAATCATGGGTTTTGTTTCTACAACTTGATGAATGAACTTGCATAAGTAAGCATCTTCATAAGTAATGGATCTACACTCGAATCTAAGGAAAAATGCATGAAATAACTATCTACAACACTCCAACAAACCACCAAACCAATATACTCCTTTGGATCCGCGTGAGAGATAACTACCACTCACCGAATCACCCAAACACTTCAAAAACAAATCACTTCAGATCTGGACAACAAGGATTCAAGCTTGATTTGTCGAAATCTCGCTTGAAATGATGAAATCTAGCTTTGTTGGATGAAGATCTTCAACTTTGGCTCTTCAATCTTCAATCTTGATCTTCGATCTTGGATGGATGTTAGCACTCGATCAAAGTGGAGAAAAGAAGTGAAGAAATGTTGTAGTCGAGCTCTCAAAATGGCAGCACTTCGTCGCTTCAAAAACCGGTGCCAAAAAGTGAGCCAAACCCCTCTATTTATAGGCTGAATTCCCCTTAGGTCGTAACTCGTAGGTTCGGTTTTAGGTCGTTGCCGACCTAAGAAATCTCCGACCTAACTAAGTCGTCTACGACTCATAGAATCCCTACAGCTTATGACCTACCCACTTCACGACCTAACAACCCCAGGGTCACACGAGTTAACACACGGCCGACCTAACTCCTATACGACCTAAGAACCTACCGAGTCAACGACCTACGACTCATCACTAAGTCGTTCATACGACTTAGCACTCAACAGCTTAACATCATCACAAGTTAACAACCTTACGACCTAACTGTGTTACGACTTACGACCTAAAACAAACACGACTCAAGCTGTGACGACTTAACAGCCTTACGAGTTACGACTTAATTCTAATACGACCTAAGACCCACAGCATCCTAACTAAGGTCGTCTACGACCTAACACACTCACGACTCATCAGGGTTAACGACATACGACTTATCGTTAAGTCATTCCAAACAACTCACGACCTAAGCACCTTAACCCGCTAACCTTTAGGTCGGTCCAAACCTTAACTCGGTCAAACTCTATAAGTCGGCCATCCTATAGGTCGTAACTCGTTAACTACCGACCTACCCCTACACGAGTTAACTTTCTTAACTCGACCACGACCTATCTTCCCTAGGTCGTTCAACCCTTAAGCCGCTACTACTAGGTTTCTCACAACCCTTAGGTCGTTAACTCCACTAATTCGCTCACGACCTAACTCTTCAAGGTCGCTGCAACACTTTAGGTCGTAACCCAATAACTCGTAACTCGTGCACCCTCCTAAGTCGGTTACGACTTAAAACTCCACTATCTCGTTAACTCGTACACGACTCATCTCTTAACCCGTTAACTCCTCTAATCCAACCTAACTTCCACACGGGTCAATTCCTTACGAGTTAAAAACGTACGACTTAAGCTATAGATGCCATAAACAACACTAATGACCTGTAAATTCTACGATTTATCGACACGTAAAATACGGGTCATTACATTCTCTCCCCCTTAGGAATTTCGCCCCCGAAATTCCAAACAAATAAGAGCAACCAAAACTATTCTGCATGCCTACCATCCATAGCAATCAACAAACCATGCATCCAATTACTATCCTAGCATGCAGAATTCTAAGATTAGAACAAGTTACAAATTCATGAGATGCCACGACACCTTAGGGCCATACCTCGAAGAGTTCAGGATGAGCTGCCTTCATCCTCTCTTACTCCTCCCATGTACAGTCGTTAACATCATCACTCCATTGTATCTTGAGCAACGTAATCGTCTTCCCCCTAAGCTGTTTCGTGTCGGTTTCAACAACACGAAGCGGCTTACGAGGTCTCGTAACCACTGGATCAACCTCCAAGTCTTCACAGCTATCAGCAGAAACCACCGTATTCGAGTCGTGCACATACTTCCGTAGATAGGATACATGAAAAACATTGTGCACACCCGCCATCTTTTCCGGTAACTCCAATCTATAAGCGAGCTTTCCAATTCGCTCGATGATCGGGAATGGTCCAACAAATCTCGGAGTCAATTTTCCTTTCTTCCTGAATCGAATAACATTCTTCAGTGGAGAAATCTTCACAAAAACCATATCACCTGCGTCGAATTCCAAATCCTTACGACGCTTATCGGCATAACTTTTCTGACGATCTTGGGCTGCCTTCATTCGTTGCCGAATGATCTCTATACAATCCGAAGTCTGTCGAATCATCTCTGGCCCAAGTATCAGCTTTTCTCCTGTTTCCAACCAACATGTCGGAGAGTTACACGGTCTTCCATACAAGGCTTCATATGGTGCCATACCAATGCTTGACTGGTAACTTTTATTATATGCAAACTCCACCAAATGAAGATGATCCTCCCATGATCCTCCGAAATACAAAACACATGCTCTGAGGAGATCTTCCAAAACTCTGTTGACTCTCTCAGTCTGACCATCTGTTTGGGGATGATAAGCTGTACTCAAACACAACTCGGTTCCCAAAACTTCCTGGAAGCTCTTCCAAAATCCACTAGTGAACAATGGGTCTCGATCGCTCACTATACTCTTCGGAATACCATGGAATCGAACTATCCACTTGACATACAACTCAGCCAACTTCGATGCAGTCCTAGTTGATCGAACAGGAATGAATCTTGCACTCTTGGTCAAACGATCTACGATGACCCAAATCCCTTCATTTCCCGCTCTTGTCCTAGGTAGACCATCGATAAAATCCATCGATATTTGCTCCCACTTCCATGTAGGAACTTCCAACGGCTGAAGCAATCCACTTGGCTTCTTCTGTTCATCTTTTACCAACTGACAGTTCAAATATTTGGAAATAAAATTTCCAATTTCCTTCTTCATACCTTCCCAATAATAGGTTCTCTTCATATCCCGATACATCATATTTCCACTTGGATGAATTGTCAGCTTTGAGTGATGACTTTCCTTCAGAACTTCATCTCTCAATTCATCTATATCGGGAACAACTAGTCGTTCTTGCTTCCGAAGCCAACCCTCTCGATCGACTTTGAATCCTTTATCCTTTTCTGGGTCCAACCCAGATTCCAAATCACGGATAATCCTGACAAGCTTATCGTTTCGCTTTTGGCTCTCGCCAATTCTTTCCACAAGAGTGGGTCTTATCGATAAGTTTGCCAACATCTCAGGTTCCAATTCACATCTAGGCCTGAAATCAAATCCAGCCAAATACTCGAGACTCTTCCATTCCGAAAACATGGCTCCCAATCCGGCATGTCTTCGACTCAACGCATCTGCCACTGCGTTACCTTTTCCCGGAGTATAGGCTATACCAAAATCATATGATGCTAAAAACTCTAGCCATCGCTGCTGCCGAAGATTCAAATCTTTTTGGGAGAAAAGATACTTCAACGACTTATGATCCGTAAACAAATCGAATCGAACTCCCAATAGATAATGTCTCCACATCTTCATAGCAAAGACAATCGCCGCTAACTCCAAATCATGAGTCGGGTAATTCCTTTCATGCGGCTTCAGTTGTCGACTCGCATACGCAACAACTTTATCCTTCTGCATTAGCACTGCTCCAAGTCCAGTACCACATGCATTGGTGCAAACCACCATCTCATCATTCCCACTTGGAATAGTCAAAACAGGAGCACTCGTCAATCGCTCTTTCAGGATTCCAAAAGCTTGCTCACACCTAGCATCCCAACAGAACACTTGGTTCTTCTTCGTCAATCATGTTAACGGTGCAGCCACCTTGGAAAAGTCTTTGATAAACCATCGATAATATCCTGCTAATCCAAGAAAACTTCTCACATCAGATGCATTCTTAGGTCTAACCCAATCCTGGATTGCTGCCACCTTAGCGGGATCAACCGCTATTCCATTTCCAGAAATAACATGGCCTAAGAACCTCACTTCACACTTCCAGAAGTGACACTTCGAAAACTTAGCCTTCAGCTGATGTTTCCGCAAGATTTCCAAAACAGTACGCAAGTGCGTCTTGTGCTCTTCCTCAGTTCTGGAATAAATCAGAATATCATCCACGAACACAAGTACGAACTTGTTCAACTGATCTCTGAATACTCTATTCATAAGATCCACAAAATATGCTGGTGCGCTAGTCAATCCAAACGGCATTACCAGCCACTCATAAAAACCGGATGGTGTCCTGAAAGCAGTCTTCGGCACACTATCCTTCGCCACTCTCCACTGGTGAAATCCCGTTGCCAAATCCATCTGAGAAAACGCCTTCGCCTCGTGAAGCTGATCAGACAAGTCATCTATTCTCGGCAATGGATACTTGTTCTTCTTCGTCGCTTTATTCAGCTCACGATAATCGACACACAACCTCAACGATCCATCCGCTTTGGTTGCGAACACAACTGGTGCACCCCCATTCGGACACACTACGCCGAATGAATCCTTTTTGTAAAAGGTCATCAACTTGCACCTTCAACTCTTGCTGTTCCCTAGGCGCCATCTGCCTAAGAGGCATCACAACGGGTCTGGGTCCCTCAACTAGATCGATACGAAACTCGATCTCTCTATGCGGCGGTAACCCTTTGACTTCCTCAAAGACATCCTCGAATCCATTTGTGATTGGCACCGATGACAGTCCATCACGTGGAACAACCAGCGAATACATGAAGCTCATGAAGACGCCTTCCTCATGCTTACATCGTATCACAACCTTTCGCCCATCCACATTCTCGACTGTCACCTCCAATCTCTCACAATCAACCTTTGCCGCATACTTCCTAAGCCAGTCCATACCCAAAATAATTCCGAACCCCGCAAAGTTCAGAACAAAACAATCACAAACAAAAGAGAAATCATGACTCGATACAACTAGACCACAGCATAGCATACACAAACAAGACGAACCCCCAACTGGATTAGTCACAACCAATGGCCTATCAACAATATCCGGTTCCATACCCAACCGGTCTACCAACTCATTACAAACAAAAGAATGAGACGCTCCAATATCAAATAACACTCTAACTGGAACACCACAAATGGAAAGAGTACCTTGAACCACCACACTCTTCCCCTTCTCTTCAGCAGTAGGAGCTTTCGAAGATGATGGAACAGCCCCCAAAGCATAAGCTTTCACAATCTACTTGTCCTTCTGTGGTTCCGGACAATCCTTCCTGAAATGCCCTGGCTTGTTGCAATTGTGGCATTTCGCCGGCGCTTTCGGATTCTTGCAATCCCTGGAGAGATGGCCCTTCTGCTGACAGTTATAGCAGGTCACTTCGCCCTTCGGCTTCTTTTGGCCATTCTTACCCTTCTGCTGTCGCTGTTTCCTCTTCCTGTTTCCACCCTGTTGCGGTTTAGACTCCTCTTTGGCCACAGTAACAACAGACCCTTCCTTAGGAAACAAACTCTCGTGCCTGAGAGCTTTCTCCACTAGCTTCTCAAATGGATCGTCCAGATGATCCACCAACTGCCTTCCAAGATAACTGTCCAAGCTTGTCACAAACTTCTCATTCTTCTGATAAGAAGATTCAATATACGACCGAGCATACTTGGACAAGGCCTCAAACTCAGAAACGTACTCAAGAACCGATCTCCCACCTTGCTTGAGCTCAACAAACTTTTTAAACAGAACAGACTTCAGAGCCGTAGAGATAAACTTAGCTTCAAACCTAACTTGGAATTGCTCCCAAGTAATCTCTTCCTCTGGAGTATCAATGGTGATAGAGTTCCACCAATCAGAAGCCCTCCCTTGAAGCTGTCTCGATGCAAGCTTCCTCTTAGTTGCATCCTCAATTCCTAAATCTCCAAAGATCCTCCTACAAGCATCTATCCATCTTTGGACTTCAATGGTCGATTCCATCCCTAAGAAAACCTTCCCTCCAAGAGCAGTATAATCCTTACAAAGCTTAGCAAAATCCACCGGTCTTGGAGCTTGAACTTGAACTCCAACATCCACTGATGGCCCTGGAGCTGGTATCCTTCTCATGATAGAAGTCATCATAGCTTCAAACATTGCAGCATAATCAGTAGCTCCCCCAGCAGCACGGCTTTCTCTAGCAGCTTGTCTCTCACTTCGACTCATCCTTAATATCTACAAAAAGGAATGATTAGAACACCTTGAGAAACAACTACATAAGGAGTTCAAATCCTTCTAAACTACTATATTATATATAGTAATCATCCATCAAAATACAATTACGTCTCTCTTACGTAGTTACGTCAGCGAGCGTTGGCTAAAATCGATTAACCAAAGCTCTGATACCAAATGTGACGATCGCCCATGACTCCCGCACGGAAAACAAGGGAATGGTGCGCTGAAAGTGTGCCAGGCAGCCATGGGTGACCGTCAAGGGTAGAATAAACATCGCAAAATCTATCGTATAACTCACAGCGCATGGATAAAATACAATAGAGAAATATATAGTGAAGCTCCATAACAGAAGAATCATCATATAAGCATCATAGTAGTTTTATACAAACATATGAATCATCCATACATCAAAGCCTCACTACATAACATTCAATCAAATACAGCAGCGGAACACCCAGTACATATAATATGAAATAATATGCAAAAGCCTCCTGCTCGTCCTCGTCATCATCAGCGTAGAATTCAAAACACAGCACCTGTCACCTGCTACCTAGTCTGCCCATCCCAAACATGGATGAACAGCCCAAGGTAATAAGAGGAGACATAAAACCTTGAGTCAGACAACAGTCTTAGTGAGCGGTAAATCAACTATCAAACATACCAAAAGAGCATAAAGGATAAACAGGAATAGGAACCCAAACCATCCCACTCCACCTCTTTCTACAGTGATAGCCCCCAGACACACACTAAGGAGAGGCAAACATAGCAAAGCAGATAATTAAAGTAAAGCAATAATCACTCGAGTCAAGGTCGATGTTTTCCAAATACAAACCCCCAAGGTCTAAACCAAGATCAGATAAGCACCCAGAAAACACCGCTCTTGAGACCGAATGATGGTACAGCCAAACATCCATGACTCAGGCTATCACTGTTATCATTGCCTTTATTTCACCGTTAATTGAATGACCAACTCATTCTTTTATCCATCTGTCAAGGGCTAATGGTAACCCCGGTTCTAGACATAACTCCGCACGTCGTCGCAGCCCGTGCCTAGGAATTTTCGCAACTACCCAGAGTACTAGCACGTCGTCGCAGCCCGTGCTTGGGAATTTTCGCAACTACCCAACGTACTCTTATTTTGAGCATGCTAGAACCTTCAACAACGATGAAGTCTCAGCCTCCTAGTCATCCTCCTCGACGACTATTCTCATACTAGCTCAAGCGCCTCTCGAGCCATCCATTATTACCCAACTCGCATCGCATCATCGAGTCATCAACTTGCTTGGGATGATCCCGCCTGGATTAAACCAAGACTATCTCGCATCATACTTTGCTTCATCGCATCATAGCAAAGTCCATCTCAACATCATGCTTCGCCTCAACACATCATGGCAAAGTCCAACTCTCGTCATGCTTTGCTTCCACTAATCATAGCAAAGTCCATCATCATCGAATCCATCCATATGAGCTTCATCATCCGCTTCATATGCCACCAGCAGCTTTCACCATTCAAGAGCCTTTCCACTTAGCTTTTGAATCATCTTCAACCATCTTGTTCCAAATCAACTACTAGCTAACTTGAAACCATCAAATCAATCACACATCCAAACAATCAAGCATTCGAACAAGATCTAATAAGCAATATTAACTATAATGGCAATTTCGTAAATAAATGAGCATAAGTCTAACATGCATGGATCATAGGTTTTTAGCATAGATCTAACAATTATAAATCATGGGTTTTGTTTCTACAACTTGATGAATGAACTTGCATAAGTAAGCATCTTCATAAGTAATGGATCTACACTCGAATCTAAGGAAAAATGCATGAAATAACTATCTACAACACTCCAACAAACCACCAAACCAATATACTCCTTTGGATCCGCGTGAGAGATAACTACCACTCACCGAATCACCCAAACACTTCAAAAACAAATCACTTCAGATCTGGACAACAAGGATTCAAGCTTGATTTGTCGAAATCTCGCTTGAAATGATGAAATCTAGCTTTGTTGGATGAAGATCTTCAACTTTGGCTCTTCAATCTTCAATCTTGATCTTCGATCCTGGATGGATGTTAGCACTCGATCAAAGTGGAGAAAAGAAGTGAAGAAATGTTGTAGTCGAGCTCTCAAAATGGCAGCACTTCGTCGCTTCAAAAACCGGTGCCAAAAAGTGAGCCAAACCCCTCTATTTATAGGCTGAATTCCCCTTAGGTCGTAACTCGTAGGTTCGGTTTTAGGTCGTTGCCGACCTAAGAAATCTCCGACCTAACTAAGTCGTCTACGACTCATAGAATCCCTACAGCTTATGACCTACCCACTTCACGACCTAACAACCCCAGGGTCACACGAGTTAACACACGGCCGACCTAACTCCTATACGACCTAAGAACCTACCGAGTCAACGACCTACGACTCATCACTAAGTCGTTCATACGACTTAGCACTCAACAGCTTAACATCATCACAAGTTAACAACCTTACGACCTAACTGTGTTACGACTTACGACCTAAAACAAACACGACTCAAGCTGTGACGACTTAACAGCCTTACGAGTTACGACTTAATTCTAATACGACCTAAGACCCACAGCATCCTAACTAAGGTCGTCTACGACCTAACACACTCACGACTCATCAGGGTTAACGACATACGACTTATCGTTAAGTCATTCCAAACAACTCACGACCTAAGCACCTTAACCCGCTAACCTTTAGGTCGGTCCAAACCTTAACTCGGTCAAACTCTATAAGTCGGCCATCCTATAGGTCGTAACTCGTTAACTACCGACCTACCCCTACACGAGTTAACTTTCTTAACTCGACCACGACCTATCTTCCCTAGGTCGTTCAACCCTTAAGCCGCTACTACTAGGTTTCTCACAACCCTTAGGTCGTTAACTCCACTAATTCGCTCACGACCTAACTCTTCAAGGTCGCTGCAACACTTTAGGTCGTAACCCAATAACTCGTAACTCGTGCACCCTCCTAAGTCGGTTACGACTTAAAACTCCACTATCTCGTTAACTCGTACACGACTCATCTCTTAACCCGTTAACTCCTCTAATCCAACCTAACTTCCACACGGGTCAATTCCTTACGAGTTAAAAACGTACGACTTAAGCTATAGATGCCATAAACAACACTAATGACCTGTAAATTCTACGATTTATCGACACGTAAAATACGGGTCATTACATTCTCTCCCCCTTAGGAATTTCGCCCCCGAAATTCCAAACAAATAAGAGCAACCAAAACTATTCTGCATGCCTACCATCCATAGCAATCAACAAACCATGCATCCAATTACTATCCTAGCATGCAGAATTCTAAGATTAGAACAAGTTACAAATTCATGAGATGCCACGACACCTTAGGGCCATACCTCGAAGAGTTCAGGATGAGCTGCCTTCATCCTCTCTTACTCCTCCCATGTACAGTCGTTAACATCATCACTCCATTGTATCTTGAGCAACGTAATCGTCTTCCCCCTAAGCTGTTTCGTGTCGGTTTCAACAACACGAAGCGGCTTACGAGGTCTCGTAACCACTGGATCAACCTCCAAGTCTTCACAGCTATCAGCAGAAACCACCGTATTTGAGTCGTGCACATACTTCCGTAGATAGGATACATGAAAAACATTGTGCACACCCGCCATCTTTTCCGGTAACTCCAATCTATAAGCGAGCTTTCCAATTCGCTCGATGATCGGGAATGGTCCAACAAATCTCGGAGTCAATTTTCCTTTCTTCCTGAATCGAATAACATTCTTCAGTGGAGAAATCTTCACAAAAACCATATCACCTGCGTCGAATTCCAAATCCTTACGACGCTTATCGGCATAACTTTTCTGACGATCTTGGGCTGCCTTCATTCGTTGCCGAATGATCTCTATACAATCCGAAGTCTGTCGAATCATCTCTGGCCCAAGTATCAGCTTTTCTCCTGTTTCCAACCAACATGTCGGAGAGTTACACGGTCTTCCATACAAGGCTTCATATGGTGCCATACCAATGCTTGACTGGTAACTTTTATTATATGCAAACTCCACCAAATGAAGATGATCCTCCCATGATCCTCCGAAATACAAAACACATGCTCTGAGGAGATCTTCCAAAACTCTGTTGACTCTCTCAGTCTGACCATCTGTTTGGGGATGATAAGCGTACTCAAACACAACTCGGTTCCCAAAACTTCCTGGAAGCTCTTCCAAAATCCACTAGTGAACAATGGGTCTCGATCGCTCACTATACTCTTCGGAATACCATGGAATCGAACTATCCACTTGACATACAACTCAGCCAACTTCGATGCAGTCCTAGTTGATCGAACAGGAATGAATCTTGCACTCTTGGTCAAACGATCTACGATGACCCAAATCCCTTCATTTCCCGCTCTTGTCCTAGGTAGACCATCGATAAAATCCATCGATATTTGCTCCCACTTCCATGTAGGAACTTCCAACGGCTGAAGCAATCCACTTGGCTTCTTCTGTTCAGCTTTTACCAACTGACAGTTCAAATATTTGGAAATAAAATTTCCAATTTCCTTCTTCATACCTTCCCAATAATAGGTTCTCTTCATATCCCGATACATCATATTTCCACTTGGATGAATTGTCAGCTTTGAGTGATGACTTTCCTTCAGAACTTCATCTCTCAATTCATCTATATCGGGAACAACTAGTCGTTCTTGCTTCCGAAGCCAACCCTCTCGATCGACTTTGAATCCTTTATCCTTTTCTGGGTCCAACCCAGATTCCAAATCACGGATAATCCTGACAAGCTTATCGTTTCGCTTTTGGCTCTCGCCAATTCTTTCCACAAGAGTGGGTCTTATCGATAAGTTTGCCAACATCTCAGGTTCCAATTCACATCTAGGCCTGAAATCAAATCCAGCCAAATACTCGAGACTCTTCCATTCCGAAAACATGGCTCCCAATCCGGCATGTCTTCGACTCAACGCATCTGCCACTGCGTTACCTTTTCCCGGAGTATAGGCTATACCAAAATCATATGATGCTAAAAACTCTAGCCATCGCTGCTGCCGAAGATTCAAATCTTTTTGGGAGAAAAGATACTTCAACGACTTATGATCCGTAAACAAATCGAATCGAACTCCCAATAGATAATGTCTCCACATCTTCATAGCAAAGACAATCGCCGCTAACTCCAAATCATGAGTCGGGTAATTCCTTTCATGCGGCTTCAGTTGTCGACTCGCATACGCAACAACTTTATCCTTCTGCATTAGCACTGCTCCAAGTCCAGTACCACATGCATTGGTGCAAACCACCATCTCATCATTCCCACTTGGAATAGTCAAAACAGGAGCACTCGTCAATCGCTCTTTCAGGATTCCAAAAGCTTGCTCACACCTAGCATCCCAACAGAACACTTGGTTCTTCTTCGTCAATCATGTTAACGGTGCAGCCACCTTGGAAAAGTCTTTGATAAACCATCGATAATATCCTGCTAATCCAAGAAAACTTCTCACATCAGATGCATTCTTAGGTCTAACCCAATCCTGGATTGCTGCCACCTTAGCGGGATTAACCGCTATTCCATTTCCAGAAATAACATGGCCTAAGAACCTCACTTCACACTTCCAGAAGTGACACTTCGAAAACTTAGCCTTCAGCTGATGTTTCCGCAAGATTTCCAAAACAGTACGCAAGTGCGTCTTGTGCTCTTCCTCAGTTCTGGAATAAATCAGAATATCATCCACGAACACAAGTACGAACTTGTTCAACTAATCTCTGAATACTCTATTCATAAGATCCACAAAATATGCTGGTGCGCTAGTCAATCCAAACGGCATTACCAGCCACTCATAAAAACCGGATGGTGTCCTGAAAGCAGTCTTCGGCACACTATCCTTCGCCACTCTCCACTGGTGAAATCCCGTTGCCAAATCCATCTGAGAAAACGCCTTCGCCTCGTGAAGCTGATCAGACAAGTCATCTATTCTCGGCAATGGATACTTGTTCTTCTTCGTCGCTTTATTCAGCTCACGATAATCGACACACAACCTCAACGATCCATCCGCTTTGGTTGCGAACACAACTGGTGCACCCCCATTCGGACACACTACGCCGAATGAATCCTTTTTGTAAAAGGTCATCAACTTGCACCTTCAACTCTTGCTGTTCCCTAGGCGCCATCTGCCTAAGAGGCATCACAACGGGTCTGGGTCCCTCAACTAGATCGATACGAAACTCGATCTCTCTATGCGGCGGTAACCCTTTGACTTCCTCAAAGACATCCTCGAATCCATTTGTGATTGGCACCGATGACAGTCCATCACGTGGAACAACCAGCGAATACATGAAGCTCATGAAGACGCCTTCCTCATGCTTACATCGTATCACAACCTTTCGCCCATCCACATTCTCGACTGTCACCTCCAATCTCTCACAATCAACCTTTGCCGCATACTTCCTAAGCCAGTCCATACCCAAAATAATTCCGAACCCCGCAAAGTTCAGAACAAAACAATCACAAACAAAAGAGAAATCATGACTCGATACAACTAGACCACAGCATAGCATACACAAACAAGACGAACCCCCAACTGGATTAGTCACAACCAATGGCCTATCAACAATATCCGGTTCCATACCCAACCGGTCTACCAACTCATTACAAACAAAAGAATGAGACGCTCCAATATCAAATAACACTCTAACTGGAACACCACAAATGGAAAGAGTACCTTGAACCACCACACTCTTCCCCTTCTCTTCAGCAGTAGGAGCTTTCGAAGATGATGGAACAGCCCCCAAAGCATAAGCTTTCACAATCTACTTGTCCTTCTGTGGTTCCGGACAATCCTTCCTGAAATGCCCTGGCTTGTTGCAATTGTGGCATTTCGCCGGCGCTTTCGGATTCTTGCAATCCCTGGAGAGATGGCCCTTCTGCTGACAGTTATAGCAGGTCACTTCGCCCTTCGGCTTCTTTTGGCCATTCTTACCCTTCTGCTGTCGCTGTTTCCTCTTCCTGTTTCCACCCTGTTGCGGTTTAGACTCCTCTTTGGCCACAGTAACAACAGACCCTTCCTTAGGAAACAAACTCTCGTGCCTGAGAGCTTTCTCCACTAGCTTCTCAAATGGATCGTCCAGATGATCCACCAACTGCCTTCCAAGATAACTGTCCAAGCTTGTCACAAACTTCTCATTCTTCTGATAAGAAGATTCAATATACGACCGAGCATACTTGGACAAGGCCTCAAACTCAGAAACGTACTCAAGAACCGATCTCCCACCTTGCTTGAGCTCAACAAACTTTTTAAACAGAACAGACTTCAGAGCCGTAGAGATAAACTTAGCTTCAAACCTAACTTGGAATTGCTCCCAAGTAATCTCTTCCTCTGGAGTATCAATGGTGATAGAGTTCCACCAATCAGAAGCCCTCCCTTGAAGCTGTCTCGATGCAAGCTTCCTCTTAGTTGCATCCTCAATTCCTAAATCTCCAAAGATCCTCCTACAAGCATCTATCCATCTTTGGACTTCAATGGTCGATTCCATCCCTAAGAAAACCTTCCCTCCAAGAGCAGTATAATCCTTACAAAGCTTAGCAAAATCCACCGGTCTTGGAGCTTGAACTTGAACTCCAACATCCACTGATGGCCCTGGAGCTGGTATCCTTCTCATGATAGAAGTCATCATAGCTTCAAACATTGCAGCATAATCAGTAGCTCCCCCAGCAGCACGGCTTTCTCTAGCAGCTTGTCTCTCACTTTGACTCATCCTTAATATCTACAAAAAGGAATGATTAGAACACCTTGAGAAACAACTACATAAGGAGTTCAAATCCTTCTAAACTACTATATTATATATAGTAATCATCCATCAAAATACAATTACGTCTCTCTTACGTAGTTACGTCAGCGAGCGTTGGCTAAAATCGATTAACCAAAGCTCTGATACCAAATGTGACGATCGCCCATGACTCCCGCACGGAAAACAAGGGAATGGTGCGCTGAAAGTGTGCCAGGCAGCCATGGGTGACCGTCAAGGGTAGAATAAACATCGCAAAATCTATCGTATAACTCACAGCGCATGGATAAAATACAATAGAGAAATATATAGTGAAGCTCCATAACAGAAGAATCATCATATAAGCATCATAGTAGTTTTATACAAACATATGAATCATCCATACATCAAAGCCTCACTACATAACATTCAATCAAATACAGCAGCGGAACACCCAGTACATATAATATGAAATAATATGCAAAAGCCTCCTGCTCGTCCTCGTCATCATCAGCGTAGAATTCAAAACACAGCACCTGTCACCTGCTACCTAGTCTGCCCATCCCAAACATGGATGAACAGCCCAAGGTAATAAGAGGAGACATAAAACCTTGAGTCAGACAACAGTCTTAGTGAGCGGTAAATCAACTATCAAACATACCAAAAGAGCATAAAGGATAAACAGGAATAGGAACCCAAACCATCCCACTCCACCTCTTTCTACAGTGATAGCCCCCAGACACACACTAAGGAGAGGCAAACATAGCAAAGCAGATAATTAAAGTAAAGCAATAATCACTCGAGTCAAGGTCGATGTTTTCCAAATACAAACCCCCAAGGTCTAAACCAAGATCAGATAAGCACCCAGAAAACACCGCTCTTGAGACCGAATGATGGTACAGCCAAACATCCATGACTCAGGCTATCACTGTTATCATTGCCTTTATTTCACCGTTAATTGAATGACCAACTCATTCTTTTATCCATCTGTCAAGGGCTAATGGTAACCCCGGTTCTAGACATAACTCCGCACGTCGTCGCAGCCCGTGCCTAGGAATTTTCGCAACTACCCAGAGTACTAGCACGTCGTCGCAGCCCGTGCTTGGGAATTTTCGCAACTACCCAACGTACTCTTGTTTTGAGCATGCTAGAACCTTCAACAACGATGAAGTCTCAGCCTCCTAGTCATCCTCCTCGACGACTATTCTCATACTAGCTCAAGCGCCTCTCGAGCCATCCATTATTACCCAACTCGCATCGCATCATCGAGTCATCAACTTGCTTGGGATGATCCCGCCTGGATTAAACCAAGACTATCTCGCATCATACTTTGCTTCATCGCATCATAGCAAAGTCCATCTCAACATCATGCTTCGCCTCAACACATCATGGCAAAGTCCAACTCTCGTCATGCTTTGCTTCCTCTAATCATAGCAAAGTCCAACATCATCGAATCCATCCATATGAGCTTCATCATCCGCTTTATATGCCACAAGAAGCTTTCACCATTCAAGAGCCTTTCCACTTAGCTTTTGAATCATCTTCAACCATCTTGTTCCAAATCAACTACTAGCTAACTTGAAACCATCAAATCAATCACACATCCAAACAATCAAGCATTCGAACAAGATCTAATAAGCAATATTAACTATAATGGCAATTTCGTAAATAAATGAGCATAAGTCTAACATGCATGGATCATAGGTTTTTAGCATAGATCTAACAATTATAAATCATGGGTTTTGTTTCTACAACTTGATGAATGAACTTGCATAAGTAAACATCTTCATAAGTAATGGATCTACACTCGAATCTAAGGAAAAATGCATGAAATAACTATCTACAGCACTCCAACAAACCACCAAACCAATATACTCCTTTGGGTCCGCGTGAGAGATAACTACCACTCACCGAATCACCCAAACACTTCAAAAACAAATCACTTCAGATCTGGATAGCAAGGATTCAAGCTTGATTTGTCGAAATCTCGCTTGAAATGATGAAATCTAGCTTTGTTGGATGAAGATCTTCAACTTTGGCTCTTCAATCTTCAATCTTGATCTTCGATCTTGGATGGATGTTAGCACTCGATCAAAGTGGAGAAAAGAAGTGAAGAAATGTTGTAGTCGAGCTCTCAAAATGGCAGCACTTCGTCGCTTCAAAAACCGGTGCAAAAAAGTGAGCCAAACCCCTCTATTTATAGGCTGAATTCCCCTTAGGTCGTAACTCGTAGGTTCGGTTTTAGGTCGTTGCCGACCTAAGAAATCTCCGACCTAACTAAGTCGTCTACGACTCATAGAATCCCTACAGCTTACGACCTACCCACTTCACGACCTAACAACCCCAGGGTCACACGAGTTAACACACGGCCGACCTAACTCCTATATGACCTAAGAACCTACCGAGTCTACGACCTATGACTCATCACTAAGTCGTTCATACGACTTAGCACTCAACAACTTAACATCATCACGAGTTAACAACCTTACGACCTAACTGTGTTACGACTTACGACCTAAAACAAACACGACTCAAGCTGTGACGACTTAACAGCCTTACGAGTTACGACTTAATTCTAATACGACCTAAGACCCACAGCATCCTAACTAAGGTCGTCTACGACCTAACACACTCACGACTCATCAGGGTTAACGACATACGACTTATCGTTAAGTCGTTCCAAACGACTCACGACCTAAGCACCTTAACCCGCTAACCTTTAGGTCGGTCCAAACCTTAACTCGGTCAAACTCTATAAGTCGGTCATCCTATAGGTCGTAACTCGTTAACTACCGACCTACCCCTACACGAGTTAACTTTCTTAACTCGACCACGACCTATCTTCCCTAGGTCGTTCACCCCTTAAGCCGCTACTACTAGGTTTCTCACAACCCTTAGGTCGTTAACTCCACTAACTCGCTCACGACCTAACTCCTCAAGGTCGCTGCAACACTTTAGGTCGTAACCCAATAACTCGTAACTCGTGCACCCTCCTAAGTCGGTTACGACTTAAAACTCCACTATCTCGTTAACTCGTACACGACTGATCTCTTAACCCGTTAACTCCTCTAATCCAACCTAACTTCCACACGGGTCAATTCCTTACGAGTTAAAAACGTACGACTTAAGCTATAGATGCCATAAACAACACTAATGACCTGTAAATTCTACGATTTATCGACACGTAAAATACGGGTCGTTACAAATATGCTTCTCCTCCACTTATCTGACATCTTATTTGATTTGAAAATGTTATTAAACAACTTAGTTAGCCAGTCTATCCCTGCATCTACAATGATTCTTCACACCTCAATGGAGATGTCATCAGGCCCTAGTGCCTTGCCTGTTTTTATCTATTTTAGCATCTCATTTACCTCGGACTTTTGAAAACTTCAAACAAAATGTCTACTGGTGTCATCAAAAGATTCATCCAACTCGATCGTAGTGCTATCACTTTCTTCATTGTATATCTCGTCGAAGTAATCTATCCATCTATTTTTTGTCTCATCGTCCTTCACCAAAAGTCTATTATTGTCATCCTTATGCATGCATTTAACTTGGTTAATGTCTCTCATCTTCCTCTCGTGGAGCTTAGCTATCCTATAGACGTTTTTTTCACCCTTCTCCGTACTTAGCTTTTGATATAGATCTTCATACACCCGACCTCTTGCTTCACTCACCGCTCTTTTTGTGTTCTTCTTTGCCACTTTGTACTTTTGCATGTTGTCCTCGCTCCTATGATGATGTAAGCACTTATAGCATTCCCTCTCTTTGATGGCCTTTTAGCACATCACTGTTCCACCACTGCGATTCTTTAGGTTCACGTTTATTTCCTTTTGTCATTCCAAACACCTCAGTAGCCACTTCTCGAATGCGCATTGTCATCTCATCCCACATGTTATTTGCTTGTCCTTCCATATTCCTTGTCCCTTCTCCCATCACTCTATACTTACACACCCGTGAGGCATCTACTTTGAGATTTCATCATTTCATCTGACTAATCTTAGCTCCTTTATCCCATCGAACATTTATTCGAAGACGAAACTAAGATATCAAAAGCCGATGTTGTGAGACAAAACATTCTCCAAGTATGACTTTGCAATCTACACAAACTCATTTGTCATCTCTTCTAGTAAGTACAAAGTCAATCTAGCTAGAGCATTGGCCACTACTGAAAGTAACTAAGTGTGATTGTCTCTTTATAAAGAACGTATTAGCTATCATGAGGTCATAAGCAACAACGAAATTCAATATTTTTTCCTTCTTGGTTCCTATCACCATATCCAAAACCACCACGCACTCTCTCAAATCTTTCACTAGTTGTATCAACATGGCCTTGAAATCTCCTTCTATAAAATAATTTCTCGCTACTAGGTACATCTCTAACCATGACATCTAACTCTTCCCAGAACTTCTTCTTGACGGCTTCACTTAGGCTTACATATGGGGTATAGACAATAATGATGTTCAGAACCATCATCATCAACAACCAGCTTGACAAGGATGATCCCGTCCTCTTGTCTTCTAACGTCGACCACTCTGTTTTTAAGTTTATTGTCAATTAAGATGCCTATCTCGTTCTTGTTACATTTTTTCCCGTATACCATAACTTGAAGCATGTGTTCTCCACCTCTTTCGCCTTTTGGTCCGTCCATTTGGTTTTCTAAACGCATATGATATTTACACGTTTTCTAGTCATAGTATCGACTTTTCTCTCAACTTTCTTGTGAAGGATCCTATAGTCCAACTACCTAACCGAATACTACTTTCATCGACTAGCTTCCTTGCCCCTCACACCGGCCAAGTAAAGTGAGAAGACCCTTGCTCATTTATCACTACTTTGGGACGTCGATGTAGTGAGCCACTAAGAAAGTGACGACCCAGCCCTTGCATAATTATCACCATACCCGAGCCTCGATATGGCACACCACTAAGAGAGTGGCGATCTAATACTTTCTTACTTATCACCATATCCAAGCCTCGATATGACGGGTCGCTAATAGGATTACCCTCTAACGAAATATAATACGGTTCCATTTCCATAAGAGAGGCTATGGTTTTTATGTTGGCTCGTCAAGCCTATCACAACCCTCCTCCTTTATCATAGCTGCATAGAAAACTACATAGACAGAGTTTTTGTAATAATACAACGAATAATTAAATAAAAACAAACAAACAAGTATTGAATCGAAAGAAATCATGCAATATCGAAATATAAATTATGGAATGAAGTGCAAATCAATTTAAATTGGATTGAAATGTATTTATAAAATATATATGTCAAGGATTAATATTTAAATTAAATACAAAAGAAAATAATTAAAACTAAATTAAATTAAAAACATGGCCCATTTAATTTTAAACTAAGGCCCAAGCCCACATCCATTCTAGAAAAACTCCTCTCCCTTGTTCAACCCAAAATCAAAAACTCGAACCTCATTATTCATATTCGCTTCCATTTGCCCTAAGCTCGAAATCTTTTAAATTTTCGAGTTCCCGAAACATGATTAAAAAAAATGAAGAAGAGAGAAAACGCGGAGGCATTCGAACTTGCGCGACATCGTCGATATCGAAGGGGGAGGAGGCCGTGAGGTGTCGGCACCTGAAGTTGTATCGTGATGAGTGATGGTGCCTGCGCTTGTTGTTTGAAGGCATCGCGATTGGAGCGTGCGTATGTTCGAGAAGGTTGGCGCGATCTTGGTTCAAGCAGCAACGAAGTGAGGAAGTTGCGACATGGTTGTTGGTAGATTGAAGTGGCGGCAGTAATTAGGGGCGCACAATGGAGAGGAAGCGGTTCTTTTGAAAACTGTGCGGAGCTGATGATAGTAGTTTCAACGTTATTTAGTCACTGTCCTGACAGCTCCAGCATTGTATTGGTGTGTTTTTCTAACTCACAACTATATCCATAATTCATTGATTGTTATATACACATGCGTGTTTGTATCATCCCGATTATTATTGAAGCATTTGCTTGAATTGCTTGGGTGAATAGTTTGATTGGGATGTTAGAATGATGGTTGGGAAATTGGATGAGATTTTGGATTAATTGAGAGATTTAGGGTATGTTGGATTATTTAAATGCAATGGAAATGTCGTCCGTTTGCATTTTAATTTGTATAATTTATCTATGTTGTATGTACAACGTATCGATGGTTGAAACTCGATGAAATTCGAATCGGCCACACGATAAAGATTTACATTGATGATTTGTTGTCGATTTTTGAGAATTTTACTCCATGATTTTATTTTAGACAGTTTATTTATTTTTCCATTTATAAAGTACTATCAAAAACTTTGAGAAATTATTTACAGTGGTTTAAAATTTACTTTGAAATAGTATTTTATTTTAGAAAATTTTGAAATGAATTTAAAGTAACGCGGAGTGATTTAACATGAGTCATCACAAATTTTGAATATATAGTGAAGATTTTGAATTATAAATTATGGGTTAAAATGAAAAGAATTATATAAGAGATTTATAAATTTAGTTATAGAAAATTATGGAATGAGTATATAATTATTTTTGATTTGTAAAGCGGGTTTGGATGTTTCAGAAATATGTATAAAAGGGATTTGAAAATGAATTTTAGTAATTGAATCTTATATTATTAGAATGACTTCAATAAATTATAGTAATCCAGTTTCGATATCAATTTCAACCAATACTTTTGCATATGCTGTACGTTATTTTGCGTTGTAGTAATGTTGTCAAGAACTATGGCTTTCCAAGTACACTTGCCAAACGAGCAAAAGCTTCTTTGTTCTTTGATCCATAGTTGTATTGAAGTTAAACATTCTTTTGTAAACTTCATTCGAATATGCCATTTTTTGATGATCATAATTCAAGAATTAAACGTGTAAGTTCCCCCACACAATATCGTATTTAAGATCTTTATTTTCAAACTTGCTCTCTGTACCTTTTAAAATGAAGATAGGTAGGGCGTCTACTAGATACGTAGACTACAAGAGAGTTATCCCATTTCTTTTTAGATCAATCATAAATATGCTGAAGCACGAAAACACGTACTCTCCGATTTGGGAGGGTAGAACTGAAGTGGTTTCAGATCTTCAGAATTCTCTATTTGGGCAGAGAATAACTGAGCCCATGTTTTCCCACTTCCGGGTTTGAAAGTTGAAGCATTTCCTGGTGATGTATTAGATTTTCCATATTTAAGCCCAGAATTTCCATCCTAATGTTGATATAGCTCTGGTCCCATTGACCGTCATCAGCCGGAGGATCCGAGGCATTTGATGCCTTGAAATCGGTTGTTGGTCCTTGTTTTTCCACCATGAATTCAGCTACACGCACATATCCATATCCGCGCACACACATAGAGAGAAAAACAAAGTAAAAAGATACTATAAATGGTCATACAACTACTAAAACTAACTTTAGCCGAGTATATAACTGAAGATAGAAACTTATAGTTAAAAGAATTTATGTTGTCGATCCAATCGTTTGAAATGAGAGAGACAAAGAAGATGGTGATGACGACGACAAACAAGCGTATATTTTGTTTTTCAGTTCACTTTGTAAAACTGTTGTTTGACTTTACTTTATAAAATGATTTTCGTTCAACCTACGTTCTCCTTATTGGTGGCACCTAAAAATTATTGATAACATTGACAAATCGATAAACCGGTAACCATTACATGAGTAATGGTGATTAACGTTGGTTAAAATATTCTAAATTTATGTTTGTACTTGATCTTACATTTATCTTGTTCATTTAGTAAAAAATATATAACAAGAATGAAAAAAAAGAAAGGCAATTAACATCGTTTGAATTAAAATTGTAGATTAAATTTGACCTTGCTACATCCTTGAAATAACTACATATAGTATTTCGCACTTCACAAGCGAAGTCTAGATATTTCCGCACATACCATCTTCAAATGTACACGTATGCTTAAATATTGGTAAACTTAGGATGTCTTTGCAATGAAGTAAAAGAGATAATTGAAACGGCTATTTGAAAAGGAGAAAGTTTAGTGAAAGTAGGATGCATTCTTGCGTTTTAAAAGGGGAATGAAATGGTTTTTGTTATTAAAAATTATTGTTGTTGTAGGTTTAATTTTTTTAAATGGAATCAGATTTGATAGATATTAAATTATAAATTATTGTGCGCGGTTCCTAAAAATTAAAAAAGCAATACATTAATAAAGGAGATGTTAAATTGTGGTGATACAAAATCACAAATAGAGGAAAAAAAATAAAATATGCAAAAAAAAGAGAAGATTTTGTTTCCCTTAATTAATAGGTATATTGTGTACATTTATTTCTTTCTCTAATTGGCTAATCAAATTATTTTTTGTCATCTAATGTTAACTTGGGCATTAAGTAATTGATTATATAAATAGAGACTGGAAGAGAGGGTAAAAGTATAGTGGAAAATCTATTTGCTAATTCCCTGTTCTCTATCTTTGTTCTTCTTCTCCAACAATTTTAGGCATATAGATATTTTTGCTCCCTTTCTCAATTTGGTTATTGATTCAATGGTATTTTGTTTATTTTAGCTTTGTTCTATTAATTGTAAACAAAAAATTTGGTAAATCAATAAAGTGGATGGTTGAGTGGAATATCTTGTCTTATTGCTTTTAATTTTAATTCTGTCTTATTTTTAATCCAAATTATCTCTTTGTGATTTGGGTGACAAAGTTCCGTTGATATAAGCTTCCGCAAAGCGCTACCATTTTTCACAACAGGAGATGCATTACAAATTTTGACAAAAAAATAAGGCGGATACATTGTAGTACGTATCTAGAAATTATCCTATTTCAGACTTGTACATAGCTTTTTCATCCAAAATAAAAATAAAAAATAATAATTAAGTAGCGTTGTAATATGTCTAGATTTGTCCATGGCATATCCGTGCCTATAGTTCGTTACCTCATCTGCAAAAATATAGAAAATATCTCATTTAATAAAAATGTTGTCATCATGACTACATAGTATACACTCATATAGTGCTCAACCACACTTTTGAAATCAGTCAGTTTTGAATCAGTAATTGATTGATTTCTCACGTGTTAAGGCTCAGATAGTGATGTGGATGACGAAGTAGCATCAATAGTTCGTCTCTTTGTTGCGGAGGGAATAATAGAAATTCTCATCAGACATAAAATTGGATGTTGAAATCTACCGGAGGAGATGTAGACAAAATATTTGCAACTTGTTGTTTCGAAGGAGCCGTGATTTACCGAATTCATCTCTTAAACTTCAGTGACAACGAGTAACATGCAATTTGTTATCCCGCTTTTTGGCAAAGCCGTGATACCAAAAGATTGGTCAAAAAACAGAAGACAGTTCACCTCAGAAATTGATCGTACTTTCCTTCGCTATGGATATCGATGAATATCGTCCGGGTCCGGATTGGGCCAGAATCGACAGGACATGATGAGCAAAGTCACAGGAACCAGCATCTCAAGTTTCAAGTCAATCTGAGGTCGTATGCTCAAGTTATGATGTATTCAAGGTTGAAAGAAATGAATGTTGCTTGGTTCGAACCCATCACCACCACATTGATTCGAACCCATCCAGTTCGAACCCACGTAGTTCGAAACCATCCCCTGACCTTCCTTCAAATCCATCAAGACACATGTCGCCTCGAACCCATGAGAAGTGCAAAATACTCCCTACTTCGAATCCATCAAGCAAGCCTTCACTTCGAATCCATGCAAAGTACACCCTACTTCGAATCCATCAGGAGCATGCCTCCCTTCGAATCCATCGGAGGTGAATGCGCTTCGAATCGACGACTTCACCTAGCCTCGAATCCAACAGCCAGTACATGCTTCGAACCCATCAACTTCGACTCCATCGGCCTCGCATCCATCGGCTTCGAATCCATCCACACAGTACACCACGTCACTGCCTTCGCATACAAAAGCGTGGATTCGAACCGTATGGAGCCGAAACATATGGATTCGAACCATATGGTTTCGAACCCATGGATTCGAACCGTATGGATTCGAACCTATGGATTCGAACCATATGGGTTCGAACTATATGGATTCGAATGAATCAATAAGTGGAGTCGAAGCAAACAGGGTACACGAAGACGCAATCTTGAATCGATCATATCTCTCAATCCCATGATCCAAATGCTATGAAATTTTCACAGAAGCTTACATACATGTTGAAGAATGTCCACACCAAATTTCGCCTCGATTGGATGCGTTTTTGATCGATTCGAAGTTCACTTCGAATCGATCCCAAACTGGGCACGAACTCCGAGAACGCGGGCTTATGGGCCCCCCTCACGTGCCAGGCAGCCTCCCTGAGTTTTAGGCGGGATTTTGGCCTTCCACACCTATAAATAGAGCGCCTGGTCATTCAGGAAAGGGGTCGGAGAATTTGGAGAAGAAGAATAAGCCTAAACGCTGCCAGAATCACTCCATACCACCTCCTTTGCTGCTAATTTCGAATTTAAGTCCATTTTCTGCTGTAATTTGCTTAAAAACGCTTGTAATCTTCAAGTATTAAGTAATAAAGTGATAAAACTTCATAGTGGACGTAGGCGCATAGCCGAACCACCCTAAATCCTTGTCTTCTGTGCAATTTACTTTTTTGTGACTTGGAGTTTTTGTTAGATAGTCCTTATTTCCAATTCAAGTTCTTCATTTATTATCTCTTCAAAAACTCCCAAAGGGTGTTGCCCAATTTTGGTGCAAACATTTTGGTGCTTTCACTGAGAAGGAAAAAACCAGTTTTTTCTCCTGCTCCGTGGATCTATCTTCGATACCGGATTGCATAAATCTAAGAGGGAGATCCAGACTTCAAATTCAGATTCCTTCCATTCTTTTCAGATTTGCTCAAAATCTAGGATAGGAATCCAACCTTCAGGATGGTTAGTACGAGAACCACTTCCAACGTTGGTAATCAAGAAGTTCGGGATAGGCAGAATCCCGCACAGCTATAGTCAGCCAATCAGGATGCCGCTGGGCAAACGGATCAGTCGGGTCCGGTTACAAGACAGGAGTTCCAAACATTACTCCAGGAATTAACTCAAAGCCGGCAACAGCTAACTGAGAAGTTACGTGTCAATGCTGAATTGGCTAACCAACTAAACCGTCAAGGGCGAAGGAGATTCAAGAGGGACCACGCTCCGCATTCTTCCACGGAAAGCTCTGCCTCATCCGACTATGACGGCAGATCTACGCGCCCCAGGCTAGACGGAAGTCATGCGCATGCTTCTGGTCTCCGGCAAACGTTAACTGTTGGGCAAATAAGAGTTGGCCCCTCTGCCAGTTTTCATAAGGGACCTTCTTCTCGAGGCGGCACAGTTCCACAGCACATTGCAGATAACCAAGCCACCGCAGTTGACACAGGAGTTGACACCCGAAATCACTCCAGTCCAAACTACCACCCACAGGAACGTGTCCCAGGACCGAATGTCCCAGAAGACGTCGAGCCAAGGAGGCGAGATTCGGATCGTCGACAGCGCCCGATCCCACCTCGCACTGTGGAACCCGACCACACTTTGGCTCGACACCCTTCGAATATGACAACACCTGATCTCTCAGCTATGGTCCGCCAAATGGTTCGCGAAAGTCAAGGTCTAACAAATGACGATTGGGGGATCTCTCGAAGTCACACCCCGTTCACTGATGACATATTGTATGTTGAGCATCCCCGGCGATTTAGGATGCCGGCTTTGCCCATGTATGAAGGAAACTCCGACCCTAGCCAGCATATTCTGAAATACGAATGGTCAATGACTGCTGCCAGAGCTGATGATGCAGTAAAATGCCGTAGTTTTCCCATTTCCTTAGGGGGAATTGCGACAATGTGGTTTACACGATTACCACCACGGTCCATCTCCTTGTTTGACCAATTGGCTACCAAATTTATTGAGCAATTCTGTATGCACATTGCCAGGCCTAAAGACGTAAATACTTTGTCTAGTGTCACTCAAGCCCCCGGGGAGACACTCAGGCGATACCTGGAAAGATTCAACGCCGCCTGTGCAGAAATCACTAACCCCAATGATAATTCAATCTTGATGGCTCTGACTAAGGGGATTGACCCCGACTCTGATTTTGGACACTGGCTAGCTGGAAAACCTCCCGCGTCGTTGGATCGTTTCTATTCCAAAGCCGCCCAATTCTTGAGGCGTGAGGATGCGAAACAATCTAGGAAGCAGGACGATGCGAGGCCCAGCAATGAAGGGGTTCAAAGCAATGTGGCGGTTAAACAGTCAGGAGAGGGCTCAGGAAGAATACAGTTGAATATTCAGAACAAGCAAACGCAGCCAAGGAACGGCGATAATAGGAGTAAGAAGCAGGATCAGAACCGTGGCCCGCGACGTAGGGCGCAAATGTTTGAAAGCTATACACCACTGAATACGACATTGGAAAACGTATATCTACAAACCTGTAATGCGATGCAATATAAGAAGCCGACTCCGAAGCCATCGTCGGAGAAATAGATTCAAACGGGGAAGTTTTGTAGATTTCACGAAAGCTATGGACACAACACCAATGACTGCAGGCATTTGCAAGACCTTATTGAAAAACTAATCAGAGAAAGGAAGTTGGACCAATTCGTGCGGGCACCGCAAGCCGGTGATGTGGGCCCGTCAAACCAAAATCGTGCACAGAATCAAGAAAGACAAGAGGAGCCCGCTCGTACAAGTGGAAGGTTGGTCATAAATACAGTCAGTGGTGGCCCTCATCCAGCGGATCGAAGTTGGAGGGAAATGGAATCATACGCCAGTTCGATCAGGCACGTGAGTTTTGAAAGCTGCAGTACACTTGATGAAGGGGCTCCGGCTAAGCAACAGAAGACGATGGCGGATGATATCGTATTTAGAAACCGAGATGCTGACAAAGTCGAAGCCCCGACTATAGACCCACTAGTCATATCCGCCCAGGTTGGTCCTGCTTGGATGAAGAGGATCCTAGTAGACAGTGGAAGCTCAGTAAACATCTTGTTTAAGAGGGCCTATGATCAGATGAAGATGGAGGCTAAAGATCTAAAGGCTTGTCAATGTAGAATCCACGGCTTCGATGGAAGTGCTAATATACCCACCGGGATGGTGGAATTGCCAGTAGAGTTGGGAAACGGAGAACGCCGCAGAGTCCGAATGTTACAATTTGTTGTCCTGGATATCCATTCACCCTATAATGCCTTTTTGGGCCGACCAGCCCTTGCCGAATTTAGGGCAGCAATTGCCCCGTGGTGTTTGACTCTAAAGTTCCCTACTGACCACGGGATTGGGGTCATTCAAGGGGACCAGGCTGCCGGGAGAGCCTGTTATGTTGCTGAACTACGAGAAGCACGGAGGAGGGAGAAAGGAAAGGGCGTGGAGGAATCTCTCTGCGTCCGCTTTGCCGATGATTGACAATTAGCGCCTGGGCCTCGGCCCGGGCACCACGACCAATTCCAGAAGGATCTTGACCCTCGGGACACTGAAGATAATGATGAATCCAAAGAAAGTCAAGCTTCCCCAGCCGAGCTGATAATCGATGTTCCAATTGATGACAATGATGATTCGAAAATATTGAAAATTGGATCTCAGCTTAACCTGCAAGCACAACAGGAATTGGTCGAATTTCTCCAAGCGAATCTAGACGTATTCGCCTGGACGCACTCCGATATGTGTGGAATCTCGTCGGACATCGCGAGCCACACCTTAAATATTGACCCACGGTACATCCCGGTCAAGCAAAAGAGACGCGGTATGGATCTAGAGAGATCTGCCGCCCTCAAAGAAGAAGTCGATAAGTTGAAGACGAATGGGTTTATCTGAGATGCTTTGTACCCGGAGTGGGTATCCAATCCTGTACTTGTCCGCAAACCGAATGGAAAATGGAGAACGTGCATCGACTACTCTGACTTAAATAAGGCTTGTCAGAAAGACAGTTTTCCACTTCCTCGAATCGATCAACTTGTGGATTCGACGGCCGGGCATGAATTATTATCTTTCATGGACGCCTACTCTGGGTACAATCAGATACCCATGCATGTGCCCGATCAAGAACATACAAGCTTTGTAACTGACCTAGGACTATACTGCTACATGGTCATGCCTTTTGGTTTAAAGAATGCCGGAGCAACTTACCAATGCTTAGTCAACCGAATGTTTGCCGACCAGATCGGGAAAACCATGGAGGTCTATGTGGATGACATGTTGGTAAAATCACGATACTCCACTGATCATGTCAAGGACTTAGAGTCAATGTTCAATGTCCTCCGGAGATATGGGATAAAGCTCAATCCGCTAAAATGTCATTTTGGGGTCGCTTCCGGAAAGTTCCTTGGGTTCATCGTCAACGCCCAGGGAATAGAGGCCAACCCCGAGAAGATCTGGGCAATAAGGAATCTTCAAACCTCGAGGACCATAAAACAGGTTCAGAGTCTCAATGGGAAGGTTGCAGTGCTGAGCAGGTTCATCTCGAAATCAACGGATAAATGCATACCCTTGTTCGATCTGATCCGAAAGGGGAAACGAAACTTTGAATGGACTACGGAATGTGAGGGCGCATTTCAATCGCTAGTCCAGCATCTTTCCACACCACCGATTCTTTCAAAACCTGTTGATCACGAACAATTATACCTTTATCTGGCTGTATCTGAAAACGCTATTAGTGCTGCATTGGTTCGAGAGGAAGACCGAACACAGAAACCAGTCTATTATGTCAGTAAACGATTAACCGGGGCCGAGAGAAATTATCCAAGGCTAGAAAAGTTCGCATACTGCCTAGTCATTGCCTCGAGGAAGCTCCATCCATATTTTCAGGCTCACCCTATCATTGTGTACACCGACCAACCGTTACGACAGGTCCTCACACGACCTGAGACGTCTGGCAGGTTACTAAAGTGGAACATTGAACTGAGTCAATTCAACATCGCATATGTTCCAAGGAGAGCCATACACGGTCAAGTCTTAGCAGATTTCATTGCCGAATTCACTGTTCCTGAAGACTTACCTGAAACTAGTAACTCCCCAGAATATATATGGAAGCTATACACTGATGGTGCATCCAACGATCGGTGCTCGGGCGCAGGGATTGTGCTTGAGACTCCCGAAGGCCGATCCATCTGCTACGCCTTAAAGTTTGATTTCCGGGCAACCAACAACGAAGCTGAATACGAAGCCTTGCTCACCGGGTTGAAGTTGGCCCGAGACCTGAGAATTATCGCTGTGGAGATCTACTGCGTTTCCCAGTTGGTGGTATGCCTAGTTCGGGGTGAATATCAGGCCAAGGATCGAAGACTAGCCACTTATCTAGCCCGGGTCCGAGAAATACTGGATCAGTTTGATTATTATACCATTTTCTACATACCTCGAGAGCACAATCAGAAAGCCGATTCATTGGCAAAGTTGGCAAGTACAGGCGAAGCTCAACACTTGGGACTCGTCCCCGTCGAGACATTATCCTCTCCAAGCATTAATCGAACGGAGAATGAATTCACATTTGAAGCTACCTCCGGGAAGGAATCATGGATGACTCCCTACCAAGATTACATTGAGCATGGCACACTGCCTGAACGACGAAGTGAAAGAAGACAGATTCTTCGAAAGGTGTCACGATTTGTCATTCAAAACGGAGTTATGTATCGGAGGGGATACTCTGTTCCTCTTCTCCGGTGTATCGCACATGACGAAATCAAGCGAGTGTTGCGTGAGGTGCACGAAGGAGAATGTGGCGATCACACTGGGGGGCAAGCGCTTGCCAAGAAAATACTTCGATACGGATATTATTGGCCTACCGTTAACCGCGATGCTATGGATTATGCCAAAAGATGTGATAAATGCCAGAGACACGCTCGGATCCCTAGAGCCTCGCCTTCTGAAATAACCCAAATGGTCAGTCCGTGGCCATTTGCAATGTGGGGGATGGATATAATCGGTGCATTGCCTTTAGCTAAAGGGGGTGCAAAGTACGCCATAGTTGCGGTTGATTACTTCACCAAATGGGCTGAGGCTGAGCCCCTTGCAACGATTACAACAAAAAAGGTGATCAATTTCGTGGTACCCAACATCATCTGCCGGTTTTGTCTCCCGCATACTATTATCACCGACAATGGAGCCCAATTCGACAGTACTGAATTCAGGGACTTCTGTCTGCGATTTCACATCCATAAGAGATTCTCAGCAGTAGCGCACCCACAAGCGAATGGTCAGGTCGAGGCCGTCAATAAGGTTATCAAGTCTATATTGAAGAAAAGATTGGAGAAAGCCGGGGGCAAGTGGGTTGATGAACTACCAATGGCTCTGTGGGCGTACAGAACGACTCACAAAACTACGACCGGACATACCCCTTTTCTCCATCCTATGGCTCTGAAGCAGTTATTCCAGTCGAAATGAAAGTTCACTCTCACCGTGTGACATACTACGACCCGAAAACGAATGCTATATTACATGCTGAATCCCTAGATCTGCTTGATGAGAAGCATGAAGAAGCCGATGTGAGGGCAGCTGCATATCGAGGTCGAGTCGCTCGAATGTACAACGCCAAGGTCCGCCCACGAACTTTTGAACCCGGCGACCTGGTACTCAAGAGAATTTACCCGGTTCCTTCGCACATAAACCCAAATTGGGAAGGGCTGTATATGATTTCACAAAAGCTCAGAGATGGCACATTCAAGTTATCAACCGTTGATGGTCTCACTTTACCAAGAGCCTGGAATAGCGGAAGCCTCCGTCGCTACTACATCTGACGGGCTTTATTTATCTATTTTTTATCAATTTCTTCCTTAGCATTTTGTTTTTGCATTTTGAAATTTGAACTTGTAATAAGGCAACTGATTTTGCCATGTTTCTTTCGTTTCAGCAATAAAATGCCATCTCTTGGAGCCAAAAGTTGTGATTCACTGAAAATAACACATAATATCACGTTGCACGAAGAGCTAAATTCCATCGCACGGTGGGATTTATTCAAATAGGAAGTAACTGTGATACGACTAGTCACTCACTAAATGAGACCCGAGCTCGGGGACAAAACACAATACCAGCATTCACAGGGATTGATACACGACAATCCTTTTGCTAACTCTGAATTCCCAGAGTGTGAATTGGAGTATAAACATTCCATAATTCGTTCCCGGAGTGCGAACGGACTCCAACTTCCCAGAGTGCGAATTGGAGTATAAACATCAAATCCGTCGTTCCCAGAGTGTGAACGAATTCCTAAAAAGCCCAAATAGGTGTGACTGACCGCCTATCGGCTAACTCCAACTTCCCACAGCGTAAACTGGAGTATAAACATTCCATAATTCGTTCCTAGAGTGCGAACGGACTCCAACTTCCCAGAGTGCGAATTGGAGTATAAACATCTAATCCAGATTCCCGAAGCGCGAATCGAAGTACAAACAACAATTCGAAGTTCCCGAAATACGGGCCGAGATGTCAACATCAACTCCTAATTCCCATAGCGTGGAGTGGAGTGTGGACATCAATTCCGAGCTCCCAGAGCGCGAACCGTGTTCCAAACATCGATAACCCTCAGATTCCTGGAATGCAGGACAGATTATCGATCTCAAATTGTCATAAGTCCCCAGAAGGGGGGCATGTGCCCAAGGCTTGCAATAAACGCAATCAGCCGCCAGAATATGAGTATTACTCCCCGCAACTAAGGGGCAAAAAGCTGGGTGTTAATCACTGGCTTAAGTGATAATATATTCAGAATCCGACTCATTCATTAAATCACGACATGAAGCTATATAAATACTGAGCGTATAGAAAACAAATACTGCAAGGCATTTAGGTAAGAAGAAAAGAATAATTTCCCATTTCATCAGCCAACAAAAACAGGTTTGATTACATGGCAAGTAAAGATGTTTCGATTAAGTGGAGGCCGAATCCACACATACACATGGCCCAAAAAAGAACAACAGAAAAGACAAAAGAATTGTTATCCGTAATCTCATGACAAAGCGAAGGGCTCACTCTTTCTTCCTCCGGTGCTTCTTCCTCGGAGTCGAGCCGCTAGACCCACTGCCTGGCTTCCTGCGAGACTTTTTGCCTTTCTTGGGAACGTCCTCCGGGTCTGGCATAATATCGACGTCTTCCTCAGAACTGGAAGGGATAGAGATCCTTCTGTGGGGGTGAGCCGAGGGCATGGGAGCGGTAACATGTACTTGGTCAGCAACACTCGAGACGGTTACCGTGCCACCAGGAGAAATCATCATTAGAGAAGATAAGCTTGAGGGAGCGGCGTCACAACCGGGACCAACCGTCACCGTCGTAGCCATCTCGGCACTTATCTCGGCTAAAATCTCTTCCTCTCGAGACAGTTGGGCCGCGCTAGATACACTAGTGGTCAACACAATCGAGCTAGAAACTGGAGCAGCTCCACTCATCGCAAAAGAAAGATCAGGGATGGGGTCAAGAGGGTGACCAAATAGCTCTTCAAACATTTGAACATCGAATGACATTGAGCCTCCCTCTCCCATCTCACCAACCATGGCGGCAGTTGAAATCGCCTCGGTGACAATAACTCCACGCGTAGGATATAAAGCCGAAGGAACAGGGAGCACGGGTGCGACACTCTCGGTCACTAAACAACAAAAATTAGAGCTATCAGACCAAGAAATTCCCTCGAAAATCAATGTTTTAAGACGTAAGGAGAGTAATCAAAATACCTACTTTACCTTGCCTTGGAGCTTGAACAAGCTCGGGGACGAGAGTCTTGCCCGAAGACAGTTCCGGTTGGTCCGGATTGTAGGCTGGAATAGCTTGTGGATCAACCACAACAACAGCTTCGGATGAAGTCGAAACAGGGACTTCAGTATTCTCGCTATGGTGCACAATACCCGAACCTTCGTCAACCTCCGTTTGATGGACGCCAAGTCTTTCTTTTTCAACAGAAATGATTGCTTCATGAAGGGTCCTCCTCTCATCCTCGCTGAGCAGACGTGACTCAAGCTCAAACTCATCTAATACCCCATCCGGACAAGACATCCTCTTGTTTTCCACTAATTTCTTCCAAGCATTGTAGAGAGGCATCGAGTAATCCCCTAGCCAGGAGAGATTTCTATGCTCCAATACATTGGCATTATATGTGTCCAAGAGATCGTCGAATTCGGTCTCCATCTTGAACCTCTCTGCTTGGACTCTCTCCTCCACCTCCGATTCAACCTCCTTAACCCTTGCAATTGCCGCATCGCGCTCAGCTCGAAAAGATACAGCCTGCTCACACGCTTCTTGCGCAGCCACGTTCGCGTCGTCTTTTTCTTTATTCATGTCAGCAAACTTAGCCTTTAGCTCCTCTAGTTCCTTGACTGCCGCATCCCGCTTAGATTCAACATTCTTGTATCGATGGCCTAAGTCTTCAACTAAAGTACAATGTGCCTGTTGCATTTTCGCCATCTCAACTAATGTCTCATCAACCTTCTTTAACGACTCGACCTCGGCCTTGCGGGAAGATTCTGCCTCAGATTGGAGTATGTCGACAATGCGACTCTTTTGAGCCAAGTCGGCTTCCAGCTTCTCGATGATTTGGGCCCGGTCGAAGGCAGCTTTGGAAGCCTTAACAGCCGCTTTGTACCATTCTTTGTACTGAGCAAAAAAGTCACGGGTGTAGCTGAGCGCCGTGGTCACGGCATCTTCGGGAATTCTTTTAAGATTGGGAGGAAAAATACAAGCATCAAAGCAAATCTCTGGAAAATCTTTCCTCAATTGAGCAAGCCTGATGGCCCCTTCGCCAGAAGACTCAATAAGGGTCTCCTCCGCAGACGTAGACGTTGCGACCTCAGTTCGAGGACGATGTGGCACGAGCCTCGAAACTTGCGAAGATGGTTGATGTCGCAGAGGCTCGGATACCTGGACGTGACTTCGGGATGGCGGAGGAGATCGAGAAGGGGAGCGTTGTCTACGATCTCTGTCCAATCGTTCCTGGCTAGAGTAACCATGGTGATGATCCTTTGCATGATACTCCTGGCCATGATGCCTCCGGTCGCGATCACGATCAGAGTCTCCACGTCGAGATTCGTAATAAGATGATGGATGATGCACTCTCCGGAGTCTGTCCAATGTAGACTGACGGCCAGCCATAGTACCTAGAAAAAAGATGCGGTTCAGTTAAGTGCCAGGCAAAATCAATACGGCATGTGAAGCAGTCATGTAGTGTTATGAAAGTGTATGCAAATGTGCAAAACCCCCAACCAACCAGAAGTATCGACTGCACTAACAGGTAAAAGCTCGCTTATGTCTAACGCTTCCCGGAGCTCAACCAACCCGGACTCGTGATAAAGAGAAACGCATTCCGGGATGGGAATGTCATCCAGTCCTATGAAAATGTTTCCTGGTTGACAAAGAGCGGAGTCAGAAGAAATAATTCCAGGGATCAAGCGAGACATGACTACAGACTTCCGTCTCTAAAATTTAGAAACAACAGCCTTGCCTTTCCGCTTTTTTCCTGCTCGGGGGAGGTCAGCCGCTAGCTCGACGTCAGTAGGCGTCCTCTCGTCATCGCTCATTTCTCTTATCACTACACCGGTTTTCCTCTTTGCCTTCGGAGCCGATTTCGCCAACCCCTCAATGACAATACTCTGGTTCGTCTCGATTAAACCCAACATCCTTAAGTTATCATCAATTAAGACCAAGTCAATATGCCGCAAATCACTCGGGATCTCTTGTAAACTTCGGATGACGTTTCTGTATCGACCACCGTCTGGCCTTGATATGATAGCTGTAAGAAAAACGCATGATGTCAGTTCGAGTGTCGACAACGACTATTAGAGAAGGCTTACATGTTTTACGGCACTCACGTCTGGACAGCCATCGCCTAGCGAATCCTGGGGGGCATCGGACAAAAAACCATTCATTCTTAAAGTAACTAAGTCAGGTCCAGGCTCCCGTCACAATCTGGCAATTTCTAACTGCTTCCAGGAAGGTGAAAGACGAACTATCACCCCTGCTCTTGAAATTGAATATATGTCTAATCTCAGCTGGCCTAGGCGGACGAAAAAGGCGGTCCATGAATAAAATGAAAACACTGTTCAGCAACGCGTGCCCGTTGGGATGAAGTTGTGCGGGAGCGATTCCAATGAACGATAACATCTCCCTGATATATTGGTTAAACGGAGGGAGAGTTCCAGCCGCACAGGCATGGCGATAAAAAGCAGTGTAGCCCTCGGGTGGATTGTGAGGTCTGTCATCAATTCCCGGTAACAAAACGTCATCCGGGGATAAGTTATGTTTCAAACATATCCGACCCAATAATGCTCCAGAAATATTGGATCGGACGGAGTCTATGGGATCCTCGATAAGCAAGGCCTCCGGCAATTCGTCCGGAGCAGGATCTATTACTTCAGGAAGGATCTCCGGAATTTCTAGCGTTGGAGAAGACAAGCTTTGTAACTCTTGTTGTTCAGAACCCGAAGACTCCATAATTAACTAACTCACGAGAAAGCAACGTTAAATACAAAGAAAGCCCGTATATTCCCCGGTGTGAAGTATATGAATATGTCGTGCAGTGCCAGTGCATAACTAAAGCAAATTTTACAAGATTGGAACACGGTGTTTGAACGACAAAACTTTGGAGTCGAAAAACGAAAACGACCATCATCGCTGACCGTCACTTTCATGTCACTCAGATACTACTGGCCAATTCAAGTATGAATTCGTTATATATGTTTAAGTCATGGTGCCATCGACGAGCTCCAAAAAGACTGGTCAGGTCAACTTTGATCATGCAAGGCCGAAGCTCGTCGGAATCAAGTATGCTAAAAATTTAGTAAGTTCGTCAGGGTTCAATTTAAAGTTGGTCGTAGTTCAGATATTGGAACAAATCGAAGGAGTGAACGTTCCAGAAGCAAGAACGTTCGAATCGATCGACTCGATTCGATACGAGTCGAACCGATGAACTTCGAATCAGCGCACCCCAATGCCACGTAGTTCGACTCGGTGAGACCTGGGAACGAAGGAGCAGTTCGAACCCATGGAGCCCCATCTGACTTTGAATCGATCGAAGTCGAACTCCTTCGAACCCATCAAGAGCAGTTCGAACCCATGGAGCCCCACCTGACTTCGAATCGATCGAAGTCGAACTCCTTCGAATCCATCAAGAGCGGTTCGAATCCATGGGGCCCCACCTGACTTCGAATCGATCAAAATATAACTGTTTCGAATCGATCACCGCACGCCTTTTTCTTGTTCTCCTGCAATCATCGATTCGAACCCGTACATTCGAAACCAACTCGAATCGCTCACCCCTGGATCGATGCGAAACAGAAGACAACACCCTGAATGATACGACTCGAATGGGTTCGTTCCTCAGTTCCATCGAATCGACCCACTTTGTTCATATCTCGCCACACTTCAAGATTTCCAGAAGAAAGTGTTGAATCAACGCCAAAAAATTCCATTTTTATCATTCTCAACTCGAATCAATCCCTTGGTTACCTGGCTTGGTTCGATTGCAAATAGAAGCTTGGAGGAATTTGATCAACTCATGGAAAAGAACGTTTGATTTGGCTCTGAGATCGATTCGAAGGAGCAGCTAAAGCAATGGTAAAAGGTAAAAAGTAAAAATGGAGTCGGCCTCGTGTATTTATATGGATTCCAAGGGGGATTAGTGGCGCTTCGACTCTAGGTCATATTGACCGCTTACCACAGGTCACAACCCCATCGATTCGAAAGACAACTTTCGAATCCATCACTGCTTCGAATCCATCCCAGCTTCGAATCCTTCAGAAGCTTCGAATCCATCACAGCTTCGAGTCCATCACTGCTTCGAATCCATTGCTTGGTTCGAATCCTTTCAAAGCTTCGAATCCATCACAGCTTCGAGTCCATCACTGCTTCGAATCCATTGCTTGGTTCGAATCCTTTCTAAGCTTCGAATCCATCACAGCTTCGAGTCCATCACTGCTTCGAATCCATTGCTTGGTTCGAATCCTTTCTAAGCTTCGAATCCATCACAGCTTCGAGTCCATCACTGCTTCGAATCCATTGCTTGGTTCGAATCCTTTCTAAGCTTCGAATCCATCACAGCTTCGAGTCCATCACTGCTTCGAATCCATTGCTTGGTTCGAATCCTTTCTAAGCTTCGAATCCATCACAGCTCCGAGTCCATCACTGCTTCGAATCCATCGCAGTTCCGACTCCTTTCTAAGCTCCGAATCCGGCAAGGTGGCGTCGATTCGAGACATCATCGATTCGAAGAAGCACATGGGCAAGGGCTGGATCGAAGGTCCAATCGATTCGAAGCGCAAGGTCCATCGGGCCATCGATTCGAAAGCCCTCGATTCATACAAGCATAACTTCGAATTCATCGAAAACCACTGATATAAACAGACGAAATCGTTTCGAAGGTAAAAGGTTACTCGTCTACCTCGTATACCGATTCAGGAAAGGATCGATACAAGAGGATAATCATAGACAACCATAAAAACAACACTTTGACTTGAATCTAAAATCGATTCAGGAGAAAATCGATACGGAATTCAGCAGCAAACAAGAACCAGCATAACTCGTGAACGCACGACGTTAATAGGGCTCATACTAATACATATGCACACATATCAAACTAACATTCGATTTTAAACATTTACAGGGATCAATCACTCATCCTGTTACGACTACAACAGCCAACGACTAAGCGCAATTATACAGCAATCAATCATATCAAGGCAAAGTTACAACAATACGGCGTATGAGTCTCAGCGAAAAGAGAGCAATGATTTTTCAGAAAGAGATGGCAACTATTCAAAGCACGTCATGTTCCCACAAGACGTACTTTGGGGGGCAAAATGTTATCCCGCTTTTTGGCAAAGCCGTGATACCAAAAGATTGGTCAAAAAACAGAAGACAGTTCACCTCAGAAATTGATCGTACTTTCCTTCGCTATGGATATTGATGAATATCGTCCGGGTCCGGATTGGGCCAGAATCGACAGGACATGATGAGCAAAGTCACAGGAACCAGCATCTCAAGTTTCAAGTCAATCCGAGGTCGTATGCTCAAGTTATGATGGATTCAAGGTTGAAAGAAATGAATGTTGCTTGGTTCGAACCCATCACCACCACATTGATTCGAACCCGTCCAGTTCGAACCCACGTAGTTCGAAACCATCCCCTGACCTTCCTTCGAATCCATCAAGACACATGTCGCCTCGAAACCATGAGAAGTGCAAAATACTCCCTACTTCGAATCCATCAAGCAAGCCTTCACTTCGAATCCATGCAAAGTACACCCTACTTCGAATCCATCAGGAGCATGCCTCCCTTCGAATCCATCGGAGGTGAATGCGCTTCGAATCGACGACTTCACCTAGCCTAGAATCCAACAGCCAGTACATGCTTCGAACCCATCAACTTCGACTCCATCGGCCTCGCATCCATCGGCTTCGAATCCATCAACACAGTACACCACGTCACTGCCTTCGCATACAAAAGCGTGGATTCGAACCGTATGGAGCCGAAACATATGGATTCGAACCATATGGTTTCGAACCGTATGGATTCGAACCTATGGATTCGAACCATATGGGTTCGAACTATATGGATTCGAATGAATCAATAAGTGGAGTCGAAGCAAACAGGGTACACGAAGACGCAATCTTGAATCGATCATATCTCTCAATCCCATGATCCAAATGCTATGAAATTTTCACAGAAGCTTACATACATGTTGAAGAATGTCCACACCAAATTTCGCCTCGATTGGATGCGTTTTTGATCGATTCGAAGTTCACTTCGAATCGATCCCAAACTGGGCACGAACTCCGAGAACGCGGGCTTATGGGCCCCCCTCACGTGCCAGGCAGCCTCCCTGAGTTTTAGGTGGGATTTTGGCCTTCCACACCTATAAATAGAGCCCCTGGTCATTCAGGAAAGGGGTCGGAGAATTTGGAGAAGAAGAATAAGCCTAAACGCTGCCAGAATCACTCCATACCACCTCCTTTGCTGCTAATTTCGAATTTAAGTCCATTTTCTGCTGTAATTTGCTTAAAAACGCTTGTAATCTTCAAGTATTAAGTAATAAAGTGATAAAACTTCATAGTGGACGTAGGCGCATAGCCGAACCACTCTAAATCCTTGTCTTCTGTGCAATTTACTTTTTTGTGACTTGGAGTTTTTGTTAGATAGTCCTTATTTCCAATTCAAGTTCTTCATTTATTATCTCTTCAAAAACTCGCAAAGGGTGTTGCCCAATTTTGATGCAAACACAATTTATGGGACAAACTTTCCCCTGGGTACTATTATGCATAGATAGTTAGTTGGAACCATCAATTTTCCAGACGAGTAAATCTATAAAAGCATGAAAGTGAAAATGCAGTGACAACGAGTAACATTGTGAAAAAACAAGTAAATAAAAGAAAATACATAATGCTTTTTTTATTTGTAGGATTAATCTAAGTGAAGAAAATAATAATAGCAGTGACAGCGACCAACTTCATACAAAATTCTCTAATCATGTTGGGTAATGGCAACCACTTGTTTCCCAACGTTTCTACCCGAGAAGAGACCGATCAATGCTTTGGGTGCATTCTCAATTCCCTGGACAACATCCTCAACATATGCAATTTTTCCTTCTCTTATATACGACATCACCTCGTCCAAAAACTTGGGATACACATGCAAGTGATCAGCCACCACGAATCCTTCCATCTTTATGCTCTTTAGCACTATACTCATCAAGTTATGTATTCCTTCAGGCTTCTCTAGGTTGTACTGAGAAATCATTCCACATGCAGCAATTCTTCCTTTATTTCTCATGTTCAAAAGCACTGCATCTAGCATTGCTCCTCCCACATTCTCAAAATATATGTCAATTCGTTCTGGAAAATACCTATATATGTTTCACATATGTCATAAAATTTTGCAAAATGATGTACAACACTTAAATTTTAATGAAACGTACGTGCCTTTTTAATGCTAGATTAAGGTCCTTCTTGACGCAGCGGATTAATCAAACAAAACTTCAATCGATGAAATGTAGCAATCGGTGAGTTGAAGATACCAAATGCCCAAGTTCGTTGATCCAAAGATACCGAACTCTAGCTATCTCAAACACGTTGATAGCGCACTATACCGTGTTTAAAGATCTACGATTCTTCGCACGTTGATCTAGCGCACTAGATTCCGTGAATCGGCTTCTACGATCGTTGAATCGAGCGCACTCGATTAACCGAAAGAGGAGATAGGAGATTACACTCAACTACCAATTGGTATGAAAGCACAAAGCTAACAAAGAGAAATTTTATTCAAAATCAACCACCCAAAAATTTACAACACACCCGCTATTTATAGGCATTACAACTCAACACAACCTACAACACTCAACTCCTAGGTCGGCACCGACTCACCATGTACGACTCATCTCGGCCGACTCACCATAAGTCGTTACCGACTCAACACACGCAACTCCAACCCCTTACAACGGAATACAAAGTAAACGACTCAACATGACCGACTTAACAGTAAGACCTACATATAACAACTCACCCGGTTCAATACATTACCGACTCAACGTATAACGACTCAAGGATTTGCGCCTTAGCACCCAACACAAACCATAGGTCGGTAACGACCTAACATACAACAGTACACGACTCAAAAATATACTGCTTATCTCCTTGCCGACTCATCTTAGGTCGTAGCCTGTTAGCTCGGTCCCGACTCATGCCTTCCTCATTAACTCGCACCTTTCCCACACATGCTCCCTTAGGTCGGTCTCGACTCAAGGCCGCCTCAAGTTCCTGCTCAGTGACTCGTGCCGTTTCTTCCCATGTCTTGTTGAGTCGTGGACGCTTTATACTGAGTCGTAGACGACTCAAACCAAGTCGGAGACGACTCAACACCGAAGTCCATTTTACTCTACTTTTGTTATCCCGGAAACGACTTAGGGCCTCCTCCTTTGCTCGTAACCTATGTCCCTTAAGTCGGTAACGACTTAAAATCTCCGAGTTACCCAACTCCACAGCTTCCCCCACACGACCTAGAAGCATGTTAACTCGTGACCGACTTATCTCTTGGGAAATTGTAGATCGTGCTGCATCATCCTCCCCTGGTTGAGAAAAATTCGACCTCGAATTTGCAACTTCTTTCCCAACAATCTCATCTCCATGATACGGAATTAAATGTTTGACGTTAAAGACATCAGAAGTATAAACATCATCTGGTAACTTTAATCGATAAGCATTCTCATTGATTTTTTTCAAAACTTCAACTGGACCCATTTTTCGTGCTTTCAACTTGTTATAAGCACCCACCGGAAAACGATCCTTTGTCAATACGGCATAAACCAAATCACCTTTCTTAAATTCAACATTTCGACGTTTCAAATCTGCAAACTTCTTATATTTCTCATTCGATTTCTCCAATCGTTCCTGAACGATTTTATGACATTCATTCAGCTCTTCAACAAAATCAACAGCTCGTTTAACTGTTCCCTTTGACTGTGGTACTACTGCTAAATCCAACGGTCCCCTGGGTAAATTTGAATAAACAATCTGAAACGGACTGAATCCTGTGCTACGATTTACTGCATGATTATGAGCAAATTCTGCCTGGCATAGCTTCATATCCCAACTTCTCAAATTATCCTGTACAAGACAACGCAACAAATTTCCCAATGACCTGTTAACAACTTCCGTCTGCCCATCAGTTTGCGGATGATAAGCACTGCTGAAATTCAACTTCGTTCCCACCATTTTCCACAAACTCAGCCAAAAGTGACTCAGAAAACGAGTATCTCGATCAGAAACAATAGATTCTGGCAATCCATGAAGTCGATAAATCTCCTTGAAAAATAACTGTGCTACTCGAACTGCATCTGCTGTCTTCTTGCAAGCAACAAAATGTGCCATCTTTGAAAACCTGTCCACCACAACAAATATCGAATCATTTCCCCTTTGAGTTCTTGGCAAACCCAAAACGAAATCCATGCTAATATCAACCCATGGCTTAGATGGTACTGGTAATGGCATATACAACCCTGCATTCGTTGCTGTTCCCTTTGAAACCTGGCAAATATGACATCGCTCCATGAATCTTTCAACCTCTTTTCTCATCGACGGCCAAAAGTAAGACTGTGAAATCAACTGTAAAGTACGATCACGGCCCACATGCCCTTCTTCATGTAATTCCTTCACAATTTTCATCCTCAAACTACAATCTGGGATACATAAACGATTTCCTTTAAATAGAAAACCATCAACCAACATGAATTCATCGGTGCTCCCATCCTTCACTTTCTCAACATATTTCACAAAGTAAGGATCTCCTTCAATCATCTCAGGCAACATTTCAAACCCCGTCACTTCAATCTTCATTGTCGTTAGTAAATGACTCCTCCTACTCAAAGCATCAGCTACTCGATTCGTCACCCCTGATTTGTGTTTAACGACAAAGGTAAACTGCTGTAAATAAGAAATCCATGATGCATGTCTCGCTGAAATTTTATCCTGTCCCTGTAAATGTTTCAAAGCTTCATGATCTGTGTAAAGAACAAATTCCTTCTGAAACAAATAATGCCTCCAATGCTTGACAGCCTGTATAACAGCATAAAATTCAACGTCATATGTACTGTATCTCATCTTCGCCCCTGACAATTTCTCACTGAAATATGCAACTGGCTTCCCATTCTGACTCAGAACTCCTCCAATACCAACCTTCGACGCATCAGTGTGTAATTCAAACAACAACTGAAAATTAGGTAGAACGAGAATTGGTGCAGACGTCAACAATTCCTTGATTCTCTCAAAGGCAACCCCCGCTTCTTCTGACCACACAAACTGTTTACCCTTCATGCAATCAGTCACTGGAGCCATCACGCTACTGAAGTGTGGAATGAATCTTCGGTAGAATGACGCTAGCCCATGAAAACTTCTCACTTCTGTAATTGTCTTTGGCTGTGGCCAATTCCTGACTGCTTCAACTTTACTCTGGTCAACTTGAATACCATTCCCTGAAACAACATAACCCAGGAATAAAACAGTAGATGTCATAAACACACATTTCTTCGTAGCAGCATAAAATTGTTCTTCACGAAGAATAAGCAATACTTCCCTCAGGTGAAAAACATGCTCCTCCGTACTCCTGCTATAAATCAGAATATCATCGAAGTACACCACGACGAACTTTCCAATGAATGGTCGAAAGATTTGATTCATCACCCGCATGAATGTACTAGGTGCATTAGACAAACCAAATGGCATAACCAACCATTCGTACAACCCCTCTCTAGTTTTGAAAGCTGTCTTCCATTCGTCTCCAGGTCTGATTCGGATTTGATGATAACCACTTTTCAAATCAATCTTTGAAAATATAGTTGCCCCACTCAACTGATCTAACAAATCATCCAACCTCGGCATAGGAAATCTGTAACGAACAGTGATCTTATTCAAAGCTCTACTATCAGTGCACATCCTCCAAGTTCCGTCCTTCTTTGGTACTAACAATGCAGGCACAGCACACGGACTCAAACTTTCCTGGATACGACCCTGCTCAAGTAACTCTTCCACCTGCCTTCGTAACTCCTCATGTTCTTTCGGACTCATTCTGTAATGTGGTCGGTGTGGTAACACTGCTCCTGGAACAAGATCAATCTGATGTTGAATGTCTCTAAGTGGTGGTAACTCCTTTGGTAACTCATCTGGAAAGACATCTTCAAACTCTTTCAAAACAGGCTTTACTTCTTCTGGAATCTCAACTTCGTCACTACTCTCTCTCCCAATCAACAAAAACACTTCCGGTTCTTCCTCAACTTCCTTGACAAACTCTTTCAAAGTCAACAGAGTTTTCAATTCTTCAATCTCCTCTAGCTTGTTCTCCTTCTGCTGTTGTTTCTTAGGAACCAAAGTAATTTTAGTACCCTCGAACATGAAACTGTAACTGTTGGCACGACCGTCATGCTGAACTGCTCTATCAAACTGCCATGGTCTGCCCAACAATAAGTGACAAACATCCATATCTACGACATCACACCAGATTTCATCTTTGTACTTCTTTCCGATTGAAAAATTCACACAAGCTCTTCGACACACTTTCACTTCACCTCCTTTCCTTAACCATGCTAGCTTGTATGGTTTAGGATGCTTCTCGGTCTTCAAATTCAACTTCCTAACTGCCTCTGTAGAAATAATATTATCACAACTCCCCGCATCAATAACGAACTTGCAAACTTTCCCCAGAATAGTACATGTCGATTGAAAAATATTGCTTCTCAGCCAACTACAATCCTCCTCTTGCTTAGGTGTCAAACAACTTCTCCTCATCATAAGATTACAACCTTCATCACCCGACACTTTTTCTTCCTCCTCAACATAAGGTACATTTGAATACTCTGCCTCCTCACCATCATCTGCTTCAACCTCTGCAACCATGGTTCTCTTCTTCGGCTTCGGACATTCGTTGCTTTTGTGACCCAACTCCTGACAATTATAACATTTGAAAACACTACTAGCCTTCGCCTTCTCAACCTCCTTGACCACTGGCTTTGTAACAGGTTTAGGAACATTAGAACTTCCGCCAACACCCCTTGCTTGATTATTGGAATTAGTAAACACACCACCTCCACGCCTTCCTTGTTTCTCCCAAGCTAACGCTTTCTGATGTGCCTCTGCTACTGATCTAGGATCAAACATATTAACCATATCTTGGATCTGCATTCTCAAGCCCCCAATGAATCTAGCAGTTAGCTGTTCTTCTGTTTCCATGATATCATTCCTGGCGATGAGTTGGTAAAATTCATCAGCATAATCACTAACAGATTTTGTCCCTTGCCTCAGATTCTGCAACCTCTGGTACATAAGTGATTGGTAGTTATAAGGCAAAAATGTAGATCTCATCAACTTTTTCATCTTCTCCCAAGATTCTATCTTTGACTTCCCCATTCGTTCTCGAGTAAGTTTAGTTTGCTGCCACCACGCCAAAGCTCTCCCCCTCAACCTAGTAGCAACCAACTTCACCCTTCGATTCTCCGGCACCTCCTTGAAATCAAAGATTTCCTCCACATTAGACAACCAATCTAAGAACTCCTCAGCAACCATCCCGCCTTTAAACTCCGGAATCTCCATTTTCATACCCGACTCCCAACGACGGTCATCCTCCACATCACGGTAAGAATTTCGAACTTGGTCTCGATCTCGATAATGAATACTTGCTCTATCACCCTCTTCATCTCTATATACTTCATGGTCAAATTCTCGATGACTTCTTCTTTCTTCATGTGCATAGTCATGATGATCTCTTCGTGATGAAATTGATGTTTCTCTTCTATCTCTACAAGAATGTGGTGATACCCTCCTCGCTTCCGTAACCAATGGCGAAACTCGGTTTCCTCCATGGTTCGAGTTTGGTGATCTCCTCCTTTGATTCAAATCATTCATCAATCTCTCCAATTTACCAATGCCTTCATCAAATTTTTCATTAATACGTTGTTCCATAAGCTCGGCTTCTTCTCTACGATACAAAGCTTCAACGTTTTGATGTCGGTTAGCTCTCCTTGGTGGCATGGTTGTAAACTTCACAAACTTCAACAAATTGAACACAATACTTCAAAATTTCACACAATAAAGCAATCTAGGCTCAACCTTAGATCGGCAATAGATGTTCACGGCTCACACTAACTCGGTTCAAGTTAGGTCGGCTCTTCCTTGACTCGCTATGACTTGCCTCGGTACAACTTGTCTTGGCCACCTACTACAAACACTTAAATGCAATCAACGAGGCACGGCTACTCCCAAGTATACACGGCCTTCTTCAAATTCAAACTCCTTGGCGCGCAAAAACTCCAAGTCAAAATCCAAACAAAGTCCAACTCCTCGATCCAAAATGAAATGGATCAAACACTCCTAACTTGATGCAACTTCAATATGAACACGATGAACTCCTTCAACTTCAAAAACTTCAAAAACTTGGCTCCAAGAATCAAACTTAGCTATGATTGGCTAAGTATGGCTCCGATACCAAAACTGACGCAGCGGATTAATCAAACAAAACTTCAATCGATGAAATGTAGCAATCGGTGAGTTGAAGATACCAAATGCCCAAGTTCGTTGATCCAAAGATACCGAACTCTAGCTATCTCAAACACGTTGATAGCGCACTATACCGTGTTTAAAGATCTACGATTCTTCGCACGTTGATCTAGCGCACTAGATTCCGTGAATCGGCTTCTACGATCGTTGAATCGAGCGCACTCGATTAACCGAAAGAGGAGATAGGAGATTACACTCAACTACCAATTGGTATGAAAGCACAAAGCTAACAAAGAGAAATTTTATTCAAAATCAACCACCCAAAAATTTACAACACACCCGCTATTTATAGGCATTACAACTCAACACAACCTACAACACTCAACTCCTAGGTCGGCACCGACTCACCATGTACGACTCATCTCGGCCGACTCACCATAAGTCGTTACCGACTCAACACACGCAACTCCAACCCCTTACAACGGAATACAAAGTAAACGACTCAACATGACCGACTTAACAGTAAGACCTACATATAACAACTCACCCGGTTCAATACATTACCGACTCAACGTATAACGACTCAAGGATTTGCGCCTTAGCACCCAACACAAACCATAGGTCGGTAACGACCTAACATACAACAGTACACGACTCAAAAATATACTGCTTATCTCCTTGCCGACTCATCTTAGGTCGTAGCCTGTTAGCTCGGTCCCGACTCATGCCTTCCTCATTAACTCGCACCTTTCCCACACATGCTCCCTTAGGTCGGTCTCGACTCAAGGCCGCCTCAAGTTCCTGCTCAGTGACTCGTGCCGTTTCTTCCCATGTCTTGTTGAGTCGTGGACGCTTTATACTGAGTCGTAGACGACTCAAACCAAGTCGGAGACGACTCAACACCGAAGTCCATTTTACTCTACTTTTGTTATCCCGGAAACGACTTAGGGCCTCCTCCTTTGCTCGTAACCTATGTCCCTTAAGTCGGTAACGACTTAAAATCTCCGAGTTACCCAACTCCACAGCTTCCCCCACACGACCTAGAAGCATGTTAACTCGTGACCGACTTATCTCTTGGGAAATTGTAGATCGTGCTGCATCACTTCTCCTTCTTATAATTGAAAGCTTCATCGAACCCAAATTTGGTCTTCGATAGATCAACCTACACGTGTTATGAAATGAAACAATATGCACAATTGGTACAGGTAAACAAGAACTATAGGACGTAGAAGAGTACTAAGCATGGTATGATAATCTTGGCAGTTTAGTGTGTTTGCTGCTTATAAGTACCTTTTCATCAGAACCAACACTTCCAACAACGTAACAGCCCATTAGCTTAGCAAACTGTCCAACAAGCTGGCCGACTGCACCTGAAGCTGCTGACACAAAAGCACGCTCTCCTTTCTTTGGAGAACATACCTCATGAAACCCAATATATGCTGTTAGACCTGGCATACCTGTAGTTGAAAACAGAAACTTGCTACAATAGTTAAATTCATATAACAAACGGTTCTAGTTAATTACTTTCTGAAGAAAATTCTCTTATATTTTTTTAAGTGTGAACTTTTAACATTTATATTTTGCATTATAGATGATGTTTTAGAAAATATACAGTGGATAATTGTGTGTAGTTCTAGCCATTAATTTTTCCCGAGCCAGATATTAAATAGATGTACTGCCTAACCAAAAATCTTACTTTGCTTGCCCTGTCTCCCACTCTGTTTTTTTAATGCAATGATTTGCATACTTTATGTTTATACAAGTAGCGTTATTTTAATGCCAAGGGTGAAATTCTACATTCGTGTATTCAGAAATAAAAAAAGTCGACTTTTGATTGTATATAAACCTATATAATTTTTCTTCAAATCATCGTTTTATTAATTAATATATACATAATATAAGCTACCGTCTAATTCATGAAGTAACCTATTCACCCAAAACGTTGAGGTTTCAATGAGAAGTGCATGAATAGGGCATTAAATATCTTTGCCAATTACTGTTTCAATCTATGACATTAAATTGAGATGAATTGTACCAATAAGCAACATACCCAGGAGGCCAGTATAGTAAGAAAGTGGAACATCTGTGTATTTGATCTTGAATATAGTTTCAGAGGAAGTTATAATGCTATACTCTTCCCATCCAGTCACTCCCCAGACACAATCGCTAACCTTGAAATCTGGATGTGCCGAATCGACCACTTTGCTAACAGCAGAACCGTTTATGGGCTGCGTGTAATAACATCAAAGTTAACTAGTTAGTGCAAACTGTACAAGCACTCGACATGATATTAAATCTTGTATATATTAATTTGCTACCGATATCATTTTGGATCATTCACAAGGAAATAGCATAACCGATTTGTAGCATGCAATATCAAATTCTAATCCCCTCTTAATTTTGAATCAATTTGTATAAGCAATATTCAAAAGTAAAATAGCAATAATAAGAATAATAATATTGTTTTTGTATGCTGATGATTTGCTTCTGTTTTTTCATGCTGATGCTAAAAGTGCTAATACTATTGTTAACATTTTCAAAAAATTAGAAACTTTTGCTGGCTTAAGAGTTAATGATTGTAAGAGTAAAATCTATTTCAGTAAAGGTTGCAAATGCAAAAAGGAAATTTTAAATACTCTCAAATTTAAAGAAGGTAGTTTGCCAGTCAAATATTTAGGCTTGCCATTAAGTATTAATCAGCTTAATGAGAGGGATTGTCTAAGATTGTATAACATCATTCAGAATAAACTTGATGGATGGTCTAGCAAGCTTTTATCATTAGCTGGCAGACTAGAACTCACCCATACTGTCATCACTGCAATTGTTATGTATTGGATTCAAGCTCATAATATTCCCACAAAAGAAATTTGTAAAATTGAAAAAATGTGTGCTAACTTTATTTGGCAGGGCAAAAATCACAAGGTTGCATGGGACATAGTCTGCATGCCCAAAAATGCAGGTGGTTTGGGGCTTAGAAAAATCAAAGATTTGAATGAGGCTGCTAAATTCAAACTTTTTTGGAAATTCATTGAAGGAAAATCTCTTTGGGCTAGATGGATGAAAAAAAGATATCTCAAAAATAAAAATTTTTGGACTACAAGCGTTGAAAACCATCATTCTTACACTTGGAAAAATATTCTTAATTACAGGGAGAAAGGCAAATCTCTTTTAGAAAGGAAATTCAGAGATGACAAAATGACTAGCCTATGATTTGACCCTTGGATCTTTGGAAAATCCCTAATTGATCTATTAGGATGGAATAACATGTATCTATTGGGAAATGCCTCTGAAAAAGTTCAAACCATAATTCATAATCAAGCTTGGAATTCAAAAAATCATCAAGCTGCCAGTATTTTTAGAGCTGCCATTAATAATATCTCAATTGATTACAATCTGCAAAGAGACACTTGGGTTTGGAAACTCAACTCAAAAGATAAATTCTCATTTAAAAAAGTTTGGAAATTTGTCAAGGGGGATGACACTGAAGTCAGTTGGCACAAGGTTATTTGGTGTAAATCAAATTGCCCCAAAATGGCTCATTGTTCCTATTTTGCCACTATTAACAGGCTTCCTACTAAAGAAAGATGTGACAAATGGAATAAAAACATTGATAAAAGATGCCTGTTATGTAATAATGATGTTGAAAATGCTGACCACCTCTTCTTTGATTGTATCTACTCGAGACTTATTTGGTTCAATGCTAAAAATTCTTTAAATTTCAACCAACATCAATCTATTCAAAGCATAGAAGAAAGCATTCATTATATACAAAACAGATTTAAGTCAATGACAAAGGACTTCAAGCAAGCATCAATCATGTTAACTACGGTTATTTACCATATTTGGAGAGAAAGAAATCAGAGACTTCACAAAAATATTGAGAGAAACAGTATCCAACTTTGGAATATCATTTATACTGACTTTCAAATTCTTTGCAGGAAAACAAACAATCATCAAGGTAATAGCAAGTTGGACATAATCGAATCAGAAGTAGAGGATTTCTTACTCAGGGGGAATCATTTAACTGATATTCCCCAAAGAAAACACAGTCAATATCAGATTAATACTCCCAATAATACCAAATTCACTTCTTGTTTCGGCCACAACAGCCACTCCTGGAGCTATCTCACTGGAGGCGATCTCTCCAGTGCTGAGAATCATAACTGCAAGGGAAGTGACCATAATTCTGTTAGTAATCTCTCATTTTTATTTCATAAAACGAATAGTAAATCTGGTTTTTTACCTGTCTCAGCCCGAAGGAGCTATCGCGCTTCCAGCAGCGTTCCCAAGGAGATCAAGTTGCTGTCCATGAAAGATCACATCAATTTCAATATTAGAGACAGCAAAAGCGAGATATTTTTCTACAAAAGCTTGCTTAACAATAAAGTGTATCACTTATCTTGCTGGAACAAGGGTGAAAGTAGCAAGATGGTTGACAAATCCATTCATATCAGCTTCAATCCTTCCAGTCGCCACTATTCAACAGAAAATCTGGAAAATAGCAGCGATTACAGGAAGAATAAAGCCTCCCACTTCACCAATTGTCAATTTTCTGAAGAAAAGAGTATAGATCAGGAGAGAAGCAGCAAGCTTCAGAAGATGGAGAGTCGCATCTTCAATAAATCTCCTTATTACAGTGGAAAGCTTCAAACTTACACTGTCAACGATGATCTAAGTGTGAAGGAGAAGGATTGGAAACCCCCGTGAGGTGTTATTTGCTTGAAGATGGCTGATTGTTTGTATACTGTCTTTCGCCATTTCCTTCTTTTATTTTTTTTCTTTGTGGCTGCGACTAGGGTTTCAGGAGGTTTAGTGTGTTTTGCGTATTGTGTTGGTGATGTACTGTCATCTTTTTAATTAAGCAGGCCTTGGGCCTTTTTCCTTTTCAAAAAAATAATAATAATAATAATAATATTGTAATGTGGTAGTTGAAGTTGATTATTAGTGAGGAAAATCGTGAATTACAATCCATAGTTAGTTTTACATTTTATTAAATTGGATTAAGACGATAATAATACATACATATATAATACAGAAATATAACAAAGAAAAGAGGTCATACCAAGCCAGGAACTAAGGCAGGCACATAGCTAGCTTCAGGTTTAGACATTCTATTTCGCACGTAGGGATCACAAGAGAGGTACAGATTCTTCAATAAAATAGCGTTGGATCCTTGTTCCACTTTCAACTTTATGTTGTCAGTGCTTACTATCTCCATATCACTTTCTTTTGGTGCACCAGATACATAGTTTTTCAGTATCACTTTTTTGTTCGACACCATCTCTTCCGCCATGCTTTTTATCTCTACTGCGTCTATATCTTTTTATCATCCTTCCTCTCTCTCTCTCTCTCTCTCTTTTGACGTTCCTTGAGTCTATGGTATTGGCTTTTTATAGACGCAAGTTCGAAGTACAGTCAAAGACCAATTGGAGAATAAAATGGAAAATATACAGCTTCGTTTAACATATATGCATGCGTCAGTGAGGCAAATGGGTCAACATTTCAAAAGAACTAATGTACTTATAATCTGATTTTTTCTTCTTCTAGTTTTACCTCACTGCTGAGGTTATGCATTTTGAAATTTATTGCATATTTCGTCCCGATATAAGAATTTTATTTCTTTCAACTATGATTACTATTCAGTATTTCAAAATGTATAATGGATGTACCAAATATAGATAAGTGGAGCCAGGCATTCTAGTCTCAGAAAATGTGCTAAAGGCAAATTCTTTTTGCCGTGTGTACGAGGCATATCAAATTAAAATATGTGTAATAAATATCTGTTGAAAAGTCGAAAGCCATTGCAAAAGCAATTAAGCAAACGATCAAGACAGTACAGGTTGACTCTGTTTATTATTCCTCATATCCCTATTTGAACTATTTGAGCCCAACGCTAAGGGTATCTCCAGCCGTGGTAACATAGAGAAAATGAGGGAAACCAACGCTCAAACTTCTTTCCCCACGCTATAGCAATGACGATTCCAGCATGGGGAAGGAAGGCATACGGGGTTTCTCTCTCTCTCTTTTTTGAGTGGCAGATACGTAACCGACAAACATAAAGCCATTTATATTGGTATTATACGATTCAAATATGTGTCTATAAGTGTTTCGGATTGAAGATTTTATGTAAAGCTTTATATTAAAAGAGTCGGGAAGTCGATTGGAGGAAGAGTCAGGAAGTCAATTGGAGGAAGAGAGCAAAAGAAGATGGAGTAGAGAAGCTGAGTATTAGCAGTGCCGATCAAACCTCTGGGAACTCAATCCAGAAGTCTGAATGCCTGTAAATTTAAAGACTGTGATGTCTATAGAAGATCATACATCTGTATGTCAGACCTCTGAGTTGCTGTTCTTTGACAAAACCGAGAATTTCTGGTTGTTGTACAGAGACATCTAGTTATTCATTCGGACGTTTGACATTTTCACTCAGACGTCCGAGTCACTGAAGCTTTGATTTTAAGGGTTTTGGATAAGTCTAATTTTGGGGGACAGTTTCGTCAATTCGGTGCTCGCTTCTTCTTTATTGATGTTGCAGATTTTTTTATTGAAGTGATCAGATAGTCTAGAGGAACTAGAGCATCTATATATTAGTCTCTTAATCATCTTCCTAACGATGAGATTAGATTTTTAATAATTGAAATTAATAGAAACCCTAGCTAAATCAATTTTGGGTTTTCTATTTTGAGTGCTCGAAATTGTAATTCTTCAATCGAGTAATTGATTAGAGAGAGTCTTCATATCTTGTAACTTTTTAATCATTGATTATGTTTGTAATCTTTTTAAATTTAGTTATTGGAACAAAAATGGTTATTGGATCTCCGTGGACGTAGGATACAAATCCGAACCACGTTAAATCTTTTGTATCTCTTTTCTTTTCATTGTTTGATTTTATGTGATATCATATTTGATTTTGAATTGCATTAGTATTTAAATAGACAATACTAGATTCTAATTAAATCGCTTTCGCTCAGTATTGGTGATAAATCATTCTCTACATTTTTTCGCACAACAATTTGGTATCAGAGCTAGTATTATTGTTATGTTTGGATAATAATGGCTATTCTGGAAAGTCTATTTGTAGATCTGGTATATATTATGTTGTTACACCTGTTGATAGAAAGGGAGATATTGGAACTTGGAAGATGAAGATGGAGGCAGTGTTAAAGAAGCAGAATGCTACTAAGATTGTTTCAGCGCCTGATAAATTGAAGAATATTGCGACAACTGTAGCGAAAGAGATGGAAGATGAAGCTCTTAAATAATTTAGTTGAGTCTTTCAGATGAAGTTCTTAGAGAATTTTCTCAAAAAAAGACGACGAAGGAATTATGGTATGCATTATCTTATGCATATCAAAACAAGTCTCCCACGAATCAAATTATTCTTCAGCAACAATTCTATTTGTTTAAGATGAAGCCTGGAGCTGACATTATGGAGCATGTAGACACTTTGACCACTTTGATTATGAACCTGAAGGCAGTGGATGTTGATATTACCGATGAGGCTCAAGCAATGATCCTCTTATGTTCCTTACATAAGGAGTATACTGCTTTTGTCAACTCCATGATATATGGTCGTAGTAAGATTAGTCTTCTGATGTAAAGGCTGGTCTCCATAATGAAGTGTTGAGAGGAAATTGGCGAGCACTAGTTTCGATAGTGATATAGGGGGTTATCTGTTTAGAGAGGTAAAAGTCAAGGCAGGTCAAAGAATGGTGGAGGTCGAAACTATTCAAGGTCTCAGTTTAGGAGGCCTAAGCGATTGACTTGCCATTAATTTAAGAATTCGGGGCACCTTGTAGCTCAATGTCCCAAGCTCGAAGGACGAAGAAATGACCCGAAGCAAGCTTCAACGTCTACAAAAGTGAAATCGGATACAGAGAGTGATGTTGATGTGTTTACACCTTCTGGCTCTTCTGGGAAGAGCAACTTATGAGTTATTGATTCTAGCACATCCTTTCGTATGACACATGATAGGAACTATTTCTCTACATACCATGTGATTGATGGAGGAGAAGTTCTAAGAGGCAATGATGCTTCTTTCGTACGGTTGGTGTTGGTAGTGCGAATGTTAGAATGTTTGATGGTGTTATTCATATTATTACTAATGTTAAGCATGTACCAAATTTGAGAATGAGCTTAGTTTCTATTGGGGCTTTGAGTAGGCTTGGATTGAAGATTATAGTTGAAGGAGAGAAAATGAAGATATCGAAGGGTTCCATGATTATTACGAATGACACGAGGGCAGGAAATATCTATTTATTGAAGGACACTACTGTAGTTGGTGAATCGACTTCTGTTACTTCTACCAATTCAGATTCTTCCATATGACATCTACAGATGAGACAAATTAACGAATGTGGTTTGGATGAGTTGAGAAAGTGAAGTTTGATTGATGATGTTCAGAATTCAAAGCTTCGCTTTTATGAATAGTGTGTTCTTGGGAAACATACAAAGATTTTTTTGGTACCGGTGAACGTAAAGCGAAAGCTGTCTTAGAGTATGTTCATATAGATGTTTGGGGGCCCTCCCCTTTCCCATCTTTGGGTGGAGCCAGGTACTTTGATTCATTTATAAATGATTTCTCCCGTAAAATTTGGGTATACTTCCTACAGTCTAAGAGTGAAGCCTCTTACAGGTTTCGAAAGTGGAAATCTATGGTTGAGAAGCAATCAGGGAAGAAGTTGAAAGTTCTCCATTCAAATAATGACGGTGAATTTGTATCAGAGATATTCATCGATTTTTGTGAGTATGAAAGCATTAAGAGGCATTACACCACATCTAGTGACCTTTAGTCTAATGGAATTGTCGAAAGAATGAATCGGACATTATTGAAGAGAAATCGTTGTGTCAGATTGAATGCTAAGTTGAAGGATGGATTTTTGGCAGAAGCTTTATCCATGTAGGCTTTCCTTATCAACCACACACCTTCTACTGCCATAGATATGAAGATCCTTGAAGAAGTATGAAAATGAGAGCCTATTAGCTATTCATTTTTTATAGTATTTGGTTGCCCAGCTTATGTACATGAGAGTAGAGGAAAGCTAAAATATAAAGCTCGCAAGTGTATCTTTCTAGGTTATAGAAGAGGAGTTAAAGGATATAGGTTGTGGTGTCCTATAAGCAAGAAGATTATTATTAGCAGGTATGTGACTTTTGATGAGAAGACTATGTTGAAGGTGGAGCCTTCCTCATTCGATGACAATGTGTGGACACATTCAAAATACAAAATACAAGGCAAATTATCTTCAAATTCTTTCCATAAAGGTTCAGATGGTGTTTCTGATGGCATCGTGGTTGATGAGGATAGTGCAGATGTTGGTACAGATGATCAGACTCAAGCTGGAGCTCATTCAGAGATTATGCCTATTAGACAAAGAAGGAAGCCTAGGTTGCTTGATGAGTTTGTTTGATTGAGCATCGAAGACATTGACTTCGATGACATGACAACCTATGCATTGAATGTTGTCCATGATGGGCCTAGAGATTATAGAGATGCTATTGCATCAGTAGACAGTTCTAGTTGATTAGTTGCTTTGAAGGAGGAGATTGAAGCTTTGCAAAAAAATCATACTTGGGATTTGGTTTCTCTTCCCACCGACAAGAGGGCAATTGGATGTAAATGTGTTTATAGAGTGAAAGACAACAGCAATGGTGATTTTGGATACAAAGTAAGGTTAGTAGCAAATGAGTATGTGCAGAAGAAAAGGGTAGAGTATTATGATATCTTTGCTCCAGTTGTAATGTAACAAACCGCTTTTGGAGGCCCAAAACTAACAGCTACAGATGTTGTAGTCATCCATAGATGTAATTTCTGAGTGACCGAAATTGGAATCTTGAAACCGCTGGCAACACAAAACAAATGAATATGAAAATTTTTATACGTCAACAAAACAGAATTTCTCATTTCATAAAAATAATATTTAGATTTAATTACATGACCCTAGATGTTAACCATGTTCAGATCATATACAACAATATACAAAATACGATAAGAGAGACATATGAAGATGTTCCCTTATAATGATTAGAGAACTAATAATATGAACTTTACAGTTCTAAGTACATGAAAGCGGAGTACAAAAAATAGCTCCTATATAGCTAACCGTGCCTCCTGCACGTCACCGAAAGCTTATTCGTCAAAAACCTGAAAGTCTCCCACTCTCAGACTACTCACATTTATTTTGAGTACCCGAGAGTTTATGGAGAAACACAAACTTTGAGTCAAACAATAAGTCTTGTGTGAATAATCTATCACTCTTATCAATTAGATATCTAGTTATAGCATGTCGCATAACAGAACGTTTCCCTCACTAGTATCATAAACAAAGTTTTAAATCATTTACTATACTCTTGCATCCAAAATGATTAGTCTTAACATAATATGAAATAATACCATAAATCATATATGTTGGAAATCCCATCCGACCATTTATTAGATTTCCCATCTAAAGAAAATTTATTAGATATCCCACCTAAAAATCTTTAAAATGATTATCTGTTAGAACTTTAATAGGACTATCTGTCCCAAATTCATTAAAATAAATGCAGATTATCCATTGTAGATTGTTTTATAAAAGTTGGTGTGGGCTATCCACCTCACACTTCATAGTTTTTCTAGGATGACCATGAGCCCTTTGGTTGCCATTATCTGGAGGCTGTCCACCTCCGGTATGATGTAGGCTACGCATTCCATGGTTTTCTTTGGTTAACCAAGAACCCAAAACTTGGCCATTAAAAATTCATGATCCACATGATTATTTATAAAATTCATGATCCCCACGATTTATTTATTTTTCCCATGTATTCCACATGTTTAACCTTTTCCCATTGATAGCCCCAATTAGGTTAACTAAAATAAAAACACATTAGTATCCCCCGATGATTATTTTCGAAAGCACATTATTGTTTGTAATCCCAAACTAAGTCTCGAAAACATTAAACTCACCCTGGTGTCCCCAAGGTTTAATAACATTTACTTATATAAGGATTCCCCTTACATATTCAAACAGAGATAAGTATTTTATGCGATAACCCTTTGAATTAATCCCCATTCGAAAGTAAATAAACATCCGAAGTTATCCCCTTCGGAAGCCTTCTATTTATTAGCTTTAAAACATATGACATCCGCCTTAAAATCCTTTAAACTTAGCCATTCGAAAACATTAAACTATACCTTTCGACCTTATCGGAAGGTTTCTTTTTGACCTAGCCAAAAGTTTTCACCTTTCGACTTTGTCGAAAGCATGGGGTACCTCCCCTATAAAACCATTTATAAACCTTTCAAAAGCAATGAAACTTAAAACCTTTCGAAAACATTGGGTTCAATTTAAAACAAGTGGAAACATTTCGAAACCATTCGAAAACAATGAAGTATTGATGTGGGAATGTAATGACCCTAAATTTTAATTAACATTATTCGGAATATTTAATTAGAAAATTAAATAGAATAATGTGAATAGCAGGGAGATGAGATTAATAAATTCAATGGCCTTGTCTAAAAGAATGAACTAAAATAAAAAAAAAACTTAATTAAATTAAGAAGGGGGAATTTTCCTAAGGTGCAAACTTGAAAACAGGGCTTCATTTCTTAGTTTATGTCTCTTCCTCCACAAGAATAAATTTTCACTTTCTCATTCTTAACTCCTCATCACTTCGGCCGACCATTAAAAAGCTCCAGGAAGATTTTAAGTTGAAGAAAAAGCTAAGGAATTAAAGCTAGGAAATTATCTCATTCTCCAATCAACTAATCAAGATGAATAATCATGTTTATCATCTCGTTTTTTTGTGTGTTTGGATCAGTTATGGGTAATACCCGATTCATGTTTATGATTTTGGTTAGGATATAACCATTTAAACCTTTGTTTGCATAAGACATAGGTGTTTTAAATGTTAATGGGCTAATTACACGTTTTCATTCGGTTTTGGTTAAATTCTGACTTGTTTTGATCTTTATATGCTTTGAAATTTTAATATGTTGATGTATATGATTTATCAGATTTTTGGTGATTTTTGAGGATTTTTCCCTAGTAATTTGCTATGGTAATTAAATTACTTAAGCCTAAGGGTTAAACTAAAAAATGTCTTCCGTGTTTATCTAAAGCCGGAGGGAAATTGTTTTTGAGAAATGTTTGGGGAACAAGAACAGTGCTTTAAGAAAAATGTTGACTTTTTGTATACTTTTTACTATTTGGAAGTATAGGAGAAGGTTCCTTAGCCAATCAAAATTAGACAAACAAGATAAAACATCACTTCAGTGAGACCAGTTCTGTTTTTCACTCTAACAAGCCCGCTTTTACCCTTTCACCTAAGATGGAAGGTAAACAGTTACCCTCCGCCAAAGCCGAAAGGTAGGCATGGTGTCGAAGGAAAGAGAAGTGCGAAGGGATAAGGAGGCTATTTCTTTTGCTTTTGGATAGAAACATAATTGCTTTCGTATTAGTTGAAGAGGGATCCTTCAACCCTATCGTTTTATAAAGAATAATTTTTTTTATATATTCAAGAAGGGGTTTCGAAGGGGATTTTCGAAAGTTTAAACCTTCAAGAGTATTGTATTAAATTGTTTTCTAAAAAAAGGGTGTTTCAATACCTTTAGGCAAAGCTGAAGGGTAAACCTTCCGACATGGTCGGAAGTATGCTTTCGAAGGGTTAGTTCCAACACCAACACTTCATTGTTTTTGAATGACTTCGAAAGGTTTGTTTTCGAAGTGTTTTGAAGGGGTTATCTTCAATGATTACAAAAGGTTTTGATTTCGAAAGGTTTTGAAGGGGTTATCTTCAATGATTGCGAAAGGTTTTGATTGCGAAAGGTTTTGATTGCAAAAAGTTTTGATTTCGAAAGGTTTGATTACAAAAGTTTTGAAGGGGCTATCTTCAATGATTGCGAAAGGTTTTGATTTCGAAAGGTTTTGAAGGAGTTGTCTTCAATGATTGCGAAAGGTTTTAATCTTGAATACTTTCGAAAGGTTTATAAATGGTTTTATAAGGGGGGATACCTAGACTTTTGACAAGGTCGAAAGGTATGATTTTGTGATGCTTTCAAAAGAAAGGTTTCCGAAGGGGCTAACTTTGGATATTTATTTGCTTTCGAATGAGATTTCGTTCGAAGGGTTTTAAAAAGGTTTGTTTTTAACCATATTTCTTAAGTAAAACTTTGCTAATTCGAAGGAGTTACTTTGAAGGGTTATAGCATAAAATACTTACCTTTGTTTCAATATGTAACGAGGATCCTTATATAAAACGAATGTTATAAAACCTTGGAGATACCGGGGTGGGTTTAATGTTTTCGATACATAGTTTGGGGTTACAAAAAGAAATATGACTTTCGAAAATATGCATTGGGGCTATCAATGTGTTTTTATTTAATTTAACCTAATTGGGGCTAGCAATGAGAATAGGTTAAACAGATGGTATATCTAGGAAAAACAATTAATCATGGGGATCATGAATTTTTATAAATAATCATGGAGATCATGATACTTTTATTGGTCAAGTGATGGGTTCTTGGTTAACCTAGGAAAACCATAGAATGTGTGGTGGATAGCCCACATCAAATTTCTAAAGTAAAGAATGTTTTGGCAGGGATGGTTAGCCTCGATATTTGTCATCCAAGGGTTCATAATCATCCTAGGAAAACTATGGAGTGTGCGGTAGATAACCTACACCAACTTTTATAAAACAATGTACGATGGATAATTTTCATTTATTTTGAATGGATTTGGGATGGATAGTCCTATTAAACTATGATGGATAGTCATTTTAAAGATTTTAGAGAGAAATTCTAACAAATTGATTTTTAGATGGGGAATCTAATAAATTGCTTTTTGATGTGATATCTAATAAATGGGTAGATGGGATGTCCAATACATATGATTTATGGCTTTATTTCATATTATGTTAAGACTAATCATTTTGGGTGCAGGAGCATAGTAAATGATTTGCATGTTTCGTTTTGCATACAAGTGAGGGGAAAACCCATTCCGCTAAGCGGCGCGGTCTCACTAGCTATCTATTTATGATAAGAGATGATAGGAGATTATTCATACCAGACTTATAGTCTGACTCGAAGTTTGTGTTTCTACAGAAAATCTTGGGTACTTAAGATAAATTTGAGTAGTTTGAGAGTGGGAGACTTTCAGGTTTTTGGACGAATAAGCTGAAGACGTGCAGGAGGCAGTGTTAGCTATATAGGAGCTATTTTGTGTTTTCCGCTGTGATGTACCAAGAACTGTTAAGTTTATATTTATTAGTTCTCTGATCATCATAAGGGGATGTCTTCATATGTCGCTCTTATCATATTATGTACATGTATATGTGATCTGAACGTAGTTAATGTCAGGGGTTATGTAATTAAATCTTATATTGAATTTAATAAGAAATGAGAAATTCTATTTTGTTGAAGTTTATTTTTCTTTTCATATTCTTGCGTTTCTGTGTTGCCAATAATTTCAAGATTCCGATTTTGATCACTAAGAAATAATACCTATGGATGAATGAAGCATCTGTAGCAGTTAGTTTTGTGTCTTCGGAAGCGAGATGTTACAAGTTGGTACCCGAGTGTGTTTATGTACTTGAAAGGAATTTAAACCTTGAAAGATTTTTAAAGCATGATCTAATGAATCTAAGGCTTGGGTAAGCATTACAGTAACGTATGTGTAGTTTGCTATAAATACCCAAGTATGTATTCCTCACATTCTTAGACCGTTCTCCTGTATCTTTCAAAGACTGGATTTCAGGTAGTAGGGAAGTAAGATATGGAGGCAGGAAACGGAACAGTGAATTAAGGTGGAACACGCACTGCAACAAGTGGAAATGTTCGACCCAATACTAGGAGCAACCAGGATCGATAGGCAAATACAAACCCAGATGCAACTGCCAATGTTGGTGCTGAGATTCCGCCGGTTGATATGGGGATAATGTACCAGTTCTTCGTGAATATGATGCAAGCTAAAGCAAATGCGAGAGTGGCTGTAGGAATGTTGGAGGAGCTAATCTGGCGGCCCCAGTTGGCAATAATTATGTCAAGCCGAGCAGGGATTACGCTAGTCTTGGAGGAAAGCCTTTTCTAGGAACTGAAAATGCAGTAGGAGTGGAGAACTGGCTATTGCATTATGAAAGGTATTTATAGATCTTGGCTTGATGGATATGTAGAAGAGAAGACTTGCTTCAAGGCAATTGCATGGAGCAACATCATTTTGGTGGAATGGAGTTACTGTAGGAGAGCTAGAGGAAGACCTGACTTGGATTGAATTTCGAAGGAGGTTCGAAGAAAGATTTCTATCAGAGGTTTCCAAGTCAGCATTGCTAACGAAATTTGCAGATTTATTCTAGGCGATAAATCAGTGATTGAGTATGCTATAGAGTTTGATGAGCTGTCCCATTACAGTTATGCTATTGTAGATACTATCATTCAGAGGAATGATAAGTTTATCAGGAGGTTGAATCCTGAGGTCGTCAGAGCAACCATGCCAAACCTTCGAGATCCGTGTCATATTTTTGTTGAGATGGCTATTTGGAATAAGGAGATGCTTTCTACTTTTAGAAGGGGAAACTAGCCGAGGTTTAGAATTTTCAGGGTAAGAAGTGGAAGTTCTTCAAGAAGAAAGGTACCTAATAGGGTAGCAGCTAAGAAGAGCAAGGCTGATATTGTTTGTTATAAGTGCGACAAGAAGAGACACTATGCTATTGAGTGTCGCTCGCGTGATGGAAGAGCAGTTGTAGTGAGGCCGAATGTGAAGTGCTACAACTATGGCCAGATGGGGCACTACAAGGACAAGTGTCCCGAGGCTGCTAAGCTGGAAAGGTAAAGGTCTTCGCATTGGAACCATCATGCTCTAGACCAACGGCTGCTGAGAAAGGAAAACCTGCGATGGAAGGTATGCTTATGATTCATCGTACTCCGGTTAGGATATTTTTTGATACTGGTGCATCACACTCATTTATATCTTAGTATTTGGTAGATTGCTTATGTTTGGAGCCTTTATATCTTATTACTCCTTTAAGGTTTGCGAATCTTATAGGAGGGTATGCAACTCTGAAAACGAGATATGAGAAGTTAGAAATTGATTTTTTACGTCATATGTTTGCATGCAATTTATATGTTTTTTATTTCGTGGGTTTCGGGATCATGTTGGGTATGGATTGATCAGGATACTGTCGAAGGTTCATTAAGGATTTCTCGTAGATAGTGGCATACTTGACTAGGTTAACCAAGAAGGACGTGAAGTTTGTTTGGTCTGAAAAATGTAAGGAGACATTCCTTAAGTTGAAACATTTGTTAACCAATGCGCCCGTGTTAGTAATTCCTGATGGAAATCAGGGGTTGTTAGTTTACACCGATGCATGTGGTACGGGTTAGGTGCTGTGCTAATGCAGAATGGAAAGATTATTACCTATGCTTCTAGACAGCTTAGACCGCATGAAATAAGATACCCTACTCATGATTTGGAGTTGGCAGCGGTAATCTTCTCATTAAAGGTGCAGAGACATTATCTTTTGGGAGAAAGGTTTGAGCTATTTACATATCATAAGTCTCTACGATATTTATTCTCTAAGAAGGAGCTGAACATGAGGCAGTAGAGATGGATGGAATTTGTTGCAGCTTATGATTTTGGCATCGAGTATACACCGGGAAAAGGAAATAAAGTGGAAGATGTGCTTAGCAGGAAACATCAGAATGTGGTATTAGATATGTTGACAAAATGGAAAGACTTGGAAGCATTGGCCGCCTGCAGTGTGCAGGTGAGGTCAACTGCTGGATCTAGTCAGAAAATCGCCATGATGTCTTGTTTGGATGTTCGATCAATGTTGATCGAACAAATTGCTTTTAGGAAGAAATAGGATCCAGTATTAACCGAGAGATTAGAAGGTTAGAAATTGGAGCCAAGATTGATGACTTAATGGATTTTGTTCTTGACCGTGGTGGTTGGTTAAGAAAGAAGGAACGGTTATGTGTTCTGAATGTTAGAAACCTTAGAAAAGAAGTTCTTAGGGAATGTCATCGATCGAAGTTTATGATTCATCCTGGGGAAACTAAGATATATCAGGATATGAAGAGATGGCTTATGGGTAAAACAGTGTTTGAACTGTCAGCAAGTAAAAGCCGAACATCAGAAGCCAAGTAGTTTGCTTCAGCCTTTGAACGTTCCAGTTTGGAAGTGGGACTCAATATCCATGGATTTTATTGACGGGTTGTCAAGGTCAAACCGGGATAATGAAAGTATATGGATCATAGTCGACAGATTGACCAAAAGTGCCCATCTCATTCCTGTAAGGTCAACCAGGACGGCAACTTTTTTGGCTAAGTTGTTCATGAAGAACATCGTTAGACTGCATGGAATTCCTAGTAGTATCGTCAGTGATAGAGATGATTTATTTACTAGAGAGTTCTAGAAGAGCTTATAGAATATGTTAGGCACTAAGCTCAAGATGAGTGTCGCATATCATCCTCAGACGGATGGGCAGACAGAGAGAGTCAACAAGGTACTGAAAGATCTTTTGAGGGCTTATGTGCTGGATTTTAGTGGTTCTTGGGAAGATCACTTGCACTTAGTAGAGTCTTCCTATAATAATAGTTATCGGACTACTATAGGAATGATGCCTTTTGAAGCTTTGTATGGAAGGTCATGCAAATCACGAGTATGTTGGTTAGAGACCGGACACAGGTTGGTCCTTGGTCCAGATTTGATGAGAGAGGCGATGGAAAAGATCAAGTTGATACGGGAAAGAATGAAGGAAGCTCATTCTATGCAGAAGAGTTACGTAGGAAAAAGTCGTAAGGACCTAGAGTTCTCATTTGGAGATAGAGTTTTCATCATTGTATCACCGATGAAAGGTGTGGTTCAGTTCGGGAAGACCGGGAAGCTAGCACTGAGATATGTTGTGCCATTTCCTATATCAGAGAGGATTGGAAGACTTGCATACCGAGTAGATTTGCCAAGCAATTTGGCCAGGGTCCACGATGTGTTTCATGTTTCTCATCTTAAGAAGTATGTTCATGATCTAGAGACTACTATCACTTCGATGGCAATAGAGGACTTAAATGGTAGAACCGAATATGATTTTCATGAGGCAACCAATTCGTGTTGTGGGAAAAGATGAGAAAATGTTAAGGAATAAGACAGTTAGGTCGATGAAAGTTCAGTGGAGCGACAACGTGAAGGACTGTACTTGGGAGACAAAAGACAAGATTAGGGCTACTTTTCCTGAGATGTTTTAGATGGTAAGTTCTATATAGGGATTATATAGAATTTGGCTGATAGGTTATACTAGCTTTGCTTGCGTAGGCTATATGCTTGTTGTTTTCTCTTTACTGGATTTCGAGGACGAAGTTCTTTAGGGGGGAGGGGAGTCTATAATGACCCTAAATTTTAATTAACATTATTCGGAATATTTAATTGGATAAATTAAATAGAATAATGTGAATAGTAGGGAGATAAGATTAATAAATCCAATGGCCGTGTCTAAAATAATGAACTAAAATGACTTAAATAAATAAGAAGGAGAAATTTTCTAAGGGTTAAACTTGGAAACGGGGCTACACTTCTTAGTATATATCTCTTCCTCCACTTGAATAAATTTCCACTTTCTCATTCTTAACTCCACATCACTTCGTCCAGCCATTAAATAGCTTCAGGAAGAGTTTATATTGAAGAAATAAATTAAGGAATTAAAGTTAGGAAATTATCCCATTCTCCAATCAACTAGTCAAGGTGAATAATCATGTTTATCATCTCGTTTTTTTATGTTTGAATCGACTATGGGTAATACCCGATTCATATTTGTGATTTTGGTTAGGATATAACCATTTAAATCTTTATTTGGATGAGACATAGGTGTTTTAAATGTTTATGGGCTAACTACCACGTATTCATTTGGTTTTGGTTAAATTCTGAGTTGTCTTAATCTTCATATGCTTTGAAATTTTAATATGTTGAAGTATGATTTATCAGATTTTTGATGATTTTTGAGGATTTTTCCTTAGTGATTTTCTATGGTAATTAAGTTATTTAAGCCTAAGGGCTAAACTAAAAAATGTCTTCCGTGTTTATTTAAAGCCGGAGGGAAATTATTTTTGAGAAATGTTTGGGGAAGAATCATAGTGTTTTAAGAAAAAGGTTGACTTTGGTATACTTTTTACTATTTGAAAGTACAGGAGAAGGTTCCTCAGCCAATCAAAATTATATAAATAAGATAAAACATCACTTCAGTGGGTCCAATTCTGCCTTCGACATCAATAAGCCCGCTTTTACTGTTTCAATGAAGTTGAAAGGTACCTTTCGCCTAAGACGGAAGGTAAACAGTTACCCTCTACCAAAGTCAAAAGGTAGGCATGGTGTCAAAGGAAAGAGAAGGACGAAGGGATGGGTAGGCTATTTCTTTTGCTTATGGATAGAAATATAATTGCTTTCGAATTAGTTGAAGGGGGATCCTTCGACTCTATCATTTTATAAAGAATAATTTTTTATATATATTCAAGAAGGGGTTTCGAAGGGGATCTTTGAAAGTTTAAACCTTCAAGAGTATTGTTTTAAATTGTTTTCTATAAAAAGGGAATTTTAATAATTTTCGGTAAAGTAAGCCTGATAATAAGGCAAAAATGGCTACTGCGATTGAGACTGTAGGAAACCTTAGAGGCGAACCTTTCTCTGTGGTTATTGAGGATGTTGACGACGCGGGATGGAAAGGGGTAAGACACAAAGATAAAGGAAAGAATCGAATCAGGGTTAATCTACAGCAAAAACCGAGAGATTCTACAAATCGACCTGCAACAGCGGGTCATGACCCTAAGAAACCGGAATTCAAGGTAGGAATCAGATCGTGGGCTGATGCAATTGCTGGTAACACGTGTATCGATGGTGGGGTTAACAAATTTGACTACCTAGAAGATGCCAATGGAGTCTATGCTGATCTAGACGATGTGTTATTCAATTCAGCTAAAAGCATGTGGGGTACTTCAATCTATATCTATGTAGCCGTGAAAAGACCTTATTACATACATGTTAATGCTTATATTAAAAGAGAATGGAAATCGTCTGGAAAATGGGATGCTTTTCCTAGGGAAAATGGTTTTTACCTTATCAAATTCAGTAATGAACTGGATTGTAAGAAAGTGTTGGATGGAGGCCCTTGGTTTATCGAAGTAAATTTATTTTTACCAAAAAATGGGAACCAAACTTAAGACTTGAGAGGCATGTGTTTGAATCAAACCCTGTCTGGGTTGAATTGATGAATCTGGATCTATCTCTATGGAATGCTCGTGGTATTAGTAAAGTTGCTAGCCTTATTGGAACCCCCCTTGCAATGGATGAATATACCAAGCATGTCAAAAGACTAAAATATGTTAGAGCTCTCGTGGAAATCAAAGCAAGTGACACCATTAAAAAAACAGGTGCGCGCTAAAGATAGAAATGGCAATATTTACATACAAGGGGTAGAATATGAACATATTCCACATGTTTGTAACAAATGTAAGTGTTTTGGTCACTCCATGGACCAATGTGAGATCGTGTCCCCTACATCAATCCAGTGTGGAGGCAAAAACCTACTGCTAAGGCCAGTCAGACCGCTCCACTACAAAATCTTCAAAAAAATGAGGTACAGCCTGAGCCTAACATTCATAAGATAAGTATAAACACAGAACATGTAGTCGTAATGACTAATAACCAAGAGGAAAATCATGTTGTCCCGAAGGATGAAGATATGGAAGCTGCCACATCACTGGATACGAAGACTGGGGATACTGAACTTGACTATAACCTAGTCATGCATTCATCAAATAAAGCACCTGTTACACCAGAAGAAGAAAACGAAATTAATAAAATTGTCTTGGATAGATTGGATTCTGATACAGATATAGAGGATAGTAGTTAAAAGAAGTTCACAAAGTCCAATCAGGATTATACAAACAAATTTAAGGAATCAGAAGCTAAAGGAAAGATGAGTATAGGTCGTGAGGTATCTCCTATGAAATTGAGGAGCAGGCCTCCACATTCGAAATGACAATAATTAGCTGGAATGTAAGAGGCCTAAACAATGACATTAGACGTTTAAACCTCTTGAATCTTAGGAGAGCTCACTCTCCTTCCATTTTGAGTATTTTAGAAATAAATTTACTAATGACAACTTAACATTCTTTACTAACTCATTAGGTGACGAGTGGAACTACATTCATAATAATGATGTAGGAGGTAAATGACGTATATTACTTCTATGGAATAAAAAAAATTGGAACTTCAACCTCTTGGATAAGGATGATAAACAAATTACTGTTAGTGCTACTAGTGTGGGTAAGCTCAATATGACTTTGAGCTGTGTTTATGCCAGTAACCTGGCTTCTCACCGAACTCATCTTTGGCAAGCTATCAAAGGTATTGGTAAAAATGTCAAAAACCCATGGATTGTTTTGGGGGATTTCAATTCTGTGCTAAGGGCAGAAGAGAAAAGAGGAGGCCTTACCATGAGAGTATCCCAACTAGATGAATTCAACAACTGCATCATTGAAGCTGGACTGCTTGAACCCATCCATTGTGGCTTGAAATTTACATGGAGAAGCGGTGAATGTAAGAAAATATCTTGTAAATTAGATAGAGCCCTAGTTAATGTGAACTACATCAATATATTTTTAACATTATGGTCAATATTCTCCGTCCATCTACTAGTGATCGCTGTCCTATCCTAGTAAATTTAGTTGAAAAAGGCTTGAACGATAAAGGAATGCCATTTAGATATGCTAACCATTGGCATGAAATAGAGGGATACAATGAGACACTACAAATTAATAATATACTTCTGGAGGAGGGTACTCAATGCTACAAGCTACTTCATATACTCAAAAAAGATAAAAATAAAATTAAAAATTGGAATAGATGAAGACTCAAAGATGGAGACCAAATTTCAACCATGCAGAAACAGTGTGAGGATCTTCTGCTAATGATAGACAATGGAAGTGCTAATGATGACAAATGGAGAAAGTATTATCAAGCCCAGGGGAATCTAAAAGAGGCTCTCATGATTAAAGCGGCTGAGCTCATGCAAAAAGCCAAAGAAAAATGGATTACCGAAGGGGATGAGTGTACCAAATTTTTTATACCAAAATGGCAATTCGAAGTAATATGAATAATAATTTTCATCTTATTAAACAGGATGGAAATTTACTAAGCAATATGGCAGATATTGAGGGTCAAGCAATCGAATACTACAATGACATGTTTAATGGGGAAGTTAGCACCAATTTACCAGACATTAAATGTAGAAGGCAGGTGAACTCCAGGGGCAGAAGAATGCTGTCCAGACAAATCACTGAAGTTGAGGTGTTGGAAGCTTTGCAATCCATTCATATTGATTCCAGCCCTGGACCAGATGGCCTCGGATCCAAGTTCTTCCTCCTCCATTGGAATGACCTGAAAGAATCTATCATATCAGCAATGCAAGATATCTTTCAAAGTGGTAAATTTGTTCAAGAAATCAATCACACCTTCATCTGCCTTATTCCTAAAAAGGACAGTCCATCAAAAATCGAGGATTACCGACTTATTGCTTGCTGTAATGTGATATACAAAATTCTAAGCAAGATCTTATGCAATAGAATGAAGCTAATCTTACCTGATCTCATTTTCGAATTTCAAAGTGCATCCATCAAGGGTAGTAGTATTTTTGAAAATTATCTCATGGCACATGAACTGGTTAGGAACTTTAATAAACCAGGAGCTGATAAGTTCTGCCTAAAGGTTGACCTCCACAAAGCATATGACAAAATTAAAAGACACTTTGTAATTGATATGCTTAATTCCATGGGGTTTCCAATAAATTTTGTGAATCTAAAAAAAGAATGCATCTCTACGCCCACCTTTTCTATTCTAATCAGTGGTATACCAATAGGTTTTATAGGCTCTAATAGAGGTATCAGGCAGGGCGACCTTTTATCCCCTTACTTGTTTGCAATTGCAATGAAATACTTTTCGCAACAAATGGAGTTGGCTATTCATCATAAGCTTATTCAGCCTATTTTTAACATCTAGCCTATCGTGAGTCACATACTTTATATAGATGACTTGCTCATCTGTATAAAATCCAGCCATGAATCAACCAAAGCAGTTAAAGACATTTTCCTTAGCTTAGAAAGATATACTGGTCTAAAAGTAAATGAGCAGAAAAACAAATGCTATTTTAACAAAGCATGTAACAGAAAGCAGAGGTGTTGATTCTCTTAAATGTGAAAGAAGATATCCTTCCTGTAAAATATTTAGGTGTTCCTCTCTCCTCCAATAAGATCACTGATAGAGAATGTGCAGTTTTGATATCTTCCATTAGAGACAGACTACAGGGTTGGAGCTCCAAACTCCTGTCTCTTGCTGGTCGAATTGAATTGGTTCATACTATTATACACTCTAAAGTTAATTTTTGGCTGCAAACTTTTCAACTGCCTGATGCTTCAATACAAAAATTGAAAAAGTCTGTGTAGACTTCATATAGAAAGGTGGTATTCATAAGATCAAATTTGAAAATTTATGAAGACCCACAGATGAGGGAGGTGTGGGCCTTAGAAGACTTAAAGACACGAGAATAGTTTACACGCTGAAGCAAGCTTGGAGAATGGAAAAGGTCTATGGGGTAGATGGATGAGACAATGGTACATTAAAGGCAATTTTTGGCAAATATCTGTAGATAATAATGCATCAGCTAATTGGAAAGAAATTCTGAAAGCAAGAAGTACCCTGGCCTCATGTTGCACTCGTGAAATAACTACAGGGAGGGATACTGAATTGTGGAGAGACCCCTGGATTCAAGGTGAATCCCAGATTGATATTTTGGGCATTAATACATTCTTTGATTTTGGATGCCAAAATAGATGTGTACAAGATGTGATCAACAATACTGCTTGAAAATGCTCCTCACTACTAGCGAATCAAGTTAAAAAGCAAATAAATCAATTTATGCCAATATTCAATGGGAGAGAGAATGAAATTTGGGTACAGAAATCTACTGGAAATGAATTTACTACAAAGTCTACATGGAACGAGGTTAGACAAAAAGACAGTAAAGTTTTATGGAGAAAAATTATATGGGATCATGTCAATAATCCGAAGATGGCCTTCACTACATACAAATCTATATTGAGAAGACTACCTACTAGAGATAGGTTATAAAAATGGGAAGTGATAAATAATACTGATTGTGTCTTATGCAATCACGCCATCGAATCACATTAGCATTTATTCTTCGACTGTAATTTATTCGAAACTAGTGTGGAACTCATGTAAAATTATGACTAATTCTCCATCCAAGTCAAATAATATAGAAGAAGAGATCACCAACCTGACTCAACGAGGTCACACCAAAGATTTGGAAGCCAAATTGAATAAAATCGCCGTAATTGTAGCTATTTGGAGCATTTGGAAAGAGAGGAACCATTGCTTGTTTCAAAACAAACAAAGAAGCCATCTTAAGGTTAGTAAGCTTGCAAAAGGAGACATGCAACTAGTACAAAGGAGAATTAAAAACTATTCCCTTACCAAGCTGGAATGAAACGAAGTTCGAACTACAAGAGTGGATCTGAGCTCTCCATTAGTAGGAAAACCAAGTGCGAGCTAGTTGCATCGACCGCCATGATTTTGCGAGCTCGAACGAAGAAGGAAACGAAGTTGTGTTATTTCTGGAAAATGATTTCTTTGTTGTCAGTGGAATGTTGGTTTTGTAATTATATTGTAAAGGGTTAGTTTGGGCCAACGCTATGGGCTGAAATGCCTTAATAAAATTCTTACCCATTTCCAAAAAAAACCTTTCGGCAAAGTCAAAGGGTAAACCTTCCGACATGGTCGGAAGTATGCTTTCGAAGGGTTGGTTCCAACATCAACACTTCATTATTTTTGAATGACTTCGAAAGGTTTACTTTCGAAGGGTTTCGAAGGGGTTATCTTCAATGATCGTGAAAAGTTTTGATTTCAAAAGGTTTTGAAGGTGTTATCTTCAATGATTGCAAAAGGTTTTGATTGCAAAAAGTTTTGATCTCGAAAAATTTGATTTCAAAAGGTTTTGAAGGGGGTTATCTTCAATGATTGCAAAAGGTTTTGATATTGAAAGGTTTGATTTTGAAAGATCTTAAAGGGGTTATCTTCATTGATTGCAAAAGGTTTTGATCTTGAATACTTTCAAAAGGTTTATAAATGGTTTTATAAGGAGGGATACCCCAGAATTTCAACAAGGTCAAAAGGTATGCTTTTATGATGCTTTCGAAAGAAAGGTTTTCGAAGGGGCTGACTTGGATGTTTATTTGCTTTCAAATGGGACTTCATTTAAAGGGTTTCAAAAGGGCTGTTTTAAGCTATTTTCCTTAAGTAAAACTTTGCTAAGCCGAAGGGGTTAGTCTGAAGGGTTATAGCATAAAATACTTATCTTTGTTTGAATATGTAAGGGGGATCCTTGTATAAAATGAATGTTATAAAACCTTGGGGACATTGGGGTGGGTTTAATGTTTTCGATACATAGTTTGGGTTACAAACAGAAATATGCTTTCGAAAATATACATTGGGGCAATCATTGTGTTTTTATTCAATTTAGCCTAATTGGAGCTACCAATGGGAATAGGTTAAACATGTGGTATACCTGGGGAAGATAATTAATCGTGGAGATCATGAATTTTTATAAATATCATAGGGATCATGATTTTTTTATTGGTCAAGTGATGGGTTCTTGGTTAACCAAGGAAAACCATGGAATTTGCAGTAGATAGCCCACATCAAATTTTTAAAGTAAAGAATGTTTTGCCAAAGGTGGTTAGTCTCGGGATTTGGCACCCAATGGTTCATAGTCATCCTAGAAAAATTATGAAGTGTGTGGTGGATAGCCCACACCAACTTTTATAAAACAATGTACGATGGATAATCTGCATTTACTTTGAATGGATTTGGGATGGATAGTTCTTTAAACTATGACGGATGGTCATTTTAATGATTTTAGAGGGAAACTCTAATAAATTGGTGTTAAATGGGAAATCTAATAAATTGCTTTTAGATGGGATATCTAATAAATGGGTGGACGGGATATCCAATACATATGATTTATGCCTTTATTTCATATTATGTTAAGACTAACCATTTTGGGTGCAGGGGCATAGTAATTGCATGTTTCATTTTGGATACTAGTTAGGGGAAAACCCGTTCCGCTAAGCGGCGTGGTCTCACTAGCTCTCTATTTATGATAAGAGATGATATGGGATTATTCATACCAGACTTATTGTCTGACTCGAAGTTTGTGTTTCTCCACAAACTCTCGGGTACTCAAAATTAATTTGAGTAGTCTGAGAGCAGGAGACTCTCAGGTTTTTGGATGAATAAGTTTTCGGAGATGTGCAGGAGGTAGTGTTAGCTATATAGGAGTTAATTTGTCTTTTTCGTTGTGATATACTAAGAACTGTAAAATTCATATTTATTAGTTCTCTGATCATAATAAGGGTACATCTTCATATGTCGCTTTTATCGTATTTTCATGCATATATGATCTGAAGGTGGTTAATGTTTGGGATTATATAATTAAATCTTAAGAAATGAGAAATTCTATTTTGTTGAAGTTTAAATTTTTTTCATATTCTTGTATTTCTGCGTTGCCAATAGTTTCAGGATTCCTATGGATGACTGCATCTTTCGTAGCAGTTAGTTTTAAGCCTCCAGAAGCGGGATGTTACATGGAATCAACCCTTCGAAATCAATGGAGAGGGCGACAAGTTTTAGAAAATAAAAGATAACCTTTGACTCCCTCTATGTTGAAAGGTTAGGAAGCGGCAACTATACTTTCAACCATGTCGAATGCCATACCTTTTGACTTTGTCGAAAGGTTTCAATTAAAACAAGAAAGAAAACCAATCGAAACCTTTTTCTTTTAAACCGTTTGATAATGTCGAAAGCTCTTTGTTGAAAGCTCTTTGTTGAAAGCTAGCATCGTATTTTCTTTAAAACCAAAACACAACTTGACAACTAATATACATATACAACATTCTACATCATATCTCATTTTCTTTTAAATCATTTGACAACTTATATATATATATACACACACACACGCACACATACAAACATTCTACATCATATCTCCATGTAAGTTATACCCACAGATAGGATATAATACAAATATAAGCTTATACACACTGATATGAAATAATATATATAAACCAACAACATACTAATATATCTATAAACCAAGAATCGAAGGATTATACAAGTGAAAATAATACCGCATATATATACTCATTAAGCATCGAGGATGGGACGCTGCACTACTTCGGCCAGAATGGGGAGGATCGGGTTCGGCTTTGTGTCAGGCATGTTGATCGGTTCGACAATGGAAGTGGAGGAGGCTTGCAGAGGAGTAGTGGTGATCTGGAGCGATGGACGTGGCTTTGGCTGTGTGGTGGTGGGCTTCAGAGAAGGGCAAGGCGGTGGAGGGAAAATGGCTGAGATGATTGTCGAGCTTCGGTTTCAAGGGGAAGGGCTCAGTGGTTTGGATCTTTGGAAGGTAAGGGGTCGCATGTTTGGGCTTATGGTGGTGTGATAACACAAATAAATGAAGAGGAAAGCAGGCAGCATGGGGAGAGAGAGGACACCAGAGAGTTCAAGCTTAAGTTATATATTTATATAATATATGTATATACTTTTCAATGAGTACAGAATGAAAATGAAAGGAGAAGAGAAATAGAAACCAACTAGCATAATAAAAATGGGAACAGGGAAAAGCAAAAGTCACATCTGTTGAATTTTGAAATGATTAATATCAAGAGGCTGTTGGTTTACATAAGGTGAGCAATGAATGGTCATGGGAAATCCGAAAGCCAAAATTGCGGAACCGATAAGGAAATCGTTTCGTAGATTTCACCGTCTTTTGGACTTCGCAATTGATAATTGAATATACTGTGGAGATCAGCATGACGAGATGACCAAAACGGTACACAGATATCAGCGATACGACCATCCTATCAAAAGTCGATATTCGGTACCGAAAATGCTGCTAAAACGCCGAAAATAAGATAAACGGAGCAATTGTAGTCCAAATTTGATGAAATGAATTATGACGTCTCACTCAGAATTTTTTTTACATTTTTATTATTTAAAAATGTTCAGGTTTGAGAAATATTTTGTTACCATCAAATAGTAACTGATTTAAATTCATATAAAATTACATAATAAAATAAACTTTCATATTTCTGATGAAAATTTACCATTTGCTTTGTTTATATAGACGTACTCCAAATACTAAATTTTCATTTTCAAATTTAATTATTAAAATTTCACAAAAATTCAGCTTAATTATGTTATAAAAATCATTAAAATTCCCGGGTCGTTACACTTGGCATGGATATTTGAAATATTATCTAAACAGAGTACACTGAGATCCAATTGAATTATGAACAATGGACCAACATTCAAAAGACACATGCACTCAGAATTTCAAAGCTTTGAATATTTTATTCTGCACCTTGGATAAAAATGAGTTTAATAGAGATCTATTAGTAAAAGTGCATATGAAAATTAGAGAACACTATAGGTCATACACAAAGTCACTGACAAACTTAAACAGAAAAAGATATCCATGTTAGCTAATCCATTTCAGTTGTTTGGAATAAAACAAAATCAATCCATTTGTGATATGTATTTTTAGATTTCAGAATATATTACATGCATTAATATTATTAAGAAAGAATGTTACTAAAGAGGACCAAGTTAGAAAGATCTTGAGTTCACTTTCCAGTGAATGAGCTCGGAAGACTCTGGCACTGAACATTACAAACGACAATCATGAACCAGATGTGGATGATGATACGAAAATCGATTTCATGATCAATAATTTCATGAAACTCTTGAAATATAGGAAGACGAACCAACTTTGAAAAACTAACAACTATACAAATAATTCTAGAAATGAAAATTTTAAGTGTTTCGAATGTGATAAAATTGGTCATTTGAGAAGAGAGTGTCCGAACTTGAAGAAATTAAAGTACTCTTCAAAAACTTTCAATAAGAAAAGGAAATTGACTTTCAATGCAATGTGGGACAATTCAAATACATCATTAAATGATAGTGATTCAAAAACTGGAAATGCTAACATATGCTTCATGATAAATGATAACCATGTGTGGAATTTTAAGGAATAAATTATGAACAATTTAAATGATATGTATAAGAGACACTACAAGAAAAAATATTTTTGGAAGCATGATTGAGAAGCATTTTAATACAAATGTTGCGATTATCTAGGTGGATTATTAAAAAAATAAACAATCTCTAAAATGCTACCTATAGGTCTACGTGGAAAGTAAAAATATGTCGTGCGCCTCATTCACTCACCATCGACCTCGCTCCCTCTCTTACACATATATCCCTAATTTAATTAAAAAAACAATCAAACTCTCTAATGCGCTTAACCTTCCACCATCGTGTTAAGAAATCAATTCTATAGTTTCAATGATAACAACTATACAATGAAAATCGAATATGCATATATATTTATATTTACAAGCAATTGATAAAGTAAAGAGACAAGAACAAGAATCAAAAGAAATATCAAGAGGCTACGAGTCGATAGAATTGGAAGAGGAATGACACAGGCAGAGAAAAAGCAACATGCACAAATCCAGACGTCTGATTGATTACTTTGGTTCGAAATTCAGAAAGAATCAGACGTCTGGTTAATGAGCTCAGATGTCTGAAATGCAACCGTATACAAAAAATATATGAAGGCCAGACGTTTGAAACATTTTCCAGACGTCTGATTTTGAACTCGGCTGTGTAAATTCAAAGACCAACTGTCACATTTGAAAAGACACGTTCGCTCCTCTTCACTGCAACTCTTCATTAGCATAAGAAGCGACCTTAGAGCACTTACTAACAAATGCAACTACACAAAGGATCTCTCTACCACTATAAATAGAATCGGGAATTCAAGAGAAGATCTAACCTTACTCTCTTACGCTCTTGACTCTTATACTCTGATTTATATCTGATCTCTAGTAATCAAATACTTGTATTTAACACTTCCATATATTCAGAACTCCTCAATCAATATTCTTTAGATAGATATATATATTGGAAGTATTTGCACTTAATAGTCAACATCTGTGTTATAGAACACATTCTTGAAAAAGAAACTCTGCTATTGTAAACCTATACCTCCAGGTCAAGTGAGGGTTAGTTGAAAGGAAATTCCGAGGAGGAGCTTCGGGACTGGACGTAGGACGGGAGGTCCAAACCAGTACAAAATCCTGGTGTGATTATTTTCATTTACTTTGTTATTATCATCTATCAAGTTATAATAGATATATCATATGGTTAGTTGCTTATACTTGCGTATATATTCTACATGATCCACTCACATAGACTTCCAATTGGTATCAGAGCAAGGCTTTGATCAACAGTAACACGTTTTTTAATCACTTTAATATGGAAAGTATCTTTCAAGGACAATCCACAGCACGACCTCCACTTTTAATGGATCTAACTATGCATATTGGTCAATACGTATGAGAATTTTTATGGTAGCTAATGGTGTAGAAATTTGGTCAGCCACACAAGATAAGTATGAAGCACCTACTACTACTATGAACACATAAATCGATGCACAAAAGACCTTAGCTTCAAACAATGCTAAAGCCATGCATGTTTTATTTTGCTCTCTAGACAAAAGTGAATTTTCACGTGTCATGTTATGCACTACTGCATTTGACATTTGGCGTACCTTACAAATTACACATGAAGGTACAACAAAGGTCAAATAAACTAAGATTTCAATTTTGCAAAACCAATTTTTGTCATTCAAAATGAAGCAAAATGAAATTTTTGTTGACATGTATTCTAGATTTCAAACTATCCAACATGATCTTATGGCATTAGGATTCAAATTTACTGATTTTGATTTAGTTTCTCGAATACTCAACTCTTTAACATCAGATTGGGAAAGGAATGTATTAGCTATTGAACAAGCTAATGATCTCTCCACTCTCAAAGTTGAAGAGTTGATAGGAAATTTAATGTCCTATGAAGCTAATTTGCAGGCATGAAAAGAACTAAATTCAGAGAAAAAGAACATAGCATTCCCAGCAACAAAGAATGATGACTCTGATTTAGATGAAGAAGAAATAGTCTTCATTGCCAAGAATTATAACAGATTCAAGAAATTTAGAAAGATGACTAAATTCCAAAAAGAAGGGAAGACCAACACAACCAACCTATCTCAAATCAAGTGTTATGAATGTGATCAATACAGACATATGAAGAAGGATTGCCCAAAACTCAACAATGATAAAAAGAAGAACAAATTTGAAAAATTCAAAAAGAAAAAGGCTTTCAAAGTAACATAGGATGACTCGGATTCATCATCGTCTGAAAGTGATAGCGATAGTGACGGAGAACAAGCTAATGTATGTTTTATGGCACAAATCGAAGAGGTATTTCTTGAACTTAGCTATGACGAACTATTAGAACTTAGCATGGAATTAGATGATAAATTTAGACAAACTAAAAAATTGAACAAAGAATATTTAGTCAAAATAAATATATTAGAACTTGAAGTAGGAATGTTAAAAGATGAAAAATTATTCTAGAAGAAAAACTTGAATTATCTCAAGAAAAAATCAAAAATAATTTGATAGAAAGTGAAGCTATTACTATTGATTTTGAAAACACTAAAATAGTGAAGGATAATTTGTTAAAAGAAAACGTTGACTTTACAAAATAGTATTGAATTATTGAAAATATAGAATTAAAAGAAAATTTAGATAAAATTACAAATAATGTGTCAAAATTTAATAAAGGAAAACAAGATTTGGAAAATCTTATCAAAACTTCAAAACCATCAGGCAATAGAAATGGAATAGGATTTAAAAATTCATCTAAACAAAAAGGAAATGATGCTAAAAATACTAGTTATATAAAGACTAAAAATTTACATAAGTCTAAATTGAATGCCAAAAATATGAAGATTTGGATTCCTAAAACAAATAGAAATTTGATTAGACAAAAGTTTATTAATAATTACTTAGAGAATGTAGTTTATAATAAAAATTATATTTATAAAGGTACCAAACCATCTTGGGTGTGGCTACATTCTTCTAACAATTAGGACCCTAACAAAATATATGGGTGCCAATTAAAACATCTTATATTTTGCAGGTACCCAAAATAAAAAATAAGGAGAAATGGATACTAGATAGCGGTTGCTCCAAGCATATGACCGGAAAATCAAAAATGTTATCAAATATAACATACATTGATGGTGGAACGGTAACCTTGGGAGATAATTCAAAAGGATATGTCATGGGCATTGGAGAAGTCATCAATTCTGGTATATCTAACTCTCCTATTATTACAAATGTTTTATTAGTAGAAAATCTAAAATACAACTTACTAAGTATTATTCAATTATGTGATAAAGGCTTTCAAATAAATTTTGAAAAGGATAAATGTGATATTTTAGATAATAACAAACAACTTATTTTTGAAGGTTTTAGAAACAAAAATATTTATGTATTAAACATGAATATAAATAAAAATTCAAATTTATGTTTAACCGTTAAACATGATGATCCATGGTTCTGGCATAAATGATTTTTTCATATCAATTTTGAGAATATTAATAAATTGGCAAAATATGAACTAGTTAGAGGTTTACCTAAAATAAATTACAAAGTAGAAAATTTATGTGATGATTGTCAAATTGGAAAACTAAAGAAAAGCTCTTTTAAATCTAAAAATAGTATTTCTACAAAACAACCATTATAATTATTACATTTAGATTTATTTGGACCAACACAAATACGATCTATAAATCACAACAAATATGTTTTCGTCATAGTTGATGATTTCTCAAGATATACATGACTTTGTTTTCAAAACATAAAAGTGAAAATTTTGGTATGTTTAAGATATATGCTAAAAGAATTAAAACACAAATGAACTTAAAAATTAAAAATATACGACGTGATCACGGAGGAGAATTCAAAAACGATCTTTTTACATATTTTTGTAATAAGAAAGAATTAACTCATAATTTTTCTTTTCCTCGCACACCTCAACAGAATGGTTTGTAGAAAGGAAAAATCGTACATTACAAGAATATGCACGAACATTACTAAATAGTAGTGGTCTACCAAAACACTTTTGGGCTGAAGCTATTGCCACAGCTTGTTATATACTAAATCGAGTAACCATACGTCCTATGACAAAACAAACCTGTTTTGAAATATTTTTTTGTAAAAACCTAAAGTATCATACTTTAAAACTTTTGGTTCAAAATGTTTTATACTAAATACAAAAGATAACTTAGGAAGATTAGATCCAAAGGCCGATGAAGGTGTTTTTGTTGGATATTCGGATCGTAGCAAAGCATATAGAATTTTTAATAAACGAAATAATACTATTGAAGAAAGTTTACATGTTTCTTTGGACGAAAAGCTTTTTAACCGTAATACTAATGATGAAGAAGGAATTATCCCACTAACAAATTCAACAAATTCCATTAGTAATGAAACAAATATGCAAAATAACACGTTGATATCATCTCCTAGAGTTCTTAAGAATCATCCAAAAGATAATATCATTGGAGATCTTAATTCTAGAGTAACTAAAAATCAACTCAATCAAATAAGCCATATAGCATTTGTGTCAAATTTTGAACCAAAAAATTATAAAGAAGCTTCAAATGACAATTTTTGGATAATAGTTATGCAAGAAGAATTAAATCAATTTGAACGTAATAATGTGTGGGAATTAGTACCAAGACCTGAAGATCAATCGGTTATAGGAACAAAATGAGTATTTAAAAACAAAGCAGACGAGAATGGAAATATTTTTAGAAATAAAGCACGTTTAGTTGCTTAAGGATATAATCAAAAAGAAGGTATCGATTACGATGAAACCTTTGCTCCAGTAGCAAGATTAGAGGCCATTCGTACATTACTAGCCTTTGCAACTTATAAATTTTTTAAACTATTTCAAATGGATGTCAAAAGTGCCCTTTTAAATGGTTTTATCAACGAAAATGTATATGTAGAACAACCCCCATTATTTGTTCACGAAAAATATCCCGATCATGTTTTTAAGTTACACAAAAACAATATACAAACAATTTATATTTTTAAAAATAATAAAATAAAATAAATAAATATAGCCATGTCTTATGGGGACTCTTATATATCTATCTCCATCTCAACACCATCGAGGACAGCTCGGTTGATATGCCACAACGGCTTCCTACACCCACACCAGAGCAGGAGCCAACAAATAGGTGGTCCTTGTATCATACGGGTTTTACTCCGACAACAAGAATACCAAAAGATCTCTGTTTGTCTCTCCTAACACCAAGGAGAAAATTGATGAAATACATCATTAGTAGAAACAACAGATAGATCTTCAACCAGAACTATATTTCGAACAAAAAGTTACAGCACGACCTAAGCTTTTTGAAGCAAGTAGCGATGAAGTTTTGTTCATCACGGAAGAAAGATATCCATGAACCACTACCAAAACCATGTAGTTCTTTGGATCCCTCCTCTTCATATCGTACTACTTCGGACCCTTCACCAAGACGATATTCTGGCTCTCCGAGAACCCATGAACGTGGAAATATATGGTCTCCACTTAAACCATGGACGAATGACAAGTTAGGAAATAACAAAACTCCATCGTCTTCTAAATAATTTAATTTGTTATTATATGTATCTACGCTTATTTTATTTCACAATAAAAAATTACTTGTTATAAAAGCTCGAGAAATAAGCAAAAACCATCAATTTTATGCTATTTTTAGCCACACTGCTTATTTCAGACGTCTGAGTATGGCCTTCAGACGTTTGACACAATGATATACGTCTAAAAATAAAGCACTATGCATATGTCAGACGTCTGATATACCCCCAGACGTCTGAAATTTTGCTCTGTCGTCTCCAAATAAATATCAGAGCATTTCAAACGTTTGAAATAAGATCTAGACGTCTGACTTATTTCTCTGCCTTGAAATATTTTCAAAAATAAACCAAACCAGACGTCTGGTTTTCATACCCAGACGTCTGATAAAACTCTATGCCTCACCAAATTTTACAAATTCGATCAAATCAGACGTCTACATCAAAAACAAGATGTCTGAATTTTTCTACTGTACTCAATTTAGGGCAAACCAGGCGTCTGATTTCCAATCCAGACGTCTAAAATCCAATCGACTCTAAAAATTTATCCAAATAACGTCATTTTTTTCACTTTCATCTCACAATTTTCATCTGACATTTCACCATTAGCGATTTTTTTCCAACTATTCATCTTTTTACGCGAAGGTCGAATCACAATGCCTCCTAGAACAAAAATTCCCAGAATATCAAAACGAAAACAGGATCAACCTAGCTCATCTTCAAATCCTCAGGTGTGCTCCGATGATTAAATCGAAAGGTGGATGAACAGAGCGCCACATTCCATCAAAAGGTATGAAGATATTCACAATAAAAAACTCCACGTAGGCCCATTCTATAATCTCCTTAAGTTCCCTATGTATGATTTAGATGAGCTATGTGAAAATGTCGGCTTAGAAACCCTAATTTCTTTTACTTCTAATGATGTCCAAATAGACAAATTAGCCATTTTTTTATTCTATGCAAATCTAGACAGTACATCAGTGTGGAACATTGAAAATGAGGATAACTGGCTCTGGTCTAGCGTGTATGGAAACACAATTAGATTAACTCCAGGCATAATAGGTCGAACCCTTGGATGCTCTGACACAGGGGAAGATTTATACAACATTTCGGATATGCGCTTCAAGCCACGGAACAATATAACTCATCAAATTTGGGCAGACGAAATGCAAAAATTTGTTTCCAAATTTCTACGTCCAAAAGCTCGACTCCTAACTCGAATGATAATTAACACAATCGTTCCACGAATGGGAAGTCACGAGCAAATCACCAAATCAGAGCACAAAGCCCTATATACTCTATTTAGTGGAACAAGGGTAAATTGGGCCAAATTCATCTTCGACGAGCTAAAGCATTTTTGGACCCGATCAAGGCCGTAAGTTATTTATCCAACTTATATTATGAGACTTCTTCGTGCATATAACATTCCATCCTACTTATCGACATTCGAAGAAATCTCGCCTAAATATGCTTCCACCAAATTCTTCTCCCTGATGCACCAACCCGAAATCCCTTCAGAATTCATATCCTTCAAAGATTGGACGCACAGTCGTCAATCTAGAAGAGTTGAGCCTCCTACTCAACCACACATTGATCCATCCCAAGAGAAGGAACAACATCGAGAAGCCACTCCTCCTCCTTCCACACCATTTGATTATCCGGGACAAGATGAAATTATGGAGACTCGAATGAATACAAATCCAAACGAAAGTGTTCGAGATCTCACTCTTCGAAACCAACAAAATTCTATCTCAAAACCAAAAACTTTTGGCTAAGCGAATAGGAAACTTCGAAACAACATTTTCTACACACCTAGCCACAGTTGAGGAATCCCTTTCCACTGTCTTATCGGTTCTTAAAGAAGTACTACAATGGGTTCGCGGTCCAACACCACCTTCTGAAGATTGGCCAACCCCAGTACCTTCTCCTCCCGCAAAACATTCCAAACTCTCTGAGGATGGACCTCTCAAGGAAGCATTGACATCTCCTACAAAGACTAGCACCTCTGAAAAGAAGAACCAAAGGAAGATGATCAAAATAAAGCTTCTCCAAAGGAACCATAGATTTTGGGAATCATAGATTTAAGGTTTTTTGAATATCAATTTTTGTACAAATCTATGTGTAATCTCACTTCAAGTTATTAATGAAATGTTCTTTTTGTTTGACGATTGGCTTCAATTTTATTATTCTTTTTGATAATGCCAAAGGGGGAGAGATATAAGTATTATCATAAAACATTAAAAATAAGCACATATTCAGGGGGATATTTATAATCTATATATAAGTACATTGAATAATTGTCATCATCAAAAAAGGGGAGATATAGATATAAGTATTATCATAAAACATTAAAAATAAGCACATATTCAGGGGGAGATTTATAATCTATATATAAGTACATTGAATAGTTGTCATCATCAAAAAGGGGGAGATTGTTAGGAAATCAATTCTATGGTTTCGATGATAACAATTATACAATGGAAATCGAATATGCATATATATTTATATTTACAGGTAACTGATAAAGTAAAGAGACAAGAACAATACTTAAAAGAAATATGAAGAGGCTACGAGTCGATAGAATTGGAAGAGGAATGACACAGGCACAGAAAAAGCAACATGCACAAATCCAGACGTCTGGGTGCACTAGCCAGACGTCTGATTGATTACTCTGGTTCAAAATTCAGAAAGAATCAGATGTCTGGTTAATGAACTCAGACGTCTGAAATGCAATCGTATACAAAAATTATATGAAGGCCAGACGTCTGAAACATTTCCCAGACATCTGATTTTGAACTCGGCCGTGTAAATTCAAAGACCAACTGTCACATTTGAAAAGGCATGTTCGCTCCTCTTCACTGCAACTCTTCATCACCATGAGAAGCGACCTTAGAGCACTTACTAACAGATGCAACTATACAAAGGATCTCTCTACCACTATAAATAGAATCAGGAATTCAAGAGAAGATCTAACCTTACTCTCTTACACTCTTAACTCTTATACTCTGATTTATATCTGATCTCTAGCAATCAAATACCTGTATTTAACACTTCCATATATTCAGAACTCCTCATTCAATATTCTTTAGATTGATATATATATTGGAAGCATTTGTACTTAATAGTCAACATCTGTGTCATAGAAAACATTCTTGAAAAAGAAACTTTGCTATTGCAAACCTGTTCCTCCAGGTCAAGTGAGGGTTAGTTGAAAGGAAATTCTGAAGAGGAGCTTCGGGACTGGACGTAGGAAGGGAGGTCCGAACTAGTATAAAATCCTGGTGTGATTATTTTCATTTACTTTGTTGTTATCATCTATCAAGTTATAATAGATATATCATATAGTTAGTTTCTTATACTTGCATATATATTCTACACGATCCACTCACATAGACTTTCACATCGGTCTTTAGAAAACGTGCACCGCAGCTCGAGATACAACTCTGCCATCAATCTACAGAATACGCGCATCGCAGATCGAGCCACAACTCCGTCGTCGATCTACAGAATACACAATCTTTAACAACCCTCCAGCTCCATTATTTCTTCTCTTTTTTGCCAATTATCCAATCCTTGTTGAGATGAAAACGTTTATTCTTTTTTTTTCATTTTCATATGTACCTCATGGTTTCACACAGTACCTTAAATAAATCTATGTTTGATGACTTTAGAGTTTCTTTAAAGTTCAGGGAAGAGTGGTATGTGCTAGTTATTATGTTACAGTTTATAAATTATTAGCTTTCATCACATTAGGTTAGGAAGCTCGATCTGGTAAGATTATTCTGCATAGTTCTAATAGTTTAAACGTATTTGTATTTCTCCTATTGCACGTCAGTTTCTATATTATTTTATGCCAAATGACAAACCTGTGGCCTAACTTAAAGAGCTTAAGGTTAGTTGATGTTTACTTAGTTTTTTGGCATTAAATATTGATTGAGAAGTAACCTATGTCATTATGTGTAATAGTTTTAGAAATTGCAAGGTTTACGGGTTTGAAAAAGATTATAAATTGAATCAGAAATAAAGCACCTAATCCTTCTAAAATCGATATAAAGACATGAGTTACGGTAGTTAATTTTGGCAGGAAATTAAAGTAAGATAAAGATCAGAATATCTAAATAAAAATAGTTTAAAATCATGATCAGAGTGATGGTTGAAAACTTTTGAAATCTTGTGTATTTATAGTGGAAAGGAAGTGTTCATTCCAAAAAAAAATTTAAACGATTTAAAAACTCATCTGTTCAAAATTGAGTGTGAATTGTCAACAAAGATTTATATCTCCACATACATGCACTACTTTGCTTTTATAGTCGCTTTGAAAAATATTTATGAGAAAACATTTCAAAAATATAAAATCCTTTTATGTGTATTGCTATGGTTTTTTAACAATGATCTATATTACAAAAGAAAACCTACTATACTTAATAATATTGAACTCTAGGCTCATATGAGTTTCTTTTTCTTATATTTTGTTGTTTTTTACACTATAAAGCATAGTCTATTTTTCATATATAGTTGTTAAAATGTTACTAGCAAGGTCTACATAGTTATCAAAACATATGAAATAAAAATTCTAGCATTACCCCATTTTTTGGCGATAGTAATTGTACAAATGTGTATTTAGATAAATTTATAAACTCTCATTAATTCTATGCATTAGCCTTTTACACTTAAATTTCAAATAATTCATAATTTTTGTCATCATCAAAAAGGAACAAGAATGAACAAGACTTTAGGACAAGCACCATTGTCCCAGTGATTAAGTGATTTGGCTTTGGTGCGAGAGGTCACAAGTTTGAAACTTGCATAGCATGATTCGAACATATATTGACATATGATTTTGTGTTATGTTCTACCGGTGATATGTTGTATCTAAGTACCATTTCAAAATAAAATAAAATGAACAAGACGTTAAATTTAATTGCAAAGCACTATTGGAGTGTGTATAGTTCGATATCTATTAAATAATAGTGAAACAGAAGAAATTAAAGCTCTCTTATTAATTTAAGGAATTTTCAAACCCAAGTTCAGATATTTATTTTTAAAATCCTATAATTTATCATTTACAAATATTCCACTAAATTTCTCACATTATTTTACGTTCAAAATTAAACGTTTATAGCCCATTCTTAATTCCCTCACAGTATATTGCATTGAATCACATGCATTCAAATTAATAAATTCATTTTATACTTTATTCACCTGAATGAATTATCATATGTTTTAAAATTCTGTTACCCCAAATACCTACAATTTGAAATTTCTATAATTACCTACCAGCCCTTCTCAATTTTCTTCTGATATTTTACATCCAAATCCATATATTTAACTAATTTTATAATCGTATTATACACTGCTTAAATCAATTTAGTTAGACTAATATTCATTAATTAATTTAACATTGTATATATACTAAAATTAATATTAGTATATATACAATATCATTTATTTATAAGGGGAAATCATAAAATTATTATTTTTATTCAATATAAAGATATTTAAATCATATAACATTAAATATATATGTAATTGATAATAATAATTCATTATTTTCTAATTTATGATCTAAAAACCTTATATAACACAATTTCATTTTTAACAACCATCAAATGGTAAATTTATGTTTTACAACATTACGATATGTACGCTCGAGTTACACCGATAAAAATCAGATTATATAGACATTCTAACTTTCAATATGAAACCTTGCCCAACTCATAACTCAACTAAGTGCTATATAAAGAATATTATTTTGAATAAATTTATAGCTTTAAATTTTGTTTGTATTTTGCTTGTAATTGATAACTGATTATCACTTCAAAAATTTAGAAAACTGCATGCTTACGTATTAGTTGGTGATGGATAAAGATCGGGTGCATCTACACAGGTGACTATATAATATTGAATATATTTTGATGGGCAATATCTATTCAAACACAGGAATTTACTTTGTAGCCCCCTTATTTTCGAAAAAGAGTGTATACCCAAGGTTGTACTTAGTAGCACCCTCTATATTTTGTTTTCTTTCAAATTTACCCTCATGAACGAACAAAAACTCACGCACACAAACATCTCACACACTCAAAATAATTCAAAACTTAGCTTCCTTAATCACTCTGTCATAAAACCCTGTTTCCCCTTCCGCGATTATGTTTTTTAAAATAAAATAATTACAGTAAAAAATTTTACGAATTACCTCTTATGATTGTGTTAGCATTACGTTCTCCTCGTCAAAATCCAATATCAGGTTGAGCAAAATATTTGAAATTTAGCTTGACCGCTTTAAAAACTAAGGTTAGAGGAAAGAGCCGATTGAGGCTGGTGAGAAAGAACATAAGAAAGTTGTACTTTGAATAGAAGGATGGTAAGGGTGTTTTGGTCTTTAAAATTTAGGTATATTACGGGGGCTACTAAGTAAATTCCTGTGTTTGAATAGAATTTTCCATTTTGATGTTAAAAGGTAATAATATTGTTATTTTAAAACTAGCAAGGAGTATGAGAATGGAGCTTGGAAGTTTGTATATGCTAAAATGAGAAATTTGAGAAATGCAAAGAAGATTATATGTCCTTGCTCGGATTGTCATAATTATAGTCATCATTACGAGAATATTTTCGTTGAGCATATAATTATAAAAAGGATGGATCCCATATACAAGAGCGGTATGTGGTATAATCATGATGAGAAAACAATTATAACCAAAGATGTTAAGTCTGATGACACTTATGATTTATTCAAAGCCATTCATCATGAAGATGAATATTTCATCAATTGTACTTTTTTTGATGATGATAAAGATGAAGATTGTGCACAAAGATGAGAGGATGATTTATTATAAAATTCAAAGATGCGGAAACCCCATTATATCCTACTTGCACTGATCAAACAAAATTATCTGTCATTATAGCCTTGTATGATCTTAAATGTGAGACTGGATTGTTTGATAACGGCTTTGATAATGATAAGTTTCTCAATGTGCAACGACTTCCAAAAGATAATGTACTTCCCAAGCCTTTATATGGTGTAAAAAAATTTCTCAAAATATTCGATATGGGTTTCGAGAAAATTCATGCTTGTCAAAATGATTGATGTCTTTTTAGAGGAGAGTACAAAGACTTGGATGTTGTCCAAAATGTAGATTTAACGAAATTATGCATGGTATTTCAGTTAAAGTTTGATATAATTTTCGATTATCTCAAGATTTAGAAGAATGTTTAGATCACAAAAGCTGGCAGAAGATTATGATGCCATTTCAGTAACAAAAGTAATGATGGAAAAATACGTCATCCCGTATATTCTGTGACATGGAATGTGGTGGATGAGAAATGAAAATCATTTGCAATTGGTCCACGCAATCTAAGACTTGGCCTTGCTACTGATGGTATTAACCGATTTTTAACATTGAGTTTCAAGTATAGTTGTCAGTGATGCTTGTGACATACAATCTCTTGCCAATATTATGCATGAAAAAAGAAAATATCATGTTAACATTATTTATTCCTGGCACAAGACAACCAGGAAATGTTATAAATATATATATATATATATATATATATATATGTATGTATGTATGTATGTGTATGTATGTATGTATGTATGTATGTATGTATGTATTCCATTGGTAGAAGTTTTGCATTACTTGTGTGATAATGAGTTCAAGCTTATGACGCATTTAATAAAACATTTTTAATATCAGTGCAATTTTCATTTAACAATGATTGCAAATATAAAAAAACATAATACATGTATACTTCCAATCCATCTCTAATCTCCAATCCCCAATCCAATTTGTCTACGAATGCCATAACCTCCAACACCTAATCTCCAACCAAAATTGTCCACGAACGCACCCTAATTCTAATTGATGCTCATCAATCAGTGTCCACTTTTAGTTTAATATAACTTTTTATTCTTTTATGGAATCGGACTAATTTTTAAATTTACTTCATTGTATATTTTCAAATATAGCTTTATTAAATCATGTTGTGTAGCTCTTATTCATATTATTTGCAACAGCCAAGAATCATGTTTAATTAGTTTGGATCATCAATGTTGGAATATTCATAGTTAATAAGTTAAAGTTTTTTAAGAAGCTTAATATTGTAACAAGAATATAATGGGTGCATTATACATAATTATTAGTCAAGATAATATTGCATGATATATAAACCAAAATGATACTCTAGATACACAAGATACAAAATTTGACTAATCATTTTATATACTACGTGTAATTTTCATGACATATTATGCTATATGTATTAAAGAACACGATGTTTAAAAACATTTGTACAAATTTATCTTATTTAATTAGTATAATATAATGTAAAAAAGTGCAATAATGAAAATGTTTTTATAAGTCATATCAAAACACCATCTCAATTTGAGCATAATTTCTCTACTGTAGGTTTAGAACACTACTATCAAACAAAATTGTGCACATATTCAAATTTATATGTGAAACATAGGATAAAACTATGTTGAATTAATGTGAATTACATTTGAAAATTAATTAAATGACATGCTTAACAACGTGGTGCTTATTAGGTTAGGAACAATTGACAGTTGATGTAATGTTTGTTGTATAAAGTCGTTGTGCTCTAAAATATTATATACTTTATATGCTCTAAGACCATTTAAGTGGATTTACCAAGAAATTTTAGTAAGTAGCATTCATGAAACAAGATAATACATTTTAAATATGTGCTTCCATCTTCATATAAATAAAATATAAAAAATACAGTGTTAACCGTATTATATAATCAACCTCAGGCCCGATCCAACGTAATTTAGGTCCCTGGGCAATGAGAGCCTAAAGTGAGGTATCTTATATTGAGATCTTAATAATATGAAAAAAAAATACGGACAATGTGATGGATATGAGTTGAACCATGCTCATCTGATTGATTATGTTACAACTTTACCACACTACTAATGCACAAAAACAGACCTTACACTAAATTATCGATAGTCTTATTTATGCAAATTGGGTCCTTACCTCAAACCGGGCCCTAGGCCATCGCCCAATCTGCCTATGGCAAAGGCCGGCCCTGCTCAACCCCGTATGTGTAGCACCGTTTCGTACTAGTTCATACTTATTCAAATACCATGCTTAATTAGCGTATATTTAATTAATTAAGAATATGACAATATTAATAAAATGTGATTTTATTAAACCAATTAGATTGGATATGTTATTAAATATTAGATTTTATAGGCCCGTTAAAATCCATTTAAGGAATCCTTTTTGAAATTTACTTATTTCACCTATTAAAAAATAAAAATAAACCAAACTCTTTTATTGGTATCAGAATCTAAACGTACTATGCAAATTAATTAGTCAACATTTATGATCAATTAATTAAACTTATGTATCCAATCGATATACAACAATGTCGGATAGTCGGATGGTGGAGGGAAATTATGTCTTACCACATGAGCGGTGTACATGTCAACGCATGCATACCGTGTTGTCAATATAATATGTCGGAGGTGACACTAATGAAACATATATAATTTGGGACCAACATAATAATTATTGTGGCGGTGAGTAGAATAATTGGTAAGATGACATTATGATTATTAATACAAGCGTCACGGGACACGCTTCGCGCATGATAAAGAATGCTGAATTGTTTTTCTACAAATTGTATTTATTTAATACGTCCAAAAGAAAATGATTTCCATATATATTTTGTCATATTTTTATGTTGAATCATACGTAGGTAATTTTAAATTTTACTTCTAAGTTGCAATATCCAACTTCTTGTGAGTTTAAACTTTTATTTATATTATTAATTGATATAAAACAAAATTGTAAAGTAGTTTATTTGCTAGATCCTATTTTTAAGTTATATTAAGATTTAGTAAATTTTTATAGAGCGGATTTTGAATTTGTAAAAGAAGCTTAATTGTCAAATCCTAATTTTAAGCCATGCTAAATTTTAATAATATCTGTGGAGAGGCATTTTTGGTATTTCATGCTGATACAAAAAACATATAATAGTAAATATATTACAACTATTAATAAAAGAATTGCGTATAAAAGCCAATTTTGAAAGTTAGCAGTCAGACCAAAAGTTTGGGATTTTAAACCAACTATTAATAAAGATAATAATTGCCGTTCAACTCGGACCAGGAAAAAAAGGAGCACGGATCCATTTCTACTTGAACTAAAAAAAACTTGCGACTAAACAATATGTATTTTTCTACAACATGATGATCAATTAAGCCTTAAACACAAATTAGAATCCTTAAATTGCAACAGCTTTCAGATGATCACATTATACTTTGTTGGTTCCAAGATATATTTCTGCAGCATTTAAAAATAACAACATAAGAAATATAAGGGTGACTGCATGTAAAGTGCATATCTACAAAGTAGATCCATAAAAAATAACAATTCTTTCAGTCATTTGTTAGATAAATAAAGAGTCCAAGACTATTCAATACCATTTAGGCATTGTTATCCCACCATTTGGTCAAGGCTGGAATATCAACAAATTGGCAAGGAACGACGGATATCAGGATTGGAGATCGATTGGAAACAAGGCTACAATTGATGTCGTCAAAATTTGGCCGAGCTCCGATTAGGACGGAATCAATTGAAGATGATGATGAGGATTAGGAGAAGCTGTGTTTCAAATTTCAGGTTAATCGGAGTTCATATGAAGGAGATATGATCGATGCAAGGTAGGAAGAACATATTGTTCGTATCCATCGGTGCACAGGAATTGGTTCGTATCGATGCATTTCGCATCGATTAGGAAGATGGTGGTTCGAATCGATACACTTCGTATCGATCAGAAAGTAAGGATTTCGTATTGATACCATTCGTATCGATCGGCATAGGTTCGACTCAATGACTTCGTATCGATCGGGCAGGAAGGGTAGATGGACTTCGACTCGATGGCAACACACCCAGATTGGTAGGCAAGCATACGGAGGTTTGTTCGAATTGATACATTTCGTATCGATCAGGATGGGGACAGGTGGTACATTTCGAGTCCATGATCTCGTATCGATCACTGGAGTTCAGTTCGCTTCCATCAGGTAAAATCTCGTTTGCATCCATCAGGTAATAACTCGTTCGTATCCATCATAAGGGTGAGCTCGTATCCTTTTCATCACAACCACTTCCTATCGATGGCCCCCATGGTAATTTCGTATCGATAAGTTCGCAAGGTATCGATGCGAAGTGTACTCCTGGAATCGATGCGAAGAGAAACACGAATCGATGGGTACGAGGATGCCGTTGCGAAGTTATGGATATGAACGAGCATAAAACATAGATGCAAGTCCACCTCTCCAAGAAAGAAGCGGTCAAAGAGGCGAGGAGTATGGATCGAGCCTTGGAAGTAGCGCCACGTCATCAATGCGCACACGCTCCTAATTGAGTCGAAGAAGATGGATGCGAAAGCATGGATTCGAAATCTGCAGTTCACAAAGAACATCAACTCGTGTTGATCGTATCTCCTAAACCCCCTATCCAAATGCAACGAATTTTCACGGGAGCTTACGTACAAGGTAAAGAACAATCCTGCCAAGTTTCAGCTCGATTGGATCATTTTTTAATGGATAAGAAATCACTTCGTATCGATCACAAATCGAGTCCAAACTTGGTGGGGTCGGTCGCGTGGGCCCACTCACGTGCCAGAAGAAGTCTCGCGAAGTTTGAGCGCGATCTCAGCCTCCTACGCCTGTAAATAGCCCCCTTAAGGCTACAGAAAGAGGATCTTTTGGCCATTCAACACCCAGACTCTGCCGGATTCATTTCTACATTTTAATATAAGAATTGTACTCGAAATTCATCATTTCTACTGCTGTAGTCATCTGTAACCAGCAAGGATAATCAATAAAGGATAAAACTTTGGAGTGGACATAGGCCGGAGATAGCCGAACCACTATAAATCTTCAGTCTCTGTTCATTACTGTTGAATTGTTGCTTGTTATTAATTGTGATCTGTGATTTGTGTTGGAATATTGCTGATCTGTATTCATACTTTGGTGCTTTCACGATATTTGGGGTTTGTGACCAATTTTGGCGCAAACACTTTGGTGCTTTCACTGAGAAATGAACTAGCACCCGCTACATCGGATTGAAGTTCTGATTTGAAAAGCTTGAAGAATTCAGACTTAGAGAAAATGACTAGACAAAACAGTAGAAGGCAGAGGGCTGAGAGAAGCCAACAGGAAGGAAGTCAAGAAGCTTCCTCCGGAGCTGGAGAAGGACAAGCTTCCATCTACATCACTAGAGATGAAATGGAAGCTATGGCGAATTCATTGCAAGAGAGGTTGTTGAAGAGTCAACAGGAAATGTGCAGGCTTTCTTTGAGCAAACGAGAGATGTAGGTACGTAGAACTTAGGAATAACTACAGCTGCTGTGGATGTGGAGCAAGGATCTAGGGTTGTGGAACCCAATGGAGGATAGAATACAGAACCAGAAGGCAATCAACGAGGATTTGGGGGCAGGCCCACAGGATCTAACACTAGAAGACCCTTGGACGGAGTTCAATAGGCTAGAACTAACGTAGGTGTGAATGAGCCGTATGAGGAATATGTGCCAGAGTTTCCTCGGGGGCATGGGGGGAACCCCTTACAGACAATGCTGGATTAGTGGAGGTCATTAGGAAAACTATGCATGGAGGTTTGACTAATAGAGATATGGCAGGAGTAAACAGGAGTCCGTTTACTCGGGAAATCAGGATAGCTCAGAACCCACCTAAGCTCAAGCTACCTAGCGTGGACGTATATGATGGCAAGGCTGACAAAACTGATCATTTGATGAGGTATGCTAGACACATGGAAGTGTTGGGGGCATCAGAGGATGTGATGGCCTGATGTATCCCTTTGTATTTGACGGACTTAGCGGAAATGTGGTTTAGGCAGTTGGGAGAAGGATCTATCTGGACTTGGAGGGAATTGGTGGATAGGTTTTTGAGGCAGTTTCGGGTTCATATCAGGAGACCAAAGAATGTGATGACATTAATATCAGCAAAACAAAGGACAGATGAATCGCTTAGAGGATTTCTAGTCGATTCAATGCGTTGGTTGCTTCGGTGGATCGGCCGGATCCATCGATGGTTCTGATGGCGGCGGTATCATGAGTCAGAGAGGATTCGGATTTAAGGTGTCTTTAATACGAGATCCCCCGTAGGATCTCGAGGAATTCTTTCACGAAGCCGAAAGGTTCCTTCGGCAAGAAGATGCGAGTATGGATTTAAAGTTAAAGGAGGTGAATGCGACTGAGGGCGGAGGACCATCCAACGGAAGCTCGGATAAGGATAAGGGAAAGAGGAAGCTGGATGACAATTCAGGAAAAGCTGGAAAGCGATGGAAGGATCCAAAGTTTTCCGCATAAACAGGGTTAAACGAGACACTGGAGCGGATATACATGGAAACCAGGAATCGCCTCCCTTACCGGAGGCCAGCCGGGAGAGAACCATCCGAACAGGAAAGGGCATCAGGAAGGCACTGTCTCTTCCACGATTTGGATGGACATGATACCAACAGCTGCAGGCACTTAAAGGACACAATTGAGGAACATGTCAGGAATAGGCAACTGAGGCAGTATGTTGGGGCACGGAATGCAGTGGTGGAGCAGAAGCAGCCACCGTCTACCTCACACCATGATGATGTGAGGCTCAGGAATGATGGTTGATTGATTATTAATTGACCTGGATGATGTGCAATAAGTAACAAACCATTAGCAAACGACCAAGTCATTTACACATGTATAGGGACGGAGATAGCCCCTAGGCATGCTCTGAATAATGATAAACCGCGGAGCTATGGTTTGTGAAATCTGTTTTTGTTTTGGATTGGACACTTGATTTTTTGGTTTTGTTTTGGAGTTTGGTTTGAACTCCTGATTTTGCTTGCTTTCTGGTTTGGATTTTCGTTTGGATGATTGGTTTCTGTTTTGGATGCTGGTTTGGATTTTTGTTTTTTGGTTTGATTTGGATTTTGGATTGGATTTTGATTGGATTTTTATCTGTTTTTTGATGAAAGGTCGTCGGGTATGGATTATGCCTGGCAAGGGGTGAGTCACTTTGCCCGAACGAGGTAAATTGACTCATTCAGGTCGTCGAATGTGGACTATGCTCGACAAGGGTCCGGAGAGACCAGGATTCGACCTAGGACTTAGGCCCTGTATTATCAATTGTTATTTTCAGGTCGTTGAGTATGGACTACGCTCAACAAGGGTCCGGAGTGACAAGGATTCGGCTTAGGACTTAAGCCATGGCATTTGTTGCGTTCAGGGACACTAGACCACGGTCGTCAAGTGTGGATTGCGCTTCACAAGAACCCGGAGAGGTTGTGAAATTGAATGGAGACCCGGAGAGGTCTAGGATTCGGCTTAGAACTTAAGCCACGTCATTTCTTGCGTCCAGGGACACTGGACCACGGTCGTCAAGTGTGGATTGCGCTTGGCAAGAACCCAGAAAGGTTAGTTCAACGTCCAGGGACACTGGACCACGGTCGTCAGGTGTGGATTACGCTTGGCAAGAGCCCGAAGAGGTTATGGATTTGGATATCGACCCGTAGAGATCCTGGATTCGGTTATTGGCTATTGGATAAGGATGGATTAAAATCTCGGTCATCGAGTTCGGATGGACATGGAATTGGTTTTGGACTTCGGATATTGGATTCGGAACTATTCAAAACATGCCTTCTTATCACAAGGCATGTTTTGGGGGGAAAATGTTATCCCACCTTTTGGTCATGGCTGGAATATCAACAAATTGGCAAGGAACGACGGATATTAGGATTGGAGATCGATTGGAAACAAGGCTACAATTGATGTCGTAAAAATTTGGCCGAGCTCCAATCAGGACGGAATCAATTGAAGATGATGATGAGGATTAGGAGAAGCTGTGTTTCAAATTTCATGTCAATCGGAGTTCATATGAAGGAGATATGATTGATGCAAGGTAGGAAGAACATATTGTTCGTATCCATCGGTGCACAGGAATTGGTTCGTATCGATGCATTTCGCATCGATCAGGAAGATGGTGGTTCAAATCGATACACTTCGTATCGATCAGAAAGTAAGGATTTCGTATCGATACCGTTCGTATCGATCGGCACAGGTTCGACTCAATGACTTCGTATCGATCGGGCATGAAGGGTGGATGGACTTCGACTCGATGGCAACACACCCAGATTGGTAGGCAAGCATGCAGAGGTTTGTTCGAATCGATACATTTCGTATCGATCAGGATGGGGACAGGTGGTACATTTCGAGTCCATGATCTCGTATCGATCACTGGAGTTCAGTTCGCTTCCATCAGGTAAAATCTTGTTCGCATCCATCAGGTAAGGACTCGTTCGTATCCATCATGAGGGTGAGCTTCGTATCCTTTTCATCACAACCACTTCGTATCGATGGCCCCCATGGTAATTTCGTATCGATCAGTTCGCAAGGTATCGATGCGAAGTGTGCTCCTGGAATCGATGCAAAGAGAAACACGAATCAATGGGTATGAGGATGCCGTTGCGAAGTTATGGATATGAACGAGCATAAAACATGGATGTAAGTCCATGTCTCCAGGAAAGAAGCGGTCAAAGAGGCGAGGAGTATGGATCGAGCCTTGGAAGTAGCGCACGTCATCGATGTGCACGTGCTCCTAATCGAGTCGAAGAATATGGATGCGAAAGCATGGATTCGAAATCTGCAGTCCACGAAGAACATCAACTCGAATCGATCGTATCTCCTAAACCCCTGATCCAAATGCAACGAAATTTTCACAGGAGCTTACGTACAAGGTAAAGAACAATACTGCCAAGTTTCAGCTCGATTGGATCATTTTTTGATGGATACGAAATCACTTCGTATCGATCACTGATCGAGTCGAAACTTGGTGGGGTCGGTCGCGTGGGCCCACTCACGTGCTAGAACAAGTCTCCCGAAGTTTGAGTGCGATCTCAGCCTCCTATGCCTATAAATATCCCCCTAAAGGCTATAGAAAGAGGATCTTTTGGCCATTCAACGCCCAGACTCTGCCGGATTCATTTCTACATTTTAGTATAACAATTGTACTCGAAATTCATCATTGCTACTGCTGTAATCATCTGTAACCAGCAAGGATAATCAATAAAGGATAAAACTTAGGAGTGGACGTAGGCCCGAGATAGCCGAACTACTATAAATCTTCTGTCTCTGTTCATTACTGTTGAAATGTTGCTTGTTATTAATTGTGATCTGTGATTTGTGTTGAAATATTGCTGATCTATATTCATACTTTGGTGCTTTCACGATATTTGGGGTTTGTGACCAATTTTGGCGCAAACAGGCATCCCCTTATGCAATAAAATAATCACCAATATAAAAACATAATACACAAATTGTTGTCTACTAGAATATTTACTAAAAGAGTTAAATTTTAACTCTCATTTATTATTCTTTTTAATCCAAAACTTCGAATACAAATTAAATTGTTGTTGAATAACTTGCACTTGAAAGTATGACCAATTTGATTTAGTATGAAAAATACATTATCTTCTCAAAATCGTATCACAAAATATGAAAAATCATGATTCGTTTGAAAACTATAACCCAATGTCAGAATACGAATACAGAAAATACTAAATAAAGCAAAATTATTGACACCTAAATCATGGAAATAATAGTTAAAGGTTTCGCCAAACACAGCATATGCAGGACTCCTTTAGCTTTGGAATCTATGAAGTTTAAAGCAAGGCTTATTAAACATAAAGGAAATAGGTGCATATCTTTTAGATACTTATTGTATGTTTTTTTCGACGACATCAACGACAAAAATAACTATAATGTTGATTTCTTTTTCCACTGTCATGGGAAACAAATGGGATGGAGTTATAGAATACTATTATGTGCTATACATATGGATTACTATAATACATAAAACACATGTTAATGGAAAACTGGTAGCTTCGAGGGCAACTCCGATGAATTCAGAGCTGAATATTCAAGGGAGCCCTAAATGGAAGGGGGCACCCAAAGGCCAGACGTCCATTTAATGGGCGCCTGATTATAAGGCGCCCATTTTATGGGGGTCTGAATGGCAGAAGCCCATAAAATGGACGCTAGCCCCCCTCCCCCTACATATACCCCTATCACCCTCCCCTCCGCACTTCCCACTACATTTTCATTTTTATTTTATTTTTTAAATTAGAAAAGCTAAACGAAATGCCGCCGCGTCCGACCAAAATCGTTCGAAGAACGGTTCACGGACATCCAGCAAACCAAATTCCCCTTTACCGAGTAGTTAGAAAAATAACAGTAAATATAACACAAATCCTTATCTTCATTGCCAGACCATGGAGCAGAAGAATCGAAGGATAGAGGGGGAGCGGTCTGGGGATGAACATTTTGAAAGGGTTGGGAATCAAAATCTCAGCTATCCATATTCATCGCTTTGGTATATGATTGAAACGGATGAGAAATACTTTCAATATTATGGAATTGAGAATATAATTGTAATAGAAGAAGAGATGTGTGTATTACAATCTGAAAAGTAGTCAGATATATGTAATGAAATCACAAATATAACCGTTATAATTTTAAATATGACCGTTTATAACGGTTGAAGTCAAAATATGACTTTTTATAGCCGTTGGAGTTTAAAATACGGCCGTTTATAGCCGTTGCAGGTCGCAATAAGGTGGTTTGTAGCGGGAAAGGGAGGAAGAGATGAGGTGGGGCCCAAGCGCTGGCGTCCATTTTATGGGCGCTAGAGGCTTGGACGCCCATTAAATGGACGCCCAAGCCCCGTTCAGGTTTTTGAATTGGATCCTGAACTTTCAGCTGAATTCTTGTCCTTAATTTGATGGGAACTTTCAGCCGAATTCTTGTTCTTAATTTGACGACTAGAGATTTTTTTGGACGAATTCAGTAAATAATTGAACCACAGGAGATGCCCTCAGATTTGAATAAAGTAAAAATTTAATTTATGGATGCTTTTCGTGAAAACACTTTTGTGTTTCCCTAGAAAATATATGAATTAATCATGTGATCAAACATAGTTTGGAGAGATGCCAAGAGTAAACTTTGACTTGGAACTTTGGCCTGATGCATTGAAATAGTTATTTACATTGCAAAACTGATACATGAAGCAAGCATTACTCGATGAATTCGTCCTTGAATTCCTTGGTAAGCAGCTATTTTAAATTGAAGCTTTTCTAGTAGAAGATAAGTTTTTTTAGTGTAATTGGATTCTTTTTATTTAGTCAAGTAAATAATATTTTGGAAATTTTACAAGAGTCATTTTTTTTATCATATAGATGGTTGCTCCTAACCAGTCCTATTTTCCGCATTAGCAAATAGTATTATCCAGTAATATTCGTTGTTAATGTGGGTCTAGGAAAACGGCTTTCCCCCTCAAATATAAAAATACAAGTCACTGCAAATTCTATAAAATCAACCATGAGCCAGCACTTATGTCATACAAAAACAACATCATTAAATAAGGTAACATATTCTTGAACCTGACATCAAAAGATAGGACATAAAATGAAAATAAATGGATATATTGAACATTCAAGAAGCTCAGTATTTGAAGCAAAATACTACTGGAAACATCATTGATCAATTTAGCTCATTAAGTTTGATTAATGCAGTAATTCACATAAAAACGAAGTAAAGATGCATTCAAATAATAGTTATGCTGAAATAGCATATCATTTGTATTACCAAAAGTTATAAATATCTACTCTTACGAATTATAATAAATTGTTCAGAAATGAAATAACAAAAACAATAAAACAGATACCTGGTTTTGCAAACATTATCACTGAAACCACATTGCTATTCACTAGAGTGATATTTCACCTACAAGCACAGCTATGTCGAAGTGATGTGATGCCTAAGACAGTAAATGGCCATTTGATTCATCTATGGGAAGTCCTCTATTATCCAATTTTACTTCAAGTTAAAAATATCGAACTTCACAATCAATCATATAAGCCAACCGAAAATAAAAACGAACCACCGATTAATTATTTTGTTCGGAACTGTGGAATGTCAAAAAAAAAAGATGAATGAAAAATAGATTTTACCTAAAAACGTACCGAAACTGGAAGGATTTGGTTTCTTTTAGAGGATGGTTGGAGCTTTTGTTTAGAATAGGCGAATCGACTGAATGAAGAGCAAGGTACATTATAAGCGTCAAAAAAGTGGTGCTGCTTCGTGCCATTGCTAAACAACACCATCAATATATCTTCACTCAAACGCATTGTGATACAAACTTGCTTAAATACATTGCAACCGTAAAAATCTACCACTGGAATAGTCTTATAGGATACCTACCCACTGTCTGTCTACTTTGACAACCGGACGGTGATAAATCATCGAGCTTTGGTACGTTTGGATGGTGGAAAACAACCGTGGAAATCGTCAGTTGTAAAGCAACCTCAATATTCGGCTATTGATAAATCGTGCAGTGATTTTCTACCATGCACGATTTAATATGAACGAGTGGTGTTAATCATTGACTGAATAAATAAAATTGGTATTAAGTAGCATATTAATTTATTAAGCTTGATTAAAAAATTCGTGGTATTAGAAAGCACTTCTTTGGATGCTTTTATCAATACACTATTATAACAATAAAAATGAAGGGATCGTTGATTTTTTTAGAGAACGCTAAATAGATATGAACTGATGTAGTCAACAACAAATTGAGGAAAAAATGAATTTGCGGCTAGAAAATTGAGGAAGACCGATGAATTAGGTTACAGAAAAAATGATCTGAGTTAATTGTTGAAAATGGGAAAAGAAGACAGAAAATATGTCGGGACGTTTCAATTCCTAATAACATGTGGCATCACAGGAATGACTCTTTTATCAAAAAGTGGGAAAGCACATGAGAGCTCTTTAAACCGTACTCATTGTATATAGGATAAGATTGCACAGCACGTGTGATGCACATGCATGTAAAAACCCTTTATAAAATTAAAAAATGTAAAACTTCTATGTAGTTAAATATGAACCAAAAAATATAGAGGAAAAAATGTAATTTTTATAGTTGGATTAAGATTTGAATTTGTAACTTTGTTTATATTTAAAATTTTTCATTTGAAAAGAAATATTAATTTTTTAAAATTTCCATTTGAAAATAGAGGTTAATTTTTGTTCACAGTGGGATTCGAACTCCTTACCACTTGTTTTATATAAGGGCATTTTTGAAACTTTACGGTTGGACCAAAAGATTATGTTTTTATTCCAACTATGAACAAAGACACACACACACATATAGTAGTATGCATTTCAACCATTGCCACGGCTCAGGATTTTTGGTGATATAAGGACATTTAGTATGATAGCAGAGAAGTCTTATATTAAATTTTTAAAACAAAAAATGTTGGTTAAGGTTTGAGGTAAAGGAGCTATCATACTAAATCTAAAACAAAAAATGCTATCACGTCTCTCCAATTGATTTAGAAACTTCATTAGGATTTCGAGGCCAGGAATCCTATATATATACATATATATATATATATATATATATATATATATAGTTTAACATATCTCCCCAACTTTTCCAAATCTAATGAATATATATACATATCCCTTACTATGTGTGTATGTTCGAGAAGGGTGACCTGGAAGAGATTGTTAAGGTATTACAAATCTAAAGGACAGAAAGCTAAGGATATCATATGAGTGGAAACTTTAGTATTTTTATGTAATACCCCTAATCTTTATTAACATTATTTAGAAAATTTAATTAGATAAAATTAAATAGAATAATGTAGAACAATAAGGGGATTGAGATTGGTAAATAAATCTAGTGGTCGTGCTTATTAATGAATGGGCTTATAAATGGTTAAATGTTAACTGATTAATTATAAGAGCATTAGGTTAAATGTTAACTTTTATAATTTTCCAGACCGTGGAGAATTAATTATGAATTTTTAAAGGAAAATATGGTTATTTGGATTTAAAATTTATTTCACAAATTATATTGAGAATTTGGATCTGAAATTTTGATATGTTAGATAACATGATTAAAGTGAATTTCTAAAATTTCTGGTTATTTTTCTTGAGTGATTTTCTATGGAAATTAAATCATTTTAGAAGAGGGAATTCTTTGCAATATAAATTTTTGTTTAATGGAAGGGCTTATTTGTTAATTTTATCATGATTTAAATCTGAAACTGGCGGCAGTTATTTTAAATAAAGGATTTGAAAAGTTAAGGCAGTCAATCATAAGTTTACATGTGGCAGATTAGTTAGAAAGTGCTTACTTTAATTAGAAATAAAACAAGTTTTCTTATAAGAGAAAGTTCCGCCTTCTTTAGAGGTACCTTTCAATACAAAGCTTCTGCCTTTAACCTAGTCGAAACCTTCTTGGTCGAAACAATGAAGCCAAAACCAATACACAAGTTATCACTTAGATTGTACGTAGTGGATTGGAGAAAGGCGGAAGTCTTGGTGTCGAAAGCATGGCTTCCGAAGGAGTCATTACCTTTGTTTGTTTTAAAAAGAGAAGCGCCTTCCTTTGTTTTATTAAGTCTTCGAAGAAGTCGAAGCATATGGTTTCAAAAGAGGTTTTAAATGGTTTTTAAAGTGTTGCCATCAACTTATGTTTGAAAAAGAGTAAGCTTTCGAATGGGCTCTTTACTTATAAAACAAATGCTTTTGAAAGAAGGGGTTCCGACTCAGTTGAAACCCTGCTTTCGCTCTATAGCATTTCGAGTGTATTGAATTCATCAATACTTTCGAAAGGTAGTGCTTGTTTTTTAGATGTTATAAACTACTTTCTATAGCTTTCGAAAGGGGTTAGGGATTTCGAAGGCATTGGTTTCGAAGCCATCGTTCTTATATTTTACCCAGATATTTTATGCTTTCGAAAGGATGGTAATGACACCATCAAGTTTTTGCCAATACTTTTACATGACAAAGGTAGGTTTCGAAAGGGGTACTTTCACTAATATTCGTTTTGATCCAAAATTGTATTTTAAATATAAACTGAATGGTTTCAGAAGGTATACTTCAGTTTCGAAAGGGGGTCTTTCAATGTTGTCGAAAGAGGTACTTTCAATTGATTTCGAAGCTATGCTTCTAAAGTTAGACGTTAATGCTTCAACACAACCGAAAGGTTTTGAAAGAAAGATTTTAAATCATTCAAAAGGCAGGAGCCTAATGTTTTAAAGATAGCTTTTAATGCTTTCGAAGGAGGTCATCCAATGAAGTCGAAAGCATGGTTTCGAAGGCATCAAAAGGTTTTATAATCCAAACTCATTTTAATGGAAAAACCACGGATAAATAAAGATTTTTTGAAATGATTTTAAGAATAAGCTTTCCTTAATAAAAATATGGGTTAAGGGGATTAACAATGTTTTATATGAAAAATATTTCAAGGACATTAAACCTAAAGGAGTGGTATTGTTTTGTTATTATGTTTGCTTCTTCAAGTATAAATATATTCACATGATAAAGGACTCATAACTGATTTTAGGGATAAAGGGTAGAAGAACCAGCTAGGTTAACCCAGTAGTGAATATAAATTGATTAAACTCCTGTATGAGTTGAATTGCATATCGAAAGTCAGGGATACCGGAATATAGGATGTCTAAACCTTAAAGTTTTGCGGGAGATATATCATAGTAAACCCATGAAAACTATGATTTAGAAGTTATTGAAATAATCAATAGGTTCGTAGTGAACCCATGAAAACTATGCTTTTAAAAATTATTGGCAGGGGCCAATTGGTTCGTAGTGAACCCATGAAAACAATATATGGATTAAGTATTAACATCAGTCAATAGGTTCCTAGTCAACCCCTGAAAAATAGGATAAGAAAGAAGTTATTAGAGGCATCAATAGGTTCCTAGTCAACCCATGAAAACTTAGATATGAGATGAGTTATTGGAATCACCAATAGGTTCAAGGGAACCCATGAATTATTTAAGTCTTTGGCAGGGGCCTATAGGTTCTTAGTGATCCCATGAACACTGTGAAATAGGGCAGGAAGTCTATGTATTATGAAAATGTTATTAGTAAGCCCATGAAAACTAATAGGTTAATAGTGCCCCTAGAAACTATAAATATGGAAAGTAATCAATCAAACAGGGGATGGAAAATCCAAGAATATTTATATGTATGCATATCATCATAATATCTTGAAATATTATGTTTTAACCATTGTGGATGCATGAACACAATATATGGTTTTGAAAAGGTTTTAGGATGCTAGTGAGGGGAAAACCCATTCCGCTAAGCGGCGTGGTCTCACTAGATATCTTAATGGATTGAGATTTTAGATTATTATTCATACTAGGCTTTATATCCGATTCGATGTTTTTGTTTTCCCCTTAAACTCTAGGGTACTCAATTGATTTTGAGTAGTTTGAGATTTAAGTTTTCCAGGTTCTCTTCTTAGATGAATAAAGCTTCCAACGGTGTGCAGGAGGCAATTGGTTATTTAGAGCTATTTTTTTCCGCTGTGCATTTTGGATGTAAAGGTAGACTTTTTTTATTTCCTTCCTATATACTCTAATCAACCAGGGGGAATCTTTATATGTCGCTCTTGGCGTATGTGTAATAATTATACTTTTCAGAACATGGTTAACGTTTGTGAGATTATATAATGAATAAGAAATGTTTTGAATGGAACGTCGAATTGTGTTTTGATTATTAATTTTTTTCCATATTCTAGTGATCTATGTACCAATGTATCTAACACCGTCGTATTTGATCGTCGAGAATTAATAACTATTGATAACTGTAGCATTCGCACCCATTAGTTTTGGGCCTCCAAGTTGGTGAATGTTACAAGTTAATATCAGAGCATAGTTTATCAAACTTAAAATAAATAAATTTAAACCTAAAAGCTTTTTGAAACATAATCTAATAAATCAGAAATATGATCGGGGTATGGGTTAACGCTATAGTAACGTACTTGTATTTGATATATTAGTATATATCTAAGTACGTGTTACCTTCTCTCTTAGACTGTTCTTCTGTATCTTACTAAGGCTCATATAAAAATTTACGAGAAAGTTAATATGGAAGTAGGAAGCGGAAGAGGTAATCTAGGTAGAGGAAGCACCACAAGCAATGAAAATGCTCGACCTAATACCAAGAGAAACCTATGTTGGGCGAATTCTCACCCAGAAGATCTCTAGACCAAGAAGTCACAGTTCTACCCGAGCTCGCAACCTCCACCTCGTCCGACAAACACAAGACTTAATATAAACCTAGAAGTCCATCCTCATTCGGCCCCATGACCTCATTCGGCCCCTTCCATTCGGCATGTCCCATCCGGTAGCCGGACCAGCCATACCGGACCACATTACTCCACCGAACCAAACCATCGCCCCACTACCGAACCAACTCCCAAACAAGCACCGAACCATCTAGCCACCGGTCCACATTCACACGTATCACCGGTCCATACCTACCACCGGTCCAAGCTCAATGCCGAATGAAGCTCCGCCGAACCAGATGATTGCCAGCCCAGATTGCTTCAGCCGGGGCCCACCAGCAGCTATATACTTCCAAGACCCCTGCCCCCTACCTCACTCTATAAATAGAGGGGCAGGGGTACAACAATGGCAGACAAGTTTGAGAGCTCAAGCAAGGAAGGAACTTTCAAACTACTTTCATCCACTTGTATACAACGCATTGTACTTGTAACCTGAAAGAAAGAAGATAATAACATATAAAGTGGACGTAGGCACATTCTGGCCGAACCACTATAAATCTGTGTGTCTTTTACATTTCAGCCCCTACTTTTCTCATATTTACATACTCATCTAAAATCATTGGAAATTACATATAATCAACTAAATAATACGACTTGGAGGTGTTTGTCCATTTTTTGTGCAAACATTTTTGGTGCTTTCACTGAGAGCTGAACTCAAACTTCATCTTCTCCCACTCAACCTTTTTCCTAACGACATCACTCGTTGCTTAGAAATCATGCCTTCCAAACAGAGAAGGGATGTTAACAAAGGAAAGAACATCGCAACTAGCAGCCTTCCAGATCCAGCAATCACAGATCAGCCCACTTAAACAGCAGTACCAGATGAAAATCAGGAAAATCCAACTGGTCCCGCAACGGAACAACCAATCACTAGGGCAGATCTGGACAGGGTTGTGGCTGAAGTAACTAACCGCTTCACATCCCAACAAGAAACTTTGGTGGACCAACTCATGACACGCTTAAGGGACGCTGAAGAGTCCAACCGCAACACTGAATCATGGGGTGAATCCCAATCCGGAGGATCCCGGAGGCAACAAAGGTCTTCACTCTTCGAACAAGCTATCAACAGGAAAAACGATGATAGGGGCCGCGCCCGGACTCAGCCCGAACTCCGACTCGAGGAAGCCCTTGGAACCGAACCTAGCGGGGGAGGCACCAGGCGAGGGTCGGATGTAGCTGAGCCAGTCATGCCACCTAATCATAGAAACCCCGCTGAACGGAGCCGAGCTAGAACCCAGCCCGAAGTTGACCCCATGGATGTGCTCGAAGCAGAACCCCACAGGGGAAGATCAAGGCAGGGGGCAACTGTAGCTGGTCCTAGCGTGCATCCAAGCAGCCAAAGACTACCACTGGATAATGCTAGAGGTGATAGACTGTACCATCCCTACAGGTCATCTGGGCGAGATAGATCCCGCAGGGAAGAACCGAGCTCATTTTTGTCCGCTCCAAGTTCTGACGAGCGGATGGCACGATTATTCAGAGAATGTGTCCAACGGGAGCAAAGGGACCGGGGAATAGGCGCTAGGGTCACCAGTCCCTTTACCCGAAATATCGAAACTGCCATCACTCCCCGGGAATGGAAAATGCCAACCATGGAACCTTACAAAGGAACTTCCGACCCCATCGTACACCTGCAGAGATACACCCAGCATATGCTCATGAGTGGAGCAACAGAAGGAGTATTATGTAAATGCTTTCCGCTATTCCTATCAGATCTAGCTACCTCCTGGTTCTGCCATCTACCCCAAGGATCCATCAACTCATGGGAGATGTTAAAAGAAAGGTTTATTAGCCAGTTCCGCATCCATGTGGAACAACCCAGGGATGCTTATTCTCTATCCAATGTCAAGCAGAAAACCGGAGAGACGCTACAACAATATCTAACACGGTTCAACGCCGCAGCGGCAGCAGTTCAAGATGCCGATGAAAAACTCACTCTAATGGCTCTCTGTAGTGGTGTGCATCCAGACACCAAGTTTGCCAGAAGATTAACTAAGGAAAAACCAGTTACCTTGTCTGATTTCTTCCATGAAGCTGGAAAGTATATGAGACTTGAAGACGCTGCTACGGAGAGGCAGCCAGGGCAACAAGGCAAGATAATTCAGGACAAGGTTCCCACTGCAGCTAAGGACGCTCGAAGAAATGAATCTAGAGACAATGCTGGGGGCAGAAAGGGTGAGAAGCGCCAATATCGACCAGGGCCAAGATTTGACTCCTACACTCCTTTGAATGAAACAATCGAAAACATCTACCTAGCCACTCAGGGCGAACTCGGATACAAGCGCCCCCCGCACAAGAAAGAATCAGATAACGCACTCAAGTCCGGAAAGTTCTGTCGCTTCCACGAATCCCACGGACATGACACCAATGAATGCCACCATCTTCGGGACTTGATCGAAGAACACATTAGAAGAAGAAGACTGGAACGTTATGTGAAAAGTCAGAACAGGACTCCAACTCCTGCCAATGAGAACTCAAAGCAACCCCTCCCAGAAGTAGGCGGAGGGAGTCGCAACAATCACAACACCAGTGGCTCTAGTCAAGAGAAGATAGTAGTCCTTACCATCTCAGGAGGACCACACATTGCCGACAGAAGTTGGGCAGAGATGGAAAGGTACGGCAAGTCGCTTAGAAATGCCGAAGGATATGTTAACTCCATTACGGAGGAACGCCACCCGAAACGAAAAGAAAACGACGACATCATATTCAGTAGACGCGATTTGGAAGGAAGACAGTACCCACATATGGATCCTATGGTCATCTCTGCCTGGTTCGGCCCTGCTAAAGTTTTTCGGATTCTAATAGACACGGGAAGCTCCGTAAACATCTTGTTCAAACATGCTTTCGACAAAATGAAGTTATCAATGAAGGATGTGTCTCCCTGCGACAAACCACTGCACGGTTTCACTGGAGATGCAAAAATGCCCCTCGGGCAACTTGACCTCTTCGTCGAAATAGGAAGTCATCCCCGCTCCGTGGTGCGAAAGCAAACGTTCGTACTAATAGAAAACCACTCGGCTTACAACGCCTTCTTGGGGAGACCAGCCTTGTCTGACTTCCAAATTGTCCTAGCCCCCTGGTGCCTGAAGATGAAATTCCCGACAGACAACGGAATAGGAGAAGTAGAAGGAGATCAAGACGCTGCCCGAGACTGCTATGTAACTGAGCTTCGCAACAACCGCAGAAAGAATAAAGGAAAAGATGCAGAGACTACTCTCTGCATGAAAAGCTTGGAGGCATAGCAACTAAAGAAAGCCCCTCCTCTTCGATACACAAGCGATCCCTTCAATGAACTAGACCCCCGGGATAAAGAGGAGGAGGCTACCGCCGAGCCTGCAGAGGCTATGGAATTCGTATCTGTAGATAAGCACGATTCAAGTAAACTATTAAAAATCGGATCTCAGCTGAAAACGGAATTAAAGGGTCAACTCATTGACTTTCTCCGCCACAACTTAGATGTATTTGCGTGGACCCACGCCGATATGACAGGAATCTCTCCAGACGTAGCGTGCCACATGTTGAACATCGATCCCACCAAGGTACCAGTAAAGCAGAAAAAGAGGAGCATGGGGGCAGAGCGATCAGCAGCCCTTGATGAGGAAGTAAAAAATCTACTTGCTAATGACTTCATACGGGAAGCCATCTACCCAGAATGGATCGCTAACCCAGTGCTAGTAAAAAAGGCCAATGGAAAGTGGCGAACATGTATTGACTTCTCCAATCTGAATGACGCTTGCCCGAAAGATTGCTTCCCACTTCCCCGAATTGACCAACTCGTGGACAGCACAGCTGGGCACGAACTCCTATCTTTTATGGATGCATACTCCGGATATAACCAGATCCCCATGCACGCTCCCGATCAGGACCACACTAGCTTCATCACCGACCGCGGATTATATTGTTACAAAGTCATGCCTTTTGGACTCAAAAATGCTGGAGCTACCTATCAACGCCTCGTCAACAAAATGTTCGCAGAACTGATAGGACGTACTATGGAAGTATATGTGGATGACATGTTGGTGAAGTCCAGGAAAGCCAACGACCATGTAAGCCATCTGGACGATATGTTTCGGGTACTTCGCCGATATGGAATGAAGCTGAATCCTCTAAAGTGCTCCTTCGGAGTATCATCGGGAAAATTCTTAGGATTCATCGTCCATGCCAGAGGAATCGAAGCAAACCCTGAACAAATCCGAGCTTTAAAAGAAATAAGGATACCTTCCACTCGAAAAGAAATGCAGAGCCTAAACGGAAAGGTGGCCGCCCTAAGCAGATTCATTTCCAAGGCAACTGACAAGTGTGTCCCTTTCTTCGAAGCACTCAAGAAAGACAAAGGGAGGTTCGAGTGGACCGACGAATGCTTAAAAGCCTTCCTCAACCTAATCGAACACCTTCAGAGACCACCAGTACTCTCAACTCCAAATGAAGGTGAAGTGTTATACCTATACCTCGCTGTATCATCTCATGCTCTAAGCGCCGCCTTGGTAAGAGAAGAAGACCGCACACAACGTCCGGTTTACTTTGTAAGCAAGAGATTTACGGGGGCAGAAGCCAGATATCCTAAACTTGAGAAGTTAGCATATTGTCTATTGATCGCGTCACGGAAACTGCGACACTACTTCCAGTCTCACTCCATCAGGGTTCTAACCGATCAACCACTAAGACAAGTGCTCCATCGTCCTGACACTTCTGGGCGACTCCTCAAATGGTGCATCGAACTAAGTCAGTATGATATCACCTACCATCCCCGCACCGCTATCAAAGGACAAGCCATGGCTGATTTCATTGCCGAATTCACTACCAACGAAGGCAAGGAACAATCCGAAGTAGCAAAAAACATCAAGTGGAACCTCTTTGTAGACGGAGCATCGAACGAACAAGGCTCGGGGGCAGGTATTGTGATCGCCACCCCCAGGGGAAGAAAGTTGTACTATGCATTAAGATTGGAGTTCACGGCCACTAACAACGATGCTGAATATGAAGCAGTAATAGCGGGATTGGAACTGGCCCTAGAAATTGGGATCAATTCCTTATGTATTCATAGTGATTCTCAGCTTATTGTAAACCAGGTACTAGGAGAATTCCAGACTCGAGGAGAACGGCTCACAGCATACCTAAAGAAAACCAGACTGCTGCTCGATCGATTGGACCATTATCTAATCAAACACATTCCTCGAGAAGAAAACCAAGAGGCAGATGAACTTGCAAAGCAAGCTAGTATGAAGGACAGCACCATTCCCGGAGCACTAGTAATCTCAAGGCAGCTAGCCCCGAGTTTCGAACAAGCGAATCTGATAACTGCAATCGAAGAAGGAACCTGGATGACTCCTATCCGGAAATATTTGCAAGATGGCATACTACCCGACAGGCGTGACGAAGCCAAGAAGATCTTGAGGAAAGTTCCCCACTACACAATGCAAGAAGGCATCCTCTACCGGCGTGGTTTCTCTAGCCCCCTATTAAGATGCGTCGCCGGAAGGGAAGCCAAGGAGATATTAACAAACATCCATCAGGGAGGATGCGGAGATCACACTGGAGGACAGACTTTGGCAAGAAAGATACTCCGATATGGATATTACTGGCCCACACTAAACAAAGATGCCCTAGACTTCGTTAAGAAATGCGACAGATGTCAGAAGTTCGCCAAGATCCCTCGACTACCCACAAACGAAATTACTCAAATGACCAGCCCTTGGCCCTTTGCCGTATGGGGAATTGACTTAATTGGCGAACTGCCAACGGGCCGAGGCGGAGCCAAATATGCTATAGTGGCAGTCGATTATTTCACCAAATGGGTGGAAGCGGAACCTTTAAATAAAATATCTTCAGCAAAAGTTATCAACTTCTTGATCAAAAACATTCTGTGCAGGTATGGAGTCCCCCTCAAGATCGTATCAGACAACGGACTCCAATTTGACAGCGAAGAATTTGCCGACTGGTGCCAAGAGCATGGAATTCATAAAAGCTTCTCATCAGTAGCTTACCCTCAGGCAAACGGACAAGTTGAAGCTGTCAACAAAATTCTCAAAACCCTAATCAAGAAGAAACTTGAAAAGTCAAAAGGCGCTTGGGTGGACGAACTTCCTACGGCACTATGGGCATACCGCACATCTTTCAGAACATCAACGGGACATACTCCTTTCTCTTTGGCATATGGATCGGAGGCAATGCTCCCAGTTGAGACTATTGTGCCTTCCCACCGTAGAATCCACTACAACCCAGAAGAAAACGAAGAACTCCTCCTCATGTCTTTGGATCTGATTGAGGAAAGGAGAAACGATGCAGCACTCAAAGCAGCAGCTCACAAACAAAAAGTGGCAGCACTATACAATTCCAAAGTCAAGCATCGCAGCTTACAAGAAGGAGATCTTGTCCTCAGGCGAATCTTTCCGCGCCCCGGGGCACTGGACCCCATCTGGGACGGACCATATGTAATTCACAAAGATCTCCACAACGGAGCTTACATTTTGTCAACAGTGGACGGAGAGGTGTTCCAGAGGGCATGGAACATCCGACACCTCCGTCGATACTTTTCTTAACTTGTACTGCCCATATGAAGTGAATTAACAAAGAGAATCAGTGGACGTAGGCATTTTCGTGCCGAACCACTTTAAATCTGTGTGTCTTTTACATTTCAGCCCCTACTTTTCTCATATTTACATACTCATCTAAAATCATTGGAAATTACATATAATCAACTAAATAATACGACTTGGAGGTGTTTGTCCATTTTTTGTGCAACGACCATGTAAGCCATCTGGACGATATGTTTCGGGTACTTCGCCGATATGGAATGAAGCTGAATCCTCTAAAGTGCTCCTTCGGAGTATCATCGGGAAAATTCTTAGGATTCATCGTCCATGCCAGAGGAATCGAAGCAAACCCTGAACAAATCCGAGCTTTAAAAGAAATAAGGATACCTTCCACTCGAAAAGAAATGCAGAGCCTAAACGGAAAGGTGGCCGCCCTAAGCAGATTCATTTCCAAGGCAACTGACAAGTGTGTCCCTTTCTTCGAAGCACTCAAGAAAGACAAAGGGAGGTTCGAGTGGACCGACGAATGCTTAAAAGCCTTCCTCAACCTAATCGAACACCTTCAGAGACCACCAGTACTCTCAACTCCAAATGAAGGTGAAGTGTTATACCTATACCTCGCTGTATCATCTCATGCTCTAAGCGCCGCCTTGGTAAGAGAAGAAGACCGCACACAACGTCCGGTTTACTTTGTAAGCAAGAGATTTACGGGGGCAGAAGCCAGATATCCTAAACTTGAGAAGTTAGCATATTGTCTATTGATCGCGTCACGGAAACTGCGACACTACTTCCAGTCTCACTCCATCAGGGTTCTAACCGATCAACCACTAAGACAAGGGCTCCATCGTCCTGACACTTCTGGGCGACTCCTCAAATGGTGCATCGAACTAAGTCAGTATGATATCACCTACCATCCCCGCACCGCTATCAAAGGACAAGCCATGGCTGATTTCATTGCCGAATTCACTACCAACGAAGGCAAGGAACAATCCGAAGTAGCAAAAAACATCAAGTGGAACCTCTTTGTAGACGGAGCATCGAACGAACAAGGCTCGGGGGCAGGTATTGTGATCGCCACCCCCAGGGGAAGAAAGTTGTACTATGCATTAAGATTGGAGTTCACGGCCACTAACAACGATGCTGAATATGAAGCAGTAATAGCGGGATTGGAACTGGCCCTAGAAATTGGGATCAATTCCTTATGTATTCATAGTGATTCTCAGCTTATTGTAAACCAGGTACTAGGAGAATTCCAGACTCGAGGAGAACGGCTCACAGCATACCTAAAGAAAACCAGACTGCTGCTCGATCGATTGGACCATTATCTAATCAAACACATTCCTCGAGAAGAAAACCAAGAGGCAGATGAACTTGCAAAGCAAGCTAGTATGAAGGACAGCACCATTCCCGGAGCACTAGTAATCTCAAGGCAGCTAGCCCCGAGTTTCGAACAAGCGAATCTGATAACTGCAATCGAAGAAGGAACCTGGATGACTCCTATCCGGAAATATTTGCAAGATGGCATACTACCCGACAGGCGTGACGAAGCCAAGAAGATCTTGAGGAAAGTTCCCCACTACACAATGCAAGAAGGCATCCTCTACCGGCGTGGTTTCTCTAGCCCCCTATTAAGATGCGTCGCCGGAAGGGAAGCCAAGGAGATATTAACAAACATCCATCAGGGAGGATGCGGAGATCACACTGGAGGACAGACTTTGGCAAGAAAGATACTCCGATATGGATATTACTGGCCCACACTAAACAAAGATGCCCTAGACTTCGTTAAGAAATGCGACAGATGTCAGAAGTTCGCCAAGATCCCTCGACTACCCACAAACGAAATTACTCAAATGACCAGCCCTTGGCCCTTTGCCGTATGGGGAATTGACTTAATTGGCGAACTGCCAACGGGCCGAGGCGGAGCCAAATATGCTATAGTGGCAGTCGATTATTTCACCAAATGGGTGGAAGCGGAACCTTTAAATAAAATATCTTCAGCAAAAGTTATCAACTTCTTGATCAAAAACATTCTGTGCAGGTATGGAGTCCCCCTCAAGATCGTATCAGACAACGGACTCCAATTTGACAGCGAAGAATTTGCCGACTGGTGCCAAGAGCATGGAATTCATAAAAGCTTCTCATCAGTAGCTTACCCTCAGGCAAACGGACAAGTTGAAGCTGTCAACAAAATTCTCAAAACCCTAATCAAGAAGAAACTTGAAAAGTCAAAAGGCGCTTGGGTGGACGAACTTCCTACGGCACTATGGGCATACCGCACATCTTTCAGAACATCAACGGGACATACTCCTTTCTCTTTGGCATATGGATCGGAGGCAATGCTCCCAGTTGAGACTATTGTGCCTTCCCACCGTAGAATCCACTACAACCCAGAAGAAAACGAAGAACTCCTCCTCATGTCTTTGGATCTGATTGAGGAAAGGAGAAACGATGCAGCACTCAAAGCAGCAGCTCACAAACAAAAAGTGGCAGCACTATACAATTCCAAAGTCAAGCATCGCAGCTTACAAGAAGGAGATCTTGTCCTCAGGCGAATCTTTCCGCGCCCCGGGGCACTGGACCCCATCTGGGACGGACCATATGTAATTCACAAAGATCTCCACAACGGAGCTTACATTTTGTCAACAGTGGACGGAGAGGTGTTCCAGAGGGCATGGAACATCCGACACCTCCGTCGATACTTTTCTTAACTTGTACTGCCCATATGAAGTGAATTAACAAAGAGAATCAGTGGACGTAGGCATTTTCGTGCCGAACCACTTTAAAAAATCTTGTCTCTTTTTAACTTGTTCCTTTATGTCTTGGCTACTTGTTAAGCGTTATCCCTTTCTGTTGAACAAAATTCTATGGCATCTCCACTCAAGACGCACCGCGGCCTCATCTGGACTAGGCCTAACAGGTACGCTACGATTCTATGCACTCGCCAATGAGACTCTTTTGCCCCGGCATCCCTCTGCTGCGGGTTAACTCATTGCGCGCCTGCCCTCAAAGCCAACTGTAATGAGCCGATTATAAGTCATCATAAAGGCCGACTATAGCCGATGGCAGCTCATTACGGCGTTCGGCTCGTCGGTAACTGTGAACCTACTTTAAGCCCCAACATAAGGTGTGGCCAGCCAGGGGTAGTTCACGGCCAACGGCACCCACGCTAGCCGGCCACGGTAAATCGAATAATACCCACGATTACGGACCATAATGGTTCGGGTAGTTACCGTGCGCGATCTCGGCTCCGATGTGTCTTAAGTGCGGCTGTGGTAAAAAAGAAAACTCCCCGCGGAGGCGTAAGATGGGTGACAAATGTCTCCAAGACCCACAGCTAGGGAAAGTGACTACAAAACCCGTTTGCCACGAACTTAAGCACATCGACGGCCTTCCGTGACTGGAAGTTTTACTTTTACTATATTTCCATTTCATTTAAATATTTTTCTCCTATCCTGTATAACAAACTCTAAAGTACAGGAACCCAAATAGGAAGCATTCACTCATGAGGCTCTAAGCCTGCGTGCTGGGTAGCAGGGCGCTCTGCTATACCCGTGAACAGTTACACAAGACACTCAAAGCTACCGCCTGCGAATAAAACATAAAGGGCGGTACTCTCTTCTCTTGTACATAAATGCGTAACTATAACTTATTCATACACTGACATTGCAAAACGTGAAATTATATTTCAAGCAAAAACTTAACATCAAACACAAGTGGAATCACAGGCATATACATAATTATACTTCACACACAGCACATAAAGATAGCAGCAACATTTAAACATGACAAAATCAGCTTATATTATAAGATCACACGAAGTTATTCTTTGCAAATAATTTTATTACAGTTGCATATCAAAGACTAACATGAACAGTGATAAAAAAGAAACAAAAAGATGGCAGATGCATCCACACTCCATCACCAACTCCCCCAGCCTACTTAGCCGCAGGATCGGAGCCCCCAGCATGTGGATCTGAAGTCCCACCTGTCCAGATCAGAAGAGGAATTCATTAAACGAACGATCAAGTTATGAAAACACGAAAAGAAAAGAAAGGGAAAAGAATAACTCACCAGCATCCGCCGCTTGATCCTCATCATCCAGCTGCACGCCCGCTTCCTCTGCAGCGAGTAGCCGCATCCCCTCCTTCACCGCCGCTTGCTCCTCCTTTGAGAACTGAGCAGTAACCGCACTCAAGTTGAAAGCCTCTCCGCCTTCCTTACCCGCATTCACCCTGGCCTCCTCTAAAGCTTGAAGATATACCTTGGCCATGACCCGAGGATAGTCGTCCATCCAAGACAAGCCACCCTCCTTCCAAGTTTGGAAGTACATGTCCTGCAGCATCTCATCCATCATCCCCTCGTTCTCCTCAAACTCCCTCACCCGGGCTTCAGAAGCTTGCAGCTTGGCAACGGCGGCATCCCTCTCTGATTGGTACCTTAAGCAGTCAGCCTGGAACTTCCTCCTCATTTCCTCCTCCTTCAACTTGAGGGACCTCCTCATCTCCTCCATCTCCTCCTTCAACTCGGCCTGGGCCATCTCCGCAGCCTCGAGCCTCCCGGACAACTCCTCTACCCGCTCGAGATCCGCATTTCGAACCTCATCCACCGTTGTAATAGCCATGTTAATCCGCTCCCTGCAGGTGACCTCCATTTTCCGTAACTCCGCCCTACTTGCCTTCTCCATGGTCTCTTTCAGACGCTGGGAAGCTTCCTCATGCTGGGAGATCTGGATGGCTTGGTCGGCAAGCTGCTTGGCCTGATCGGCAACCTTTAGCCTTAACCGAATGTTAGCACTCCCAATCTCCTCCCCGGCCTTGACCAATCGAGCATGATGCTCCATTAACTTCTTAGTCTCTTCGGCCACCCGATCAATATTAGCCTTGGCCTCGTCCCCCATAGTAACTACTCGGGTAGTAAGCAGATCAAGATCTAGGGACTTGGCCTCATCCAGCACTCTTACCATAGGGTTGCGGGGAAGAAGGTGCTCGCCCGTGGCCTCATCAAATGAAATGTCTTGAGAGCTTGGGTCTAAATCGGGATGACCGGAAAAGGGGTCACGAGGCACGGGGTGAGGCATATCGGGACGCCTTATGCGAAGGATAGTAGGACTCTTGGAAGGAGGAGGAGGGGGGCCGGGCTCCATGCTCTCCTCCGTAATATAAAGAGGAGGCTGAGTAGGAGGAGGCTGAATAGGAAGCTGCGAAGCAGAAGAAGACTCAAATAGGGAACGGCTCCGCTTCCTTTTCTGAATACTCTCTTCAATGACCCCGAGAAGAGGACGATACCTAACCACGTCCCCAGTACGACCAGTGGGAGGCTTCGCAGAAGCCCTTCTCGACTTGAAGTGTTCGAGGCGGTGTCGAATATCTGAAGTTTTAACCACCTGGCCTGCCCCTGGGATAACGAACGAGTGTTACGAACATACAATAATCCGCAGTTCATGAAAATGTGCTAAGTTAAAAAGAAAGAAAAGTGAGAAGACACATCTATTATACAAACCCGGCGGAGGAGTGGGATACTGCAATAAGTCCTGGATCTCATTCCAGGACGGAAGTGAACCGTAAAAAATTTCTAAGTCCCTATCGAAAATGGAATCGGCAGAAGACAAAAGTTCACCTTGCATCGCCGGGGTCACCCTAGCTGAGGAACCCTTAGAGGATGGGTCAGTGCTAACCACAGCTTTGCCGGTTTCCTCTGCTTTCTCCGTTTCCTTCTCTGTTTCCGACTCCCCCTCTGACTCCCCGAAGGCCCGACGGAGAGCCTCATCCAGTTCGAGGTCCTGCTCAGAGGTTAGAGCAGCAACACCGCTACCACCCTGACCATCGCCATCTCCTCCACCCTCCGACCCTTCTCCAACTTCACCTCCCTCCTCCTCTTCTACACCTTCCTCCTCCGGGACATCCGGGCAAGTACTTGGAGAAGGGCCATCGGACTCCTTGAGCTTCTTGCCTCCTACGACTGGACGTTGTGCAAAGGGCTTCCTCTTGCCACACTTCGCTGTCACCCCACCTTTAGGCTGGGCAGCCTTCTCTTCTGCCGTGTCCCTCTGTTTGACTACGGACTGATGTGGGAGGATCAAATTATACGACAAGAGCCTGGCATTCCTAATCAGATAAGCAGCCGATCTGTCTCTCCCGGAAATAGCTTCAATTTCTGCTGCCATCCGAACCAAGCGATCATCTTCCACAACCGCAAAACCACCTGTCGCTAGCAAGAAATAAAAGCGCATAAGAGAGTGAATTACAGCCGAGACAGGAATTATGAGTAGAGTTTTTACTTACATCCGGAGGTAAATCGGCGAATAGAGACGGAGTCATCCCTGACAAAGAACCATTCCTTCTTGAACATGCTATACTTCGAGTATAAATCCAAAACAGGCTTGAAGGAAACGGCTGACTCCAAGCTAATATATGGGGACCCCTTCCTGTACCCCCTCAGATTGTACAGATATCGTATTTCCCGGTTGGAGGGGGCGCGCCCATATCTCTTCTGGAAGATAGCATATAAGCATACCAGAATGGCATAAGAGTTGGGCTGAAGCTGGAATGGAGCCACCTTCAGATAAGTGACGAAGCTTAGTATCCAGGCGTTGATTGGAGGAATAGCCCCGCACATGCAATGGTACCGGCTATAAGCGAAGTACCCCTCAGGGGGATCATATGGCATGACCCCTTCCCTCGGTAACAACATAAGAGCCCTGTCTATCCCAAAGGAACGGGATATAACGTCAAGTTGCTCCTCCTTTAAGGAGCTTGGGAAGCAGTCAGGGGGAGAGTTCAAAAGTTCCTGTGGACCACATCCGTCCACTAGAGACTTCGGAATAGGTCGGTGTTGCCCGGATCCTGATTGGACTGGGGGCGAGGAAGAAGAAGGCTCTCCTGTGCCTCTAGACTTCTTTCTGTCTGATCGTGTTTCCGCTTTGCGAGACATTTTCTGCAGCACAAGAAAAACCTAATATTAGAACAAGGAAAATAGAAAAGTAAACAAGCAAGTATATAAGGCAAGCGTGTAAAAAAGCCTAAGATTTCGCTCAAGATACAAAGTCGGAGTCTCATTCGGTATATGCCTCATTCGGTAGTTCCATTCGGCATTAGAAGTTCATCCGGTAATACAGTGCAAGCAAATTCATTCGGCAATGGGGCATGAAGTTCATTCGGCACTAAGGCCTTAAGCTCATTCGGCATAAAAACCATTCGGCAAAAGGATACATACCTGGTTCGGTATAAGCTTGGTTCGGCAGAAGGTTCGCTCGGCTAAAAATTGATTCGGTTCTCTTTGGTTCGGTAAGGGAAAACCAAGGGGGGTACGGCCTCTATATATAGGCGATCTCAGGGCCGCCGAACCAACTGGTTCGGCCTACCGGATAAGAACAAACATACCGAACCAATAAAATGCCGAATGAAACCAAAAGCCGGATGTGCACGACCGGACCAACACAAAACCGAATGAACTCTCTCTACCAACAACAACCAGGGACTAGGGGCATGCAGGGCGCCTCACTCAGATAAGTACCGAACTCTAGAACTAACTAATAAAATAAGGATTATGGTAGCGATGAATAAGTCGTAAAACCCTCACTAACATGGATTAATCGTTTACACGTGTACGCGACCGCGAATGGTCCATGGGCACGCTCTGAATGGTTATTAACCCTATCGTCGTGGGGATTTACACTTTGACACGCCTTTTTAAACTCATAGGTGAAACGGATATTTGATTCTAATAATTACGAAATGGCTAAGCTACTTACACATGTACGGGATCGCGAACGATCCCTAGGCATGCTCTGAGCTGGCGATAAACCATCTTGACAAACAATCCAGGGACCCACTCTGACATAAACCTGGCATCGATGATGCTAAGCCCCCTCGGGGCTCACTCTCTCGTCCCGAACGGCACAGTTCACTTCATCTCAAATATTTCGATCATGAACGATCGTTATTTGGAATCACACTAAAACTGTAAATTCCTTTGCAGGACATCAACAGAATACGAACGTCCAATCCCTGGCGTTATAAAGCTAGTCTTCCTACCACAGGGAAAACAAAGCGCGACACGTGCAAGCACGTGCCCCACTTTGGGGGGCAAATGTTGGGCGAATTCTCACCCAGAAGATCTCTAGACCAAGAAGTCACAGTTCTACCCGAGCTCGCAACCTCCACCTCGTCCGACAAACACAAGACTTAATATAAACCTAGAAGTCCATCCTCATTCGGCCCCATGACCTCATTCGGCCCCTTCCATTCGGCATGTCCCATCCGGTAGCCGGACCAGCCATACCGGACCACATTACTCCACCGAACCAAACCATCGCCCCACTACCGAACCAACTCCCAAACAAGCACCGAACCATCTAGCCACCGGTCCACATTCACACGTATCACCGGTCCATACCTACCACCGGTCCAAGCTCAATGCCGAATGAAGCTCCGCCGAACCAGATGATTGCCAGCCCAGATTGCTTCAGCCGGGGCCCACCAGCAGCTATATACTTCCAAGACCCCTGCCCCCTACCTCACTCTATAAATAGAGGGGCAGGGGTACAACAATGGCAGACAAGTTTGAGAGCTCAAGCAAGGAAGGAACTTTCAAACTACTTTCATCCACTTGTATACAACGCATTGTACTTGTAACCTGAAAGAAAGAAGATAATAACATATAAAGTGGACGTAGGCACATTCTGGCCGAACCACTATAAATCTGTGTGTCTTTTACATTTCAGCCCCTACTTTTCTCATATTTACATACTCATCTAAAATCATTGGAAATTACATATAATCAACTAAATAATACGACTTGGAGGTGTTTGTCCATTTTTTGTGCAAACAACCTAGATCGACTGGAAAATGCTAACGCAAATAATGAAACCAGTGTGGGTGCTAGAAATCAGCCAGTAGATGCGGGGATGGTACATTAGTTGTTAGCCAATCTTTTGCAAGCTGGAGATGCTTGTAATGTTGGAGGAGATAACCCTGTAGCTCCAATCAGATATAATTATACTAGACTGAGTGCAGACTACACCAGTTTGGGTGGAAAGCCATTTGTTGGAATAGAGGATGCTGTTGAGGTTGAGAACTGGCTATTTCACTGTGAGAGGATCTTTACTGATCTAGGTTTTGATGATGAGAAAAAGAGGAGGCTGGCCTCTAGGAAGTTGCAAGGGGCAGTGCTTCACTAGTGGAATAGTATAACAACCGAAGTTCCGGAGGAAGAGCTGACATGGGCTGATTTTAGAAGGAGATTTGAGAAAAGATTTTTATCCGAGATGGCGAAGTTGGCATTGATGAGGAAGTTTATGGATTTAGTCCAGAGAGATATGTCAGAATCAAATGTGCCGCTAAGTTTGATGAGATGACTCGATATGAATATGCCACTGTAGACACTGACATCAGAAGGAATGAGAGGTTCATTTGAGGATTAAGATTGGAACTTGCTAGAATGACCATAACCCATATCCAAGAGCCTTGTAATATGATAGTGGAGATGGCCATTCGCCATAAGGAGATGCTTGATGTTTCTACTATGGAGAAGCTAGTTGAATCCTAGGGTCCTTAGGGAAAGAAGAGGAATTCCTTGAAGAAGAATGAAGCCCAGAAAGGGGATGCTACCAAGAAGGCAAAGGCTAATTTAGTATGCTTCAAGTGTGATAAGAAGGGTCATTATGCTCATGAGTGCCGGACAGGCAAAGGGAAGAAGCCTACAGAAAAGAAGAATGTGAAATGCTTAAAATGCGACCAAGTTGGGCATTACAAGAATCAGTGTCCAAAGCCAGTCAGGGCGGACAAAGGAAAGGTTTTTACTATAGGACCACCATCTTCTTCTAGGCCTAATACAATAGAGAAAGAGAAAACTGTAATGGAAGGTACACTTCTGATTTAGAGTATACCAGGTAGGTTACTATTTGATACCGGTGCATCACACTCATTTGTATCATAGTATTTGGTTGATGGGTTATGCATAGAACCCACATACCTTGTTACTTCCTTCAGGGTTGCGAATCCAATAGGAGGGTATGCAACTCTAGGGATGAGATGTGACCAGTCAGAACTTGTTTTGTTAGGTCATAAGTGTGCATGTAGTTTGTATGTTTTTGATTTCGTAGATGTCGGGATCATTTTTGGTATGGATTGATTGATTGGGTATGAGGCTAGGATATTTTTCCAAGATAGGGAAATTTCATTGGGACACCCAGATAGTCGTAACCGAATCATCTTCTCTATGGAGAATTCTAGCTGGAGTATTTGTGCTTTGTTAAGTGCAATGGAAGTTAGAGAAGAGCTAAGTCAGATTCGAATGGTAAGAGAATTTTGCAAATTTTTTGAGTTGGTTACGGGATCACCACTGAAACGTGTTGTTGAGTTTCGGATAGATCTTGTACTAGGAGCTAGACCCCAGCAGGATGACACTAATAGAGATAAAGGAATTGAAGGTGCAGCTAGAGGATCTAAAAGGAAGGAATTTTACCAGGCCCAACAATTTGCCTTGGGCAATGGTCATGGTATTTGTAAAGAAACCAGATGGGTCATTAAGGATGTGCATCAACTATTATAAGCTAAACGAAAGGACAATCAAGAATAGGTACCCTCTATCGAGGATAGATGATCTGTTTGATTAGTTAAGTGGAGCCAAGGTGTCTTTCGAATTGGACTTGGCATAAGGGTTCCATCAGTTGAGAGTGACAGAGGACAACATTCCTTTGATAACATTTCGGACTAGGTATGGTTCGTATGAGTGGTTTGTGATGCCATTTAGATTGATGAATGCACCTGCTTTCTTCGTAGATTTGATGAATAGAGTTTTCCGAGAGCACTTGGATAGGTTCATGTTGGTATTCATAGACGACATTTTAGTGTACTCAAAAAATGATAAAGAGCATGAGATTCATCTTAGAGTGGTGCTTGAAATGCCGAGGTAGAATCAGCTGAAGGCGAAGTTTATCAATTGTCATTTTTGCAAGAAAGATGTTAAGTTTCTTGGTCATGTAGTTTCAGAGGAGGGCTTGTCAGTGGATCAAGTTAAGATCAAAGCTGTTGATACTTGGAAGAGACCGGAGACGGTAGCCGAGCTTGGGAGATTTCTTAGACTTGTTGGCTATTACCTGAGATTCATTAAGCATTTCTCGCGGATAGCAGCACCTTTGACTAAGTTGACTAAGAAAAACGTAAAGTTTATTTGGTCCGACAATTGTTAGGAAGGGTTCCTTAAGTTAAATCATTTGTTGACCAATGCACCAGGGTTAGTAGTTCTAGATGGAAACCAGGGGTTGGTAGTATACACAGATGGATGTGGAACTGGATTGGGAGCAGTACTGATGCAGAAAGGTAAAGTTTTTGCCTACGCATCCAAACAGCTTAGACCACATGAAGTAAGAAACCTTACTTATGATTTGGAGTTGACTACGATGATCTTTTCCTTGAAGATTTGGAGACATTATCTCTTGGGAGAGAGATTTGAGTTGTATACTAACCTTAAGGCTTTAAGATACTTATTCTCTTAGAAGGAGTTGAATATGAGGAAGCAGAGGTGATTGGAGTTGTTGGCTGCTTATGATTTTGGTATAGAGTATGCTCCTGGGAAAGGAATATGGTAGCGAATGGTCCTAGTAGAAAACATCAGCATGTGCTGTTAGCTATGCTGGCAGAATGGAAGGATCTAGAAGCTTTGGCATGTTATGGTGTGCAGTTGAGATCAACTGCTAGCTCTGTCAAGGTACTGCCATGTTTTCCTATTTGGAAGTTGGACCATTGTTGATTAAAAGGATATCTTGTAAACAGAAAGAGGATTCAGTATTAGCCGAGAGGATTAGAAGGCTAAAGGTAGGATCAAAGATTGATGATCTAAGGTATTTTAGTTTTGACCAAAGGGGATGGTTGAGCAAGAAGGGATGATTATGCGTTCTGAATGTAGGGAACTTAAGGAGAGAAGTTCTTGAGGAATGTCATCGATCCAAGTTTATTATTCATCCTGGAGAGAGTAAGATGTATTAGGATATAAAGAGGATCTTTTATTGGGAAGGCATGAAAAAGGATGTTTGCTTGTGGGTTAGGTAGTGTGCAAACTGTCAACAATTAAAGACCGAACATCAGAAGCCAAGTGGATTGCTTCAGCCTTTAGAAATTCCAATTTGAAAATGAGGTTCGATATCTATGGATTTTATAAACGGGTTGCCAAGGTCGAATAGGGAAAATGAAAGTAGACGGGTCATAGTGGACAGACTGACCAAGAGGTATTAGGAATTCCTAACAGCATCGTTAACGACAGAAATGCATTATTCACTAAAGAATTTTGGAAGAGTGTACAAGAGGTATTAGGTATTAGGCTCAAGATGAGTACGGTATATCACCCACAACAGGATGAGTAGACAAAGAGAGTCACTATGGTACCCGAGGATTTATTGAAAGCTTATGTGTTGGACTTTGGTGGATCTTGAGAAGATCACCTACATTTGATTGAGTTTTCCTATAATAATAGTTATCAGACTAGAATGAAGCTTTGTATAGAAGGTCGTGCAAATCACCTGCATGTTGGTTGGAGACCGGGGACAGATTAGTATTAGGCCTGGATTTTGTCAGAAAGGTGTCATATAAGAGGCATAAAGACCTAAAGTTTTCAATGGGAGATAGGTTTTTCATTAAGGTGTTACCGATAAAGGGTGTGATACAGTTAGGAAAGTCAGGAAAGTTGGCCCAAAGATATGTTGGTCCATTCCATATTTTAGAACAGATTGGAAAGCTTGTGTACAGAGTAGAGTTGTCAAGCAGGTTGGCAGGTGTCCATAATCTATTCCATGTGCCTCATCTTCAAAAGTTTGTGCATGATTTAGAGGCTACTATTCCTCAGATAGAGTTGGAAGACTTGGTAGTAGAACCAGATTTGAATTTTGTTAGACAACCAATTCAGGTTGTAGTGAGAGATGAGAAAAGATTGAGGACTAAGACAGTCAAGTTGGTGAATGTTAATTGGAGCGACAACGAGAAGGACTGTACTTTGTACTTAGGAGATAAAGGACAGGATTCGAAATGCTTATCCTGATCTGCTTTGAGATTTGTCTATATTAGATTTATATAGATTAACTGCTAGTCAGGTAGGCTAGTATGGCTATTAGGAGTTGTTACAGATGATTACTATGTTTGCTATTTAGTCCTTACTAAATTTGGAGGATGAAATTCTTTAAGCAGTGAGCCTGTAACACCTCTAATTTTATTAAAATTATTCAGGAGATTTAATTATATAAAATTAAACAAAATGATGTAGAGTGATAAGGGGATTGAGATTGCTAAATAAATTTAGTATTTGTGCTTATTAAATGAATGGGCTTATAAATGGTTAAATGTTAACTAATTAATTATAAGAGCATTAGGGTAAATTGCCGAGTATATTTCCTACCCTTATACTGTTATCCCTAGGCCATTCATGTTCATTTATCGTAAGCAAAAATAAACGTAAGGAAGATAAAATGAAGCCACCCATTAGGAGGAAGAAAAAAAGACAAATTCAAATCTAAAGCTTATGGTCAAGCTAGAAGAAATCAATCTCCAATTTCATTATCCACTCAAAGGTGAATAATAATCACAACATCTCTATGTTGGTTTTCATATGAACATTGTTTTTCGGATTTAAGATTAAACCTGATATGATGATTTTTGATGATATGCTTGATTTTAAACGGATGATATAGTCGGACAAGGTTGTTTTCATTTAAAAATCATGGTTATAAGGGTAAACTCATATGATATGATTTTATAATGCCATGGGAATTTTTATTTTATGAAAAACATGATTTTGGAGTTGGGTCTCAATTTTTAATTTTCCAGGCCATGGATAATTAATGACAAATTTTCAAAGGAAAATGTGGTTATTTGGGTTTATAAATTTATTTCGAAAATAATATTTAGAATTTGGGTCTGAAAATTTGATATGTTAGATATCATGATGTAACAACCCGCATATTTATCCATTATATATTTAAATATTTTATTTAAATATTTCACCGATCATCGGATTTTGGTTCGAAAAGCTACTTTGTGCAAAAAGTCGAATTGGGACTCGAGACCACTTCCATTGAGTTCAAAATGTCGTTTGCGACCTTTTTGAGTATAAGCTTCGATATGTTTGGAGAAAGTTGATTTTTGCCACTTTTTCAAATAGGGCTTTGGTTTGGGCTGAGCCAATTAACTACTTACTAACTCAGTCCCAATCCCCCTCTCCTCTTCATTACTTCATTCCCACTCCTCAAACTCAAGCTCCAACTGAAAATGGTGGAAAGGAAAGGGAATTAGAAACTCCAAGCCCTAGTTCCTCTTGCTAGCTCAAGTTCTTGCTCCAAATCCAAAGAGAACCCATTAGTAAGCATCCTCTTCTTCTTCTCTAACTCTATCTCCATTCAATTTCAGAAATTTCCTAAACCTAATTTAGGGAATGTTTCTCTTTTAAGCTTAGATTCAAGCTTGTTGAGTTGGAATTGAAGAGTGCTTGTTCTTGTCATTGCTTTCGAGCTTCTTCTTCAATCGTTTGGGTTCAAAGGTGAGATTTTTATCTCACATCTATGACTATAATTATCTTTGGTTGTTAGGTTTGAATTCCTAACACTTCTTCATGAGAATTTGCTCTTGATTTGGATTGGTTTTGTGAATATTCCAATTTTTGGGTTTTTTAAGCCAAATTTGTGTGAAATCCTTTTATGGATGTTTGATCATGCTTTTGGTGATGTATCGAGGAGCATATAGGGCCAGGTTGCCGATTGGCATAAACCCTTAGAGCCAATGTTCGTCCGGTTGCATTTTGGAAGAATTTGCTCTTCATTTGTATAGGCTGAAAAACAGCCCAGGCATGATTCAGTCGACTGAATCATCTGTTCAGTCGACTGAACCTGGAACCCGAGAGTTTCCAGGCATGATTCAGTCGACTGAATTCTTCTGTTCAGTCGACTGAACCTGGAAACAGAAAGTTTCCTGAACCTGGAAAATTTCCAGGTACAGGGTCAGTCGACTGAATCTTCTGTTCAGTCGACTGAACCTGCTGTTTTAGTCCAATTCGCCTTTTTGGATTGAATTTCCAATTTAAATCGATTCGTGATGATCCTATTTAATGTCATCATTTATTATCCTCTTTGATGACTTATTTTCTTTGGGAATTTTAGGTATATCCACTTCGATGGATCCTTTATCGATTTCATTGGATTTTTACTCACATCTTCGAATGTGATCTTTGTGATTGATTGTTTCTACAATCCCCCTTGTGCTTTGTCACTTTAAAAATATAAAGGTTTTCTATACTAGTAGTAAATATCAAAACTCTTTCCTTAAACGATTTCAATACTATTTTAATACCAAATTCATTTATAAAACCGTTTTCCAATCTATTAGTATATATAAACCTTTACCTCACTCGTATGAGAAATCTAATTAAACGACTTAGTAAAACAAGTGGTATAAAACGCTTGCGTTCACTTTGTTGGTTAATTCTTGGACTTGTTCGATTGAAACTCTTGTGACAATTTTCTAGTGGAGATATACAATTTGTTCGTAAATATTTAAGTTAAGCTAGTGGTTATGGGACATGATGCTAAGCTCATATATTTACTAGCTTATTGTAATTGACACTTCTCGTTGATCATGACGATCATCTTTGTGATTTAGACTAGCAATTGTGCGATGTCTCTTTGTTTGCATGGGTCGGCTAGACCTCATGGGTGTGATTTTGACTAACACATACCTTATTACTTATTGATTCATTGGATGTACCGTTTGTACTACATCAATGTCTTAGCCATTCATTTCTTGTGATTTCCGGAATTCGTGTGTCATTGACTTGTTGTGAATACAAGATTTGGGTATGATGCCCTCTTTGGACCTTTGAGAAGATCTTTGTGATATTGATTAATATCAAGTTGAGTTCATTTGCATACTTATAGTAGTATGCCATTATGGATATTATACGTTTATGCCATATCCCTTATTCTATATCACGTTATCTGATATTTATAGCTAGACTGATCCGTTTATTATTTTCTTATAAATAATACTCGGGTCAGACTGAGATTTTACAGGTGCTTCTGCTTGACCCCTTATCGGACCATCATCTGATCTTTTGGCTAACTACTTTAGTTTAGTAGTTTTTGTTGTATGCATTTGAGAAATAGACTCCTTGATGTATATATATTCTTTTGTCTAGCACTTGTATCTATTGTTTTGTGATGTTGTCGATCTTATTTGACCACTACTCAGATGAACACTTTCATGTGTTATTTATATATTCATATCTTCTTCCGCCTTTGTGATATGAATTGTCTGTGACTGATTTATGTTATGTTTATTCCTATATTTGTTTCCGAAGGATTTATATAGCCACCGAGTAGTAGCTTTGAGTTTGTGTCGGCATGTCGGATTTCCTCTTGAAAAAGAAATGCATGTTATACTATCTGACATATCGGTGCTCGCGCAAAGAAATTACACGGATGGTCGCTCCTCAACAGCCTTATTCTCCGCGCTAGTTGACAGCATTGCTCCGTAGTGTTCTTGGCTAGCGAGGGTATAGAGGTGGGGCGTTACAGCATGTTACACATGACTAAAGGGAATTTTTGGGGATTTTTCTAGAGTGATTTGCTATGGAAATTGAATTATTTTGGAAGAGGGACTTATTTGCAATATAGGTTTTTATTTAATGGAAGGGCTTATTTGTTAACTTTACCATGATTTAGATCTGAAATTACCGGTAGTTATTTTGAGTAAAGGATTTGAAAAATTAAGGCATCCAACCATATGTTTACATGTGGTGGTTAGTTAGAAAGTATTTTCTTTAATGAGAAATAAAATAGGTGTTCTTATAAAAGTTGATCTCGCCTTCTTTAGAGGTACCTTTAGACACAGAGATTCTGCCTTCAAACTAGTCGAAGCCTTCTCGGTCGAAACTAGTAACCTGAAACCAATACACAAGGTTTGGTACGTAGTGGATTGGAGAAAGGCAGAAGGCTTGGTGTCGAAAGCATGGCTTCCGAAGCAGTCGTTTCCTTTGTTTATTTTATAATGAAAAGCGCCTGCCTTTGTATTATTAAGTCTTTGAAGAAGTCGAAGAATATGGTTTCAAAAGAGGTTTTAAATGCTTTCAAAAGGGTTGCCATCAACTTGTGTTTTAAAAAGAGTAAGCTTTCCAGGGGTTCTTTACTTATAAAATAAATGCTTTCGAAAGAAGGGGTTCTGACCCAGTCGAAACCCAGCTGCTGCTCTATAGCTGTAACGACCCAGAATTTCAATCATTCGAAATTCGTATATTTAATTAATTTTAAATATCCACAAGTTAAATTTATAACTTAAATAGGTTTTATTTCGAATATTATGATTTAATTGAATAATTAGATTGATAATTGAATATTTGAAATTGCAGAAATAATTGAAAATTGGATTTAATGTGCAAAAAAATGATTTATAATTTGAAATAAATTCTAGTTGAATTTAAATGATGTTAGAGAACTTTTAAAATCGAACTAAAAGTTAATTTGAAAAAATTGAATATTTTAATATTTAATTAATGTGTAAAAATAGTCATTTTTCAAACAGTTTCGGATTTCGATGATATCAGTTTCATCGGATCCGTAATGTTAAATTATTATAAGATTTCAAATTTCGTGTCAATCGGATTTACGGTTTGTCCGGGGCAAGCTATAATGCATAGAAATCGGTTTAAGTGAATTTTAAATTTAAATAGTCGATTCGAAAACCTATCTTTCAAATACGATCTAATTGGCTTCAGATATATATTCTATTGCGTTCGGAATAGGTGTAAAACATTATAAACGCCAGGCGGCACGCTTCGTTTCGAGTTCGGAAAAATTTCGAGTGAATAGTGTCGTCGAATTTTCTATAAAAGGACGTTATAATCTTCACTTTGCATCAAAACCCTAGGGTTAGGGCTTGCCGCCAGTTTCCAAGCAAAGGCTGAAATGCATCTTTGTTCTTCCTCAATTATTTTCCAATCCGTAAACTTTTACCAGAAATCTCCAACTACAAAAATATAGAGCACGTTGCGAACTACAAATCCAACGGTGATGATGATCATCAGAGCATTATGGAGGCCAAATTTCAACCGTGAAATCACGCGTTTCACCTATTCCAAGGTCATGAAGCGACTGAGCCTACCGTGCTCGTCGTCGTGGGTAGCTCTTGTCGAGGGCGTTTGTGTGGAAGTCTCTGATCGACGTTGAAGTCGTCAGAGTTGATGCAAAAAAATTCGTGGCAAAGGGTGGCTTGGTTGGGTTAGTTATGTTCGAATGTCTGGAGGGCGGAGAAGAAACAAATTCGCGGCCACGATCTGGGATTTGAAAATCAACGGCCTGGATTTGATGGAGGTTTAAAATAAAAGTGAAATTGATTTTCATATATATTAAATTGAATGATCTTTAAAATGCTATAACTTTTTCATACAAGGTCTGTTTCACACGAAACTAATTGCGTTGAGTTTTTATGGACGAACATTACGCGATGGAGATGGTTTGGGATTGATTGGAGCTAGTGTGAATTTTGGGTAAAATTAAATGGTCGTTTAATTTTATTCGGAATAAAACACTGAAACTGCTATTGGACGCAATATGAGTATAACTCACTCTTTCTGACTCACTGATATTTTTATATAAGTGAGAAATAATTTATTAGATGATGATTATTGATTGTTTGGATGATATATGATATATAGATTGGTATTTGCATATATACCTGCCTAGTGGAGTAGATGACCCTATACGTTCCTATGTATGAGCGGATGACCCTTTGTACGCACGTCTGCCTCGAAGCGGACATTGTACACATATTCTAATATGTATATTTGTTGTAGGTGACAGGTTGGAGGGATCCAAATGGATTCCTCACCCGTATTGATTTATTTACAGATATTGTTATAATTCTGTTATCATATGATATATGATGCTTTGGATGCCGTGATTGTTGTATTTAGTGTTGTTGCAGCATTGGGCCTATTTTTGATAATTTAAAAATGTTAAAGTGATGATTTCCAAATTTAAAAGGATTTTAAAAGTGATTTTAGAAATAAATGTTTTGTTAATTTTTGAAATGTGAAGGAATTGAATTTATTTTGAATAAATAAATATTATAATTTTTATGTTATAAAAATTATGATATTTGAGAAATATAGTTGAAATGTGATTTTTGGAAATATGAAGTTGGGTATTTTATAAAATAGTTTAAATTGAGATTTTTGATTAATTATAAAAGGTTTATATATAAGATTTATAAAAGTGATATTTTTATAATCAAAATGAGGAAATTATAAAAGGAGTTTTGGAATTGTTAAAATGAAATTATAAACAAAATTTATAATTGAATAAGATTTATAATTGTGAAGTTATAAAATAAATGATTTTGTAAATAAATGAATTATAAGTTATTAACTTATAATTTGGATTTTTGGTATATAAATGAGTTATAAATGGAATTGGTTAATAAAGGGATTTTATAAAATATAAAAGGAATTTATAAACATTGTTTTATAAATCCGAAATAAATTGATTTTGACAAGATAAATATAGAAGTTTATTTAAGGGAATTTTATTCATGATTTTTGACAGTGAATTATCCTTTAAATTAAATGTTGAAATAATATTAAATTGGTAAACGATTTATAATCACGATTTTGGACGGTGAATAATATATTAAATAAATGTTTTGGGCAGTAATCCTTTAAAAGGATTTAAAATGTTTTAAAGATGTTTTAAAATGTGTCAAATATCGAAATCATGGATTTCAACATTCATTGTTGAAGTAGACGCTTTCGAGAAATAAGGACATGATGGACTATAACATGGTTGTTATAGTAAATGATTTTCGAAAGGAAATGTTTTTGAATAGTATTGGGATTTATATATCTATCTTATTTATGAATCCCTATACTAGTGATTTTGGGTTGTCATAACGATGTTTTACGCAACATTCGTTTTGACCCAAATAAAGATGTTTAAAAGAACGTTTTCCTTAAAGAATTAAATATATACTTAATCGTGATTTAAGTATATAGAATATTGTCTAAGTGTTGAAAATAAAGAGATTGTCAATTGATTATTATTAAATAAGTATTTGGAAATGTTTTCCAATATAGAAGTTGAAATGGTTTGTGATTATATCTTTTTAAAGATAAATAGAAGTGAATATTTGGCAAGTGAATTAATTAATAAAGATTAATAAAAAGGTCCCAGTGATTGTTAAGGTGCTGAATATTTGTTTGTTTGTTTTGATAGTTAAATAACCGACTATCAAACTTTCCCAAATTTTAGTTCCTCAACTTGATGTGGGAACTATTTAGTCGTACACTTAGTACGTAGCCTTCTGTGTAGGCTTGATTATCATTTGTGTTGAGGATGTTGATTCGTGTAGTGTGTAGTATTACTCCAATCTATCGAGCTTCCTTCTTGGCCCGAAGGATAGCAAGTTGAAAGTTGGAGACGTGATAAGTCTACGAGACTTAGTTGCTGTGTGAGGTTGAGAAACGCTTTTTCGTCGTTGGTGCGAAGAGACCAGGATCAGATTTATTCGAAAACCACTTTGGACCAACGTATATGCGATGATTGTGCAGGTTGCTTGTGATGATATTGATATTCTGGAGTTTCATAGTGGGGGACTGCTTGTTGATCGTTTAGGGTTAAAATCCCAATATACATCCAGTAGCAGTGGTCTCTTCATTATGAAATATCCAATGCGAGGACTATTCGCTACTAATCCTAGGGATTTCTCGACAGGATGTGGTAGGAAAGTACCTTCGGTTTGTCCTGTTCCTGGACAACTTGTATGGACGTTTGTCTGACATTGCATTTCAAACGATTACGTACATTGGTTTTTACAAACGTACATCAGTGGTGGCGGAGAAGGCAACTTCTCTTAGCTTAACACCCTCCTTGAGACATACGAGCTCAAGGGTTGTATTTTTATGGAAGGCAATTAGTAGTCAACGGAAATGGCAATGTGGCATTCAAAGATATGATATGTGCTATGTGAAAAGGTAATCGTTTGCCTCAAGCCTCATCAAACCGGAAATGACCGAAACATGATTAGATGCGGCAAGGCTAAGTGGGTCATCCCCAATTAGGGTATGATCATCCCCTTCTAGATATATTTCTTCCCGCTATGACGTCGGGGTGTAAATTTATGCGGTGTATGCTATGAGGGCCCTTGAATAAGGTCGGCAACAATCGGGGGATGACATATTCGGTACCATCTAGTTATAGAGGTGGGCCGGTCTTGTGTTGGTAGAGAAACTTTATGATGGTTTCTCGGTACATTCTTCTACAGATGTACTGCCGGAAGGTAATCCCTTCACCTAGTCATTTGTATGGAAATCCAAACTCCACTATGTTCCTGCCATTTTATTTGTAGAGCCTAGTATGCTGGAATTTAATAATGGTAATAATTTCAGCTATTTTGAATATTATTTGTATACTAGAAACTAGTATAATATCACATTAGTTAGATATGAAATGATTTAGTTATCGTAAGGTAAAAACATGTCCGTGTTTATTTGTGGACTTGTCTTACGAGATACTTTTGTTTTGATAAAGGAAAAGTTTTGGTAACTTAATAAATTCAGTTGAGTGTATTTCTCACGTTGGTTTACCAGACTGATCCGGGCGTTCTTCCATTTCAATGCTCGGGTCAGACCGGGTATATTTACAGGTTCAGATTTGTGCTTTTGGAGCATCAGCAGGAGAGTTGGAGATCTTCATTTTCGCATACACGTACTTGTTTTGATTATCCGTTGTGCTTTGTTAATTGTTGTTATTATCAGCTTTTGTAAGGACAGGTTACTATAACTGCTCAGGCTGATAACTATTATTTGATTGTTGAACTCTGATTGATGTATGTATATATACAGTTTCTGTTTTGTAAAGATCATTGGTATGATATTATATATTTTCCGCTGCGATGTGAGATTCTATATTGTTCGGTGAGGTTCTATCTTCTCTCTTTCTTCTCTTCTCTTCTTCTCTCTTCTTTTCTTTCTCTTGACTTTCTGTCAGTTTGTGCTTTTTGGGTCGTACATGTGTGGATTATTGTCGATTCAAAGGGTACGGATTTTCGGGTCGTCACAATAGCCTTTTGAGTGTATTGAAGTCATCAATGCTTTTGAAAGGTAGTGCTTGTTTTTTTAGATGTTATAAGCTACTTCCTATAGGTTTCGAATGGGTTTGGGGGTTTCGAATGCAATGGTTTCGAAGGGGTCTCGAAGCCATCCTTCCAATATTTTACCTAGATATTTTATGCTTTAGAAAGGATGGTGCCGACACCATCAAGTTTTATCCAATACTTTATATGAAAAAGAAAGGTTTCGAAAGGGGTACTTTCACTTATATTCACTTTGACCCAAAATGTTATTTTAAATATAACCCAATGGTTCCGAGAGGGGGTCTTTCAATGTTGTCGAAAGTGGCACTTTCAATTGGTTTCGAAGTTATGCTTCTAAATTAAATGTTAATGCTTTAACACAATCAAAAGCTTTCAACAGAAAGGTTTTAAAGTATTCAAAAGGAAGGAGCCTAATGTTTTGAAGATAGATTTTATGCTTTCGAAGTAGGTCATCCAATGAAGTCGAAAGCTTGGTTTCGAAGGCGTCAAAAGATTTTGTAACCCAAACTTTTTTTTAAAGAAAAATCTATAGCTAAATAAAGAATTTTTGGAATGATTTTAAAAGGAAGCTTTCCTTGATAAAATTATAGATTAAGGGGATTAGCAATGTTTTATATAAAAATATTTCAAGGACAATAAACCCACATGGGTGGTATTGTTTTATTATTATGTTTGCTTCTTTAAATATAAATATATTCATATGATAAGACCCACAAATGTTTCTGCAGATAAAGGGTAGAAGAACCATCTAGGTTAACCCAGTAGTGAATATAAATTAATTAGACTCCTGTATGAGTTAAATTGCATCTAAGAAGTCAAGGAGACCAGAATATAAGATGCCTAAACCTTAAAGTTATCCGAAAGGCAAGTTCACAGTAAACCCATGAAAACTATGATTTAGAAGTTATTGAAGTAATCAACAGGTTCGTAGTGAACTCATGAAAGCTATGCTTTTAAGAGTTGTTGGCAGGGGCCAATTGGTTTGTAGTGATCCTATGAAAACTATATCTAGATTAAGTATTGACATTAGTCAATAGGTTCCTAGTCAACCCATGAAAACTAGGATAAGAAAGAAGTTATTTGAAGAATCAATAGGTTCCTTGTCAACCCATGAAAATTAGGATATGAGATGAGTTATTGGAATCACCAATAGGTTCAGGGGAACCCGTGAATTGATTAAGTCATTAGCAGGGGCCTGTAGGTTCTTCGTGATCCCATGAAAATTATGAATTAGGTTAGGGAGTCCATGAATTATGAAAAGGTTATTACTAAGTCTATGAAAATTAATAGGTTCATAATGACCCCAGAAACTATAAATAGGACAAGTAGTCAATTAAACCAGGGATGTGAAATCCAAGAATGTTTATATATATGCATATCATCATAATATATTGAAATGTTATGTTTTAAACATTGTGGATGTAGGAGCATAGCATATGGTTATGAAAAAGTTTTAGGATATTGGTGGGGGAAAATGCATTCCGCTAAGTGGCGTGGTCTCACTAGATTTCTAAATGGATTGAGATGTTAGATTATTATTCATACCAGGCTTTATGTTTGACTCGAAGTTTTTGTTTTCCCTTTAAACTCTCGGTTTTTCAATTGATTTTGAGTAGTTTGAGATTTAAGGTTTTTAGGTTCTCTTCTTAGATAAATAAAACTCCAGAGGAGTGCAGGAGGTAATTGGTTATTTGGAGTTATCGTTTTTCGCTCTGTATTTTGGATGAAAAGATGGACTTGTTTTATTGCCTTACTATATACTCTGATCAACCAAGAGGGCATCTTCATATGTCGCTCTTGGCGTATGTGTAATGGTTATATTTTTTTGAATGTGGTTAATGTTTTTGGGATTATGTAATGAATGAGAAATGTTTTGAATGGAATGTGGAAATGTGTTTTAATTTTTAATTTTTTTCCATATTCTTGTAATCTGTGTATCAATGTATCTAACACCGCCGTATTTGGTTGCCAAGGATTAGTAATTATGGATCACTGCAGCATCTGTAGTCGTTTGTTATGGGCCTCCAATTAGGGAGATGTTACATTTTATTTCAGTAATTGATTAGTATATGATGGATTTGAATATGCCTTTGGAGTTTTGGGTTTATGAGAACAAAACACTATAAAACCTCCCAAAACTCCTTTAAATTTCAAATGTAAATTCTAGATGGAGATTCTCGATTGTTTATGTTGAAGTGACGGAATTCTATAGTTTTTGTAGTTTTTGATAAGTTCAAAGTCTTTCCACTCCTCATTCTTTGATTTGATTATGGAATTTTGATAATAAAATAAGGGAGTAAGTATGAATCTTATTCTTAGTTTGCATCACTTATTCAACAAAAAATAAATAGAAATTCCTTTGTTTGTAACAGAGGAGTCGAATAGAAGATGAATTTTGAATTTCAACTTCTATTGCAAAGGTTATTCCATTAGTTTAACGTAATAAATTAGTTTATATTTTTATATATAAGTCTATTTTTTTACAATTTTGAATTTGAGTATTAATTTTTTTTTGTTATAGATATTGAGATCCTTTGCTATGGATATTGAAATTTTGACATCATTGATAATATGGAAAAAAGACATGTATTATTATTGTTGAAAGGAATTGAAATTTACTGCTAATTAGGGCGTAAACTCCGCATGCATAGAAAATAATAAATGCATATTTATTTAAATATATTTACATAATAAACATATATATAATGTATAATTGCATAGTTAACTATGTAACAATTGTCATTAAATCTCCCTTAGGAAAGTAAATGATTGTTAAATCAATATAAAAAGGTATTCTTTTACCGCCAAATTAATAGACGCAGTGAGATGTGTGATAACATATAAGAGTGTTGTAAATATGATGAAGTCATAGGAAAATCTCCTATGATAAGTAACTACAGTGACACGAGGTTAGTCCTAATTCTGTAGGGTAAATCTGTCCAGCTAATCTGGCTTCCAGTTCCTACGAATAGTCAAACTAATGTGAGACATTTCCATGGGGTACGAGTCATAATACCCAGAGCCTACTTTGGGGGTTTGGAGGTATTGTGTGGTCGTTTGAGGGTCCGTCTCTTTCCCCTAAATGATGTATTAAATGGTCGACATTGGGTCTGGGCATGGTTAAGGATATCTCAGAAAGGTTTACTTTATTAGGAAGTATTAAGTGGCCGAAGAGATTTCCGTGTATTGTTAGCTAAATAGATACTTATGATGAGTCTGCCTTAGAAACAGATATTAAATGATGGGAGCCTACCTTAATTGAGCTCTTAAATGGTCACAGTCTGCCTATTTTCATTTAAAGGTATTAAGTGACTTGGTTACTTTCTCTTGCATTACTAGACATTTATGTCGATGGTTATGAGTTATGGGACTGGTAAACCTACTTCAGGGAATTGAAGGTATTAAGTAGTTGCATGAGGACCTACATATTTTCATTATATGAAGTATTAATGGTTTCGAAAATTCAAAACATATTCTTATTTTGAAATATATTGTCCAAGTACTGAAATAGTAAGACTCAAGGATTTTATTCACAAGACATTTGTTGTTTGACTTCTTCCTCATTACAACACAGGTTAGAGGAGTTAATGATGATGATGATGCTTGAAGCTGTTGAAAGTAGAGCTTATGGTGGTTACTATTTATCTATTCCCGATATTTTCTATTGTACACATAAAAATGTATTCTTAAACAAAAATGATGTGTAATGATTATTGTTGAAAATTATTTGAAATAAATGGGTAATGTTATTGTTATTATACATTGTTCCTTCCATTGTGATTTCTGAATGAATAAATAAATAGCTCGGTATTGTTTATTTTACCAACCAATAGCAAGCATTGGAATGAGTCTTGGTTTTGATGGGCCTTTTCTTGATCGAAATTTAGGTCTGTTTCAGGATGGGTTGTTACATTTGGTATCAGAGCTTAGATTATCTGATTAACGGGGAAAATATAAGTATGAGTGTCATACTTGTTATTTTTGAAAGTATTTTTAAAACCCTGTTATATATATACTTATTTTGAATATACGCCTAACTTTATAAATTTCGACCATATATCCCAAATGGAGGGGGCGAAGCTAATATGAGTTGGAAAGAAAATAGTTAAATATAAGTTGATATAACCAGAACGTTAGCTTCGATCGTGCAATAAATAATATGGACAGGAAATGTAGATGGGAAAGATAGTAACTCCACATTTAATGAGACAATAAATGTGTATTAGCAGGGAGTTAGAAGGATTTGACAAGGATATAAATAGACCGATTGAAGGGATTACTGGAATAATTTAACGTGAATACATAAATGTCTTTAGGAAATGTCCATTAAGATAATTACCATTTAATATAGACAAAGTGACATTTATGATAGTAATAAATATAATGTTTGGTAATAATCAAATGTTATAAGGCATAGTGTTTGCAAACATAGAGAGTAATGTGTGTAGGAGTTAAACTACCTTCCGTAAGAGGGTGTACATTAATCACCACAAGAAGATAATTAGATTTTTAAGATGGTTGAGTAGGAAATTTCAAAGGAAAGAACAATTAAAGACAATTTTTTAATTCTACCCCATGAGGAAGAATTTGATAAAATGATTTTTTCTTTTGAATGCTCCTTGAATGTTTTGAATGACCTTTTGAAATGATTATTAAATGAAGAATGTATTACAAGTGGAAATTTTTCGAAAGGGAGTGACTTTTATATGCCATCAATTTTTGTGTGAAAAGTTTGGAAAGAGGATGTAATTTTAAAAATGGAGAAATGTTTTAAATTTTAAAAAGAGAATGACAGATGATTTTTATAAGAGTAATTTGTAAATCTAATGACTTGAGGAGTTGAAAAAAATAGAAGATTTTCATTTGTTAACTTCTCGGTTTAAAATTGGTCGAATTAAAAAGTTTTCAGCTTTTGTGTTTTTCTTTTTTGAAATAAATGCAAAAATAAAGCTATGTTGGACCTAATGTTTTTTCTTGCTTCACTAATTTGAAAGTTGTTATCTTAAAAGAGCAAGAAGATTTGGAGATTCTAATTTATAGATTAGTTAAGCTAAAAGTTATAACTTAAAAAGATTTTGCATTCTTGAAATTCTTAGTTTAAAATTTATTGAGCAAAAAAGTTTTTAGTCCAAAGATTTTTACTAAGAGATTTTTCTTTTGTAAAATGCATGTTAAACTTGATAATTTTTCCACCTTATAGAATACGATGTTCTTTTCCTTAAAATTCTTTTAAAGGGATGTATAAATGAAAAAAACACTTGATTAAAAATAGGAAACAAAGAATAGAGGGTTAAAAACATCCGATAAGGTAGAAAGGAGGAACATTCACGTATAAGGAAACGCAGAGAATGATAGCTGAAATTTAAGCAGCAATAGAATTGTAAATTTTAATCCACTTATCGAGATAAGGTAGAAGTTATCCTTGTCTGCACCATTTTGCCATCATTTAAAGCCATATTAGATATTTTTGATAATTGAATGATGATAACTAATAAATAAGTTAAGAATTATACGTGCATACATACATACATACATACATATATTTATATTTGTATTTAGAAATGGTAATGAAAGAAAAATAAGTTGGGATTGATAAGAAAAAGGATTGCAAAAGATTACGGCATTTCTGAACAAAGTTATAAAAAGTATTTAATTAAATGGCAGTGCATTTTGGGTAATAAGATAATAGTGTTCGATGTTTATGTTTTGAAATAATAAATGTTTAATAGAGAAAAATCTATTACTTTGGAATGATAATTGATTTTTTGAATGTTTTGGGTTAAAAATTCTATTTTCAAAGAAGTAAGTCATTATTATAGAAAGTTATTAAAAAGAAAAGTTATTTATAGTACTTTGTAGAAAACTAAGCAATTTTTGAATATTATGAATGAAAATCCCAACTTCTAAAGGAATAAATATTTGATGAAAAAGTTATTTGAGATGAAAAATTATTTTACTCCTTTTTGAAACTAAGTAATTTTGAATTCTTAGTATATGTTTCTGTTAACGAATTTCTTCATTAACCCCTAAGGTGTAAGGGAGGTGGATTTGGTTGGGCTAAGGCAATCCTCGGCTAAATTGCTAGGAAGGCATATGCTCCATATAGAATCCATGGACTTCTTTCGCATGTTCAATATTAGGGTCAAAGTCATATCTCATGTCATGTAAAAGTCAATTGGTAAAGATAGAGCCATCAAACTTGAGATTATGAGTGCTTTTGGAATTCAAAGTGAGTTATGATGTAAGAATCACAAATGCTTCGAAACTTTAATGCAAGCCATAATTCAAGTCTTCTTTATTCGCATACTATGCAATTGTCGAATGTACAAGGTCCTATGTGCAAAACTTCGAGTGCTACGAATGACTCTAACATCTCTTGATTAATTTATGGTTACAAGAAATGAAACAAGAATTATTTGTCTCTTCTCCCATACGAATAGATCTATATTTATATTGGTAGAAGTGTGACATAGCAGCTTGACTTCAGCATGCATGATCATCGGCAATATCAATGGCACATGGTGCAAGTCCTTGACCAATGATGACCATCGATGTTCCTAGGTGCATAATAGAACTTTGGCATCATACCAATTATGAAGACATTCATCAATTTGAAGAGACATTAGTATGACGCAGAATGGACATGGAGCAACATCAATATGGAGCAGCATTTTCATGAAGTACCGTCATCGGCCTTGATAGCCTTTGGGAGTGTGTATAATTCTAGGCATCGATAAACTTGCAGCATTGAATAACCTGCGCCATCATTAACCTATGGCATCAAATAGCTGCAATATCATAAATTGATGGCATTGTTTATTTGTGTCATTAATCTCCTTATGACATTGTCAACTTACGATATTGAACACTTACCGCATCAGGATGTAGTTGGCATTTATGATCCATGACATTGATCCAGTCGACATTACTTCGATTGCGGCATCATTCAACCCTACGGCATTGGCATAGGTGGTATCAATGATGAGCGATATCTATGTAGAGAAATATTAATGAGTTGAGACATCAATTCCATCTTCATAGGTGAATGGCGGCATTGATAGAATACAACATCAATGAGATGCGACATTGATCATGCTGTTATAATACTGATGGTGTATAGTATTGATTCCATTTGACATTTCCTGGAGAAATAAGAGTCCCAACATTTATCATTGAACTCTATAGATGACATGCTACTTGATGACATTCGGTAGCATTATCCTCATCGATGGCATGTGACACCACTCGTTGATCCATTTTCCTACTTTATTGCTGATATGCGACATTGGCAATTAAATTTTTGTTGACACGTGGTGGCTTTGTTGGCTCTTGACATTGGCTTTGATAACACGCTATCTTCATTCTTTCAACACCACTTGTTAATGCAGAGTTACGACAACGTCGCCATGCTGCATTCCTTTTGCATTAATATTTAACATATGCCCCCTAGTATAAAGGTAGCTTTGACTTTTCAAGTCAATATCTTCAGTATTGACATTTTTTCACCTATTGGCATTCTTGTTTGGGTCTATCCATACATTTAAATTTGATCCAACGACATCCGTTTTCATTCTTCCTCCTATATATATTGGAGCTTTTCAATCATTCACTTTTTATCTGCAATTCAAAAGCTCAAGCAAACAAAATTAAAATTCACCAAATCATCCAAATTCTAGTCTCTCGCAAAAATCAAGGTACATATCTTGATCGATTATATACTTTTTCATTCGAATAGCTGTTAGTGCTCGAATTGTGTATTTATGGGTTCGAGTCAATACTTATGTAACAACGCACCTCGGAACAGACCTATATTTCAATCCAGAAAAGGCCCATCGAAACTTAAATCCATTCTAAGGTAAGCTGTTGGTAGAACTAAGCAAATAACAGTATAGAGCTGTAATTAAACTTTTAGAACTCACATCGGATGGAGTGAAATAAAATAAAAAAGTGTATCTATTTACTTTCAAAATCACAAAAACGTCAAAATACACAGTACCGTCAAATAGTGTCATAAATCCATTAAAACAATAGTCTAGATACATGGATACATATAAAGGCAAGTAAAAATGATAAATACTACCACAAGCAAACTACCTCTGTCTCTAAGCGTCGCCTTCACCATCAACATCCTTTAACCTATGTTGTAATAAAGAGGGAGTCAGAAAAACAAGCGTATGGTGAATAAAATCCTTGGGCCTTATCTTTTTAGTACTTGGGCAGTATATTTCAAAATAAAAATATGTCTACGAACTTAAGACCATTGAAATCATGTAATACTTCTTTTTAAGAAAAGAAGCAAGTTTCCAAAGTCCCACAACCAAATCCCACATTATAATTACTTGCAATGCAAAAGATAGTACCCAAACCACATAATACTTTATATTGAAAAATAGGCAGGCTCCATCATTTAATACCTATTTTGAAGGTGTTCTCCTCAATGGTACTATCTAGCCAACATCTTGTGGAATCTCAAGTCACTTAATACTACTTTATTTGGAAAGGCAGACCCTCAATCAGTCACTTAATACCTTATCCAGGAGTGGACCCCTATAGAGATACCATTTAACGTGTCTCCTAGGCCATTTAATACTTCATTTGGGGAAAAAAGACGAACCCTCAGACAACCACTTAATAGCTCAAGACCCCGAAGTGGACACTCGTATTATGGCCCATATTCATAATGACGTTTCACATTAGTTCGACTATTCGTAAGAACAGGTAGCCAGATTAGATGGGCTGATTTCCCCTACAGAATTTGGTACTAACCTCATGACATTACAAATATTTATCATAACGATATTTCACATCAATAGAAAGTGTACACAACTACTGGTAGCCTCAAAGTGAAGGGCAAATTTCCATCATGTAACTCTGTTAGCCTTGCATCCCTATGACTTAGGCCATACATCAATTACTCTATATATCTTATTTTTGCCTACTAATCAATTACCTTCCTAATGGGGGAAAATAAATTAAAATAAATGCCTAATTAACTACGCCATGTTAATTATAGGTTAATTAAGAAAATGGAGGTAAATAAACATTCCTGCCTAAAAGTTCTAAATATAAGGATTTTACGCCCTAAACTAGAATTAAATGTCAATTCCCTAAGCCACTATTATTACAAGCCTGGTTCTCTTCAAATTCCCAAAATTTCAATATGCCTAAAAGGGATTACAATATCAAAACATGGGAAAAAATGTTCATACAAAAAACTATAATAACAGACTTGTAAACAAATTAGAAACTTAATTTATTAAATTAATAAAATGGAATATCCTAAACAATATGAATTGCAATCTAAATCTCATATTTTATTCAACTCCTATTTTATAAAGAAATTGTTAAGAATTAAATTTGTGTGGAATAAGTGGTGTAAACTATGAATTAAATCCGTAATCTAAACCTCTTATTTTGATCGAAAAATCAAAATTGAACCAAAGAAGAAGGAGAAGTGGATAGACTATGAAATTAGCAAAAATTGAATAAAAAATAAATCCCATCAAATTAATGTAAATAATTGAGATCCCAATATAAAATTGACATTTCAAAATAAAAAGAAATTTTTGGGCATTTTATCTATCGTATTTCAAAATCCCAAAATCCCTAAGACATATTCAAATCTAAAAAGAAATATACTAAACAATTACTAAAAAAGAAATACCAAGGTTTCCGCTCACAAATTAGCCTTAGCTTCACTTCAATTGATTTATAGCCTTTTAATCCATTCCAGAATCTTCCTCTTTTCATACACAGACAATAGGGAAGAGGTATATAAATTCGTTAGATTCAAAATAATTGGAGAAGAATAAGATAAGAATAGATTGGAGGAAGAAGAAACAAAAGTTGAATTCTCACCTGAATTCTCTACGAAATTTCTAAATCATATTAGAGAGATAGTAACGATAGAGTTTTGTTGTATTCTCTAAAATAATATATATAAAAAGTGAAGGGGATAAGGTTCTATTTATAGGGGTTGAAACATATAAGAACCATAGGGTAGAAGTAGGTGAGAAAAGAATAAACTTGGAGCATTAAAATAATACCACACCATTTTAAATCCTAATTGCCACTATCAGAAGTTGGCTTTGCTCGGTCGACCGCCCCGCTCTTACCGGTCAACCACCAAGGGTCGACCGGTCATATTGAGGTGTCAATTGGTTGATTATTTTGGGTAATAGTTGATTCCATTGCTTTATTAATTAACTTTCTGCTATTCAACTTTAATGTCAAATGTTAATCACACATTTAACATTTACTTATTCCCCAATCTAATTTTAAAAATTCAAATCCTAAATGTAAACCCTTATTTTAATTTGAATTCAAACTAATTTAATTTAAATCTAAAAACTTCAAACTCCCATAACTTCTTCACTTGAGTTCTATTTTTAACATATTACATATGGAACAGATCAGAATTTTGCCATGAACGTAATGGAAAAACTTCCGCTGTCAAATTCCAACTTTTAGACAATTTTTTTATTCTAACTTGTTAGATTTAATTAAATTTTATTTCATTTATTTATGATTCATTTTTCAAGGTGTTACAACTTAAGTTTTAATATCCAATGTGGATAGTTAATTTTTATATTTCCAATTAAACTGACAACTAATTTACTAGGCCCGAAACCTAATTTCACTCTATTTCATTATGATATTGGTGTCTTACGATATTAGTATGATATTCGATATTGATTTATTTAACCATATTTGTCTCCTCGACAATTAATCTCGAAGTTTAGAAAGTATATGGCGCAAGTCCCTTATATAATTAGTATTCAAAGGTGCGATGTAAGCTAAGATTTTTGTCATTAAGTTCGGGGGTTATCGCTTGAATTCAACAATCTTAGAATATGCTATTGTTTACTTATAATAATTAGTTTTAGCATTGGAACTCAAACTTTATGCAATATAGCAGTCTCATGATGTAATCATTGTCGTGAAAGAGTTTATGTCGGTCGTCATCTATAAGTACGACATACATAAATAAAAAATTCAATAAAATAATTACCTTTTTGATTCAATAGTGATTTATGGGGCCAGTGTACAACATTGATACCATACTGTGCTTATCTCCTACATTTTTAAATAGACCATATATGGCATTATTACTTTACGACATGGTTATTGCAGTAATTTTATGGGTTACTTATGTGAGAAATGCGGATTATGGATCTTAAGGCTAAGATTAACACTAGAGGGGAGGTGAATAGTGTTAATGAAGAATTACTAAATCTTTTGAATTTATGTTAATTTAGACACAAAATTATGCAATATACAGAAACATGAATGATCACAGACACAAACACAGATGCGGAAATAAAATAAAAGCAGTAAAGGAAAGAACACACCGAATTTTATACTGGTTCAGAGTTACCCTACATCCAGTCCCGCAACACAACTACGGATTTCCTTTCAAAAGCAATTGTACAATTACACCCTCGGTTTCAAGGCTACGAGGTACACCCTCTAGAATTTCGATCCTCTGGGTAGAGATACTTGATTTCCGGGCCACAAGTTTAGCCAATTGATCCACCAAGGCTACAATCACACCTTTTCCCTTTTGATTGATTTCCATGGCTACAATCACACCTTTTCTCGCTAATAGATTACAAAGAAGTCTATAACTCTGAATAGCACTGAGAATCTCGTAGAGATAGCGATGGAGAATCAAACTAGAAGTAATCGAGTATGATTCGATGTTGATTTCGGCAGAGTAAGGGTATGAATTTGTATTAAGAAAGGAGGAGGAAGAAGAGGAGTAAAAACCAGAAAAATATGAATGAAAATTCGTTGAGGAAGAAGAGGAGTAAAAACCAGAAAAATATTAATGAAAATTCGTTGAAACTGACCCCTATTTATAGAATAACAACAGCCATGACCATTCATGAAGAGTTATGGCGAATAGACACTTCTTTTGAAATTTGAATTTTGAATTCAAACTGCCACCATGTCGACATGGTACCCCTAGGCATGTCGACATCCTAAAGCAAATTTTGATGTCTTGTTTTCTTTTGAAAATAATCTTTATATTATATTAAAACTATTTTAAACTTTACAAATATACTTGAATATAGTTGAAATTCATAAGTAAATATAAAGAACAATATATACATAATTTAACTATAATTTATATTTAAATCAAAGTATAAATATTTAAAAGTTAAATATATTATTTGAAAAAATAGTATAAAATCATGAGTAATTTGATTTTGAAAATAAAGATGTTTTGAGGCTAAAATTATTTAAAATCTGAATCGAGGATTTTGAATCTTTTAAAAGGAAAGTTTTTAAAATCATTTTGAAAATAAGATAATTTTGAAAAATCATTTGAATTAAAATTAGTGGATACAAAACAATGTCCCACTAGATTTTCGTGGGTTCCATCCTTCTTAGGTTTCCATCCCTTTAACGGGCTCGAAGTAGATTCCATTCCACGAATTAATTGGATTTTAAGATGCCAGTGCTTTTCTACGAGTTTAAACAAAAATTCCCAATTAAAAATACTTATTCTTGAAATCTTGAACTCTTGGTAATCTTGATTCTCATGAGTCTTCTATCTTGATATCTTGAATCTTTATACTGTACAGTCTTCATTCTTGGTACCTGCATGGTTAGATCCCGCATACACATATATATCTATATTTATAATGTTAGTATTTATATTTTATAATCCATTCTAAGGTTGTTGTCATCAAAACCATCATCTCACGGACTAACAACTTATTTGTGTTATACTTTTATAAAAGTATTATCGAATTATGTCGACATTACTTGGTGATGTCGGTTATTTACCATTTTAACATTAATTATATTCACGATGTTATATTATAGTTTAGAGTGTAATTAATGCGACCTTCGACATGAATTTACCCATTTGACATGGGTTCAGTGGTATAACATTGTACTTTCGATACTTTTAAGTTAACTCTTATTTATGTTTCATGCAAATTACCATAAACTCATCTTCTTATCATAAGTTTAGAATTTACTTGTGCACTTCTAATAACATAAAAGTTACGAATTCGATATTAATTATTCAATGATCATTAATTGTTTGCAAATTTAGACTTTTAACTTTTAATATTTTCATGTAATTGACTAGATATTGGATAAATCATTTATATGCTTTTTGACTTAGCATATAACAATCTATCTTTATATTAAGCATTAGCATTTCTCAAATTTGGACTAACATCACCTGGAAAGCAAATGGAAGGCCAAAAGACAAGCAAGAAATCCATCTAAAAGACTAGCACATGTCTTAAAGCTTCTTCCTCTACTAATATGAAAGGGGATTATTGCTTGTATCCATCATATATCAGTACCCAGGATGATGCTGACTCTATCTTGAGTTAGTTTGGCATTACTAGTACTGAAGTTATTCCAGCTGGTCACACTGGTAGCATCTATGACCCTCTAAAAGGGCATTTCGCTTTAACCCCAAATCGCATCCGGCATACGAGCAACCTTCCCCTTTTTGACTTCCTTTTGAGATATTTGGAGCATCTAAACATTGCCCCGATCCACTATGCTCCAAATGCGTACATTTGTCTGACATGCTTAAGAATCCTTGCTTGGGAAACCAGACTTCCTTCTTTAAGTGCCAAAATCCTCCATTCTATAGCGACCCTACAAGAATTTGCGATCAGTAGGATAATCCATTGTACTGCATTCATCCCCTTTCGAAAAGCCTAATAATTGACACTGTTAATACGACTAAGGAGTGTGAGATGCAATTCTTTTACATTAGGTGTTAGTCCAACATTAGGGGAGCTTTCTCTAATGCCGGTAAGTTTCTGTTCCTTGTTACTCACATTTATCTGTCATTTTTCTCTAATGAATTCTTTCTTTTAGATCCTGCTCCTAGAAACTAAGTGATTCTGCCAAAGAAACTATCAAAGCTTTAACTCAAGCATCTAATACTATTATCCCACCTTTTGGCATGGCCGTGACACCCAGGGGTTAACTGGAAACCAAAGACAGTTCATCCCAAAGATCGATTATACATAGGTTTACTATGAATATTGGTAAATTTTGTCCGAGTCCGGATCAAGCAATAATTGATATGGTACGACAAGTAAAGCTATGGAAGTCAACGTTTAAAATTTCAAGTCAATTGGAGTTTGCATGCTCAAGATATTGATCGATCAAAATCCATGAAGAAACCTTAAGTTCGTATCCGTCATTTACCATCCTTCCTTGTATCCATTACATCCTTTCGTATCCATCAGTAGCCAACATCGACTAGACTTCCACAATTTCAGCTTTAAAGTTATTAGTATCGATCATCATCCAAACAGTTCGTATCGATCGACTGGTGATCGATACGAAATGTATGAGAAAATATCGATATGAAAGGATCAGTATGTATCAGTGCAAACTAAAGTAAGAATCATCGATATGAATTAGCATTGACCATCGATACGAAGCCAACCAAGTGCCATCTGTACGAACCAGCATCCCATGATGAATACGAAGGTATTGGCAGCCATCGATACGAAAAGAATGCTCCATGTCGATACGAACAAAGCTTATAAAAGTGCAAGATTCGGTTACTCGACACGAAAAGTGGATCGATCCTAGAATATAGCACCACATCTTCTGACCGATGTGAGTTTGAAGCGATACGCACAAGAGCAATATGAATCGTATCGATACAAGCTCGGCAGCACACTACAAATTCAAACTTACATCAATCATATCTCAAAATCTACAAGTCCAAATGCCACCAAATTTTCACAGAAGCTAGCGTACTACCTCAAGAATGTTCATGATCGATCTCGACCCAAAAGACCAAATTTAGATCAATATGAATTTCATGTGTACCGATCATGGATCGATCCCAAACGTCCAAGGATCGATCACGTGGGCCCAGCCACATGAGAGGAGTCTTCCAAAGTTTAAGATAGATATTCTTAGCCTACACCTATAAATAGCAGTCCAAGACCTTCAAAAAAGAGACTTTTGGACTTTGGAACACCGATACTCTGTCGAAATCTTCATTGTACTTTGAGTTTTCTACTGCAAACAATTGTGATCAGCGAGATTTATAAATACACAACAAACTTTCAATAGTGGACGTAGGCTGCAATGTCAGACCACTCTAAATCTCTATGTTTTTATACATTTGTTTGTCTGTTTTTAGTGTGTTTGTTTGATCTACCTCATTTTCCAATTATATTCTTCACTTTAGTCTCTTCAAACATTCCCAAAGAGTGTCGTGCCCAATTTTGGTACAAACACTTTGGTGCTTTTACTGAGAAAACCTAGCTTTTTTTCCTGCTCTTTGGATCTACCTTCGTCATTGAATTGCAAGAATTTAAGAAGAAGATCCAGATCTCACATCTAGTAGTTCTTCCATCCTATTAAAATTTCATCAAATCTAGGAGAGAGCTACATCATTCACCATGGTTACTACAAGGACTTCCTTTAACGCTGAAGATTAGGAAGGAATAGATAGACAGTACCCTGCACCGCTATCCGCCACAGGCTAGAACTCAGCTGGGCTTCGGATCCACAAGGCCTTATCACCAGGGAGGAGTTCCAATGTTGATGTAAGATCTGACCCAAAGCCGCCAGCAACTTACCCAGTATATCCATGCTAACATGGAGTTAACCAACCTACTGATCTAGGAGGGATCAAGCGTCCTACTCATTCATTGAGAGCTTAGCTTCCTCTGGTTACCATCACAGATCCACACATCCATGACTAGATGGAAGCTATGCGCAAGCTCCCATGCATCAGTGCACTCTTAATCTTGAACAAGCAGGACCTGGTCCATCCGTGAGTCACCAAGCTGAACCATCCTCCCAAGGAGGGGCATTTCCTTATCACACCACTGATGGCCATGCCGCCGCCGCCGCCATAGACTTGGAAGCCGGCGTTCAAGGCCGAACAGTTCCGTACCTTCGTCAAAGTGATCATACTCCTGAACCCTATGTGCCCGAAGACCTGGTGCCAAGGAGGTGAGGTATGGACCGTCGACCGTGCCTGAGCCATCCTTACAATGTTGAACTCGACCACACCTTCGCCCATCATGCTCAGATGTCTAGATGCCAGACATCCCGACCATGATTCATGAAAGTCAAGGCCTCACCAATAATGATTAGGGAATCTCCCGAAGTCATGCCTCATTCACCAATGGCATCCTCTATGCTTAACCACCTTGCCGATACAAGATGCCAACTTTGCCTGTCTATGAAGGGAGCTCAGACCCTAATCAGGACATCCTAGTGTATGAATGACTCATGAATGCCGCTCAAGCTAACGATGTGGTTAAATGTAGAAGCTTTCTTATTTCCCTAGGGGCATCGCAACTATGTGGTTTACTCGTTTACCACCTTAATCCATCTCATGCTTCGATCAGTTGGCCACCAAGTTCATTGAACAGTTTCGTATGCACGTCACAAGGTCGAAGGATGTTAATACCTTATCCAGCATCACTCAAGCTCTAGGAGAGATACTCAGACACTATCTGGAAAGGTTATATGCGGCATGTATGGAAATCAGCAATCCTAATGACAATTCCATATTAATGGCACTGACTAAAGGAATCGATCCTGATTTCGAATTCGGCAATTGGTTGGCTGAAAAACCCCCCGCGTCATTGGAACAATTCTATGCTAAGGCGGCCTAGTTCTTGAGGTGTGAAGACGTTAGGCAATCTAGAAAGCAGGATGATATGGGTCCCAGTGTAGAAGGCATTCAAAGTAACATCGCTGTGAAACAAACCGGTGAGAGTTCTGGTAAAGTGCAGTTAAATATTCAGAACAAGCAGAGCCAACAGAAAGGCAATGGAGATCAGGGTTAGCAGCAAGACCAAAGTCGTTGACCGAGATGCAGAGCTCCCATGTTTGATCAATATACTCCCATGAATACATCCCTGGAGAATTTTTATCTGCAAACCTTTAATCCTGGACAGTACAAGAAGCCTGCTTCGAAATAGTCATCTGAGAGGCTGATTCAAAGTGGAAAATTCTGTAGATTCCATGATAGATATGGTCGCAATACCAATGAGTGTCGTTGTTTACACCACCTCATCAGAAAGAGAAAGTTGGAATAATTCGTTCGAGCGCCGCAGGCTAAAGCTGGGGGCCCGTCAAACCCAAATCAAGGTTAGAATTAGGTTAGACCGAAGGAACCCGTGCGTACCAGCGAGAGGTTGGTTATTAATATAGTTAGTGGTGGTCCTCATCTGGCTGATTGGAGCTAGAAGGAAATGGATTTGTATGCCAGTTTGATCATGCATGTGGACTTTGAATGTTGCAGTAATGTTGATGATAAGGTTCCGACGAAACAATAAAAGACGACAACAGATGACATCGTTTTCCTAAACGAAGACGTTGATAGAGTCGAAGCCTGCACTATTGATCCAAAAGTCATATCAGCACAAATAGGTCCTGCTTGGATGAAGAGTATCTTGGTTGATAGTGGGAGCTCCGTGAATATTCTTTTCAAACGAGCCTATGATCAGATGAAAATGAAGGCGAAGGACCTAAAGCCTTGTCAGTCTCGCATACGTGGCTTTAATGGAAGTGCAACGATACCCACTGGGATGGTGGAGTTGCCAGTTGAGCCGGGAATCGGAGATCACCAAAGAGTTAAAATGCTACAGTTTGTCGTGTTAGATATCAATTCTCCGTATAACACTTTCTTAGGCCAACTGGCCCTCGCTGAATTCAGGGCACTTATCGTTTCATGGTGTTTGACTCTGAAGTTCCCCGCTGCCAATGGGGTCGAAGTTGTTCAAGATGATTAGGTGGTTGGATGCACCTATTATGTTACTGAGCTACAGGATGCGCAGCGTAAGGAGAAAGTCATGGGCATGGAGGAATCTCTCTGCATCCATTTTTTAAGAATTGACAACTAACGCCTGGACCTAGGCTCGGGTGCCATAACCAGTTCCTTAGAGACCTTGATCCTAGAATCTTCGGAGTTGACAGACTTCATTTATTCATTTAGCCTACTTATCTTTTGAAATTTGTTTATGCATTTCGAAATTTGAACTTGTTATAAGGCAATAACTTTGCAGTACTTTTTATCTTAGCAATAAAATGCAAACCTATCAACCCAGAGCGGCAATTCTTGAAATGCGACATGTGTCCATCACAATGCATGAAGAGCTAAATTTCATCCTACTGTGGCACTTATTCAAATAAGGAGTGACTATGATATGATCGGTTACTCGCTAAGTGAAACCCCAAGCTCGGGAGCAAGCAACTACACTGAAGCCAAAAAGGATTGATACACGACAATCCTCCAACGAACTTTGGTTCTTAGAGTGTGAGCAGGAGTATAAACTTCAAGTCCAAAACATAAACTCGAGGAGGATGGACCCATCCATCCATGACCTCGTCTCCATTTTTACAAGCTTGAAGAGGATAGACCCGCCCATCTACGACTTCGCTTGCCTACACAGGGTGGATGTGATCCGACCGTTCACGTCCCTAATCAACTTATCGTTCCTGGAGTGTGAACAAGATTCCAATACTTTGGCAAATGTGACTGACCGTCTGTCGATCAACTCCGTATTTCCAAAGTGCGAACTGGAGTATAAACATCAAAATGGGTGCGACTGACCACCCATCAACCAACTCCAAATTCCTGAAGTGCGAACTTGAGTATAAACATTAACGAACTCCGATACCGAGAGCGTGGACTGGAGTATAAACATTAAATGGGTGTGACTGACCACCCACCGACTAACTCTAAGTCCCCAAAGCGTGGACTGAAGTATAAACAACAAAATGAGTGTGACTGACCATCCACTAACCAACTCTAGATTCCCGTAGTGCGAATTGGAGTATAAACACTAACTAACTTTGATCCCAAGAGCGCAGACCGGAGTATACACGTAAATGGGTGTAATTAACCACCCATAAAACAACTCTTATCCCTAAAGCATGGATATGACTTCAAGAGTTAAATGGGTGTGACCGACCACCTATGGATTATTCTATATCCCCGTAGCGTGGATGTGATTCTAAATAATGGGCAGGCGTAACCAACTTCCAGCACTCAAGCTTGATCCCCAGAGTGCAAATGCAAGTACTTATCGATAAGAAACTATCGACCGACCATTTCAATTCACCCTCAAGACTTGGGGTAAAGTTCTAATACAAGCCACCGATTGAGATAGTAGAACATTAGGACTCGACTTAACACTTGATTATGGCTTGGAGCCATGACTCCAAGACTTAACAGCCGAATACAAGTCCTATCTAGAGATTGAAACTTCACAGGTGTATTGAATAAAAATTCAAGTGCTGAAACACTTAAGAAAATAAACACGGAGTTATGCTAAAAATAAAAGGAGATTTTATTTCATCCATTCCTCGGAAACAAGATAAGTATGAAAAAATCTTTTTCCAAAAAATCCTATTAGCAGGGACGGAACTCGAAACTATACATGGCCTATAGAAAGAAAAATAGGAATTCCTACCTATCTACCAAAAAGGGAACACAAAGAGACATGTCTACTCCTTATGTTTCTTCTTCTTTTTCCCTTTTGGCATTGATCCACTGGACCTACCACTGTGGTGTCGTTTCGAACTCTTACTTTTACCCAGCTTATCCCCGGCCGGGAGAAGTATTGTAGTCTCCTCCTCCAAACTCATGGAAATTGTAATGCCTTCGGAATGCACGGTCGGAGGGACTGGAGCACTTTCTATATAAGAAGGCACATGTGGTACAACGGCGATGATGATTGTACCACCCGAAGAGACCATACGTAAAGGGGCAGGGCCAGGACCCGCCATTCCACCTCGAATACTGCTGCTCAGCGTAGCACATGCTATCTCGGCACTGATCTCCGCCATTATCACCTCGTCATGAGCTACTTGTGTGTCTGGCGGGATGCTGGCAGGTGGGGTCGAAGAGCTGGCTATGAACACACTTTCACCCATGACAAATGGCAAGTTAGCAAATGGATCGCTCTAAGGATCGAGAAGCTCTTCCACCATTTGTTCACTGAAAGTAAAAACACTCTCATGAACTCCCTCGGTCAAAATAGCAGCTATAATGGTTGTCTCCTCCGTCATGATGGCCTCCTACTCTTGATGCTGCTTTTGGGTTGTAGGGGGCACGACCGGTGCAGCTCCTATAACTGAATGGAGATAAGAAAAAATATTAGTGATTTCTTTTGATAATACTCCATACTTCGGATAAATTCGAGAAGCGCACAGATTACTTCCTTAGTTTGGCTCAAGGGTGGAGCCGGAACACCTTTAGAAATGTTCTTGTGAGCCAGAGACAGTTGCAATTGATAGAGATCTAAAGCAGGCACATGTGGAGGATCGACTATAGAGGTAGGCTTAGGCTGGGTTGACACAGGTATGTCGGAACTTGCTTCATAATGCTCAACACCAAAACCCTCACCATCCTCTAGATGCTGAGTGATGAGTTTCTCTTTCTCAAATGTAATGATGGCCTCATGGAGAACTCTCCTCTCATCTTCTGTTAGCACTCGATTCTCCAGGTCAAACTCATCGATGGTGTAGTGTGGTGTTCAGCCTTCTCATCATCCACCAAACGTCGCCAGGCTTTATTCAAATGAGTTGGATAGTCAACGAGCCAGCTCAAGCCACGGTATTTCAAGACATTGGAATTGTAAGTGGTTAGAAGGTCTTCCATATCGCCTTCTAACCTGGCCTCCGCTGCTCTGACTTCGGCTTCAATTCCAGCCTCGGCTTCTTGAACCTTCAAAACTGCCGCATCCCGCTCAACCTTAAGCTCCACAGTCTGATCACATGCCTCCTGAGTAGCCTTATTAGCATCATCCTTTTCTTTGATGACCTCGGTACACTTTGATTTAAGCTCATTAAGCTCCTTGAGCACGTTATCCCTCTTAGCTATGATGGTAGCATTCCTGTAGCCCATATCATCGACCAGTTTTAAGTTCTCTTGCCTCATATTCTCAATTTTCTTATTGGCCTCATCGATTTTCTTCAAGGCCTACGTTTTTGAGTTCCTTGGAGTATCATTCTCATTAGTGAGCTCTTGACTATGCGATCTTTCTTGGTGAGACTTTTTTTCAGTTGTTCGATTGTTTTTGCCTGATCGAATGCCACAGCCGAGGCTTTTTCTATAGTTTTCTTCCATTCACGATATTGGCTGTAGGCATGATAGACATAGTCATGCATAGTTTTCTCTGCCCCTTGTAGAATCAACTGCAAATTTGGAGGGAAGTGGAAGCCATCAAAGTAGATGTTAGGAAATTCCTTTTTCAGCTGAGCAATTTGAGAGGCTCCCTCTCCTATGAGCTCTGTAGCCATTGGTGTAGTGACGATAGAGGCATTCGCCCTAGTTGTGTGGCGCTACGCGCTAGGCCTTGAAATTTATGGAGGCACTGGCTGGCGTGAAGTTTCAGCAGTATGTGTTCTAGAACTGGAGGGTGGCGAGGGAACTCTAGGTGGAGGAGAGCTCGACCATGAGTGGTGTCTATCTCACCTCTCTCTATCTCTTTCCCCATCATAGTGATCTCTATCTTGTCTAGAGTAGTAGTGGTCATAATCAAACTCGTGCCCCTGGGATTCTCGATATGAGCTAGAAGATTGACGTGCGACATGAAGGCTACTGATCATGGATCCTTTCTTTGACATTGTATTTGTAAAGTGAAAAAAGAAACAGAGGTAGTTATCTCCAAAGACTGAACAACTCGTGAATATCAGTTGTATGGTGCCGCGAAATGTGCACATGCATGTGTAAACCACCCAACCAACCGGATGTAGCAGCCATACCCGGAGGGGTTGGCTCTCCTAAATCTAAGGCACTTTGAAGCCCCTCTAATCCGATATCTTGGTGAAGAGACACATTTTCCAGAATGGGAATTTCTATAAGTACCCCGAAAGGATTCTCTATCTGTGAAGAGGGAGCCTTTGAAATTATAATAGCCGCTGCTAGCAAGGACATTACAATAGACTTCCGTCTCGGAGCTTTGTGGGCCGCGGCCTTGTCTTTCCTTATCCTATATGAATGTCGATGGCTTTGTGGAGGCCTGGGTGCGGGCTCGTCTTCAGCGGGCATATTCTCATCATCACCTTGCTCGGTGATCACTATTCCAGGAACTCCCCTTCTGAATTGCCTCGCTGGAGCTGACCTGAGAAATCCTTCAAGCCCGATGCTTTGATCTCTATCAATTAACCCAATGACCCTCATATTTTCATCGGTGAGGACGTCATCGATCTCTCTGCACTCGGCAGACACCTCTTGAAGGACCCTTGCAATCTCCTTAAACTGAGCACCATCAGATTGGGGAATCAAAGATGTGAAGGAAAAGAAAGTATTAAACTATGGGATTCAACACTATTATCCAGTTAATCAACAAAGAAGTTGAAGCACTTACATCTTTCCAGCCACCATATGGCAAATCATGGTGGGTACTGAACGTAGAACCATTTGGTCTTGAAATAGCTCAGCTTGCTCCAAGCCCCAACCACGATCTAACGGTTCCTGACTGCCTCTAAGAAAGTGGAGGAAGGATTATCTCCTCGACTATTTATATTGAACAAGTATCTGACTTCTTCTAGGGTCGGAAAAGAAACTCCATGAAGACGATGAATAAACTATTCAACAAGGTAAACCCATTCGGGTGCAGCTATGACGGGGCAATTTTTAAATAGAATAAAACTTCCCAGATGTATTGATTAAATGGATGGAGTGTCCTGGCTACACACGAAAATTTATTACATGCCGTGTACCCTTCCAGGGGAGCATGGGCTCTATCGTCTACCTCTAGCAATAAGACATCATCCCTCGACAATCCATGCCTTGTGCAAATCCTGCCCAGCATGTCTTCAGAGATATTGGATAGAACAAAATCTTGCGGATGCACGATGAAAACTGCTCCCGGTAGCTCGTTCGGAGCAGGACTAACAACTTCGACTACGATGGCCGGCATCTCGATTACAGGAAGTGGTAGATTTTGAACTTCCTGCAACTGTGAACTTTCAGGTTCCATAGCTACTCAACTCAGCAAAAATCATCGTTAGACGATAATAAATCATGTTTCCTCTAGTGGAAGTGCATGAATGTATTGTACCGTGCAGTGCTACATATTACTTAAGAGGTACTACAAGATTTGAAAAATGTTCAAATGACGAGATTTCAAAATTCAACCGGAGTGACCGTCATCATTGACCGTCACAACCGTGCCATCCAGACTTCGAGCACTATCCAAGTTAAACTTCATAAAATTTTGTCAAGTTACAATTCCATTGACAATCTTCGAAAGGCAGTCGAATATGCAGTGGAACGGTTAAATCCAGTTATGCAGGGCAGAAGCTCGTCGGAGTCAAATGTTTGGGTATGCAAGAAGTTTCGTATCTGTCAAGGTTCCAACTTGGGTCGATCACCGGAAACCTACTTCTTATTGATCACGGGAAGGCAAGCTTCATATCGGTTAAAGAAAAACACCTTCGTATCAATCGTCCACGGGGAGTTCGTATCGACTGCATGATTCCCATTCATATCAACCACATTGTCAACACTTCGTATCAATGGAAGTAGATCAATATGAAGTTTCATGGCTCGAATCGATATGAATTTCCTCCTTCTGCCCATCAGTTCTAGATAGACACGAACTCCACGTCCCAAATCGATACGAGAGAGCTTTTCCTCCTTTCTCCCATCGATATGAAATCGAAGCTGGGCACCCCTTCCTTGAATATTCTGTGTTCCTCCATGCCATCTTCCGCAATCAACATAGAAGCCGCTTCAACCGTTTTCGACATTGCTCCGGCCAAACTCCGGCCTTAACATGACCATAATCGTGACCACGATTGTGAAATGGATGGCACTATATCTCGAATCTCATCATTTGAGTGTGGATTAACAGTTCAATTACCTAATTAGAGCAACTAAGTGATTGAGTGACACGAAGGAAAAAAGCAGTTTTAGTTTTCTAATATTTGGAGCGATACAAAAGCTAAGCAAAAAAGTGAGCAAGTGGAAATTCGTCTAAGTACAAAAGCATTTATACTTAGTAGATGTCGATTCGTCTCCTAGTGCAAGTTGACCGATTGAAGCGGTCTGCAATCCCACTGATATGAAAATCCCTCTTCGTATCCTTCCACCTAATCGATACTCAGTGACTTGTTCGTATCCAGCGACCGATCAAAACAACTTTAACATCATCGATATGAAGCTAACTTTGTATTCGTCCATAGCCGGTCCGAGGTAAAGCACTTCGTACCTATTAATCTATCAATGCGAACGAAACTTGGAAGACCATTTGAACTGTTCATATCCATCAACCTAAAGCCCACGGATATTCGTATCCATCGATACAAAATGTTTTCTAAAACTAATCAATTCGTGTCAATCGCCATCGATATAAATACGATTTTCCAACTTTTCACATCGATCCAGAGAGGATCGATGCGAGGAGATACACTAAAATGACCATCGAGCATTGTTACAGCTCGAATTTCATATCGATTCAGGAGAGGATCGATACGGAATTCGATAAAAAAACTAACGACGACTCATGAACGTACAAACATTAATGGGAGTCAGGTTAACATACATTTATGTGTGACATATTAACATTCAATTTACAAAATTAATAGGAATTGAAGCTAATCTGGTAACAATTACGACGATGAATAATAGATTTCTAACACTTAGTTACAACAATGCACTGTACAATCATTGGCAGTCAACAATTCAGTATTTATATTACCTGAAATCAATCAAAGTTACATCTTTGATGAAAAGACAACTGCTCAGTGAATCAGATTATAACTTTTCAGACTGAAGGTCATAGTTTTTCAAAGCACGTCACATTCACATGAGATGTACTTTGGGGGCAAAATGTTATCCCACCTTTTGGCAAGGCCATGACACTAAGGAGTTAACTGAAAACCAAAGACAGTTCGTCCCAAAGATCGGTTATACATAGGTTTACTATGGATACTAGTAAATATTGTTTGAGTCCAAATCGAGCTACAACTGATATGGTATGACAAGTAAAGCTTTGGAAGTCAACCTTCTAAATTTCAAGTTAATCGGAGTTCGCATGCTCAAGATATTGATCGATCAAAATCCATGAAGAAACCTTAAGTTCGTATCCATCATTCACTATCCTCCCTCATATCCATCACATCCCTTCATATCCATCAGTAGCCAACATCAACCTAACTTCCACATTTTTGGTTTTAATGTTATTCATACCGATCATCGTCCAAACAGTTCATATCGATCGACTAGCGATCGATACGAAATATATGAGCAAATATCGATACAAAAGGATAAGTATGTATCAGTGCAAACTGAAGTAAGAATCATCCATACGAATCGACATTGACCATCGATACGAAGCCAACCAAGTTCCATCGTTACGAACCAGCATCTCATGATCGATACAAAGGTATTGGCAGCCATTGATATGAATGGAACACTCCATGTCGATACAAACAAAGCTTGTAAAAGTGGAAGACTCGGCCACTCTACACGAAAAGTGGATCGATCCTAGAATACAGCGCCATGTCACCTGACTGATGTGAGTTTGAAGCGAAATGAATAAGAGCGATACGAATCGTATCAATATGAGCTCGGTAGTACACTGCAAATCCAAACTTGCATCGATCATATCTCAAAATCTAAAATTCCAAATGCCGCCAAATTTTCATAGGAGTTTGCTTACTACCTCAAGAATGTTCATTATCGATCTAGGCCCAAAAAGACCAAATCTGGATCGATACGAATTTCATGCATATCGATCATAGATTGGTCTCAAACGTCCAGGGATCGATCACATGGGCCCACCAACATGAGAGAAAGAGTCTTTCAAAGTTTGAGACAGATACTCTCAGCCTACACCTATATATAGTAGTCCAAGGCCTTCAGAAAAGGGACTATTGGACTTTGGAACACCGGTACTCTACCGAAATATTCATTGTACTTTAAGTGTTCTATTGCAAACAATTGTAATCAGCGAGAGTTATTAATAAATAAGAAACTTTCTATAGTGGACGTAGAGTGCAACGATGAACCACTCTAAATCTCTTTGTTTTCATACATCTGTTTGTCTGTTTCTTGTATGTCTGTTAGATCTACCTTATTTTCTATTTATATTCTTCACTTTAATTTCTTCAAATACGCCCGAAGAGTGTTGTGCCCAATTTTGGTACAAACACTTTTCTACTTTGCTATCACAGGCAAAGCTCCTTTAATACTCTATAATCTTAGATCATCACGAAATCTTAGGAGAACCTCCAATGATTAAAGGCAATGCTCAAGGAAAACAGTCATCGGTAATGGGCAAGCCATGACCTTTTTCTACTAATTCTCCAGTTCAGCTTGAACCTTATGGTGAGTTCTGATATGACCAATATGAAATTCTTAATATAGTTGTGTTAAAAAATTATTTTCTTGGTTTTAGGCTCGTTTGCTCTTGTCATCATTTCTAAAAATAAAGAAGTTAAAGATTATGCTTATAAGTAGGGGAAGTATAAAGATGAGGTTCCTGCACTTTCTCAGTTAAGTAAGCCTACTTCTATCAAGGATTCCGTTTCCAGAGTAACTGAAGCATTAGAGAAGAATGTGGGTGGTGTCATTACAGATATAATACCTCCTTCCCTAAGAAAAGGCCCAAGCTTATGAGGGATTTCACCTCTGTTGTAGTGGATGGGGAGGAATATATCAACGTTGATTCGAGTCCTGAGGCAGTAAATTTGGAATCTCTTAGGCATACAGCTCAAGAATCGATATTGCATCAGCAAGAGATGAAGCTGTTAATGAAATGAAAAGCACGTCTCCTCGCTCAATGAGAAGAAAAATGCTAAACATTTCTAAAGAAGGAGGTGGAGTCGTAAAAGCAGACCTCGAGAAGATCAATAAAGAGAAAGCCAAGTTGAAAGCAGATTTAGAGATTGTTAACAAAGAAAAGGTCGGGTTAACTGGTAAGAACAAATCTTTAGAGGACATGTGTAACATTCCATATCTGGAGGCCAAAAGCTAAGTGCTATGGATGTTGTAGTTATCTCTAGTATTAACTTCTTGTGACAAAATGCGGTAACAATAATGGTATCCATAATATCAGAAGCATTTGAATATGAACAAAACAACAGATTTCAATACTGATTACATTTCAAAACAAATTCATATCCAAGTTACATAACCCCATAATCGTTTTTAGGTAATGATCAAATATATTTATACAACGATACGTTAAGAGCGACATATGACGATGCCTCCTTGGTTGACAGAATCAATATAGTCATAACTGATTTAATAAACACAGCAGAAATAAACAGAATAAACTTCAACTCCTAAATAGCTATCCGTCATCCACCTACTCGTCTCCAGAAGCTTGTTTGCCAAAATTACTAAAACTGGAAAACCTCAACCCTCAGCCAACTCAAATCAGTTTTGAGCACCCGAGAGTTAAAGGGGAAATTAAAACTTCGAGTCATACATAAATCCTTGTGTGAATAATACTGTCACATCTTGTGTAACTGATACTAAATTAGACCACGCCGCTTAGAGAATGGGTTTCCCCTTATTAATATCCTTTTCAAAATATATATTTTGCAAATCTTTTCCTGCAACAAAACTGGTTAATCAAACTAACTATAATAATAATAGCAATATCTGTTATGCCAAAAAAGTAATAAATGGACCATGTCCAAAAACTAAGCTAGTTGCCTGTAAACTAGACTAACTATCCACAAATAGGACTAACCGTCCCTTTGGTTGAGTCGGGCTTTACGTATGATTCAAAGTTTTTGTTTCCCCTTAAAATATTAGGTGCCCAAAATTTGATTGGAGTAGGCTGAGGGTTTAGGTTTTCATGTTTCGGCAGATTTTGATGAATAAAGCATTAGAGAACGAGCAGGTGGCTAACAGATAGCTAATTTAGAAATTCTGTTTTGTTGTTTCCGCTGTGTATTAAGACAATTATGTCTATATTGCTTCAAGGGGGCATCTTCATATGTCGCTCTTGACTTATTGTTGTAGTCTATATTTGATCAGTGCCTGGGAAAACATTTGGGGATTTTGTATAACTTTGATATGATTTTAATTTGAAACGTAATCACTAAAATTACGCTTTTTTGGAAATTTGTGATTTTGTTCATATTCAAGTGCTTCGGGTATTATGGATACCATTAACATTACTGTATTTCTTCATTAGAAATTAATATTGTGGATGACTGCAATATCCATAGCACTTAGTTTTTGGCCTCCGGATGTGGGATGTTACAACTTGATATCACAACATAGGTTTATGAAAATTTTAATTAAAAATTGGTTTTGTAAACAAAAATCCAAAGGAATTAGAGTAAGTTTGGGGTTGGTATAATGCTATATTAACGTACTTGCATTTGCTATATACATAAGTATGCGCTTTATCTCCATTCATCTATCTTTGATTAGGCTATCTTTCTGTATCTCATGATGTTTGAATATAGATATGGATGGTAGAAAAGGCAGAGTTAACTCAGATGGGGGAAGCATCGAAAGGAATACTGGACCTAATGCTGGGACAAACCTAGGTCAGGTAGAGAATATTGGTGCAGAGGTCCCGCAGGTCGGAATGGAGGCCATGTATCATTTTTTCAAGAGTATGATGTAGGCAGAAGTTGCAGCCGGAGTGTTAGGAGGAAATGTTGCAGGAGTAGGGGTTCCGGAAGTTCTGGTGGTTAATCATTTCGCTAAGATGAGTGGAGATTATGTGAAGCTGTGAGGGAAGCCATTTATGGGAATGGATGATGCCATTGAAGTTGAGAACTGATTGTTGCAATGCGAAAGGATTTTTGCAGATCTAGGGATCAATGATGAGTAGAAGAGGATAGCGTCTAGACAACTTTAGTGAGCCGCACTGTTTTGGTAGAATAATGTAACTACGGCAGTTGATGAGGAGACAGTGACCTGAGAGGATTTCAAGAGGAGATTCTAGGAAAGGTTTATGTCTGTAATGGCACAGTCAGCTTTGATTAGGAAGTTCGCTGAGCTGGTGTAGGGTGAGGTGTCTGTTGTTGAGTATGCTAGGAAGTTTGAAGAGTTGGCCTGGTATGGGTATGCTTCCGTGGATACAAGGTTGAGCGGAACAAGAAGTTTATCAGAGGATTAAAGCCAGAATTGGCTATGTTACTTTGTCTCATCTTTGAGATCCTTCTGATATTATGGTGGAGATGGCTTTGAAGTTGGAAGAGGTCCTTGAGTCTCTGGAGAAGAGCAAGGAAAAAGGGGTCCAGGTTGAGCAGGGCTAAAAGAGGAAGTTCTTTCCTAAGAAAGGTGCTCGAAAGGGTGGAGCAGTCAAGAAAGCGAAGTCTGAGGTTGTCTGCTATAAATGCGACAAGTAAGGGCACTTGGCTAATGAGTGTCACTAAGGGAAGAAAAAGGATGTGGCTAAGGGAAAAAATGCCAGATGCTTCAAAGGTGACCAGATAGGCCATTATAAGAACCAGTGCAAGGAGCCCATTAAAGATGGTAAGGGCAAGACGCATGCATTGGAGCCTGCCGCTTCCAAACCAATAGCCTAAGAGAAGGGAAAGGTAGTTCTTGAGGGAACGCTTCAGATCCATGGTATGTCTGTTAGCGTTTTATTCGATACCAGTGCATCACATTTTTTATCTAGATGTTTGTTATATAAGCTTAACATTAAACCCACATATTTAGTTACTTCCTTACAGGTAGCGAATCCAATAGGAGGGTATGCAACTCTAGGGTTGAGGTGTGACCAGTTTAAGTTTGACCTGTTAGCTCATACTTTTGAGCGTAGTTTGCATGTGTTTGATTATATGGGGTTTTGGATTATCCTTGGGATGGATTGGTTAAGTGAGTATGATGCTAAGATATTTTTCCAGGGTAGGAAGATATCTCTTAGACACCCGGATAGTAGTGGTCGGATTTTTTTCACCATATGAGGTTCTAGTGGTGAGGTGTTGCTTTATTGGATGCTTTGGATTCTGATGGTGAGTTGACTTGATTTTTCGTGGTTAGAGAATTTGTATATGCATTTGATCTTATAGTTGGTTTGCCACCGAAGCGAGCCATTGAGTTTTGGATAGATTTAGTTCCAGGAGAAAAACCAGTAAGTAGGCCGTCGAGCAGGATGACCCCTTCAGAGATGAGGGAGTTGAAGGTGCAGTTGGTGGATCTAGAAGGCAAGAGTTTTATCAGGCTGAGCAGTTCACCGTAGGGTGCAATTGCTGTGTTTGCTAAGATGTCGGATGGATCATTGAGGCTGTGTATCGATTATTGTAAGTTGAATGAGAGGACGATAAAGAATCGATATCCATTGCCCATGATTGACAATTTGTTCAACCAGCTAAGTGGTGCAAAGGTAAGTTTTTAGTTGGATTTGGCAACATATTTCCATCAGATCAGGGTAGCAGAGGATGGTATACCTTTGACGGCGTTCAATACTAGATATGGGTCGTACAAATGGTTAGTTATGCCATTCGGACTGGCGAATGCTCCAGCTTTCTTTGTAGACTTAATGAACCGGATTTTCCGAGAGCACTTGGATAGGTTCATGCTAGTTTTCATAGATGATATCTTGATATATTCTAAGGATGAAAGAGAACATGAAGTTCATCTTAGAGTGGTGCTTGAGATGCTAAGGCAGCATCAGCTAAAAGCAAAGTTTTCAAAGTGCCACTTCTAGAAGGAGGTAAAGTTTCTTGGTTATGTAGTCCCAGAGGAATGGTTGTCAATGGATCCAACTAGGATCGAGGCAGTGAATAGTTGGAAGAGACCCAAGATAATAACTGAGACTAAGAGTTTTCTTGGGTTGGCTAGTTATTATCGGAGGTGCATTAAGGATTTCTCACGGATTGCAGCACCGATGACTAGGCTGACGAGGAAGGATGTGAAGTTTGTATGGACTAATAAGTGTAAGGAAGCATTTCAGAGTTTGAAACACTTATTGACCCATGCATCGATGTTGGTTGTTCCAAATGGGAATCATGATTTAGTAGTCTATGCCGATGCATGTGGAACAGGATTAGGAGCTGTGCTAATGCAGAGAGGTAAAGTGATGGCCCATGCTTTTAGACAGCTCAGACCGCATGAGGTCAGATATCCGATGTATGATTTAGAATTGGCCGCGGTGCTTTTTGCTTTGAAGGTGTGGAGAAATTACTTTTTGGAAGAGAGGTTTGAGCTTTATACAGATCATAAGGAGATGAAGTATTTGTTCTCTCTAAGGGAGCTGAGCATAAGACAGTAAAGGTGGTTATAATTCATAGCCACATATAATTTTGGGATTGAGTACACACTAGGGAAAGGCTACAAGGTCGTAGATGCACTTAGCAGGAAGAATTAGAATGAAGTGTTAGCAATGATGGCTGAGTGGAAAGACTTGGAAGCATTGGTAGATTACAGTGGAGATCCGAGGCTAGGTCTAGTGTTAATACTGTTGTATTGTCTTGTTTGGAAGTTCGACCGGTGTTTATCAAACATATTGCTTCTAAGCAGATAGAGGATTCGGTGTTAGCTGAGCGGATCAGGATGCCAAAGGTAGGAATTAGCGATGACTTAAAAGATTTCAGTCTTGATCAGAATGGATGGTTAAGAAAGAAAGGAAGATTATGTGTTCCGAGTGTAGGAAACATAAGAAAGGAAGTCTTAGAGGAATTCCATCGTTCGAAGTTCGCTATACATCCCGGAGGTACCAAGATGTATCAAGATATGAAGAGGAGTTTCTTCTGAGAAGGAATGAAGCGGGATATTGGTTTGTGTGTAAGGCAGTGCTTGAATTGCTAGCAGGAAATAGCATAAACTAAGTGGTTTGCTTCTGTCGTTGGATATTCCACTATAGAAGTCGGATTCTATTTCTATGGACTTCATAGACGGGTTGCCAAGGTCAAATAAAGGTAATGAAAGTATATGGATCATAGTGGACAGACTGACAAAAAGTTCCCATTTCATTCTAGTTAAGTCAACTAGGACGAAAACTGTTCTAGCGAAGTTGTTCGTGAAGAATGTGGTTAGGCTGCATGGAGTTCCTAGCAATATAGTTAGCGATAGAGATTACTTGTTCAGTAGCAAGTTTTGGAAGAGTCTGCAGGAAGTTTTGGGAACCAAGCTTAAGATGAGTACCGCTTACCATCTATAGACAGATGAGCAAACATAAAAGTTAACAAGATCTTGGAAGATTTGTTACGAGCTTGTGTTCTGGATTTTAAGGGATCATGGGAAGACCATCTGCCTCTAGTCGAGTTTTCGCATAACAGCAGTTATTAGATTAGTATTGGGATAGCTCTGTTTGAAGTTTTGTATGGAAGGCCATGCAAATCTCCCGTTTGTTGGTTGGAGACCGGGGATAGGCCTTGGTCCAAATCTGGTTAGAGAGGCTGCAGAAAATATTAAGGTCATTTGAGCTAGAATGAAGGCGGCTCAGTCTATGCAGAAGAGTTATGTAGATAAGAGACGGAAAGATTTGGAGTTCTCAGTTGGGGACCCGGTTTTCGTTAAAGTATCACCGGTGAAAGGTCTGCTTTGATTTGGGAAGTCAGGGAAGTTATCTCCTAGGTTCATCGGACCTTTTCCTATTCTTGAGAGGATTAGAAAGCTCGCATATAGACTTTAGTTACCAAGCAGTTTGGCAAGTGTCCATGATGTTTTTCATGTTTCACATCTTAGAAAGTGTGTTGGATACCCAGAGACTGCTATTGCACCGACAATGCTGGATGATTTAGTGGTAGAACTGGACTTTACCCTAGTAAGGAAGCCTATTCGCATTGTTGCGAGAGATGAGAAGAGGCTTACCAAGATGGTCAGATTAATCAAAGTCCAGTGGAGTGACGATGATAGAGACTGTACTTGGGAGGTTAAGAGCAGGATTAGAGATACATATCCAGACTTGGTTGATGGTACGTTTTACTTTTTTATTTTTTTTGTACCTTTCAATTTCAAGGATGAAATTCTTTAAGGAGGAGTGTCTGTAACACCCCAGATTTTTGGTAGCATTATTTAGGAGATTTAGTTAGATAAAATAAATAAAATAATGGGTTGATTAGGGGATTGAGATTTGATTTTATTTAAGGTAGTCGTGCCTTTTAAACTAATGAATTAAAAGAAGGTTTTAAAATGAATTAGAGGAGATGTATTATGGGAAAAGGCCATTTATATATTCACTTCCTTAGACTGTTTATTATGTACACATTAATTTCATTTCAAAATTTTCAAAATCAAGGCCGGCCACCATTAACAAGGAAAGGAGAAGCGGAAACTAAGAAAAAGCTAAAGGAAAATCAAATTCAATCAAACCCATGAAAATTTCAAATTCCTTAATCTCTAAAGAAAAAGTAAATAATGTTTACATCTCTATAATTTTATTGGTTTTGGTTTTAAGGTCAAATCCGAATATTTTGCAAAGATTTTCCATGTTTTTGAAAGATAAAATGATTATATATATATACACATGTTGATGATTTATGAATGTTCATATAGTTTTTATGACATATTTGAGATGAAAACCCTATTAAATGACATTCGTTTGCCTTGTGAATTTTTATGAAGGTCTAAAATGATATTTTAGAAATGAGTTTCAATTTTGAAACTTTTCTAAAATTTTGTGGAATTATTAGGAATTTTTTAAGGAATAAAATGGTATTTTGGATTATAAAATTATTTACCGGAAACTAAATTATTATTTGGGTCCGAAAATTTTACATGTTAAAGAAAGTATAGTAATTGATTTTCTGGAATTTTTCTAGAGTTTTCCAAGGTGATTTAGTAGTTATATAAAATTATTTAAGGTATGAGACTTTAATGTTTTATATAATTATAAAGGAGAAAAGGTTTTTATAAATTGTTTAAATTTCCAAATAAGGAAAATCGGTAGCACTTTTGAATATAAAGTCTGGCAACTAATCAGATTTAGACAAATAAGGCAGGTTTGGTACAAAAGGACAACTATTTCAACTCCTTCGGCAAGAGGTTCCACCTCTATTCTAAACCTTCCAACAAGGTCAAAAGGTATCAAACCTTTCGACTAGGTCAACAACCAATGCATATGGTATCAGGAAGCTGGTACGTAGTGAATTGGAAGAGGTCAAAAGGTTTAGGGTCGAAAGGTAAGAGCTTCCGAAAGAAATGAAACTATGTTTTGGTTTTAAAGAAAATACTCCCGCTAGCTTTCGGCAAAGAGCTTTTGGCAAAGTCTTGTTTTAATTGAAAACTTTTGACAAAGTCGAAAGGAAAACCTTTCGACGAGATCAACAAGAGCATTGTTGCCACTTCCTACCTTTCGATTCAGTTGCTGTCGAAGGGAATCTTTTGTTTTCTAAAATTTGTTTCCTCTCCATTACTTTCGAAAGCTTGGTTCCAAGACCATCACTTCATTGTTTATGAAATGATTTTGAAAGAATTACTTTCAAAGGGTTTCGAAGCAAATGCTTTCGACTCCGATGTTTTTTTGATCCTTTAGCTTAACTTGAAGGCATAATCCAAATGTTATAAGCTGAGATGTTTATGAGGTTTCGTAGTAGTAAACTTCGAATGGTTTCAAAAGGTATTCACTTGCTTTAAATTGAACCCAGTTATTTCAAAAGGTTTTAAGTTTCAATGCTTTCGAAAGGTTTCACCAATGATTTAATAAGAGTGGTTCCCCAGGCTTTCGACAAGGTCGAAAAGAAACCTTTCGATAAGATCGAAAGGTTAGGTTTTTGTTTTTTGGAAGGCAAAGGCTAAATGGTTTTAAAAGGTGGATATCATATATTTTAAGGTTTATAAAAGATAGGCTTTTTATTGGTTTTGAAGGAGTTGCTTTTATTGATTTCGAAAGGTTTTATTAATAATTTTGAAGCGGTTACCTTCAATGTTTTCAAAAAGTTGTTTAAAGGTTTTAAACAAATGTTTCGAATATAATGACTAGGTGGATAGCCTAAATGATTAAGTTATAAAGGACTTTAACTTATTTTAAAAGGATAGATAATCCTTATTGAACACCATCAACATTACTTTGAGTAAAGTATATATAACATGGCAAAATAGGTTAGAGTGAAGCTAAAGATATATTTTCCTTATATATATTATTTGATGGACTAAATCATTTTGAAAGGTTTTCAAGAAAAAATTAAAGGATATTTAACCCTAAGAAAATTCGAGCAGTTAGCTCATTTAAATTAGACAGTCACTCCATTTTAAGGGCAGTCGGCCCTGAAGACAATTAGTCCATATAAGGGAAGTTAGCCCAGATATAAATAGTTAGTTCATTTATTAGCATAAATGACTTTGTTACTTCATAAGGATAGTTATTCCACCCTTTTTACCTGTTTTATGGACAGATAGTCCATAATTTAGATGAAGGATATTTCTATTCTGGTAAAATCAGATTTAGGATTGTTGGTTCAGAAAAGAGCAGTTAGCTCAAATTTAGGATCGACAGTCCATTTATTTCCTACTTCAGCATAAAAGATATTGCTATATTATAATCAGTTGATTAACCAGTTTGGTTGCCAGAAAGGATTTGTAAAATATATGTTTTGAAAAGAGATATTAGTAGGGGAAACACGTTCTACTAAGCGATGTGGTCTCACTTTATATCAATAACCAGAGATGTAACAGAAATTATTCATACCAGATTTTATGTCTAACTAGGAGTTTTTGTTTCCCTTTAGACTCTCGGGTGCTTAAAATTTGACTTGAGTAGGCTAAGGATTTAGTTTTTCTGGTTTTAGCAGATTTTGGCGAATAAATCATCCGAAGACGAGCAGGTGGCTAGATAGCTAATTTGGGGTTTCTGTTTTGTTGTTTATCGTGTGTATTAAGACAATTATGTCTATATTGCTTTGATCATCCAAGGGGCATCTTCATATGCCGCTCTTGGTATATTGTTGTAATTTGTATTTGATCATTGTTTGGAAATATGTTTGGAGATTTTTTGTAACTTGGATATGATTTTAATTTGAAATGTAATCGCTAAAATTACGTTTTTTTGAAATCTATGATTTTGTTCATATTCAAGTGCTTCTGATATTATGGATACCATTAACATTACCATATTTCGTCACCAAAAATTAATACCATGGATGTTTTCTGCATCCATAACGCTTAGTTTTTGGCCTCCAGATACATGATGTTACATATATGTTGACAACCTTTATAAATGCCCATACTTAGACTTCCATCCTGTTTGCGCCAAAATTGGTCACAAACACCCAATAGTCGTTGAAAGCACCCGTTCACGATCACAAGTCACAAATATCAGATATATGGAATAGTAAATATGCAAAGTACTTAAGAAATTCCACAGAAACAGTAGACGACACAGGATTTATAGTGGTTCGGCGATCTTGCCTACGTCCACTTCGAAGTTTTCTTTCTTTATGGATGTTCTCTTGATGATTACAGTCGATTATAGCAAGTTACAATTGATTATAGCTCTGAAACTTGAATGCAATAGTGATGATAAGGTGTAGAATTGAATCCGGTAGAGTCTTGGTGCTTCAGAATTCCGATCCCCTTTTCTGAATGACCTGGGGCTCTATTTATAGGCGTAGGAGGCTGATATTTCGCCTAAATTTAGGGAGACCACTTCTGGCACGTGAGGGGACCCACATAACCGAAATCTGGAGGTCCGGGTCCACATCAGGATCGATTCGACCCCTTGTTCGAATCGATCAAGGAAATGTCCAATCGTGGTGAAACTTGACGTGAACATTCTTATATGCAACGCAAGCTCCTGTGAAAATTTCATAGCATCTGGATTTGTAGATCTCGAGTTATGATCGATTCAATATGGTGCTCCTCGTCCTATGGATTCATTCGAATCGATATGCTTCGAATCCATAGGGTCGAATCCATGTTCCTGCGCGTGAGAATGATGACGTGGTGCGAATTTCCCGGGTTGATCCTCTTGTTTCTTCGAGTTTACTGGGTCGAATCCTAGGTTTTAGCCGCGTTTACTTGGTGGATTCGAGGTGTTGGATTCGAAGGTTCATTTTCTTCGAATTGACGGAACCGGTGCTCATTCGAATCGATCAAAATATGTTACTGTGGATCGATTCGAAGTTGTCTCAACATGGGGATACGAAGACAAGCAGGGAATGGAGTCGTAGCTCCCTCAATTGCATGGATTCGAAGGACTCTTCCTTGATGGGCTCGAAGGTGGGAATGCTCCAATGGATTTGAACTTAAGACACGCGTGGATGGATTCTAAGCATGGTTATCAGATGGATTCGAAGCAGAGGAGACTCGATGGACTCAAACATGTTTGCTTTGTTGTGAGGAGAGAAGTCATTTGCCCCCCAAAACATGCCTTGTGGTAGGAAGGTGTGTTTTGTAATGCCTTGAGTTGGATGTTCATATCCTGTCAACAACCTGTAAAGAACTTGATAGTTTCATATGACCTCAAATGACGATCGTTCGGGATCGTATGTCATTTGAGATGAACCGAGATCATTCGCGGTCGATTACCATTCGTGGCGAAGGGTGGAATGGGACCGTTCGCGGTCTGTGCCGTTTGCGGCGAATGATGAGATGGGACCGTTCGCGGTCGTATGCCGTTCGCGGCGGGCATCGATCGTTCGCGATCGAGTGCCGTTCAAGGCTGATTGTGACCGTTCAAGGTCGGAGATTATAAGTGAATCATGACCGTTCGCGGTCGGGTGCCGTTCGAGGCAAGTTGTGACTGTTCGAAGTCGGGTGCCGTTCGAGGCGAGTTGTGATCGTTCGCGATCGTGTGCCGTTCGAGGTGAATTGTAACCTTTCGCGGTCGGGTGCCATTCGAGGCGAGAAAGTGTGCCCAGGAGGGCTTGGTATTATCGATGCCAGGCTCACGTTCGCGTGGGTCCCCGGATCGTTTGTCAGGGTGGTTTATCGCCATCTCAGAGCATGCCTAAGGACCGTTCGCGACCCCGTACATGTGTAAGTAGCTTAGCCATTTCGGAATTATCAGAATCAAATATCTATTCAACAGATGAATTTTAAAACAAAAATGGCCAAACAAACCAAGTCCAAATGTTCAAATCAAAACGAAACAAAAGCAAAGCAAGGATGTCAAAGTGTAAGTTCCTACTACGAAACAGTCAATGATCATTCAGAGCATGCCTGGAGATCGTTCGCGATCTCGTACATGTGTAAACGATTTAATTGTGTTAGTGGAAGCTTACGACTTGTTCATCGTTTTTTTAATCAATTGATAACGAAACGGTGCCTAGATTCAGGGTCGCCTCTAGCTGATGTGGACGGTAGTCGCTCTGGTTCCACTGCTGGAGTTCGCCTCCTTACATACTGAAGGAGCATAACGTTCCTGATATGCCCTTCCACCTCGTCCTTCAGATGCCTACAATCATTAGTGTTATGACCGTTTAATTCATGGAATACACAAAACTTATCTGATTTTCTTTCGTCAGAAGTTGGATCCCTTCGCATCGGTCTACGATACGGAATCTGCTCTTTGGTATCCTGATAAATTCGTTCCAGACTCTTATTCAGCTCAGAGTAAGTGGTGAATCGTGGCTCCCTCCGTTACCGCTTGGACCTGTCCCCGTCATTCTCAGCCTTTCTTTTACTTTTATCCTTGTCTGAGTCCTTTTCGAGAGGCTTTTTGTCTTTAAGCGCATGAACTTCTATTCCCTCTCCTTCTTCTCTCTCTGCATTCGCATCCTCTAATCGTAAAAACTTTTCTGCCTCATGATAGAATTCTCCTACTAGATCCACAGGTGGATCTTTAGTTAATGAATTTTTAAACTCTGTTCCGTTAGCTATTCCGGACACAGCCGCCATCATAACCATGGATGGTGTTATCCCTCCTTTTGGTCAAGGCTGGAATATCAACAAATCGGTAAGGGATGATGGACATCAGGATTGGAATTCAATTGGAAACAAAGCTGCAATGGATATCGTTGAAATTTGGCCGAGCTCTGATCAGGACGGATTCGATTGGAGATGATGATGAGGACTGGGAGAGGCTATGTTTCAAGTTTCAGGTTAATCGGAGTTCGCATGAAGGAGATATGATCGATGCAAGGTAGGAAGAACATGATGTTCGTACCCATTGGTATGCAGGAAATGGTTCGAATCGATCAGGGGTTGTGTTCGTATCGATACCATTCGTATCGATACCGTTCGTATCGATACCGGTCGTATCGATTGACATAGGTTCAGCTCAGTGAAGTTCGCATCAATCAGGTGTTGGTTCGACTCGATAGTGTTCGCATCGATCAAAGGTAGAATAATGTGAAGGACTTCGAATCGATACTGATTCGTATCGATCAGCATGGATGCGAACAATGCATTCGTATCGATCAAGATGGATTCAGGCTACAGGTTTCGTATCGATACATTTCGTGTCGATAGGAAGGCAAGGATTGATGATGCATTTCGTATCGATCGTGGCTGGAATTGATATGAAGGAAGGACAGATGTGTATGGATACGAAGGACTCAGGGACAACGTTCGTATCGATCGTATTCGAACCGATCGATACGAAGGAAATAGTCAGAGCGGGTTGAATGGATGGATACGAACTAGGCACAAAGAATGAATACGAACTGGAAGTATGCTCGAATCAAGGGAAGAAAAGATCAAAGTGGAGAAATCTCTGGTTTAACACGTTCAACACGGCGAAAATCATGAAGTCGACCCGGTCAATTTGGAGTGAAAAGCGGATCGACACGGAAAGCACGCGCCACGTCAACTTCCTCACGCGCTCCATCATCGAGTCGAGGCTATCGATTCGAAGGGAATCGATTCGAACGGAGTGTAGCAACCAGAAATGCAATCTCGAATCGACCATAACTCGAGATCTACAAGTCCAAATGCCATGAAATTTTTACAGGAGTTTGCTTACATGTTGAAGAATGCTCTCACCAAATTTTAGCTCAATTGGATGATTTCTTGATCGATTCGAATGGAGTTCGAATCGATACCAAAGTGGGCCCAATTTTCTGAGGCCGGGCGCGTGGGCCCCCCCTCACGTGCCAGAAGTGGTCTCCCTGATTTTAGGCGAAATATCAGCCTCCTACACCTATAAATAGAGCCCCAGGTCATTCAGAAAAGGGGATCGGGATTTTGAAGCGCCAAGATTCTACCGGATTCAATCCAGCACTTTTCCATTGCAGTTTTATTCAAGTTTTCTTCATTGTAATCATTGTAACTGATTGTGATCAGCAAGGATAATCAATAAAAGGATAAAAACTTTGGAGTGGACGTAGGCCGGAGATAGCCGAACCACTATAAATCGCTTGTCTTTGATTATTATTTCTGGATTATTGTTTGATATTTGCTGGGACTTGTGATTTGTGTCTGAATACTGCTGACTTGTATTCGTACACTGGTGCTTTTACGGTAATTGGGGTTTGTGACCAATTTTGGCGCAAACACTTTGGTGCTTTCACTGAGAAGGACTAGCGCCCGCTACGTCGGATTGAAGTTCAGATTTGGAAGGCTAGAATAGTTTGGATTCAGAGATAATGGCTCGACAGACAAGACAAAGAGCAGTTAGAAGCCAACAAGGAGGGAGTCAAGAGGCATCCTCTGGAGCTGGAGAAGGACAAGCTTCTATCTATATCACCAGGGATGAAATGGAAGCTATGGTGAATTCATTACACGAGAGGTTGTTAAAAAGTCAACAGGACATGATGCAGACTTTCTTCGAGCAGATGAGAGCTTCAGGAACACAGAACCTTGGACCAACTACAGCAACAGAGAATGTGGAACAAGGAGCTAGGGGCGCAGAACCCAACGGAGGACGGGATATGGAACCAGAGGGCAATCGGCCAAGGCTCGGGGGCAGGCCCACAGGATTTGACACAGGAGGACCTTTGGAAGGAGTTCAACAGGATAGGGCCAAATCGCAGCTAATGAGCCACATGAAGAGTATGTACCAGAATTCCCTTGAGGACACGGGGGGCAACCTTTAACAAATAATGCTGGATTAGCTGCGATTATTAGGAGAACTATGCGTGGAGGTTTGGCCAGCAGAGATTTGGAAGGAGTAAACAAGAGTCTGTTTACGCAAGAAATCAGGACAGCTCAGAATCCACCCAAATTCAAACTACCTAGCGTGGAGGTATACGATGGCAATGCAGACCCAACTGATCATTTGATGAGGTATACTAGACATATGGAGGTACTGGGGGCATCAGAGGAAGTGATGGCCCGATGTTTCCCTTTGTACTTGACGGACCTAGCTGCGATGTGGTTTAGGCAACTGGGAGAAGGATCTATCAGGACTTGGAGGGAAATGGTGGATAAATTTTTAGGACAATTTCGGGTTCATATCAAGAGGCCGAAGAACGTGATGACATTGACATCAGTAAAACAAAGGACGAATGAATCGCTTAGAGCATTTTTAACTCGATTCAGTGCGGCAGTTACCTCGGTGGATCAGCCGGATCCATCGATGGTTTTGATGGCGGCAGTATCAGGAGTCAGAGAGGATTCAGATTTTAAGGTATCTCTAGTACGAGACCCGCCACAGGATATCGATGAATTCTTTCACGAGGCTGATCGATTCCTTCGGCAAGAATACGCATGCATGGACTTAAAGATAAGGGAAGTGAATGCAGCTGGGGGTGGAGGACCATCCAACGGAAGTTCAGATAAGGATAAGGGAAAGAGGAAGTTGGACGACGATTCTGGAAATGCAAGGAAGCGATGGAAGGATCCAAAGTTTTCCACTTACACAGGATTAAACGAGACGCTGGAGCGGATATACATGGAGACTCGGGATCGCCTTCCTTACTGAAGGCCGGCTAGGAGAGAACCCTCTGAACGTGAGAGGGCATCAGGAAGGCACTGTCTCTTCCACGATTTGGATGGACATGATACCAACAGCTGCAGGCATTTTGAAGGATATAATTGAGGAACATGTAAGGAATGGACAACTGAGGCAGTATGTCGGGACACAGAATGCAGCAGTGGAGCAGGAGCAACCACCGACTACCTCACACCGTGGAGATGTGAGGCCCAGGGATGACGATCGATTGATTATCCATTGACTTGGATAATATGAAATAAGTAACAAACCATCAGCAAGCGACTAAATCGTTTACACATGTATGGGGCCGGAGATAGCCCCTAGGCATGCGCTGAATGATGATAAACCGTAAATCTATGGTTTGTTAAATCTGTTTTCTTGTTTTGGATTGAACATTCGTTTTTCTGGTTTGGTTTTGAAATTTGTTTTGAATTCCTGGTTTTGTTTGCTTTCTGATTTGGATCTTTGTTTGGATGATTGTTTTCTGTTTTGTATGCTAATTTGGATTTCCGATTTCTTGGTTTGATTTGGATTTTGATTTGGATTTTGGATTGGATTTTGGATTGGATTTTGATTAGATTTTCATAAACGGTCGTCAGGTATGGATTATGCCTGGCAAGGGGTGAGTCCTTTTGCCCAAACGCGGTGAAGTGACTCATTCAGGTCGTCGAGTATGGACTATGCTCGGCAAGGGTCCGGAGAGACCAGGATTCGGCCTAGGACTTAGGCCCCATATTATCGGTTAGTATTTCAGGTCGTCGAGTATGGACTATGCTCGACAAGGGTCCGGAGAGACCAGGATTCGGCCTAGGACTTAGGCCTTGCATTATCAATTGTCATTTTCAGGTCATTGAGTATGGACTATGCTCAATAATGGTCCGAAGCGACCAGGATTCAGCTTAGGACTTAAGCCACGGCATTATTTACGTCCAGGGACACTGGACCAAGGTCGTCAGATGTGGATTGCGCTTGGCAAGAACCCGGAGAGGTTACCTTAACGTTCAGGGACACTGGACCACGGTCGTCAGGTGTGGATTGCGCTTGGCAAGAGCCCGGAGAGGTTATGGTTTGGATATCGACCCGGAGAGGTCCTGGATTCGGTTACTGGTTATTGGATAAGGATGTATTGGTACTCGGTTGTCGAGTTCGCATGGAAACGGAATTGGCTACGGACTTTGGATATCAGATTTGGAACTATTCAAAACATGCCTTCTTACAACAAGGCATGTTTTGGGGGGCAAATGTTATCCCACCTTTTGGTCAAGGCTGGAATATCAACAAATCGGCAAGGGATGATGGACATCAGGATTGGAATTCAATTGGAAACAAAGCTGCAATGGATGTCGTCGAAATTTGGCCGAGCTCTGATCAGGACAGAATCGATTGGAGATGATGATGAGGACTGGGAGAGGCTATGTTTCAAGTTTCAGGTTAATCGGAGTTCGCATGAAGGAGATATGATCGATGCAAGGTAGGAAGAACATGCTGTTCGTACCCATTGGTATGCAGGAAATGGTTCGAATCGATCAGGGGTTGTGTTCGTATCGATACCATTCGTATCAATACTGTTCGTATCGATACCGGTCGTATCGATTGACATGGGTTTGGCTCAGTGAAGTTCGCATCGATCAGGTGTTGGTTCGACTCGATAGTGTTCGCATCGATCAAAGGCAGAATAATGTGAAGGACTTCGAATCGATACTGATTCGTATCGATCAGCATGGATGCGAACAACGCATTCGTATCGATCGGGATGGATTCATGCTACAGGTTTCGTATCGATACATTTCGTATCGATGGGAAGGCAAGGATTGATGATGCATTTCGTATCGATCGTGGCTGGAATTGATATGAAGGAAGGACAGATGTGTAACGACCCATATTTTACGTGACGATAGATCGTAGAATTTGCAGGTTGTTAGTGTTGTTTGTGATGTCCCTAGCTCGAGTCGTTTAGAAGTTGACCCGGGTGAAGTAATGAGTCGTGACCGACTCATGGGCATAGCCGAGTTAAGGCTTGAGTCGTGACCGACTCATAGGCATAGCAGAGTTAGGCGACTCATGGAATTGGCCGAGATAAGGATGGACCGACCTATAGTGTTAAGAGCGACTCAGTGGTCTGCCGAGTTAAGATGACCGACCTAAAAGATGTAAGCGACCTAATGAGTTAGTAAGGTCAGGGGGTTAACTCGCTTACGAGTTAACCAGTTAAGTCGTTTATACGACCTAGGTTAGGTCGTTTGACGACCTAAGAGTTATACGAGTTAAGGCTTAGGAATGACCGACCTAGTGGTATGCGACCTATAGGAGTGGACGACCTAAGTTGGTATGTGTATGTTGTTGGGTCGTATGACTTGATGAGTCGTTAGGTCGTTAGGGTAGTTGAGTCGTGAGTCGGCCCCGTAGATGAGTCGTTTAGATGATGAGTCGTTGGGGGGCTGTGTTGTGTTGAGTCGGCATAGCAGCGTGCGTTGTTAGGTCGGCTGTAGGATAGGTCGTTAACAACCTAGTTAACCCGCGTCTCAGTTGAGTCGTTAGCGACTTAAGGGTTAGGTCGGCTGCTTGTTAAGTCGTTAGGTTGCTTGGTGGATGAGTCGTGAGTCGGAGGCAGTGTGTTGAGTCGTGTGAGTGGCCTGTGTATGAGTCGCGTGTCTCGGGGTTGAGTTAAGTCGCGGCACAGTTAACCCGTGTGTGTGTGTTGTGTCGTGTTGGCTTGTGTCGGCAGAGGCTTGTTGTGTCTGTTGAGTCGGCAAAAGGATGAGTCGGCAGGAGATGAGTCGTGGACGACTCATGATGAGTCGGGACCGACTCATGGGGCGACGACTCAGGGAGGTTCCAGCCTATAAATAGAGGTGTTCGGTTCACTTTTTGGCACCGGTTTTTGAAGCAACGAAGTGCTGCCATTTTGAAGACTCGACTACAGTATTTTCTTCACTTCTTTCTCTACTTCTATCAAGTGCTAACATCCATTGAAGATCAAAGATTTAGATTGAAGATTCAAGTGCCAAAGTTGAAGATCTTCATCCGTTCGAGCTAGATTTCATCGTTTCAAGTGAGATTTCGCCGGATCAAGCTCAAGTCCTTGCTGTCCAGATCTGAAGTTGATTGATTATAGGTGGTTTTGGTGATTTGGTGAGTGGTAGTTATCTCTCACGCGGATCCAAAGGAGTATATGGGATTGGTGATATGTTTATGTGTTAAAGTTAGCGTTTTCTCGCATTTTCCTTAAGTCTGCATGTAGATCCATCATGTTTGAAGATGTTTACCTTTAGAAGTTATTTATCAAGTATTAGAGATAAAACCCATGTTTTAGATTTGATAGATCTATGCTAAAAACCATGATTTCACATATGTTGGACTTTTGCACACTTAATTACGAAATTGCCATTATAATTGTTATTGCTTAATATATCTTGTTTGAATGCTTGAATGTTTGAATGAATGCTAGATTTGATTGTTTCCAAGTTAGCTAGTAGTTGATTTGGAACAAGATGATTGAAGATGATTCAAAAGCTACGGAAGAAGGCTCTTGAATGGTGAAAGCTGCTTAAGGCATATGTAGCGGATGTTGAAGCTCATATGTATGATGTTGAGATGGAACTTTGCCATGATGCGATGAGGCAAACCATGTTGTTGAGTTGAGATCTTGCTTTGATGTGATGAAGCGAGGCATGTTGATATCTTGAAGGGTAGTTCAAGTATGATGTGAGTCTTGGCTTAATCCAGGCAGGGATCATTCCAAGCATGTTGATAACTTGAAGGGTAGTTCAAGTTGGTTGATAATGGAGCTGCTCAAGAGGTAGCTTGGGCTAGGTTGAGAATAGTCGTCGAGGAGGATGACTAGGAGGCTTGGACTTTATCGTTGTTGAAGGTTCTAGCAAACTTAAAGCAAGGGTACATAGGGACGCCTAAAAGACTACAGGAAGGTAGTCGAGTACTCTGGGCCAAGAAGATAAGTCCTAGGCACAAGGCAGTGTGCGGAGTTTTGTCTAGAACCGGGGTTACCATTAGCCCTTGACAGATGGCTCAGGAAGGAGTCGGTCATTCAATTAATGGTGATTTCGAAGCAAGGTTAACAGTGATAGCAGAGTCATGGATGTTTGGATGTTTGGTTGTATCATCATTCGGCTTCAAGAGCGGTGTTTTCTGGGTGCTTATCTGATCTTGGTTTAGGCCTTGGGGGTTTGTATTTGGAAAACATCGTCCTTGACTCGAGTGATTATTGCTTTACCTTACTTATCTGCTATGTTATGCTTACTTCTCCTTAGTGTGTGTCTGGGGGCTATCACTGTAGAAAGAGGTGGAGTGGGATGGTTTGGTTCCTATTCCTTTATTTCCTTATGCTCTTTTGGTATGCTTGATTGTTAATTTACTGCTCACTAAGACTTTGTCTGACTCAAGGTTTTATGTCTCCTCTTATTACCTTGGGCTGTTCATCCATGTTTGGGATGGGCAGACTGAGTAGCAGGTGGCAGGTGCTGTGCTTAGAGTAGAGTTTTCCGTTGATGATGGCGAAGACGAGCAGGAGGCTATGCATATTACTTTCCTATATGTACTGGGTGTTCCGCTATTGTATCTGATTGAGTGATGTAGTGAGGCTCTGATGTATTGATGATTCATTTGATTGTATAAAACTGCTATGTTGCTTATATGATGATGTTGTGTTCTATGGAGCTTTACTATATTATATTTCTCTATTGTATTTTATCCATGCGCTGTGAGTTACGATAGAGATTCTGCGATTTTATTTTACCCTGACTATCGTCCATGGCTGCCTTGCACACCTTTCAGCGCATTATTCCCTTGTTTTGGTGCGAGAGTCATGGGCGGTCGTCACATTTGGTATCAAAGCTTTGGTTAATCGATTTTAGCCAACGCTCGCTGACGTAATTACGTATGAGAGACGTAATTGTATTTTGATGGATGACTACTATATGTAATATAGTAGCTTAGATGGATTTGAACTCCTTATGCAGTTGTTTCTTAAGGTGTTCTAATCATTCTTCTTTACAGATAATAAGAATGAGTAGAAGCGAGAGACAAGCTGCAAGAGATAGTCGAGCTGCTAGGGAAGCTGTTGATTATGGAGCTATGTTTGAAGCAATGATGACTTCTATCATGAGGAGGGTACCAGCTTCAGGATCATCTGTGGATGTGGGAGTTCAAGTCCAAGCTCCGAGGCCAGTAGATTTTGCTAAGCTTTGCAAGGATTATACTTCTCTTGGAGGAAAAGCTTTCTTAGGGACAGAATCTACTATTGAGGTACAGAGATGGATTGATGCTTGCCGAAGGATTTTTGGTGATCTAGGGATTGAGGATGCAACCAAGAGAAAGCTTGCATCAAGGCAGCTTCAGGGAAGAGCTGCGGATTGGTGGAATTCTATCACTATAGATACACCAGAGGAGGAGATTACTTGGGAGCAATTCCAAGTTAGATTTGAAGCCAAGTTCATCTCTACTGCTCAGAGGTCTGTTTTGTTCAAGAGATTTGTAGAGCTCAAGCAGGGAGGGAGGCCAGTTCTTGAGTACATTTCGGAGTTCGAAGCTTTGTCTAAGTATGCCAGATCGTATATTGATTCTCCATACCAGAAGAATGAAAAGTTTGTGACCGGTCTGGATGCTTATCTTGGAAGGCAGTTGGTGGATCACTTGGACGATCCATTCGAGAAGCTGGTGGAGAAAGCTTTGAGGCATGAGAGTTTGTTCCCTAAGGAAAGTTCTGTTGTTGCTGTAACCAGGGAAGGATCTAAACCACAGCAGGGTGGAAATAAGAAGAGGAAGCAGCAGCAACAGAGGTGCAAGGATGGCCAGAAGAAGCTGAAGGGTGAGGTGACTTGCTATAACTGCCAGCAGAAGGGCCATCTTTCCAAGGATTGTAGGAATCCCAAGGTGCCGGGAAAATGTTACAACTGTGACAAGCTGGGGCATATCAAGAAGGATTGCCCAGAGCCGAGGAAAAATAGGCAGATTGTGCAGGCCTATGCTTTGGAAGCTGTGCCGTCATCTTCAAAAGCTCCTACTGCTGAAGAAAAGGGGAAGAGTGTGGTGGTTCAAGGTACTCTTTCCATTTGTGGTGTTCCAGTCAGAGTGTTGTTTGATACTGGAGCGTCGCATTCTTTTGTTTGTGATGATTTGGTAGGCCGGTTAGGTTTGAAACCGGATATTGTTGATAGGCCATTGGTGGTGACTAATCCAGTTGGGGGTTCGTCATGCTTGTGTATGATATGCCGTGGTCTAGTTGTGTCGAGTCATGATTGCTCGTTTGTTTGTGATTGCTTTGTTCTGAACTTTGCGGGGTTCGGAATTATTTTGGGTATGGACTGGCTTAGGAAGTATGCGGCTAGGATTGATTGTGAGAGGCTGGAGGTGACAGTCGAGAATGTGGAAGGGCGAAAGGTTGTGATACGATGTAAGCATGAGGAAGGCGTCTTCATGAGCTTCATGTATTCGCTGGTTGTTCCACGGGATGGACTGTCATCGGTGCCTATTGTGAATGGATTTGAGGATGTCTTTGATGAGGTCAAAGGGTTGCCGCCGCATAGGGAGATCGAGTTTCGTATCGATCTAGTTGAGGGAGCCAGACCTGTTGTGATGCCTCTTAGGCGGATGGCACCGAGGGAGCAGCAAGAGCTGAAGGTGCAAGTTGATGACCTTTTACGGAAAGGATTCATTCGGAGAAGTGTGTCCGAATGGGGTGCGCCCGTTGTGTTCGCAACCAAAGCGGATGGATCGTTGAGGTTGTGTGTTGATTATCGTGAGCTGAATAAGGTGACTAGAAAGAACAAGTATCCATTGCCGAGAATAGATGACTTGTTTGATCAGCTTCACGAGGCTAAGGTGTTTTCTCAGATGGATTTGGCAACGGGATTTCACCAGTTGAGAGTGGCAAGGGATAGTGTGCCGAAGACTGCTTTCAGGACACCATCCGGGTTTTATGAGTGGCTGGTGATGCCGTTTGGATTGACTAACGCGCCAGCATATTTTGTGGATCTTATGAATAGAGTATTCAGAGATCAGTTGAATAAGTTCGTGCTTGTGTTCGTTGATGATATTTTGGTTTATTCCAGAACTGAGGAAGAGCACAAGACGCACTTGAGGATTGTTTTGGAAATCTTGCGGAAACATCAGCTGAAGGCTAAGTTTTCAAAGTGTCACTTCTGGAAGAGTGAAGTGAGGTTCTTAGGCCATGTTATTTCTGGAAATGGAATAGCGGTTGATCCCGCTAAGGTGGCCGCAATCCAGGATTGGGTTAGACCTAAGAATGCATCTGATGTGAGAAGTTTTCTTGGACTAGCAGGATATTATCGTCGGTTTATCAAGGACTTTTCCAAGATAGCTGCACCATTGACAGGATTGACGAAGAAGAACCAAGTGTTCAAATGGGATGACAAGTGTGAGCAAGCTTTCGTAATCCTGAAAGAGCGACTGACAAGTGCTCCTGTATTGACTATTCCAAGTGGGAATGAGGAGATGATGGTTTACACCGATGCATGTGGCACTGGACTGGGAGCAGTGCTAATGCAGAAGGATAAAGTTGTTGCATATGCTAGTCGACAACTGAAGCCGCATGAAAGGAATTATCCAACTCATGATTTGGAGTTAGCGGCGATTGTGTTTGCTTTGAAGATGTGGAGACATTACCTATTGGGAGTTAGATTCGAGTTGTTTACGGATCATAAGTCGTTGAAGTATCTGTTCTCCCAAAAGGATCTGAATCTTCGACAGCAAAGGTGGTTAGAGTTTCTAGCATCTTATGATTTTGGTATAGCCTATACTCCAGGAAAAGGTAACGCAGTGGCTGATGCGTTAAGTCGAAGACATGCAGGATTGGGAGCCATGTTTTCAGAATGGAAGAGTCTTGAGTATTTGGCTGGATTTGATTTCAGGCCTAGATGCGAATTGGAACCTGAGATGTTGGCAAACTTATCGATAAGGCCTACACTTGTGGAAAGAATTGGTGAGAGCCAAAGGCGAGATGATAAGCTTGTCAAGATTATCCGTGATCTGGAATCTAGATTGGATCCAGAGAAGGATAAAGGATTCGAGGTCGATCGAGAGGGTTGGCTTCGAAAGCAAGGACGATTGGTTGTTCCCGATATAGATGGATTGAGAGATGAAGTTCTGAGGGAAAGTCATCACTCGAAGCTGACAATTCATCCAGGTGGAAATAAGATGTATCGGGATATGAAGAGAGCTTACTACTGGGAAGGAATGAAGAAGGATGTTGGAAATTTTATTTCCAAGTGTATGAATTGCCAGTTGGTGAAAGCTGAGCAGAAGAAGCCCAGTGGATTACTTCAGCCATTAGAAGTTCCTACGTGGAAGTGGGAGCAAGTGTCGATGGATTTTATTGATGGTCTACCTAGAACCAGGACAGGGAATGAAGGGATTTGGGTTATTGTAGATCGTTTGACCAAGAGTGCAAGGTTCATTCCTGTTCGATCGACTAGAACTGCATCGAAGTTGGCTGAGTTGTATGTGAAGTGGATTGTTCGATTCCATGGTGTCCCGAAGAGTATAGTGAGCGATCGAGATCCGTTGTTCACTAGTGGATTTTGGAAGAGCTTCCAGGAAGTTTTGGGAACCAAGTTGTGTTTGAGTACAGCTTATCACCCTCTAACAGATGGTCAGACTGAGAGAGTCAACCGAGTGTTGGAAGATCTCCTTAGAGCATGTGTTTTGGACTTCGGAGGATCATGGGAAGATCACCTTCATTTGGTGGAGTTTGCTTATAATAACAGTTATCAGTCGAGTATTGGTATGGCACCATATGAGGCATTATATGGAAGACCGTGTAACTCTCCGACATGTTGGTTGGAAGCTGGAGAAAAGTTGATACTTGGGCCAGAGATGATTCGACAGACTTCGGATTGTATAGAGATCATTCGGCAACGAATGAAGGCAGCCCAAGATCGTCAGAAAAGTTATGCAGATAATCGTCGAAAGGATTTGGAGTTCGACGTAGGTGATATGGTTTTTGTGAAGATTTCTCCATTGAAGAATGTTATTCGATTCGGGAACAAAGGAAAGTTGACTCCGAGATTTGTTGGACCATTCCCGATTATCGAGCGAATTGGAAAGCTCGCTTATAGATTGGAGTTACCGGAAAAGATGGCGGGTGTGCACAATGTTTTCCATGTATCTTATCTACGGAAGTATGTGCACGGCCCAACTACTGTGGTTCCTGCTGATAGCTGTGAAGACTTAGAGGTTGATCCAGTTGTTTCGAGACCTCGTAAGCCGCTTCGTATTGTTGAAACCGATACGAAACAGCTTAGGAGGAAGACGATTACGTTGCTCAAGGTACAATGGAGTGATGATGTTAACGACTGTACGTGGGAGGAGGAAGAGAGGATGAAGGCAGCTCATCCCGGACTCTTCGAGGTATGGCCCTAAAGTGTCGTGACATCTCATGAATTTGTAGCTTGTTCTAAGTCTTAGAATTCTGCATGCTAGGATAGAATTGGATGCATGGTTTGTTGATTGCTATGGATGGTAGGCATGCGGAATATCTTTGGTTGTTGTTGTTTGCTTGGAATTTCGGGGGCGAAATTCCTAAGGGGGAGAGAATGTAACGACCCATATTTTACGTGACGATAGATCGTAGAATTTGCAGGTTGTTAGTGTTGTTTGTGATGTCCCTAGCTCGAGTCGTTTAGAAGTTGACCCGGGTGAAGTAATGAGTCGTGACCGACTCATGGGCATAGCCGAGTTAAGGCTTGAGTCGTGACCGACTCATAGGCATAGCAGAGTTAGGCGACTCATGGAATTGGCCGAGATAAGGATGGACCGACCTATAGTGTTAAGAGCGACTCAGTGGTCTGCCGAGTTAAGATGACCGACCTAAAAGATGTAAGCGACCTAATGAGTTAGTAAGGTCAGGGGGTTAACTCGCTTACGAGTTAACCAGTTAAGTCGTTTATACGACCTAGGTTAGGTCGTTTGACGACCTAAGAGTTATACGAGTTAAGGCTTAGGAATGACCGACCTAGTGGTATGCGACCTATAGGAGTGGACGACCTAAGTTGGTATGTGTATGTTGTTGGGTCGTATGACTTGATGAGTCGTTAGGTCGTTAGGGTAGTTGAGTCGTGAGTCGGCCCCGTAGATGAGTCGTTTAGATGATGAGTCGTTGGGGGGCTGTGTTGTGTTGAGTCGGCATAGCAGCGTGCGTTGTTAGGTCGGCTGTAGGATAGGTCGTTAACAACCTAGTTAACCCGCGTCTCAGTTGAGTCGTTAGCGACTTAAGGGTTAGGTCGGCTGCTTGTTAAGTCGTTAGGTTGCTTGGTGGATGAGTCGTGAGTCGGAGGCAGTGTGTTGAGTCGTGTGAGTGGCCTGTGTATGAGTCGCGTGTCTCGGGGTTGAGTTAAGTCGCGGCACAGTTAACCCGCGTGTGTGTGTTGTGTCGTGTTGGCTTGTGTCGGCAGAGGCTTGTTGTGTCTGTTGAGTCGGCAAAAGGATGAGTCGGCAGGAGATGAGTCATGGACGACTCATGATGAGTCGGGACCGACTCATGGGGCGACGACTCAGGGAGGTTCCAGCCTATAAATAGAGGTGTTCGGTTCACTTTTTGGCACCGGTTTTTGAAGCAACGAAGTGCTGCCATTTTGAAGACTCGACTACAGTATTTTCTTCACTTCTTTCTCTACTTCTATCAAGTGCTAACATCCATTGAAGATCAAAGATTTAGATTGAAGATTCAAGTGCCAAAGTTGAAGATCTTCATCCGTTCGAGCTAGATTTCATCGTTTCAAGTGAGATTTCGCCGGATCAAGCTCAAGTCCTTGCTGTCCAGATCTGAAGTTGATTGATTATAGGTGGTTTTGGTGATTTGGTGAGTGGTAGTTATCTCTCACGCGGATCCAAAGGAGTATATGGGATTGGTGATATGTTTATGTGTTAAAGTTAGCGTTTTCTCGCATTTTCCTTAAGTCTGCATGTAGATCCATCATGTTTGAAGATGTTTACCTTTAGAAGTTATTTATCAAGTATTAGAGATAAAACCCATGTTTTAGATTTGATAGATCTATGCTAAAAACCATGATTTCACATATGTTGGACTTTTGCACACTTAATTACGAAATTGCCATTATAATTGTTATTGCTTAATATATCTTGTTTGAATGCTTGAATGTTTGAATGAATGCTAGATTTGATTGTTTCCAAGTTAGCTAGTAGTTGATTTGGAACAAGATGATTGAAGATGATTCAAAAGCTACGGAAGAAGGCTCTTGAATGGTGAAAGCTGCTTAAGGCATATGTAGCGGATGTTGAAGCTCATATGTATGATGTTGAGATGGAACTTTGCCATGATGCGATGAGGCAAACCACGTTGTTGAGTTGAGATCTTGCTTTGATGTGATGAAGCGAGGCATGTTGATATCTTGAAGGGTAGTTCAAGTATGATGTGAGTCTTGGCTTAATCCAGGCAGGGATCATTCCAAGCATGTTGATAACTTGAAGGGTAGTTCAAGTTGGTTGATAATGGAGCTGCTCAAGAGGTAGCTTGGGCTAGGTTGAGAATAGTCGTCGAGGAGGATGACTAGGAGGCTTGGACTTTATCGTTGTTGAAGGTTCTAGCAAACTTAAAGCAAGGGTACATAGGGACGCCTAAAAGACTACAGGAAGGTAGTCGAGTACTCTGGGCCAAGAAGATAAGTCCTAGGCACAAGGCAGTGTGCGGAGTTTTGTCTAGAACCGGGGTTACCATTAGCCCTTGACAGATGGCTCAGGAAGGAGTCGGTCATTCAATTAACGGTGATTTCGAAGCAAGGTTAACAGTGATAGCAGAGTCATGGATGTTTGGATGTTTGGTTGTATCATCATTCGGCTTCAAGAGCGGTGTTTTCTGGGTGCTTATCTGATCTTGGTTTAGGCCTTGGGGGTTTGTATTTGGAAAACATCGTCCTTGACTCGAGTGATTATTGCTTTACCTTACTTATCTGCTATGTTATGCTTACTTCTCCTTAGTGTGTGTCTGGGGGCTATCACTGTAGAAAGAGGTGGAGTGGGATGGTTTGGTTCCTATTCCTTTATTTCCTTATGCTCTTTTGGTATGCTTGATTGTTAATTTACTGCTCACTAAGACTTTGTCTGACTCAAGGTTTTATGTCTCCTCTTATTACCTTGGGCTGTTCATCCATGTTTGGGATGGGCAGACTGAGTAGCAGGTGGCAGGTGCTGTGCTTAGAGTAGAGTTTTCCGTTGATGATGGCGAAGACGAGCAGGAGGCTATGCATATTACTTTCCTATATGTACTGGGTGTTCCGCTATTGTATCTGATTGAGTGATGTAGTGAGGCTCTGATGTATTGATGATTCATTTGATTGTATAAAACTGCTATGTTGCTTATATGATGATGTTGTGTTCTATGGAGCTTTACTATATTATATTTCTCTATTGTATTTTATCCATGCGCTGTGAGTTACGATAGAGATTCTGCGATTTTATTTTACCCTGACTATCGTCCATGGCTGCCTTGCACACCTTTCAGCGCATTATTCCCTTGTTTTGGTGCGAGAGTCATGGGCGGTCGTCACAAGATGCGTATGGATACGAAGGACTCAGGGACAACGTTCGTATCGATCGTATTCGAACCGATCGATACGAAGGAATAGTCAGAGCGGCTCGAATGGATGGATACGAACTAGGCACAAAGAATGAATACGAACTGGAAGTATGCTCGAATCAAGGGAAGAAAAGATCAAAGTGGAGAAATCTCTGGTTTAACACGTTCAACACGGCGAAAATCATGGAGTCGACCCGGTCAATTTGGAGTGAAAAGCGGATCGACACGGAAAGCACGCGCCACGTTAACTTCCTCATGCGCTCCATCATCGAGTCGAGGCTATCGATTCGAAGGGAATTGATTCGAACAGAGTGTAGCAACCAGAAATACAATCTCGAATCGACCATAACTCGAGATCTACAAGTCCAAATGCCATGAAATTTTTACAGGAGTTTGCTTACATGTTGAAGAATGCTCTCACCAAATTTCAGCTCAATTGGATGATTTCTTGATCGATTCGAATGGAGTTCGAATCGATCCCAAAGTGGGCCCAATTTTCTGAGGCCGGGCGCGTGGGTCCCCCCTCACGTGTCAGAAGTGGTCTCCTTGATTTTAGGCGAAATATCAGCCTCCTACACCTATAAATAGAGCCCCAGGTCATTCAGAAAAGGGGATCGGGATTTTGGCGCCAAGACTCTACCAGATTCAATCCAGCACTTTTCCATTGCAGTTTCATTCAAGTTTTCTTCATTGTAATCATTGTAACTGATTGTGATCAGCAAGGATAATCAATAAAAGGATAAAAACTTTGGAGTGGACGTAGGCCGGAGATAGCCGAACCACTATAAATCGCTTGTCTTTGATTATTATTTCTAGATTGTTGTTTGATATTTGCTGGGACTTGTGATTTGTGTCTAAATACTGCTGACTTGTATTCGTACACTGGTGCTTTCACGGTAATTGGGGTTTGTGACCAATTTTGGCGCAAAAAGATGGATCTGGTCGATCCACCGAAGCTGCTGCCGCATTGAATCGCGTCAGAAAACTCCTCAAAATCTCCCCGGCTTTCTGCTTTAGAGTTGCCAAAGTCATCACATTCTTGGGTCTTGTAATGTGAACCCTGAATTGCCTCATAAATCTCTCAGTTAAATCATTTCACGTTCCGATAGATCCACTCTCTAGTTGTCTAAACCATAACGCTGCAATATCCGCCAAGTACAATGGAAAGCGCCTGGTCATAACCTCCTCTGATGCCCCCAGCACTTCCATATGCCTCATATACTTCGTCAGATGAACCATGGGGTCCGTTCTCCCGTTATACATGTCCAACGATGGTAACTTGAAATCCGGTGGGTTCCTAGCTCGTCTAATTGCTGGGGTAAAAGGACTCCTATTAACATCCTCCAAATCTTTGTTTACCAAACCGCCTCTCATAGCTTTTCTAACCATCTCCGCTAACCTGTCATTGTCTCCAGGCTGTAGTCCTTGTGTGTTGCCTTCAGCTTGCCCCCTAAGTCCGCGTGAGTTTTCAGGTGTATGCCCTCTTTGTTGAACATTCATCCCTCCATTGCTGCCAGGATGTTCGAATGCCCCTGACCCTCTTCCCGGAACTGGATCAACAGGCTCTAAGTGCATGCCCCCCGGCCATGGCGTTGCGCCAGATGGTCCTGCTCCGTTCTGAATTCTGGTTACTCCTTGATTCTGCGTTCCAAGTTGCCTAATTTGTTGAAGCAAATTCTGGATCATCTCTTCCTGTCTCTTCATCACTGTCTCCATCTCATCCCTGGTGATGAAGACTGAAGCTTGGTTTTCTCTTGAGGAAGCCTCTTGACTCCCTTCATGCTGACTTCGCTCTGGTCTTGGCCTTCTGCTCGATTGTCTCGTCATAATTTCTCAAATCTGAATTCTTAAACTCTCTGAATCAACTTCTAATCAGCAGAACTCCTGAATTAGCCTTCTCAGTGAAAGCACCAAAATGTTTGCGCCAAAATTGGTCACAAACACCCAATAGTCGTTGAAAGCACCCGTTCACGATCACAAGTCACAAATATCAGATATATGGAATAGTAAATATGCAAAGTACTTAAGAAATTCCACAGAAACAGTAGACGACACAGGATTTATAGTGGTTCGGCGATCTTGCCTACGTCCACTTCGAAGTTTTCTTTCTTTACTGATGTTCTCTTGATGATTACAGTCGATTACAGCAAGTTACAATTGATTATAGCTCTAAAACTTGAATGCAATAGCGATGATAAGGTGTAGAATTGAATTCGGTAGAGTCTTGGTGCTTCAGAATTCTGATCCCCTTTTCTGAATAACCTGGTGCTCTATTTATAGGTGTAGGAGGCTGATATTTCGCCTAAATTTAGGGAGACCACTTCTGGCACGTGAGGGAGCCCACATAACCGAAATCTGGAGGTCCGGGCCCACATCAGGATCGATTCGACTGTTGGTTCGAATCGATCAAGGAAATGTCCAATCGTGGTGAAACTTGACGTGAACATTCTTCTATGCATACGCAAGCTCCTGTGAAAATTTCATAGCATCTGGATTTGTAGATCTCGAGTTATGATCGATTCAAGATGGTGCTCCTCGTCTTATGGATTCGTTCGAATCGATATGCTTCGAATCCATAGGGTCGAATCCATGTTCCTATGTGTGAGAATGATGACGTGGTGTGAATTTCCCGGGTTGATCCTCTTGTTTCTCCGAGTTTACTGGGTCGAATCCTAGGTTTTAACCGCGTTTACTTAGTGGATTCGAGGTGTTGGATTCGAAGGTTCGTTTTCTTCGAATCGACGGAACCGATACTCATTCGAATCGATCAAAATATGTTACTCTGGATCGATTCGAAGTTGTCTCAACATGGGGATTCGAAGACAAGCAGGGAATGGAGTCGTAGCTCCCTCAATTGCATGGATTCGAAGGACTCTTCCTTGATGGGCTCGAAGGTGGGAATGCTCCAATGGATTCGAACTTAAGACACGCGTGGATGGATTCGAAGCATGGTTATCTGATGGATTCGAAGCAGAGTAGACTCGATGGACTCGAACATGTTTGCTTTGTTGTGAGGAGAGAAATCATTTGCCCCCCAAAACATGCCTTGTGGTAGGAAGGTGTGTTTTGTAATGCCTTGAGTTGGATGTTCATATCCTGTCAACAACCTGTAAAGAACTTGATAGTTTCATATGACCTCAAATGACGATCGTTTGGGATCGTATGTCATTTGAGATGAACCGAGACCGTTCGCGGTCGATTGCCGTTCGTGGCGAAGGATGGAATGGGACCGTTCGTGGTCTTTGCCGTTCGTGATGAATGATGAGATGGGACCGTTTGCGGTCGTATGCCGTTCGCGGCGGGCATCGATCGTTCGCGATCGAGTGCCGTTCAAGGCTGATTGTGACCGTTCGTGATCGGAGATTATAAGTGAATCGTGACCGTTCGCGGTCGGGTGCCATTCGAGGCAAGTTGTGACTGTTCGAAGTCGGGTGCCGTTCGAGGCGAGTTGTGATCGTTCGCGATCGTGTGGCGTTCGAGGCGAAGTGTAACCGTTCGCGGTCGGGTGCCGTTCGAGGCGTGAAAGTGTGCCCGGGAGGGCTTGGTATTATCGATGCCAGGTTCACGTTCGCGTGGGTCCCCGGATCGTTTGTTAGGGTGGTTTATCGCCATCTCAGAGCATGCCTAAGGACCGTTCGCGACCCCATACATGTGTAAGTAGCTTAGCCATTTCGGAATTATCAGAATCAAATATCTCAACAGATGAATTTTAAAACAGAAATGGCCAAACAAACCAAGTCCAAATGTCCAAATCAAAACGAAACAAAAGCAAAGCAAGGATGTCGAAGTGTAAGTTCCCACTACGAAACAATCAATGATCATTCAGAGCATGCCTAGAGATCGTTCGCGATCTCGTACATGTGTAAATGATTTAATTGTGTTAGTGGAAGCTTACGACTTGTTCATCGTTATTTCAATCAATTGATAACCAAACGGTGCCTTGATTCAGGGTCGCCTCTAGCTGATGTGGACGGTAGTCGCTCTGGTTCCACTACTGGAGTTCGCCTCCTTACATACTAAAGGAGCATACCGTTCCTGATATGCCCTTCCACCTCGTCCTTCAGATGCCTACAATCATTAGTGTTATGACCGTTTAATTCATGGAATACACAAAACTTATCTGATTTTCTTTCGTCAGAGGTTGGATCCCTTCGCATCGGACTACGAAACGGAATCTGCTCTTTGGTATCCTGATAAATTCGTTCCAGACTCTCATTCAGCTCAGAGTAAGTGGTGAATCGCGGCTCCCTCCGTTGCCGCTTTGACCTGTCCCCGTCATTCTTAGCCTTTCTTTTACTTTTATCCTTGTGTGAGTCCTTTTCGAGAGGCTTTTTGTCTTTAAGTGCGTAAACTTCTATTCCCTCTCCTTCTTCTCTCTCTGCATTCGTGTCCTCTAATCGTAAAAACTTTTCTGCCTCATGATAGAATTCTCCTAGATCCACAGGTGGATCTTTAGTTAATGAATTTTTGAACTCTGTTCCGTCAGCTATTCCGGACACAGCCGCCATCATAACCATGGATGGATCTGGTCGATCCACCGAAGCTGCTGCCGCATTGAATCACGTCGGAAAACTCCTCAAAGTCTCCCCGACTTTCTGCTTTAGAGTTGCTAAAGTCATCACATTCTTGGGTCTTGTAATGTGAACCCTGAATTGCCTCATAAATCTCTCAGTTAAATCATTCCACGTTCCGATAGATCTTTAGTTAATGAATTTAGGGAGACCACTTTTGGCACGTGAGGGGGCCCACATAACCGAAATCTGGAGGTCCGGGCCCACATCAGGATCGATTCGACCCTTGGTTCGAATCGATCAAGGAAATGTCCAATCGTGGTGAAACTTGACGTGAACTTTCTTCTATGCATACGCAAGCTCCTATGAAAATTTCATAGCATCTGGATTTGTAGATCTCGAGTTATGATCGATTCAAGATGGTGCTCCTCGTCCTATGGATTCGTTCGAATCGATATGCTTCGAATCCATAGGGTCGAATCCATGTTCCTGCGCATGAGAATGATGACGTGGTGCGAATTTCCCGGGTTGATCCTCTTGTTTCTCCGAGTTTACTGGGTCGAATCCTAGGTTTTAGCCGCGTTTACTTGGTGGATTCGAGGTGTTGGATTCGAAGGTTCATTTTCTTCGAATCGACGGAACCAGTGCTCATTCGAATCGATCAAAATATGTTACCGTGGATCGATTCGAAGTTGTCTCAACATGGGGATTCGAAGACAAGCAGGGAATGGAGTCGGAGCTCCCTCAATTGCATGGATTCGAAGGACTCTTCCTTGATGGGCTCGAAGGTGGGAATGCTCCAATGGATTCGAACTTAAGACACGCGTGGATGGATTCGAAGCATGGTTATCTGATGGATTCGAAGCAGAGGAGACTTGATGGACTCGAACATGTTGCTTTGGGCGATGGACACGAAGTGGGGTGATCCCATGGATTCGAAGTAAGAGGAACTCGGTGGATTCGAACTCTTGCTCTTCTGATGGATCCGAACTTAGGGTTATTTCCTCCAATTTGAATCGATGATAACTTGAATGTACGAACTCGGATTGACTTGAGATTTGGAAAGCTGGTTCCCATGACTTTGCTTGCCGTGTTCTATCAATTGTAGCCTGATCCGGGCTCAGACAAAATTCATCGATATCCATAGCGAAGTGAAGTACAACCAATCTCTGAGACGAACTGTCTTTTGTTTTTGACCGATCTTTTGGTATCACGGCTTTGCCAAAAAGCGGGATAACACATCCCTCCCAGAGTGGAATGAAAAATTCAAAATAAAGTTCAGTCTTATGCTGAGGAAGGACAAAGAGATTCTTCAAAAGGAATTTCCTACAGAGGAAGAGGTCGATGTTGAAAAATGGCTAACTTTTGATTACCCTCAAATCGATGAAATGACCAAATCTGATAGAGAAGAGGATGATGATGATAATGATAATGACGACAACGATGATGATCATGATGATGATAATGGCAGTGATGGTGACAAAAAGGGTCCTCGAGGATAAGGGAGAGGTATCTGGTTATCCTAACTTAGACTCTTCTACTCATGACGCAGGCTTTTCCGAACCCTCGACCATATAAGATACTACAAGGAAGAATTTTGCTCCAAAAGATGTCACTCCCTCCAATCATCAACCGAAGGGGAAAATGAGACTCTTATATCTCAAGTTTCGACCTTCCAGGTATGGAGTTTTAATTTAAATGTCTAAGGCAATCTACTTAGATTATAATTGATATGCTTATTATTTTAGTTAAGGAAAAAGAACAAACATTATAACAAGATTCTTTATGAAAAGTGTGTGGATAAGGAGAACGAACTTCATAGGGAACTTGAAAGGAAACTTAAGGAGTATAATGACCTATTAGACAAATATAAACACCTTTCTGGTGATACTACACGGTTATAGTTTTTTAAGGAGAAGCGGGCCGCTCCTCGTTAGGAAAAAAAACTCGCCTTCATTGAGACAGAATTATGAGAGGGAATGCCAAATTGATATCTCACTTTTAGATATTGATTAATGATAGAGATACTTTGGTGGAGTTCTTATACAAAGTTTACTCTAGGGAAAAGTTGGTTGACTTCTCTTATTTAGGCGAAAATGATGGCGATTTAATTAGACACCTTCATAAAAGATACTTGAATGAACATGGAAGCGACCCTCATCCTGGAGTTTGTTGGAACTTACCTGGGGTTGCTAGTGTTCCTCTTACTCCAAATTATCTTCCTCCCAAAAATATTAAGTATAATAAGAAGAGATTTATCTCCAAACTTTATAAGAAATCAATATTGTACGAACCTGAATAATTGTATAATTATAGTATGAAATTCAAGTAGCTTATAAACTTTACCGTTTTTTCTTCTCCATTATTAGTTGGATTTTAACATATTGTATAGATTAAGGAAATCTCAGTAGCCCTGTTCCTGTGAAACTCTTTAGTAAGTTTGTTAAGTTAAAGAAAGATTTTAAAGAAAACTCTTTAACTCTTAGAACGTATCGGTTAGCAAAATACTGTTTTGTTAGAGATCCAAAAGAAGTTTACATGTGATTTCCTCATTTTTTTCTTTGATTTCTTTGCTGATGAGAAGGATAAATAACTTAGTGAAGTTCGAACTTATACTTCAAATTGATATGTGAGCATGTTAGCTATCCAGCTCGGGAATGGGACTATCATCGATTCCCTCCGGTTAGTACCTTGGATGGGATCAAAGCTTCTTTTGATTCTACTCTTACACTATCTGCTAGGTCATTTAAAAAGGCTAAAACCATTGTTTCACAACTTTAAAAGTAAGTTGAATATTCAAAAAATGGAATTGTAATATAATTTGAATCTCTATATCACTTTTAAATCTTTTGTTGTTATAAATAAAAGAGATTACTTTTCGTCTATTAATTTTCGCTTTATATATTTTAAACAGGAAGTCGATTAAAGCTTGCATCTGGTCCCATTGATATACTTTCTCGGTTGCATAATACTAAAGATAAATTGATGGATGATATTGAAAAGAGGCAGTCTTCTCAAGATGCTTCAGCTTACGGTTTTCAAATAATCAAATAATCTAGATGTGCAAGAATGGAATAGGTAATATTATAAATTAAATTCAATGTTTATTAACTATAAAGAAACAACCTCCATCTTTGAGAATCAAATTAATGAGAGGACAAAGTGTTTTAGGAATGGAAAAAAGATAGACTCGGCCTTAGGATCTGGGCCCTTAGTGGAGGTTGATGTAGAAACGACGAGATTACATCGATGGATAAATGACCTTGAAGTGGACTTAATGAAGAGTCAAGTATCCTACCAATCTTTGGATCTTATTGCAAGAAGATGCAATTCTATCCTTCCTATTCCTACTCCTGAGTGGACAACAAGATATCAATCTTTAGCCAGCAAAGCATTTCCTACTCTATCAAACTCACCTCCAGGTTTATGAAATGAAGAAATTTTTAAATGGAGCATACGGGTCAAGTTTGAAATGCATGTAGTTTTCAACAAGAAATTGATGAAAATGTCTCTCAACGTCTTGATCATTATGAAGGCCAAGTTGAAAAACTTAAGCGTGAGAAAGATACTCTTAAGCAAGAGATTAAAGAATTGAAGGGTACAGTTCAAATCTTAAGTGGAGCTAATTGGACCTTTCAATGTGCACTGCAAACTTAAATTGATTTTGTTGACGGTAGGGATGCTATTTAGAAAAAAGAGAAGAAACTTAAAGAGATTTTAGACATTCGCTACATTGCCAACTCTTTATCGGTTGCTGAAGATTTAGACAGGATGGCTCAAAACCTTGTCCCCTAATAGAGAATGGCTTTAAATAGATTCTCTTGTATGTGTAACTTTATGTATGATATGTCTGATTGTAAATAAATATGTATTTAAATGAATATTACCTCGAATGCCTCATGTATACCTTTTCCTTTTGTGCTTTTATACTTTTCAGTACCTTAACATGGTATGTAGCTTTAAATCGAACACTAGTTATTATTTGAAATTACTCGACGGTTAATATCTTGCTTTTCTATAATTTGAGCCTTGAGTATTCAACATTTAAGTTAGTATAAAGACCATAAGTTTTGACCTTGATGTACAAATTTGTCTCTTTATAGATTCCAATAGCTTATTTAATAACAGAGATTCTGGTTTGATAAGAAAATTGATTTCAATTTGAATTTAAAAGATCAAAAACTAATTAATAAAGTTCCATCGTAAAAAAATCCATCCAATAATAATTTGAATAGAAGTCCAGAGAACTATTTTGGTTATAGTGTGAATAGAGGACCAGAAAACCATTTGGCGGTAGAAGACTAGAAAAACCATTTAGCAATAATAATGGAAAACTAGAAAACTCATTTGGTTATTAATAAGGAAGGCCAAAAAATCCATTTGGTAATCAATAAGGAAGACCCAAAAAACCATCTAGTAATAAGGAAGACTAGAAAACCGATCTGGCATTTGAAAATTGCATTTGATTTAGAGCATAAATGACCCATATTTGACAAATCTTACTCTAGAAGATTGATTGATTTTGTTTCATAGCACAAAAGACTCGCCATTGATAGATCTTCCTCCAGAAGATTGTTTTTGATCCATTATATAGGATAAAGGTATATTTTCTTTTGAATTTGATTGGCACCATCTTAGGTGATGACCTCAATTTGGATCAAACCTCTTATCACCATCTTAGGTGATGATTTAGGACTTTTGTCCGGTGCGTTTGGTTTGCTATCTTGACCAAAACCAAAGACAAACTCGTCCTCCCTCTAGGTGGTGCTTCAGTGCTTTGACGACGACACCGAAGGCTAGTTCGGTGCTTCAAATACGTACCGAAGGCTTATTCCATACTCCCTCTAGGATGCACTTTGACCAGGCATTGTAGGTAGAATTAAAGTCTTGCAAAAACTTTGGATATGCCATTTTTAGATAAGAACATAGGATTACTATTAACGTGAAAATCAGACGCTAACACCCCGATGCAAATAGAGATTGAATGAAAGCACCACCCGTTAACACGGGAATCAGAAACCGCAGCAATTCACTGGAAAAAAAGCAGTAAAGAACATAGAGTTTATAGTGGTTCGGCTTATAATCAAGCCTACGTCCACTTCAATACTTTTTATTGCTTGTATGATTACAATCCTTTATAATTTCCTTCTATTACAATTCACTTCAAAAGACAAGTAGCTAGAGAAAAACTTCGATGCAAGAGAGTTCTCCGAATTCATGATTGAATATGTCGAATCCCTGTTTGAAGTTGTTTGAAGCATCTTGTGAGTGTCGAATGTTGGAGTAGGACTCGACTTTGAGAATGGCAGAGTCTTATTGCTTCGAAGAAAATGATCGGAAAAAGTCCCCTTAATGTTGGAGCACATGCCGTATTTATAGAGAGTTTTGGATGGAGCTATAGGTCGAGCGCGACCTAGGGTATACCATAACTCGCTCGCGAGTTAAGAAGGTACGAGTCATGACTTAACAGGTTCGCACCTAGTCATTTTGTAGATCTCCCCTGCCTCTGGGAAAGCGGCTCTATTTATTCTCCAAGTGTTAGGTCGTGAGCGACCTAAGTCAGGTCATAGGTCAGCGGCGACTTAGGGATAGGTCGGGCGCGACCTAAGGTCACGGTAGAACAGGGTAGCTCCTGATCCTTTCTCGAACGAACTAAGGAGGTAGGCGACTTAGGGGTAAGCCGGTTATAACTTAGGTCGTGGACGACCTAAGTCGCGAGCGACTTAGTGGTTGTGGGACCCTGGTTTTAGCTTGCAGAAGATGCTAGGTCGTAGTTACTTTATCACTTTAGGTCGCAGAGTATTTAAGCCGTTAAGTCGATAACTAAATGAGTCGCTCACCAGTTAAGTCGCTGCTCCCCTTAAGTCGCTCATCCTTCTTAAGCTGTTAAGTCGTTAAGCCCTTAAGTCGTCCAACCCTCTTAAGTCGTTAAGCCCTTAAGTCGTCCAACCCTCTTAAGTCGTTAAGTCCTTAAGTTGTCCAACCCTTTAAGTCGCTGACCTTCTTAAGTCGCTTACCCTTTGAGTCGCTGCTTCACTTCAGAAGTTAGGTCGCTCAGCCCGCTTCATGTGTTAAGTCGCCAATTCCTTTGTGTCACTGAGTCGCTGAACATAGGAGTTAACATTTGCCCCTTGAAGTACATGCCTAGGTCGTAGGTCGTGTGCTTCGATCTAGTCCCTAAGTCGTGGGAGACTCAAGGAGCTTGTTAACTCGCGCGTCCATCCATCTTTTCCTCTATTTCCTATATAAGCCGTTAAGTCGCTTCTTCCCCTTTACTTTACTGCTTATCATTCTGCCGCCATTGTTGCATCCAAGCTCAAAAGTTAGCACAAAAATCCCCTCTTTGCATCCTCGATCGCTATTCCAACAACAAATTTAGGTAATTCCGATCATCTATCCATTATGCTTACTACCAATTCCTCCATAACTATTCCAATACAGTTTTTTTTTAGATTACACCCCGATTCGTCCTTTGACCATCGTTGATCGTTGGCAATTGCCCTAAAAAATGAATCGGCTTAGGATCTTATGGAGTTATTTGGCAAGTGTTTGAATTCGTGTAGTTAGCAATGGTTTCTGGAAATTTGGAGGAGGCGAAGAGGTACTCGGTTAACGGGTTAGTGGACTTTGGGTTTGGACATGGTGTTTCAAACGACACAATGGTGGATAAACACGTGGCAAAATGTAATTGGTGAGTAGTAGGGCTTATTGGTTCCAACTGGAGATAGCCTTGGATCGCTGCATTATCCAGAAACGACTCAAGGAACCCAAGCGACTTAAAGATCCCCGCGACTTAGCAGATTTGGCCGATCTGTCAATTTTTGCGACTTAACCTCTAGTTCGTATGAGCGACTTAGCCTCTAGGTTGTATGAGCGACTTAGCTTTTAGGTCCTTAACGCGACTTTCCCTTTAGGTCGTGAACAACTTAAACTTTAGGTCGTGGACGACTTAGCACTTGGACAACTTTTCACTGCCGAATTGTTTCCTTCAGCCTAGACCAACTTCAACCCATCCTGTTAGGTCGTGAACGACTTAGGACTTAGAAAACTTCTGGACAGTGATTAAATGGCTTGAACAAAACTTGAAAACTTCAGGATGTTGATAGAACTTGATTGTACTTTCAATTTGAATTGCTAGAATAAACTGCTTGAACTTTGTTGCGTTTCTTTACAGATTACACTAACTTTAATGCTAACAACCTGCTAAACACAACATTTTTCAGAAAAATGGGACGAATATAGTGCCACTGATTGCCCATATCGAATGACAGATTAGTCGATAAAGGATAATCACTTTAAAGAAATTGTATGAAATGCTGTGAATCAAAAAATTCAAGTGGAGTATTAAAGCAAAGCATTGTTTCACTAAAACTGATTTGTTTGAATCAACACTGCACTCGTATTTGGACTTAAAACAACAAACTTTAAAACTTGACAAATATCCATTAGTTTAATTTTCAGTTAAATTTGCTTGTTGCTTTATTAGTTTTACACAGCACTTCACACTTTTTAGGAAACGTGCACCTTCATATTTGAATATCCAGCTGCTTATATGGAATAACTTCCCATCAAGAAGAAGAAATAGACCAAACTGGAGAGGTCTTCCCAATAGCTGACCCATTGGCCGATCCTCCAGAAAGAACTCCAACTACGCTGAGTCCCCGGGCGTTCAACCAGTTACGCGCCCAATTTTGGATTGTGGAAGCAGACGCTATTCTCCCAGGACGGAATGACTTTGCTGATAGTCCACCCTTCGGCTTTGTTGCTGTTAACCGTCAAATGTGCCTTTACGGTGCCATTCCTCCTTTCAACGATTTTCTCCGACAACTTCTTCGCCGCTTGGCTATTTCTCCTTTTCAATTACACCCCAACGGCTATGCCATTTTGATGGGATTATGCATCCTCTTCAGAAGGACGCTTGACCGCCTCCCAAGCTTCGAAGAAATTTGCTATTTATGCACAATTGCAAGAAGTAAAGACCATCCTTCCATTATATATGTGAGGAGCACCAAAAATCGCAAGCTTATTACCGATCTTTCTGATAGCGCTCATGGTTTCCTAAACCAGTTCTTCTTTGTTCGTTGTCCTCGGGGATTTTACGCTATCTGGAGAGTAGGGGGTAGGCTTACTTATAGCCATTCTTTCCTTTTTTGGGCTTTCCGAGGTCTGAATTGCTAAATGTTAACTTCGTTCCCTACTTTTGCAGTCCTTCCTCCTCCTTGTAAAGACATTATCCACAAGTCAACTTTTGAGAGGCTTAACGCTGTGGCGGCTGAGGAGAGAAGTATCAAGTTTTTGCTAAGAGACGAGTTTCTTCATCAGTTCGGACTCTTATACTCTTCCCGCTCTACTCAACCTTACGAAGTTCCTGATTCTCTGGTCGAGGCACAGGATGCCCCAGTTTCTGCCAAGAAGCCTACACTGAAAGAACCTGCTTCTGAGGCTTCTCTGGTGAAATGCTCTACTTCTACTGACATTGCGGGGTCATCTAGCAAATTGGCACTTGCCCCGATCATTGAAGAAGAAGAGCCTCGGGAATCTCCTCAGCATTCAGGGAAGTCCGGTGATGGAGGAGCCGGGAAAACAGGTCCTGCCAAGCAGAGCGGGGATGATACGTTTGAAGGGTTGAGCGACCTGTTTATCACTTCAAAGGAGCTCTTTAAAGACGATCCTGTTACTACTAGGGTTTCCTCTTCAGTAGTTGAAGCAACTTCTATTTTGCAACAAACTCCGTCGACTCAAGAGTTGACGTTAGCTACTACACCCATCATTCCCCCATGACCGAAGAGTGGTTTGTAGTTTAACCCGCGTAGCTTGCACATCACACACACTTAGGACATTTTAGCACCTATTTGCACTCAACTTTTTGCAATTTGAAGATTCTCAAGTTATGCTTCTCTTTCAATTTCAGGTTCTCCAATGGGGCGAAGTGGCTCGTATTATGATGACTTTAAGCAGTATGGAAGGCGCAGTCAGTATGATTACAGGCGCTATCTTCCCCCTCATAGGGAAACTGATGAAGAAAGGGCTGCTCGAAAAGCTCAGAAGAGAAGAACATACGAAGAACGGTACGGGAGAGGGGATGAACGTCATGACTCTTCCCACAGAGAGGATGATTCCCTCAAACGAAAGTCCCATGATGACAGAGGAAAGAGCCATGCTGCCAAAGATTCGAGCAAACGGACCAAGCATGGTGAAAAGTCATCATATGACATTCCTGAAGAGCCCACTGCATCGGTGCCTTCTCAATCTCCCGCTCTCGCTCGTACCGACATTCAAACGATCATTGGCAGGCCTTCATATCAGGTTAGACCAGGCCTAGCTACTTTTCAAAGTCGATTTCCAAACTGGTGCTTGAAAGGAGTTCGCTTTGATCTTGATCTGGTTCCAATTGACAAACCAGCCATGCTGCGAAATCTTGATGATGTCAAACTTGACATCGAAAGAATGTCAGGTTGGCAGAAACTTGTTGACGAACTCCAAAGAGTGAATCGCGCGAACCTTGAGGCTATGTTGACCATGGAGAACGATAAATCTGAATGGCAAAAAATTCTCAATCAACATGATGCAGAGATGAGGAGCATCGCTGACTATAATGAAAAGCTTGAAGCGGAAGTTGGAAAACTTAAAGAGGAGCTTGCTACTTCCTCCACTTCCTACTCTCAAAGGGAAAGTGTGATTCAGCAACAAGTGCGGGATGCTCATGTTAGCCAAAGAGAGGCCGAAGATAAGCTCAAGTGGAAGGAAAAGGTTGCAGAAGATTATCGCGTTAAAGTTGCACAGTTGCGACAACAGACCAGCTCTCAGAACCTTGAAATTGAGATATTAAAAACTTGACTTGCTTTAGTTGAGAAAGAGCACGATGAGGCTGTTGCTGGTAAAATTGCAGCTGAAGAAGCTCATCAAGCCACTAAAGCTGATATTAGTTTGACATTATTTGACTTCTACTTGCAAAGTGTCCTGGGGCGTGGCAGTCTCGCATTTTGGGCCCCAAATATGAAATCACTTTGGCTGAAGTATGGGAAGCTGCGCTTGATATGCTTAAAGGTGCTGGGTATGCTGGGGAAGAACTCGAGGCACATTATCTAGATGACAGAGTTCGTGCAGCCCTTGCCAGAGGAAAAGAGCAGCTCGCTAGGGAGCGTGCTGGGACGATGAGAGAGGGGCATCCAGAAAGAGAAGCACCATTAATTGCCCCTGTCCCTCCTTCAATTTCGACCGAAGTTGATATCACAGGCTCCGGTTCCCATTCCCCGCCCCCTGCTAAAGTCATAACTGAGATTACGAGCGCACAGGGTGGAGACAAAGGCGAGCAAAGCACTGAAGCACAAGCTTATGAAGTTGACATTAGGAAGCCCACTTCTCCAGGTAATATTGACGTCGAACCAGGTCAAGCGGATTACTCATTTGCCTCACACGAGTTTAATGAGCTTCTTGATTACTTCCTAAATCTCAACGAGCCTTTATTTCCTCTCTTTACTGATTTTAACTTCTTTTCTTCTGTAGAGAAAGTGCCGAGCATCGTTCAGACTCCCTTTCCTCCAGTTATCCCTCCCCCATCTCTTCAGGCGACTCCTTCTTGCGTTTCTCAACCAGGGTCGCAAGAGGAGCAGATAGAAGCTCTCCATGGTTTGGATGATCCCATTGCTTCTCAAGACCCGAAAGGAGAAGAAACCAAAGAGAGTGAGAAGACTCCGGAACCAACCGATGATGCGCCGTTAATTACACTTTTCTCTCCAGGGAGTGGGTCTTCTTCCAAGAAGAGGGGGAAACATGGAGTTTCCAAGAAGAAGAAAGGAACTTCAGCTAGCGGAGAACAAGCAGGAGAAGAACCTATTGTACCCCTTTCTCCTTCCTCTCCTACAACTCGACCTAAAAAGTTAGTCATTCGGCCAGGTGAAGGCTCAAAGGGTGGGAGGAAGAAGAAGTGACGGGTCTGGTCTCCATGCTTTTCATTTTGCTTGTAATGGCCGAAGATTGTGCGGGTACCCGTCCCCGCTTTCCTTTATTTTAGATTTTGTACCTGTACAAAATTTTGACAGTATTGAATAAAATGATTCCTCTTATTTGTATACACTTCTGTCTGTGTTTGAGAATGCATTTGTTCTTTGTTTTTGTACAAGTTTCTTTATATAATCTTGCAGTGAGATTATGGTATGTTGTTCGGGCGTTGCTTTTACCAATGCAGCTATACCGTATTGCCCCCATACCATAAGCTCATCGCAATATTTCCAATCTCGAGGGGACTTGTTCTCCTATTTTTGGAGAATAATTATTCCATATTTGCGGAAATATCATTCTGCTCAAAATAGAGTACGCCTCGTTTCATATGAGTTTTTACGCTTCAACCTTTGGAGATATCACTTTTTCTTTTGTATATATATATTTTTACAAAGTGAATTCCCCTATGCGGTAAAGCGGGCCTCTGACGGGCACTTTAACTTCTTTTGAGGAAGAGCATTTTCAAAAATAGATGAACCATTCTCCCTTTAAGAGCTAAAGTGTGCCTTTGAAGAGGGCTCCTCTTTTTTTCTTTTTTCTTTTTTTTATTGTGCCTCGCTGGAGGGCTTTTTGATCTTTGTTTTGCATTTCAACTTCTGGTGAAGTGAACCTCCGAAGAGTTGTGCCTCCGAAGAGGGCTTGTTATCATTTCATCTTCTGGTGAAGTGGACCTCCGAAGAGCGACTCTTACACTTCAACTCCTGGTGAAATGTGCCTCCAAAGAGGGCTTTTCACATTTCAGCACTTGTGAAGTTTTATTTCAGATCTCGGTGAAACGTGTGCCTCCGAAGAGGTCTTATTATCATTTCAGCTCCTGGTGAAGTGGACCTCCGAAGAGCGACTCTTACACTTCAACTCCTGGTGAAATGGGCCTCCGAAGAGGGATTTTCACGTTTCAGCACTTCTGAAGTTTTATTTCAGATCTTGGTGAAACGCGTGCCTCCGAGTATGCCTGGAAGTTGCTTCCTTATGATTGGCTGGATTCACGGGGCGGACGCAAGTTACTTGGACGCTTATTTGCGCAAACTGTCTCAATTAGTGAACAAGCGCCTTACCTTCCAATTAGGAAGGTGCCTCCGATCATCGTATGGATTCACGGGGCGGACGCAAGTTACTTGGACGTTCATTCATGCAAACTGTCTCAACTAGTGAACAAGCGCCTTGCCTTTCAAAAAGGAAGGTGCCTCCGATCGTTCCCACCAATCTTTTTTGTTGAGAAAGAGAACTTTCGTTTTCTGGCATGCCCCGTTAGAGGTCTTTATCCTCCGAAGAGTTGTGCCTCCGAAGAGGACTTGTGCCTCTGATGAGGTCTTTTGCTGTTCCCAGTCTGCTTGCCCATGCTTCTTTACCATTTGGTCATGTCAACGACTCCCTTTTACCATTTTCAAACGCATATTCCTTTCTTTTGCAAGTAGTTCATCTCATCCAAAGGAGTGTACTTCATAGTTAAGTTAGTTCATAGGGGTGGACACAGGCTATTTAATCGGATGTTCATTTACACAAACTATCTCAATTAGTTAGCAAGGGCCCACCTCCGGCAGAACCGCCCACTATTTGCTTGCAGCACTCCTTATATAGGATTTGAGTCCGGAATTTTTATGGCTTATCATTTGTTTGTTGAGTGATGTCGGGGATCGCTTGGTCTCGAGATAGGCAAGTTTTTTTTTTCATTGCCTGTAAAGTTAAATCGACATTTTAGCAATTCTTTTAAAGTTTTTTATATATCGAAATAAAACAAGCATTTTATAGTAGTAGAGAACACAAGATTTATAGTGGTTCGGCCAAAAGCTGGGCCTACATCCACATTATAGCTTTTCATTATTCACTTGCTTTACAATTACTTTCAATACAAGAATCATATATTCGTAATTCTTTTACATCATTTCAACAAATTTTTCAAGTAAAATATGGACGCAAGTGATTGTTGTTCCAAGCTCTTGGGATTGGTTCTCCTTCGACAGTTGTGAGTTTGAATGTGCCATCAAGAAGTTTTGTGCCTATGACATATGGCCCTTCCCAGTTTGGCCCAAACACACCTGTGGCTGTCATAATTCTTTTCAAGACTAGGTCCCCAACTTCAAAGCTGCACTGGCGAACATTGGAATTGAAGTGCCTGGCTATCCTTTGCTGATGGGCTGCAATTCTGAGCTTAGCCTCTTCTCTTCTTTCATTAAGGAGGTCAAGCGCTTCCAGTTGCAGTTTTTCATTCTCAGCTTGATCTAAATGGATCCTTCTGTGGGAGGGAACTTCCGTTTCCACTGGAATCATTGCCTCTAATCCGTATGCCAATGAAAATGGAGTGTGCCCAGTCGCAGTTTTATGGGTAGTTCTGTATGGCCATAATGCTAGTGGCAGTTTATCAACCCAGCCTCCTTTTGCTTTTTCCAGCTGCTTTTTGATGGTTGACTTGATGATTTTGTTTACTGCTTCCACTTGCCCATTTGTCTGCGGATGAGCCACTGCTGAGAAGCTTTTCGGATCTTGAACCGTTTGCAAAAATCCTGGAATTCCTCACTTTCAAATTGCGTACCGTTGTCTGTGATTATCTTCTGAGGCACACCATACCTGCAAATAATATTTTTAGTCACAAAATTTATTATCTTTTTAGAGGTAATTGTAGCCAATGGTTCAGCTTCAGCCCATTTAGTGAAATAATCAACAGCAACAATAGCATATTTGATTCCGGATTTGGCTGTTGGTAAAGGCCCAATAAGATCTATCCCCCAGATGGCGAATGGCCATGGACTGACCATTTGTGTCAGCTCAGTGGAAGGTGCTCTAGGGATTTTGGCGAATCTCTGGCATTTATCACACTTTCGAGAATAATCAGCAGCATCTCGATTAATTTCTGGCCAAAAGTATCCATAACGGAGGATTTTCTTTGCTAAAGTTTGACAACCTGTATGATCTCCACATTCCCCTCCGTGCACTTCAGCTAGAATTGTCTTAGCTTCTTCCTTTGTCACACATCGGAGTAATGGCATTGAAAACCCTCGTCTATATAGTCGACCATCTTGGACTATATATCTGGAGGCTTTCCTTAGCAGCTTCTGTCGCTCTTTTGAATTTTCCGGTAGGGAGCCCTTGAGCAAATATTCCAATATCGGAGTCATCCATGATTCCTGCTCTTGAGATATATTCATAATCCAATCAACATCCATCTCATCTGTGCTTGGAGCCGACAAGATTTCCACGGGAACTAATCCCAATAATTGAGCTTCGCCAGTACTTGAATACTTCGCAAGAGATTCTGCTTTCATGTTCTCTTTCCGGGGTATATGGCTTATTGTGTAGTGGTCAAAGTCATTAAGAAGCTCCCAGGCTTTCGACAAGTAAGCAGGCAGATTTCCCCCTTTTGTTTGAAATTCCTTCTTTACCTGGCATACAATAAGCTGAGAATCACTAAAAATTTGAAGTACTCTGATGTTCAATTCTTTGGCAATCTTCAAGCCAGCAATAAAAGCTTTGTATTCTGCTTCATTTTTTGTCGAAGGGAATTCTAATCTCAATGCATAACATAGTGATCGTCCCTCAGGAGTTTCAAGCACAACTCCATGAGGCCGAAGGGTTCCTACGGTTAGAAGATGCAAAGGCTGAAAGAGAAGAAGAAGGAATCGATGTTTTTGTAGTCAAAGGCGGGAATCCCCCTGAGAAAGTGCAGAAACCAGCAAAGGTAAACGAAAGGCTAAGGATAACAACGATAAATCAGCACGACAGTGAAGGGAATCAAGATTCACCTCGTATACGGAGTTGAATGAGACTTTGGAGCGGATCTACCAAGAGACCAAGGGACAGGTTCCTTATCGAAACCCGATAAGAAGAGACCCAACTAACAACCAAAGGAAGTCGGACAAGTATTGCTCGTTCCATGAGTTGAATGGTCGTAGCACAAATGACTGCAGACACTTGAAAGACGAAGTTGAGGGACATATCCGGGATGGTTTGTTATCACAGTATGTGAAAAAGAAGACTGCAACAGTGGAACAAGAACGACCACCACCTTTACCAACCGGACACAGCCCGGGATCGAGGCGTCAACTAGTTATCGAATGATTGTGGTTATGAAGAATGAGCGAAAAACTCTACATCGACACAATTAAGTTGTTCACGCATGTACGGGACCGCGAACGATCCCCAGGCATGCTCTGATACAACTATAAATCATATCGATGTAGGTGTTTGCACTCGGACGTTAATATTTTGCTTTGGTGTCTTACTTCTGATGATTGGTTACTTTGCTTTCGTGTTTTACTTCTGATGTTTGGATTTGATTCTACATTCCTTTCATGTTTTGCTTCTGATGTTTGGATTTGATTCTACATTCCTTTCATGTTTTGCTTCTGATGTTTGGACTTGACTTTTTCAAACATTTTTACTTCAAAACTTTTCAGTTGATTATTTGATTTTGATAATCTTAAGATGATTAAGCCATCCCGGGCACACTGACTCGCCTCGAACAGGCACCCGACTTCGAACAGTCAAAAACTCGCCTCGAATGGCAAAAACTCGCCTCTAACGGCACAACTAGCCTCGAACGACACAATCACATTTCACCTCAAATGGCTCGATGCCGAACGGTCGTCATTTAAGGTCTGCCCCGTGACCAGGCACGGTCGCACTTTACCAAAAATGGCTTGACCTCGAATGGTCGTCATTTGAAGTAAGGCGCTTGATCGTGAACGGTCACCTTTCATCACAAATGGCTCAATCCCGAACGGTCGTCATCTGAGCTTCGCCACTTGACCACGCACGGTCGCACTTTACCACAAATGGCTCGATCACGAACGGTCATCATTTGAAGTAAAATGCTTGACCGTGAACGATCACATTTCACCACAAATGGTTCGATCCCGAATGGTCGTTATATTAAGTTAAGCGCTTGACCGCGCATGGTCGCACTTCACCTCAAATGGCTCGATCCCAAGTGATCGTCATTTGAAGTTAGGCGCTTGACCATGAATGGTCGCACTTCACCTCAAATATCTCAATCCCGAACGGTCATCATTTGGAGGCAATATAAAACTGTCATTTCCTTTGCAGGGCATCAACAGGATATGAACATCAAGTTTATGGCATTACAAAACACACCTTCCTACCGCAAGGCATGTTTTGGGGGGCAAGTGTTATCCTGCCTTTTTAGCAAGGCCGTGATACCAAAAAATCGACCGAGAAATCAAAGATAGTTTGTCCCAAAGATTGGTCAACTCAACATCTCAACAAAGCAAGCCTCCAGCGAGCTAATGAACTAAGGAGTCGAGCGACCTACTTCCCACTGACCTAAAAGTCCTAGCGACTTAACCCTCCAAGACAGGCGACCTAGCGAGATAAAGAAGAAGCGGCTTAAAAGACTCCAGAGATCAGCGATCTAACGACCCAAGAGAGCAACGACCTAGCAGGATAAAGCAACAGCGACCTAAGGCTAATGCGACCTAAGTACTGCCTATTCGAAGTTAGGTCGCTCGCGACCTAAGCACTTCCCTGCTACATACGCTAACTCGCTCACACCTCCTCAAAGCTAAGCCACATGGACATTCCCACTTCCACTAAGTCGCTTGCGACCTAAATCAACCAAGGCTATCCTTATGCCGCTAACCCCTAAACCGTATCTCCCTAGGCCGTATGCCTTAGGTCGCCACGACCTACCAGACGAAGTAATTGATCATGTGCTTCCGTTGTAAGTCGTGATCCATATCTCTTAGGTCGCTAGCGACCTACGACCTAGCCTAAGGTCGTCCACGACCTAGCGACCTACTCGGCCTGCTCTAGTTTTTCCCTTTAAATACTACCCCCACTCCAACCAAAAAGGGACTTTTCTGGACTTTCCAGACTCTAAAGCGCCAAGACTCTGCTGCATTCTTGACCTCTACAACACTCTATCTACCAACAACATTTCAAAGGGCCGAGAGAAGGGATCGATCACATTCAACATGAATCCGAAGAGCAATTTGTCATCAAAGTTCTAGCTACTTGTCTTGATCATGTTGTAATTGAAGATTCATTGAAAAAGATTGTAAAAGTTGTACTCAAATCAGCAATAAAGGATATAAAGTGGACGTAGGCTTGACTTGAGCCGAACCACTATAAAAATTGTTGTCTTTTTTTTCTGCTTTTCCTATTTTCGGTTTACTTTTAGTTCCCATGCAAACGGGTGGTGCTTTCACTTTTTTACAACTCACACACCGGGCGTTAGCGTATACTTTTCAACGTTAACATTTACCCAAATCCAAATGGTGCAAAATACGCGATAATTGCGGTCAATTACTTTACCAAGTGGGCAGAAGCAGAGCCATTAGCCACAATCAGTACCAAGAAGGTCATTAATTTCGTTGTACGAAACATTATATGCCGTTTTGGTCTTCCGTAAACTATCATTACAGACAACGGAACTCAATTCGAAAGTAGGGAGTTCAAAGAATTTTGTCAAAAGTATGGCATTGAGAAAAGGTTTGCAGCAGTTGCTCATCCAAAAGACAATGGACAAGTAGAAGCCGTGAACAAAACAATCAAGTCCATATTGAAAAAACATTTAGAAAAGGCTAGAGGCAAGTGGGTGGATGAACTTCCAACAGCACTTTGGGCTTACAGAACCACCCACAAGTCCGCGACTGGCCACACTCCATTCGCATTGGCATATGGCATGCAAGCTGTTATACCCGTGGAATTTGAAGTTCCATCACATCGAGTAACTTATTACGACCCTAAGACGAATCGAGATCTTTAACTAGAATCACTAGACTTCATTGATGAAAAACGTGAAGAAGCTGATTTAAGGGCGGCTGCATATAGGCACTGAGTCGCTCGATATTAAAATGAAAAGGTTTGACTGAGAACCTTTGATGCGGGAGATCTCGTTTTGAAACGAGTTTTCCCGGTCCCATCGTATATGAATCCCACATGGGAAGGTCCGTACGCCATTGAACGGAGGATTGGAGAGGAGACTTTCAAGCTAGCGACTATTGATGGCGTGACACTCCCCCGTGCATGGAATAGCGAGCATCTGCGACATTATTATACTTAGTCTATTCCTTTTGTATCTTTGTTGCAATTATTTCCAGTATGTTTTTATTTCGTTGATTCTTAGTTTCAGGCATGTAATAAGACAATTTAGTTTATTTTCATTAATAAAGGCTTAAAGCCATATTTTCCATGAATTATTGACGTTTCTTTGAATGATAATTCTGTGGCAAGAAACTAGAGTTACATTATTATGTCTGATGTACAAACGCACACGAACGTTCAAAATCTCCAAGTCCATGGAGGGCGGACGGGAGTACTCCGGGTCCCCAGAGTGTGGACTAGAGTATAAACGACTCAAAATCTCCAAGTCTCCAGAGTGTGGACTGGAGTACTCTAAGTCCCCAGAGTGCGTATTAAACTATAAACGACTCAAAATCTCTAAGTCCTCGGAGTGCGGACTCGAGTCTTCTGGGTCCCCAGAGTGTGGACTTGAGTGTAAACGACTTAAAATCTCCAAGTACCCGAAGTGCGGACTGAAGTACTCTGAGTCCCCAGAGTATGGACTAGAGTATAAACGACTCAAAATCTCCAAGTCCCCGGAGTGCGGACTGGAGTACTCTAAGTCCCCAGAGTGCGGACTAGAGTATAAATGACTTAAAATCTCCAAGTCCCCGAAGTGCAGACTGGAGTACTCTGAGTTCCCAGAGTATGGACTAGAGTATAAACGACTCAAAATCTCCAAGTCTTCGGCATGCTGACTGGAGTACTCTAAGTCCCCAGAGTGCGGACTAGAGTATAAACGACTTAATATCTCCAAATCCCCAAAGAGCGGACTGGAGTAGTCTAAGTCCCTACGATTTAAAATCTCCAAGTCCCCGGAGTGCGGACTGGAGTAATCTAAGTCCCCAGATTGCAGACTAGATTATAAATGACTTAAAATCTCCAAATCACCGGAGTGTGGACTGGAGTACACTAAGTTCCCAAAGTGCGGACTAAGAATATTCTAAGTACCCAAAGCATGAAACAGAGGATTTACGATTCTCAAAAAAATTCTGAGTCACATGGAGGTGAACTGGAGTTCGGGTAACTGGCCGAATGTCAAGTTATAGTAACAATTAGACAATAAGCTGAACAATAAAAGTCATTTGAAAGACAAAGAAACTAAATTTTGTTTATCGATTCAAAATGAGATTCCATAACAATTCCTCCAAAACTCAGAGTCAAAAGTTTATTTACATTGACCATGAAAATAAATAAAGATAATTACATAATCTAAGCTAACTCTCGTTGAACGAGAGTGACAGATACTTTTTTGGTTTCTTTTCCCCCCTCGTTTTCTCAAACGACTACTCCCCCACGTTTTTTCGCTTGGATGCTTTGCTTGATGGCGAAGTAACATACGATGAAGGACGAGGAACTTCTAGTAGCCTGGACCCACTAGGGAGAATTACCTTCAAAGGCCTGTTCAAAGGATCATCTAGATCCATAACTTAGGGCTCAAATTTTATTTCAACTTTCTTTTTCTTCTCCTCCACAAGTTGCTCCTTCATGCTCATTTTTGAAGTGTGTCCAGAGGCGCCTGTAATCTCAATTTCGTAATTTTCTTCAATGGGTGACGAAGTTTCAGACTTGTCCTCGTCAAGCGCCTTAATCACTTGAGCATCAGGACCGAGAGTCTCTTCCGCTTGAATAGCCTCGCTCACCTTCTCCTTCTCCTCCTTGGCGTCATCGCTCTTTGGAGTTGGCTCAGGGTCAGAGCGGCCTACGCAAAATCACAAGAGACAAACGTTAAAATACAATAACCTCTTGCCGAAAACAATGGCTCTTTGAAATTTAAGAAGAAGAGTTATATACTGATTTCTTGCTGACTCTCAACCATTCAAGGAGTCTCACCCTTTGGAATGGGAGATAGAACATGCATGTCAAGGCCAGGGTCATCTGGGCCATAACCAACGTGCTGCTCGAACGGATCAAATACTGGCCGACCAGCCGATTGAGTAGGGGGAGGAATTGGAGACTCGGTTCCAGACGGATCGGTAATGTCATTCTTTCCTTTTGATGAGGAGGAACCTTTGTTGTAGAGAGTCTTCACTGCAGAAATGTCTAAAGGCTCATTCCCCCTGAGAAATTCCTTTACCAAAGCCTCCTCGTCAACCTCCTCGTTGTCCGACTCAACCTTTCTGATCTTTATCAAAGTTTCCCATGCCTCGGCTAGAGATTCAAGGTAACCCTCGCCAAGAAAAGTTAAGTCCCGATGCATGAGGAAACGTGCATTGTATTCCGCTATAAGCGGGTCGAACAAGCACTTGATCTCCTCCCTACCATCCTCCATAGCCGCCTCAAGGCGAGAATCAATCTCCATGGACGCTATTCTTTTGCCCTCCTCACGGGCTTCATCCTTCAGCATCTCAACTTTAGAGAGTTGGTCGTCGAGCTTTGTCTTCAGGAGTCGTGTAGCAACAATCCCATCGCAATATCATTGCGATTCTTCCTGAGCAGCAGTTTTTTTCCTCATTCCCTTTGAGGAGTAGCTCTTCCAAGTCTTTGACTTGCTGGGCGAATGCATCCCTCTCCTTCTGAATGGAATCTTTCTCTAAAGCTAAGACCCCGCAGCTTTGAACCGCTTTGTCAATTTCTTTCTTATATGTCGCCTCCAGATGATTAACGGCCTCTGATGTGTCTTTAGTCTTTTTTCTGCAGCTTCAAGCTGAGACTTGTATGAAGAGAGCTCTTCATTCTGAGCTTTAATGATGTATTTGTCGTGAATAGCTTCTAGCTTCAGGCGATCGATTTCGTGTTGACACTCAATGGAGATTCCAAGACTTTTTCAGCTAAGTGGACAAACGAGTCATGTTGAACGTAAACGTCGTTGTTACAAGCAATAGCACTTTATTTGACATGTCCTGGAATGTGATGAATCGCTGGGAGAAATTTCAAACCATCGAAGCATATTTTCGAAAATGTAGCCTTGAGCTCAGTAAGTCTTTCCACTACCGACGGATCATGCGTAGGGGCAGGAGGAGTTTTCCTGGAGAATACTGATGTTTTATGGGGTTCTCGGGATTGCCTGGTACTAGATGAACCGGAATGTTGATCTCGGTGGGCCTCAGGCTAGGACCCCTTATGCACAGACTTCTCCTTGCCTTGCTCTGATTGAGAAGGAGGATCGCGAGAGTAGGAGGACTGGCTGTATGTTTTTCTTCGATAAGATGATTCTCGATGGCTGTAGTCTCGATCGCCCGTGTCATCTCTGTCCCGGCGTTTGCCGGAGCCCGAATCCCGACCAGAATGATGAAAAATGGATGACCCGTGAAGACGGTCGAGTCCATGAGTACGCCCCATATCACCTGTGCAGAAATTGAAGGACGACAAGTTAGCAAAAAATTAGAGTGGTGGCTAAACTTTAAGTGCAAGGTGAAGTGCACGTGTCCGTGTGTGTCTTAGTGTTTCCCCCTGACAGAATAGTTTCATTATCTTTACTTATAGGAGTTTTTTCTTCTTGGTTATGGGCTTAAGCGCCTGCATCACCTCTTGCGGGCGAATGAAGCTTAAGGGCTTCGGGATCATTGAAGCTATAGTTGAGCAAATCGTCGAGAATAGTAAAGTCCGACAAGCCTTTTAAAGAACTCTCTAAGTGTTGAGGAGAAGGCTCACTCTCCACCGGAGTGATTGTGACCTTAGAGGTTCCCCATTGTCTTCTTCCTCAATTTTTAAGCCAATTTTTTCTTCTCCTTCATCGGAGGAGGCGTTACATCGATATCGTGAACCTCATCTACCAGCTCCCGAGCGGGACTAATGTCCTCACTAGGTGTGTTTGACACTTGAGCCTCTCTAATCTCGCCTTCCTCGGGTGTATCAAGGGCATCACGTGCTGAAGGTCCAGTTTGCCTTTTTCCCTTGTCCAAGGCAGAACCGGTTATAGTGACGTCGTGAGGAAGACTTATTCAGTGACCTTCCACCAGCAGCCAAAACTTCGAGAGAGATTCGTTTGAAATAATAGATCTAATGTCCCGGTATCCCGTGGGGACAGCTCGGATAGCTTCGACGGCCTTAGAATATCAAGGGCCTTCGGGACGTGGGCTAATACCTGTAAAAGTAGAGAAAGAGTTTAGAAAGGATGCATTTTCCACTGAATACAAGTATTGATCCAGAAAAGAAACTTATTCCCTTCCGACCATCTCCTTGCAAAGCCGGGGGGCAGCGCACGTAGAACCATTCCTACTTGTACTGAGCAAATTTTCTCCATGCTCCAGTCAAGACTTGGCACTTGTTATGCGGCTCAAGGAATACGAAAGATGGGCTGTCGGACCGCCACTTGAAATGGTAAATATAACGGATGTCACCGGGAGTGGAGAGTCTAAGTAGAGTGCTCATGAAGAGGATACATGTGCCGTATAAAAACATGTGGCTGTTGGGATGTAGATGTGATGGAGCGATCTCTATATATTGCAGCACAACACGTAGGAAGGAGTTGAATGTTGGCACGCTACCAACCCTGCACATGAACTTGTTGCAGGCCGTATATCCAGCTGGGGGCAAATGAGGACGATCTTGTCCCGAGGGAACCAACACATCGTCAAAAGGAATTTCGTGTATTGAGCATATGCGACGAAGGGCACTTTCATTAATTCTCGAAGCTTGAGAATTGACTAGATTATCTAGGAAGATCGCTGCATTTAGGGCATCGGGAGCTAGGTCAATAGATATAACTGTGGGACTCGGAATATCTTTTATGGGAGTAGTCGATGGATTTGAAGTTCTAACTACTTTGTGTTGAGGAGTTAGCTCGGGTCTATCTGAGACTGTGGTAGAGATGGATTTTCTAGACATCCCTAATGAATGTTGGATTTGATGAAACACCTGTTTAAACTATATTTGAAAAACAATCTACATTAGACATAAAAACAAAGATATTCCCTCCGTGTGGTGTGTGAGCTAGTGCAACCGTTCGAGTATAAGTGCCAAAGAATTAAAAGTCATAAAGTTGATAAGATAAAGTTTGGCTTTGGATTATCATCTTCGAAGACCGTCGTCGCTGACCATCTCTGAGAGCTTATCGTATGATGGTTTCTATTTTGAACTCGGCATCGACACTGTATGTGGAGGTTATTGTTTGTTTTAATCGAGTTAAACACAGGATTATAGTTGCTGGGACGGGGAAATTATTCGTCCGGATTAGTTCGATTTGCTCGATTGCTTAAGTCCTTGTCCTTATTTATTGTCATATGCTTAGGCATAGGAAGTAATTCAAGTCAACATGCACTATGTTTGAGTTGGGATGGTTCTGACTTCTGTAGCCTACTATAGACTTAATGCCAAGCGACACTACAGAGACTCGACTAAACAACCACCTAAACTCTCTCACACGCAAAGGCTCAATACCGAGCCGCATCGCTCGACACACTGAACCCAGCTCTTACTTTCCTCCTACACTCCCTCTCCACCGTTTGGCATGCGAAAGACATGCCGAGTTGCGGTCATGTCGATCCACATCGCTCGGCACACTGAACCCAGGTCTTACTTCCCTCCTACACTCCCTCTCCATCGTTCGGCATGAAAAAGTCATACCGAGCCATAGCTATACGTTCTCCTCCAATTCACTTCTTCGAGTAACCTAAGCACCTCCTTAAATGGCCAGTCGAACATCACTCCAACTCGCACGCCACACTCGACCAACACTCCCTAACCTCACCAATTCCTACTAGGCCAACCATACTTCCTATTACCTCGCTAGGCAACCCAACAAGAACCTACTTCCTAAAAGCCTTTGACACAATCTTCCTTCCTCTTCTCCATCTAACCCTAAGGTATGTTTAAGTCTCCAACTCATCTTCCTCATCTAGACGATCGCTTGAAGTATGGAAAAATTTATGAGTTTGGGCCTCGTGCAAAACCCCTAATCTGGAGAATCGGAAAAGTAAAAATCATACCTAAAGAAATGGGTCGAAACATAGGGAATTACTGGATTTGGAGTTGAAACTTGTTCAGGTTCGTTGTGGGAAGAGGTCGAGAGGCAACGTATTGGGCTCGGGAATAAAAAGGGAGGTTGAGATGTTGGCAAGAGTTTGGAGGAAGATGAGTTTGAAAGTTTTATCGAAGGGAAGTAAAAGGAAAAAGGGAAAAAAAGGAGAAGTATTGGGTCATATAGGAAAGAGGGAAGGTGAACGGATAGTCAGTAGAACCGGTTAAGGCATCTCGGTGGTTTGGCATCCAAACGCCGAATGACGCATTGCTTATGTGTTAAAGAAAGGGAGGAAATCGAATATTGACTCAAAGCGTGATGTGTTGCCACACATGGCACACTTTGGGGGGCAGCTGTTACCCAGTTGTTTGACTATGTAACAAGAGGCTCGGCATAGATACCTCGTTTGGCATAAGGCCTCGCTCGGCACAGATGAGACACTCGGCACCAAGACTCGTTCGGCACAAACCTCACTCGGCAACTCTCCTCGTTCGGTAGACTAAGCCTCGTTCGGCACAAACCTCATTCGGCATCTTCCCTCGCTCAACACAAGGCCTCGTTCGGCACACCAAGCCTCGTTCGGCACAAGCTTCGTTCGGCCTACGCTCTTCGCTCGGCACAATGCCTCGTTCGGCATGTGAGTGCTGTTCGGCATGCATTCCTCGCTCGGCATACAAATGCCGTTCGACCTGTGCCTCGGCGTACGAGTGCAGTTCGACACGAAAACCTCACTCGGAAATTGTCGTTCGGCATCCCTGGCTCAATGCACAGAAGTTACTTACCACAGGCTGAGATACCTTGTTCCTAGGCCTGTGAGGGAAGTCCAACCCACTTCATCTATAAATAGGAGGGCAGGGGCACAGTGAAAGGGACCTTTTTTTGAGAACACTAGGGAGACTCTGCCACTTTCAAGACTCATTCTTTTTCACTTAACATTTGCATTCGAGTAGTTGGTTTACGGATTGTATCTGTATTCAATTGTTTAGAAAAGCAATAAAGATTAAACTCAAAGTGGACGTAGGCAGTTATGCTGAACCACTATAAATCTGGTGTTCTTGTTTCTTATAATTACTACTGCACTCTACTACGTTATTCCTAAGTTTTAATTTACCTTCTTCATTAATCTCTCTAGAAAATTCTTCTTTGGATGTTAGTGACCAATTCTGGTGCTAACAGGTTCATTATGAACATATTGGGTTCTCCAATAACTTCTCTTATATCATAATTTTCACAAGTTATCTATGAACCTATTGATCTCTGCCAATAACTTGAGCCAGATATAGTTCTTTTGGGATCACTAAGAACCTATTGGCCCCTACAAATAATAATTTCTAAACATAGTTTTTATGGTTTTACTATGAACCTGTCCAAACTAATAGCTCTTTGATCGGTCTTTGGGCATCCTATATTCGGGTTTACCTGACCTTCTGGATGCAACTCTACTCATGCAGGAGTTAACTCGATTTATATTCACTACTGGGTTAACCTAGTTCGTTATTCTGCCTTAATACCACAAAATGCAGTTATGGATTGATTAGAAAGTGAACATGTATATAGAAGATGCACACATGACAACATATCATAACATAATAATATAAATATCTGTGATTTAATTTCTTTGCAATCATTTTTCAAATGAAATATGGTTAATACCATTAACTTGTTATCTTTAGCAAGAAAAGCTTCTTCAAAAACACAAAGTTAGATGCCATTTCAAAATTCTTTCATATTGCTATGGGTTCTTCTTTAAAAATTGGGATCGATTTTCTTATTAGAAAACTAAGGCTTTCGAAACCTTAGGCCCTATCTTTCAAAACAATTAAAATATATCCTTCGAAAGTTTTCGAACCTTCTTTTCAAAACACTTAAATATATGCCTTTCGAAACATTCAAAACATGCATTACAAAAGCATTAAAACCTTCCTTTCGAAAGTAATAAAGCTTATCTTCCAAAATCACTTTGTTCAAGTAGGATTTATATAAGCATAGCTTCAAAACCATATGAAAGTATCTCTATCAAAATCCCTCGGTTTAACCTTAAGTATAACTTCTGCATCAAAGTGAACATAAGTGAAAATAACCCTTTCAAAAACTTCAATCTCCAAGTAAAATAATACGGGGGATAGATGGCTTTGAAACCACAATTTTGAAAGCAATGATCTTTAAGTAAAATAATTGGGGGAAAAGGATAGTACCGCAAACCTTTCAATGCTATTGACTTCAAAACCTTTAGTATATGTGACTATATGGATCCTTTTGAAAGCATTGAGATGTGTCTTATATATTGATAAAACAACATCTTCCCTTGCAAACTCCGTATTATAAAGCCATTAAAAAAGCATCCTTCAACCAATTCAAAAGGTATGAAGACAACAACTAGGTTTTGACTAGGTTCAAAAGCAACTACCCTTTTGAAAGCTCCTTTTCAAAAATTAATGTGCGACAACTAAATCGAAAGCGACTTTTAAAACAAAAGTAAGCAGTAATCCTTTCGAAAGTCATTTACATGTAACTTCAACCCTTTCAAAAGCATCTTTTTAAAAGCAAAGTCAAGTAGCATATTTGAAAGCTTATAAAAATGACCTCTACCCCTTTGAAAGCTAGGTTTCGACACTATACCTTCTGCCTTTCTCCAATGCTCTACGTATCAATTGCTTAATACCATGTGCATTGGTCTCGAATGGGTTCTTTGGTGGAGGAATGGTGTCGAAAGTCATCAGATGGAAGTGGCGAAGTAGTAAATCCAAGAAAAACTGATTTTTAGCCTTTAAAAGAAATTTCTTCACTACTTTCCTTATTTGTCAAAATAAGATTAGTTGCCAAATCCTCTACCAAAATCTTTTTCTAAAATGGCTGTCGAATTCATCAATTCATAATTAAAATATTTTAGCAAAGAAGCCTTTCCCCTTAAAAAAAAAGTTATTACATTTATGTCCTCAAACTTAATTATTCTAATTTCCATAGTAATTCAATTAGGAAAAGTCCTCAAAAATCATAATTCACTTTTAATATGTTTTCAACATATACAAATTTCGGACCCAAAATACTTTATATAATTGTAGTAGTTAATTTTTAACCCAAACTATCTATTTCTTCCATTCAAAATTCATAACAAATTATCCATGGCTTGGATTATTGTGAAAATTAAACTCATCTTCAAAATAATGTTTTACATAACATATAAATTCCTCATGGCATTTGAAACCCATTTTAAATGATTTTAGCTTTAAAATCGAATCAAACCTTTTAAAACATACTTGTTTAAATCAAACATGGCATATAATCAAAGCACATCATCGCTCAAATCATGCAAATGGCTTCGAAATCTTAAACCCGTGTTCATTAAAACATATATGAGATGGTTTAGATTATTATTCACAGTGTTTGGGTAAGGAACCTGAGATTTTATCTTGCTTAAATCTTCCTTTCTTGAATCCTTAACTTCTAATTGATTTTGATCCTCTTTTCTCCTAGGGTTATGGCCGACCTTGGTCTCCTTTGTTTTTGGTATAATAATGAGAATTAGGTAAGGGTTATGAGGTTATATACGGCTATTCCCGTAGTGGCCTTGTCGTATTCTCTTGGGTAGTTAAATTATTAATTCATTTTATAAATTCATTTTTATAATTTTCATTTAGTTAAGGCAGGGCCTCTATTGAGTTTTCAAATCAGCCTTTACACTATTCTATTAATTTATTTAATTAAATCTCATGAATAATGTTATTTAAATTAGGGGTGTTACAGGCTCAACTCCTTAACCTCGAAATTTAGCAAGGACTAAATTCTAAACATGGCAATCATCTGTAATTCTCCTAACTACCATAGCCACCTGATTAGCAAAAGTCTATATAAAGTAAATATAGAACATACCCTTATAACTGATCAGGATAATTATCTCTAATCGTATATTCAGTCTCTTAAGTATGGTCCTTCACGTTATCGTTCCACTAAACTTTCACTAATTTGACTGTCTTGGTTCTTAACTTCTACTTATGTCTTGCTACAACTCGAACTGGTTGTCTAACAAAATTTGTAACACCCTATATTTTATAACCATATTTAAGACATTTAAATAGTTAGATTAAATAAAATAATGTGAAGATTAATAGGTTAAGGTTTGATTAGTTAAAGGTAGTTGTGGCATGTTAAGTGGGTTAACTAAAAATAAATAACACTAGATAATGTATTAGGAAATAAGAAGAGTATTATGGAAAATAGTAAAACCTTATACCCTAAACCTTTATGAGATGATAACTCGCGTTCATTCATTCTCATTTTCACTAAAAATTAAATTGCTAAGGCAGGCCACCATTTTCTATTCTCAAGAGAAGAAGTAAAGCAAAGATTCAAGAGAAACGAAGAAATTAACTAATTCAACATTCAAAAATCTCTTCTATGTTCTCAAAAGCTAAGGTGAATATTTACTACATCCCTAATTCTTTTAGTTTTCGGCTTTGTGACTAGATTTGAAATGTTTTTTCTATATTATTGCCATGTTTGATGTTTAAAGATATATATATTTATAATTGGTGAAATTATATATGTTTATTCGTGTTTTATGATATGTTTAACATGAAACCCCTATTTAATGACATTTGAATACCTTGGTAAGTTAAATATAGGTCTGGAGTAATATTTTAGAGATGGTTTTTGATTTTATAATTTTTCGTTTAATTATGGATTTTATAAGAATTTTCGAATTAACAAAATTGTGTATTGGGTTATAAATTACTTTCGGTTAAAATAATAATTGTTTGGGTTTGAGATTTTAATATGTTAGGCAATATATTAAAATAGATTTTCTAGGAATTTTCTAGAATTTTCCTAAGTCGTTTGAGGGATATATAAAATTATTTAAGGTATGGGACTTAAATGTTTTATATATTTTTAAAGGAGAAGGGACGTTTGCAAAATAAAATGATTTATAAATTTTAGTAATAGCAGCAGCACATTTCTGAATAGTATTTATTGACCAATAAAAATTTAACAAACAAAGGCAGGTTAGTTGAAAAGTTTCCTTTTTAAGTTTAAATACAAAAATCACGCTTTTCCATGTTTCAGCCTGTACAACAGTTTACCTTCCGCCCCATACCTTTTGTCTTATTTGAAAGGTTAGCTTTCGATAAGGTCGAAGTTCAATGCATAAGGTATCAAGTAATTGGCACATAATGAATTGAACGTAGCTGAAAGGTTCTAAGCCTAAAGGTTGATGGCCTAAAAGGTTGGAATATTATTGTCGTATAAGTGAAAAGCATTCGCCTGCTTTGCTTTTGAATTTGAACTTTCGACTTGGTCACTTCCGACCAGGTCAAGTTATTTAAAAGAAAGACTTTAAACTTTCCAATGTAGTTTATAGGTTGTTACTGCTTTTGCCCTTACTTTATTTTGAAATCTTCAGACGCAACCGAAGGGTTTCTACAACTTTTATAAAGGTTTTCGCTTTGAAACTTCTGACCCAGTTGAAAGGTTTACATGTTTTTAAACTAGACGTTTCTCCAATGCTTTCAAAAGGAAGCTTCCAATTTAGGAGGTTTACCCTTGTATAAAATATAACCCAAGGCTTTCGAAAGGCTGTTTTAATAAAGACGAAAGGTTTTAAAAGAAGGTTTTTAGATTATTTTAAGTTAAACCCAGTATGCCTTTGAAGGGTTTATGTTTTAAAAGGTTTTATGAATTCAAAGGGTTTGTTCATTGATTTGCTTCGAAAGGTTTATTAGATGTTTTAAAAAAGTTTACATAGGAAGGTTTTCTAAAGGTTTTTCTAAGGCAATGAATTAAGGTGATTTTAAAGAAGGATATCTAAAGTTTGTAGCGTTTGTAAGGTTTACTTTGAATGATTTCAAAAGGTTTGAGAAATGATTTCGAAAGGTTTAAACATTGAGTTTGAAAGAGATAATTTCAAAGTATGGAAAGAGGTTCTTTCAAATGATAAAGTGTTTTCATCAACTAAATTTATAAAGGATATATATCTAACATGGTAATATGATTTGAGTAAAGTATAATGATTTTATTCTTTTTCTTGTTTGAAGTTTGATTTAAAGGTTTAAATCATTTTTTAAATTGTTTTCAAGGAAAATTATGGGAGGGGGTCCTTAAGTATAAATGACTCAAATATTAGAAAATCATATGAGACTGGTATGGGGTCTCGCCCTATACATTAACTAGTAGCCCCAGCTAATTACTGTCCAAAATTCCAATGTGTAGGGCTTGGTCGTAGGTAGATTAAAATTATGAGCACCGAAAGGAATATATGTTATATACAAATAGGTTATTGGTGAGCCTGAAAAACCATTAGAACCGGAAGACCTGGGAGATGATTAAGTTAGGGACACACCATCCAAAAGTGAGATATTTAAAAGATAGTTTAGGACAGACCGTCCTGATGGTAAATGTTAAACAGATAGATAAGGATAGATAATCCTTAATATGAATATCTAATAAAGATAGATATGGAAATGTTAAACAGGTAGTTACTTAGGATTTGTTGCTTTTATTTATGTTTTAATGGATTATCCGTTGTGTTATGATGTATTAGGTCTAATATGACCATGTGACTCTGATCAATCGAGGGGGTATCTTCATATACTGCTCTCGACGTAATTTGTAATAACTATATTTAATTTGTGCCTAGGAAAACAATTTAGTTATGTGATGTGAATGTGGAACAAATTTTATTTGAAAATGTAATGAAGTAATTTATGGTTTTGAAATCTATGATTTGTTTTATATTCAAGTGCTTCCGATATTATTGATACCATTAATTTAACCGTATTTAGTCGCCAAAAACTAATACTCAACATCTGTAACGCTTAATTTTGGGCAATCAAGATAGGGTATGTTATAGTTTGGTATCAGAGCATGGTTTATGAAATACTTTAACTAAAAATGATTTTTGACAACATAATCCATAGGAATTAGAGTTAAGATCAGGGTATGGGATAACGCTATAATAACATACTTGTATTTTATATTTAATTATATGCTTTATCTTTAGTCTCCTACCTTAGTTAGGTTATTAATTAGTATCTCACAAGGTTTGAATACATATATCGAGGGAAGAAGGAGCAGAGTAAACATCGGAGGAGATAACAGCACCACCAATGGAAATGCCCGACCAAACACAAGGAGAGGTCCCGGTCATGCACAAGCTGAAAATGCTGGTGCATTAGTTCTCCAAGTGGATATGGGGGCACTGTATCAGTTCTTTGTGAATATGATGCAAGTTGGAGTAGCAGCCAGCGTTGTTGGAAGTAAAGCTGTGGGAGGAGGAGCTCAAGAAGTTCCTGTGGTCAATCAGTATGCCAAATTAAGTAGAGATTACATCAAGCTTGGAAAGAAGCGTTTCATTGGTACCAAGGATGTAATTGAAATGGAAAAATGGCTACTGCATTGTGAAAGAATTTTTGCTAATTTAGGGCTAAATGATGCGTAGAAAAGGAGGTTGGCCTCAAAGCAGCTGTAGAGAGCTACACTATTTTGGTGGAACACCATCACTGCGGGAGTTGATGAAGAGGCCATTACTTAGAAGGAATTCACGAGAAGGTTTTCAGAGAGATTTATGTCCATAATGGTGCAGGCTACATTGGTAAGGAGGTTCGTAGAACTGGAGCAGGGAGATATGAGTGTGTTGAAGTATACAAGGAAATTTGAGGAACTATCCCGATACGGGTATGCCTTGGTTGATACCGTTATCAGTAGAAATTAAATGTACATCAATGGATTAAGGCCGGAACTGATAAGTGCTACTTTGCCACACTTAAAAGACCCTTGTGATGTCGTTTTTGAGATGGCATTGAGGCAAGAAGAGGCATTGGCTTTCTTACGGAAGAAAGTGAAGACAGGATAGGCCTAGAAGAGGAAATTTATCCAGAGAAGGATTACCCATAAAGAAAGAGCAAAAAAGAAAAGCAAGGCTGAAGTGGTTTGTTACGACTACAACAAAAAAGGACACTATGCCAATGAGTGTCAAGCCTGCAAGGGAAATGGAAAAGAGGATGGTGGAAAGAAGAATGTGAGATGCTTTAAATGCGATCAAGTGGGTCATTACAAGAACAAGTGCCTAAAGCCAGCAAAGGAAGGAAAGGGGCGAGTTTATGCTTTGGAGCCCACAACCGCAAAATCAATTGCTCAAGAAAAGGGAAAAGCTATTTTAGGAGGCTCATTGTAGATCCATGGTATGTTTGTTAGCATCCTATTTGATACTGAAGCATCCTATTTTTTTATTTCTCGATGTTTGGTAGATAGACTTAACCTAGAACCCTCTTATTTAGTTACTTCCTTAAGGGTTGCTAATCTCCTATATAGGAGGTTATGCAACACTTGGGATGAGATGCGACCATCTAAAATTTGATTTGTTAGGCCATACCTTTGATTGTTGTTTGCATGTATTTGACTTTGTGGGATTTGGGATTATCCTGGGGATGGATTGGCTGAGTAGATACAACTCTAGGATATTTTTCCAAGATAGAAAAATATCACTTAGTCATTCGGATTATAGTGATTGGATAATTTATGCCATAGAGAACCCTAGTTGTGAGCTGAATGCTTTACTGGGTGTTATGCAGTTGGAGGAGGAGTTGCATCGGGTTTTTGTAGTTAGAGAACTTGCCGACGTATTTGAGCCAGTCGTTGAATCGCCACCAAAACGAGCCATTGAGTTTCGGATTGATTAAGTGCCTGGATCTGAACCGGTGAGTAGAACGCTAAGTAAGATGACACCTAAAGAGATGAAAGAGTTTAAGGTGCAGTTAGTAGATTTGGAAGGTAAAAAAATTATTAGGCCGAGTAGTTCTCCATAGGGAGCTGCTGTTGTGTTTCCTAAAAAGCCAAATGGATCGCTACGGCTATGTATTAACTATCGTAAGTTGAATGAGAAGATGATAAAGAACTAATATCCATTGCCAAGAATTGATGATTTGTTCGATCAGTTGAGTGGATCAAAAGTATTCTCTCAGCTAGATTTGGTGAAGGGATTTCATCAGCTTAGAGTTGCGGAGGATAGCATTCCTTTGATGGCGTTTAGAACTAGATATGGATCGTACGAATGGTTAGTTATGTCACTCGGACTAACTAACGCGTCGGGATTCTCTATGGATCTGATGAATAGAATTTTCAGGAGTATTTGGAAAGGTTTGTATTAATTTTCATCGATGACATTTTGATATATGCTAAGGATGAGAAGGAGCATGAATTTCATTTCAAAGTCGTGCTTGAGACATTAAGGGAGCATCAGTTGAAGGCTAAGTTTACGAAGTGTCTTTTTTTGGAAAAAGGAAGTGAAGTTCCTTAGTCATGTCGTCTCAAAGAAAAGACCCGAGACGGTGATCGAGATAAAGAGTTTCCTTGGATTGGCTGGCTATTATCAGAGATATATAAAAGATTTTTCGTGGATAGCAGCACCGATGACTAAGCTTACGTGAAAGGATGTGAAGTTCGTATGGACTGATAAGTGTGAAGAAGCATTCCCGAGCTTGAAACACTTATTAACGCATGCACCGGTGTTAGTGGTTCCGGAGGGGAATTAGGATTTAGTTGTTTATACAAATGTGTGTGGAACTGGATTGGGAGCTGTGTTGATGCAAAGAGGTAAAGTGATTGCTTATGCTTTTAAATAGCTCAAACCACATGAGGTTAGGTATCCAACACATGACTTGGAGTTAGATGCCGTTATATTTGCTTTAAAGGTGTGGAGGCAATATCTTTTGGGAGAGCGATTTGAGCTATATACTGATCATAAGTCATTGAAGTATTTGTTCTCTCAAAAGGAGCTGAATATGAGACAGCAGAGATGGTTGAAGCTTATTGTTGCTTATGATTTTGGAATTGAGTACACACCCGAAAAAGGAAACAAGGTAACGGATGCACTCAGTTGGAAACATCAGAATGCAGTATTGGCTATGATCTCTGAGTGGAAAGATTTGGAGGCATTATCAGCTTGTAGTGTGCAGTTAGGTCCATGGTTGGATCGAGTGCAGGAAGTACATTATTGTCTTGTTTAGAAGTACGACCGGTAATGATTGAGAAGATAGCTTCTAAGAAAGAGGAGGATTCTGTATTGGCTGAGCGGGTCAAAAGGTTAAAGGAAGGAACAGAGAGCGATGACCTAAAGGATTTCAATCTTGACCAAAATGGGTGGTTTAGAAAGAAAGGAATGTTATGTGTTCCGAATGTAGGAAACATGAGGAAGGAGATTCCGGATGATTGCCATCGTTCAAAGTTCACTACCCACCTAGGAGGAACGAAAATATATCAGGACATGAAGAGAAATTTCTTCTGGGAAGGTATGAAATGGGACACTGGATTGTGTGTTAAGCAGTGCTTAAATTCCCAACAGTCAAAGGATGAACACCATAAGCCAAGTGGATTGCTTCAACTGCTAGAGGTTTCGTTATGGAAATGGGATTCAATCTCTATGGATTTTATTAATGGGTTGTCGAGATCTAGTAGAGGAAATTAAAGCATATTGGTCATAGTGGATAGGCCGACTTAGAGTGCCCATATTATTCAGGTAAACTCGGCTAGGACGACACCTTATTCGACGAAGTTATTCATGAAATATGTGAGTAGGCTGCATGGGATTCCTAGTAGTATTGTTAGTGATAGAGATTCTTTATTTACTAGTGAGTTCTGGAAAAGTCTACGGGAAGCATTAGGAACCAAGCTCAATATGAGTACCGCTTACCACCCATAGACAGATGGGAAAACGGAAAGAGTTAACAAAATCTTGATAGATTTGTTAAGAGCTTATGTATTAAATTTTAGGGATCATGGGAAGACCATCTTGACCTAGTCGAGCTCTCGTATAACAATAGTTATCAGACTAGTATCGTGATGGGACCGTTTGAATCATTGTATGGAAGGCCTTGCAAGTCTCCCGAATATTGGATGGAGACTGGGGATAGATTAGTTCTTGGTCTGGATTTAGTGAAGAAAGCTGCGTAGAAGATTGAGTTGATTCGAGCTAGGATGAAGGAGGCTCAATTTAGGCTAAAAGTTATGCAGATAAAAGAAGGAAGGATTTGGAATTTTCTGTTTGAGATTATGTATTTGTTAAGGTTTCCCGATGATGGGTGTAATTAGATTTGGTAAGTCAAGGAAGTTAGCACCTAGGTTCATTGGTTCATTTTGTATTATTAGGAGGATCGAGAAAGTCGCTTATAAAGTGGAGTTACCGAGTAGTTTGGTTGGAATTCATAATGTTTTCTATGTTTCTCATCTTAGGAAATGTGTTAAAGACCTAGAGACTACTATAGCACCTACAGTATTATAAAATTTAGTAGTAGAACCGGATTTGACTATAGTTAGGAAGCCAATTCAGACTGTGGTTAGAGATGAGAAGAAATTGAGAAACAAGACAATCATGTTAGTAAAGATTCAGTAGAGTAATGATGCTAAAGACTGTACTTAGGAAATGGAGAGTAGGATTAGAGACTCTTACCCTGATTTATTTGATGGTATGGTTTACCTTTGATTATTTTGTTGTGTATACCTTATCGTAATTTCAAGGACGAAATTCTTTAAGGTGGGGAGTCTATAACACCCAATATTTTATAACCTTATCTAAGACTTTTAATTAGCTAGATTAAATTAAATAACAGGAAGATTAATATGTTGATACTTGATTAGTAAAAGGTAGACATGCCATGTTAAGTGGGTTAACTAAAATTAAAGAACACCAGATAATGTGCAAGGAAATGAGAAGGGAGTTATGGGAAATATTAAAACCTTATACCCTAAACCCTTATGAGATGATAACTCATGTTCATTCATTCTCATTTTCACTAAAAACTAAATTGCTAAGGCCGGCCACCATTTCCATTCTCAAGTGAGGAAGTAAAGCTAAGATTCAAGAGAAAAGAAGAAACCAACTAATTCAACACCCAAAAATCTCATCTATAATCTCAAAAGCTAAGGTGAATAATCACTACATCCCTAATTCTTTTAGTTTTCGGCTTTTTGATTAGATCTGAAATGATTTTACTATATTATTGCCATGTTTGATGTTTAAAAAATATATATTTATAGTTAGTTATAAATGTGTATTCGTGTTTTATGATATGTTTAACATGAAAAACCTATTTAATGACATCTGAATACCTTGGTAATTTTGATATAGGTCTGGAATAAAATTTTAGAGATCGGTTTTGATTTTTATAATTTTTTGATTTATTATGGATTTTATATGAATCTTCGAATGAAGAAAATTATGTATTGGGTTGTAAATTAATTTTGGATAAAATGATAATTGTTTGGGTTTGAGATTTTAATATGTTAGGAAATATATTAAAATAGAATTTCTGGGATTTTTCCAAAATTTTCCTTAGTCATTTAAGGGATATATAATATTGTTTAAGGTATGGGACTTAAATGTTTTATATATTATTAAAGGAGAAGGAGCATTATGCAAATTAAAACGATTTATAAATTTTAGTAACAACGGCAGCACATTTCTGAAAAGTATTTTATTAACCAATAAAAATTTGACAAATAAAGGCAAGTTAGTTGAAAAGTTTCCTTTAAAAGTTTAAAAACAAAAATAACACTTTTTCATTGTTTAGCCTATACGGCAGTTTACCTTCCTCCTTAGACCTTTCGTCTCAGTCGAAAGGTTAGCTTCTGATAAGGTCAAAGTTCAATGCATAAGGTATCGAGTAATTGGTACGTAATGAATTGAATATAGCCGAAAGGTTGTGGCCTAAGAGGTTGAAATATAATTGTTTTATAAGTGAAAAGCTTTCGCCTGCTTTGATTTCGAATTTGAGCTTTCGAATTTGTCACTTTCGATCAGGTAAAGTTATTTAAAAGAAAGACTTTAAAACTTTCGATGTAGTTGATAGGTTATTACTACTTCCGCCCTTACTTTGTTTTGAAACCTTCCGACATAGCCGAAGGGTTTCTACTGCTTTCGTAAAGGTTTTCGCTTTGAAACTTCCAACCCAGCTGAATGGTTTACCTGTTTTTAAATTTGCCGTTTCTCTAATGCTTTCAAAAGGAAGCATCCGACTTAGGTGGTGTTATCTCAACTTTTGGAAAAGTTGAGATATCCAAAAGTTACTGAAAATCGATGATTACTAGTCTTGAATATCAATTATGGATTGCAGGTTCACCATGGATATCGATGAATTTTGTCAGAGTCTGGATCGAGCTACAATTGATAAGACACGTCAAGCAAAGCCATGAAAGCTAGGGTTCCAAGTTTCAAGACAATCCGAGTTCATACACTCAAGTTATGATCGATGCAAGATGAAGGGGATACTACGACTTCGCATCCATGAAACTGCGTATCTTCGTATCCATCGGAGTTTCCTCCTTCGTATCTATCAAAAGGGTGATGTTCGAATCCATCAGTGACATCAGCCCTCAAATCCATAACATTCGAATCGGTCGTAAGGAAGAAAGCCTTGCCTCCATCTGGTTCGAATCCATCAAACTTACAATCCTTCGAATCCATGAAGTCACTCTACTTCGTATCCATCCAAATACCCCGCCTCGTATCCACAGATGGTGATATGTTCGAATCCATCCTGCTATGATAGCTTTGTATCGATCGACCAAAGCTCACCATGATCGATACGAACAGGCCTCTGTTCGAATCTCTGAATGGAGTAAACTCTCGAATCCACTAAGTTAAAGTGACGAAAATCATGGAGTCGATCCAGTCAACTCGGAGTGAAAAGTGGATCGACCCAGGAAATACGCACCACGTCATCGCGAAAGCACGTAAAGCCATCGAGTCGACCCTATCGATTCGAACAGGATCGAGTCGAAGCAACCAACCTGCCAAAGAATAGCAATTCGAATCGACCATATCTTGAGATATACAAGTATAAATGCAATGAACTTTTCACAGAAACCTACATACACGTTGATGAATTTTCTCACCAAATTTCAGCTCCATCGGATGAGTTCTTGATCGATTCGAATGGAGTTCGAATCGATTCCGAAACGGGCCTCAATTTCCTGAGGCCGGGCATGTGGGCCCCCTCACGTGCCAGAAGTAGTCTCTCGAAATTTAGGCGAAATATCAGCCTCCTACAGCTATAAATAGAGCTCCAGGTCATTCAGAAAAGGGGATCTTGATTCTGAAGCGTCCAGACTCTACTTGGCACTTCACTACTACCGTTGTACTCAAATTTCAAAGGTATAATCCATTGTAATCCCCTGTAATCAACTGTAATCAGCGAAGAACATCAATAAAAGAAAAACCTTTGAAGTGGACGTAGGCCGGAGATAGCTGAACCACTATAAATTGTGTGTTCTTGTTCATTATTTCTTAATTGCTACTTGTTGCTTGCTTAAATCTATGATTTTTGTTTGAATATCGCTGATTTATATTCATACATTGGTGCTTTCACGATACTTGGGGTTTGTGACCAATTTTGGCGCAAACACTTTGGTGCTTTAACTGAGAATTGAATAGCACCCGCTACATCGGATTGAAGTTCAGATTTGAAAGTTTAAAGGATTCAGATTGATTCAACAATAACTCGACAGAATAGTAGAAAACAGAGAGTGGAGAGAAGCCAACAGGGAGGAAGCCAGGAGGAATCCTCTGGAGCTGGAGAAGGACAAGCCTCGATCTATATCACTAGAGATGAGATGGAGGCTATGGCTAATTCAATGCGTGAAGAGATGATGAAGATTCACCAAGAGATGACGCAAAATTTCTTTGAGCAAATGAGAGCGGCAAATGTGCAGAACCTTGGACCGACTACAACAACTGCAAGTGCGGGACAAGGGATCAGGATTACAGAAACTAATGAAGATCAGGTTCAAGACCAGAATGCAGGAACTGAAGGTAATCCGCAAGGACTCGGGGGCAGACCCTTAGGGTCCGATACTGGGAGGCCAAGGGATGGAGATTAACAGGCTAGAGCCAATGCTAATGCTAACGAGCCTCACGAAGAGTATGTACCAGAATTCCCTTCAAGGTTCGGGGGGGTAGGATAGAAACTTGATGAGGGGTCAACCCCTGGATGGAGACAAGAGAATGATTGGTCTAATGCGACGAATCATGAGAGGAGGATTGTCTAGTGGAGGGCTGGATGAAGTCAGTCGGAGTCCGTTCACTACGAACATCCGAAACGCAAGGAACCCTCCAAAATTCAAACTACCAATGCTGGATTCTTATGACGGGAGGTCAGACCCGACCATGCACATTACCAGATATATTAGGCACATGGAAGTGCTGGGGGCATCCGAGGAAGTGATGGCACGATGCTTCCCTCTGTACTTGTCAGATTTGGTTGCGCTTTGGTTCAGGAAACTAGAGACTGGATCAATCAGAACGTGGGGCGAGCCTGTAAACTGCTTCATGAGACAGTTTAGGGTCCACGTGACGCGGCCCAAGAGTGTGATGACTTTAGCCTCGATAAAGAAAAGGACCGGAGAGTCCATAAAAGATTTTCTACTAAGATTCAATGCAATGGTGACTTCTGTAGATCGCCCAGATCCATCAATGATTTTGATGGCGGCGGTGGCAGGAGTTGGGGAAGGCACCAAATTCAAAGATTCTCTGACTAAAGATCCACCGCAAGATCTTGGAGAGTTCTATCATAAAGCTGAAAAGTTCATCCGATTAGAAGAATCACGAGACGAGAGGCAGGAAACAAATGCCACGCAAGGCGAAGGAACCTCCAGAGAACAGTCTGGAGTAGACAAAGGAAAGAGGAAACAGGATGACAGATATGATGGTCCTGATAAATGGAAGAAATTCCGAGAACCAAGATTCAGGCAATACACAGATTTGACTGCAGGCCTGGAACGAATTTACACTGAAACTCGGGGGCAACTCCCCTATCGAAAGCCACCCAGAAGGGATCCCACGGAGCGGGAGCGTAGAACTGGTAAATATTGCCTATTCCATGAGCTGGATGGGCACACTACAGATGAATGCTGCCATTTGAAATATGAGGTGGAGGAACATGCCAGGAGTGGTTGGTTCCACAATATGTCAGGGAACGAGCAGCGGTGGTAAGACCTGAACAACTACCGTCTCCACCTAACAGGAACGATCCTGGATCGGGATCACGACTCGTCATCAACTGATTATGATGACAAGGGCCAAGTTCGGGATTTGGAATTTGGTCGATTATCTTTCTTAGATTTGATTTAATTTAATTTAAAAAATAAACGGCTATCCCACTTACTCATGTATGGGAACCGGAGAGATCCCTAGGCATGCTCTGAGATGGAGATGAGCTAATCTGCCCGGAAAGGCAATGTCTAGTTTTTTCTTGGTGTTTGAGATTGAACATCGAGGACTCAAATTTAATAAATAAATGAATTTGAATTTCTTGAAATAAACCTTTGACTGGAGAGTTAAAGGATGAACATTAAAATACCAATATAAGAATGATCACTTTATGACCCTACCCGGAGAGACGGGTCCGGAGTGCAAGAAGTGAGTCGCTTCGCTGGAGAGCGACAGGATCTACTCACTTAAGCGTTGTTTCCCCTTCACCGGAGAGTGACAGGATGGGATCCAGCAAGAGCCCGGAGAGGCTACAATCGGCCTATGATCTAGGCCATGACATCGCTTAATGTTCAGATACACTGAACCGGAGTGCAAGAAGTGAGTTGCTTCGCCGGAGAGCGACAGGATTGACTCACTTAACGCAGTTTCCCCTTCACCGGAGAGTGACAGGATGGGATCCAGTAAGAGCCCGGAGAGGCTATGATCGGTCTAGAATGACCAAGACATCGCTATACGTCCTAGCCGGGACCAGAGTGCAAGGGATAGAAGGCAACGCCAGAGTGCAATAGGATCTGTCTATTCAATCGCTAAGTCTGGGATGGACTTAGTAAGGGTCCAGAGAAGCCATTAATAGTCCGGAGAGACTATGGAACTTCATTCTCAACTTCTATGGAAAGAACGAATGCTGATTCAGCTTCGAACAGCCATAAACTTGATTGATAATACTGTAGCTATGAATAAAACATGAATTTACTACACTCGATTTAGAGCGTTCAAAACATACCTTTTACAAAAAGGCATGTTTTGGGGGGCAAAGTGTTATCCCAAGTTATGGAAAAGTTGAGATATCCAAAAGTTACTAAAAATCGATGATTACTAGTCTTGAATATCAATTATGGATTGCAGGTTCACCATGGATATCGATGAATTTTGTCAGAGTCCGGATCGAGCTACAATTGATAAGACACGTCAAGCAAAGCCATGAAAGCTAGGGTTCCAAGTTTCAAGAAAATCCGAGTTCATACACTCAAGTTATGATCGATGCAAGATGAAGGGGATACTATGACTTCGCATCCATGAAACTGCGTATCTTCGTATCCATCGGAGTTTCCTCCTTCGTATCCATCAAAAGGGTGATGTTCGAATCCATCAGTGACATCAGCCCTCGAATCCATAACATTCGAATCGGTCGAAAGGAAGATAGCCTCGCCTCCATCTGGTTCGAATCCATCAAACTCACAATCCTTCGAATCCATGAAGTCACTCTACTTCGTATCCATCCAAATACCCTGCCTCGAATCCACAGATGGTGATATGTTCGAATCCATCCTGCTACGACAGCTTCGTATCGATCGACCAAAGCTCACCACGATCGATACGAACAGGCCTCTGTTCGAATCTCTGAATGGAGAAAACCCTCGAATCCACTAAGCCAAAGTGACAAAAATCATGGAGTCGACCCAGTCGACTAGGAGTGAAAAGTGGATCGACCCAGGAAATACGGACCATGTCATCACGAAAGCACGTGAAGCCATCGAGTCGACCCTATCTATTCGAACAGGATCGAGTCGAAGCAACCAACCTGCCAAAGAATAGCAATTCGAATCGACCATATCTTGAGATCTACAAGTCCAAATGCAATGAAATTTTCATAAGAACCTACATATATGTTGATGAATGTTCTCACCAAATTTCAGCTCCATCGGATGAGTTCTTGATCGATTCGAATGGAGTTCAAATCGATCCCGGAACGGGCCTCAATTTCCTGAGGCCGGGCATGTGGGCCCCCTCACGTGCCAGAAGTAGTCTCCCGAAATTTAGGCGAAATATCAGCCTCCTACAGCTATAAATAGAGCCCCAGGTCATTCAGAAAAGGGGATCTTGATTCTGAAGCACCCAGACTCTACCAGACTCTACTTGGCACTTCACTACTACCGTTGTACTCGAATTTCAAAGCTATAATCCATTGTAATCCGCTGTAATCAACTGTAATCAGCGAAGAACATCAATAAAAGAAAAAACTTTGAAGTGGACGTAGGCCGGAGATAGCCGAACCACTATAAATTGTGTGTTCTTGTTCATTATTTCTGAATTGCTACTTGTTGCTTGCTTAGATCTGTGATTTGCGTTTGAATATTGCTGATTTGTATTCATACACTGGTGCTTTCACGATACTTGGGGTTTGTGACCAATTTTGGCGCAAACAGGTGGTTTGCCCTTGTTTATAAAATATAACATAAGGCTTTCGAAAGGTTGTTTTAACAAAGACAAAAGGGTTTAAAAGAAGGTTTCCGGATTATTTTAAGTTGAAACCAGCATGCCTTCGAAGGGTTTGTTCATTGATCTACTTTGAAAGGCTTGTTAGATGTTTTCAAAAGGTTTATGGAGGAAGGTTTTCCAAAGGTTTTTCCTGAGACGATGACTTAAGGCGATTTTAAAGAAGGATGTCTATAGTTTGTAGTTTTTGTAAGGGTAGCTTTGCATGAGATCGAAAGGTTTGAGAAATGATTTCGAAAGGTTTAAACGTTGATTTTAAAAGAGATAATTTCAAAGTATTGAAAGAGGGTCTTTCAAATGGTAAAGTGTTTTATTCAACTAATTTTTGAGTAAAGGATATATATCTAACATGGTAATATGATTTGAGTAAAGTATAAAGATTTTATTCTTTTCCATGTTTGAAGTTTGATTTAAAGGTTTAAGTCATTTTGAAATTGTTTTCAAGGAAAATTGTAGGAAGGGATCCTTAAGTATAAATGACTCAGATATTAGAAAACCGGATGGGACTAGTATGGGGTTACACCTTATACATTAGCTAGTAACCCCAGCTAATTGCTGTCCAAAAATTCCAGTGTGTAGGGCTTAGACTAAAATTGTGAGTACATAACGAAAGGAATATATGTTGTATACAGATTAGGTTATTGGTGAGCCCAAAAAACGATTAGCATCTGGAAGACCTGGGAGATGATTTAGGGACAGACCGTCCAGAAGTGAGATATTTAACAAATAGTTTAGGACAGACCATCCTAATGGGAAATGTTAAACAGATAGGTAAGGATAAATAATCTTGAATATGAGTATCTAACAAGTGTTCGGTTAATTTTGATTATATTGTATTGTAGGTCCGAGCCAGCCAAAGGTTAAAAGTTGTCCAAATAAAACTTTTGTGTTTGAAATAGATAGTTCATTATTATCTGAGATTTATGTATATTTACATAATGTTTATTTTGCAATGTAACCTTTGTGGATGCAGGAGCATAGTATATGGTTATACGAAAGGATTTGCGGTGATATGTTTTAAAAAGGATGTTGGTGAGAGGAAACACTTTCCACTAAGCGGCATGGTCTCGCTTAACATAATTAAACCAGAATGTATAATATTTTTCATATCAGGCTTTGTGTCTGACTCGAAATTTATATTTTCATCTTAAACTCTCGGGTACTCAAAATTGATTTGAGTAGATTAAAAGGTTAAGGATCTTTTCAGGTTTTAGAAAGTAGACGAAAAAGCTACCAAAGGATGTAGGAGGCAACGAATATCTACTTAGGATTTGCTGCTTTTATTTGTGTTTTGATGGATTTTCTACCATGTTATGATGTATTGGGTCTAAAATGACCATGTGACTCTGATCAACCGAGGGGGTATCTTCATATGCTGGTCTCGGCGTAATTTGTAATAACTATATTTAATCTATGACTAGGAAAATGATTTGGGTTATGCAACGTGAATGTGGAACAAAATTTATTTGGAAATGTGATGAAGTAATTTATGGTTTGAAATCATTGTTTTATTTCATCTTCAAGTGCTTCTGATATTATTGATACCATTAATATAGCTGTATTAGGTCGCCGGAAGCAAATACTGTTGAATATGCGCTTTGCGCTTATATGATTTTTGTTTGATGATAATAAACATATATATATTCATTTAAATGTATTTGTTAATGTACTATTTTATTTTTCATAGATTAAATAAATATTTGTTGAATAAAATAAATTACACAGAATTTGAATTCAAACAGAAATTTTATTCAAACAAATATCTATTACAATTTTGAATAGTACAAATTCAAGCTCTCACTATACATATACATTCTTGATTCTAATTACATCACAATTCAATTTACATAGATTCCTCACTACATATCACTCACACTCGTAGTTTATCTTCAACTTCATTCCAGTTAGAATCCAGCATCTGAGCAATCTGCAAAAATATTCACTAACGCAGTAAAATTGAAAAGGAAATATTTTTGCAATATAAAATGAAATATGATTTTTGAAAATATGATTTGCCTCAGTTATTTGGGTTGTTCGTCATCATTTACATTTTAATTCATCATACACGAACAATGTGCATGCACAGTGTATCACTGTACATGCCACAAGGCCGTGCACATCGATATACACTTGATAATGCTACAGGGACAGGTGAGCACAGGTCAAACCCAAATGAAAATCCGGGTTCAACTCACGTGCAATATATTTAAAATCACGACACGAGCACAAGGTCAAACCCGAGTTTTGAAACTGGATTCAACTCAAGTGAAATTTCAAAAATCAACATGAAATGATCAAGAACCAGACAGTGACCAAGTTCATATGAACAGTAAGGCAATGCACCAGTGAAACAACTCAGCAATGAATTTGATGAACAAGACTCAAACAATCAAATGAAGAAAGCAACCCAACAGCAATGCATGCAAGTGCAGACCAAAGTGCAACAGACTACAATATCAAAAGTTCAGGCCAGACCAAACATCAAGACCAACTGCACAATGCAAACATCTCAAGATCACTATGCAGTGTACATGAATGCAACAGAAAGTGGTGTAAATACAACCCAAAGTGCAACAATGAATATTGCAGTAATGAGTATGCTAAAAACAAAATCAAGCTCAAACCAGAACAAGTGTCACAGCAAAAATGTACACCAGTCCAGGCTGCAAAATATCATAGTGCATGACAACCAGAGTGCAACTACAAAGAGCAACAACAATTCAAATAACTCAAGCTTAGTACAAATCCAAGAATATATGCATACACACATACATATGTATGTATTCACATATATAGTCTTGAGTAAATAGGTGAATGTGCAACAGGGAACACAAAGCCAGTGGTAATCAAATGTCTCAAATTCAAGGCATCAAGTCAAGCAAGGAAGCATACTGGAGTCAAGTCAGAAAAATTCATGAATGCAAACATGAAGTGAATGCAACTACAAGAACTCAACAAGGCAGACTACAATACCAAGTTACAAACATCAAGTGTCGACCGTGTAGCAAGCAAAATCAACACAGCAACTCAAAGACCACAAGTGGTACAACAACTCCAGCAGTGACAAATGAGTATGTAAGTGCAGACAGATTTGGAGAAATGACACAGCAAAAATGGAATCAACATGAAACCACATTATGAACACGGTAATGTACATGAATACATGGAGACAAGACCAAATACACAAGTTCACATGTATGCAGTGACACAGCAGTTTTGAACAAGAAAACCAGTGATGCAATGCAAATCAAAACAGAGAGTACAATGCCACTGCAGATCCAAATAAGTGCCGAAGTCAACTTGTACAACAGCAGACAACAAGACTCAAGTATGCTCAAGTCCAAATGCTTCAGGTCGAAATATTTCAGAGCCAAGTACAAAGTATAACCAGAGTTGTACATCATGAAAGACCACCAAGTACAACAATGCACAAGTGACCGACAACAAACATCAGCAAGTACAATGTCATAAAACAAATGTCAATGCCGAGAAACAATGTGACAAAGATGGCCAGATGAAGTCGAAGCCAACTAAGTAATTCACAGTGAAGTCGAAGATGACAGAAGATTAAAAGTGCAGAGATGACCAAGTCGAATAATCAAGTGTGTGCAATTTTTGAAAAAGTCAAAGCAAATTAAAAGAGGAAAGTCTCTGCCATATTAATCAAGGAAAATCGAACGTTTGAAAATCAAAACCGTGTGTATCAAGTTGTAACAATATTAGGAAAGCAAAATTTAGGAAAGTATCGAATTGATTGGGGTCTCGGAATTCATACAAATACCAAACCCCAAATCATCATCAGAGGTGTGGAAAAATCGAATCGAATCCAAATATAAACCCACAATCATCATCGGCAAGAAAATTAATCCATCGAGTTCAAGCAAGCAATTAAACCAGCAACGAAAGGGAAAAGATTACATACCACAATCTATCAAACTCGATCAAAGGAGTAGCTGCGAACGAGCGCAAGCAAAGCAACCAGAGAATCGATCATCAGAGAAGTAGTGAGCAAGGCAACACGCAAACCAGAGAGTCAATCAACATAGGCATGTTTCGAAAAGCCCCAACTTGGATCGAAGAACACAAGCCCTAATTTCAGAGCGCAAAGAGGAATAATCAAAGAATCAAAGCCATCATTTTTTCTCAAAGAAAAGAAAAGAGGATCGGGTTAAAGAAATAGAAATGGGCCGGCCTTGTTTTTTATAAAAAGGGGCTTTAGTTTTGTTTTGGGTTTATTTTTATTAAAAGGGGTTTTTGTTTATTAGTTTTATTTTTTATCTGTTCTTTTCGAATCAAGTCTTGGTAAATCACCACCTAGGTTTTAGGTAGTGTCAGATTGTCTAGTTAGAATTAGTTCAGTGAGCAGGGTGTGCGAGTTTGCAAAACTCTATAGGCGGTAGCAGGGTGTGTGAGTCTGTTAGAGTGTTTGTAAGCGGGAGACTGTTTAATTCTAATAGAAATATGGGAATGCAGTAGTAGGCAGGGGTTGCCGAAGCTGGGTAAATTTTGTGTGTGATTTACTTTTCAGCATATTTATTTCTCTGCAGTTTTTTTTTGTGTTTAATTCGAGAAAATTTGCTATAACCCTATTCACCCCCCCCCCCTCTAGGGTTAATCTAGATCCTACAAGTGGTATCAGAGCGAGGTATTTTTCTTTAACTCTAGAGTCATGAATCCACCAAATAATGCTTTTTATAAGGGGCAATCTATTGTTAGTCCACCCATGTTTAATGGGAATGATTATGCTTATTGGAAAGTTAGGATGGGTATTTATCTTAGTTCTGTTGATTATGATGTTTGGGACATTATTGAAACTGGCTATGAATCTCCCACTATAACTGTTGGTGATACTGAGATTCCTAAACCTAAGGATAGGTGGGATGCTAACGATAAGAGATTAAAAACTACAAATGCTAAAGCCATGAATGCTTTGATCTGTGCTCTTGATAAAACTGAATTTAATAGAATTTCTCATTGTAAAACAGCACAGGAAATTTGACATACCTTGGAGGTGGCACATGAAGGAACTTCTCAAGTCAAGGAGTCTCGTCTAGCCCTATTTAGCAATGAATACGAGAACTTTGTGATGGACAAAGGCGAGAGCATAAAGGACATGTTTGGACGCTTTTCAACTTTGGTGTACAATGCTAGAGCGCTTGGGAAGGTATTCACTGAGGTAGAGCTTGTGAGGAAGGTGCTACGAGTCTTACCGATGAGCTTTGAGGCAAAAGTCACGACAATACAAGAATCGAAAGATCTTAGTAAACTAAGCATGGAGGAGTTGATTGGCAACTTGATGACATATGAGCTTGAGCTAAAAGCAAAGGAGGAACGCAACAACTCCGAACCAAAGAAGAAGACGATTGCCTTAAAGAGCAAAGAAGAGAGCGATGAAGAAGAAGATCCAATTGAAGAGCTTGCAATGGATGTTAATAATCTTAGAAAATGGTCAAGATTCAAGCCACGCAAGAAGAAAACAAGGGGTAATAGGTCAAAAAATTCTAACAATTCCGATAATGAACTGACGTGCTTTAACTGCAACAAGCCTGGCCACTTCAAACAAGAATGCCCACTTCTCAAAAACAACAAAGGAAAGAAAAAGAAGAAGAAGGCTTTTGCAGCAACTTGGGATGATGAAGAAGGAGTGGAAGTTTTGAATAGTAGCTCAGAGGAGGCTAACTTGTGTCTTATGGAAAAATCAGATTCAGAAGCAAGCTCAGAGGAATCTAGTGAGGTAGGTGACTATTCTTATAAAGAACTTGTTTTTATGTGTCTTGATCTTACTAAAACAATTGATACTCTTGAATCTAAAATTGAGAAACTAAAATTTGATAGGAGAGTACTTGCTCATGAAAATTTTAGGTTAGAAACTGAGCTTGAAAATATTCAAAACGTAGATTGTAAAAAATGTAAAATTTTAGATTCAGAATTATCAAGACTTAAGAATAGCTTTGAGAATCTTGAAAAAGAAAACTTGAGTCTTAAGGAAACCATTGACACTAGGAAAAAGGATTTTATAAATAGATGCACCTCACTTGTCACTGAAAACATAACACTAAAAACCAAAGTCCAAAATCTTGAGAAATCTCTGAATAACTTTTCAAGAGGTGAAAAATCATTCAAGATGTTATTAGGAAATCAAATTTTTGCTAACACCAGAAAAGGACTAGGTTTTGGGAAATCACAAGCTGATGATAATGCAAAAGGTAAGAGTGTCTTCGCTAGATGTGAAATAATTGGACATCGTGTTGAAAATTGTTGTCATAGGAACAAGAACACAAAATTTATACAAGTTTGGGTTCCTAAGAATTCTACAAACAAATTTCATGTTTATTGGAACAAGAATGAAAGAACTAAACAAGTTTGGGTTCCAAAGGGTTTGTTTATTCACAATGCTTCAGCCACTAACAATCATGGACCTATAAAAACAAATAGGTCACAAAAATCTTTCATCATGTAGGTATGGTGGCAGGCTAAGGAACAACAACAGTGTTCTCTGGTTTTTGGCTGTTCCAGAAACACAACGGGCAACAAAGCAAAGTTCCTTAGCCTAATACAAAGGTGACAGAATCACAATGGACAACCGCAAAAAACTATCGTAAAGGTAAAACAGGTGAAGGTATATTTATTTGATCGATATATTAAAGGTGATAATCTGCACCGTATTCTGAATTAAATCAGCCAATATTGAGATGCTGTAAAGAAGATGATTTTGATTCTGACTTGTTCAACATAGTTGGCCAATTATATTTATGTCAAAACACTATTCTTTGAATTACTTCATACATATACGTTTGGATTAAACATAGTGTTTTGTTGATGATAATACATTGGGTTATAATACGGCTAACTCTATACTCACAGTTTCTGATTATTTACACGATTTCAAATTCAAGAATGCTGTTAAAAATTGAGTTTGAGTTTTTTATGCACACTTCATGGTCTGGTCTATCAAATTTAGTTAGTGATATTTTGGAGTGAAAGAGAAACTCAGATGCAGATCATACTGGTAATCTAGTTGACAGAAAACTTACTAGTTGAACGTGATTTATGGTGAGGCATTTAGTAACTGCATCGTTTTTCAAAGAAAATATCTGCATACTTTTCATCACAAATTATTTTCAAATAGCAGAAACTTTTTCTCATATAATCCCTTCGAGAAAATCATTTTTGACCATGTTTTCATATTAGTCATTTTTATTTGATTTTAAATGACAAATTTTGACTAATTCAACTCCCTACTAATTATCAAAAAGATAAATAGTGATTGAGAAGGTGATAAGTGTTGATATTTAACATACATTACTCAAGACAGTATATTTGGAAAATTTCTTTAGGAATTCAAACAAGAGTTATAAAACTCTTTGTTGGGTAAAGATTCCATGACCATTTCTATATCTATCATATTTCCATCGACCATTGTTTTTCAAAAATTCAATATAGTTTGTCGATATGTGGTGCTATAATCAGGGATCATTTGTTTTTCAATTCACATTTTTTTAAAAAATAAATAAATATCCAAAGTATTCACTCTCATTTAAAAGTCCTCACGGTTATGCATGGGTGAATTACATGGATTTTTGATTATGTGCTTTCATGCTCATTTAAAAGTCCTCACGGTTATGCATGTATGGAACGCATATCAAAATTAATTGAGCAAATAGACAAGTTGATTATAATCCCATTTAAAAGTCCTCACGGTCATGCGTAGTTAGAAGATACTTGAATTCATTTTTAAAATTAAATTGGAATACTACTAATCTCATTTAAAAGTCCTAACGGTTATGCATGATTAGTAGATATTCAAATTCCTGATATAAATGTACCACAGTAGATACAACTGTATGATTTTATATGAGAACATAATTTCCATCATTCTAAAAGTGGAATATGCTCCTAATAAGGGTAGTTATGATTTTTATTTGATTTTTATTGAAGTTTAATATTTATATTCAAATTGAGTTTTGATGTTGGATTAATATTGATCACTTTATCTCTATTTTTCTCTAACACTATTATTCTTTTGCTGATAACAAAAGGGGAAGAGAAAAGTTAAGATTTTGTCAAATAAAATCAAGCAAAGGTCAAATAATTTTCCATTTGCATCTAGGCTCATTTGTATATTTCTATTTGTATGCATATAGGTAGGGGGAGCATCATGTAGAGAGGAAGCATTTAAATAGGGGGAGCAATTAGAGTATATCATTGATCAAACACATTTAACACAGTCAAAATCTTAAATATATGTTTGTTATCATCAAAAGGGGGAGTTTGTTGAATATGCGCTTTGCGCTTATATGATTTTTGTTTGATGATAATAAACATATATATATTCATTTAAATGTATTTGTTAATGTACTATTTTATTTTTCATAGATTAAATAAATATTTGTTGAATAAAATAAATTACACAGAATTTGAATTCAAACAGAAATTTTATTCAAACAAATATCTATTACAATTTTGAATAGTACAAATTCAAGCTCTCACTATACATATACATTCTTGATTCTAATTACATCACAATTCAATTTACATAGATTCCTCACTACATATCACTCACACTCGTAGTTTATCTTCAACTTCATTTCAGTTAGAATCCAGCATCTGAGCAATCTGCAAAAATATTCAATAACGCAGTAAAATTGAAAAGGAAATATTTTTGCAATATAAAATGAAATATGATTTTTGAAAATATGATTTGCCTCAGTTATTTGGGTTGTTCGTCATCATTTACATTTGAATTCATCATACACGAACAATGTGACATGCACAGCGTATCAATGTACATGCCACAAGGCCGTGCACATCGATATACACTTGATAATGCTACAGGGACAGGTGAGCACAGGTCAAACCCAAATGAAAAGCCGGGTTCAACTCACGTGCAATATATTTAAAATCACGACACGAGCACAAGGTCAAACCCGAGTTTTGAAACTGGATTCAACTTAAGTGAAATTTCAAAAATCAACATGAAATGATCAAGAACCAGACAGAGACCAAGTTCATATGAACAGTAAGGCAATGCACCAGTGAAACAACTCAGCAATGAATTTGATGAACAAGACTCAAACAGTCAAATGAAGAAAGCAACCCAACAGCAATGCATGCAAGTGCAGACCAAAGTGCAACAGACTACAATATCAAAAGTTCAGGTCAGACCAAACATCAAGACCAACTGCACAATGCAAACATCTCAAGATCACTATGCAGTGTACATGAATGCAACAGAAAGTGGTGTAAATACAACCCAAAGTGCAACAATGAATATTGCAGTAATGAGTATGCTAAAAACAAAATCAAGCTCAAACCAGAACAAGTGTCACAGCAAACAATGTACGCCAGTCCAGGCTACAAAATATCATAGTGCATGACAACCAGAGTGCAACTACAAAGAGCAACAACAATTCAAATAACTCAAGCTTAGTACAAATCCAAGAATATATGCATACACACATACATATGTATGTATGCACATATATAGTCTTGAGTAAACAGGTGAATGTGCAACAGGGAACACAAAGCCAGTGGTAATCAAATGTCTCAAATTCAAGGCATCAAGTCAAGCAAGGAAGCATACTGGAGTCAAGTCAGAAAAATTCATGAATGCAAACATGAAGTGAATGCAACTACAGGAACTCAACAAGGCAGACTACAATACCAAGTTACAAACATCAAGTGTCGACCATGTAGCAAGCAAAATCAACACAGCAACTCAAAGACCACAAGTGTACAACAACTCCAGCAGTGACAAATGAGTATGTAAGTGTAGACAGATTGGGAGAAATGACACAGCAAAAATGGAATCAACATGAAACCACATTATGAACACGGTAATGTACATGAATACATGGAGACAAGACCAAATACACAAGTTCACATGTATGCAGTGACACAACAGTTTTGAACAAGAAAACCAGTGATGCAATGCAAATCAAAACAGAGAGTACAATGCCACTGCAGATCCAAATAAGTGCCGAAGTCAACTTGTACAACAGCAGACAACAAGACTCAAGTATGCTCAAGTCCAAATGCTTCAGGTTGAAATATTTCAGAGCCAAGTACAAAGTATAACCAGAGTTGTACATCATGAAAGACCACCAAGTACAACAATGCACAAGTGACCGACAACAAACATCAGCAAGTACAATGTCATAAAACAAATGTCTATGCCGAGAAATAATGTGACAAAGATGGCAGATGAAGTCGAAGCCAACTAAGTAATTCACAGTGAAGTCGAAGATGACAGAAGATTAAAAGTGCAGAGATGACCAAGTCGAATAATCAAGTGTGTGCAATTTTTGAAAAAGTCAAAGCAAATTAAAAGAGGAAAGTCTCTGCCATATTAATCAAGGAAAATCGAACGTTTGAAAATCAAAACCGTGTGTATCAAGTTGTAACAATATTAGGAAAGCAAAATTTAGGAAAGTATCGAATTGATTCGGGTCTCGGAATTCATATAAATACCAAACCCCAAATCACCATCAGAGGTGTGGAAAAATCGAATCGAATCCAAATATAAACCCACAATCATGATCGGCAAGAAAATTAATCCATCGAGTTCAAGCAAGCAATTAAACCAGCAACGAAAGGGAAAAGATTACATACCATAATCTATCGAACTCGATCAAAGGAGCAGCTGCGAACGAGCGCAAGCAAAGCAACCAGAGAATCAATCATCAGAGAAGCAGTGAGCAAGGCAACACGCAAACCAGAGAGTCAATCAACATAGGCGTGTTTCGAAAAGCCCAAATTTGGATCGAAGAACACAAGCCCTAATTTCAGAGCGCAAAGAGGAACAATCAAAGAATCAAAGCCATCATTTTTTCTCAAAGAAAAGAAAAGAGGATCGGGTTAAAGAAATAGAAATGGGCCGGCCTTGTTTTTTATAAAAAGGGGCTTTAGTTTTGTTTTGGGTTTATTTTTATTAAAAGGGGTTTTTGTTTATTAGTTTTATTTTTTATCTGTTCTTTTCGAATCAAGTCTTGGTAAATCACCACCTAGGTTTTAGGTAGTGTCAGATTGTCTAGTTAGAATTAGTTCAGTGAGCAGGGTGTGCGAGTTTGCAAAACTCTATAGGCGGTAGCAGGGTGTGCGAGTCTGTTAGAGTGTTTGTAAGCGGGAGACTGTTTAATTCTAATATAAATCTGGGAATGCAGCAGTAGGCAGGGCTTGCCGAAGCTGGGTAAATTTTGTGTGTGATTTACTTTTCAGCATATTTATTTCTCTGCAGTTTGTTTTTGTGTTTAATTCGAGAAAATTTGCTATAATACTATTCACCACCCCCCCCCCTCTAGGGTTAACCTAGATCCTACAAATACAATAGATGACTACAGTGTTTGTAGCGCTTAGTTTTGGGCCTCTATATAGGGGATGTTACAAAATTCAAATCTGGTTCTACTATTAAATCTTCCAATGCAGCCAGAGGAATAGTAGTCTCTAGATCATGCACATACTTGTGAAGACGAGATACATGAAACACATTATGGACACCTGCCAAATGGCTTGGCAACTCTACTCTGTATGCGAGGTTTTCGATCCTTTCTATAATTGGGAACGGTCCAACATATCTTGGTGCCAGTTCTCCCGATTTTTCAAATTGTACCACACCCTTCATTGGTGATAGTTTAATGCAAACCTTATCTCCGACTAAGAGTTCTTGATCCTTATGCCTCTTATCTATGTAACTCTTTTGTCTGGATTGAGCTTCCCTCGTCCTTCCTTAAATCAACTCGATCTTCTATGTTGCCTCTCTTACCAGATCTGGTCCTAAGACTAACCAGTCTCCTATTTCCAACAAAACATGTTGGTGATTTTCATAGACTTCCATACAAAGCTTTGAAAGTTTCCATTTATATACTAGTCTAATAAATATTCTTATCGGAAAACTCAACTAACTGTAGGTGATCTTTTCAAGATCTACCGAAGTCTAGCTGCAACATTCCTAATTTTAGATGACATTATTTAGAAGATTTAATTAGCTAAAATAAATAAAATAATGTAAAAAACTAATAATTATGGGATTGGGATTTGATTAGTAATTGGTAGCCATGCGTAGTTGAACAACTAAGTTAAAAGAAATTTAAAATGAAATATGTCAAAGAAATAAATATAGGGAAATATAGGAAGAAGCCATATTCATATACCTATACCCTTTTTAACACCCCTTCAAAATGGGAATGATAGTCCCACGTCGTGGAAAAACACTATGAAGTGGGTGCTTATATACCAAAGCCTTCACCTTATAATAACGTCGAGTCCTTTTGAGGAACAAAACCCCACATCTTGGCTTGGCCCTTGAGGCGGAGGTGACTAAGTTGGGGACAATATCTGCATTAAGTGAGGTGCGGGATGTTACATTGGTATCAGAGCCATACCTAGCCAGAATTGTGGTTTGTATGTATTACATCCATGTCACTTGGGTGGCGCTGTGTTCATGAGCCAACGAGGGCGTTGGCTCTAAAGGGGGGAGATTGTATCACCCTTTCAAAATGGGAATAATAGTCCCACAACGCGGAAAAACATGATGAAGTGGGTGCTTATATACCAAAGCCTTCACCTTATAATAACGTCGAGGCTTTTTGAAGAAAAAAACCCCACACCTTGGCTTAGCCCTTCAGGTAGAGGTGACTAAGTTGGGGACAATATCTGCGTTAAGTGAGGTGCGGGCTTTTACACCCTTCCTCCACATTATTTTCTAACGTTCGCAAATCAAAACTAGAACCTAAGATATTGGCCACCATTAAGAAAAGAGTAAAGGGAAGAAGAGGCTAAATCAAGAGGAAATGCTAATCAATTTCAATCCAAGAATCAAATCCCAACTCTTTAACACCAAAGCTAATGGTTAGTAATGTGTTACATGTCATATTTTGATGGTTTCGGTTTATTAAATCAGATCCGAATGTTTTTGCTAGTGTATTTCCATGTGTTGAATGGTACACACACACACACACACACACACACACACACACATATATATATATATATATATGCTTGTTGATGAAATTTATGCGTGTTCATGTTAATCATATGACATATTTTGAATTGAAAAACCAACAAGACGAAATCCAAATCCCTTACGAATTTTATATAAGGTTAGAAATGATATTTTGGAAATGGGTTTCAGGCTTCATAATTTTCTGAATTATTATGGAATTAATATTAATTTTCTAGTGAAGATAAAGGTTATTTGGGTTTAAAATTAATTTCGACAATTATGTATATGTTTTGGGTCTAAAATTTATTTGTGTTACAAAATATGTTAAAAGAGATTTTTGTGGAATTTTCCTAAGTGTTTTTATAGGTACATAAAATTATTTAAGATATGGGACTTAAATGTTTTACATATTTACAAAAGGAGAGAGAATTTGTAAATAATTTAAATTTCTTAAATCTAAAATCTTGGTAGTGCTTTTAGAAAAGAAAATTTGCGACAAATCATATTTTGACAAACCAGGAAGGTTAGTTGAAAAGATTACTTTAAAGGATAAAAACAAATTTAAACATGCTTTTTACATTCTCCACTTTCGGCATCTGGGTTTCACCTGAGTACTTCCGCCTCCCCCTTGATTGAAACCAATGCACATATTATCAATGAGGTACTGGGCCGAGACATTAGGTTCTGTAGAGTCGAAACGCTTCTTTGTGTTTAAATGAAAATACGCCTACTTTGCTTTCGAAGGGTATGATTTTAACCTAGTCGGCTTTCGACTGGGTCAAATGTTTTAAAGGAATGGTGTCGAAGAGGTGGCGCCATTTGTTTTAAGTAAATGCTTTCGAAGAGGTCAAAACTCCTAACTGCCGCCTTTTTACCTTTTGACTCTGATCGGTTTCGAAAGGGTTACTGTGTTTTTAAAATTTATCCACTTCTCTAAAGCTTTCGAAGGGATAGGTTTCGACACCATCCACTTATCTTACTTAGAAACTGCTTTTGAAAGAGTTGCTTTCGACTAGGTTGTTTTATGACCCTTTTTGATATTTGAAAGTTAAATCCAAAGGTTTCGAAAGGAATGGTTTCCAAAGGTTTCGAAAGGAATGGTTTCGAAAGGTTTTTCACACGTTTTAACTTAAACCCAATGCTTTCAAAAGGTTTGTTTTAAGTAGTATACTTTAGTGCTTTTGAAAGATAATACGTAAAGATTTGTAAGGGAAGGTTCTCAGTATTTTCAAAAGGTATACATATAGTAGGTTTCAAAGGGGTAATTCCTCAATGCTTTCGAAAGGTTTACCTTAGTTTAAATGGATGGTATGCAATGCTTTCGAAAGGCTTGTTTAAAGGATTTTAAAAGAGGATGTCTAAGGTTTATAAAGCTTTCGAATAAGACGTTTTCAATGGTTTCGAAAGGCATGTTTGGCCTTTAGGTCTATGGTTATGAAGTAAAATAGTTCACTTATATCGAAAGGGGAAGTTTCAATGGTTTTGAAAGGGGTATTTTCAATGGTTTCGAAAGGGGTGCTTTCATTGATTTAGTATGAGATTGTTTATAGTATTAACTTCCGACGACTAAATACGGCTATGTTAATAGTATCTATAATATCAGAGGCACTTGAATATGAAACAAATTACAGATTTCAAACAACATTTTTCCATTACATTTCAAAATACGTGTTCCATATTCGTACTACATAATCCCAAAATGTTTTCCAAGCAATGAAAAAATATACTTATTACAAAATATGCCAAGAGCAACATATGAAGATGCCCCTTGGATGATCATAGTAATATTGTCATAACAGACATAATACATACAACTGTATAAAACAAATAAAACAAGAACTACAACTCTTAAATAGTAATCCATTAGCCTCTTGATCACCTCTGATGGCTTTATTTATCATCCTACTAAGAACCTGAAAGAACCTTAACCCTCAGCTTACCCAAATCAATTTTGAGCACCTAAGAGTTTAAGTGGAAAAACATAAACTTCGAGTCAGACATACAGCCTAGTGTGAATAATACTATACATCCCAGTTAATAATGTTAAGTGAGACCACGCCGCATAGCGGAATGGGTTTCCTCTCACTAACATCCATTTAGAATACATCTTTCTTTTGCAAATCTTTTCCCGCAACCAAAACTGATTAAATTATGTAAGGCGTCATTATGTAAACTTATATATCAGGCAATAAAAGAACTATCCATCCAAACACTTTAATTTTGTTTGGCTAACTTTTAACCTCTGGCTGACTCGGGCCTACCAGACAATTTAAACAAAATAATCTAACACTCGTTAGACACTCCTCTTCTGGACACCCTGTACTTAACTATCCGTTAAACACTTCTCTTCTAGATGGTCTGTTCCTAACTTAATCATCTCCCAGCGTCACCTGATCCTAATGGTTTTGCGGGCTCACCAATAACCTATCTGTATATAAATATATATTACCTTTTGTATGGTATCATAATTTTAGTTCTACTTGTGATAAAGCCCTAAATAATGGAATTTTCGAAAAAAAATTAGCCGAGGCCAGTAGCTAATGTATAGGACGTGACCCTATACCAGTACCATCTGGTATTCTAATATCTGAGTCATTTTCACTTAGGGTTCCCTTCCTATAATTTTCCTTGAAAACCTTTTTCAAAATTATTTAAAACCTTTAAATCAACTAATACAAGGAAAATATATATAATCTCTATGCTTTACTCAAAATCACCTTGCCATGTTATATATATATATATATACTTTGCTCAAACCTTAGTTGTTGAAAACATTTAAACACTTGAAAGTACCCCTTTTGATCCCATTGAAATTACACCTTTCAAAGCCATTGAAAGCTCCTCTTTTGAAACCAAGTAAAACCCTTTATTTATCTAAACCAAAAGGCCAAAACCTTCCTTTCGAAACCATTCTCGAAACCCTTGAAAAATCTTTCTTTCCAAAGCTATAAAATCTTTGACGTCATATTTGAAAACACTTCAAAACATTGACTTTAGAAACACTAGGAATAACCTTTCATTTCAGCCCCATCGTAGCCATTAAAAAACATTACCTTTCGACCTTTGAAACCCTTGGGGAACCACCCTTCAAAACCATTTAAATATCTTTCGAAAGCATTAAACATTTAAAAATTCAAAACTTTCAAAATGACTTGGGTTCAATTTAAAACATATGGAAAAACTACTTTCGAAACCATTTAAATCATCTCTTTCAAAACCATTGTGTTATACTTCAATCAGAACAAAAGGGTCCAGAAAATCATTTAAGTCGAAAGCCTATCTTTCGAAAGTAGTCCTAAGTAAAGAAGCAATGGTCTCTAAACCACCCTTCCGAAAGCATTGGAGAAGTGGCTAATTTTAAAAGTTAACTGTACCATCTGAAACCATTAACTTCGAAAGGTAGAAAGGCGGCATGAAGGGGTTTTGACCCCTTCGAAAGCATTACTTAAAATAAAAGAGTGCAACCCATTCGAAACCTTCCTTTAAACCTATTTGATCTAATCGAAATCTATCCTTTCAAAAGCAAAGCAGGCGCTTCTTTAATTTAAAACAAGGCATACTCCAACCCCTTCGGAACCCAACGTTTCGACTATGTACTCTTCGCCTTTATCCAATGCGACACGTACCAAGTAACTTGATACCGTGAGCATTAGTTACGAAACTGATGGTGGCGAAAGGTCTAGGTCGAGGTTCTTTGTACCGAAAGTAATCGAACATAATAAAAATATGTTATTTTTATTTTTAACTTAAAAGAGAAAACTTTTCAACTAACATGCTATTGCTTTTCAAATTTTCATTGATTGCTAAATACCTTTCTCAAAATTGCTGCCAATATTTTCAAGAATAAACAATAATTTTATTTTACAAAATACCCTTTTCCTTAAATAAATATATAAAAAATTTAAGTCACATTCCTTAAATAATTTTATATATTCATCAAAACACTTATGAAAATTCTATAAAAATTCCAGAAAATCATTTTCATTATGTTTTCTAACACATAGAAATTTCAAGCCCACATAATTATTAATTTAGCCGTAAATATTTAAAACCCAAGTATTCATTTTCTTAACTATAAAATTAATATACAATCCACTTTAATTAAGAAAATTATGAAAATTGAAACCCATATTTAAAATATCATTTCTGATCTATCTTTAAATTCGCAAGGCATTTTGATGTCATTTCGCAGGGTTTTCATGTCAAACCATATCAAAAAACTAATATGAACATTCATAAATCATCAACAAGAATATATAAACTTTTAATCATCTAAAACATGGCATTAATGTGCAAAAATAATTCAACTTATCATTAAAACCGAAAGCCATAAGAAAAGTGAGATATGGTAATTATTCACCTTAACTTAAGATTAAGGACTTGGGATTTGATTTTGATTAAATTGATATAATTCTTCTCTTGAATCCTAGCTTGTATCTTCTCTTGAGATTGCTAATGGTGGCCGGCCATAGAAATGTTTTTGCTTGAGAAAATATGAAATGAATGTGTGTTATGATTTCCTAAGGGTTTGAGGTATAAGTTTATTATATTTCCATTTTGCCCTCCCTTATTTTCCTAACACTTATTTTCATCTTAGTTCTTTAGTTCATTTTATGTATAGGCACGGCTACCCCTTATTAATCACAAATCTCAATCCATCAATCACCTAATTATTTTATTTTATTTGGCTAATTAAATATCCTGAATAATGTTACTAAAAATATGGGGTGTTACAAACTCACCTTGTAACACCCCATATTTTCATAACATTATTTAGGATATTTAATTGGTTAAACTAAATAAAATAATGTGAAGATTGATAGGCTAAGATTTTACTTACTAAGGGTAGCCATGCCATGTTAGTGTGTTAACTAAAATGAAATAACCTAAGTTAAGGTATTAGGAAATAATAAGGGGAAAATGGGAAATAAGAGGGGCTTATACCCTAAACCCTTAGGAATGAAACTCACGTTCATTTCATTTCACTCAAACTAAAATATTCTTAGGACCATCCACCATATTTATTCTCAAGAGAAGACTAAAGCTAGGATTCAATAGAAGGAGGATAATCAACTAAATCAACATCAAATCTCACATCTATAATCTCAAAGCTACAGTGAATGATAATTTCGTCCCATTTTATTTCATTTCGGTTTTAAGGGTAAGATCCAAAATGTTTTGCAAGTATATTCCATGCTTTGGTGATTTAAAGTTATATATATATATATATATATATATATATATATATATATATATATATGTTGGTGAGCTATGGATGTTCATACTTGTTTTAAATGATATGTTTGATATGAAACCCTACGAGATGACATCCAAATGCCTTGAAAATTTAAATATAGATCAGAAATGGTATTTTAGAGATGGGTTTCAATTATCATAATTTTCTGAATTAAGGTGGATTTTCTATTAATTTTCTCGTGAAGGAAATTGTTATTGGGTTATAATTATTTATGCTAAAATAATTAATATTTGGGGTTGAAATTTTTATATGTAGGAAGCATATTAAAATAGATTTTCTGTGATTTTTTCAGATTTTTCCTAAGTTATTCGATGAATATATAAAATTATTTAAGATATGGGACTTAAATGTTTTATATATTTAACTAAGGAGAAGGGGCATTTTGTAAAATAAAATGATTGTTTTGAAAACAGCGACAGAACCTTTCTAAAAAGAATTTGTTAACCAATGAGAATTTGACAAATAAAGGGAAGTTAGTTGAAAATTTGCCATTTTTAAATTTAAAACAAAGAAATCATACTTTTAGAATGTTTTAGCCTTTTAAGGCAGTAAAACTTTCGACCCAGACCTTCCGACAAGGTCGAAAGAATCTAAGCTTTCGACAAGGTCAAACCAATGCATAAGGTATCAAGCTACTTGATACATAATGAATTAGATAGAGTCAAATGGTTCTAAGTCGAAAGTTTGATGGATAAAGAGGTTGGATAATGTTTGTTTTATAAACCAAAAGCTTTCACCGGCTTTGCTTTCGAATTAGAGCTTTCGACTTGGTTGCTTTCGACTAGGTCAAATGTTTTAAGTAAAGGTTTATAAACCTTTTGAATGTATGCTGGTACTCTGTTTTGAAACCTTTCGAAATAGTCGAATGGTTACTACCGCTTTATACTAATGTTTTGTTTTGAACCTTTTGACAAAGTCGAAGGTTTACTTTGGTTGATTTTGAAAGGTTTTCTTGTTTTTAAAACCAGTTGCTTCTCCTATTGCTTTCGAAAGAAATCTTTTGACTTAGGTGATTTACCCTTGTTTTATAAATTGAAGTATAACCCAAAGCTTTCAAAAGAGGTGTTTTAAAGGATATGTTTAAAGCTTTCAAAGCAGAGCTTTCGACTTAATCTAAAGGTTTCTTCCAATAAAGTCAAAAGATTTTAAAGGAGGGTTTTCCTCCTATTTTAAATGCAACCCAGAATGTTTTCGAAAGGTTGGGTTTAAGAAGGGTTAATGATTTCGAAATGATTTGTTTATTGAATGATTTTAAAGGGGTCGAAAGCAAGGCCTTCGAAGGGGTCGAAAGTAAAGCTTTCGATGGAGTTGAAAGCTAACTTTTCGAAGGGGTCAAAAGGTAGCTTCCAACATGGTCGAAAGGTTTTGTTTCTGAATGATTTTGGAAGGTTTTAAATGGAAAGATTTCCAAAGGTTTTCCGAGGCAATGTTTCAAGTTGTTTTAAAATAGGATGCCTAATGTTTTATTGCTTTTTAAAGATTTGAAGTTCAATGGTTTCGAAAGGTTTAGATTTCCAAGGGTTTTGAGAGTACCAATGAATACAATAAATGAATGTGACCTAAGTTAGGGACACTGATGGAAATAGGTTAATCATGGGGCTAACATAATAAAATAGAATCATAGGGCTAACATTTTATAAATAGAATCATTATGCTAACATGATACAAATAAATTCATGGGGTTGACATAAGTCAAATGGAAAATGCAACTAGAATTATAGGGCTAACATGATATAAATAGATTCAAGGGGCTAGCATGAGTCAAATGGCAAATTCAATTACAATCATGGGGCTAACATGATACAAATAGATTCATGGGTCTAGCACAAGTCAAATGGAAAATTCAAATATAATCTTGGGGCTAACATGAGATAAATATATTCATGGGGCTAGCACGAGTCAAGTGGCAAATTGAAGGGTTCATAGTCATCCTGGAAAAACTATGTGATGTGAGATGGATAGTCTGCATCAACTTAAGCAAAATGAATGTGCAGTATGTAGTCCCTTTCTGATATAATTAAACTCCAATTAGGGATGGGGAAATCCTTATTGTTTTCAAGTATGCATATTACCATAATGTCTTATAAATATATGTTTTAACCATTGTGGATGCAGGAGCACGGCAAGTGGTTTTATGAAAGGTTTAGCAAAAGATACGTTTTAAATGAATGTTAGTGAGGGGAAACCCGTTCCGCTAAGCGGCATAGTCTCACTAAACATAATTAAACCAGGATGTATAATATTATTCACACCAGGCTTTATGTCTAACTCAAAGTTTATGTTTTTCCCTTAAACTCTCGGGTACTCAAACTTAATTTGAGTAGACTAAGGGATTAAGGACTTTTTTAGGTTTTAGTAGGATGACAAATAAGCTACCGGAGGCATGCAGGAGGCAACAGATAGCTATTTAGGATTTGCAGTTCATGTTATGTTTTGATGGATTTTTCGCTATGTTGTTATGTATTAGGTCTATTATGACCATATGACTCTAATAAACTAAGGGGGTATCTTCAAATACCGCTCTTGACATAATTTGTAATAATTATATTTGATCTATGCCTGGTAACATTTGGGATTATGTGTAGTGATTGTGAAACAATTTGATTTTGAAATTTAATGAAGTTAATGTGTTTTTTAAGTCTGTGTTTTGTTTCATATTCAAGTGCTTTTGGTATTGTTAGCACCAAAATTGGTCACTAACACCCTTAAGAGAGATTGTGTAGAGAGATTAATGAAGAAAGTAAAGTTAAACAGAGAACAGTACGTAAATTTAAATGCAAAAAAGATGAGCACCAGATTTATAGTAGTTCGACGTAATTGCCTACGTCCACTTTGAGGTAGATCTTTATTGCTTTTCTCGATAATCGATTACAGATACAATCTGTATACCAATTACTTAAATACAATTGCTAAGCAAAAAAGATTAAGTCTTGAGTGAGTTTTGAATGCGGCAGAGTCTCCTCGGTGTTCTCGAAAAAAGGTCCCTTTTCACTGTGCCCCTGCCTCTTTATTTATAGACGAAGATGGGTTGGACTTCCCTGGAGGGCCTGATAGCTGAATTCCTCGGCCCAAAATGAATGAACTATGAACGCCGATCTGTATATGCCGAATGGAAAAATGCCGAACGGTATCTTCAAGCCGAATCGAAATGACGTGCTGAATGGAGAGTGCAGGCCGAGCAGTAATCGAAGCCGGACGAGATTGGATGAATGTCGAACACCTCTGGATGCCGATCAATATCGAATGCCAAGCGGGCATGAATGTCGAACACCACTGGATGCCGATCCATCTTGAATGCCGAATACCACTGGATGCCGACCCATCTCGAATGCTGATCGAGATTTATGCCAAACGGGGTTGAGTGCCGAACGTGGTCTGGATGCCGAGCAGTATGGAATGCCGAACGACTCTGAAGCCGAACATCCAGGCATGCCGAACGTCGCTTAATGTCGAATGCTCTTGCTTGCCGAACGTCCAGAGATGCTGAACGTCACTTAATGCCGAACGCTCTTGCATGTCGAGCGTCCCTGGATGTCGAACGAACTCGAATGCAGAATGAACCTTTTGTGCCGAACGACTCTGAAGTCGACCCAGTATGTTATGCCGAACGCTCGGGATGCCGAACGGTATGCGAATGCCGAGTGCCTAGTTTCCTGGTCAAATCTCCAGGTAACACTTGCCCCCCAAAGTGCATCACGTGATCGAACGTGGTGCGCTTTGAATCATGAGCTCTCCATGCTTTGCTTCGAGCCTCGGCTCTGTTTTCTCGACAGTATCTTCTCTCGAATACCAGGTGAGGAGAAGCTCGCCGAACGACATGCAAATGCCGAACAGTATAGCCGATGCCGAACGAGGTCGTCTTGACAGGTTCTACCGGTCATTGTCCCTTCGACTTCCCCTCTTCTCCTATAAAGGTCCGCATTTTCCTTCTTCTTCTCTTTTCACTTTTTACCTCCGTTATTTTCCAAGAACTCGCAACTTACATCCCTTGAATTTCGTTCACTTTTTCGAACTCCCCTTCCTTCCATGAATCCAACAAGCCCTTCCAACAGCTTCCTCCCAAATTAAGTTCGAACAACTCCCAATCTTAAGATCACAAACCTTCAAGCTCCTGCCGTTCTCTTTGGTAAGGACCTTTCGATCGCTCTCTCAAATTAGGAAGTATAACATATTACTCGAACTCGTGAATCCTCCATAGAACGTAGAAAGTGGGGGGGGTGTGGATGAGGGAGATGAATTAAGGTTCGGGTGCGTCCTTGGGCTAGAACTCAGTATGCTTTTAGGCGATTTCGAGGTGGATGGATTGGAGAAGAGAAAGGTGGAAGATGCGTTGCAGTGGCTCGGCATGATCTTTTAATGCCGAGTGATCCTATGGGAAAATGGGAATGGAGTTAAAGATAAGGCCTATTGGCGTGGATTGACATGGCCTTGGTTTGGCATGATCTCCCCATGTCGGACGAGGTTGGAGTGGAAAAACTGAAAGGAAGTGGAGAATGGGTAGGATGCCGATCGATATTTTAGCCGAACAGCGCTTAGGCCGAACGGCACGAATGCCGATCGATACTTAGGCCGAACGATATTTCGGCCGAAAGATACTTAGGCCGATCAATATTTTGGTCGAACGATACTTGGGCCGATCAATATTTTAGCCGAACGATATTTAGGCCCATCAATATTTTGGCCGAACGATACATAGGCCGAACACCTATTCACTTTGCCTAATCATATGACAAAAACAAGGACAAGGACCTAAGCAAACTAGCATATCGAACTAATCTGGACTGATAACTTCCTAGTTTCAGTAATCACAAGCCTGAACTTAAATCGAAAAAAATGGATAATTGCCTTTAACATACAGCGCCAATGTCTGAGCCCGAAATTGAAAACATCATAGGGCAGGCTTTTGGAGACGGTCAGCGATGATGGTCTTCGAAGGCGACAATTCAAAGCTTAACATTATACCATCAACTATGTGACTTTCAATTTCTCAGCACTTATATTTGAACTATTACACTAGTTCACACACCACACAGGGGGAATTCTTGTATTGTTAAGTCTAACGTCGATTGTTTTTCAAGTATAGTTCAAACAGGTGCTCTACTAGATTCAATCTCTATCAAAGATGTCTAGGAAATCTAGCTCCGCTACGATCTCAGACAGACATGGGTCGTTTTCTAGACAAGAAGTCGCAGATACTTCAAACCCATTGACTTCCCCTGCTCATAACCTAGCTCCCGACGCTTTGGAAGCATCAATTTACTTGGACAACCCAGCCGATTCACAGGCTTTGAAGATTAATGAAAGTGCGCTCCGTCGGATATGCTCTGTCCATGGAATCCCCTTTGATGACGTGCTAGTTCCATCAGGAAACGATCGTCCACACTTGCCCCCAGTTGGATACACAGCTTGTAATAAATTTATGTGATGGGTTGGAAGCGTGCCACCGTTCAATACATTTCTTCAGGACGTGCTGCAATACATCGACATTGCCCCGTCGCAACTGCACCCGAATGGTCATGCCTTCATCTACGGTACCTATATCCTCTTCATGAATGTCCTCTCTAGGCCTCCAACCCCGGGTGATATCAGATATATATATTGCATCAAGAAGCGGAGAGATAGCCCCTCTTTCATGTTTCTCGAGCCGCACAACAAATGTCAAATCTTGACTGGGGCATGTAGCAAGTTTGCTCTGTACAAACAGGAATGGTTTTATGTGCGTTGCCCTCCCAGCTTTGCGAGGAGATGGGTGGAAGGAAGTAAGTCTTTTTCCTGGATCGATACTCATGTTTAGTCAAAGCCATGCCTTTTCTAACTCTTTTTTCCATCTTTTCAGGTATCAATCCACATCCTGACGGCCGCTGATATTCTGAAGCCGTCGAAGCTATTACAGCCCTTCCTGCCGAAGAATGGGACATCCGAACTCTCATTTCGAATGAGTCACTTATAACGTTTGGACTGTTGGCAGAAGGCCGTCGGATAAGCCTTCCTCAGGGCATTACCATACCCAGGCCCGCCTCTGGCAAAGGAAAAAACAAGCCGAGTCTTCAGCACGTAACGCTCCTGGCGCACTAGAAGAAGGAGAAATCAAGGAAACCGAAACACCCGAAGCAAAAGATGAGAACGTTGGTCCTACCCAGGACCCGATAGTTGAAGTTCACGACATCGAAATGTCATCTTCCCCTTCAAAGAGGAGAAAGAAACTGACGTACAAGATAAGGAAGGAAAAAGTTGGCGCAACCTCTAAAGTTACTCTTATTCCAACAGAGAAAGAGGCTTCCTCACAACGTTTAGAAACTTCTTTAAAGGGCCCCTCGAACCTCTCCATACCTGACGATCTACTTAATTATGATTTTGACGATCCGGAGGCATTTAAACTTCACTCGCCCATCAGAGGCGATGCAGGCATTCAAGCCCAAACTCACGAAGAAAAACCTCCCATTAGTAAAGAAACTGGTCTGTCAGGGGGAAACACTAGGACACACACAAACATATGCACTTCACCTTGCACTTAAATTTCCGTCGTTACACTACTCTTTGCTAATTCATTATTATTTAAATTCTGTGTAGGTGACATGGGACGTACACACGGAATTGATCGTCTCCATGGATCGTCTATCTTCCATCACTCAACGGTGATGGCAATAGGGATTATCATTCCCGGGACTCATCATCTCGGAAGAAAACATATTATCAACCCAAGTACCACCAACATCCCTCTTATCACTCTGTTGTCCCCCATGATCAACACTCTGATTCCTCTTCCACGCGACAGTCCCGGGATCTTTACAGGAGAGCTGAACTTTCAAAGCCGTCTCCTCCCATTCCCGCAACAGATCCAACAGTATCGAAGAGACTGGCCGAGCTTAAATTTAAATTTCGTAAAATCTGCTTTGATGGTCTAAAGTTCCTCCCGGCGATCCATCATATACCTGGAGATGTTAAGCAGAGCGATATCGCCTGTACCAATGATGTCTATGTTCAACATTACGCGTTTGTTCATCTTGCTGAGAAAGTGTCAGAAGTCTCCATAGAGCGCCAGCATGAGATTGATCACCTAAAGCTTGAGGGTATCCATGACAAGGACATTATCAAAGCTCAGGACGAAGAGCTCGCGTCTTACAAATCTCAACTTGAGGCCGCCCAGTAGAGCGCCAAAGATGCCGCCGAAGCCGTAAGTCGTCTGGAATCAACTCATAAAAAAATCGAGGAGGCGGTCCAACGCTATGGGGATTTAGCTTTGGAAAAAGACTCGGTGCAAAAGGAGAGGGATGCATTCTTCCTCCGAGTCAAAGAACTTGAGGAGTGACTCCGCAAGAGCAAGAAGAAAAGATTGCTGCCCAAGAAGAGTCGCAACCGTATTGCGACGAGATCGTTGCAACGTGACTCCTAAAGGCGAAACTTGAGGGCGAGCTTTTTAAAGTTGAGGCGTTGAAGAATGAAGCCCGGGAAGAGGGCAAAAAGATAGCATCTGCAGAAATCGACTCCCGTCTTGAGGCAGCTAAGGAAGAGGGTAGGGAAGAGGTCAAAAGCATGTTCGACCCGCTTATTGCCGAATTCAATGCCCGCGTTCTCATGCATCGGGACTTAACTTTTCTAGGCGAGGGCTATCTCGAATCTTTAGCCGAAGCGTGGGAGACCTTAATATAAATCAAGAAGGCCGAACACGGTATCGAGGAGGTTGATGAGGGGGCTTTGATAAAAGAATTCCTTAAGGGAAACGAACCTTTGGACCTGTCAGCAGCTAAAGCCATTTATTGCAAAGGCTCCCCCTCAACGAAAGGGAAAGAAGTTATCGCCGGTCCATCCGGGATAGAGTCTCTAGCTCGTGTGCCTACCCAGTCGGCCGGTCGGCCGATACTTGATCCCTTTGAGCAGCACATCGGTTATGACTCGGAGGACCCTGGCCTTGGCATTCACATTTTATCCCCTATTCCAGAGGGCGATACCCCCCTGACGGCTGAGAGCCAGCCGGAACCTGGTAGGCAATTCTTTTTCTTTAACATTCCAAGAGTTTTCGTTTTTCACCAGAAGCTATTGCATTCTAATACTTGCTTTTCATGATTTTGCGCAAGCCGTTCTAATCCTGAGCCCACTCCGAGGAGCGACGTCGCCAAGGAGGTGAAGGGAAAGACAAGTGAGGCCACTCACGCAGGAGAGGCTCCCGGTCCAGATGCTCAAGTGATCGGAGCTCTCGATGAGGATAAATCCGAGACTTCGTTCCCCATCAATTGGAGTTATGAAGTTGAAATTACGGGCACCTCCAAACATACATCTAAAATGAGTATGAAGGAACAGCTTGAGAAAGATAAGGAAAAGATGGTCAAGATCAAGGTCGAACCTCAAGCTGCAGACCTGGACGATCCTTTGAATAAACCATTGAAGGTCATCCTCCCAGGCGGGTCCAAACCCATGGAAGTTCCTCGTACTTCTTCAGCTGTCACTCCTCCATCAAAGAAAACTACCAAAGGTAAACGCACCGGGGAGGAGTCGTCTGGTAAAAAGTCGAAGAAGTAGTCTTCACTCTCGTTCGACGAGAGCTAGTTTAGATTATGTAATTATTTTTTGTTTTCGTAGTTCATGTAAATAAACTTATTTTTTATGAATAAAACTTAGTTCTTTTGCCTCTCAGAGGACTATAGTTGTTTGGTTTTTTGTACAATCGTGGTCAAAACCCGAGCTACTGCGAGTTAAATGAACTTCTCGATTCATCTTCAAACAAGTTGACAACTTTTTGGCATTGTACATTCTTTATTCCATGCTCCGGGTACTTAGAATATTTTCCAGTCCGTACACCAAGGGCTCGATGACATCAAGTCATTTATATCCAGTCCTCCCTCAGGGGACTTGAACATTTAAATCGTTTATACTCCGGTCCGCACTCCAGGGACTCAGAGTACTCCAGTCTGCACTACGAGGACTTGGAGATTCTTAGTCGTTTATACTCTGGTCCGCACTCCGGGGACACAGAGTACTCCGGTCCACACTATGGGGACTTGGAGATTTTTAGTCGTTTATACTCGAGTCCACACTCTGGGGACTTAGAGTACTCCAGTCCGCACTCTGGGCACTTGGAGATTTTTAGTCGTTTATACTTGAGTCCGCACTCTGGGGACTTAGAGCACTCCAGTCTGCACTCCGGAGACTTGGAGATTTTGAGCCGTTTATACTCGAGTCCGCACTCTGAGGACTTAGAGTACTCCAGTCCGCACTACGAGGACTTGGAGATTTTGAGTCATTTATACTCGAGTCCGCACTCTGGGGACTTAGAGTACTCCAGTCCGTACTCCGAGGACTTAGAGATTTTTAGTCGTTTATACTCTTACGCACTCCGGGGACTCGGAGTACTCCGGTCCGCACTCCGGGGACTTGGAGATTTTTAGTCGTTTATACTCGAGTCCACACTCTGGGGACTCAGAGTACTCCAATCCGCACTCTGGGGATTTGGAGATTCTTAGTCGTTTATACTCTGGTCCGTACTCCGAGGACTCAGATTACTCCAGTTCGCACTCTGGGGACTTGGAGATTTTTAGTCGTTTATACTCGAGTCTGAACTCTGGGGACTTAGAGTACTACAGTCCGCACTCTGGGGACTTAGAGATTTTTAGTCATTTATACTCGATTCCGCACTCTAGGGACTTAGATTACTCCAGTTCGCACTCTGGGGACTTGGCGATTTTGAGCCGTTTATACTCGAGTCTGCACTCTGGGGACTTGGAGTACTCCAGTCCGCACTCCGGGGACTTGGAGATTTTTAGTCGTTTATACTCGAGTCCGCACTCTGGGGACTTAGAGTACTCCAGTCCGCACTCCGGGGACTTGGAGATTTTTAGTCGTTTATACTCGAGTCCATACTCTGGAGACTTAGAGTACTACAATCCGCACTCCGGGGACTTGGAGATTTTGAGTCGTTTATACTCGAGTCCGCACTATGGGGACTTAGAGTACTCCAGTCCGCACTCCGGGGACTTGGAGATTTTGAGTCGTTTATACTCGCGTCCGCACTCTAGGGACATAGAGTACTCCATTCCGCACTCCAGGGACTTGGAGATTTTTTAATTCGTTTATACGCGTTCGCATGTCAGACAGAGTAATGCATCTCTTAGTCATTTGTTACAGCGTTATCATACACAGAAACATCGACAATTCATAGGAAAAAGAAATGGCTTCAAGCCTTTATTAATTCAAATAAGCTAAATTGTCTTTTTACATGCCGTAAAGTAGGAATAAAAACTTGTTGGAAATAAATGCAACTAAAATATGATAGAAATGAACTAAGTGTAATAGTGCCGCAAAAGTTCACTATTCCATGCTCGGGGGAGTGTCGCACCACCAATGGTCGCTAGCTTGAAAGTTCCTTCTCCAAGCTTCCGTTTAATGACGTATGGACCTTCCCATGTGGGGCTCATGTGTAGTGGAACTGGGAAAACTCGTTTCAAAACGAGATCACCCACGCCAAAGATTCTTGGTCGGACTTTTTCATTATAACATCAAGCGACTCGGTGCCTGTACACGGCCGCTCTTAAATCAGCTTCTTCGCGCTTTTCATCAATGAAGTCCAATGATTCCAACAAGAGATCTTGATTTGACTCAGGGTCATAATAAGTTACCCGATATGATGGAACTTCAAGTTCCACGGGTATGACAGCTTCCATGCCATATGCCAATGCGAATGGAGTGTGGGCAGTTGCAGATTTGTGGGTGGTTCTGTAAGCCCAAAGCGTTGTTGGTAGCTCATCCACCCACTTCCCTCTAGCCTTTTCCAAACTTTTTTTCAAGATGGATTTGATTATCTTGTTTACGACTTCCACTTGTCCGTTAGCTTTCGGGCGAGCAACTGCTGCGAACTTCTTCTCAACACCATATTTTTGGCAAAATTCCTTGAACTCTTTGCTTTCAAACTGAGTTCCGTTGTCTGTGACGATGGTTCGTGGAAGGCCAAAACGACATATAATATTTCGTACAATGAAGTAAATGACCTTTTGGTGGTGATAGTGGCCAAAGGTTCTGCTTCTGCCCACTTGGTAAAGTAATCGACCGCAACTATCCCGTATTTTGCACCACCTTTGGATAGAGGTAAGGAACCGACTATGTTGATCCCTCATATTGCAACTGGCCAGGGACTAACCATTTGCGTGAGTTCCATTGGAGGAGCTCTTGGGATTTTTGCATATTTCTGACATTTGTCACATCTTCTCACGTAGTCTGCGGCATCCCGATTTACAGTTGGCCAATAGTATCCATAACGGAGGATTTTCTTTGCTAACGTCTGCCCTCCGGTATGGTCGCCACATTCACCTTCATGGACTTCTTTCAGGACTCGTTTTATCTCATCGTGGGAAATGCACCGGAGTAAGGGGTCGATAATCCCCTCTAATACATTACCCCACCTTGCATCACATAACGCGAAGCCTTACGAATGACTTATCATCTTTCCCTTCTTCTCTCGGGCACAACCCCATGTAACAAGTACTGCTCGAATGGGGTCATCCATGACTCCTTTTCGATTTCTGTTTCTAACATGAAATCTACCTCCATCATATTTATGCTCGGAGCGTGTAAGGTTTCGACAGGAAACAATCTCATCTGTTGCGCATCACCAGTTCTTGCGAATTTGCCAATGAATCGGCTGCTCTGTTTTGCTCATGCGGGACATGTGAAATATCATAATACTCGAGATTCGCTAGCAGCTCCTTAATTCGGACCAAATACAGGGCAAGTCTCTGCCCCCTTGCTTGGTAGTCTCCTCGCACTTGATACACTACCAGTTGCGAGTCGCAAAAGATTTCAACCGATCTTATTCCCGGTTCTTTAATGAGCCTTAAGCCGGCAATTAAGGCTTCATACTCTTGCTGTGAATTCGAGCTTCAAAGTGTAGCAAATTGATCGGTTCTCAGGAGTTATGAGAACTATGCCAACCCCCGAACAACGGTCGTTAGATGCCCCATCGGTGTACATCTTCCATCGAACGGGAGGTACGGCATTATGGTCGTTTGATTCATCTGACACAGTAAATTCAACAATGAAGTCAGCTAGTGCCTGTCCTTGTATGGACTTTCACAGCAGATAGGTAATATCGAATTGACTTAACTCGATATTCCATTTTAACATCCTTCCAGAAGTTTCCATTCGTTGGAGTACCTGTCGCAAGGGTTGATCAGTGTAAACACTGATTGAGTGTGCCTGAAAATATGGACGAAGCTTCCGTGATGCAATCACCAACCAATAGGCTAGTTTCTCAATCTTTGGATAATTTCTTTCCGCCTGTCAAGCGTTTACTAACATAATAAACTAGCTTTTAAACCCGGTCCTCCTCGCGAAGCAAAGAGGTACTGATAGCATGTTGGGATATGGCCAAGTACACATACAACATTTCGTGGTCTATTGGTTTTGACAGTACTGGGGGACTTTCTAAGTGCCTTACCAGAGCTCGGAATGCTTCCTCACAGTCGGATGTCCACTCGAAATTTCTCTTTCCTTTCTTTATCACATCAAAGAAAGGAATGCACTTATCCGTAGCTTTGGATATGAATCGTCTCAGCACGGCAACCTTTTCGTTTAAGCTATGTACTTGCTTTATGGTTCTGGGCACTTGTATATCTCGGATAGCTTGAATTTTCTTCGGGTTAGCTTCGATTCCCCACGCATTCACAATGAAACCCAGAAACTTTCCCGATGCTACGCCGAATGAACACTTCAAAGGATTGATCTTCATTCCGTAATGCCGGAGTATATCAAACATCTCCACTAAGTCTCGGATGTGGTCGCTTGACTGCCGTGAGTTCACCAGCATGTCATCCACATAGACTTTAATCGTTCTACCAATCTGGTCCTTAAACATTCGATTCACCAGACGCTGATAAGTTTCTCCCGCGTTTTTCAATCCAAAGGGCATTACTACATAGCAATACAGCCCCATATTTGTGACAAAACTGGTGTGCTCTTGGTCTGGAATGTGCATCGGGATCTGATTATATCCTGAATACGCATCTATAAATTGCAATAATTCGTGTCCGGCGGTAGAGTCGACGAGCTGGTAGATTCTAGGTAAAGGGAAACTATCCTTTAGGCATGCTTTATTCAGATCAGAGTAATCAACACAAGTTCTCCACTTTCCATTTGCTTTCTTCACTAGCACTGGGTTAGATACCCATTCAGGATAGAGGGCGTCGCGGATGAACCCATTGTCTTTGAGTTTGTCCACCTCCTCTTTGAGATTCGCGGACCGCTCCGGGTCCATACCTCTCCTTTTCTGTTTTACGGGAACGTGTTTCGGGTCTATGTTCAACATATGACTCGCAATTACAGGATAAATCCCATACATATCAGAGTGTGTCCAAGCGAAAACGTCCAGATTCGCCCGGAGGAAATCAGTAAGATCCTCGGCCACTGAAGGGCCGAGTTGCGATCCAATCTTAAGAACTCGTGATGGGTCATCCCGGCTGACTGGGATGTCAATCGTCAGCTCAGCCGGTGCTGCATTCATTTCCCTGGGTTCCCCATCATCATCTCTCGGATCTATGTCTCTAAGGATCCGAGAATGCTGCCCGAGCCAGGGCTCGGGCACTACCTGTCAATCATTAGTCTTTAGGATGCGGACGGAGCTGTCCGCAACCTTTCCCTTCTCTCTCCGTTGAGCTTCTCTCATTTCCGCCACATAACATGCGCGACCGGTCGCCTGTTCGCCATGCACAACACCGACTCCTTTGTCTATCAGAAATTTTAATGTCAAACACCATGGGGCCAGAGCGGCACTAAATTCTGCCAAGGCTGGACGACCCAAAAATACATTGTATGGAGAGTCAACATCCATTACTATGAACGGTAGGACTCGCACTCCCCTACGCTCACCTTCCCCCAGTTCAACTAGTAGCTCTATATACCTCATCGCGTTGGTTACAGCACCGTTAGAGCCGTGGACAGGGCTTTGCATGGTTTCAAATCCTTCGTTTCCATCTTTATTTGGTCATAAGCCTTCTTGAAGATGATGTTGACAGGGCTTCCACAATCAATCAAGATTCTTTTCACGTAAGCTGGCCCGATTGTGACAGAAATAACCATCGGGTCGAGAGTAGGAGCCTCCACCTTATCCGCATCTCGACTCTTGAACACTATATCGTTAGTCATCATGCGTTGTTGTTATGCGGGGGTTCCATCTTCCACATTCGAACAACACTCATAATCTACATGCCTCAAGGAGGTAGCATATCGTTCCATCTCCTGCCAATTCTTGTCTGCAGGATGAGGTCCTCCGACAATAGTGTTTATGATCAACCTACCTACAGTCCGGGCAGGTTCCTTTGGGTGACGTGGTGCCCGCCCACGCTCGGGGTCAGACATTCCTTGCTTACCCTCTGGTGGGTTCTTAACAAACTCCTGCAGCTTTTTCTGCCTGATCAACCTTTCTATGGCGTCACGGAGGTGTCTACACTCCTCGGTATTGTGCATATGGGTCTCATGGAAGCAATAGTACTTCCCTATCCATTTCTGTTCTTCAGTGGACTCCTTTGGGCGCGGCTTTCTATATTCAAAGGTGTTACAGGTAGATAGATAAATGTTTTCAAGAGAAGTATTCAACGGGGTGTATTCATTGTAGGTCGGAATCCTTGGCTTCCATTTCCCTGCTTCTCTTTTCTTTCCGAGATTTCCACCTCCGGATCCTTTGGACTGCCCAGGCTTGTTCTGAACATCGACTTGAACTTTTCCCGAACTACCACCGGACTGCTTCACGACGACGTTACTTTTCACGGTCTCCTGAACAGGCCCTGGTGCCTTATCTCGTCTCGTCCATCGAGCTTCCTCTCACCGTATGAACTGATGAGCTTTGGAATAGAATTGTTCCAACGTAGCTGGGGGCTTTCCCGCCAACCAATCTCCAAACTCCGAGTCTGGATCTACGCCTCACATTACCGCCATCAAAATTTCATGGTCGTTAGGATTGCTGACTTCAGTGGCGGCAACATGAAACCTCTGTAAGTATGCTTTCAAAGACACTCCAAGAGCCTGGATTACACTTGATAAGGACATTACGTCCTTTGGACGAGTAGCATGTATCTTGAATTGTTCAACAAATTTCATCGCTAACTCGTCGAAGGTGGATATAGATCGGGGAGGAAGCCGGGTAAACCACATAGTGGCGATTCCCGATAGAGTGATTGGGAAACACCTACACTTAATCGCGTCATTTGCCCTTGCCGAATCCATCATCCATTCGTACCTCATCACGTGTTGTCTAGGGTCAGTCTTCCCTTCGTAGGCTGGGATAGACGGCATATTGAATTTCTTAGGGTAATCAGCCTGTAGGATAACATTTGTGAAGGGAGTATGACTCCTGGACACTCCCCAATCTTCGTTGGTCAGGCCTCGGTTCTCTCTCATCAACTGCCTGAACATGGATGATAAATCTGGAGTTTGTATGGAAGGTGGGAGGTTTGATTCCGCTCCACAGGACCGTGCGGGTTGGTGTCCCGCCTGTTGACGGTCAGCCAAATGTGCGTCCTGAAGGCCAACTTGATTTGGGTCTTGATGAGCCGGGCGTCCGGTCTCATCACGTGCCTGATCCCTGGCGGATCGATTAGTGGCACCTGTCCTTGCAGTTTCTGTCTTGCGGCGTCTACGCCTAGGAGGTTCGTCAGCTGAGGTCGAGCTATCAAATGAAGAATAAGGAGCAGGACTACTCCCAGCATTCTGATGCTGCTGCTAGGCAAGCTGAGTCATGAGATTAGTATTGGCTTGGATCTGCTCAGCGAGTTGCCTTCTACTTTCCCTGAGTTCTCTTATCAAGTCGTTGAACTCTGTTCGGGAAACGACCTCCGCTTGGTTCTGGATGGAGGTTCCTGTGCCTTGAATTTTTGATTGGCTGCTAGGTCCTATGTGTTGACAACTAGCAGTTTCATTGGCATCTGCGTTGTGAGAGGCCGATCTAGTTCATGGTCTTTCCATGGTAGATTTGTCGGTTGTAACTCTGAGTAGAATCAACAGATGTCTTGCGAATGATTTGGATCTCCTCCGGGGGATTTTTTAATGCAATAGCTACAAAGTAGATCCTATCATCTTGAGAATTCGATTCTCAGTGAAAGCACCAAAATGTTAGCAACAAAATTGGTCACTAACACCCTTAAGAGAGATTGTGTAGAGAGATTAATGAAGAAAGTAAAGTTAAATAGAGAACAGTACGTAAATTTAAATGCAGAAAAGACGAACATCAGATTTATAGTGGTTCGGCGTAATTGCCTACGTCCACTTTGAGGTAGATCTTTATTGCTTTTCTCGATAATCGATTACAGATACAATCTGTATACCAATTACTTAAATACAATTTCTAAGCAAAAAATATTAAGTCTTGAATGAGTTTTGAATGTGGCAGAGTCTCCTCGGTGTTCTCGAAAAAGGTCCATTTTCACTGTGCCCCTGCCTCTCTATTTATAGACGAAGATGGGTTGGACTTCCCTGGTAGGCCTAATAGCTGAATTCCTCGGCCCAAAATGAACGAACTCTGCGCGCTGATCCGTAGATGTCGAACGGCAAAATGCCGAACGGTATCTTCAAGTCGAATTGAAATGACGTGCTGAATGGAGAGTGCAGGCCAAGTAGTAATCGAAGCCGGACGAGATTGGATGAATGCCGAACACCTTTGGATGCTGATCGATATCGAATGCCGAGCGGGGAGTGAATGCCGAACACCACTGGATGTCGATCCATCTTGAATGCCGAACGGGGCATGAATGTCGAACACCACTGGATGCCGACCCATCTCGAATGTCGATCGATATTTATGTCGTACGGGGTTGAGTGTCGAACGTGGTCTGGATGCCGAGCAGTATGGAATGTCGAACGACTCTGAAGCCCAACGACCAGGGATGACGAACGTCACATAATGCCAAATGCTCTTGCTTGCCGAACGTCTAGAGATGCTGAATGTCACTTAATGCCGAACGCTCTTGCATGCCGAGCATCCCTAGATGCCGAACGAACTCGAATGCCGAACGAACCTTTTGTGCCGAAAGACTCTGAAGCCGACCCAGTATGTTATGCCGAACGCTCGGTATGCCGAACGGTATGCGAATGCCGAGTGCCTAGTTGCCTGGTCAAATCTCTTGGTAATAGGTATTATTGATGTCATTAACATAGCCGTATTTAGTCGCCGGAAGCTAATACTATAGATGACTGCAGCATCTATAGCACTTAGTTTTTGGCCTTTAGATAGGGGATGTTACACCCCTCCTTAAAGAATTTCGTCCTCGAAATTACGATATGGTACACAACATATCAATCAACAAGGTAAAACATACCATCAAGCAAATCAGGATAAGCGTCTCTAATCCAGCTCTCGGTCTCCCAAGTATAGTCTCACTCATCGTCGCTCCATTGGACTTTCACTAGTCTAACTATCTTATTCCTTAGCCTCTTCTCATCTCTTGCCACAATTCGAATCGTCTTTCTAACTATAATCAAGTCCGGTTCTACTATTAGATCCTCCAACATGATCTATGCTATAGTAGTCCCTGGGTCTCTAACACACTTTTTTAGATGAAAAACATAGAGATCATCATGGACTCCTGCCAAATAACTCATTGTCTCTACTTTGTATACGAGTTTCCCGATTCTCTCAATAATACGAAAAGGTCCAATGAACCTTGGTGCTAACTTTCATAATTTTCCGAATCTAATCACAACCTTCATCGGTGAAACCTTAACAAATACATGGTCTCCAATAGAGAACTCTAAGTTTTTACTTCTTCTATCAACATAACTTTTCTTCCGAGACTGAGCCTCCTTCATTCTAGCTCGAATTAGCTCAATCTTTTCTACGGCTTCTATCACTAAATCTGGACCAACAACCAACATATCCATGGTCTTCAACCAACAAAATAGAGATTTACATAGCCTTCCATACAAAGCTTCAAACGGTGCAATCCTAATACAAGTCTGATAACTGTTGTTATATGAAAACTCAACTAAATGTATATATTCTTCCCATGATCCCTCAAAATTCAATACACAAGTTCTTAATAAATCCTCCAAGACTTTGTTAACTCTTTCTATTTTCCTATTAGTCTGTGGATGGTAAGCGGTACTCATCTTGAGCTTGGTTCCAAAAATAACATGTAGACTCTTTCAAAACTCGCTGGTAAACAAAGAATCTCTATTACTGGCAATACTACTAGGAATCCTGTGCAGTCTAACCAGGTTCTTCATAAACACCTTCGCCAAAATAGGTGTTGTCCTAGTTGACTTTACTGCAATGAAATGGCCACTTTTGGTCAATCTATCCACTATGACCAATATACTTTCATTTCCTCTTCTAGATCTTGGCAACCCATCAATAAAGTACATAAAAATAGAATCCTATTTTCAAATTGGAATATCCAATGGCTAAAGCAATCCACTTGGCTTCTGGTGTTCAACCTTTATCTATTGGAAATTCAAGCATTGCTTTACCCATAAGCCAACATCCTGTTTCATTTCTTATTAGAAGAAACTTCTTTTCATATTCTGATACATCTTAGTTCCTCTTGGATGAATGGTGAACTTCGAACAATGGAATTCCTCCAATACTTCTTTCCTTATGCTTCCCACATTTGGAATACACAACCTCCCTTTCTTTCTTAACCACCCATTCTAGTCAAGATTGAAATCCTTTAAGTCATTGCTCTTTGTTCCTTCCCTTAACTTCCTGATTCGTTCAGCTAACACTGGATCCTCCCCCTGTTTAGAAGCATTCTTCTCAATCATTACTGGCGGACTTCTAAACAAGACAATATAGCACTCTCTTCACTAGATCCACCCTCTGATCTCCATTGAACTCTATAAGCTGACAATGCTTCCAAATCCTTCCACTCGGCTATCATTGCCAACATTGCATTCGGATGCTTCCTGCTAAGTACATATGCTACCTTATTCCCTTTTCCAGATGTGTACTCAATCCCAAAATCATAAGCAATGATGAATTCTAACCACCTCTGTTGTCTCATATTCAGCTCTTTCTGAAAGAAGAAACACTTCAACGACTTATGAACCGTATAATGCTCAAATCACTCCCCAAAAGGTATTGCCTCCACTCATTCAAAGAAAATATCACTATAGCTAATTCCAAATCATGCGTTATAACTTCATGCGGTCTAAGCTGTTTAGAAGCATATGCAATCATTTTACCTCTCTGCATTAGCACAGCTCCCAATCCTGTTCCACACGTATCAGTATAAACAACTAAATTCTAATTCCCCTCTGGTACAACCAATACAGATGCATGGGTCAATAAGTGTCTCAAGCTCTAGAATGCTTCCTAACACTTATCGGTCCACACAAACTTCACATCTTTTCGCATTAGCTTGGTTATCGGTGCAGCTATCCATGAAAAATCCTTTATAAACTTTCGATAATATCTGCCAATCCAAGAAATTTCTTTCTCTCGGTCACTATCTGGGGTCTCTTCCAATTATTTAACGCCTCAATTTTATTAGGATCTACAGACAACCCTTTTTTTGAGACTACATGACCAAGGAACTTCACTTCCTTCTTCAACTTCGCCTTCAGCTGATGTTGCCTCAGCGTCTCAAGCACCATTCTAAGATGAACTTCATGTTCCTTCTCATCTTTAGAGTATATCAGAATATCATCTATGAAGACTAACACGAACCTGCCCAAGTGCTCTTGGAAAATTTGGTACATTAAATCCACAAAGAATGTAGATGCATTAGTTAGTCTGAATAGCATAACTAACCATTTTATGATCTATATCTTGTCCTTAACGCTGTCAAAGGTGTACTGTCTTCCTCTACTCTAAGCTAATGAAAACCTGTCGCTAAACCAATTGAGAGAATACCTTGGCCCCACTTGACTAATCGAATAAATCGTCAATTCTCAATGGATATCAATTATTTATTGTCCTCACATTCAACTTACGGTAATCGATACATAGTCTCAACGATCCATCCAGCTTCTTAGCAAATACTACATCTGCTTCCTAAGGCGAACTACTTGGTATGATAAAACTCTTACCTTCCAAATCCACCAACTGCGTCTTTAATTCCTTCATCTCTATAGGTTTAATCCTGCTTGGCAGCGTACTGACCAGTTCTGCTCTAGGCACCATATCAATTCGAAACTCAATGGCTCATTTCGGTGGTAATCCAACAACTAGCTTGAAGACATTCGCGAATTCTCTCACCATGAAAACTTAGTTCAACTCGTCTTCTAGCTCCACAATACCCAATAAAGCATTTACCTCACAACGAGTGTTTCTACAATATAAACTATCTAATCACTACAGTCAAGATGCCTAAGATATTTTCCTATCATGGCAAAATATCCTAGCGTCATACTCACTTAACCATTCCATACCCAATATAATTTCAAACCCAACAAAGTCGAATAATGCAAACAAAAAACAAAAGTATGGCCTAGGATGTCAAACTCTAAATGGTCACACTTTATCCCAAGTGTCGCTTATGCTCCTATCGGATTTGCAACATTTAAGGAAGTAACCAAAAATGAGGGTTCTAGGTTAAGCTTATCTACCAAACATCAACATATATAAGAATGCAATGCAGCATTATCAAACAGAACGCTAACAAACATATCGAGAATCTATAACGTGCCTCCCAGAACTACCTTTCCCTTCTCCTCAACTACTGGCCTCGAAGTAGCAAGCTTTAATACATACACTTGGCCCTTTCTGTCCTTTGTAGACTCCTTGCATTGATTCTTGTAACGGTCAATCTGATCATAATTAAAGCACCGGATGTTCTTCTTTCTAATCACCTCCTTTCCTTTTCCCTTCCTAGTACGACACTTATGAGAATAATGTCCTTTATTTTCGCATTTGAGACAAACCACTTCGGACTTTCCTTTCTTCGTTGCTCCTCCTTTTTCAGCACTCTTCTTATGGAAGAATTTTCTTTTCTAGCCTTGTCCGACCTAGACCTCCTTTTCCTTCTTCTTCTCTAAACAAGCTAACATCTCTTCGTGTCTCAATGCCATTTCCGCAACCACATCACATGGATCTCTGATGTGCGGTAAGGTAGCTTTCGCCAGCTCTGGCTTCAAACCTCTAGTAAACTTTTCATTCCTTTTCATTGTTGTGTCAACAATGGCATACCCATATCGGACTAACTCCTCAAACCTACCAGAATACTCCAAAACAGACATCTCCTCTTGTTCCATCTTAGCAAACTTCCTTACCAACACAGACTGCACCATCACTAACATGAACCTTTTTTGAAACCTCCTCTTAAACTCAACCCCATCATAGTTTCCTCATCCACACCTACTGTTATAGTATTCCACCAAACAGAGCTCTTTGATGCTGTCTCGAAGAAAGTCTCCTTTTCTACTCGTCATCGAGCCCTAAGTCAACAAAAATTCTTTCATAGTGTAGCAGCCTGTTTTCCACCTCGATAGCATCCTCGGTTCCAAATAACGACTTTCCTCCATGCGTAGCATAGTGCCTACTCAAGTTAGCATAATGGTTGACTATCGAAGCTTCCTGAACTCCTCCTCCAGCAGCATTCCCGCTAACAACTCCAGCTGCGATTCCAACTTGCATCTTGTTCACGAAAAACTGATACATGGCTCCTATATCCACTTGTGGGACCCAGCGTCAACATTCTCAGCCTGAGCCTGACATTGACCTCTTCTAGCATTCAGTCGGGCATTTCCATTTGTGCTTATGTTGTATCCTACTAGATTAACTCTGCCTCTTCTTTCGTCCTTATCTGTATTCAAGCCTTGTGAGATACAGAAGAATAGCCTACGAGAGCTATGAGAATAGAGATATAGCGTATACATATATATAACAAATACAAGTACATTACTATAGCATACCCCAATCCTAACTCTAATTTCTAAGGATCATGTTTTCGAACATCATTTTTAGTTGAAGTATTTCATAAACCTATGCTCTGATACCATGTTGTAACATCCCCTATCTAGAGGCCCAAAGCTAAGCACTATAGATGTTGTAGTCATCTATAGTATTATCTTCCGACGACTAAATACGACTATGTTAATGATATCTATAATGTCAAAAGCACTTGAATATGAAATAAATCACAAATTTCAAACAACATTTTTCCATTATATTTCAAAACATATATTCCATATACTACATAATCCCAAAACATTTCCTAGGCAATGATAAAATATACTTATTACAAAATACGTAAGAGTGACATATGAAGATGCCCTCTTGGATGATCAAAGGAATATTGTCATAACTGACATAACACACACAATATAATATAACAACTGAAAAAAGAACTGCAGCTCCTAAATAGCTATCCGTTAGCCTACTACTCCCCTCCAGTAGCTTTATTCGTCATCCTACAAAGAACTTGAAGTAACCTCAAACCTTAGCCTATTCAAATAAATTTTGACCACCCGAGAGTTTAAGGGAGAAACATAAACTTTGAGTCGGACATAAAGCCTGGTGCGAATAATACAATACATTCTGGTTAATAATGTTAAGTAAGACCACGCCGCTTAGAGGAAAGGGTTTCCTCTCGCTAACATCCTTTTAAAATATATCTTTCTTTTGAAAATCTTTTCCTGTAACCAAAACTGGTTAAATTTTATAAAGCATATGCAAACATACATATCAGGTAATAAAAGAACTATCACTTTAGTTTTGTTTGGTTAACTATTAACCTTTAGCTGACTCGGGTCTACCAGACAATGTAAACAAAATAATCTAACACCTGTTGAACACTCCTCTTCTAGAGGGTCTGTCCTTCAAAATATGTTAAATACTTCTCTTCTAGATGGTCTATCCTTAACTTAATCATCTCATACAGTCACCCGATCCTAATGGTTTTGCAGGCTCACTAATAACCTATCTGTATACAAACATATATTCCCTTCTGTATGTAATAATAATTTTAGTCTTACCTATGATAAAGCCATATATATTGGAATTTTGGACAACAATTAGCTAAGGCCAATAGATAATGTATAGGATGTGACCCTATACCAGTTCCGTCTAGTATTCTAATATTTGAGTCATTTTAACTTAGGGATCCCTTCTTATAGTTTTCCTTGAAACCTTTTTCAAAATGATTCAAAACATTTAAATCAACTTACACAAGGAAAATATATATAATCTCTATGCTTTACTTAAAATAACATTGTCGTATTATATATATATATAGACACACACATACTTTACTCAGATTTTAGTTGATGAAAACATTTAAACACTTGAAAGTACCCCTTCAGTTCCCATTAAAAGCTCCTCATTTGAAACCAAGTAAAACCCTTTATTTATCTAGGTCGAAATGCCAAAACCTTCCTTTCGAAACCATTCTCAAAACCATTTCGAACCCCTTGAAAAAAAATTCTTTCAAAAGATATATAACCTTAGACATCATACCTTAAAACATTTCAAAACATTGTCGTTGGAAACCCTTGGAAAAACCTTCCATTTCAACCCTTTGTGGAAATCCTAAGAAAACATTACCTTTTGACGCCGTCAAAACCCTTGGGGAACCATCCCTTCGAAACTATTTTAAATACCTTTTGAAAGCATCAAACCTTTAGAAATTCAAACCTTTTTAAAGCATGCGTATTCAGTTTAAAACACGTGGAATACACCTTTCGAAATCATTTAAATCATCTCTATCGAAACCATTGGGTTATACTTCAATCATAACAAAAGGGCATATAAAGTCATTTAAGTCGAAAGTCTATCCTTCGAAAGCATTCCTAAGTAAAGAAGTGATGGTGTCTAAACTACCATTCCGAAAGGATTGGAGAAGTGACTAATTTTAAAAGTTAAGTATACCTTTCGAAACTATTGACTTCAAAAGGTAGAAATGTGGCAGCAAGGGGTTTCGGCCCCTTTGAAAGCATTACTTAAAATAAAAGAGTGCAACCCATTCGAAACCTTTCCTTCGAAATATTTGACCCAGTTGAAAGCCAACTGAATCGAAAGCTATCCTTTCGAAAGCAAGTAGGCGCTTCTTTAATTAAAACAAGGCATACTCCAACCCCTTCGGAACCCAACATTTTGACTATGTACTCTTCGCCTTTATCCAATGCGACATGCACAAAGTAACTTGATACCATGGGCATTGGTTTCAAAACTGATGGTGGCGAAAGGTCTAGTTCGGAACCCTTGGTACCGAAAGTACTATAACATGCTAAAAACATGTTATTTTCGTTTTTAACTTAAAAGAGAAAAAATTTCAACTAATCTGCTATTGTTTGTAAAATATTCATTGGTTGATAAATACTGTTTTCAAAGTGCTACCAATATTTTCAAGAATAAACAATAATAAAATACCCCTTCTCCTTAATTAGATATATAAAACATTTAAGTCTCATACCTTAAATAATTTTATATATTCATCAAAACACTTAGGTAAATTGTATAAAAATTCCAGAAAATCCTTTTTAACATGTTTTCTAAATATAAATTTTAGACCCACATAATTATTAATTTACTTGTAAATAATTTAAAACCCAAATATTCATTTTCTTCACTAGAAAATTAACATAAAATCTTCTTTAATTCAGAAAATTATGAAAATTGAAATTCATCTCTAAAATATCATTTCTGATTTATCTTTAAATTCGCAAGGCGGTTGGATGTCATTTAATTGAGTTTTCATGTCAAAACATATAATAAAAACTAATATGAACATTCATAAATCATCAACAAGCATATATAAACTTTTTGTCATCTAAAACATGGCATTAACATGCAAAAATACTTCAGATTATCACTAAAACTGAAAGTCATAAGAAAATTGAGGTGTAGCAGTTATTCTCCTTAGCTTGAGATTAAGAATTTAAGATTTGATCTTGATTAAATTGATTTAACTCTTCTCTTGAATCCTAGCTTTTATCTTCTCTTGAGATTGCTAATGGTGTCCGGCCTTAGAAATGTTTTTGCTTGGGAAAATATGAAATGAACATGTGTTTTTATTTCCTAAGAGTTTAGGGTATAAGTTTATTATATTTTCCATTTTGCCCTCCCTTATTTTCCTAACACTTATTTCCATCTTAGTTTTTTAGTTCATTGTACATATAAGCACGACTACTCCTTATTAATCACAAATCTTAATCCACAAATCATCATACATTATTTTATTTATTTAGCTAATTAAATATCTTGAATAATGTTATTAAAAATATGGGGTGTTATAGTTATATAGTAAAGTAGTTTACTTATATCGCAAGGGGTACTTTCAATGGTTTCGAAAAGGGCACTTTCAGTGGTTATGAAAGGGGTACCTTCATTGGTTTCGTATGAGATTATTTAAATGTTTTAATTAAAGGTTTCGAATGTTTTCATCAACTATGTTTTGAGTAAAGCATATATCATAGCAATAAGATTTGAGTAAAGCAAATAGTATATTTTCCTCGTATAAGTATGATTTAAAGAGTTAAATCATTTTGAAAAGGTTTTCAAGGAAAATTTAGAGAGTAGTTAACCCTAAGTAAAAATGAATCATATATCTGTATAAAGTTTGGACTGGTATAGGGTCGTGCCCTATACATTAGCTATTAGCTCCTAGCCACTTTAGTCCAGTATTCCAGTGTGTAGGTCTAAGTCACTGGTAGGACTTAAATGATGGTTATACACAAAAAGGAATATATTTATATAGAGATAGGTTATTGGTAAGCCCGCAAAACCATTAGGATATGGTGACCCTTGGAGAAGTAAGTTAAGGATAGACCATCCAAAAGTATAGCTAATAGTTGTTAGATAATTTACTTAGTTTGTCTGGTAGGCCCGAGTCAGCCAAAGGTTAGTAGTTAGCCAAACAAAACTACATTTTGTTCGGACAACCGGTCCATTTATTACCTATTTTGAGCATATATGATATTTTATATTTTGATACAATTAGTTTGATTAACCAGTTTGATTGCAGGATTATGATTTGCAAAAAGATATGCTTTAAAAAGATATTAGTGAGGGGAAATCTGTTCCGCTAAGCGGTGTGGTCTTACTTAATATCAGTAAAACCGAGATGTAATAGTATTATTCACACCAGGCTCTGTGTCTGACTTGAAGTTTATGTTTTCCCCTTAAACTGTTGGGTGCTTAAAATTAATTTTAGTAGATTGAGAGTTTGGGCTTTTCAAGTTTTAGTAGGTTGGCGTATAAAGCTTCTGGAGACGAGCAGGTGGTGAACAGATAGCTATTTTGGAGTTGTACTTTGTTTTATTCTATTGTGTTGTATTATGTTGGATATGATTATATAGTACTTTGGTCAACCAAGGGGACATTTTCATATGTCACTCTTAGCTTATTTATGTAATAATTGTAATTGATCTGAACGTGAAAACGATTATGGGATTATGTAATTTGGATATGAAACATAATCAGAAATGTTGTTTTTGAAATATGTGATTTTGTTTCATATTCGTATGCTTTTGATTTTGTGGATACCGTTAACATAGCTGTATTTTACCATCGAAAGTTAATACTATAGATGACTACAGCATCTGTAGCACTTAGCTTTGGGCCTCAAGATAGGGGATGTTACAACTTGATATCAGAGCATACGTTTACGAAAAACTTTAAAATGATTTTTGAAAACATAATCTTAAGGAATTAGAGATAAGATCGGGATATGGGATAACACTATAGTAACGTACTTGTATTTGCTATATATGAGTACATACTATATTAATATTCTCCTATCTCTCTTAGGCTATTCTTCAGTATCTTACGAGACTCTAACGCAGATATGGATGATAGAAGAGGAAAAGTTAACCTTGGAGAGGAAAGCACCACAATTAATGGAAACTCCAGATCGTATACGAGGAGGAACCAAGGTCAAGGTCAAGCAAAAGATGTGGGTGCTGGAGTCCCGTAGGTAGACATGGGAGCAATGTATTGGTTTTTCATGAATATAGTGCAAACAGGGATTGATGCTAGAGTTGTTGGAGGAAATGCCAGAGCAGAAAACGAAGAAGCTCTGGTGGTGAATAACAATGCCATTCAGGGTAGAGACTATGCTCAGCTAGGATGAAAGCCGTTCACTGGTACCGAAGATGCAATTGAAGTAGCGAATTGGCTGCTTCATTGCAAAAAGATATTTGTTGATCAGGGGTTCAATGGTGAGTAGAAGAGAAGACTTGCTTCGAGGTAGCTATAGGGTCCATACCCAAAATGATCTAGAAGCATACGAAATCAAAAGCATACAAACTGCATGCAAATTTATGACCTAACAAATCAAGTTCTAACTGGTCACATCTCATTCTAGAGTTGCATACCGTTCTATCGGATTCGCAACCCTTAAGGAAGTTACAAGGTATGAAGGCTTTAAACATAGTCTATCTACCAAACACTTAGATATAAATGAATGTGATGCACCAGTATCAATTAGTGCCCTAACTGGTATACTGAATCAAAAGCGTACCTTCCAACACAGTCTTTCACTCCTCAGCAGTAGTTGGCCTAGCAGATGATGATCCTAAAGTGTAGACTTTTTCCTCATCCGCTCAGACCGGTTCTGGAGACTGATTCTTATAATGTCCAATCTGGCCGCAATTATAGCACTTCACTCTTTTCTTTTCTACAGCCTTCTTCCCTTTTCCAATTCGACATTTGTGAGCATAATGTACCTTCTTATCACACTTAAAGCAAAATAGATTAGCCTTATCTGTTATCCCATCTTTTGGCAAGGTCGAGATACCAAGGATCACTCTTCCCGGATACAAAACATGCACAAGTTTGCTATGTATATCGATGAATTTTGCCCGAGTCCGGATCAAGCTATAATTGATAAGACAAGGCAAGCAGAGCCAAGAGAGTCGACGTTTCAAACGTCAAGTCAATCCGAGTTCGTATGCTCAAGTTAGGATGGATGTAAGTTGAAGGGAGAGACTATGTTTTCGTATCCATCAGATTGCCGCATTTTGTATCCATCCATTTCGACTCGATGGATTTCGTATCCATTGAAATATGTCCAGTTCGTATCGATCGTATTAGCATCGATCAGGTCCCATCACTTCGTATCGATCAAGTCGGCATTGTTCGAATCCATCAAGTTCGTGTCGATGGGCTTCGTATCCATCATGGAAGCCTCTCTTCGAGTCCATCTGGGCAGAGCATTTCATATCCATGCTTGAGCCTCCATTCGAATCCATCGTCCTCGTATCGACCGGGAGTGCAACACCTTCGTATCCATCGGTTTCGAATCCATCAAGTCCTACTGGTTCGAACCCATCAGATGATGCCTACTTCGTATCCATCAGCTTTTACTACTTCACATCGATCGATAGAACTGTTGTTCGAATCCATAACCGGTGACCTATTCGAATCTGTTAAGTCAACGAAGCCTGGATGACGTGTCATCCTTCGATACGAATAGGGCGAAGTCCATGGAGTCGACGCAGTCAACTCGGAGCAAAGACCGGATCGAGGCAAAATACATGTGCCACGTCATCGGAGATCCACGTTAGGAGATGGGTTCGAAGGCATCGATTCGAACTGATCGAGTCGAACCAGACAGTCACCGAGAAATTCCATTTCGTATCGACCATATCTCGTGATCCACTGATCCTAATGCCATGAAATTTTCACAGGAGCTTGCATACATGCTGAGGAATGTCTCCACCAAATTTCAGCTTGATTGGACGTCATCTTGATCGATACGAAATGACTTCGTATCGATCTCCAATCGAGTCGAAACTTCCTGAGGTTGGTCCCGTGGGCCCACTCACGTGCCAGAACGAGTCTTCCGAAGTTTGAGCGAAATATCAGCCTCCTACGCCTATAAATAGAGCCCAGAGCCTACAGAAAAGAGATCTTTGGATTCTCAAGCGCCCAGACTCTGCCGGATCGAGACCTACATTATACTTTAGCTGTTGAATTCGAATTTGCAACTGTACTTTGTTGTTGTTTGCTGTACTCGCTTGTAATCGTTGAAAGAGAATCAATAAAGCTATCAAAACTTCATAGTGGACGTAGGCAACACGCCGAACCACTCTAAATTGCTTGTCTTCGCATTTATATTCTTGTTAATTGGAGTTTTTGTTAGATAATCTTCCCTTTTTAATTTACGTCTTTCGCTTTTATCTCTTCAAAAACTTTCGAAGAGTGTTGTGCCCAATTTTGGTACAAACACTCTGGTGCTTTCACCGAGAAAACCCGGATTTTCTCCTGCTCGTTGGATCTGTCATCGATACCGGATTGCATAAATCTAAGAGAGAGATCCAGATCACAAGTTCGAATTCCTTCCATTCTATTCAGATCTGCCTAAAGTCTACAAAAGGGATTCAGCCCTCAAAATGGTTAGCACAAGAACTACTTCCAACATTGGCGATCAAGAAGGCCGGGACAGACAGAATCCCGTGCTATTGCCTCCCTCTAACCAAGACGTTACTGGACCATCAGAATCATCAGGCTCGATTACCGGACAGGAGTTCCAGTCGCTGCTTCAAGAGCTGACCCAGAGTAGGCAACAATTGACAGAACAGCTGCACGCCAATGCCGAGCTGGCTAACCAATTGAATCATCATAAGCGCAGAAGATCTAGGAGGGATCACGCTTGACGCTCCTCCACAGAAAATTCTGCCTCCTCAGATTATCGTCATCAATCTCCACGTCCCCGATTGGACGGGGGTCACACACAAGCCGCTGGAAGCCAACCAGCAATGACCGTTGGACAACTGAGAGTCGGTCCATCGGCCAGTATCCAAACTAGACCTTCCTCTCGCGGGGGTACCACTCTCCACTACACCGCAGACAACCACGCTGTGGCTGCCGCTGTTGAACCGGGGCTCGATGCCCGGAGTCAGTCAAACTTGGACCGTCATCAACATGGACATACTCCTGAACCAAACGTCCCAGAAGACCATGAGCCGAGAAGGCGAGATGCGGACCGTCGTCAATATTCGGTCCATCCTTATAATGTAGGGCCTGACCACACTCTGTCTCAACACATGCAAAGTGTACAGATGCCTGATCTCCCGACCATGATACGTCAAATGATCCGTGAGAACCAGGGTCTCACAAATGATGACTGGAGAATCTCCCGAAGTCACACTCCCTTTACCGATGACATCCTTACCGCTGAACCCCCTCGACAATTTAGGATGCCGACTCTACCCATATACGAGGGAAACTCCGACCCCGATCAACATATTTTGAAATATGAATGGTCAATGAGCGCTGCTAGAGCTGATGATGCAGTCAAATGCCGGAGCTTCCCGATATCCTTGGGGGGCATCGCTACCATGTGGTTCACTCGATTACCACCTCGATCTATTTCTTCCTTTGACTAGTTGACTAAAAAATTTGTTGAACAATTCTGCATGCATGTCGTAAGGTCGAAGGATGTCAACACTCTATCTAGCGTCACCCAAGCTCGTGGAGAAACGCTCAGACGCTACTTAGAGAGATTTAATGCTGCGTGTGCGGAAGTCAGCAATCCGAACGATAACTCCATTCTTATGGCATTGACTAAGGGGATTGACCCCGATTCTGAATTCGGCAAATGGTTGGCCGAAAAACCGCTTGTATCATTAGACCGTTTATATACCAAGGCGGCTCAATTCCTGAGAACGGAAGATGCGAAACAGTCTAGGAAGCAAAATGATGCAGGACAAAGCACGGAAGGGATCCAAAGCAATGTCGCGGTCAAACAGTCCGGTGAGAGCTCCGGAAAAATCCAGCTAAACATTCAAAACAAACAAAATCAGCGGAGGGAGAACGTGAATCAAAACAAAAGACGAGATCAAAATCGTGGCCCGCAGCGCAGGAATCCTATGTTTGACAGCTACACTCCTTTGAATACATCACTGGAGAACTTGTATTTACAGACCTGTAATACAATTCAATATAAAAAGCCTACACCAAAACCATCGTCGGAAAGACAGATCCAGACGGGAAAATTCTACAGGTTTCATGAAAGCTATGGGCATAACACGAATGAATGCCGTCATTTGCAAGATCTCGTGGAAAAGCTGATTAGAGAAAGGAAGCTAGATCAATTTGTGCAGGCACCACAGCCTGGAGGAGCAGGCCCGTCAAATCATGATAATGCGCCCGATCGGGCGAGACAGGAAAACTCCGCCTGTGTTGGCGGAAGACTAGTAATAAATGCTATCGGTGGCGGACCCACCCTGTTGGGAGCCTGGAACGACGAAGATCTCCGTCACTGTCACACATGACAGGCTTTGTCTATTTAGCCTATAAATCTCTTGCAATTTATTCTCGCGTTTTTTGAGTTTGACTCTGTAATAAGGCACTGACTTTGCCATGTTTTTTACATTTCAGAAATAAATTTCCATCTCTTCGAGTTAGGCTGTGATTCAACGAATGCTACACGCAACCATCACGATACACGAAGAGCTAAGTTTTGTCGAACGATGGGATTTATTCAAATAGCAAGCGACTGTGAAACGATCGGTCTCTCGCTAAATGAAACCCCAGCTCGGGGGCAAGCCGTCACCTTAAAGGCGAAATTGGACCGACACACGACAGTCCTATAAACATCAACTCTTGGTTCCCAGAGTGCGAACCGGAGTATAAACACTAACTCCAAATTCCCAGAGCGCGAATTGGAGTATAAACATCAACTCTTGGTTCCCAGAGTGCGAACCGGAGTATAAACACTAACTCCAAATTCCCATAGTGCGAATTGGAATATAAACATCAAATCTTGGTTCCCGGAGTGAGAACCGCAATATAAACCCTAATTCCAAACTCCCAGAGTGCGAGTTGAAGTATAGAACGTACTAATACGGCTTCGAAGAGGGTGGACCCGTCTGCCTAACAACTTCGACCGTATCCTAAACAAGTTCGAGGAGGATGGACCCGTCCAGCTAACGACCTCGCTTGACGACTCGGGGTGGATGTGATCTGACCATCCACGATCCTGATAATTCCATTGTTCCTAGAGCACGAACACAATCCAAATAGCCCAAACAAACGTGACTGACCGTTTGTCGGCCGACTCTAAAACTCCCAGAGCGCGAAATTGGAGTATAAACACATAAACGCGGCTTCGAGGAGGGTGGACCCGTCCGCCTAACGACTTCGACCGTATCCTAAACAAGTTCGAGGAGGATGGACTCGTCCATCTAGTGACCTCGCTTGTTGACTCGGGGTGGATGTGATACGACCATCCACGATCCCGACAAATCCGTCATTCCCGGAGTGTGAACGAATCCCTAAAAAAGCCCAAACAGATGTGACTGGCCATCTGTCGGCCAACTTCAAGTTCCCAGAGCGTGAACTAGGATGTAAACACCGACTCAAGGTTCCAGGAGTGCGAACCGAAGTACAAATGATAACTCCAAATTCTCAGAGTGTGAAGTGGAGTCTGAATACTAAGTCAAAGTTCTCAGAGAGCGAACTGGATTGCAAACATCAATAATTTTTGAATTCCTAGAATGTGGACTAAACTATCAGTCTTAAATTATCCCAAGTCCCCAGAGCGCGGACGAAATGCAAAAATGACTCGAGGGCGAACGACCACTCACAAACTAACATATGTCCCCAGAGCGCGGACACACACTCGAAAATTTCAATAAGCACGGTTGACCGCCGAAGAGCGAGTGCTGATCCCCAGAGTGCAGGTATGGCTACTCGCAAATAAACAAGCGTGGTTCGACCATCCAACTTTTAGTCATTTGAATGTCGATCCCACAACACAAAAATAAAGACGTGGGGACAACTGTGATCGCTAACCGATCTTTGCAACCTATCCCCTAGACTGGGGGAAAAGCTTAAGTGTTAATAACTGACCAAAGCAGTACAGCATCCAAGTCCAACTTGATACTCAGTTATGACTTGTGATCGCGAGTTTCAAGCTTGGAAAATGAAACAAACTCAGTTTAAAAGTAAAAACACCACAAGTACACCGAACTAAAAGTACAACACTACAACACTTGAGCACAAAAGAAACGAGACTTGAAGTGAAGAAATTGAATTTCATTTTAACAAAATCACATGTGAAGATTCATGTACAAGCTAGTCCAAAAAATCCCTACTATCAGGGGGCCAAGCCTGCATCTATACATGGCCTATGAAAGAAAAAATAAAAGTAGTTTCCTAACTACCAAAATTGCGCCGAAGGAGGCTTATCTACTTCTTCTTCTTTGATCTTTTCTTCAACACGGAATCACTGGAACCACCAGCAGTTTTTCACTTCAAGCTCTTACCCTTTGATGGATCATCCTCCGATGAAGGCATTATATCGACATCTTCCTCTGAGCTTGAACTCAAAGGAATATTCTCTTCGGGAGGAGTCGGAGGAGTCGGGTCTACCACCGGGGGTAGAATGGATATGCTAGTATCGATAAGCGTGCCCCCAGGAGATATCGCCAGAAGAGGAGTTGGGCCGACCGCCGTCGTAACATTCTCGGAACTACCACCGTGTGCTGCCTCCTCCATCTCTGCGTGGATTTGGGCCAGTATCTCGGTTTCGCTAGTAGCTCGGGCCTCCTGGTAGGCAGCGACCGCCTATGATGAAACACCGAGGGCAGACGAGAAGCTACTCAAGAAGAAGGGCATGTCCACAAAAGGATCGCTGTGTTGGCCCAAGAGCTCATTCACCATCTGCTCGTCAAAATAGATTGAGCTTCCTTGTGTCACTCCGATGGGTGCGGCCGTTACCATGGATGTCGCCTCAGTAATGATGGCCCCATGTGCTTGATGTGAATTTTGGATTGCAGGAGGCGCTGTCAATGTAACGTCGCTCACTGGACAAGAAAGAAAACGAGTTATCAATACAAGCTTCAATACAGATATTCCAGTTTAAACTCACACGAGATTTGTGCGAAGTACCTTCCTCAACTTGGCTTGTGGCCGCGTGAATAGCTTCTGAAGGATGTTCCTTTATGGGGGATAAGCGTGGTTGTTCAGGGTCATAGCCTGGAACCGGTTGCGGCTCAATCGCTGGCGTCGGCTCGGATCCGGATGAAGTAATCATTTCAGAACTTGTAGCCTGATGAGCTATGCAAGAGCCTTCACCAACCTCTAGATGTTGGGTGCCAAACCTCTCTTTTGCATGAGAGATCATAGAGTCGTGGGGAACTTTCTTTTCGTCATCGTTCAATATGCGGTTCTCCAACTCGAACTCATCAATAGCTCCACCTAACTGTGCTGCTTTTTCTCCTTCGACTATCAGATTCCAAGCGTTGAACAAATGTGTGGGGTATTCATCGAGCCACGCCAGGCTTCTGTGCCTTAGTACGTTATCATTGTAAGTGTTGAGAAGCTCCTCTATCTCTACCTCGAGCCTGGTCTCCGCCGACCGGACTTTCTCATCAACTCCAGCTTCCACCTCGCGGACCTTTCTATGGCCGCGTCCCTTTCTCTTCGGAGCTCCACCGCTTGATCGCACGCTTCCTGTGCAGAAACATTAGCGGCATCTCTCTCCTTCATAATCTCCGAAACCCTAGCCTTGAGCTCATTTAACTCCTTTTGAGCCGCATCCCGCTCGGCGGTTACAATGGTGTTCCGGTGGCCCATGTCCTCCACCGTGGCATAATGTTCACGCTTCATCCTATCCATTATCGCCTAAGCCTCGTCAGCTTTCTTAAGGGCCTTGATTTCGGATTTACGAGAAGACTCGGCCTCGCTGTTGAGCGCTTGGATAATGCGATCTTTTTGACCAAGCTCCTTCTCTAACTTCTCAATCACGACCGCCCGGTCGAAGGCCACCTTTGATGCTTTCTTTGTGGTTTTTGACCATTCCTGATACTGGAAAAATATATCCGCGATATAATCCTGCACCATGGGACCAACTGACGACGGTATCCTCTTTAGGCGTGGGGGGAAAACAAACCCATCGAAGCAAATATCAAGGAAATCTTTCTTCAATTGAGCAAGCCTTTCTGCTCCTTCACCGAAGGCTCGGCCAACGCCTGCTCTGTTGCCAGAGAAGCCGTAATTTCAGACCTACATTGGGATCCGATCTTGATGGCTGGGAAGACGGTTTGTGCCGTGAAGACTCCGGAGGCCTTGAAACATGAGCCGGAGGCGGCATAGGAGTTCTGGGAGGAGGTGTGCGTGATCGAGAACGGCGTACATACCCTCTGTCCCTATCAGCATGCTCCTGACTGGAATAACCCTGATCATTCTCCCTATCTCCTTCTCTCCTGTGTGGCTCATAATAAGACGAAGACCTGTGTTTGCGATGCAGACTACCGAGCCACGACCGGACATGCTACCTGCAAGTCAAAAACGAGACTAAAGTTAATAATCTTTCACAGTAGGCGTCTTACATTCAAAAATTATGCAGTAACGCGGAGTGTGAATGCATGTGTAACCCCTCGACCAACCAGATGTGTCGACCACGTCAGAAGGAAGAGACTCGCTTAAAACTAGGGCGTGCTGAGATTCATCCAATCCGACGTCGTGCTGCATAAACACATCGTCCGGAGTTGGAAGATCGGCGAGCCCTTCATAAAGGTTTTCTGTCCTTGGGGAAGATATCTCTGAAATTCTGATTCCGAAAGCGGGCTGAGACGTTACCACAGATTTCCATCTCCCCTCTTTAGGTTTCTTAAAGATGGCAGCCTTGCCTTTTCTCTTTTCTTCAGAGTTCGGGGGCACATCCATAGGCTCGGCCAAAGGCTCATCATCAGTATGAGTTCTTTCCGAGTTAGCTTCCTCGATTATTGTAACTTTAGGCTTCTTTCGTATAACTCGTTCTTTTGGGGCTGTTCTCAACGCACCATCGAGCATTATGCTTTGTCTCCGCTCAATCAACCTAAGGATCCTGAGATTCCTATCCGTCAAGAGCAAATCGATGCTCCTCTCTTCGCCTGGCACCTCTTGAATAACCTGAACTATCTCTTTGTAACGTCCACCTTCGGGTCAATGGATTATTGCTGAAAAGAAAAAGAGATGTGAGTCCGACTTCATCTATATCTATCTTATCAACTACCCGAGAAGGTGGCAATACTCACGTCTAAATAGCCATCGCCTGGCAAACCCCGGAGGACACCGAACGTAGAACCACTCCGTCCTGAAATAGTTCAGTCTAGTCCAAGATCCAGTAACCACCTGACAGTTCCTTACTGCCTCCAAGAATGTAAAAGAAGGACTATCATTCCGACTCTTGAAGTTGAACAAGTATCTGATCTCGGTCGGGTTCGGCGGTCGATAGAGGTACTCCATAAATGCAATGAACAAGCTATTGAGCGAAGCATATCCATTTGGGTGTAGCTGAGAGGGGGCCATCCCCAGAAACGACAACACTTCTCCTATATACTGGTTGAATGGAGGTAGTGTCCCAGCTGCGCATGCATGACGATTGAAAGCAGTATATCCCTCCGGCGGATTGTGTGGTCTGTCGTTTGGTCCTGGCAACAATACGTCGTCCATCGGCAGACCATGTCTTAAGCATATTCTCCCAAGCTAATCTTCGGAAATATGAGACGCGACAGAGTCTGGCGGACTGTTGATGAAAGACGCATCGGGCAATTCGTCCGGGGCTGGACCGATGACTTTGGCCTCAATGTCCGGGATTTCAAGGCTGGGAAGAATTGTACTTTGGATTTCTTGCTGTTGTGAACTTGATGGTTCCATAACTAGCTAACTCATGAGAAATCATCGTTAGACGACAAAGAGCCCGTGTGTTCCCCACGTGTAGAGTGTGTGTTGTGTAATGTAGTGCATTACTTGAAAAGATTTTGCAAAATTAAAGAAAACTTGCGAGCAACAAAGATAGTCGGAGTCCAGTTGGAGTGACCATCATCGCTGACCGTCATCACCAAACCGTCCAGATGTTAGCGATCGATCCCAGTTCAAATTACCCATCATGTTGCCAAATTTTGGTTCCATCGACGAGCTTCGAAAAGCAGTCAAATATGCTGTTATACAGTTAAGTCCAGATATGCAAGAATGAAGCTCGTCGGAGTCAAGTGTTCAAATATGCAAAAGGTTCCCTAATTCACCGAACCTCGGCTTGGGATCGATCACCACAGTTCAAAACAGTGAAAGGTCAGAAGCCTCCATTTCGTATCGATTGAGTTCGAAGCCATACGTTTCGTATCGATCGAGTTCGAATCGATACACTTCGTATCGATCGAGTTCGAATCGATGTGCCTTGTACCGCATCGGTTCGAAAATGATACGCCTCGTATCGTTCAGGATCGAATCGATACCTCTCGTATCGGTTGAGTTGCGCCAACCTCGTAACGATTGCGAATCGGAGAGCTTCGCATCGATCATGCAAACAACCATCATTCCTCAACCCACACGACATCGGTGCGAATCCAACACCTAGTAATCGATACGAGATCAAACGCTAGTTTTCTTTTCATCGGTAAGAAGTGGAGGCCATACTATCCTCGATCAATTGTTTAAAATCCTTAATTCCTTCTTCCCCGATCGATTCGAACACAGCCATGGCCATTTACGATCGAGGTCCATCCCCAAATCTGGTTTCACGTGATACCAGAAAAGATGATTGAAGAAGAAAAAATGAATCTGGGATAACTCCGTCACTTGGATTCGCAATTATTTACCTAATTTAGAATTGGGATTCGAAAATTTGAAGGGCTGAATTTGATCGAGTCGAAGGCACGGCACAGTTTTCCTTTCTCAAGTTACTAGATCGATGCGAAAGATGAAGAAGGCAGTAAAAAGTAAAAAGTGAAAAAATGGTTAAGTCCCAATTATTTATAAGGGTCCAAGGAGAAACAGGGACGATTTGTATCCCGGTCAGATACAACCGGTCATTACAGGTCCACTATCACGTCGAGTCGAACGATAGTTTCGAATCCATCGCCAAAAATTTCTATCGATTCGAAATAGACGACGGATCCATCGATTCGACGCGAGCGACGAAGATGACCAAAGACGATAAGTCCCTTCAATTCGAAGCTCATGTTCGTTTCAGCGAGTTGACAACTCCATCCACTTCACATCGATACGAAAAACAATTTCGTATCCATCATAGCTTATACATTAGCATCGATTCGAACAAGCATTTGGCATCCACCGCATTCTTAATTTATCGATGCAAAGTCAATCTTTTGACCTACCATATCGATTCAGGAGAGGATCGATGCGAAGGAACTCCATAAAACGACTGCCAAACGTTGTTGCAACTCAAATCTCACATCGATTCAGGAGAGGATTGATACGAAATCCAAAAAAAAAACTGACAACGACTCGTGAATGCGCAACGTTAACCGGAGTCAAATTAACAAATATATTTATATGTCAGACTAATATTCGATTTTCAACATTCACAGGAATCGAATACACGTCTCATTACGATTACAATGACAAACAACTAATCATTATCATACAACAGTCACTCACAGCAATGCAGAGTACAACTCTCAACGAAAAATACAATGATTGTTCAAAGAGAAACTGCAGCTTTTCAAAGCACGTCATGTTTCCACAAGACGTACTTTGGGGGGCAAATATTATCCCACCTTTTGGCAAGGTCGAGATACCAAGGATCACTCTTCCCGGATACCAAACATGCACAGGTTCGCTATGGATATCGATGAATTTTTCCCGAGTCCGGATCGAGCTATAATTGATAAGACAAGGTGAGCAGAGCCAAGAGAACCGACGTTCCAAACGTCAAGTCAATCCGAGTTCGTATGCTCAAGTTAGGATGGATGTAAGTTGAAGGGAGAGACTATGTTTTCGTATCCATCAGATTGCCTCATTTCGTATCCATCCGTTTCGACTCGATGGATTTCGTATCCATCGAAATATGTCCAGTTCGTATCGATCGTATTCGCATCGATCAGGTCCCATCACTTCGTATCAATCAAGTCGGCATTGTTCGAATCCATCAAGTTCGTGTCGATGGGCTTCGTACCTATCATGGAAGCCTCTCTTCGAGTCCATCTGGGCATAGCATTTCGTATCCATGTGATGCAGCGCACAATGATAACTCATTTGCTTTAAGTCGCACGATGGCCTTAAGTCGTGCGACCTAATGAGATAGATGATGCAGCAGGGGAGAATGCAGCGCATCAGGATGGGTTGTTTTCCTTAGGTCGCACCAGCTTTGGTTGTGAACGAACTGAATCCTTCAGTCGTGAACGACCTAGAGACTTACGGCCTAACGAGATACAGAGGAAGGAAGACACGGTGATGCTTGATATGCCGCTTTCCTTAGGTCGTTACGAAGTCCGAACTACGACCTACCAGGATAAGCGACCTAGCAAGCCAAACCAAATCTGCCACATTGCTTCAATTCGCCAGCAAGCTACGACCTAGCGTGTTAGGTCGCTCAGATGCTTATGTTGCTCAATTCCATAAGTCGCTCTCACATGCCGCTTTCCATAGGTTGCGTGAAGTTGATTTCCTTATGCCGCTTGAAGTTATGTCGCCGATGTTCTATTCCGCATTCTCTTGAGTCGCTGGGTCTTAAGCCGCGCTGTGGTGCAACTTGTTAAGTCGTATGTGTATTTTTCTTATGTCGTGTGTGTTGTGTATGTTGTATGTCGTTTGTTTTAGTTCGTTGGTCGTATGTCGCTTGTATATGTTGAGTTGTTGTTGTTAGGTCGTTAACGACCTGTGTTAGGTCGTTGAAGCTATGGCTGTGTAAGTTGTAAATTGATATAAATAGGGGGGTTGTGTCATTTGTAAAGTTGGTTGATTTTGAATAAACTTTTGTTTGAGTGCTTTGTGCCTCTTTTAAAATTGGAAGTTGAGTGTTATCTCCTTTCTCCATCTTCGGTTATTCGAGTGCGCTCGAATCAACGGATTTGAAGCCGATTCACGGAATCTCGTGCGCGAGATCAACGTCGAAGAATCGTAGATCTTCTAACACGGTATCGTGCGCGATCAACGTGTTAAAGATAGCTAGAATCCGGTATCTCGCGAGATCAACGGATTTAGGCATTTATCTTGGGTATTATCAATCCATCGATTCATCTTTACCTCATTCCATTGTCATTTTATCCGTTGTGCATCATTTGGTGCCAACTTGTTATTATCCACTGCGTCAGTTTGGTATCGGAGCTAGACTTATCCAATCATAGCTAAGCCGAGCCTATTGGGAGCCGAGTTGAAGTGTTGGAGTTTGAGCCGAGTATAGAAGTTGGATCAAGGCCGAGAGTTACAGTTACAGCCGAGCCGAGCTAAGTGCAGGCCGAGAGAAGTCAGGTTCAGATTTGAGTTAAAGTTGTGCTAGTTGAAGTGTGTGTTTGGATTTGTTGAAGATTCGACAATGCCTCCGAGACGTGCTAATCGATTTCAAAATGTTGAAGATGTGTATCGAAGACAAGAAGCTGAGCAAATGGAACAACGTATCAATGAAAATTTCGATGAAGGTATTGGGAAGTTAGAGAAATTGATGAATGACATGAATCAAAGTCAAAGGAGAAGGTCACCAGTCTCGAACCATGGAGGAAACAGAGTTTCGCCATTGGTTGAAAGCGAGGAGGGTGTCGCCACAATCTTATCGAGATAGAAGAGAATCATCAGTTTCAGTGATGAGAGATCACCATGAGTTCAGAAATGAATAGAGAAGAACTCCACGTGAGTTTGTAGATAAGCCATATCGTGATGTTGAAAGACATAGTAGAAGAGATATGCGTGATCGTAGAGATGTTGATGGTCGAGATCATATCGAAGTAAATTTGATTATGATGAAGATGGTGATAGAGGTAGTACTCATTATCGAGATCGAGACCAAGTACGAAGTCAATATCGGGATGTAGATGATCGTCGATGGGAGTCGAGGATGAAAACAGAGATTCCAGAATTCAAAGGGAGAATGATAGCAGAAGAGTTTCTGGATTGGTTATCAAATGTCGAAGAAATTTTTGACTTCAAGGAAGTACCTGAGCATCGTAGAGTTAAGTTGGTTGCTACACGATTGAGGGGAAGAACTATGGCATAGTGGCAATAAACTAAACTTACACGGGAAAGGATGGGAAAGTCGAAGATTGTTTCATGGGAGAAGATGAAGAAGTTGATGAAGGCTACTTTCTTGCCTTATAATTATCAGTCTCTTATGTATCAGCGCTTACAGAATTTGAGACTAGGGACAAAGTCGGTAAATGATTATGCAGATGAGTTTTATCAACTGATTGCTAGAAACGATATCATAGAGACGGAGGAACAGTTGACATCTAGATTTGTTGGAGGATTGAGAATGCAAATTCAGGATATGGTGAATATGTTTGATCCAAGATCCATTGCTGAAGCACACCAGAAGGCTCTAGCTTGGGAGAAGCAAGGTAGAAGAGGAGGTGGTGTGTTTACAAATTCTAACAACCAGAACAAGGGTGCTAGTAGCAATAATAATGTTTCCAAGGCTGTTAGTAAACCGCTTGTCAACGAAGTTGCTAAGACCATGGTCGAAAACAATTTCAAGTGTTATAACTGTCAGGAGTTTGGTCATAAGAGCAATGAATGCCCGAAGCCTAAGAAGCGAGTGATGGTTGCTAAGGTTGAGGATGAGGATGTAGAAGTAGAATGTTCCAATTCACCACAAGTTGAGGAGGAAGAAGAATTATTGGCGGGAGACGAAGGATATTCTTTAATGATGAGGAGATCTTGCTTGACACCAAAGCAGGAAGAGGAGAATAATTGGTTAAAGAGTAATATTTTTCAGTCGACATGCACTATTTTGGGAAGGGTTTGCAAATTCGTTATCGATGCAGGAAGTTGTGATAACATCATCTCTACAGAAGTTGTAAAGAAGTTGGCGTTAAAGACAGAGAAGCATCCCAAATCCTACAAATTGGCTTGGTTGAGGAAAGGTAGGGAAGTGAAGGTTAGTCGAAGAGCTTGTGTAACTTTTTCCATCGGAAAGAAGTACAAAGATGATATCTGGTGTGATGTTGTGGATATGGATGTATGTCATTTGTTGTTGGGGAGACCGTGGCAATATGATAGAGCTGTGCAACACGATGGTCGCACCAACAGCTACAATTTCATGTTCGAAGGTACACGAATTACTTTAGTTCCTAAAAAGTGACAACAAAGTGAAAGCAAGTTGGAGGAAATCGAGGAACTTAAGACTCTGTTATCTTTGAAGGAGTTTGTCAAAGAAGTAGAGGATGGGCCTAAAGTATTTCTGTTGATTGGACGTGAAAGTAGTGAAGCGGTTGAAATTCCTGAGGAAGTTAAGCCAGTGTTGAAGGAATTTGAAGATGTATTTCCTGATGAATTACTGAAAGAGTTACCACCATTGAGAGACATACAACATCAGATTGATCTTGTTCTGGGAGCTGTGTTACCACATAGACCACATTACAGAATGAGTCCAAAGGAGCACGAAGAGTTGAGAAGGTAGGTGGAGGAGTTGCTTGAACAAGGGCGCGTACAAGAAAGTTTAAGTCCTTGTGCAGTACCAGCATTGTTAGTGCCAAAGAAGGATGGAACTTAGAGAATGTGTACAGATAGTCGAGCACTAAACAAGATTAAAGTGAGGCACAGATTTTCGATGCCAAGATTGGATGATTTGTTAGATCAGTTGAGTGGAGCTGCTATCTTTTCAAAGATTGATCTGAAGAGTGGGTATCATCAGATTCGAATTCGACCAAGGGATGAATGGAAGACCGCATTCAAGACACGGGAAGGGTTGTATGAGTGGCTGGTCATGCCTTTTGGTCTTTCAAATGCACCTAGTACTTTTATGCGTGTGATGTATCAGATCTGTCGACAGTTTATTAGAAAGTTCGTGGTGGTATACTTTGATGATATATTGATATACAGTGGAAGCACAGAAGAACATCTACATCACTTGCGGGAAGTGTTGATGATACTTCGTCAGGAGCAATTTTACACGGCAACAAAGAAGTGCATGTTCATGACACACAGTGTTTTGTTTTTGGGGCATGTGATGTCCAAGGAAGGTATCCATGTGGATCAAAGTAAATTTGAAGCAATCAAGGATTGGCCGCAACCCAGGACTGTAACTGAAGTGAGAAGTTTCCATGGGTTAGCATCATTCTACCGAAGGTTTATTCCACATTTCAGTAGCATGATGGCACCAGTGACAGATTGTATGAAAGAAAAGCAGTTTGTGTGGACTGAAGAGGCTGATTCTGCTTTCCAACAGATCAAGACACTTTTGACTACAACACCGATTCTTAGATACCCGGATTTTCAGTTGTTGTTTGAGTTACATACAGATGCATCTAAAGTTGGAATTGGAGGAGTGTTGAGTCAGAAAGACGTCCAGTTGCATATTTCAGTGAGAAGCTTTCTAGAGCCAAGACGAGATACAGTACTTATGACTTGGAGTTCTATGCTATTGTCCAAGCCATAAAGCATTGGAGACACTACTTGTTTTATAAGGAGTTTGTGTTGTATACTAATCATGAAGCATTGAAACATTTGCAGGGGTAGGATAAGATTGCAGCCAGGCATGCTTCATGGATCGCATATTTGCAACAGTTTACATTTGTTGTAAAGCATAAGTCGGGAGTTACAAATCGAGTGGCAGACGCATTGAGCAGAAGAAATCATTTGTTGACTACGATGAAAGTTGAAGTGACGGGGTTTGAAGTATTTCCAAAATTGTTTGTTGAGGATCCTTACTTTGCTAAGATTGTAGATGAAGTCGAGAAAGGGAAGAAGGACGAGTATGTGTTGGTAGATGGTTTTCTATTCAAAGGAAATCAGCTGTGTATACCAGAGTGCAGTTTGCGGATGAAGATTGTGAAGGAATTGCATGAAGAAGGACATGTGGGAAGAGATCGTACCTTGCAGTTGATTTCTCAATCATATTTTTGGCCTTCCATGAGGAAAGAAGTTGAAAGGTTTGTGGAGAGATGTCACATATGTCAAGTTTCCAAAGGGACGGCTACGAATGCAGGATTGTATATGCCATTGCCCGTGCCTACTAGACCATGGGTTGATGTTAGCGTGGATTTTGTTTTGGGTTTGCCAAGAACTCAACGAGGAAATGATTCTATATACGTTGTGGTGGATAGATTTTTGAAGATGGCACATTTCATAGCTTGTAAAAAGACCGCCGATGCAGTCCGTGTTGCTCAATTGTTCTTTAAAGAGGTTTATCGACTATATGGGCTGCCTGAGACCATTGTTTCTGACCGGGATACTCAATTTCTGAGTCATTTTTGGTTGAGTATGTGGAAGATGGTTGGGACTAAGCTGAATTTTAGTAGCGTCTATCATCCACAAACGGATGGGCAAACGGAAGTGGTGAACAGATCTTTGGGAAACTTGTTGAGATGTCTTTGGAAAGATAATTTGAAGAGCTGGGATGTGAAATTGTGTCAGGCGGAATTCGCACATAATCATGCTGTTAATCGATGTACTGGATTCAGTCCGTTTCAAGTAGTATATTCAGCAATTCCGAAGGAACCGTTAGATTTGTCGATAGTTCCACGTCAGAAAGGGGTTATTAAACGAGCTTGTGATTTCATGAATGAATTGCAGGAGTGTCACAGAATTGTTCATGAATGATTGCTTAAGTCAAATGAGAAGTATAAGCGATTGGCAGATAAGAAGCGAAGGAGTGTAGACTTCAAAGAGGGTGATTTTGTTTACGCAGTATTGACGAAAGATCGTTTTTCAGTTGGAACTTACAACAAACTGAAAGCTTGAAAGATTGGTTCAGTAGAAATCTTGAAGAAGATCGATGATAATGCTTATCAGTTAAGATTGCCTGATCATGTCCATATTGCCGACGTTTTCAACGTTAAACATTTGATTCCGTATCATGGGGATAAGCTTGTCAAGGATGAAGAAGGTGCGAATTCGGGGTCGAATTCTTGTCAACCGGGGGAGGATGATGCAGCGCACAATGATAACTCATTTGCTTTAAGTCGCACGATGGCCTTAAGTCGTTTGCGACCTAATAAGATAGATGATGCAGTAGGGGAGAATGCAGCGCATCATGATGGGTTGCTTTCCTTAGGTCGCACGAGCTTTGGTTGTGAACGAACTGAATACTTAAGTCGCGAACGACCTAGCGACTTACGGCCTAACGAGATACAGAGGAAGGAAGACACAGTGATGCTTGATATGCCGCTTTCCTTAGGTCGTTACAAAGTCCGAACTACGACCTACCAGGATAAGCGACCTAGCAAGCCAAACCAAATCTGCCACATTGCTTTAGGTCGCCAGCGAGCTACGACCTAGCGTGTTAGGTCGCTCAGATGCTTATGTCGCTCAATTCCATAAGTCGCTCTCACATGCCGCTTTCCATAGGTCGCGTGAAGTTGATTTCCTTATGCCGCTTGAAGTTATGTCATTGATGTTCTATACTGCATTCTCTTGAGTCGCTGGGTCTTAAGCCGCGTTGTGGTGCAACTTGTTAAGTCGTATGTTGTATTTTTCTTATGTCATGTGTGTTGTGTATGTTGTATGTCATTTGTTTTAGTTCGTTGGTCATATGTCGCTTGTATATGTTGAGTCGCTGTTGTTAGGTCGTTAACGACCTGTGTTAGGTCGTTAAAGCTGTGGCTGTGTAAGTTGTAAATTGCTATAAACAGCGGGGTTGTGTCATTTGTAAAGTTGGTTGATTTTGAATAAAATTTTGTTTGAGTGCTTTGTGCCTCTTTTAAAATTGGAAGTTGAGTGTTATCTCCTTTCTCCATCTTCGGTTATTCGAGTGCGCTCGAATCAACGGATTTGAAGCTGATTCACGGAATCTCATGCGCGAGATCAACGTCGAATAATCGTAGATCTTCTTTCACGGTATCGTGTGCGATCAACGTGTTAAAGATAGCTAGAATCCGGTATCTCGCGAGATCAACGGATTTAGGCATTTATCTTGGGTATTATCAATCCATCGATTCATCTTTACCTCATTATATCGTCATTTTATCCGTTGTGCATCATTTGGTGCCAACTTGTTATTATCCGCTGTGTCGCCATGCTTGAGCCTCCTTTTGAATCCATCGTCCTCGTATCGACCGGGAGTGCAACACCTTCGTATCCATCGGTTTCGAATCCATTAAGTCCTACTGGTTCGAACCCATCAGATGATGCCTACTTCGTATCCATCAGCTTTTACTACTTCGCATCGATCGATAGAACTGTTGTTCGAATCCATAACCGGTGACCTATTCGAATCTGTTAAGTCAACGAAGCCTGGATGACGTGTCATCCTTCGATATAAATAGGGCGAAGTCCATGGAGTCGACGCAGTCAACTCGAAGCAAAGACCGGATCGAGGCGAAGTACATGTGCCACGTCATCGGAGATCCACGTGAGGAGATGGGTTCGAAGGCATCGATTCGAACTGATCGAGTCGAACCAGACAATCATCGAGAAATTCCATTTCGTATCGACCATATCTCGCGATCCACTTATCCAAATGCCATGAAATTTTCACAGGAGCTTGCATACATGCTGAGGAATGTCTCCAATAAATTTCAGCTCGATTGGACGTCATCTTGATCGATACGAAATGACTTCGTATCGATCGCCAATCGAGTCGAAACTTCCTGAGGTTGGTCGCGTGGGCCCACTCACGTGCCAGAACGAGTCTCCCGAAGTTTGAGCAAAATATCGGCCTCTTACACCTATAAATAAAGCCCCATAGCCTATAGAAAAGGGATCTTTGGATTCTCAAGCGCCCGGACTCTGCTGGATCGAGACCTACATTATTCTTTAGCTGTTGAATTCGAATTTGTTTGTGTCAAAATTGGGCACAACAATCGTCGGAAGTCTTTGAAGAGATAATAAATGAAGAAAGTAAATTAAAATGTGGATTATCTAACAAAAACTCCAAATAACAGAAAGTAAATTGCACGAGAGACAACGATTTAGAGTGGTTCGGCGTATCGCCTACGTCCACTATGAAGTTTTGTTACTTTATTGTTCGATATTCGGTGAATACAACTTTTTTATGACAAAGTACAGCAGGTAGTAAGCCAAAATTCGAAATCAAAGGCAGCAGTGGTGCTTTGGAGCAGTTCTGGCAGCGTCCAGGCATACTCTTACTCTAAAAATTCTTCGATCCCCTTTCTGAATGACCAGGGGCTCTATTTATAGGTGTAGGAGGCTGATATTTCATCTAAAATTTGGTGAGACCGCTTCTGGCACGTGAGGGGGCCCACATGCCCGGCCTCAGGAAATTCGAGCCCACTTTGGGATCGATTCGACCCTGAGTTCGAATCGATCAAGAAAACATCCAATCGAGATGAAATTAGGCGTGGACATTCTTTTATGTATACGCAAGATCATGTGAAAATTTCATAGCATTTGGACTTGTAGATCTCGAGTTATGATCGATTCAAGATTGTATTTCCAGCTGACACACGTGGTTCGAATCGATCCCTTCGAATCAATAGGGTCGAATCGATGCTTGGTGCATGTGCACAGTGACGTGGCGCGCGCGCTTCTCGGGTTGGCCCATCTTTCCCTCCGAGTTCATTGGGTCGAGTCCAGGGTTTTAGCTGCTTTGACTTGGTGGGTTCGAGGTAATGGATTCGAAGACATGCTTCTTCGAATCGATCGAATGGATGTTCGCTCGAATCGATCAAGGCATGCCACAGTTGATCGATTCGAAGCTGCCTCAACAGGGTAGATTCGAAGCATTTTACGGAATGGAGTCGAAGTATACCTGTTTGCATGGATTCAAAGTAGAGGATGTTCCTAATGGATCCGAATTGTTGGATTCGAACACAGGCAGTTTAGATGGATTCGAACCTAAGGCTACTTTGGATGGATTCGAACCAAGGCATGTTTGGATGGATTCGAACCGAGGCTATCTCTTCCACGTTTCATTTGATGGCAACATGAGCATACGGACTCGGATTGTCTTGAAATTCGGAACGTTGGTTCCAACGGCTTTTCTTGACGTGTCTTATTTATTGTAGCCCAATCTGGACTCGGGCAAAATTCATCGATATCAGTAGTTATCCAATAGCTATTCAATGCTGGGGACGTATGACCCTTATTCTCCAGCAATTTCTTGATATCTCAGCCTTGCCAAAAGGCGGAATAAAATTTGCCCCACAAAGTATGTCTTGTGTAAACATGACGTGCTTTGAAAAGCTGCAGTCTCACCTCGGACAACTATGACATGTTTTATTGAAATTTGTATTCTGTATTGCTGTAATCGACCGCCGTATGATTATGATTGGCTGCTTGCCGTTGAAATCACGATGAGATGACCATTTGATCCCTGTGAATGTCAAAGATCAAATATTAGCCAGACATATGTGCATATATGTGTCACCTTGACTTTAGTTAACGTTCCGTGTTTGCAAGTCGTTGACAGTTCAGTTTGTTGTCGAATTATGTATCGATTCTCTCCTGAATCGATTTGTAATTCAAGTTAAAACATCGTTTTGATGCTTGTTAATGATCATCCTCTTGTATCGATTCTCTCCTGAATCGATGTAAAAGGTAGGCAAATAATTTTTCATATCGAAGCAATGCGTTCATTCTCGTCGACGTTTTCCGATGAATTCGAAATGACCGTTCGAATCGATAGTCTTCGAATTGATAGGATTTTTCGATTTCGATTCAGCTTTCTTTCAGTCACTTCGTATCGATGAAGCCTCGCATCGATGCCGCCTTGATGGATTTGAAGCTTTTGAGGGATTCGATGTCGTGATGGATTTGAAGCTTTGATGGGCTCAAACGTGGCCGTTCGACTCGATAGGGTTATGACCGGTAGCAAACAGTCAGGTTGACCGGGAGACGAAGCGCCACGAATCCTCTCTGGAATCCATATAAATACGCGAGGCTTGGCTTATTTTCACTTTTTACTTTTTACTGTTGCTATAGCTCTTTCTTCGAATTGATTTTCCCAGAGTCGAGAGAAGCGCATCTTCCACGAATCGATCGAAACTTTCAAGCTTTCAGATGTAATCACACTAAACCAGGTAACTAATGGATTGATCCAAGCTGAGAACGACAAAACTTGGAAGGTTGTGAGATCTGAGTGGAATGGATCGAATCGATGGATGGAGCGTGACAAAGCATCGAAAAAAAATTTGGAGAAGGAGAGATCTTGAAGGATTTCATCTCCTCCTCGCCTTGTATCGATGCTGCACGGAGTGGTTCGAGTCGATCCTGAGTATGGGGCCTTCGAGTCGAAGCTTGTGAGGGGAAGCGGTTCGTATCGACCAATTCGAACTGATGACCTCATCATCGATTCGAAGGTATCAGCTTCAATCGTTACGAAGTTTCTTTCCCGATGGACTCGAAGTATTTCTCGAGTTCGAAGTGTATCGAGTCGATCCTTATCGATTCGAAGCACACCGAGTCGACTTATATCGATCCGAGGTGATCGATTCGAACGTCTTCAGTTCAGGGAATACAACTCTTCTGACTTGCTCCAATCATCTGAACTATGACCACTCTTAAGTTGAACTTTGACGAACTTAATGAATTTTAGCACACTTGTCTCCGACGAGCTTCGGCCTTGCATAATTGAACTTGACTGTAGGACTATATCTGACTTCCTTTTGAAGCTCGTCGATGGAACTGTTGCTTAATCAAAAATATAACGGATTTGTACTTAAATCGGTTGGTAGCATCTAGATGGCGTGGATGTGACGGTCAGCGATGACGGTCACTTCCGATCTTGATTTTTCGAGTTTTGCCGTTCGTACATCTTGCTGTCCACAAAATTTTCTCTAACTCTGTAGAATTCTTCAAGTAACGCATAACACTACACTGCATCACACACACTTCACACTGGGAACGAGTGAGTTTTTATGTGTTTAATGTTGCTTTTTGATGAGTTAGTTAGTTATGGAATCTTCGAGCTCTCAACAACAAGAGGTACAGAGTTCGCCTCCTCCGGTGCTTGTAATCCCGGATATTCCCCCCGAAGTAATAGATCCGGCTCCGGACGAATTGCCGGAGGCTTTATTTATCGAGGATCCCATTAATTCCGTCCAGTCTAATATCTTCGAAGCATTATTGGGTCGGATATGTTTGAAACATAACATATCTCTGAACGATGTTTTGCTACCGGGTGTTGACGATAGACCTCACAATCCGCCCGAAGGATATACCGCTTTTTACCGTCACGCTTGTGCGGCTGGAACTCTCCCTCCATTTAACCAGTATATCAGGAAGATGTTATCATTCATTGGAATTGCCCCCTCACAACTTCATCCAACGGACATGCATTGTTGAACAGTGTTTTTGTCCTATTTATGGACCATCTCTTTCGCCCGCCAAGGCCGACCGAGATTAGACACATATTTAACTTCAAGAGCAGGGGCGATAGTCCATCTTTCACTTTTTTGGAAGCGGTTAGGAATTGCCAGATTGTGACGGGATCCTGGACTAGACTTAGTTATTTTAAAATTGAAAGGTTTTTCGTTCGATGCCCCCCAGGGTTTGCTAGGCGATGGTTGTCCAGACGTAAGTGTTGTAAGTTGTTCAAGTCTTCTTTAGACAGTCGTTATCGATACCTGTATTAATATCATGTCCTTCTTGCAGCTATCATCTCGAGGCCCGATGGTGGACATTATAAAGGCATTGTCCGAAGTCTACAAGAGGTCCCGAGCGATTTAAGGCATATCGACTCGGTATTAACTGACGATAATTTAAGGATACTAGGCTTAATCGAAATAAACCAAAGCATCGTCAATGAAGGGTTGGCGAAACCGGCCGCGAAAAAGAAGAAGAAAGTTGCTAAAAGAAAGCCCGGTATAGTAATATGAGAAACAAGTGACGATGAAAGAACGCCCACAGATACCGAGATAGCGGCCGATCTCTCTCGAATAGAAGAAGGACGGAAAGGCAAGGCTGTTGTTCCTAAATTTAAGAGACGGAAATCTGTAGTCGTATCTCGTCCCATTCCCGGGATCACTATCTCCCATGCCGCTCCTTGCCTGTCGGGAGATATTTTTAAGGGGCTAGACGATATCCCCATCCCGGACTACGTATCTCTTCATCACGAGTTCGGGTTGGATGAACTTCGGGAAGCGCTAGATACAAGCGAGTCTTTACCCGTTAGTGTAATCGACACTTCTGGTTGGTCGGGGGGCTTGCATATTTGTATACACTCTCACAACACTACATGACTTCCGCATACATTGTAGTGTCCTCTTTCGGTGCCTAATTGAGTTGTTTCTCTTTTGTAGGTACTATGCCTGGTCGTCCTTCTACGCTGGAGAAGTTTCAAAGAGTACACCATCCCTCGTCTTACTATGAATCCCGCCGTAGAGAATCCGATCGTGATCGCGAACGGAGGTACTATGGGCAGGAATATTATGATAAGGATTATCCCCGTGTGTACTCTAGCCAGGAACGCCAGGACAGGGATAGGAGATATCGCTCACCGTCTCGCTCTCCCCTGCCGCCTAGAACCCATACGTACACATCTGAGTCTTCACGGCAGCAGCCCCCTTCACAGATTTCGCGACTGGAATCACATCGTCAAAGGGCTGACATTGTCACGACTACAGCTGTAGAGGAGGCTCCTATTGAACCCTCCGGCGAAGGAGCCTTCAAGATTGCCCAACTTAAGAAAGATTTTCCTGAAATATGCTTTGACTCGTACATTTTTCCCCCCAACCTTAAGAGAATTCCTAAGGAGGCTATGAACACAGCAGCACTGAGCTATACTCGCGATTTCTATGCTCAGTACAAGGAATGGTATAAGGCGGCCATTAAAGCCTCAAAAGCAGCATTTGACCGTGCCAAAATCATTGAGAAGCTGGAGGCTGACTTGGCTCAGAAAAATCGCATCGTCGAGGTCCTTCAGTCGGAGGCTGACTCCTCTCGTAAGGCTGAAGTTGAATCGCTGAAAAAGGTTGACGAGACATTAGTGGAGATGGCGAAAATGCAGCAGGCGCACTGCACCTTAATAGAAGACTTGGGCCATCGATACAAAAATGTTGAGGCCGAGCGGGATGCGGCGGTTAAAGAACTGGAGGAACTGAAGGCCAAGTTTGCTGACATAACTAAGGAGAGAGACGATGCTAATACGGCCGCCCAAGAGGCATGTGAGAAGGCCGTGTCTTTTCGGGCTGAGCGAGACGCGGCGGTCGCTAGGGTTGAAGCGGTGGAGGCAGAAGTGGAGGGGAGAGTCCAGGCAGAGCGGTTCAGGGTAGAAGCCGAGTTTGATGAGCTCTTGGACATATATAACGCTAATGTGCTAGACCACAGGAATCTTGCGTGGCTCAGAGACTATTCCATGCTTCTTCACAGTTCCTGGCAAAATCTGTTGGAAAACAAGAGGGCATCCCTTCCTGACGGTGCATTGGATGAGTTTGAACTGGAGTCTTGCCTGTTGAGCGAGGAGGAGAGGAAGTTACTCCATGAGGCGATGATTCCTCCGAGAGAGAGAGAGATTTGGTATTCAACAATTAGAGGTTGGTGAGGGCTCGGGAGCCGCGCATCACGGTGAGGGTGTTGAAATTGCCGCCCCAACCTCGTCTAAAGTTACTGCCGCGGTTGGTCCACGAACCGTTCCTGCTTATAATCTGGATCAACCGGGACTATCTCCTTCTAAAGCTGCCGCCTCCGGACCCTTCTCAGCACTGAGCCGAAGTTGTGGAGGTATCTCTATTATCCCTTAAGTGTTTTAGAATGACGAACTTGGAGCAGATCGTTTGACTGACTATTCTCGTTTCTCTTTGATCGGCGACTGAAAGTGATGTGCCAGCACCTCCAGTACCACAAGTTTCACAGCCAACGCAATGGGCTGTCGTTACTGAGGCCATTACGACTACCGCCGTGACCAGCGAGACTGGAGAGGGGAGTTCAATGTCGCTTGATGCTCAGATGATTGAGGAACTTCTCAAGCAACCCTGTGAACCTTTTACCGATTCTTCTTTTGCAATGGGTGGAGTTGCTCCGACTTTTAGCTCGTTTATGCCGACCGTCAGTGTATCTAATGCTGCTCGATCTTCCCGAGAAGAAAAAATCCTTGCCGAGATAAGTGTTGAAATGGCTGCGGCGGCGACGGCTGGTGATTCCGGAGGTGATGTTGCTCCACCAAGCTTAACTCCTTTAATGGTTATTTCTCCTGGCGGCACAGTTATGATTTCAAGTGCTGAAGCTCCACCACCTGTTACGGCTCCTCTACCTCTGGTTCGTCCTTCCAAGAGACTCTCCGTCCCTTCTAGCTCTGAAGAGGATATTGATATCATGCCGGATCCGAAGAAGAGCAGGAAGTCTCGAAGGAAATCCGGTAGTGGATCTGGTGGCTCGACTCCAAGGAAGAAGTCTCGGAAGAAGAAGGATTGAGTTTCATGACTTGTGACGCAGATGTTATTAGCAATCTTTTTACTTCTCCTTTTTAGAGCCGTGTATAAGTGTGGATTCGGCCTCCACTTAATTGAAATTTTTTGCTTTGCCATGTAATCAAACTCCTTTTTTTGTTTGTTGATGAAATGGAAAACAGCTCTTTTCTCTTTTGCTTAAGTATTGTGTTGATTAGCTTATGCTCACATATATCATAAGTCTTTAACACACATCCACACCCTGGGGTCTTAACACAACCTGTAATTAACAGTTTGGTTCACGCTCTGGGAACCTATAATTGATGTCTATACTCCAATTCGCACTCCGGGAATTTGGAGTTAGTGATTGTATTCTAGTCCGCGCTCTAGGGACTTAGGGTTATTTTTATGTTTACACTCCAATTCGCACTCCGGGAATTTGGAGTTGATGTTTATACTCCAGTCCGCACTCCGGGGACTTAGAGTTAGTTTTTATGTTTATATTCCAATTCGCACTCCGGGAATTTGGAGTCGATGTTTATACTCCAGTCCGCGCTCTGGGAACTTGGAGTTAGTGTTTTATACTCCGGTTCGCACTTTGGGAACCAAGAGTTGATGTTTATGCTCCAGTTCGTGCTCTGGGAACTTGGAGTTAGTGTTTTATACTCCGGTTCGCACTCTTGGAACCAAGAGTTGATGTTAATGCTCCAGTTCGCGCTCTGGGAACTTGGAGTTAGTGTTTTATACTCCGATTCGCACTCTGGGAACCAAGAGTTGATGTTTATGCTCTAGTTCACGCTCTAGGAACTTGGAGTTAGTGGAAGGATTTTCGTGTACCAATCCTTTTTGATGTTAGTGTGGTGGCATGCCCCCGAGCTCGGGTTTCACATAGTGAGTGACCGGCCATATCACAGTCACTCCTTATTTGAATAAATCCCACCGCATGATGGGACTTAGCTCTTCGTGCATCGTGATGTTGTACGTCATATTCAATAAATCACAGCTCTGGCCTGAAGAGAAGGCATTTTATTGCTGAAATGAAAAAATATGGCAAAGTCCATTGCCTTATTACAAATTCAAATTTCGAAATGCGGAAACAAATAGAAAATGATTGGAAAATTCAAAGTAAACAGAGCCAGTTATATGTAGTAACGACGGAGACTCTCGCTATTCCAGGCTCTCGGTAGAGTAAGACCGTCAATGGTCGATAACTTGAACGTGCCATCTCCGAGCTTTTGTGAAATCACATATGGCCCTTCCCAATTCGGTTTCATATGAGAAGGGACCGGATAAATTCTCTTGAGTACGAGATCGCCGAGTTCAAAGGTTCGCGGACGGACCTTGGCATTGTATATTCGGGCGACTCGACTTCGATATGCGGCTGCCCTCAAATCAGCCTCTTCACGCCTCTCGTCGAGTAAGTCCAGAGATTCAGCAAGTAGTATGGCATTTATATTAGGATCATAATATGTCACACGATGAGAGTGCACTTCCGTTTCGACTGGAATAACGGCTTCAGAGCCATAAGATAGAGAAAACGGAGTGTGACCGGTTGCAGTTTTGTGAGTCGTTCGGTCGGCCCAAAGTGCCATAGGAAGTTCATCGACCCACTTGCCCCCGGCTTTTTCTAGTCGTTTCTTTAGAATGGATTTGATAATCTTATTAACAGCTTCAACCTGACCATTCGCTTGAGGGTGTGCTACCGCAGAAAATTTCTTATGGATATGAAATCGCTGGCAGAAATTCTTGAATTCAACACTCTCGAATTGGGTTCCGTTGTCAGTGATGATAGTGTGTGGAAGACCAAATCGACAGATTATGTTGCGGACTACAAAGTTGATCACTTTTTTCGACGTAATTGTTGCAAGAGGTTCAGCTTCAGCCCATTTGGTGAAGTAATCAACTGCGACGATGGCGTACTTCGCGCCACCTTTGGCTAGAGGCAATGCACCAATTATAATAATCCCCCATACTGCAAATGGCCAAGGACTGACCATTTGGGTTATCTCAGTAGGTGGGGCTCTAGGAATCCGAGCGTGTTTCTGGCATTTATCACATTTTTTAGCATAGTCTGCAGCATCGCGATTAACAGTAGGCCAAAAATATCCATATTGGAGTATTTTCTTGGCGAGCGCTTGCCCCCCAGTGTGATCGCCACATTCTCCTTCGTGTACATCGTGTAACACTCGATTGACTTCATCATGCACGATACACCGGAGAAGAGGAATAGAGTACCCTCTTCGATACATAACCCCATTTTGAATAACAAATCGCGAGGCTTTTCGGAGAACTTGTCTTTTTTCGCTTCGACGCTCAGGTAATATACCATGCTCGATATAATTCCGATAAGGAGTCATCCACGACTCCCTATTAAAGGTAGCCTCAAATGTGAAATCAGTCTCCATTCGATCAATGCTTGGGGAGCACAAGGTCTCAACAGGAACGAGCCCCAACTGCTGAGCTTCGCCTGTACCTGCTAACTTTGCCAACGAATCAGCCTTCTGATTATGCTCTCGGGGTATGTAGAAAATGGCATAGTAATCGAACTGATCAAGCACCTTTCGGATTTGAGATAAATAGGCAGCTAATCTTCGATCCTTGGCTTGATATTCACCCCGAACCTGACATACAACTAACTGGGAATCACAATAGACTTCCACAGCGATGATTTTTAAATCGCAGGCTAATTTTAACCCGGTAAGTAGAGCTTCATATTCAGCTTCATTGTTGGTTGCACGGAACTCTAACTTTAAGGCATAACATATGGATCGGCCCTCGGGGGTTTCAAGTACTACCCCAGCACCTGAGCACCGAACGTTTGACGCACCATCGGTGTACGACTTCCAGATGTATTCTGGAGATTTTCTAGTTTCAGGCAAGTCTTCAGGAACAGTGAATTTGGCTATAAAATCTGCTAAGACTTGACCGTAAATGGCCCTTCTCGGAGTATAAGTAATGTCGAATTGACTTAGTTCGATGTTCCATTTCAGTAACCTACCAGACATCTCAGGCCGCGTGAGGACCTGTCATAACGGCTGATCGGTGTATACAGTAAAAGGATGAGCCTGGAAATACGGACGGAGCTTCCTTGAGGCAATGACTAGGCAATATGCCAACTTTTCCAGCTTTGAATAATTTCTCTCGGCTCCGGTTAATCGCTTACTCACATAGTAGACCGGTTTTGTACTCGGTCTTCTTCCAGGACTAATGCAGCACTGGCTGCGTTTTCAGATACCGCCAAATAAAGATACAATTGCTCGTGGTCGACGGGCTTTGAAAGAATTGGCGGTGTGGAAAGATGTTAAACTAGTGATCGAAATGCGCCTTCGCATTCCGTAGTCCATTCGAAGTTTCGTTTCCCTTTTCGGATCAGATCGAAGAAGGGGATGCATTTTTCTGTTAACTTCGAGATGAACCTGCTCAGTGCTGCAACCTTCCCGTTAAGACTCTGAACCTGATTTAAGGTCCTTGGAGTTTGAAGATTTCTGATAGCCCAGATCTTTTCAGGGTTGGCCTCTATCCCCCGGGCGTTGACGATGAAACCGAGGAATTTTTCGGATGCGACTCCAAAATGGCACTTTAGCGGATTAAGCTTCATCCCGTATCTCCGGAGAATATTGAACATTGACTCCATGTCTTTGACATGATCAGTGGAGTATTGTGATTTGACCAACATGTCGTCTACATAAACCTCCATAGTTTTTCCGATCTGATTTGCAAACATCCGATTAACCAAATGTTGGTATGTTGCTCCGGCATTCTTCAATCCAAAAGACATGACCTTATAGTAGTACAGTCCCAGATCGGTTACAAAGCTTGTATGTTCCTGGTCGGGCACATGCATAGGTATCTGATTGTATCTTGAGTAAGCATCCATGAAAGATAATAATTCATGTCCGGCGGTTGAATCTACAAGTTGATCAATTCGGGGAAGTGGAAAGCTGTCTTTTGGGCACGCTTTGTTTAAGTCAGAATAATCAATACATGTCCTCCATTTCCCGTTTGGTTTCCGGACAAGTACAGGGTTGGATACCCACTCCAGGTATAAAGCGTCTCTAATGAACCCATTCGATTTCAATTTATCGACCTCTTCTTTCAAGGCGGCAGATCTCTCTGGATCCATACCACGCCTTTTTTGTTTGACCGAGATAAACCACGGGTCAATATTTAGGGTGTGGCTCGCGATGTTCGGCGAGATCCCACACATATCAGAATGCGTCCAAGCAAATACGTCCAGATTTGCTTGGAGAAATTCGACCAATTCCCGTTGTGCTTGCAGGCTCAACTGAGACCCAATTTTTAACATCTTTGAATCATCGTTATCGCTGATCGGAACGTCCATCGTTAATTCAGCGGGGGAAGCCTGACTTTCTCTAGACTCATCTTTATCCTCATTGTCTCTGGGGTCTAGATCCTTCTAGAATTGGTCGTGGTGCCCGGGCCGAGGCCCAGGCGTTAATTGTCAATCGTCGATGAAACGGACGCAGAGAGATTCCTCTACGCCCTTTCCTTTTTCTTTTCGCTGCGCCTCCCGCAGCTCAGCAACATAGCAAGCTCTCCTAGCAGCTTGATCTCCTTGTACAACTCCTATCCCGCGATCAGTAGGGAACTTAAGGGTCAAACACCATGGGGCAATAGCAACCCTAAATTCAGCAAGGGCCGGTCGGCCCAAGAAAGCATTGTATGGAGAATGAATATCTAAAACAACAAACTGTAGCATCCGAACTCTTCAGCATTCTCCAATCCCCAACTCTACTGGCAATTCAACCATTCCAGTGGGCATCGTCGCACTTCCGTTGAAACCGTGGACTCGTAACTGACATGGTTTCAAGTTCTTAGCTTCCATCTTCATCAAATCATATGCTCTTTTAAACAGTATGTTTACGGAGCTTCCACTGTCAACCAAGATCCTCTTCATCCAAGCAGGACCAACTTGAGCGGATATAACCAGTGGTCAATCGTGGGGGCTTCGACTTTATCGGCATCCCGATTTCTAAATACGATGTCGTCAGCCATCATTCTTTGTTGTTTAGCCGGAGCCCCGTCTTTAGAGTTACTACAACATTCAAAACTCACGTGCCTAATCGAGCTAGCATATGACTCCATTTCCCCCCAGCTTCTGTCAGCCGGATGGGGGCCACCACTTATTGTGTTAATGACCAACCTTCCGCCCGTATGGGCAGGTTCTTCGTGTCTCTCTTGAGTTTGCGCATGATTTTGATTGGATGGGCCCGTACCACCTGACTGTGGTGCCCGAACAAACTGATCCAACTTCCTCTCTCTAATCAACTTCTCAATGAGGTCTTGCAAATGTCTACACTCATTGGTATTATGTCCGTAACTTTCATGGAATCTACAAAACTTCCCTGTTTGGATCTGCCTTTCCGATGATGGCTTCGGGGCTGGCTTCTTATACTGCATAGCATTACAAGTTTGTAGATACACGTTCTCCAGTGACGTGTTCAACGGTGTATAAGTGTCAAACATCGCAGCCCTACGCCTCGGGCCACGATTCTGATCTTGTTTCTTGTTCCGGTTATCACTGTTCCTTGGTTGTTGAGTCTGTTTATTTTGAATATTCAACTGGACTTTTTCGGAGCTTTCACCAGACTGTTTAACTGCAACATTTCTCTGAATCCCTTTACTGCTGGGCCTCGCATCGTTCTGCTTCCTAGACTGTTTCGCATCCTCTCATCTCAACAATTGAGCGGCTTTGGAATAAAAACGGTCCAACGATGCGGGAGGCTTCCCAGCTAACCAATTTCCAAATTCGAAATCGGGGTCAACTCCTTTAGTCAAGGCCATTAAGATAGAATTATCATTGGGGTTGGTAATCTCCGCACAAGCAGCATTGAATCTTTCTAGATATCGTCTAAGTGTCTCTCCGGGGACTTGAGTGACACTTGATAAAGTATTAACATCTTTGGGCCTTGCAATGTGCATACGAAACTGTTCAACAAATTTAGTGGCTAACTGATCAAATGAAGAGATAGATCGTGGAGGTAGTCATGTAAACCGCATTGTCGTAATTCCCCCCAAAGAAATGGGAGAACTACGGCACTTTACTGCATCATCAGCTCTTGCAGCAGTCATTGACCATTCGTATTTCAGGATATGTTGACTAGGGTCAGAATTTCCTTCATACATGGGCAAAGTTGGCATCCTGAATCGCCGAGGGGGTTCATCATATAATATGTCATCAGTGAACAGGGTATGGCTTCGGGAGATTCCCCAATCGTCATTTTTTAGGCCCTGACTCTCGCGAATCATTTGGCGTACCATGGCCGAGAGGTCCGGCATCGGGACATTCTGTGTATGGTGGGCCAAGGTGTGGTCGGGTTCCACAGCGCGAGGTGGGATCGGGCGCTGTCGACGATCCGTATCTCGCCTCCTTGGCTCTATGTCTTCTAGGACATATGGTTTTGGAGGATGCTCCCACTGACGGTAGCTCTGATTGGAGTGATTTCGGGTATCAACTCCTATGTCTACTGCAGCGGCTGTGGCAGCACGATCATCTGTAGTGAACTGTGGAATAGTGCCTCCTCGGGAGGAGGGTCCGGTATGAAAACTGGTAGAAGGGCCAACTCTTATTTGCCCTACGGTTAGTGCCTGTTGATGATCAGCAGCTTGTGCGTAATTCCTGTCCAGCCTTGAACGGGTAGATCTGCTGTTGTAATCGGACGAGGCAGAACTTTCAGTGGAAGAATGAGGAGCTTGATCCCTTCTAGATCTCCTTCGCCTTTGATGGTTTAGCTGATTGGTCAATTCAGCGTTAGCGCGCAACTGCTCAGTTAGCTGTTGTCGACTTTGGGTTAGTTCCTGGAGTAGCGCTTGGAACTCTTCTCTTGTAACTGGTCCTGACTGATCTGTATGTCCGGTAGCATCTTGGTGGGTTGATTGTAGTTGTACGGGATTTTGCCTATCCCGACCTTCCTGATCGCCGACATTGGAGGTAGTTCTTGTACTTACCATTTTGAGAAATAGAATCCTTTCCTTAGATTTTTTGAAAATCTGAGTAGAATGGAAGGAATCTGAACTTGAGATTTGGATCTCTCTCTTAGATTTATGCAATCCGGTATCGATGATAGATCCAAGGAGCAGGAGAAAAAACTGCGTTTTCTCAGTGAAAGCACCAAAGTATTTGTGTCAAAATTGGGCACAACACTCGTTGGAAGTCTTTGAAGAGATAATAAATGAAGAAAGTAAATTAAAATGTGGATTATCTAACAAAAACTCCAAATAACAGAAAGTAAATTGCACGAGAGACAACGATTTAGAGTGGTTCGGCGTATCGCCTACGTCCACTATGAAGTTTTGTTACTTTATTGCTCGATATTCAGTGAATACAACTTTTTTATGACAAAGTACAGCAGGTAGTAAGCCAAAATTCGAAATCAAAGGCAGCAGTGGTGCTCTGGAGCAGTTCTAGCAGCGTCCGGGCATACTCTTATTCTAAAAATTCTTCGATCCCCTTTCTGAATGACCAGGGGCTCTATTTATAGGTGTAGGAGGCTGATATTTCGCCTAAAATTCGGGGAGACCGCTTTTGGCACGTGAGGGGGCCCACACGCCCGGCCTCAGGAAATCCGGGCCCACTTTGGGATCGATTCGACCCTGAGTTCGAATCGATCAAGAAAGCATCCAATCGAGATGAAATTTGACGTGGACATTCTTTTATGTATACGCAAGCACATGTGAAAATTTCATAGCATTTGGACTTGTAGATCTCGAGTTACGATCGATTCAAGATTGCATTTCCAGCTGACACACGTGGTTCGAATCTATAGGGTCGAATCGATGCTTGGTGCATGTGCGCGGTGACGTGGCGCGTGCGCTTTTCGGGTTGGCCCATCTTTTCCTCCGAGTACATTGGGTCGAGTCCAGGGTTTTAGCTGCTTTGACTTGGTGGGTTCGAGGTAATGGATTCAAAGACATGCTTCTTCGAATCGATCGAATGGATGTTCGCTCGAATCGATCAAGGCATGCCACAGTTGATCGATTCGAAGCTGCCTCAACAGGGTAGATTCGAAGCATTTTACGGAACGGAGTCGAAGTATATCTGTTTGCATGGATTCAAAGTAGAGGATGTTCCTAATGGATCCGAATTGTTGGATTCGAACACAGGCAGTTTAGATGGATTCAAACCTAAGGCTACTTTGGATGGATTCGAACCAAGGCATGTTTGAATGGATTCGAACCGAGGCTATCTCTTCCACGTTTCATTTGGTGGCAACATGAGCATACGGACTCGGATTGTCTTGAAATTCGAAACATTGGTTTCAACGGCTTTTCTTGACGTGTCTTATTTATTGTAGCCCAATCTAGACTCAGGCAAAATTCATCGATATCAGTAGTTATCCAATAGCTATTCAATGCTTGGGATGTATGACCCTTATTCTCCAGTCAATTCCTTGATATCTCGGCCTTGCCAAAAGGCGGGATAACAGAATTTGCAGTTGTACTTTGCTGTTGTTTGTTGTACTCGCTTGTAATCGTTGAAAGAGAATCAATAAAGCTATCAAAACTTTAGTGGACGTAGGCAACATACCGAACCACTCTAAATTGCTTGTCTTCGCATTTACATTCTTGTTAATTGGAGTTTTTGTTAGATAATCTTCCCTTTTTAATTTACGTCCTTCACTTTTATCTCTTCAAAAACTTCCGAAGAGTGTTGTGCCCAATTTTTGGTACAAACATTATCCTTCTTGGAAGTTTCTCACTTCTAGGTTCCTTTCTTCTTACAGAATTTCCTCTTCTTTCCCGAAAAACCTTGGGTTCCAACCTGCTTATCCTTCCCACAAGTAGAAAGTATCTCTTCGTTCTGGATTGCCATCTCCGCAACAATAGTACTTGGATCACGGAGATGTGGCAATGTCGCCCTAGCAATCTCCGGTTTTAACCCTCGAATAAACTTCTTGTTTCTCTTGATGACTGTGTTAATGGTAGCATATCTGTATCTGGATAACTCATCAAACTTTGTATCATACTTTATCACCGACATCTCTCCCTGCACCAAGTCCATGAACTTTCTCATTAATACTGACTTGGAAACTTCAAACCAAAACCTCTCTTCGAATCTTCTTTGAAATTCCACCCAAGTTAACTTCTCCACGGTAACTCCCACTATAACACTATTCCACCAATGAAATGTTGCTCCCTGCAACTGTCTAGAGGCAAGTCTCCTTTCATGCTCGTCGTTTAATCCTAAATTAGCAATGATCCTTTCACAATGCAAAAGCCAATTCTCTACTTCAATAGCATCCTCTGTCCCCAAGAGCGGCTTCCCACAAATACTGTATAATCCCTACTCGGCTTAGCATAGTTATTGCCAACTAGGCCACAGGATTAGCTCCGCCAGCATTTCAAGCATTACCCCCGGCTACTTCTGAAGCTGCTTCATCTTGCATCAGATTGACAAAGAACTGATACACCATCCTTATATCTGCTGGTAGATTTCCAGCACCTACGTTTTCCATTTCATTTGGATTAACATTTTCCTACCAACCCAGGTTTCTCCTAATGTTGGGTCGAGCATTTCTATAGGTTGTGGTGCTTCCTCCACTAGATTTCCTCTTCCATTTCCTGCCTCCATATCTTCCTTTATCATAAATCTACATACAATCCTTCATAAGATACAGAAGGATGGTCTAAGAGAGATGGGAGTATGTACTTCTACATATATAGCAAATACAAGTACGTTACTATAGCGTTAACCCAAACCCCAATCTTATTTTCTGATTCATTGGATTATGTTTTGAAAATCTTCCAGGTTTAAATTTTTTTTAAACTTGCATAAGCCTATGCTCTGATACTAACTTGTAACATCCCCCATCTGGAGGCCCTAATTAATTACATAATCCCAATTCGTAAACCACGTTCAGAGAAATATAATTATTACAATATACGCCAGGAGTGACATATGAAGGTGCCCCTTGGATGATCGGAGTCTAAACATAGGGAAATCGACAACTTTTCCGTTGCAACCAAAATGCAGTGGAATTAAACAGAAAGAACTCCTAATAGCTAGTTTGGCTCCTACACGTCTCCAGAAGCTTATTGGTCTAAAGAAGAACCTGAAAACCTTAACTCTCAAACTATTCAAAACCAATTGAACACCCAAGAGTTTAAGGGGAAAACATAAACTTTGAGTCGAACAAAAATCCTGGTATGAGTAATAACTACCATCTCGAACTATAAAAATATCTAGTGAGACTGCGCCACTTAGCGGAATGGCTTTTCCCCTTACTAGTTTCCTAACTCAATTTATAATAACCATATACCGTCTCCCTGCATCCACAATGGTTAAGACATAACATAATAAAATATATCATGATGATATGCCAACATGCAACATATTCTGGATTTCCCTTCCCCGTTCATTTGACTATTTGTCACAGTTATAGTTTCAAGGGTCACTATAACCTATTAGTTTTCGTGGGCTGACTAATAATATATTCAAAGCTTACAGACTATTTGCCTGGTTTCATAGTTTTTATGGGTTCACTAGGAACCTATTGGTATCTACCAATAACTTCATCATACCATAGTTTTCATTGGTTCACTTGAACCTATTGGATTCTCCAATAACTTCTCTCATATCACCGTTTTCGTAAGATAACTATGGACCTATTGATTTATGTCAATAACTTAATCTAGATATAGTCTTTATGGGACCACTAAGAACCTATTAGCCCCTACCAACAACAATTTCCAAACATAATTTTCACGGGTTAACTATGAACTTGTCTAAACTAACAAATCTTTGATCAATCTTTGGGCATCCTATATTCTAGTCTACCTGACCTCTTAGATGCAACTCTACTCATACAGGAGTTAAATCAATTTATATTCACTACTGGATGAACCTAACTAGTTATTCTGCTCTTAGTACCCCAAAATGCAGTTATGCGTTGATTATAAATTGAATATGTTTACAAAAGAAGCACACATGATAATTGATTATAAAATAATAATATAAGCATCTTTGATTTAATTTCCTTGCAATCATTTTTCAAATGAAATATGGTCAACACCCTTAACCTATTATCTTTAGCAAGGAAAGCTTCTTCGAAAACACCAAAGTTAGATGCCATTTCAAAACTATTTCATATTGCCATAGGTTATTCTTTAAAAATTGAGACCGTGTTTCTTATTTGAAAATTAAGGCTTTCGAAACCTTAGACCATAGGTCTTTCGAAACCATTAAAATAATTCATTCGATAGTATTCAAACCTTCTTTTCAAAACAGCTAAATATATGCATTCCGATACACATAAAACCTTCCTTTCGAAAGCATCAAAGCCTTCCTTTCGAAACCATTAGAACATTCCTTTCGAAAGTAATAAATCTTATCTTTCAAAGCCACTTAGTTTAAGTAGGATTTATATAATCATAGCTTCAAAACCGTATGAAGTATCTCTTTCAAATTCATTGGGCTTAACCTTAAGTATAACTTCTGGGTTAAAGTGAACATAAGTGAAAGTAACCCTTTTGAAAACTTTAATCTTCAAGTAAAAGAATCTTTAAGTAAAATCGAGGGGGGGAGAAGGATAGCTTCGAAATGACCTTTCGACGCTATTGCCTTCAAAACCTTTAACATAGATGACTATAGGGATCCTTTTGAAAGCATTGGGATGTGGCTTCTATATTAATAAAACAAAATCTTTCCTTTTGAACATTTTGTTATGAGGCTAAAAAAAAGCTGCCTTTAACCAATTCGAAAGGTATGAAGACGACATCTAGGTTTCGACTAGGTTCATAAGCAATTACCCTTTAGAAAACTCCTTTTCAAAAATTAATACACGGTACTCAATCGAAAGCTACTTTTAAAACAAAGGTAAGCAACAATCCCTTCGAAAGCTATTTATAAGTAACTCGACACTTTTGAAAGCATATTTTAAAAGCAAAGGCAAGTAACACATTCGAAAGCTTATAAAAATGACCTCCAACCCTTTGAAGCTAGGTTTCAACACTACACCTTCCATCTTTCTCCAATGCACTACATATCAATTGCTGAATACCATAGGCAACTGGTTTCGAATTAGTTCTTTGATGGAGGCATGGTGTTGAAAGCCATCAGATGGAAGTGGCGAAGTAGTAAATCCAAGAAAAACTGATTTTTAGCCTTCAAAAGAATTTCTTTTCACCTACTTGCCCTATTTGTAAAAATATGATTAGTTACGATACAAAATCTTTTTCTAAAAGGGTTACCGAATTCGTCAATTAATAATTAGAATATTTTAGCGAAGAAGCCCTTCCCTTTAACAAAACAATTAAGAAATTTAAATCCTTAAACTTAATTAATTTAATTTCCATAGTAATTCACTTAGGAAAAATCCCGAAAAATCATCATAATTCATTTTTAATATGTTTTCTAACATATAAATTTCGGACCCAAAATACTTCATATAATAGTCGTAATTAATTTTAAACCCAAATTATCTATTTCCCTCATTCCAAATTTATAATAGATTACCCATAGCATGGATTATTAAGAAAATTTATACCCATCTCTAAAATAATGTTTTACATAACATATTAAATCCTCACGTCATTCGAAACCCATTTTATATGATTTTAGCCTTAAAATCGAATCAAACCTTTTACAAACATACTTGTTTAAATCAAACAAGGCATATAATCAAAGCATATTATCATTCAAATAATCCAAATGGTTCTAAAATATTAAATCCGAAATTGAAATGTTCGTTAAAACATATGTGAGATGGTTTAGATTATTATTCTCCTTATTTGGATAAGGAACTTGAGATTTGATCTTACTTAGTTCTTCCTTGCTTGAGTCCTTGGCTTCTAGTTGATTTTAATCTTTTTCTCCTAGTGTTATGGCCAGCCTTGGTCTCCTTTGTTTTTGTTTTATGAAAGTGTGATAATGAGATTGAGGTAGTGGATTAAAGGTTACGGAGTTGTATACGGCTATTCCCATAATGTCATTGCCTTATTCTCTTGAGTAGTTAACTTATTAAGTCATTTTATAAACCCATTCTTATGATTTCATTTAGTTAAGACAAGACCTCTGTTAAGTTTTCAAATCTCAATCCCCTTATTACTCTAGTTTTTACATTATTATATTAATTTATCTAATTAAATCTCCTGAATAATATTATTTAAAATTAGGGGTGCTATAGTCCATGATGTTTTTCACGTTTCACATTTGAGTAATTACCTTCATAGTATAGCTAATGTAGTCAAGCTAAATCGATTGGGGGATATTAAGACAAAGACAATAGCATCCTTTCCACCACATGCATTGTGAAGCACAGAACTAAGAAGCTCCGCAACAAAGAAATTATATTGATTCGAATATAATAGGAGGAAAATCCAATAAAAAACATGAGGACTTCTCATCCTAAGCTTTCTTTGGTAAACTTCTCTCCTAAAAAATTAGGATTGTGGTTGCATTCATGTTTGTTAGATTAGATGGTAGGAGGTGCTTGCTATACTTTTTCATAGTCACTAATTAAACTCATGTTGAAATTTTTATGCATGTATAAGATATTTGCGTACATGCTTGCATGAAACAGTCATACACTCAAGCTAGGATTGAGCTCATTTATAGTATGTTTGCAGCTTGTAATCACATTGTACTTTGGTTGGGTAGATAGTTGTGTAGATAACTTGGTTGTGTAACATGGAGTTATTGGGAGTTATGTTATTCGCCCATTTGAAAGATTTGGGATGAAATCATTTTAAGGGGGGAGAATGTAACACCCCGTAAAATCAATCATAACTAAATAAATGAATAAAGTAAATTAAGCTAAATAAGGTAGGAATAAAAATGGAAACTTAATAAAAGTTGAAATTTTTCCATGAAAGTTATTCGTTGCGTTTGTGATGAAATTCTGATCAGTTTTCATATATAATATGCCGAAAACAGAGCTCAAACGAAGGAATTTTGAGAGTTGAAATTTTCGGGTTTAAAATAATTAAATCGAATTCGAATTCAAATGAATAAATAAAATTAAAATTTAAAACTAGATTGAGATTAGACTTAGGCATTAAGTAAATGTTAAAGGTAATAGCTAATGTTAAAAATAATTAAGGAATAAAATAAATAGAACAACAAAAATTAATTAACGTTCCCAAATATAAGGGAGCGGTCGAACCATAAGACCTTAGCGGTTGGCCCCTAGCGATCGACTAGTCTATATGAGGTTGACTACTACCAGATGGTGACGACTAGGGTTTTCTTATGTTGAGTGTTCCAGATTTATCCCTTTTTAACATATTTTTATCCTACAATACTGGTACGTTACAACCTTTATAAATAGGACCATTCTCCGCTTTCATTTATAAAAATATTTGGGAACTCTAGCGAAGCTATGCCATTTTGTCTCTCCAATGGATTCATAAACTCCATTAGGATTTCATGTAAGGATCCTATATGTATCTATTTAGTTCTCCATCTATCCTTTTAACCTATACTCCTCAAACTTTTAGAATCTAATAAATACGTATACCTATCCCTTGTTGTGTACATATATATATACATATATATATATATACATACATATATATATATATATATCAAGAAGGGAGATATGGAAGAGATTATTAAGGCATTACAAGTCCAAAGGAGACAAAGGTAAGAATATTAGATGAGTGGGAACCTTAGTACTTTTATTTTTATAATTAATTAGTATATGATGGATTTGAATATGACTTAGGGGTTTTGGGTTAATGAAAACAAAACGCTTTAAACCTCCCAAAACTACTTTAAAATTGAAATGTCAATTTTAGATGGAGATTCACAATTGTTTATGTTCAATTGATGGAATTATATAGTTTTTGCTGTTATTAATAATTTCAAAGTCTATTCCACTCCTCATTCTTTTATTTGATTATGGAATTTTGATAATAAAATAAGGGTGTAAAGTATGAACCATATTCGTAGTTTGCACCACTTATTCCACAAAAATTAAATAGAAATTGTTTTGTTTATTTCTTTGTAAAAAGGAGTTGAACAGAAGATGAATTTTTTTATGAAAGAGTGGTCCTGTAATAAGGAGAGCACTCATTTTTTTATTAGACAACAATTAGAGTCTATATAATAGTTTGTTGAGTATTAGCTCTTACAAATATGTCGGATCATCATTATGATGATCAACGCTATGATAGATATAAAACTAGGCAAGACACTAAGATTACAAAACAATTATTAACAAGATCAACTACTAAACATTAACTTAGAGCAATGTAGAAGAGCTGATGGGGGACTGGTATCGTGGCTAAACCGAAGATGTTGTTGTTACATGACAGGAAAAATGGTGTGTTTTTGTAAGGTGTAGCATGGAATTACTATTGTTGGAAGTTGAGGAGCAGGACCACTTTTATGCTGAAAAAGAATAGAGCGATCTAAAGTTGCAGATTGTAGGGCCAATCCACCAGCATCATTCAATAAGTAGGTCACAACGAGCTAAAAGTAGGTTACAGTGAGTTAGCGCAAATAAGCCTTCTTGTTGATGCATGATGACAATGCTGATATGCGGAATTGCATGGCGATTTTCTGCAAGGAAGGATTGGAGGTTAGTGTTATATGTCTAATATACCAAAACAGAGACTAATCAATAATAAAATCGTCTCACAAGTTTACAAATCAGATTTTCAGTACTTTGAAATTCTGTATTAGCTATTTTTAATAATAAGTATGTTGTAATTAATTATAACAACAAACTAACAACTATAGTAATAATAACTATAACGATAATCAAACGTTATACTATTTAAAGAAATAGTACAACGTAGAAACGAAAATGATATATATATATATATATATCAACTAGAAATCTAACCGTTTGAAGAAAGAAATTTCATTTGAGGCTTGTCGTAACAATTTCCTTACGACTTTATTTAAAGTCTCCCAAGATACAACAGACGTAAGCTGCTTGAGATCGTGATGCGTACGATCCTCTGTGTGATAGGACTGATTATGATTTTAAGAAAATGAAGATAAAGAAGAGATAATTCGGTTTTGAAATTGAGTGAAGCAAGTGATCAGGTTTCCTCCTTATTTATAGCCTAATTCCTAATGGCTACACCCGTTGAGAAAAGTAGCATCCCTTCATTTGCAACACCAAAAGGTGTTACTGTTCGCAACAGCCGCGTCCATTCTTCGTTTGCAACGCCAAAAAGTGTTGCAACAGTCGCGCCTCTTCATTTGCAATGCCAAAAACTGTTGCGGTTTGCAACAGTCGCGTCTCTTCGTTTGCAACAGCCAAAAACTATTGCGGTTCGCAACAGTCATGTCTCTTCATTTGCAACGGCTGTTATCCCAATTTTTGGACAAAACTGGAATATCAAGATTGTATGCATTTCCACCACGACCGGAACCAAGAAGAAGCAAGCAAGCGTACATGAGTCGGGGATTTCACTCAAGGTTCAAATATAAAAGTTCATTTGGTGAAACAATGCGAGAGTCCACTCGGTATCAAAGGTCTAAAGTCTCATTCGGCAATCTCATTCGGCGCTGTTCATCCGGCATCCTACTCAGTTCATTCGGTATTTCCCATGTAATGCCGGTCCAAGCATTGCCGGACCACACCCACTCCAAGCCAACGCCGAACCAAGCCTCTCCACCTCAATACCGAACCAAAGCTTGCCTCCTCCATCATCGGACCAAACACCCCCCGAACCAGTGCCTCTCCACAAGCCACCGAACCATGCCACCACCGAACCAGCTCCAAATACTACTGCCGGTCGAACCCACCACCGGATCAAACGACACTCCACACAACCTATAGCGGAGTCAACCTCTCTCCCTACCACCGAATCAACCTCTCTCCCACTAATTGCCGAACCAAAGCTTCGCCGAACCAGAAAGTTGCCAGTCTAGATTGCTTCGGCCCAAGCTCGCTAGCAGCTATAAACATCCAAGACCCCTGCCCCCAGCCTCACTCTATAAATAGAGGGGCAGGGGTACAACAATGGCAGACAAGTTTGAGAGCTCAAGCCTGGAAGGAACTCTCAAACAACTTTAGATACTTGTAATCAAAGCTTTGTACTTGTAATCTGAAGAAAAAAGGAGAATAACATATAAAGTGGACGTAGGCACGTTCTGGCCGAACCACTATAAATCTGTGTGTCTTTTACAGTTTAGTCCCTATTTTTTATATATTTGCATAAATCACCCAAATCACTAAAAACAACATAAAATCAACCAACTCATACGACTTTGGGTGTTTGCGGCCATTTTTTACGCAAACATTTTGGTGCTTTCACTGGGAACAACCAGCTCCCGCTACATCGGATAGAAGTTGAATTTGAAAATCTAAGAGTTCAGATCTAAGAGTTATGACGAGACAAACAAGTAAAAGGCAAAGGCCAGAGAGAAGTGAACACCAAGGAAGTCAAGAGGCTTCCTCAGGAGGGAATCAAACGTCGATCTTCATCACTAGGGATGAGATGGAAGCCATGATGAGAAGACAAGAAGAGATGATCCAGAACTTACTTCAACAAATTGGGCAAATTGGAACACAAATCCAAGGAGCAACTGGAGTTCAGAACGGAGCAGGACCATATCGCGCAGCACCAGAGCTAGGGGGCACTCACGCAGAGCATGTTGATCCAACCCCGGGAAGTGAGATGGGGGCATCCGAGCCACCTGGTAGCAATAGAGGAATGAACGTTCAGCCAGGGAGGCATACACATGAAAACTCCCGCCGACTTGGGGGGCAGGTCGAAGGCAGTGAACGAGAACTACAGCTTGGAGACAATGACAGATTAGCAGAGATGGTTAGAAGAGCTATGAGAGGCGGTTTAGTAAACAGAGACTTGGAAGATGTAAATAGGAGTCCTTTTTCTTCTGCGATTAGGATAGCAAGGAACCCACCAGAATTCAAACTACCATCATTGGACATGTACAACGGGAAAACGGACCCCACGGTCCATCTAACGAAGATATGAGACATATGGAAGTGCTGGGGGCATCAGAGGAGGTTATGGCCCGGTGCTTTCCACTGTATTTGACGGACATTGCAGCGTTATGGTTTAAGCAACTGGAAAGCGGCTCCATAGGAACATGGGCAGATTTAACTGAGAGATTCATGAGGCAATTCAGGGTTCATATTGCGAGACCCAAGAATGTGATGACTTTGGCAACCTTGAAACAGAAAACTGGAGAGACTTTGAGGAGCTTTCTAATGCGATTTAATGCGGCGGCAGCATCAGTGGGTCGACCAGATCCATCTATGGTCATGATGGTGGCTGTATCTGGAATAGCTGTTAATACAGAGTTCAAGAATTCATTAACCAAGGACCCGCCTATGAATCTGGGAGAGTTCTATCATGAGGCTGAAAAGTTTCTGCGTTTGGAAGATGCTAGTGCAGAAAGAGAGGAAGAAGATGACGTTTACACAATCAAGAGCGGAAACCTACCTGGAAAGGGTGCGGAGACTAGCAAAGGAAAAAAGAAAGGCTGAGGATAATGATGACAGGACAAAGTGGCTACGAAGAGAGCCACGATTCACCACCTATTCAGAGCTGAATGAGAATTTGGAACGGATTTATCAGGATACCAAGGGGCAGGTTCCGTATCGTAGACCAATGCGAAGGGATCCAACCTCTGACGAAAGAAAATCAGATAAGTTTTGTGTATTTCATGAATTGAATGGTCATAACACTAATGATTGTAGGCATTTGAAGGACGAGGTGGAAGGGCTTATCAGGAACGGTATGCTCCTTCAATATGTGAGGAGGCGAACTCCAGCGGTGGAGCCAGAGCGACCACCCTCTACATCAGCTAGAGGTGACCCTGGATCAGGGCACCATTTGATTATCCATTGATTGCTTGATTAAAATAACGATGAACAAGTCGTAAGCTTCCACTAAAGCAATTAAATCATTTACACATGTACGAGATCGCGAACGATCTCCAGGCATGCTCTGAACGATCATTGACTGCTTCGGGGTGGGAACTTACACTTTGACATCCTTGCTTTGCTTTTGTTTCAATTTGAACATTTGAATTCTTCCTGTTTGGACATTTCTGCTGTAAGGTACTATTGCTTTAACATTTACAATTCTATGGAAAAGTTATTTACTTGTATGCCCGTTGGATCGCGAACGGTCCACGAGCACCTATTGCATGGCAACGAACTGCCGAAGTCTTTGATTCGAAAATTCCCCCAAACAATGACTCCAACACTGATAATATTAAGTCCCCCCCGGGCACACTCATTCGCCTCGAACGGCACCCGACTTCGAACAGTCACAATTCGCCTCGAACGGCACCCGACTTCGAACAGTCACAACTCGCCTCGAACGGCACCCGATCGCGAACGATCACAACTCGCCTCGAACGGCACCACTCACCTCGAACGGCACCACTCGCCTCGAACGGCACAACTCGCCTCGAACGGCACCACTCGCCTCGAACGGCACCACTCGCCTCGAACGGCACAACTCACCTTACCTCAAATGGCTCGATCGCGAACGTTCGTCATTTGAGGTCCGCCACCTGATCACTAACTATTACACCTTACCTCAAATGGCTTGATCGCGAACGATCGTCATTTGAGGACCACCACTTGACCGCGCACTGTCGCACCTTACCTCGAATGACTTGATCACGAACGATCATCATTTGAAGTTAGGCGCTTGACCTTGAACGGTCACATTTCATCACAAATGGCTCGGTCTCGAACGATCGACGCGTGGACTTACAGACTCAACCGCGCACTGTCGCACTTTACCTCGAATGACTTAATCGCGAACGATCGTCATTTGAAGTTAAGAGCTTGACCTTGAACGGTCCCCACTCGACCGCGCACTGTCGCACTTTACCTCGAATGACTCGATCCGAACGGTCGTCATTTGAAGTAAAGCGCTTGACCTTGAACGGTCACATTTCATTGCAGATGACTCGATCCCGAACGATCGGCGCACGGATTTATGCGCTTGACCGCGCACGGTCGCACTTCACCGCAAATGACTTGATGACGAACGGTCGTCATTTGAAGTTAAGCGCTTGACCATGAACGGCCGCGCTTCATCCCAAATTGCTCGATCCCGAACGGTCGTCATTTGGGGCTATATAAAATATCAAGCTCTTTACAGGTTGTCAACAGGATATGAACATCCAGCTCATGGCATTACAAAACACGCCTTCCTACCGCAAGGCATATTTTGGGGGGCAAAGTGTTATCCTAATTTTTGGACAAAACTGGAATATCAAGATTGTATGCATTTCCACCACGACCGGAACCAAGAAGAAGCAAGCAAGCGTACATGAGTCGGGGATTTCACTCAAGGTTCAAATATAAAAGTTCATTTGGTGAAACAATGCGAGAGTCCACTCGGTATCAAAGGTCTAAATTCTCATTCGGCAATCACATTCGGCGCTGTTCATCCGGCATCCTACTCAGTTCATTCGGTATTTCCCATGTAATGCCGGTCCAAGCATTGCCGGACCACACCCACTCCAAGCCAATGCCGAACCAAGCCTCTCCACCTCAATACCGAACCAAAGCTTGCCTCCTCCATCACCGGACCAAACACCCCCCGAACCAGTGCCTCTCCACAAGCCACCGAACCATGCCACCACCGAACCAGCTCCAAATACTACTGTCGGTCCAACCCACCACCGGATCAAACGACACTCCACACAACCTATAGCGGAGTCAACCTCTCTCCCTACCACCGAATCAACCTCTCTCCCACTAATTGCCGACCCAAAGCTTCGCCGAACCAGAAAGTTGCCAGTCCAGATTGCTTCGGCCCAAGCCCGCTAGCAGCTATAAACATCCAAGACCCCTGCCCCCAGCCTCACTCTATAAATAGAGGGGCAGGGGTACAACAATGGCAGACAAGTTTGAGAGCTCAAGCCTGGAAGGAACTCTCAAACAACTTTAGATACTTGTAATCAAAGCTTTGTACTTGTAATCTGAAGAAAAAAGGAGAATAACATATAAAGTGGACGTAGGCACGTTCTGGCCGAACCACTATAAATCTGTGTGTCTTTTACAGTTTAGTCCCTATTTTTTATATATTTGCATAAATCACCCAAATCACTAAAAACAACATAAAATCAACCAACTCATACGACTTTGGGTGTTTGCGGCCATTTTTTACGCAAACAACGGCCAAAAATTGTTGCGGTTTGCGATGGTCGTGTCTCTTTGTTTGCAACGGTCACAACCATTGGAAAATCGGTATCTTTTTAAACACACTTCTATTTTAAAATCAGTCCATTTTTTAGGTAGCAATCTTATTGGACCCGTACCCGCACCCGACCCGGCCCGGTTTGGTCAGTCGATCAGGCGGGTGGCGGCGCTTGCATGTGTTTTAGTCTAGGTCCATATAGGTCCTCCCACTCGCACAAAATTACCTGACCCTAAGGACCAATATAGGGATTGAGAGTACACTATTTAAACAAGAAAATGGACATATTTTTGGCGATGTAGGATATATCTCAATCATTATTTTTGATAATTCTAACAATCCCCTACATAAATGATGATATATGTCTCCCCTACACAAAGTGTAATATCACACAGTTCATATGAAAATAAAGCTATATCGAGGATAGATAGATATTTCACTTTGAACTTTCCCTAGTTAAAACTTATCGGATATACTTGGCTAATCGGTGAATTATTTCATCTTGAATCGTCAGCCGTTATCGTATAACCAAACAATAAGCTTTATAAAGCATTATTTCCCTTCACATCCAATCTCTTAGTTGTGTTCATTTTGGTCCTGAACAATTTTTGGTTCGGCGAGCATTTTTAGAGAATAAAGCCTTTAATATTCTCATAGAGCCGACCCAGCTCACACTAACATAGGTGATCACAAGCATTAAGAGTATCCTACATATACCCCTACTTGTTATTTAAGATATGGTTATCATTAAAAAACATAGTTTTATCCTTTTAATACTTCTGTAGGCATGCATTTATATTGTGCACCATAGGAATGGAGTAGGACTAAGTCCAAACAAATGCATTACGTCTTGAGTAATTCAGAACTGGTTTGCCTATGGATCCTAGTCTGTGGAATCTCCAGTCGCTAGGATAGGTTTCCGTATAAGATAACTCTTGTTGGTTTTGGCTTTTAAACTCATTCCCCTTGATGCGCAGTTAATTTTCTCTCTTGATAAACCTTTAGTAAATGGATCCGCTAGGTTATCACTGGTTCGCACATAATCTATGGAAATAGTTCTATTTGAGAGTAACTGCCTAACTTTGTTATCGCGTCGACGAATGTGTCGTGACTTTTCATTGTACACAAAGTTTTGCGCTTTGCTTAATGCTACTTAGTTATCACAGTGTATGCATATGGCCGGTACAGGTTTAGGCCAAAACGAAATATCTTCTAAAAAGTGATGAAGCCATTCTACTTTTTTGCCTGCTTTATCAAAAGAGATGAACTCCGATTCCATAGTGGATCGAGCTATGCATGTTTGTTTAGTAGATTTCCATGACATTGCTGCCCCTGTTAAGGTAAACACATAACCATTCGTTGATTTTGGTTCCTCTGAATCAGTAATTCAGTTTGCATCACTATATCCTTCTAGGACAGTAGGATTTTCCATAATGTAAGGAATAGTTTATGGTATTTTTTAAATATCCAAGCATTCTCATTAGTGCTTTCCAATATTCTTTCCCTGGGTTGCTTGTATACCCGCTTAATCGACTTACTACATAAGCTATATCTGGTCTTGTGCAATTCATGAGATACATGAGACATCCTATTACACGAGAGCGTTCCAATTGCATTAGACTCTCATTATTGTTTTTATGCAGTACTTCTGATGGATTATATGGCGTACGTACTCCTTTAATTCCAAAATTTTAAAAAAAATTCAATCACTTTTTATAAATAATGTGACTGAGATAATTCAATTCCATTAGGTGTTCTTATTATTTTGATTCCCAAAATAACATATGCAATTCCTAAGCCTTTCATATCGAAATTGTTGATTAACATATGTTTAGTGGTCTCTATTACCTTAGTATTTAGACCGAAGATTAGCATATCGTCTACGTATAGGTAAATCATCATGTATGATTGTCCAATTTGTTTGTAATAAACACATTTATCACATTCATTTATACGAAAACTATTTTTCATCATGACACTATCAAATTTTGCATGCCAATGTTTTGGAGCTTGTTTTAGCCCGTATAATGATTTGACTAATCTACATACTTTGTTTTCATTCCCTTTGGATATAAAACCCTCAGGTTGCTCCACGTAAATCTCTTCATCGAGATTTCCATTTAAGAATGTCGTCTACAACCATTTGATGAATCTGTAGATTATAGATGGATGCAATTGCTATTAATATTCTTATAGAGATTATTCGTGTTACCGGTGAATAGGTATCGAAGAAGTCTACACCTTCTTTTTGACGATATCCTTTGGCTACCAATCTTACTTTGTATTTGTTGATGGAGCCATCTGGCTTCATCTTCTTTTTTAAGATCCATTTACAACCAATTGGTTTTATTCCAGGTGGAAGATCAACTGTTTTTCAAGTTTTATTACTCAGAATTGAATCAATTTCACTTTGGATTGCTTCTTTCCAACATGAGGATTCAGAAGATGATATTCCTTCCTAGTACATTTGAGGTTCGTGTTCTAACATATATGTTAAAAGTTCCAAACCAAATGTATTGGAAGTTCTTGCCCTTACGCTTCTTCTTGGTTCAACTTTTTCAGTTTCACGATGAGTTTCATCTTCATATGATTTACTCAATTCTTCTCTGGGGATATTATTTCCTTCATTTCTTTTGTGCGGAAACACATCTTCAAAGAATGAGGCGTCTCTTAATTCTATGATTGCATTTAAATGAATGTTAGTTATATCAGACTTGATTACCAAAAATCTGTATGCACTATTATTTTGGGCTGGCCCTAAATAGTAACAATCTACTGTTTAGTCCAAGTTTGACTTTCTTGGGAGGCGGAACTAGAACTTTTGCCAAGCACCCCCACACTTTGAGATATTTAAAACTTGGTATATGTCCTTTCCAGAACTCATATGGAATTGTTTCTGTTTTATTGTGAGGAACCTTGTTTAATTTGTGATAAGACATATTTAAAGCTTCCCTCCACAAGTTCGTCGGTAGGCCAGAAGTTAAGAGCATCGCATTAATCATATCTTTTAATGTTCTGTTCTTTCTCTCGGCTATATCATTTTGTTGTGGTGAATATGGTGTTGTTGTTTGATGAATTATACCATTTTCGGCACAGAATTGTTCAAATGGTGATTCATATTCTCCACCTCAATCAGATCTCAATATCTTGATCTTTTTATTTAACTGATATTCTACCTCAGCTTTGTGCTTCATAAACGATGTAATTGCTTCATCTTTGCTACTTAAAAGATATACATTGCAATATCGTGTATAAACGTCAATAAAGGTAATAAAGTACATGTTCCCACCTCTTGTAGGTAATGATTTGAAATCACATAAATCACTATGAACCAAATCTGGTGGTTCGATGCTTCTATCAACTGTATGAAATGGTTTTTTGACCATTTTTACTTCTACACATGTCTCACATTTGTAGTTTTTATCTACTTGGAATTTCGGAATTAATCCCAAGTTTGATAGTTTTTCATTTTTCAAAAATTTATGTGTCCTAATCTGTCATGCCATAGTAAAATTTCGTGCTTAAGCAAATAAAAAACTTCAATTTTATTAATAGCATAATCAGAATACATATTATATTGCCGGCAACGGCTACTTTGCCTTAAATAGGCCATCACATAAATATCCCCTTCTTATATACATTCAGCTTTGGACAGAAACATCTTGTCTAATTCGAAGACCATTTTGAATCCTTTCTTTGATAGCACTGGACTAGAGATGAGATTCTTGCGTATGTCTGGAATGTGGAGCACGTCATTCAACTTGACAGTTTTTTCAGAAGTAAACTTGAGAATTACTATGCCACTGCCTTCGATCATGGAAGCTGCAGAATTACCCATATAGATTTTTTCTTCCTGATCGAATTTCTGGTATGTAGAAAACATGGATTTGTCATAGAAAACATGACTAGTAGCGCCTGTGTCCACCCACCATTGGTTAGGGTTCTGAACCAAATTGCATTCAGATATAACTGTTGAAAAATTAGACTCGTCTACTTTCATATTATCGACCATATTTTCCTCTGAGTTGTGTTCCTTCTTATGTCTGCAATCTCTAGCGGTGTGTCCTGCTTTTCCACAAACCCAACACTCGCCATTAAACTTCCTGGTTCGTTTGTTGTCTTTGAGTTTTTTTAGGCTCTTTTCTCTTTGCGGGAATTTCTTCTTTTTTTTCTTGAAATGCCCTTTGTTCTTTGACTCTTCTGCCACAAATTCCTCTTTATTTTGTCATCCGCGGTTATCAGCCTCAATTTTTAGTCTGACAATAAGATCTTCTAAGGAAATCCCTTTTTCTTATTTTCAGATAATTGCGGTAGTCTTTCCAGGATGGTGGTAATTTCCCTGTTATCGCTTCATCAAGGAAGGATTCTCCAATTTTATGTCCTTCTGCTTCAGGTTCATGAATAATGAGTTGGATTTCTTACGCTTGACTAGCTACAGATTTGGAGTCAACCATTTTGTATTCCATAAACTTATCTACGATGAACTTCTTCAAACTGACATTCTTCGTTTTGTATTTATATGCAAGTGCAGTCCATAAGTATTTTGTTGTCTGGTGTGGCTGATATACTTTATGTAGTACTTTATCCAGACAATTCAGAATGTAGTTTCGGCAAAGGAAGTCTGAATGCTTCCATGAGTCAATTTCAAGAAAAACAACTACATTTTTTCTCTAGTTTGTCCGTCTTTAGGCTTTGGTTCATCCTCCTCGATGCACTTCTGCAGCCCTAGCGTGGTGAGATAAAACAGCATTTAATGTTGCCATGTTATGAAGTTTTAAGATGTTATACGTCTAGTATACCAAAACAGAGACTAATCAATAATAAATCCGTCTCATAAGTTTACAAATCAGAAATCCACTACTTTGAAATTCTGTATTAGCTATTTTTAACAATAAGTATGTTGTGATTAATTACAACAACAAACTAACAACTATAGTAATAATAACTATAGTGATAGATCAAACATTATACTATTTAAAGAAATAGTACAACGTAGAAACAAAAATGATATATATATATATATATAACTAGAAATCTAACCGGTTGAAGAAGGAAATTTTGTCTAAGGTTTGTCGTAACAATTTCCTTAAGACTTTATTTAAAGTCTCCCAAGATACAACAGACGTAAGCTGCTCGAGATCGTGATGTGTACGATCCTATAAGTGATAGGACTGATTATGATTTTAAGAAAATGAAGATAAAGAAGAGATAATTCGGTTTTAAAATTGGGTGAAGAAAGTGATCAGGTTTTCTTCTTATTTATAGCCGAATTCCCAATGGCTGCACCCGTTGAGAAAAGTAGCATCCCTTCATTTGCAACACCAAAAAGTGTTACTGTTTGCAATAACCGCGTCCGTTCGTTTGCAACGCCATGCGTCTCTTCGTTTGCAACGGCTAAAAACTGTTGCGGTTTGTAACAATCGCGTCTCTTCATTTGCAACGGCCAAAAACTGTTGCGGTTTGCAACAGACGTGTCTTTTCATTTGCAACGGCCACAACCGTTGGAAAATTCATATCTTTTTAAACACACTTCTGTTGCAAAAATATATGACACGGCCCAATTTTATTCGGCCCAACCTGGTCGGACCGGCGGACGGCGGCGTGCACGTGTTAGTCCATGACCATATAGGTCCTTCCCCTCGCACAAAATTACCTGACCCTAAGAGTCAATATTGGGATTGAGAGTACACTATTTAAACGAGAAAATGCACATATTTTTGGCGATGTAGGATATGTCTCATTCACTATGTTTAGGAATTCTAACAGTTACTGTATGGATTGAAGGTTGCATGGTGAGTTGTATAAAGGCGACACTATAGTTTTGGCTTGAAGAAGATGCAAGTGTCAAACATGGTTATGTTACAGTTTTGGCTTGTAGGTAGCACTGCTTGGTTGCATGAAGGCAACACTACAGTTTAGGCTTGAAGTAGATGGAAGAGTTAATCCCGGTTATGTTATAGTCTTCACTTGAGGGAAGCACTGCTCTGGAATGCCTTTAAAAATAAGGTTTGCGTATACCTTTACACGTATACTTTATATGAGGGTATGTTACGATTTTTAGATTAAAGAGATAATAGGCCTAATTGTGTATTGTTGCATCTACAAATATCTATATGCCTACTTACATATAATTTAATTATTTATACGTATCCATTAGTATATTTATGCATGGTATCTATGTATACATAAATGTATATGGGGCCAAGGGTACTTATAAGCTACAATATCTGGTGATGTTACCAATTATAAATGTAGTGTAGGATTATAGTAATAAACAATTAAGCAAGACTTGCTATTCTAGATGCTGAAATATGTAAGGAGGAGTGGAAATAAGGGTTGTATCATATGCAAGAAGAAGTGTGGAATTAGTTGTATCTTGTTATACGTGTTCTCATAAATGCGACTATTATATCCTTGTGATTTACCTAAAGTATGTGTTGTTGGTTCGGTGCATACTTTCTTAGAGTTCACAAGCAAACTTGGTTCTCTAGGTCTTTAAAAAAAAGATATACTAACGAAAGTAGATATAGTAGAAATCTTAAGCAGAGCAAGAAATACTATATGCTACATTGTTGATAGTGGCTACATATATCTAATGAATCATTACAATGATTGTAAATAAGCAGGAGGCAAATGAACAATTAATATCTGTCCATTTACCGCCAAGTCAGCACACACGAACGGTATGTAGCTATTGTTCTGAGAATGTGCCGGAGCGCGACTAAGCCTTATTATTTGCACAAATCTTATAATTACAAGAATACCTTTATGTGGATATCTTACAGTTTTAGGATAAATAGCTTATGTATATCCTGATGCATGTAAATATATTTATATACCTACTTACCTATAATATAATTATTAATAAATTTTTATACTGTGACTTCTACATATATTCCAATGGTGTCCTTTTCAACCCACCTCATCACCTCTAACCTTACTTTATGTACCTCCACTCTTACCACCTCAACTCGACATCTTTCTACAAATGTACCTCTTGCACCACCAACCCTACCCCTATACTACCTACTTCACCACCATCTGTGCCACCAATCATACCACCATATGTTCACAATACACCACCACACATCAAACCTGTACCACATCTTAAATTCCAGCCACCACCTGACCCTTCCTGACCAATCCAAGTGACGCAGCGTGGAAAGCGAATTCGATGATGTAAATCGAATCCGTTCAGGATCTCATACGATTAGTGGAAGTAATCGGTGAATCGATGTCAAATCGATGGATTTAAGAATACCGAAAGGTCCAAATCCGTTGATCACGAAGATACCGGACTTAAGCAATCTTCGACATGTTGATCGCGCATGATACCATGAGAGAAGATCTTCAATTCGTCGAACGTTGATCAAGCGCACTTAATTCCGTGAATTGGCTTCAACAATCGTTGATTCGAGCGCACTCGAATGCCGAAAGTGGAGATAGGAGATAACACTCAACTACCAATTTAAATGGAGGCACAAAGCACAACCAAAATTTTGTTCAAATTTCAACAACTTTACAAATGACACGACTTGCCTATTTATAGGCTTACAACTCAACACACAACTTAACAATTTACAACACAAGTGGTTTACAAACAAACGACATAAGGAAATACAAGCAACGACTTAAACAAACTCGGCAGCGACTTATGGAAAGATATCCTGGAGCTTCGCGACTTAAGAAATATGTCAGCGACTTAACAACTTCACACGAGTTAAAATGAGCACGGCAAAGAAACCTTCGCGACTTAAAAATGGCAGCGACTTAATTTCTTCTTCGCGACATAAGAGATTCGTATTAGCGACTTAAAGAAAGTTCGCGACTTATGGTGGCTCAGCTCACGACCTAGGGATAAAATCGCGACACAGGGCAAAGATAAGTCGGCCACGACCTAATTGGAAGGTCGTTCACGACATATGGGGAAGGGGTGACTCGTTCGCGACTTAGCTGCTGGAACCGATGTAGGGCTTCGCGAGTGACAAGGTCGCAGGAGGGAATTGGGGCTTGGATTGTTAGTTCACGGAGGTGGCTAGGTCGTGAGTCGCGGTAGGGAATGAGTCGTAGGTCGCGGTGGTGATTTAGGTCGTGGGTCATGGCTTGCGATGTTGGATAGGTCGTGGACGACCTAAGGATGGTCGACGCTTCGAATGAGGTGAGTGCTTCATCATCCTCCCCTTGTTGGAAAGAATTCGTCCTCGAATTCACGCTCTCATCATCTTCGATAAAATCCTCCCCACAATACGGAATTAAGTGTTTGATATTGAAAACATCAGAAGTATGAATATTTTTCGGCAATCTTAATCGATACGCATTATCATTGATCTTCTTCAAGATTTCTACTGGACCAATTTTTCGTGCTTTCAACTTGTTGTAAGTTCCAACTGGAAAACGATCTTTCGTCAAAACGGCATATACAAAATCTCCTTCTTTGAAGACAACCCTTCTTCGTTTCTTATCCGCCATTTGTTTATACTTCTCATTTGTCTTCTCTAATCGCTCCTGAACGATTCTATGGCATTCTGTCAACCCATCAACAAAATCAGCAGCCCGCTTAACTGTCCCTTTCGGTTGTGGCACTATTGTCAAATCCAACGGCCCCTTTGGTAAGTTTGAATATACAATCTGAAATGGACTGAAACATGTACTTCGGTTAATTGCATGATTGTGAGCAAATTCAGCTTGACACAACTTCAAATCCCAACTCTTCAAATTGTCTTTCACAAGACATCGTAACAAATTTTCCAACGATCTATTCACCACCTCTGTTTGCCCATCTATCTGCGGATGGTACGCGCTACTAAAATTTAGCTTCGTTCCAACCATCTTCCACAAACTTAACCAAAAATGGCTTAGAAATCTAGTATCTCGATCAGAAACAATAGATTCTGGCAAACCATGTAATCGATACACCTCTTTAAAAAATAATTGAGCCACTCGGACGGCATCAGCAGTCTTCTTACAGGCTATAAAATGTGCCATCTTCGAAAACCTGTCCACCACAACAAATATAGAGTCATTCCCCCTTTGAGTTCTAGGCAAACCCAAAACGAAATTCATGCTGATATCAACCCATGGTCTGGTAGGCACAGGTAACGGCATATATAATCCCGCATTTGTAGTTGTTCCCTTCGAAACCTAACAGGTATGACATCTCTCCACAAATCTCTCTACCTCTTTTCTCATTGACGGCCAAAAATAAGATTGAGAAATGAACTGTAAGGTGCGATCCCGTCCAACATGTCCTTCTTCATGCAACTCTTTAACAATCTTCATTCTTAAGCTCCAGTCTGGTATGCATAATTGATTTCCCTTGAACAAGAATCCATCAACCAACACAAATTCATCAGTACTACCATCCTTAACTTTCTCAACAAACTTGGCAAAGTAAGGATGCTCCTCAAAAAATTCTGGTAATAATTCGAATCCTGTCACTTCAACCTTCAACGTTGTCAACAAGTGATTCCTCCTGCTCAAAGCATCCGCTACACGATTTGTCACCCCTGATTTGTGTTTCACAACGAAAGTAAACAGTTGCAAATAGGCAACCCACGATGCATGCCTTGCTGAAATCTTGTCCTGCCCTTGCATATGCTTCAACGCCTCATGATCAGTATAAAGAACAAACTCTTTCTAAAATAGATAATATCTCCAATGCTTAACAGCTTGTACAACAACATAGAATTCCACATCATACGTACTATATCTCATCTTCGCTCCTGATAGCTTTTCACTGAAATATGAAATAGGGTGTCCCTTTTGACTCAACACCCCTCCAATCCCAACCTTAGATGCGTCGGCGTGTAGCTCAAACAACAACTGAAAGTCTAGCAAAACAAGAATTGGTGTTGTCGTCAAAAGTTCTTTAATCCGCTCAAAAGCATTCCCAACTTCCTTTGTCCATGAAAATTGTTTCCCCTTCATACAATCAGTAACCGGTGCCATCACGCTACTGAAGTGTGGAATGAATCTTCGGTAGAATGACGCTAGCCCGTGAAAGCTTCTCACTTCTGTAATTGTCCTCGGCTGTGGCCAACTTCTGACTGCTTCAACTTTATTCTGATCCACCTGGATACCTTCTCCTGACACCACATATCCCAGAAATAAAACACTCCTTGTCATAAACACGCATTTCTTTGTTGCGGCATAAAATTGTTCTTGTCGCAGTACCATCAACACTTCTCTTAAATGATGCAAATGTTCCTGGGCACTAACACTATAAATCAGAATGTCATCAAAGTAAACTACCACAAACTTCCCAATATACGGCCTGAATATTTGGTTCATCACCCTCATGAATGTACTCGGTGCATTTGATAGACCAAACGGCATAACCAGCCATTCGTATAATCCTTCCCTCGTCTTGAATGATGTTTTCCATTCGTCACCTGGTCTAATTCGAATTTGATGATAGCCGCTCTTCAAATCAATCTTAGAAAAGATAGTAGCCCCGCTCAACTGATCCAACAAATCATCTAATCTAGGCATTGGGAATCTGTACCTCACAGTGATCTTATTTAGTGCCCGACTATCGATACACATCCTCCATGTTCCATCCTTCTTCGGTACCAACAAAGCTGGAACCGCAGAAGGACTTAAACTTTCCTGCACACGCCCTTGTTCAAGTAATTCTTCCACCTGCCTTCGTAACTCCTCATGTTCCTTTGGACTCATACGATAATGTGGTCGATGTGGCAACACAGCTCCTGGCACAAGATCTATTTGATGTTGAATATCCCTCAACGGTGGTAGCTCCGTTGGTAACTCTTCAGGAAATACATCGTCAAACTCTTCCAGCACTGGTTTCACTTCTTCAGGAAGTTCAACCACTTCATTACACTCTCGCCCAATCAACAAAAAGACTTCAGGCTCCTCTTCAACTTCCTTAACAAACTCTTTCAACGATAGCAAAGTTTTCAGCTCTTCAATCTCCTCCAACTTGCTTTCCTTCTGTTGTTGCTTCTTGGGAACTAAAGTAATTTTAGTACCCTCGAACATGAAACTGTAGCTATTAGCACGACCATCATGTTGTACTGCTCTATCAAACTGCCATGGTCTGCCCAACAACAGATGACACACATCCATGTCCACTACATCGCACCAGATTTCATCTTTGTATTTCTTCCCAATCGAAAATTTCACACAAGCCCTTCGTCCGACTTTCACTTCACCACCCTTCCTTAACCATGCTAACTTGTACGGTTCAGGATGCTTCTCAGTTTTCAACTTCAACTTCTTCACTGCTTCTGTAGAGATAATATTGTCACAACTCCCAGCGTCAATAACGAACTTGCAAACTCTTCCCAGAATAGTGCATGTAGACTGAAATATGTTATTCCTCAACCAGCTATTTTCCTCCTCTTGCTTCGGTGTCAAGCAACTTCTCCTAATCATCAATGAATACCCTTCATCTCCCGACAACAAGTCTTCCTCCTCAACCGGTAGTGGATTAGAACATTCTACATCCTCGTCCTGTTCTTCAACCTCAGCTATCATAGCTCGTTTCTTTGGCTTTGGACACTCATTGCTTTTATGACCCATCTCCTGGCAATTGTAGCATTTGAAACCACTGTTAACCTTCGCCTTCTCACTCTCCTTCACAACTGGTTTTGTAACCGCTTTAGGAACATTAGAACTTCCGCTAACACCATTTACTTGATTGTTAGAATTAGTAAACACACCACCTCCACGCCTTCCTTGCTTCTCCCAAGCCAACGCCTTTTGGTGTGCTTCCGCCACAGATCTTGGATCGAACATATTAACCATATCCTGGATCTGCATTCGCAAACCTCCAACAAACCTCGCAGTCAACTGTTCCTCTGTCTCCATAATGTCATTTTGAGCAATCAGTTGATAAAACTCGTCAGCATAATCATTAACAGTCTTCGTCCCTTACCTCAAGTTTTGCAACCTCTGATACATGAGTGATTGATAGTTGTAAGGTAAAAATGTAGCCTTCATCAATTTCTTCATTTTCTCCCAATCAACAATCTTCGACTTCCCCATACGTTCTCGTGTAAGTTTGGTTTGCTGCCACCACGTCATAGCTCTACCCCTCAACCTAGTAGCAACCAACTTCACACGACGATCTTTCGGAACCTCCTTGAAATCAAAAATCTCCTCAACATTAGACACCCAGTCCAAGAATTCTTCTGCAACCATTCCACCCTTGAACTCTGGAATCTCCATCTTCATTCCCGATTCCCATCTACGATCATCCTCTACATCTCGATACTGACGTCGTGTTTGATCTCTATCTCGATAATGAACACTTCCCCTATCACCATCAAATTCCTCATCAAAATCGGAAGTATATCGATGTCGATCACGACCTCCAACATCTCTACTGCCACTCCTTCGATCAACATTCCTATCACGATTGTCAACACTTCTATGATCTTGATCTTCTCTTTTCTCCCGATCTGAATGTATCGAAGCCCTACTTCCCCCATGGTTCGATTCAGGTGAAACTCTTCTTCTACTTTGATTCATTTCAATCATCATTCTCTCTAATCGACAAATTCCTTCATTCGACTTTTCAGTGAAACTCTCGTTGATTCGTTGCTCCATTTCATCGGCCTCTTCTCTTCCATACAAAGCATTAATATTGCGATGACGTTGAGCTCGTCTCGGAGGCATGATTGAACTTCAAGCAAACTCAAAAATGATTTTCAAACACTTTTCAAACTTTGATCCAAAGTGAGATGGATCGAAACTCCCAACTTGTTGCCACTTTACGATGAACACGATGAACACCAAACTTCTCAACAAATTGCAAATCCGATCTCCAAACTTCAATTCTCGAAACCCAAGTCTCCAAATGATGCAAACTCCTTGCGATCTAGCTCCGATACCAAAACTGACGCAGCGTGGAAAGCGAATTCGATGATGTAAATCGAATCCGTCCAGGATCTCACACGATTAGTGGAAGTAATCGGTGAATCGATGTCAAATCGATGGATTTAAGAATACCGAAAGGTCCAAATCCGTTGATCACGAAGATACCGGACTTAAGCAATCTTCGACACGTTGATCGCATACGATACCGTGAGAGAAGATCTTCAATTCGTCGAACGTTGATCAAGCGCACTTGATTCCGTGAATTGGCTTCAACAATCGTTGATTCGAGCGCACTCGAATGTCGAAAGTGGAGATAGGAGATAACACTCAACTACCAATTTAAATGGAGGCACAAAGCACAACCAAAATTTTATTCAAATTTCAACAACTTTACAAATGACACGACTTGCCTATTTATAGGCTTACAACTCAACACACGACTTAACAATTTACAACACAAGCGGTTTACAAACAAACGACATAAGGAAATACAAGCAACGACTTAAACAAACTCGGCAGCGACTTATGGAAAGATATCCTGGAGCTTCGTGACTTAAGAAATATGTCAGCGACTTAACAACTTCACAAGAGTTAAAATGAGCACGGCAAAGAAACCTTCGCGACTTAAAAATGGCAGCGACTTAATTTCTTCTTCGCGACATAAGAGATTCGTATTAGCGACTTAAAGAAAGTTCGCGACTTATGGTGGCTCAGCTCACGACCTAGGGATAAAATCGCGACACAGGGCAAAGATAAGTCGGCCACGACTTAATTGGAAGGTCGTTCGCGACATATGGGGAAGGGGTGACTCGTTCGCGACTTAGCTGTTGGAACCGATGTAGGGCTTCGCGAGTGACAAGGTCGCGGGAGGGAATTGGGGCTTGGATTGTTAGTTCACGGAGGTGGCTAGGTCGTGAGTCGCGGTGGGGAACGAGTCGTAGGTCGCGGTGGTGATTTAGGTCGTGGGTCGTGGCTTGCGATGTTGGATAGGTCGTGGACGACCTAAGGATGGCCGACGCTTCGAATGAGGTGAGTGCTTCATCACCAAGCCACCATCTAACACTACACCACTTTACCATGGACTTCCATATTCAAAACGAAACCTAGGAATGTGGATTGTTTCACCGTACATGACTTCAAATTTGACTATATAGGTTCCCTTATCCTTGTTCCTATCGAAGTAACCACTGCTCGCATTTAATATTGGGCTAACCATGTTGTATTTTTTGCCTGATGGCAACCTTTCCTACACACCTGTCATCAACCACCTGAATAGGGCATGGAAACTTAAAGGCTCCTACAAGTTTAAATCTGATTCCAGTAACTTATTTTTTTAATTTTATTATGTGATGATGAAAAGAAAAAGGTATTAGAGGCAAACCCTATTTTTATCAAGGGTAAGATGTTCATTATCAAACCATAGGAAGCTTCTTTTGGGAAGATACACTCAACTGTTCAAAGAGTACTTATTTGGATACGTTTTCATAAAATTTCGCTCATGGCATTGACACTTGATGGAATTAATTGGATCTCATTTCATGTTGGTAAACTCATTTTTATGAATGAATCAACTAAAAAATTAGCTAGACTTAAATATGAAAAATGCATAGTTGATATTGTGCCTAAAAAGGAGCTACCTCAATTCATGATATTGCTATTGTTGAATGTTACTATGACTGGAAACGTGATATATGTACCTACCGCAAGACATTTGGACATAGGATTGTTGATTGCATGAAGTCGTGCACACAAGGCATTAAAACTACTAAATGCAACATTGAAGAAGCAACAATTAGTGATAAAATACCTGTGAAGGAGAAGGTTAAAAATAATGTTTTGTACAGGCATAGAAGGAAGCAATTGAAGTGGACAAGAAAAGTAATGCAACCTAATACTCAAAATAATCAAAGTGATTTTGCCTGATATAAAGTGCTCCCCTCCCTTGTAATATAATCGCCATGACTTACTGTAACATACGTAATTTTTGATAACATTATTCAGGAGATTTAATTAGTTAAATTAAATAGAACAATGTAAATATTAGAGTGATAAGAGAATTGAGATGTGAAAATTCAAAATAGAGGCTCAAGCTTAATTAATTAATTATATAAATGGACTTATAAATGGCTTTGTATGTTATTTAGGAGAGTAATGATGCAAGGGAATTTAGGGTATTGCGCACTAAACCCTTAATACTTCATTTCCTTGACTATGCACGTTCATTTTCATTTCATAAAAATGCAAATCAAAAAGTTTAAGTTGGCCACTACTTAGGAGAGAAGAAGAGAAAATCAATCAAAAGCTAAGGAATTAAAGCAAGCGGATTAATCTCACTCAAATCTCAAAGTCCTTATCCTAATCAAGATGAATAATAATGTAAATCATCTCTACATTTTTTTATAATCATTTGATTTTCAGGTTTAAGATTAAATCCATTATAATGATGATATGCTTGAATTTTATAACATGTTTGATTTAAAAAAGATCGCTTAAATATAGTTTCATACAGTTTTAAGGGTAAAACCAAGTACAATGAATTTCGAAAGCCACAAGGAAATCATATGTTATGTAAAACATGACTTTTGAGATGGATTTTAATTTTTATAATTTTCCAAGCTACGGAAAGTCTATTACGAGTTTTCAAAGGAAAATATGAATAATAAGGTTTAGAAATTAATTTCGGCAATTTTATGAAGAATTTGGGTCTGAAATTTTCATATGTTAGATAATATATTGAAAGTCAGTTTCTGTAATTTTTTGGGATTTTTCCTAAATAATTTACTACGGAAAATAAATTATTTTAGGAGAAGGATTTAATTCTTTTAATTATTTTAGGGTTTAATTGTGAAAATTTATCTTTGTTTAGATATTGTTAAAGAGTTTGGAAAGTATATGATAACCAATTAAATGTTTTCGAAGGGGTCAAAACAGATGCTTTTGAAGAGGTCCTTTTAAAAAAAAATTCGAAAGGGGTTGCTGCTTCTTGTTTAAATAGTAGCTTTTGATTGAGTTACTTAGCTTAAAATCAATGCTTTCGAAAAGAGTAGTTTCAATCAATCGAAACCTTTATCCGTCCCTATGCCTTTCGAATGGATTGAAGTCATCAACCAATTCGAAAGTTAGCCTTTGTTTTAAACCTGTACTAAGCCGCTTCCTAAAGCTTTCGAACTGATTCAAGGGTTTCGATGGCAATGGCTTTTAAAGGGGTTTCAAAGCCATCCTTCAAATGTTTTACTTAAATGGTTTGAGCTTTTTTAAAGGTGATGTCGAAGCCACCTTTTTTCCCCCAAACTCTTCTTAATAGTTTTAAAAGGGGTACTTCTGCTTGTATTTACTTAGACCCAGTATGATATGTTTTAAATTAATTCCAGTAGGATATGTTTTAAATTAAACCCAATGGTTTAGAAAGGGGTACTTTCAAATGGTTTCGAAGCTATGCTTCTATAATTGAATGGAAATACTTTAATATATTCGAAAGATTTTAAAATAATGGTTTTAAATTGTTTCGAAGGCAGGTGCCTAGTGTTTTTGAAAGAAGATTTGAATGCTTCTGAAAAGAAGTTTTCCCAATGGTTTCGAAAGTAAAGATTAGCGGTTTTGAGAGCTTTAGTTTTCAAAATAAAGAACCCAATCTCAATTTTTATAGGTAAAACCCATGACATTATAAAAGAGCTTTTAAATGCTTTTAATTGGGGTTTTTGAAGAAGCTTTCCTTGATAAAATAATAGTTAAAGGGTTTAACCATGTTTTATATGAAATTGATTTTTAGGATATCAAACCATAGGTGTTGGTATTATTAAGTTAATATATTTGCTTCTTTTAATATATATATTCACATTATAATGGACCCATAACTGAATTTTGGGGAGAAAGGGCAGAATAACCAGCTAGGTTGACCCAGCAGTGAATATAATTTGAATTAACTTCTGAATGAGTAAAATTGCATCCAGGAGGTCGGATAGACCACAATGTAGGATGCCTAAATATTGAGGTTTTCAGATAGATAAGTTCATAGTATTCGCATGAAAACTATGTTTAGAAAAAGATATTGGTAGATGGCAATTGATTCATAGTAAACCCATGTAAACTATGACTAGAAAGAGTATTGGCAGAGGCCAATATGTTTGTACTGAACCAATCAAAACTATATCTGGAATAAGTTATTGACAGATGTCAATAGGTCCCTAGTCAACCCGTGAAAACTAGGATATGAGGAAGTTATTGGAGATACCAATAGGTTCAAGGAGAACCCAAGTAACATTGAAGTCACTGGTAGGGGCTAATATATTCTTAGTGATCCCATGAAAACTATGAAACTAGACAGGGAGTCCATAAGCATTAAACAGGTTATTAGTCAGCGTATGAATATTATTAGGTTAATAGTAACATTAGAAACTATAACTAAGACAAATAGTCAAAAATGAATGAGGATGGGTAATTCAGATTTCCTTATTTGCATATCATCATAATATTTTGAATTGCCATGGTTTAACCATTGTGGATACAAGATCATATTATATGGTTTTATAAAGTTTTGAATAAGATACTAGTAAGGAAAAAACACATTCCGCTAAGCAGCATGGTCTCACTAGATATCTAAATGGTTTGAGATAGTAGATTATTATTCATACCAGGCTTTATGTCTGGCTCGAAGTTTAAGTTTTCCCCTTAAACTTTCGGATGATCAATTGATTTTGAGTAGTTCGAGAGTTGAAGTTTTCAAGTGTCTCTTTAAAGGAATAATCTTCCGGAGATGTGCAGGAGGCATGATAGTTATTTAGAGTTCTTGTTTATTTTGATTCTGCCGTGTTGTTTGTTTGATTGCCTAGTTATATACCCTAATCATCCAAGGAGACATCTTTATACGTTACTCTTGGCATATATTGTAATAATTATATTTTTTTCAGAATGTGGTTCTCATATTGAGATCGTGTAGTGAACTTGAAATGCTTTGAAATGGAATGAGAAAGCTGTTTGTTGATTTTAAATTTTTTCCATATCCATGTGTTTCTGTTACATCAATGTATCTAACATTACTATATTTGGTCATCGAGGACTAATAAGTATGGATGGCTGCAACATTCGTAGCTGTTAGTTTTGGACCTCCAAGTGGGGGATGTTACACTGACCAATCAGCATTTCTTATTACATCCACAACCACAACCCCCATTCTTCTCCCACTCTCTCCCACTACTCATCCAACATTATATCCCTTATAGTTGCAACTTTTTCACAACTCCCCACCTCAGACATCCAATGTAACACCACATGATAAGCAAAATAGAAGCACAAAGCACTCAAGTAAGAAAACCAACATCCTACCTTCCATTAGTGATTCTGACTTTGGAAGTGCTAATTAATATGAACTCAACCTTCATTTTAGTGAAAATGTAAACTCAACACCATCGGCAGATAGATGTAAACCAGAGGTGATATTAGGCGGCATCACAAGGGCAAGGCCAAAACAAAAACCAAAAAACATCAATGATCGACACAATAACATCATGAGTGTTAGGTTTTTTGTGTAAATGTAAACTACTCAAATACCCTTTATTTTCAAATTACGTCTTAGTATATTTCGCCTTAGGTCAATCAATCCTACCACTAAACTAAAACCGATCATACTTTTAATTAAAGTGCTAATCTATATGGACCAAAACTGAGTTAATCAGTTTTACAACTAAATCGCTCATGTAAATCAATTTTCTTTGCACATGTGAAAGAAATAACATTTGTAAAAGAAAAACATATGTACGAAGACAATAAAAAACATATTGTTATGATTTGTGCTCAAGTATTCAACCATAAAGACGGTCGAGAGTTGGATAAATTTCAAGTTAGAATTAAGAATAGGCTAAATTTATTAACAATCCTTATTTTTCTTTTCCTACCTTATTATGTTGTGTAAAAAAATAATGACACCGTATAGTTTTCTTTACTCATCCCAATTTATACCAATTTTATCATTTTTTTCTTTAATTTCCCTGTAATTTATTTACTACTTAATGTTTGCTTTCTCCTTCAATTCATGATAGTTGAAGTTGCTTCTCTACAAATTTACCATCAAATATTTTCTAAACAGGCATTGTGAAGAAATCAAAAGTTATGCCAATAATAAAAATTTTCAATCAGATTTCAAGTTTAAAATAATCTTGATTTTCTTAAAATTAGTTGACCAACATTTTGAATTGTAGAATTAGATTTAATTTTTCTACAAATATTTTTTATTAAAAAGAATTACGTATCAACATGAAATGTTTAATTATTTGTCCATTGAGGTTTGAGATTATGAAGAAAGAAAAAATGTTATATCAAACTTAGAAGGGAAAAGGAGAAAATATTAATATTTTTAATTTTAGTTTAGGTGGGAAAGGAAATAAATGGAGGCAGATAGACATAGTGTTAAGAATAAGTTGTGGATTAGAACTAAAATAAGGATTGACGTTCAGCGGCAGCAGTTAATTCTAAAACAACATAATGTGTTAAAATGAAATCAAAATACTACAAAGTTACACACAAAAACAATAAAATTATAAATAAGATACAATATTTTACCTTCTCCTATAGTCGGCAATCAGATGTGAAGCTCATTAATCATAAAAGAAGAGGAAAGAATCCTAAGATAAATTCGCCACCGCACGCCTCTCAAATTTGAGAATCTAGAACAATTCAGCAATGACAATCTGCGCTCATTCTTAAAATCAAAATTAAAATAATGATTCCACGCCCCAACCTCCCGCTTTCTTCGCATTAAACGTATATCTAATGAAGGGGAATCAAGGAACATAATTTGAAGGAATGTTCACTCTTTCTTAATCTATCATACGACTGTATTTAAATTTAGATGCTATAAAATCTTAATCTAGCCGTTTTTTGTCCCTCTAAGTTATTTGTGGTCTTTTATTTCCTACTCGTCACCCAATTCAATCAGTAAATCTAAGGTTCTTTGGTGTCCTTATTATTGTTTGGAGCTATTATTTACAACTCAAAGGGGTTACAATTTCTAGGTTGTGTCTATTTTTACTGAATTTTAGATTGCATGGAATCCATGGATTAATATACCTCGTTTTGGTACATGGTCTGGGGTTCTCTTGTTCCTTTATATGGTAAATAATTAATCATCTTCCAGTTTAGTCATTTCAAAACTTAATAATTTATTCATTCAGTTGTAAGATAACGAGACTCGCATACTTTACGGTCTAAAGGTGTTTGGAGGTGAAGATGCATGGGATATAGACATCTGAATATAACAAAAATCTCATAATTTTAAACCATGATCTTATATTAGAATGAAGTGTGCAATGTTTTGTTGTTCGTATCAAATAAACGAAGTCTATAATTTTGGAATAAATATGATCATCAGTTACAATCTATGTAAATACAGTCTATTATTAAATGTTATAGTTATCTGCAATCGAGAATATTTATATTGAACTGATGTTGTCACACATCACATTCTTCTAATTAAATATGCAAACAGATTGGTGTTCTTTTTTCTATGTTGCCTAGTTCATTGATTAATTGGTAGGCAACCATATGAAAAGTAGGGTGAATAGATTAATTATCAAAGTTACTCAATTGTCTTTGTACATATAGCTATTAAAGTCTAACTCATTTTTTGAATCATTTGTTGGTTTGCGCTTTACATGATGTCTTTTTGGATGACAATTTTATTTTTGTCTCATCGTTGAATTTTAGAGACTCTAATATTCTTCTACATAACTGACAGTTATTCAATAGTGCACGGTGGGTTTTTTAGTTTTTTATTCGATGGTATAATTATTATATTTAGGGAAATACTGATATATTTATCACAATTCATGTACCAATAACCAACCTATACAAGTTTATAGAGGGTTCTCTTATGAATAATAATATAAAACTTATAAAATGTGGATTTTATACGCTATGCTAAAACTAAAAACTAAAAAGTGCAAGATTCGTCAATCAAATATTATATATCTATTATCTGTTATAATTGTTACAGCTCCTTTTTAATTTTGGAGTTTTTCTTGATGAAGTAGAAACTATGGTTCAGTTGACAAGCACCTTTGTCCAAGTGGTTAATTGATTCGGATTTGGTGCAGGATGTCACAAGTTCGAAACTTGGTTTCGAATGTTTATTTGACATGGGATATGTTGTCCCAATGATTTGTTGTATATAAAATACCAGTTTAAAAAAAAACTATGGTTCGGTTTATTAAGCCTGAAAAGGTCCTTTAAAATTCTATGTTGATTTATGTGGATTTGATGCCTAAATTGAGGAAACAAAAGCAGTCGAACTTCTTTTGACCCAAGTTGAGTTCTAAGATGATATCGATATCAAGCCTAAATCACGTAGTTTGAAAAGTTCGTATGTGCAACCAAATTGCATTCTTTTGCATAAGTATCCTATACCATTCCATATTTTAGTTGTAATTTTTGTTGATCGGACAACTGCTTGGTTTCGTACCCAAAAATTACTTAATTATGCTTATAATGAATATAATACATTTATTTGCGTTGTTCATCCAACCAAATTACATGTTGAATTTCAACGCATGTTTAGTATCACATGAACTGACATGTTTAACTTTAATAGCAATATGATAAGTAGCAAGTTTTTGTAACATCCCAAAATTAAACGGAAATTTAATAATGAAATCAAATTAAAATAAAGCAAGGTCCTGAAAGAAAATTTTCATAGACATTCGAATTTGGCTAGGAAACTTGCACCATTATGTTTATAACAATTTTTGGACAATTTTCATATCTAAAACTTCATAATCTAAGTTGTCGTGGGGGAGTTTCGAGCATTAGAATGAATTAAGAAATTAAAATTTTGAAAAAAAAAATAATCAAAGCCTTGGGTGGACCTAAGGAGGCCTTACGTCGACCCGTAGCGTCGACCAAAGCATAGAGGTGGTCGACCCGAAACGGGGAAAATCAAGCGATTAGTCATCTGTAGCAACGTGATGGATGGTGGAGGTTAATTACTTGAAAATAAAGGCTGAGATCACTTCCTTAAGCTTATAGCCATAAAACCTAACTCTAACTCTATAAATACATCATTAGAGAAACCTTAATTCTCTTGCTAAAACTTTACAGTAATGACACTTCGTCAAATTCTCCCCAAACCCTAATTTTCGAAAACCCTAAAATCAAAACTTAATCAGTATAAAAGGCTAGAGCAAGCAATCAAGGGAGGGGCTAAGACAATCTGGGAAAGGAGCTATCAATCGGAGGCCAAATTCTCAAGTGCAAGAGCTTAAGCTAGAGGTAAGCGGATACAAATTTGATAATTTGGTTAGTGTTTAAATTTAAACTACTGTAATCGATCTAGGATGTTAGAACTGTAATTGAATATGTTAGGAGCCCTAAATTCAAATCTATAACTCTAGAAAGTAAATTGTGTTACATCAAATTTTTGCATGATCTCTCCCAAATCCTAAGTTTATAAATCCCAATATGAATAGCTAATTGAATGTGAATTGGTAAGTAATTTGTGTTAATTAAAGTTTGCTGATAACTGAAATTAAGCATTGAAAGAATCGAAAATCGAAATCAAGCCGAAGCAGGGGAAATTAACTTTGCGACAAGTTAATCTTGGAACCATAGCGGCCGACTATCGGGTAATGGAGGTTGACCACTCACTTTGAAAATACAGAATTTGAACCTTGTCCAAAGGCCCAAGTGAAATATGAAAAATTGTATAATTTTGTAAAAAATATATAAATGGAAACCTAATGGTTTATTCCTATTTTGGGCTAAGTACAAATGCTAGTGACGGTAGGGAATTTAGTAACTACCAAAGGACAATAGGTCATCGCGGTTCGAGTAATGGTTAAATACCGAAATAGGTGTTAGGAGTTGAATAGGAAAATATATTTCACAAACACTCAAGGGGTTTTCCAAAATGGACAATAGCATTGATGGAGACACCAAGTAAGTAAGATCAGTGTTAACGGGGATTCTAAAGGATATTCAGGCCCGATGCGACATGATAATAGGCTATAGGATAAAATGGAGCACAGTACTAACAGTTCTTGTATTCACGGTTCTGACATGACGTATTATGGGTGGACGATGGAGTAGTATGGTAAGAGGCATTTTACACTATGATGGAGGGGTAAACAATGGGTGCTTAAGAGGAGTCACACAGCGGGTTTGCATTTCAAGGTTTTTCTTCTCCAAGTGTAGTGATGATAGGTAGTTATGGAAAAGCAGTTCACGCAGTTGCCTACGGGCGGTATTTTCTCGTTGGATAACTCTAAAGACATTGGTCGATCGTTAATATGAGTTTCGCTTTATAGTTCCATCCATTGTGTTAGATAAGAATCCTTATGTATTGGACCTTCGAAGTTCACAGACACTTGTTACAGACCCTATATCACTTGGATTAGTTTTAAATTTAATTACACTTAATCATCACATATTAGACTTATTCTCTTTCACTAGACTTTTGTCTGACCCATTCATTTTCCATCTTTTTCCCACCACGGGTGGACAGGGCAGTAGGTGATTTTCCCATTTTGGATACATTAATAGAGTCATGCTTTTCTTGGAGCCTACTTCACCACATATTCTCTTAATGTTCATTGTGTCATATCGGTACGATTATTTTCTTGTATCAGAGTTTGAGGGATATTTTGCTATGTGCTCTGATTTGGATCGCATACAGATTTTTTTTAAGAATATGGTTTGATTTTTCCTAAACCAGTATTTTCTATGATATTTACATGTTTATTTCCTTCCGTTGCGAGTTGTGAAAGGTTAATTCATCTTAGATTATATTTTCTTCCCTTAATCTTTGATTTGTTTAAGTTCTAATATAAAGGTCTGCATTTCTTGATGTGATGCATACTATCGGCACGTCGGGAGGTGTGGGCTATCATAGTTGATATCAAAGCCAGATTCAAAGTTCCTCGGGACTAAAGACCATATTGAGAGAACATATTTGAAAAAGTCTTTGAAAAGAAATGATTTTTTTTAACAAATTTTTCGAGAATGTTTTCCATATTTTTTTTTAAATGGACTGTTTAAAATATATACGTATAAAAGTAAATATTTTTCAGAATAGCTTTTCCAAAAATTTTATACAAGCTGTACTCTCTCTTTATCGTGCATGTGCTATCTTAGATTCATGTCTATGTTATCTCTCTTATTCAAGCTTAAACTATTTATGAAAAATTGCTAATTAATTTATTAAAATTCAAAAATAAAAGATGACTGATCTAGTAGGTTCAGGCTCTAGCGATGCAGTCGAAATCCCAAGCGTAAACATCCATATATTGCTTCACGGTACCTTTAGGTTTGGGGATGGGCCAAGCTTAATTCCTCTAGAGATCCCTCGGAAGGAGTGATATATGGGTTTCCTACCTGCCCACTTATCGCTTCAAACTTTTCTAAGCTATTCAAAGATTTTTCTAGTTTTTAAGCCAAGCCGCATATGGGGACGGAGTCTTACATGTATTTGAGAGCACGGATCGGCACTTGTGAGAGGATATTTGGTAAGATGGGTTTGACTAAATTATAAGGAAGCAGTTAGCTATGTGGTAGCTGGATGGAGAGGCTTTGAGTTGGTGAGAGTTTATTGAGTCTGAGAATGATATGGATGATATTTCTTACGATGAAATTCATAGAAGATCTGAGATGAAGTTTCTTTCCACAATGGAGGAATGTATTCATTTAAAGAAGATTATCCATCTCAAGCACGGAGATATGACCATCAAGGAGTATGTGAATCGGTTTAATGAGCTAGCTAGATTCGTTATGGAGTTGATTAGTATACTACACAATAAGGCTCTAAAAGTTGTTAAAGGACCGAACCAACCTCTCCAAGATTTGGCTGTGAGTCACATTTTGATGGGTGCTACCTATGAGGGGTTAGTGAAGATGGTTTTACTCACTACCATCTCCAAGAAGGAAGAGAAGGAGAGAGAAAGGGCATCAAAAGAATAAGAATAAGGGAGGATTTGAACCAAAGGGGAAGATTTAGAAAAAGGATAACAAGTGTAATATGTGTGGCAAACAGGGGCACTTTGCTAAAGAACGTAGGTTGGATTGCTCAAAGGTTAAGTGTTATAACTACGATCAGATTAAGCATTTCAAGCGAGCTTGCAAAGCATCACGGAAAGCTTCTACCAAGACTTCCACTCAGGTGGTTTTGATTTGTGCACTAGAGGTGGTCCCTAGCTCAAGTGTATAGACAGTGGCAGACAAGGGTAAGAAAGTGGCTATTGAAGGTGTGTTGACTCTTTCCGGTTTATTTATTCGCACTTTATTTGATACAAGGGCTTCACATACTTTCAATTCTAGTAAACCTGTTAATGATTTGCACTTACACAGTATAGTCATAGATCCCATAGTTGTGTCAAACCCCCTAGGAGAATTGGCATATTTTCCTATGTTATGTAGGAGTTTGAAGTTGTTTATCTTTGGGTCGAATTTTATTGCAATGCCTTTAATTGGAATTTTCTTGGTTTGGGTTAATATTAGGCATGGATTGGATGACTATGTATGAGGCTATATAGACTATGATAAGAGGATTGTCTGGTTGAGCACATATAGTGGGCATAGTATAGAGGTTTACAACAATCCTGGAGGATCTATTATGTTGAGCTACTTATATTTATTGGACATATCACATAACGAGCTTAGTACAGTGCCTATAGTTAGATATTTTCTAGATGTTTTTGGCTGAGGTTACAATTCTTTTACCTTAGAGAGAGATCGAGTTTAGGATATATCTTGTTGAGAACGCCAAACCCGTCGCCTTACCACTAAGGCATATGGCTCCAAAGGAAAGTTGAATAAGTGGTTTAGTGAGTTGTCGGAGAAGGGTTTTATCAAAGGGAGTATTTCCAAGTGGGGAGCACCAATCATCTTTGCCACCAAGTTGGATGGTTCTCTGAGACTCTATGGCGATTACAAGGAGTTAATTAAACTAACGAATAAGAATCGTTATCCATTGCCCCACACAAACGATCTCTTTGATCAATTGGTTAGAGCCAAGAGTATTCTTATAGCTTGACTAGACTACTATATTCCATAAGTTGCATCTAGCCAAGACAATATCCAGAAGGTGGCATTTCATACATCCGACGGATTGTGTGAGTGGTTAATCATGCCCTTTGAACTGACTAATGCACCTGCCTATTTTATTGATCTGATGAGCCGAGTATTTAGGGGTTGCTTAACAAGTTGGTCGTGGTATTTGTGGATTATATTTTTGTATACTTGAGGAGTGAGGAGGATCATGCTTTTCATTTAGAAGCGCTCAGTGCACTCCGTGCACATAAATTGAAGGTGAAGTTTTCGAAGTACCATTTTTGGAGAGAGGAGGTATGGTTTTGGGAACACATCGTCTCATAAAGTTGTTCAACGGTTGGCCATAGTAAAGTGGCAGCAGTTCAGGATTTCCATGTTCCGGTTTGGTGGGTACTATTGCAACTTCATTTAGGACTTCATGAATATTTATTTCCCACTGACCCATCTTACCAAGAAGAATCTAGTTTTCTCATGGGATGTGAAGTATGAATATTTCTTTATTAACATGAAGGAAGCATTAACTAATGTGCCAGTTTTGATGCTACCAGATGGGATGAAGCCCTTTATAGTTTAAACCGACACCTATAGAACGGGGTTAGACGTGATATTGATGTAAGAAGGAAGGGTGGTAAGACAAGCGAGTAGGCAGCCGAAGACGTACGAGAGGAACTGTGATAACCTGGATTTTTGGTCATCAGATAATTGGATAATTATCTGATTTAACTATTGAAAAATACTGATTTATAGATTAAATAAATAAATATGATAATAAATGTTTATATCTGGATGAATATTTATTTGATAATCTCCTAATATAATTACTTAAAATTTATAACTAGAATTTGAATTTGAATCTGGATTTAAATTGAAATTTAAAAGATAAGTATTTTAAATATATTTTGGAATTAAATGTCTTATATATGATTTTATTTAGAATATAATTAGTTTTTATATTATTTTCTTTAAAAGGTGTTATTTATATAAATTAAGAAAGTAGTTATTTAATTAAATTAATACAAAAGCTTTATATTAACAAATAAAATAATAATAAAAAATTGCATAACTACACATAAGCTAAATAAGTACAATTTAACAAATGTAAGTAAAATAATGCATGCTAATGACAAATGTTAAGGAAATTAACAAGTGTCACAAATTTGTTTTTTTCTATTTTCCTTAATTTTAAATAAATCCTAATTAACACTATATAGACATCTATCATCTTTCTTCACTTCTTTTTACTATCTTCATTTCAAAGCAAAGAAAACTCAAACCTGTAAAACTGTTTCAAAGCAGAAAATCCACAAGAAAAATCAAAACAAAGAAAGTTCAAAACCCTATAAACATTATACAAATCAGAAGCCAAAACCTATAAGACATTTTCAAACAAATCTTGTAACAAAGATCAACAAAGCAAGCAAATCTGAAATCAAAAGTCTTAAATCATCTCATCATCAAGTTCTAGTTAACAAGTTCAAGCATTTTTTCAAATTTCAGCATCTCAGTTTAAAGCTCTGTTCATCTTTTCAAACTGGTGAGTAAACATTTATTTAGAAAGCTTAAGTAGATAAATATTTGTTGCATGTGAATTTCGGTGATGAGGATTGTTTTGCATGTGTATATATAAGTGTGGTCTCTATATATTTGTATGTGTTGAAGTGTGCATGTTTGCATAACTGTGTATATCCCTGCTTCTTAACTTCAGAGTTTAAAAATAAATTAAAATTTAAAATCTCTTCATATAATCTTTTATAGGATGAAGAATTTAAATAAGATATATTTGTTTAAGCATAATCAAAGTTTTAAGAATATTTTTAAGCAAATTCAGTTTGAAAATTTTCTGGAAAACAGGAAGAACAGTAGAAAACTTAAGAATATGTTAAAATCCATCATCATGGTTTGCTGATTCATGTTTATAACCTGAATCTACTTTGAAAATTAGGTTTTTTAAAATGGAAATCACAATTTTTAGATTTGTATTGAGTGAGAATTTCGAGTTTGGTCAGAAAGTGAGTTTTGAGCTGTTGTGGGTGATTGGAGTGATGTGGAGGGTCGGAACCACTTTTGGAGGTGGCGAGGAGGTCGACGAGCTTGGCAAAAATGGTGGATGATTTTCTTCATCACCGTGGCGTCGGAATTTGGATGATTTAGGGTTTAAAACCCAAAATGGAACGAGGTCGGTTTTTGGTTTGCTGCAGTGTCTCTGGTGAATCGAGTGGCATCGGACATGGGGCATTACTTGCGTAGATGTCTGGCGAAGCTGAGGACGTGGTTGCACGATGTCTGGTGGTCGGAGACGTGGGTTCGAGAGGATTTTGGCGATGGATTTTGGTTTCAGTTTTGACTGAGTTTGCTCGATTTTGAATGTGAGATTGTGCTAGTGATTTGGGGGTCGGGATCGAAGGTTTTGGTGATCGTCGATGGGTTGAAGGTTTCGACGATGGTCATCGTCGTCACGATCATCTGTGCAGGTGCATAGGTATCTGATATTGTCAGTGGTTTGGGTAGGGGTATTGACTGGAAGGGAAGCTCGGGTGAATGAGAAGAGGACTCGGGTAGTTTTTCGTGAGTGTTATCATGTTTTCGGGTTTTAAAAAAACTTAAACTAAAATCTAAGGTAAAAAAAGAAGGTGGGTTTTACTCGGGGCAAGACCCGAGTGATCTTTGGGTGGAACCCGAAGCAAGGGTTAAACCAAGTTTTAAAAGTTTTTTTAAAAAAAGGTTTTGAAAATATAAATAATTTAGGTTAAAAACATTTCTTATATATATTTCTTTTATATATATAATGTTTTTTTTAACACTTGATTAAGAAGTTTTATAATTTGTTGAACTTAAATTTTGTTAAGTTAAATTGTAAGTTTTTTTAAATCTTAAATTAGAAATAAAATTTAAAAGTAATTTAAAAGTATAATGTTTTAAATTCATATATTAATGATAATTAAGTCATTATAAAGATAATGTTTTATCTTAAGGTTAACTAAGGTTTTAATGAGTTGAGATTAATTAAGTTAATAAAGTAATTTAAGTTAAATTAATTTAATTGATTAATGATTAAGGATTAATAAATTTATAATTAAGGGTTATAAGTTTATTAATTGGAGGTTAATTAATTTGTAATTAAGGGTCTAGTTAATTAATTAGAGATTAATTAATTGATAATTAAGAATTAATTGGTTAAGTAATTTATAATTAGAGATTAATTAATTAAGTAATTGAGTTTACTAATTAGAGATTAATTAATTCGTAATTAAGGATAAATTGATTAAGTAATTAGAGATTAATTACTTAAAATTAAAGCATAGATTTATCAAGGATTAATTAATTTAATTAGTAATTAAAGGTTAAGTTAATTAATAATTAAAGATTATTAACTGAGGATAATTAACAAATGGGATAAATACTTGATGAAAGTAATTAAAGGTAAATTACTTAAGGGAAGTAATTAAGGATTAATTACTTAGTGTAATTAATTAAAAGATCGATTAATTGAGTAAAATTAATTAAGGGTTAGTTAATTAATGAGTATGATTAATTAAAGGATAATTAATCAATGTAAGTAATTATAGGATAATTAATTTGAGTAGTTAATTAAGGATAAATGTAATTAATGTGAAGGGTGAAGGTTAATTAATTTGTGTTATTAATTAAAGGCTAATTACTTAATGTAATTAAAGAGGATAATTAAGGGATGATTAATTAATGGTTTGTAATTAATTAATGTTAAGTAAGCAGGATTAAAAGTGATTTAAGTAATTAATTTAATTTAATTTAAATTAATTAGAATGGTATGACAAATTAATCTTTCTTATGAATGATTGAATGATACTGTATGCCTTAGATTAGTTGATATCTCTGATATGTGATTTATGATGCTATGTGATATGATATGTTTGGTTTAAACTGTGATAATGTGGTTATCTATCGTTGATGAATTACTATGTAAAGGTGACACCCTGTATTTAAAGTTTGAATTGTATATCACTTGAGTAACTTGGGTTAAGATGACTTGAGATTCGAAGAGATCGGGGTCGGGTATCAGTAAATACCCGAAACCACTTCGATTTGAAATCTACTATAATTCTTTATAGACTTGATATGTATAATCAATGGGCTGGAATGAAATAATTTAAATGAACTGGACCATTGAAACTAAGTAAGGGAACTTAGAGATTGATTTGTGAAATAAGTGTTGACTATAACAAGTTAAGACTCGTAGTGAACTACGAGTTACCCCGAAATTTAAGTATGTTATAACTTAGTGTTTTCAAGTTATATGGGTTTACTCGCGCTGGTCTTCAGCCTGACTCGGGTGTTACTTTGATGTAATGCTCAGGTCAAACCGAGTATTATAGATTTCCAGGTTAGGACGTTCTGGAGCTCAGGAGGCGAGCTGGCTGGACGTATGGAGTATTCCGCTGAGTATATTATTGTTGTTTATCTGGGACAAATTAATTTTAACTGTCTAGTGTTTACGTAATGGTTGTAACTCTGATGTATTGTTGTAAATAATCGATACAGTTTTCCTTTGTATAACAGCTATTATTTGAAATTATATTTTATCCGCTGCGAATGTGAGAATCTGTGTCTTGTTATGTTTCTTATTCTACCTCTTTTCTTCTTTTACCTAACAATCAGGAATTTCCGGCGTTCGGATATTCGGCATTGCCTCAGTGAACGTTTAGTGTCGAATTTCCAAGGTCGAAAATTTTGGATCGTTACATTTGGTATCAGAGCCAAGTTAAGTGAGAACCTTGGCTCTGGTGGGTTTACTCATTAAGGATAGGGTCAGTAGTACCCTAGAATGAGTTGAGTGTATATATATGAGAGCGTACTTGTTATTTTCTTATATAAAGGTTTTAAAAATGATTTTTGTTTATACCAAAATTGGGCACAACACTCCTCGGAAGTTTTTGAAGAGATAACAGTGAAGAATATAAATTGAAAATGAGGATTATCTAACAAAAACTCCAAACAACAAGAATGTAAACGCACAAACAAGCGATTTAGAGTGGTTCGGCGTATTGCCTACGTCCACTATGAAGTTTTTATAGCCTTTATTGATTCTCTTTCAACTATTACAAGCAAGTACAGCAAACAATAGCAAAATACAACTGGAAATTCGAATTCACAGCGAAGGTGGAGTGCAAATCTTGATCTGGCAGAGTCTGGGCGCTTGGGAATCAAAAAGATCCCTCTTCTGTAGGCTCTGGGGCTCTATTTATAGGCATAGGAGGCTAAGACTTCGCTCAAACTTCAGGAGACTCGTTCTGGCATGTGAGGGGGCCCACACGACCAACTCTAGAAAGTTTCGACTCGGTCTCTGATCGATACGAAATCATTTCGTATCGATCAAGATCATGTCCGATGGAGCTGAAATTTGGTGTGAACGTTCCTTGGCTCGTATGCAATCTTCTATGAAAATTTCATAGCATTTGGATCAATGGATTATGAGATATAGTCGATACGAAATTAGGCTTCTCGATGGCTGTTTGGTTCGAATCCTTTGATCGAATCGATCACTTCGACTCGATGGTAACGTGCGTGAGCAAGTTGACGTGGCACGCGCTCTTCGTGTCGATCCGCTTTTCACTCCGCTTTGATCGAGTCACTCCGAGTATTTCGCCGCATTCGCATCCATAACTAACGCATCATCTCTGGTCTATTTGACTTGATCGATATGAACAAACAGTTATTCATGGATTCGAGCAGAGGTCTCCACGTATAACACGTAACCATCTGATGGATACGAATATCGGGTATCTGATGGATACGAAGTGCCATTGCTTTGATGGATTCGAACTAACTAGTGGTAAACTCTAAATGCTTGATGGATACGAACCAGACAGCTACTCCATGGACACGAAATAGTGTCTCACCACCATTGATGGATACGAAGAGGTCACCGACCAATCGATACGAAGTTGATGGGTCTCTTAGCTTGCATCGCTCGTAACTTGAGCATATGAACTCGGATCGACTTGAAACTTGGCATGCAGGCTTCCATGGCTCAGTTCGTCATGTCTTGCCAGTTGTAGCCTGATCCGGACTCGAATAAAATTCATTGATATCCCTAACGAACCAGTTCCTTGATATCTCGGCCTTGCCAAAAGGCGGGATAACATTTGCCTCCCAAAGTACGTCTTGTGGAAACATGACGTGCTTTGATAAATTGTAGTCTTCACTCTGAACGGTCATTGCTCTTTTGTCGTAGGTCGTAGCCTTGCACTGCTATAACTGATTGCTGCATGATAGCGCTCAGCTGCTTGTTGTTGTAATCGTTATTGATTGAATATTCAATCCCTGTTAATGTTGAAAGTGGGATATTGTTTTTGACGTACACGTATATATGTTGACCCAACCCTCGCTAACGTTGCACGCTCACGAGTCGTTGTTAGTTTTCGTGTATCGAATTTCGTATCGATCCTCTCCTGAACCGATGTGAAATTTGAGTTGCAACAATGTTTGTCAGTTGTTTTAGGAAGTTCCTTCATATCGATCCTCTCCTGAATCGATGTAGAAGCCTGAATTGTTGCTCTCGCATTGATGGACTTTGTATTGCTGGATGCGGATCTATCATTTCAAATCGATGGATATGAGCATTAATGGATATGAAATCAACATTTGTATCAATAGTCTTCGATGTCGCTGGATTCGAACAAGTGATCCTCAACTCGTGTCGATGAATGCTGGTCTTTGGAAGATGCGAATCGATGGATTCGAAGAGTGTCGTTCGTATCGATGGATGTGTATAATTTATGATGGATACGAAATCGCTGTTCGTATCGATGTACAGTGGATGGAGTTGTGAACTTGTCGATGCGAACAAGGGCTTCGAGTCGATGGGCCTCATTATCATCAGCTGTCCTCGTTGTGTGCTTCGTACCGATAGACTCACTATCCGTTTCGAATCGATGGGAACTTCTGTCAGATGGACACGAACAAAGCGTTCGACTCGATCCTGGATTGACTGGTTGCGACCGGTCACGTGGACCGGGAGGTGAATCGACCCGGTTGCTCTCTGAGTTCCATATAAATACTCTGGACTTCATCCATTTTCACTTTTTACTTTATTTACTACCGCCTTCAACTTTTCGCATCGATCCAGAAACCTGAGAAGAGAACTGTGTCGTGCTTTCGACTCGATCAAATTCAGCCTTTCGAGTCTTCGACCCAACTTTAAATTAGGTAATCAACCATGAATCCAAACGACGAAGTTATCTCAGATCCACTCCTTCTTCATCAATTATCCATTCTGGTAATTGGTAAAACCAGACCTGGTTCGAAGCTCGGTTGTAAATGGCTATGGCGACGTTCCTGTAAATTGGAGAAGAAAGAGTGGAAAAGGCAAAAAATGAATCGATCTGGGGGCTTGCATTCGAATCGATGAAGGCAATGATACTTCTCCTTGGACTTCGCATCGATCCCTGGAATATTCAAATGGAGGTGATGCAGTTCGTACCGATTGCGATGGTGACGGGTCGTATCGACACGAAATGATCGATACGAAAAATAAGTAAATGGTCTTTTCGAAGTTCTCAGCTTTAAATCGATACGAGATTTACTTTCATGTTCGATACGAAGAGTATCGATTCGAATATGATTGATATTTAGCAGAGGGCTTCCTGATCGGTACGAACCAGGCAATCAAGGATCGATTCGAAGTCGTTCTTTTTTTATCGATACGAACTTGACCCTTGATGATCGATTTGAAACATGCCTCCTGGGATCAATACGAGCGTGCATTTTGATGGATTCGAACAAGCTTCCTGCGATCGATTCGAACGTGCATTTTTGATGGATACGAAATTTTGGTACTCTTCAGCACAATTCCGACGAGCTTCATTCTTGCATATTTGGACTTGATAGTTAAACTGCATACTTGACTACCTTTCGAAGCTCGTCGATGGAACTATAACTTGACACTGTGATAACGAACTTCAACTCGAATCGATCGCCAACATCGGGATGTTTTGGTGATGACGGCCAGCGATGATGGTCATTCCGACTGGATTCCGATTATCCTTGTCATTTGCAAATTTTCTTTAATTCCGTGGAATTTTATCCAAGTAATGCACAGCACTGCACAACACACACTTTACACGAGGGGAACACACGGGCTCTTTGTCGTCTAATGATGATTTCTCGTGAGCTAGCTATTTATGGAAACTCCAAGCTCACAACCACAAGAAACTTAGAGTTTGGCTCCTCCCAGACTTGAAATACCGGACATCGAGGCCGAAATCATCGGTCCAGCCCCAGACGAGTTTCCCGACGCATCCTTCATCAACAATCCGCCAGACTCAGTCGCGTCTCATATTTCCGAATATATGCTTGGGAGAATATGCTTAAGGCATGGTCTGCCGATGGACGACGTATTATTGCTGGGACTAAATGATAGACCGCACAATCCACCGGAGGGATATACCGCATTCAATCGCCACGCGTGTGCAGCCGGGACTCTTCCTTCGTTCAATGAATATATAAGAGAAGTATTGCCATTTTTGGGGATCGCCCCATCTCAGCTACATCCGAATGGATATGCTTCGCTCAATAGCTTGTTCATTGCATTTATGGAGTACCTCTATCGACCACCGAACCCGACCAAGATCAGGTACTTGTTCAATTTCAAGAGTCGGAATGATAGTCCATCTTTTACATTCCTGGAGGCAGTAAGGAACTGTCAAGTGGTCACCGGATCTTAGACCAGGTTGAACTACTTCAAAACGGAGTGGTTCTACATTCGATGTCCTCCAGGATTCGCCAAGCGATGACGATTCAGACGTAAGTAATGTCATCTCCTGGGGTAATTGTTAAGACAGTCATAGACGAAGTCGAACTTATATCTCTTTTTTTCTTTCTTTACAGCAATAATTCAGCGAGCGAAGGTGGATATTTCAAGGAGATAGTTCGAGTTCTCCATGAAATCCCAAGCAAAGAGAGGAATATTGAATTGCTTTTGACGGACTGGAATCTCAGAACTCTTGGGTTGATCGAGCGGAGACAAAGTATAATGCTTGACGGTTCGTTAAGAACTGCCTCGAAAGAACGAGTTAAACGAAAAAAGGCTAAAGTTGTCGTAATCGAGGAGGCTGACTCCGAGAGAACTCATACTGATGAGGAACCCTTGGGTGAACCTGCGGATGTAGCCCAGGGTACTGAAGAGCAGAGAAAAGGCAAGGCAGCTGTTTTTAAGCCATCTATAAAGGGAAGATGGAAATCTATTGTCACGTCCCGGCCCGCCTCTGGAATTAGAATTTCGGAGGTGTCTCCCCCAAGAATAGAAAGTCTTTACGAAGGGCTCATCAGTCTTCCAATTCCGAACGATGTGTCCATGCAGCACGATGTCGGATTGGATGAACTCCAACATGCCCTAGTTTTAAGCGAGTCTCTACCCGCTAGCGCGGTTGACACATCCGGTTGGTCGGGGGGTTGCACATACATCCACACTTCACAACACTACTCTATTTCTGAATGTAGTACGCCCACCGCGAAAGATTACTAACTCTTGTCTTCGTTTTGATTTGTAGGTACCCTGTCTGGCCAAGGTTCGATGCTTGGCAGTCTACGTAACAAACGCAAGTCTTCATCATACTATGATTCGCGTAGAAGGGAAGGAGATCGGGATTATGACCAAGGGTATTCAAGTCATGAACGCTCTGACAGGGATATAGAGCATAGGCATCGGTCTCTATCTCGCACGCCACACCCTAGAGTTTCTGCACAATCTCCTGCCCACGTCTCGCGACCTTTAGAGGCTCCGCGACACAAGCCGTCCTCCCAATCGTCAAGGTCTGAAACTCACCGTAGGACTGAGATTGTGGCCCCCGCAACAACAGAGCAGGTATTAACCGAGCCTTCGGGGGAAGGAGCAGCGAGGCTTACTCAGCTGAAGAAATATTTTTCGGACATTTGTTTCGATGGGTTTATCTTCCCCCCGCGTTTAAAGAGGGTACCAGCGTCGGTCGAACCCATAGTGCATGATTATATCGCCGATATATTTTTCTAGTACCAGGAATGGTCGAAAGCGGCGAAAAAGACGTCAAAAGTGGCCTTCGACCGGGCGGTCATGATCGAGAAGCTGGAGAAAGAACTTGGTCAAAAAGACTGAATTATTCAGGCGCTTAATAGCGAGGCCGAGTATTCTCGCAAATCAGAAATCGAGGCCCTTAAAAAAGCCGATGAGGCCCAGGCGGCAATGGAAAGGATGAAGCGTGAGCATTATGCCACGGTGGAGGACATGGGCCACCGGAACACCATCGTAACTGCCGAGCGGGATGCGGCCTTGAAGGAGCTAAATGAGCTTAAGGCCAAAGTTTCGGAGATCATGAAGGAGAGGGATGTCGCTAACGTTTCCGCACAGGAAGCGTGCGATCAGGCGGTAGAGTTTCGGAGGGAAAGAGATGCGGCCATGGAAAAGGTCCGCGAGGTGGAGGCCGAAGTTGATGAGAAAGTTTGGCAGGCAGAGATCAGGCTCGAGACGGAGATAGATGAACTTCTCATCACTTATAACGCCAATGTGTTGAGACAACAGGAATTTGGCTTGGCTTGATGATTATTCGACACATATGTACAACGCTTGGAACTTGGTGATCGAAGAAGAGAAGGCGGTGCTGTCGGGTGGCGCCCTTGATGAATTTGAGCTAGAGAATCGTATTTTAAGCGAAGATGAAAAGAAAATTCTCCATGACTCTATGATCTCCCATGCAAGAGAGGGATTGGGAATCCAGCACCTAGAAGTTGGTGAGGGCTCCGGCACCGCACACCAAGCTACAAGTCCTGAGATTGCAACTTTATCTCGATCTGAGCTCACTCCAGTAACCGAGCCCCGTCCCATTCCGGCCTATGACCCTGAGCAGCCACGCCTATCTCCTATTAAGGAGCATTCATCCAAAGCTATTCAGCCATCCACAAGCCAAGTTGAGGAGGGTATTCTGTGCAAATCTTGTGTGTGCCTAAAATGAAGCACTTGTATTGAAGCTTGCACTGACAACTTCTTTTCTTTCTTATCCAGTGAGCGAAGTCACATTGACAGCGCCTCCTGCAACCCAAGAGTCACATCAAGTGTAGGAGGCCATCATTACTGAAGCGACCTCTATGGCAACGGCCGTGCCCATCGGAGTAACACAACGGAGTTCAATCTCTTTCGATTAGCAAATGATGAATGAACTTCTCGACTGACAGAGCGATCCCTTCGCAGACATACCGCTCGTCCTCAGTGGATTCCCGCCTACTCTTAGTGCTTCAACACAGGCTGTTGCTGCCTATAAGGAAGCCCGAGCTACCCCTGAAACCGAGATACTGGCCCAAATCAATGCAGAGATGGAGGCGGCAGCGCATGGCGGTAGCTCGGAGAGTGTTACGACGGCGGCCGGCCCAACTCCACTTATGGCAATATCTCCCGGGGGCATGCTCGTCGATACCAGCATGCCCATTCCGCCCCCGGTGATAGACCCGGCTCCTCTGACTCCTCCCGAAGAGAATATTCCTTTAAGTTCAAGTTCGGATGAAGATGTCGATATCATGCCTTCATCAGAGGATGATCCGTCGAAGGGTAAGGGCTCGAAGCGAAAAACTGTTAGCGGCTCCAGTGGTTCCGCGTCGAAGAAAAAGTTGAAGAAGAAAAAATAGACAAGCCCTCCTTTAGTGCATTTTTGCAGTTAGGAAGCTACTTTTATTTTTCTTTCACAAGCCATGTATAGATGCAGGCTTGGCCCCCTACTAGTAGGAGTTTTTTGGAATAACTTGTACATGAATCATCACATGTAATTTAGTTGAAATGACATTTAGTTTCTTTTGCTTCAACTCTCATTTCTTTTGCGCTCAAGTATTTGCAGTATTTGACTTTCAGTCCAGCGTACTTGTGGTGTTTGAACCTTCAAGTTGAGTTCATTTCATTTGTCGCGTCGGAAAATCGCGATCACGAGTCATAATTAGGGACCAAGTCGGACTCGAACGTTGTATAATTTTGGTCAATCATTTACACTCAAGTTCTTCCGCCAGTTCTAGGGATGAGTTGTAAGGATTAAGTGAGTAAATTACGCTTGATTATTTACGAACAGTCACATCCACGCTTCGGGGATCAGTACTTATATTCAGGCGATCAGCTGTGCATTTCAAAGTTGTAAAGCACATGTCCACGCTCCAGGGACTTAGGTTAGCTTATGAGTGGCCGCTTACACTCCAGTTGTATTTATACTCTGACCGCACTCCGGGGACTTAGATTTATTTGTGATCGTTAATTTGGTTTGCACTCCGGGAATCCAAAAAATTATCGATGTTTGTAACACAGTTCGCACTCCGGGAACTTTAGCTTTGTATTTATACTCCAATTCACAATCCGAGAATTTGGAATTAGCATTTATATCTCGGTTCGCACTCCGGGAACCTGAAATCGATGTTTATACTCCAATTCACGCTCTGGGAATTTGGAGTTGGCTGACAGATGGTCAATCACACCTTTTTAGGCTTTTTAGGAATTCGTTCACACTCTGAGAACGATGTACTCATCGGAATCGTGGATGGTCGGATCACATCCACCTCTAGTTGACAAGCGAGGTCGTTAGATGGACGGGTCCACCCTCCTCGAAATTGTTTAGGACACGGTCGAAGTCGTTAGGCGGACGAGTGCACCCTCTTCGAAGCCGCATTTATAAGTTTTATACTCCAACTCGCACTCTGGCAGTTTGGAATTAGGATTTATACTCCGGTTCGCACTCTGGGAACCTAGAGTTGATGTTTATACTCCAATTCGCACTCTGGGAATTTGGAGTTGGTGTTTATACTCCGGTTCGCACTCAGGGAACCTAGAGTTGATGTTTTTACTCCAATTCGCACGCTGGGAATTTGGAGTTGGTGTTTATACTCTGGTTCGCACTCTGGGAACCTAGAGTTGATGTTTATACTCCGGTTCACACTCTGAGAACCAAGAGTTGATGTCTATACTCCAACTCGCACTCTGGGAATTCGGAGTTAATGTTTATACTCCGGTTCACACTCTGGGAACCAAGAGTTAATGCCTATACTCTAATTCGCACTCTGGGAATTTGGAGTTGGTTATAGGACTGTCGTGTGTCGGTCCAGTTTTGCCTTTAATGTGACGGCTTGCCCCCGAGCTGAGGTTTCACTAGTGAGTGGTCGGTCATAGTCACTCGCTATTTGAATAAATCCCATCGTTCGATAGAACTTAGCTCTTCGTGTATCGTGATAGTTGAGTGTTGCATTCGGTGAATCACAGCTTTAGCTCGAAGAGATGGAAATTTATTTCTGAAATGTAAAAACATGGCAAAGTCAGTGCCTTATTACAGAGTCAAACTCAAAAATTGCAAGAACAAATTGCAAGAGATTTATAGGCTAAATAGATAAAGCCTGTCATGTGTAACGGTGACAGAGATCCTCGTTGTTCCAGGCTCCTGACAGGGTGGGACCGCCACTAACAGCATTTATTACTAATCTCCCGCCAATACATGCGGTGTTTTCCTGTCTCGCCCGATCGGGTGCATTATCCTGATTTGACGGGCCCGCTCCTCCAAGCTGTGGTGCCCGCACAAATTGTTCCAGCTTCCTCTATAATCAGCTTTTCCACGAGATCTTGCAAATGACGGCATTCATTTGTATTGTGCCCGTAGCTTTCATGAAACCTGTAGAATTTTCCCGTCTGGATTTGTCTTTTCGATGACGGTTTTGGTGCAGGCTTTTTATATTGAATTGTATTACAGGTCTATAAATACAAGTTCTCCAGTGATGTATTCAAAGGAGTGTAGCTGTCAAACATAGGATTCTTGCGCTGTGGGCCACGATTTTGAATCTCGCTTTCTGTTTTGATTCACGTTCTTCCTCCGCTGAGTTTGTTTGTTTTAAATATTTAACTAGACTTTTCCGGAGCTCTCACCGGACTGCTTGACCGCGACATTGCTTTGGATCCCTTCCATGCTTGGCTATGCATCATCTTGCTTCCTAGACTGTTTCGCATCTTCCCTTCTCAGGAATTGATCCGCCTTTGCATAGAAACAGTCCAATGATGCAGGGGGCCAACCAGTTGCCGAATTTAGAATCGGGGTCAATCCCCTTAGTCAATGCCATAAGAATGGAGTTATCGTTCGGATTGCTGATTTCTGCACACGTGGCATGAAATCTCTCTAAGTAGCGTCTGAGCATCTCTCCAGGAGCTTGGGTGACGCTAGATAGAGTGTTGACATCTTTCGGCCTTGCGACGTGCATGCGGAATTGCTCGACGAATTTAGTGGCTACTTGGTCGAAGGAGGAAATGGATTGAGGTGGCAATCGGGTGAACCACATGGTAGCGATGCCCCCCAAGGAAATTAGGAAGCTTCGGCATTTCACTGCATCGTCGACTCTAGCAGCGCTCATTGACCATCATATTTCAAAATCTGTTGGTTGGGGTCGGAGTTTCCCTCGTACATGGGTAGAGTTCCTGAATCGCCGAGGGGGTTCAGCGGTAAGGATGTCATCGGTAAAAGGAGTATGACTTCGGGAGATTCCCCAGTCATCATTTGTGAGACCCTGGCTCTCACGGATCATTTGACATATCATGGTCGGGAGGTCCGACATCTGTACATTCTGCGTGAGTTGAGCTAGAGTGTGGTCAGGTCCCACATTATGAGGACGGACCAAATGTTGCCGACGGTCCACATCTTGCCTTCTCGGCTCATGGTCTTCTGGGACGTATGGTTCAGGAGTACATCCATGCTGATGACGATCAAAGTTCGACTGATTTCGGGCATCGAGCCCTGGTTCAACTGCGGTAGCCGCAGTATGGTTGTCCGTGGTGTAGTGAAGAGTGGTACCCCCGCGAGAGGAGGGTCTGGTTTGGAAACTGGCCGACGGACCAACTCTCAGCTGTCCAACGGTCATTGCTGGTTGATTTCCAGCGGCTTGCTTGTGACCCCCATCCAGTTGGGGTCGTGGAGATTGACGATGATAATCAGAGGAGGCAGAACTTTCTGTGGAGGAGCGTGAAGCGTGATCCCTCCTAGATCTTCTGCGCTTGTGACGATTCAGTTGGCTAGTCAGCTCGGCATTGGCACGCGGCTGTTCTGTTAATTGTTGCCAACTCTGGGTCAGCTCTTGAAGCAGTAACTGGAACTCTTGTCGGTTAACCGGGCCCGATGGTTCCGAGGATCCGGTAATGTCTTGGTTAGAGGGAGGCAGTAGTGCGGGATTCTGTCTCTCCCGGCCTTCTTGATCGCCAATGTTGGAAGTGGTTCTTGTGCTAACCATCTCGAAGGCTGAATTCCTTTCGTAGACTTTACGTAAATCTGAATAGAATGGAAGGAATTCGGACTTGTGACCTGGATCTCTCTCTTAGATTTATGCAATCCGGTATCGATGACAGATCCAACGAGCAGGAGAAAATCTAGGTTTTCTCGGTGAAAGCACCAAAGTGTTTGTACCAAAATTGGGGACAACACTCCTCGAAAGTTTTTGAAGAGATAACAGTGAAGAATATAAATTGAAAATGAGGATTATCTAACAAAAACTCCAAACAACAAGAAAGTAAACGCACAAACAAGCGATTTAGAGTGGTTCCGCGTATTGCCTACGTCCACTATGAAGTTTTTGTAGCCTTTATTGATTCTCTTTCAACGATTACAAGCAAGTACAGCAAAGAACAGCAAAATACCACTGGAAATTCGAATTCAACAGCGAAGGTGGAGTGCAAATCTTGATCCGGTAGAGTCTGGGCGCTTGGGAATCAAAAGATCCCTCTTTTGTAGGCTCTGGGGCTCTATTTATAGGCGTAGGAGGCTAAGACTTTGCTCAAACTTCGGGAGACTCGTTCTGGCACGTGAAGGGGCCCACACGACCAAGTCCAGAAAGTTTCGACTCGATCTGTGATCGATACGAAATCATTTCGTATCGATAAAGATCATGTTCGATGGAGCTGAAATTTGGTGTGAATGTTCCTTGGCTCGTATGAAATCTTCTGTGAAAATTTCATAGCGTTTGGATCATTGAATTATGAGATATAATCGATACGAAATTAGGCTTCTCGATGGCTGTTTGGTTCGAATCCTTTGATTTGAATCGATCACTTCGACTCGCTGGTAACGCGCGTGAGCAAGTTGATGTGGCACACGCTCTTCATGTCGATCCGCCTTTCACTCCGGTTTGATCGAGTCACTCCGAGTGTTTCGCCGCATTCGCATCCATAACTAACGCGTCATCTCTTGTCTGTTTGACTTGATCGATACGAACAAACAGTTATTCATGGATTCGAGCAGAGGTCTCCATGTATAACACGTAACCATCTGATGGATACGAATATCGGGTATCTGATGGATATGAAGTGCCATTGCTTTGATGGATTCGAACTAACTAGTGGTAAACTCTAAATGCTTTATGGATACGAGCCAGACAGCTACTCCATGGACACGAAATAGTGTCTCACCACCATTGATGGATACGAAGAGGTCACCGACCAATCGATACGAAGTTGATGGGTACCTTGGCTTGCATCACTCGTAACTTGTGCATATGAACTCGGATCGACTTGAAACTTGGAATGCAGGCTTCAATGGCTTAGTTCGTCATGTCTTGCCAATTGTAGTCTGATCCAGACTCGAATAAAATTCATTGATATCCATAACGAACCAGTTCCTTGATATCTCGGCCTTGCCAAAAGGCGGGATAACTATTTTAATGAATGATTTTTATAAAAGCTTATATTTTATATATAAAGCAATAATTGGTTGTTGGATATTGAAATTGAATAAGAATTAAGTGATATATATATATATATATATATATCAAAATGGAAATTGAATAAAATACAAATAAGATGAATTAGAATTGGTTTCAAACCAGAATATGGAATGGTTATTGTGTTTAATAATGGGATGTTTGTTTTCTAGTAAACATTGATAAAGCAAAATGAAATGTGTTAAGGGAATAAACTTTTAGATAAGAATGACATGTAAATTGTGAAATTTTGAATCCTAAGTCTAGAAACATTTGAAATTAAAATGTTAAAAGAAATAATATTATTCAGACTATTTGAATGTAATCTTATTTTAAAACAAGAAGTTATTTGAAAACCTTAAAAGAATTTGTTTTGAGAACCAAATGTGGTTTAAAATTTAAAGTATGGCCTGATGGGCTAAGAAATAAATATGTGTACATGTATGGATATACATAATATCAAAAATGATTTGAAATAAACTCTAAAGTATTGAGTTTTGATTTTTTCCTGGAAGTGTGATGTAAAAACCCAAAGTGATATAAGTCTTAGAACTTATAAGTAAGAAAGAATATTGATAGAAATTTAAAATTTGAAATGGAGAATTCAAATTTGAGTAAGGTTAACAGGATTAAATTGAATTTAACTTGGAGGAAGTTAAACAAGTTTGAATGAACAACCTGATTTGGAAATTTCAAGATGAAATTGAGATTTCACTTAGGGAAGTTAAATGAGTTGATTTAGAAGGGAGATATATAAGATCTCAAATGGGTTTGAGCTCAGGGAATGGGTAATAGATGCTATTGGTGGATGTTTTAAATAAATTGGATGTTTATTTACTTTGACTTATCCTAATATCATCCTGCTATTATCAATATTCTATGAAACTGTGAATTGGTTTGTTTAAAATGAAGTAAGAAGTGGATGGTGATATTTTATATCCATTGTAGAAATTAAATGGAAATAAAACTTTAATTTGAAATTATTTAAGTAATTTTGATTTTTGAAGATAAAAATTGAACTTGTGAAACTGAAATCACTTTAAACTCAAGTTTTGAATGTTTAAGATAAAATTGCAACTGAAATTGCTGAAAATTGGTTTCAAAATTGAACTTGGGTAATAAATTGGTTTTTGAAAGATTAAATTGTTTAAAAGGATTTGAACTTAGAAATAAGTGTATGAAGGAGTATAGGTAAATTTAAATCGAACTTTGAATTTTGGACTCAGAATTTAATTGTTTAAAAATTTTAGTTGTTAAATTAAAGTAAAGATTAATTTGATTTAAAGGAATTAAATCAGCAATTGAAAATTTAACCCAAATTTATATAATTCGAGATGATTTAAAAGTGGAGATTAAAATTGGGATTAATTCAAACTGGAATTGAAATGAATTGAAATTGGTTCAATTTGAAATTTATTTGAATTAATTGAAATTGTGATTAAAGTTGAATAAGTAAATTCAAATGGAATTTGATTTGAATTTAGAAAAGAAATTGAGGTTAATTCAACTTGAATTGGGATTGGATCAATTTAATGGAAATTGGGAAATGAAATTAATTTAATTTGAATAAAAATTAAATCAATTCAAAAGAAAGTGAAAATTTAAATGGAAGTGATAGGGAATGGAGATTGGGAATTGAACAGTTTGCTCTGAAACTATTTTCAAATAGATTATTTTAATACAAACTGTTTTAAATCTGTTTTTCTAAGCTATTTACTATATACAACCTTTCTTTTTAAAGCCAAACTATTTTATACTTATCTTACAATTAATTTTGGAACAATTTAAGTATTTTGCAACTGTTTTATAAACTAATTACTATTTTTCAACTACTTATAACTAATTACTACTTTAAACTATTTTGTAATTATCTAACTATTTTACAACTATTTTACAATTACTTAACTATTTTATAGCTATTTTACAAATTAATAATTATTTTTCAACTACTTATCCATTTTTAACTTTTCAAGCTATTTCTAAATATAAGCCGGTCAGAGTGCGAACTGTTTATGATTAATTACCAATTGAGATAAGAATTGAAGTGATAATCCAAATGGAAATTGAGCCAATTGTGAATAAATGAATAAGAATCTAAGGGAATGTGAATAGGAAGGAGAAATTGATTTAGCTAATAATCAATAAAGATAGATAGGATGTATGTATATTATTCTATTCGCATAACGATTTGATCCAAATTCGAGCACAGAATTTCGAGATAGTATATTGATCCAAGTTGGGATTTTTCACTTGATTTTCGACGGCGAACCTGGATATGGATTTTTGATTGGTTCTGAAAATTCTCTATCATAGTTATGGCTATGCAAGGAGAATGACGGTTTCTGATCAAAAAATCAGATCTGAGTCTGCACTAGGAAGTCGGGTGGATGATACTAGTTCGAAAGAGAAATTATGTGATCGAGTAAGCGATCAGATTGATATTGCGTACGGATGATATGAGTACATCGTATAGGTTTGAATGAAATTGATATTGAAAATTTATGGATAAGAACTGTAAAATGATTTTTGAAATGGAAAAGTATATTTTGAACAATAAATGATGAAATAAAATGGAAATTTGATATTTCTATAATTAAAGGTTCACTTTATAAAGAAAGGTAATATGGTTAATAACTTTATAAAGTGTAATCAAATTTGAATATTTTATTAGGTATAAATAAGTTATATATATTTGATAAACTCCGCTTGCTGGATCTATTGCCAGAAGAAAAGGGTTTTTGAAAAGTATATGATGTATTAAAAGGGAATTTATACAAGTATGAAGTGATTCAAAAGATTTTTCAAGGTTATATATATTTATATATATAAAGGATCTTATGAGAATGACTTTAGGAAAAAGGTTTTGGAACCTATGGATTTTGGAAAGGCTTTTTGATTTTTGAGGAAAAATCAATTTTGGAAGTTTGGAAAGCCTAGTTTGAGAATTATCGATTTTGGAATAATCGATTTTGAGAAAAGGAGATTTATATGGGAATCATACTAGGTGTAGGATTTGGAAAATACTATATGTGCATAGTATAAAATGATTTGAGAATGGCTTTGGGGAAAAGGCGCTCCCTTGAAATGAACTTCTTAGGAGTACCATAGGTTGGTACTGCCTTGAGCCCCAAAGGGGAGGCTCTAAAGTTGATCTTGTAAGGAAGTCCGGACAAACTGAAGTTCCTGAGGATTATTCGGTAGCGAAAGTCGAGGGTGTTGATGCCTACAGAGGCATTTGGGTTATGCTATGACGACAGTGTAACTGATGTCGCTGCAATCTGTGACGACCGCCCATGACTCCCGCACCAAAAAGGTAAAAGTGCGCTGAAAAGTGTGCCAGGCCGCCATGGACGATTGTCAGGATAAGATAAAACAGCAAACTCTATCGTATAACTCACAGCGCATGGACAAAATACAATAGAGAAATATATATAGTGAAGCTATATAACAGAATATCATTACATAAACTCCATAGAGGTTTGATACAAGCATCTGAAAAGTCAATACATCAAGCCTCACTACATAACACTCAAAGCATATACAAGCAACGGAACATCCAGTACATATAGTAAGAAAACAATATGCAAAAGCCTCCAGCTCGTCTTCGTCATCATCAGCAGCATCAATCACCAAGAACAGCACCTGTCACCTGTTACCTAGTCTGCCCATCCCAACATGGATGAACAGCCCAAGGTAATAAGAGTTGAACATAAAACCTTGAGTAAGACAAAGTCCTAGTGAGCAGTAAATCAACTATCAAACATACCAGAAGAGCATAAAGGATAAAAAGGAATAGGAACCCAACCATCCCACTCCACCTCTTTCTACAGTGATAGCCCCCAGACACACACTAAGGAGAAGCAAGCATAACAAAACAGACAATTAAAGTAAAGCAATAATCACTCGAGTCAAGGTCGATGTTTTCCAAATACAAACCCCCAAGGCCTAAACCAAGATCAGATAAGCACCCAGAAAACACCGCTCTTGAGGCCGAATGATGATACAACCAAACATCCATGACTCTGGCTATCACTGTTATCATTGCCTCGATACCACCGTTAATTGAATGACCGGCACCATTCTTTCATCCGTCAGTCAAGGGCTAATGGCAACCCCGGTTCTAGACATAACTCCGCACATCGTCGCAGCCCGTGCCTAGGAATTTTCGCAACTACCTAGCGTACTAGCACGTCGTCGCAGCCCGTGCTTGGGACTATTGAATCTGCCCAACGTACTCTTGCTTTGAGCATGCTAGAACCTTCAACAACAATGAAATCTCAGCCTCCTAGTCATCTCCTCGACGACTATTCTCATACTAGCCCAAGCGCCTCTCGAGCCCACCATTATCAACCAACTCGAACCGCATCATCGAGTTATCAACATGCTTGGGATGATCCCGTCTGGATTAAACCAAGCTCTCACATCATGCTTTGCTCCATCGCATCATAGCAAAGTCCATCATCTCAACATCATGCTTTGCTTCCTCTAATCATAGCAAAGTCCATCATCATCGAATCTATCCATATGAGCTTCATCACCCGCTTCATATGCCACAAGCAGCTTTCACCATTCAAGAGCCTTTCCTCTTAGCTTTTGAATCGTCTTTGACCAACTTGTCCAAATCAACTACTAGCTAATTTGAAACAATCAAATCAATCATAAACCCAAACATTCAAACAAGATCTAATAAGAAATTATACAAGAAAATGGCAATTTGGTAATTAAAGTGTCCAAATCTAACAAGCATGAATAATAGGCAAATGTCTCTACAACTTGATAAATAAACTTATATAAGTTAACATGTAGCAAAATGGGTATCCAAAACTTCATAGACAATGGATCTACATGCAGACTTAAGGAAAATGCAAGAAATCTCTATCTTTAACACATAAACAAGCCACCGTTCCAAAATACTCCTTTAGGTCCGCGTGAGAGATAACTACCACTCACCGAATCACCTAAACACCTCAAAAGCTACTAACTCCAGATCCGGACAGCAAAGAACCAAGCTTTATCCAACAAAATTCCGCTTTAAACGGAGAAATCTCTCTTCGTTGAATGTAGATCTTCAACTTTGGCTCTTGGATCTTCGATCTTGATCTTCAATCTCGGATGGATGTAAGCACTAGATTAGAGTGGAGAAAAGAAGTGAAGAAATATTGTAGTCGAGCTCTCAAAATGGCAGCACTTCGTCGCTTCAAAATCCGGTGCCAAAAAGTGAACCAAAGCCCTCTATTTATAGGCTGATTTCCTTAAGTCGCCGCCCCCATGAGTCGTCCACGACTTAAGAGATTCCCCGACCTACGACCTAAAGCCACTACGCGACTCAACTACAAAGCCGACCCAACCATCGACCTACTACTCAACGGCATACGACTCATCAAATGTCGCGACCTAACTATATAGGACCAAACGACTTAACCTATGTGCGACCTAACTCGTATGCAAGTTACGCCCTATCATTCAACACAACTGACCGACCTAACGACCTATCAGGGATGCCGACCTAACTCCTATGCGACCTAACAATACACCCGACCCAGCGACTTACCATGAGTCGTTTAATGACCTAACGACTTCCCATAAGTCGCAACCTCATGGAACATAGGACCTAACGACTTAAGACTTAACCATAACTCGTCCACGACCCAACTACACTAAGTCGCTCGAACGACCCTCCTACCTTAAGTCGTTAACCCGCCTGGTCCCCTATCCTGTTTAAGCCGTTACTTCCCTTGAGCCGTTAACCCCTAAGCCTATCTTCCTTAAGTCGGTCAATACCTTAGGTCGCTCCAACTCCTATAGGTTGCTAATTCTATAAGTCGTCTCTACGACCTAAACTAACCCGTGGGCCTTCTAACCCGCTAACTTCCTTAACTCGCTCCATTCTTAGGTCGGTCAAAACCTTAAGCCGTTAACTCGCATAGTCTCTTAGGTCGCTAACTACTATAAGTCGCTCCACCCGACCTATCTTCCTCACAACCTAACTATTACACGGCCTAACTTCTATAGGTCGCTCCATTCGACCTAACTCACACGACCTAAGCTTTGGTCGACTCAACTCTAAACAACTTAACAACTTCAGCGACTTAATGTCGACAGTTCTACGATCTTTCGATCCGTAAAAATACGGGTCGTTACATTCCCTCACCCTTAGGAATTTCGCCTTCGAAATTCCAAACAAACAAGAGCAACCAAAACTATTCTGCATGCCTACCATCCATAGCAATCATCAAACCATGCATCCAATTACTAGCCTAGCATGCAGAATTCTAAGATTAGAACAAGTTACAAATTCATGAGATGTCACGACACCTTAGGGCCATACCTCGAAGAGTTCAGGATGAGCTGCTTTCATCCTCTCTTCCTCCTCCCATGTACATTCATTAACATCATCACTCCATTGTACCTTGAGCAACATAATCGTCTTCCTCCTAAGCTGTTTCGTGTCGGTTTCAACAACACGAAGCGGCTTACGAGGTCTCGTAACAACTGGATCAACTTCTAAATCTTCACAGCTATCAGCAGAAACCACCGTATTCGAGTCATGCACATACTTCCGTAGATAGGATACATGAAAAACATTGTGCACACCCGTCATCTTTTCCGGTAACTCCAATCTATAAGCGAGCTTTCCAATTCGCTCGATGATCGGGAATGGTCCAACAAATCTCGGAGTCAATTATCCTTTCTTCTCGAATCGAATAACATTCTTCAGTGGAGAAATCTTCACAAAAACCATATCACCTACGTCGAATTCCAAATCTTTACGACGCTTATCGGCATAACTTTTCTGACGGTCTTGGGCTGCCTTCATTCGTTGCCGAATGATCTCTATGCAATCCGAAGTCTGACGAATCATCTCTGGCCCAAGTATCAGCTTTTCTCCAGTTTCCAACCAACATGTCGGAGAGTTACACGGTCTTCCATACAGGGTTTCATATGGTGCCATACCAATGCTTGACTGGTAACTGTTATTATATGCAAATTCCACCAAATGAAGATGATCTTCCCATGATCCTCCGAAATCCAAAACACATGCCCTCAGGAGATCTTCCAAAACTCGGTTGACTCTCTCGGTCTGACCATCTGTTTGGGGATGATAAGCTGTAATCAAACATAACTCAGTTACCAAAACTTCCTGGAAGCTCTTCCAAAATCCACTAGTGAACAACGGGTCTCGATCGCTCACTATACTCTTCGGAATACCATGAAATCGAACTATCCACTTAACATACAACTCAGCCAACTTCGATGCAGTCCTAGTTGATCGAACAGGAATGAATCTTGCACTCTTAGTCAAACGATCTACAATGACCCAAATCCCTTCATTTCCCGCTCTTGTTCTAGGTAAACCATCAATAAAATCCATCGATATTTGCTCCCACTTCCATGTAGGAACTTCTAATGGCTGAAGCAATCCACTTGGCTTCTTCTGTTCAGCTTTTATCAACTGACAGTTCATACATTTGGAAATAAAATTTCCAACATCCTTCTTCATACCTTCCCAGTAATAGGTTCTCTTCATATCCCGATACATCTTATTTCCACCGGGATGAATTGTCAGCTTTGAGTGATGACTTTCCCTCAGAACTTCATCTCTCAATTCATCTATATCGGGAACAACTAGTCGTCCTTGCTTCCGAAGCCAACCCTTTCGATCGACTTCGTATCCTTTATCCTTCTTTGGGTCCAATCCAGATTCCAAATCTCGGACAATCTTGACAAGCTTATCGTCTTGCTTTTGGCTCTCGCCAATTCTCTCCACAAGAGTAGGTCTTATCGATAAGTTTGCCAACATCTCAGGTTCCAATTCACATCTAGGCCTGAAGTCAAATCCAGCAAAATACTCGAGACTCTTCCATTCCGAAAACATGGCTCCCAACCCTGCATGTCTTCGACTCAACGCATCAGCCACTGCGTTGCCTTTTCCCGGAGTATAGGCTATACCAAAATCATATGATGCTAGAAACTCTAGCCAACGTTGCTGCCGAAGATTCAAATCCTTCTGGGAGAAAAGATACTTCAACGACTTATGATCTGTAAACAACTCGAATCGAACTCCCAACAGGTAATGTATCCACATCTTCAGAGCAAAAACAATCGCCGCTAACTCCAAATCATGAGTCGGATAATTCCTTTCATGCGGCTTCAGTTGCCGACTTGCATACGCAACAACTTTATCCTTCTGCATTAGCACTGCTCCAAGTCCAGTACCACATGCATCGGTGTAAACCACCATCTCATCATTTCCACTTGGAATAGTCAAAACAAGAGCACTTGTCAGTCGCTCTTTCAAGATTCCAAAAGCTTGCTCACACTTAGCATCCCAACTGAATACCTGATTTTTTTTCGTCAATCCTGTTAATGGTGCAGCTACCTTGGAAAAGTCTTTGATAAACCGACGATAATATCCTGCTAATCCAAGAAAACTTCTCACATCAGATGCATTCTTAGGTCTAACCCAATCCTGGATTGCTGCCACCTTAGCGGGATCAACCGCTATCCCATTTCCAGAAATAACATGGCCTAAGAACCTCACTTCACTCTTCCAGAAGTGACACTTCGAAAACTTAGCCTTTAGCTGATGTTTCCGCAAGATTTCCAAAACAATACGCAAGTGCGTCTTGTGCTATTCTTCAGTTCTGGAATAAATCAGAATATCATCCACGAACACAAGTACGAACTTGTTCAACTGATCTCTGAACACTCTATTCATAAGATCCACAAATATGCTGGTGCATTAGTCAATCCAAACGGCATTACCAGCCACTCATAAAAACCGGATGGTGTCCTGAAAGCAGTCTTCGGCACACTATCCTTCGCCACTCTTAACTGGTGAAATCCCGTTGCCAAATCCATCTGAGAAAACACCTTAGCTTCGTGAAGCTGATCAAACAAGTCATCTATTCTCGGCAATGGATACTTGTTCTTCTTAGTCACTTTATTCAGCTCACGATAATCGACACACAACCTCAACGATCCATCCGCTTTGGTTGCGAACACAACTGGTGCACCCCATTCGGACACACTACGCCGAATGAATCCTTTCTGCAAAAGGTCATAAACTTGCACCTTCAACTCTTGCTGTTCTCTGGGCACCATCCGCCTAAGAGGCATCACAACGGGTCTGGCTCCTTCAACTAGATCGATGCGAAACTCGATCTCCCTATGCGGCGGTAACCCTTTGACCTCATCAAAGACATTCTCGAATCCATTAGCGATTGGCACCGATGACAGTCCATCCCGTGGAACAACCAGCGAATACATGAAGCTCATGAAGACGCCTTCCTCATGCTTACATCGTATCACAACCTTTCGACCCTCCACATTCTCGACTGTCACCTCCAATCTCTCACAATCAACCTTTTCCGCATACTTCCTAAGCCAGTCCATACCCAAAATAATTCCGAACCCCGCAAAGTTCAGAACAAAACAATCATAACCAAAAGAGCAATCATGACTCGATACAACTAGACCACGGCATATCATACACAAACATGACGAACCCCCAACTGGATTAGTCACAACCAATGGCCTATCAACAATATCCGGTTCTAAACCCAACCGGCTTACAAGATCATTACAAACAAACGAATGCGACGCCCCAGTATCGAATAACACTCTTACTGGAACACCACATATGGAAAGAGTACCTTGAACCACCACACTCTTCCCCTTCTCTTCAGCAGTAGGAGCTTTCAAAGATGATGGAACAGCCCCCAAAGCATAAGCTTGCACAATCTGCTTGTCCTTTCTCGGTTCTGGACAATTCCTCCTGAAATGCCCCGGCTTGTCACAGTTGTGGCACTTTGCCGGCGCCTTCTGATTCTTACAATCCCTGGAGAGATGGCCCTTCTGCTGGCAATTGTAGCAGGTCATTTCACCCTTCGGCTTCTTCTGGCCATCCTTACCCTTCTGTTGTTGCTGCTTCCTCTTCTTGTTTCCACCCTGCTGTGGTCTAGACTCCTCCTTGGTCACAGCAATAACAGATCCTTCCTTAGGAAACAAACTCTCGTGCCTGAGAGCTTTCTCCAGAAGCTTCTCAAACGGATCGTCCAAATGGTCCACCAATTGTCTTCCAAGATAACTATCCAAGCCTGTCACAAACTTCTCATTCTTCTGATAAGAAGATTCAATATACGACCGAGCATACTTGGACAAAGCTTCAAACTCAGAAACATACTCAAGAACCGATCTTCCACCTTGCTTGAGCTCCACAAACTTCTTAAACAGCACCGATTTCTGAGCTGTAGAAATGAACTTAGCCTCGAATCAAGCTTGGAATTGCACCCAAGTAATTTCTTCCTCCGGAGTATCAATGGTGATAGAATTCCACCAATCAGAAGCTCTCCCTTGAAGCCGTCTCGATGCAAGCTTCCTCTTAGTTGCATCCTCGATTCCCAAGTCACCAAAGATCCTTCTACAAGCATCTATCCATCTTTGGACTTCAATGGTTGACTCTGTCCCTAAGAAAACCTTTCCTCCAAGAGCAGTATAGTCCTTACAAAGCTTAGCAAAATCCACCGGTCTTGGAGCTTGAACTTGAACTCCAACATCCACTGATGGCCCTGGAGCTGGTATCCTTCTCATGATAGAAGTCATTATAGCTTCAAACATCGCAGCATAGTTACTAGCTCCCCTAGCAGCACGGCTTTCCCTAGCAGTTTGTCTTTCACTTCGACTCATCCTTAATATCTACAAAAAGGAATGATTTAGAAAACCTTGAGAAACAACTACATAAGGAGTTCAAATCCTTCTAAACTACTATATTATATATAGTAATCATCAATCAAAATACAATTACGTCTCTCTTACGTAGTTACGTCAGCGAGCGTTGGCTAAAATCGATTAACCAAAGCTCTGATACCAAATGTGACGACCGCCCATGACTCCCGCACCAAAAAGGTAAAAGTGCGCTGAAAAGTGTGCCAGGCCGCCATGGACGATTGTCAGGATAAGATAAAACACAAACTCTATCATATAACTCACAGCGCATGGACAAAATACAATAGAGAAATATATATAGTGAAGCTATATAACAGAATATCATTACATAAACTCCATAGAGGTTTGATACAAGCATCTGAAAAGTCAATACATCAAGCCTTACTACATAACACTCAAAGCATATACAAGCAACGGAACATCCAGTACATATAGTAAGAAAACAATATGCAAAAGCCTCCAGCTCGTCTTCGTCATCATCAGCAGCATCGATCACCAAGAACAGCGCCTGTCACCTGTTACCTAGTCTGCCCATCCCAACATGGATGAACAGCCCAAGGTAATAAGATTTGAACATAAAATCTTGAGTCAGACAAAGTCCTAGTGAGCAGTAAATCAACTATCAAACATACCAAAAGAGCATAAAGGATAAAAAGGAATAGGAACCCAACCATCCCACTCCACCTATTTCTACAGTGATTGCCCCCAGACACACACTAAGGAGAAGCAAGCATAACAAAGCAGACAATTAAAGTAAAGCAATAATCACTCGAGTCAAGGTCGATGTTTTCCAAATACAAACCCCCAAGGCCTAAACCAAGATCAGATAAGCACCCAGAAAACACCGCTCTTGAGGTCGAATGATGATACAACCAAACATCCATGACTCTGGCTATCACTGTTATCATTGCCTCGATACCACCGTTAATTGAATGACCGGCACCATTCTTTCAGCCGTCAGTCAAGGGCTAATGGCAACCCCGGTTCTAGACATAACTCTGCACGTCATCGCAGCCCGTGCCTAGGAATTTTCGCAACTACCCAGAGTACTAGCACGTCGTCGCAGCCCGTGCTTGGGACTATCGAATCTGCCCAACGTACTCTTGCTTTGAGCATGCTAGAACCTTCAACAACAATGAAATCTCAGCCTCCTAGTCATCCTCCTCGACGACTATTCTCATACTAGCCCAAGCGCCTCTCGAGCCCACCATTATCAACCAACTCGAACTGCATCATCGAGTTATCAACATGCTTGGGATGATCCCATCTGGATTAAACCAAGCTCTCACATCATGCTTTGCTCCATCGCATCATAGCAAAGTCCATCATCTCAACATCATGCTTTGCTTCCTCTAATCATAGCAAAGTCCATCATCATCGAATCTATCCATATGAGCTTCATCACCCGCTTCATATGCCACAAGCAGCTTTCACCATTCAAGAGCCTTTCCTCTTAGCTTTTGAATCGGCTTTGACCAACTTGTCCAAATCAACTACTAGCTAATTTGAAACAATCAAATCAATCATAAACCCAAACATTCAAACATTCAAACAAGATCTAATAAGAAATTATACAAGAAAATGGCAATTTGGTAATTAAAGTGTCCAAATCTAACAAGCATGAATAATAGGCAAATGTCTCTACAACTTGATAAATAAACTTATATAAGTTAACATGTAGCAAAATGGGTATCCAAAACTTCATAGACAATGGATCTACATGCAGACTTAAGGAAAATGCAAGAAATCTCTATCTTTAACACATAAAGAAGCCACCGTTCCAATATACTCCTTTAGGTCCGCGTGAGAGATAACTACCACTCAGCAAATCACCTAAACACCTCAAAAGCTACTAACTCCAGATCCGGACAGCAAAGAACCAAGCTTGATCCAACAAAATTCCGCTTTAAACGGAGAAATCTCTCTTCGTTGGATGTAGATCTTCAACTTTGGCTCTTGGATCTTCGATCTTGATCTTCAATCTCGGATGGATGTAAGCACTAGATTAGAGTGGAGAAAAGAAGTGAAGAAATGTTGTAGTCGAGCTCTCAAAATGGCAGCACTTCGTCGCTTCAAAATCCGGTGCCAAAAAGTGAACCAAAGCCCTCTATTTATAGGCTGATTTCCTTAAGTCGCCGCCCCCATGAGTCGTCCACGACTTAAGAGATTCCCCGACCTACGACCTAAAGCCACTACGCGACTCAACTACAAAGCCGACCCAACCATCGACCTACTACTCAACGGCATACGACTCATCAAATGTCGCGACCTAACTATACAGGACCAAACGACTTAACCTATGTGCGACCTAACTCGTATGCAAGTTACACCCTATCATTCAACACAACTGACCGACCTAACGACCTATCAGGGATGCCGACCTAACTCCTATGCGACCTAACAATACACCCGACCCAGCGACTTACCATGAGTCGTTTAATGACCTAACGACTTCCCATAAGTCGCAACCTCATGGAACATAGGACCTAACGACTTAAGACTTAACCATAACTCGTCCACGACCCAACTACACTAAGTCGCTCGAACGACCCTCCTACCTTAAGTCGTTAACCCGCCTGGTCCCCTATCCTGTTTAAGCCGTTACTTCCCTTGAGCCGTTAACCCCTAAGCCTATCTTCCTTAAGTCGGTCAATACCTTAGGTCGCTCCAACTCCTATAGGTTGCTAATTCTATAAGTCGTCTCTACGACCTAAACTAACCCGTGGGCCTTCTAACCCGCTAACTTCCTTAACTCGCTCCATTCTTAGGTCGGTCGAAACCTTAAGCCGTTAACTCGCATAGTCTCTTAGGTCGCTAACTACTATAAGTCGCTCCACCCGACCTATCTTCCTCACAACCTAACTATTACACGGCCTAACTTCTATAGGTCACTCCATTCGACCTAACTCACACGACCTAAGCTTTGGTCGACTCAACTCTAAACAACTTAACAACTTCAGCGACTTAATGTCGACGGTTCTACGATCTTTCGATCTGTAAAAATACGGGTCGTTACACAATCTACTATGGACCATAGCGGAAATTGTGTGGAGGTGAGTGTCAACGGTCTACACTTGATTTTGTCGGGATGGAAACGTAACATCGGTAGACTGCGATCTATGGTCGAGTGGAGAAGTTTCATTTTTGGCAGCGAAATTCAAGGGCGCTGATGCCTACAGTTATATGGGTTTTTGCTATGATAGCAACGTAACCTCAGATGTAGCTGCGATCTGTAGCGGGTTCCATGGTGTAATGAGGGGAACGGAGGCCTACAGTTATCTATGGATTTTGCCGGGATGGCAATGTAACCATCGGGTTAACTGCGACCATGGAGGGGGTGATGATTTCCAGAGCATTCTCACCGAAGATGTTCCCTCTATTTTCAAAATGTATTTTATATTTTTACCAAAATATTTTCCAAGCATTTTCACTGGGTGTTGAAAACGGGTTTACCAAGTACTTATAGATTTTCAGTCCTACACCTGATCAACATATGATCGAATTTCTGTGAGAACGAGGATGAACTTATTGAGACATCGAGTTATAAAAGGTGTTTTTATAAAACTACTTTTGTAATACTATGTAGATTTAAAAGTGTTTTAAAAATTCTTAATAAAAAGGGAGTTTATAGTTTAAGAATGTTCAAAGAGTAATTTATCTGATATAAGTATTTTGATAAATTCTGGCTTCGTTCCTTTTCGAGGACGAAAAGAATCAAAGAGGGAAGGAATGTGATAACCCGGATTTTTGGCCATCAAATAATTGGACAATTATCTGATTTAACTATTGAAAAATACCGATTTATAGATTGAACAAATTAATCTGATAATAAATATTTATATGGATGAATATTTATTTGATAATCTCCTAATATAATTACTTAAAATTTATAAGTAGAATTTAAATTTGAATCTGGATTTAAATTGAAATTTAAAAGATAAATATTTTAAATATATTTTGGAATTAAATATGTTATATATGATTTTATTCAGAATATAATTAGTTTTTATATTTTTTTCTTTAAAAGGTTTTATTTATATGAATTAAGAAAGTACTTATTTAATAGTAAAATAAATACAAAAGCTTTATATTAACAAATAAAAAAAATAAAAAATTGCATAATTACACGTAAGCTAAATAAGTACAATTTAACAAATGTAGGTAAAATAATGCATGTTAATGACAAATGTATAGGAAATTAACAAGTGTCACAAATTTGTTTTTTTTATTTTCTTTAATTTTAAATAAATCCTAATTAACACTGTATAGACATCTATCTTCTTTCTTGACTTCTTTTTACTATCTTCATTTCAAAGCAAAGAAAACTCAAACCTGTAAAATTATTTTCAAACCAGAAAATCCATAAGAAAAATCAAAACAAAGAAAGTTCAAAACCCTGTAAACATTATACAAATCAGAAGCGAAAACCTGTAAGACATTTTCAAACAAAGACAAGCAAGAAAACCTGAAATCAAAAGTCTTAAATCATCTCATCATCAAGTTTTAGTTAACAATTCAAGCATTTTTTAAATTTCAGCATCTCAGTTTAAAGCTCCGTTCATCTTTTCAAACTGGTGAGTAAACATTTATTTAAAAAGCTTAAGTAGATAAATGTTTGTTGTGTGTGAATTTCGGTGGTGAAGATTGTTTTGTATGTGTATATATAAGTGTGGTCTCTATATATTTGTATGTGTTGAAGTGTGCATGTTTGTATAACTGTGTATATCCCTGTTTCTTAACTTCAGAGTTTAAAAATAAATCAAAATTAAAAATCTCTTCATACAATCTTTTATAGGATGAAGAATTTAAATAAGATATCTTTGTTTAAGAATAATCAAAGTTTTAAGAATATTTTTAAGCAAATTCAGTTTGAAAATTTTCTGGAAAACAAGAAGAACAGTAGAAAACTTAAGAATATGTTAAAATCCATCATCATGGTTTGCTGATTCATGTTTATAACCTGAATCTACTTTGAAAATTTGGATTTTTAAAATGGAAATCACAATTTTTAGATTTGTATTAAGTGAGCATTTCGGGTTTGGTCAGAAAGTGAGTTTTGAGCTGTTATGGGTGATCGGAGTGATGTGGAGGGTCGGGACCACTTCTAGAGGTGGCAAGGAGGTCGACGAGCTTCGCAAAAACGGTGGATGATTTTCTTCATTACCGTGGCGTCGGAATTTGGATGATTTAGGGTTTAAAACCCAAAATGGAACGAGGTCCGGTTTTGGTTTGCTGCAGTGTCTCTGGTGAATAGAGTGGCATCGTACCTAGGGAATTACTTGCGTGGATGTCTGGCGAAGCTGAGGATGTGGTTGTGCGATGTCTGGTGGTCGGAGACGTGGTTTCGAGAGGATTTTGGCGATGGGTTTTGGTTCCAGTTTCGACTGAGTTTGCTCGATTTTGATCGGGGCTTGTGCAAGTGATTTGGGGTCGGGATTAAAGGTTTTGGTGATCGTTAATGGGTTGAAGGTGTCGGCGGTGGTCATCGTCGTCACGATCATTTGTGCAGGTGCACAAGTATATGATATTGTCAGTGGTTTGGGTAGGGGTATTGACTCGAAGGGAAGCTCGGGTGAATGAGAAGAGGACTTGGGTAGTTTGTCGTGAGTGTTATCATGTTTTCGGGTTTTAAAAAAACTTAAACTAAAATCTAAGGTAAAAAAAGAAGGTGGGTTTTACTCGGGGCAAGACCCGAGTGATCTTCGGGTTGAACCCGAAGCAAGGGTTAAACCAAGTTTTAGTTTTTTTTTTTAAAAAAGGTTTTGAAAATATAAATAATTTAGTTAAAAAACTTTTCTTATATAAATTTCTTTTATATATATAATGTTTTTTTTAGCATTTGATTAAGAAATTTTGTAATTTGTTTAACTTAAATTTTGTTAAATTTTAAGTTATTTTAAATCTTAAATTAGAAATGAAATTTAAAAATAATTTAAAAGTATAACGTTTTAAATTCATATATTAATGACAATTAAGTCATTATAGAGATAATGTTTTATCTTAAGGTTAACTACGGTTTTAATGAGTTGAGATTAATTAAGTTAAAAATTAATTTAAGTTTAATTAATTAATTTAAGTTTAATTAATGATTAAGGATTAATAAATTTATAATTAAGGGTTATAAGTTTATTAATTGGAGGTTAATTAATTTGTAATTAAGGGCCTAATTAATTAATTAAGGATTAATTAATTGATAATTAAGAATTAATTAGTAATGTAATTTATAATTAGAGATTAATTAATTAATTAATTAAGTTAAATAATTAGAGATTAAGTAATTCGCAATTAAGGATAAATTGATTAAGTAATTAGAGATTAATTACTTAAAATTAAAGTATAAATTTATCAAGGATTAATTAATTTAATTAGTAATTAAAGGTTAAATTAATTAATAATTAAAGAGGGTAATCAAAGGTTAAATTAATTAATAATTAAAGGTTATTAACTAAGGATAATTAATCAATGGGATGATTAAGGTAAATTACTTAAGGAAAGTAATTAAGGATTAATTACTTAGTGTAATTAATTAAAGGATCAGTTAATTGAGTAAAATTAATTAAGGATTATTTAATTAATGAGTATGATTAATTAAAGGATAATTAATCAATGTAAGTAATTATAGGATAATTAATTTGAGTAATTAATTAAGGATAAATGTAATTAATGTGAAGGGGTGAAGGTTAATTAATTTGTGTTATTAATTAAAGGCTAATTACTTAATGTAATTAAAGAGGATAATTAAGGGATGATTATTTAATGGTTTGTAATTAATTAATGTTAAGTAAGCAGGACTAAAAGTGATTTAAGTAATAAATTTAATTTATTTTAAGTTAATTAGAAATGGTATGACAAACTAATCTTCCTTATGAATGATATTGTATGCCTTAGATTAGTTGATATCTCTGATATATGATTTGTGATGCTATGTGATATGATATGTTTGGTTTAAACTGTGATAATGTGGTTATCTATCTTTGATGTATTACTGTGTAAAGGTGACACCCTATATTTAAAGTTTGAATTGTATTTCACTTGAATAACTTGGGTTAAGATGACCTGGGATTCGAAGAGACCGGGGTCGGGTATCAGTAAATACCCGAAACCGCTTCGATTTGAAATCTATTATAATTCTTTATAGGCTTGATATGTATAATCAACAGGCTGGAACGAAATAATTTAAATGAACTGGACCATTGAAACTAAGTTAGGGAACCTAGAGATTGATTTGTGAAATAAGTGTTGACTATAACAAGTTAAGACTCATAGTAAAGTACGAGTTACCCCGAAATTTAAGTATGTTATAACTTAGTGTTTTCAAATTATATGGGTTTACTCACGCTGGTTTCCAGCCTAACCCGGGTGTTACTTTGATGTAATGCTCGGGTCAGACCGAGTATTACAGATTTCCAAGTTAGGACGTTCTAGAGCTTAGGAGGTGAGCTGGATGGCAGGACGTATGTAGTTTTCCGTTGAGTATGTTATTGTTGTTTATCTGGGACAAATTGATTTTAACTGTCCAGTGTTTGTGTAATGGTTGTAACTCTGATGTTTTGATGTAAATAAACATATACAGTTTTCCTTTGTATAACTGCTATTATTTGATATTATATTTTATCCGCTGCGATTTGTTCTGTTTCTTCTTCTCCTCTTTTCTTCTTTTACCTAACAATCAGGAATTTCTGACGTTCGGATATTCGGCATTGCCTCAGTGAACGTAATAGTGTCGAATTTGCAGGGTCGAAAATTTCAGGTCGTTACAGGAACTATCGTACACATGATCTTGAGTTAGCAGCCATTGTCTTTGCCCACAAGTCATGGAGGCATTATCTTTTATGAGGGCGTATAAATTATTTATGGATCACAAGTCCTTGAGATACTTGTTCTCCTAAAAGGACTTGAATTTTGGGCAGCATAGGTGGATGGATTTTTTGATATCATATGACTTTGATATCTCTTATACCCCGAGCAAGGGTGATGTAGTGACAGACGCTTTGAGTAGACAGCGTACGATGTTGATTCTCTTGTTTTGGAGTGGAGAAATATAGAGTACATTACTACCATTGATTTTCAACCATCATCAGATGTTACCCTGGGATTACTTGCAGCTTTAGATGTTCAACCTACATTGATGGAGCGTGTATGGAGATGACTAGTGGAGGAGAGTCATTGAGTCACTTAAGGCATTATGCCATTGACTCAAGAGGATGGTTACAGATGGATGATAAGCTTTGTGTTCCCCATGGTACGAATTTGATAGATGCGGTACTAGTGTCTCACTATTCTAGGATGACCATTCATCCAGGCAGAGACAAGATGTATCGGGATATGAAGCTAGTTTTCTATTGCTCCCATATGAAGAAGAAAGTAATAGAGTCTGTAGCCAGATGTATGACTTTCCAAAGGGTAAAGGCGAAGCATAAGCCAGGAGGATTGTTGCAGCCATTGGATATTCCTTGGTGGAAGTGGGAAAGTATCTTCATGTATTTTGTAGATGGTCTACATAATAGTAAGAAAGAGAATGAGAGCAATTGGCTCATAGTCGATCGATTGACCAAGTGCACTCATTTCATACTAGTGAGGAGTACAAGGACGATGGCGTCATTGGTGGCTCTATACGTGAGAGAGGTCACTAGATTGCATAAAGTTCCTATTAGCATAGTCAGCGATCAAGATTCACTTTTCACTAAGCAGTTCTGGAGGAGTCTACAGGAGGCTCTAGGGACTAAGTTGAGTTTGAGTACTACATATTATCCACAAACAAACGAAGAGAGTGAATTGGGTTTCGGAGGACTTATACGAATGTGAATTTAAGATTTTGGAGTTTCATAGGAGGATCATTTTCCATTAATGGAGTTTATATACAACAAAAATTATCAAGCTAGCATTGGGATGACACCTTTCAAGGTATTGTATGGTAAACCTTGTAGATCACCATCATGTTGGTGGGATATGATTGGATAGGATTATTCTTGGGCCAGATATGGTGAAGACGACATCGACGATGATAGATTTGATCCATAGGAGGACAAAGACTATTCAGGAAAGATAGAAATTGTATGCTAACAAGAGACTTATGGAGTTGGAATTCACAGTGGGAGACATGGTATTCACGAAAGTTCCACCCCTTAGGCGTGTGATAAGATTTGGTGGTTTTGGGAAGCTAGCACCGAGATTTGGAGGACCCTTCCTGATAGTGGCTACAGTAGGGAAGTTGGCATACGGAGTAAAGCTTCCAAAGAATATGGCGGGGGCACATCCATGTGTTGCATTTGCAAAATGTTTAGATGATATAGCTAACATGGTCGATCCGAGTCAGTATAAGGAGGTTGAGATTAAGCGAGAGTCACTTGTTAACCGTACACCCACTCGTATACTAGAGCATGCTACAAAGTGACTCGGCAAAAAGGAGGTCGGATTTATTAAAGTCCAATGAGGAGATAACCCAGTAGATAGTACATAGGAGCTCGAATAGAAAATCCATGCTACCCACCTATAACTCTTTTCTGGTACATTTCCGATCAAATTCTCATAAGTACAGATTTCTTATGCGTAGGACTTAGGTGGTATATCATTTAGGCAGAGACTGTTGGATGTTAGGAATGGTTGTAAACATGTTGATAGGTTTGTTATGGATGATAGATGCTAATGGATGTATATTGATGTTTTATTCACATTGTGCTCTTTTACACGTAAATCTAGGTACACACACACACACACTCTTATATCTAGTAGCATGTCATTTCTTGAGTCTTGGATGCTAGTAGATGTTATGTGTTTGGATGTTGCATATGAATTTTATTATTGCGCATACATATAAAACTGCAAGTATATCTACTAGGATGTTGCATAAATTTGGATGCATGGTATGAGCATTTTTGCATAACAGGAGGTCGACTGAATCAATAGACCATCTTTTTTTGCACAAATACAGATTCATGTCGCATATATATGTACATGTTGTTATCCCGCTTTTTGGCAAAGCCGTGATACCAAAAGATTGGTCAAAAACAAAAGACAGTTCACCTCAGAGATTGGTCGTACTTCACTTCGCTATGGATATCGATGAATTTTGTCCGAGTCCGGATCAAGCCACAATTGGTAGGACATGACAAGAAAGGTTGTAGGAGTTGCCATTTCAAGTTTCAAGTCAATCCGAGTTCGTATGCTCAAGATATGATGGATTCAATTTGAGAAAGATACCCATTGTTCGGTTCGAACCCATCACCTTCGACTCCATCACCTTCGACTCCATCACCTTCGAATCCACCACAATGGCCTACCTTCGAATCCATGACTTCACTTAGCTTCGTATCCATTCAACCGAAGCCCCTCTGTATCCTTGCTTCGAATCGATGATCCTTGCTTCGACTCCATCGTGCATACTCTACTTCGAATCCATCCAAAGCACTCCCTGCTTCGAATCCATATACACTCCAAAGCACTCCCTGCTTCGAATCCATACACACTTGCCTTCGTTCGAATCCCTCGACCACACATAGGTTCGAATCCATCCAGGTAACCATGCTTCGAATCCATTCCCACACGACCACAAACCCATGAGCTTCGAATCAATGCTGTCTTTGAACCCTACATGTTAAAATCAACTTCGAATCGATCCGGAGCCATCGATTCGAAGCATCGCCGCCCCCTCATGCAACAGGGTCGATTCGAACCTATGGGTTCGAACCATATGGATTCGAACCATATGGATTCGAACCTATGGGTTCGAACCATATGGATTCGAAACATATGGATTCGAACGACCCATAGGATCGATTCGAACTAACCAGCGTACCGAAAAGCACCATCTTGAATCGATCATATCTCTCAATCCCTTGATCCAAATGTCATGAAATTTTCACAGGAGCTTGATTACACACTGAAGAATGTCCACGCCAAATTTCGCCTCGATTGGATGCATTTTTGATCGATTCGAACCTCACTTCGAATCGATCCCAAACTGGGCACAGATCCCGAGAACGCGGGCCTGTGGGCCCCCCGTCACGTGTCAAGCAGCCTCCCCAGGTTTTGGGCGGGATTTCAGCCTTCCACGCCTATAAATAGAGCCCCTGGTCATTCAGAAAAGGGGTCGGAAATTCAGAAGAGAGAGAACAAGCCCAGACTCTGCTGAATCCAATTCTATGCATCACTGTTGTTGTAGTGTTCAGATTTCAAAGCTATAATTCGTTGTAATCGATTAAGATCATCAAGTGAAGCAATAAAGAGAAAACCTTCAAAGTGGACGTAGGCACGAACGCCGAACCACTATAAATCCTGTGTTATTTACTGTTATTTGTGATTTGCTGCATTTACTATCTCTTAGATCTGAGCTCTGTGTTTGTTATCGCTGATCTGTGTTGATAAACGGGTGCTTTCACGGTGTTGGGTGTTAGTAACCAATTTTGGCGCTAACATTTTGGTGCTTTCACTGAGAATTGAACTCAGGAGTTCTGCCAATTGATAATTAATTCGAAGAAAAGTTTGAAAGTTCAGATTTGAGAAACTATGACGAGACAATCGAGTAGAAGGCCAAGGCCTGAGAGAAGTGAACCACAAGGAAGTCAAGAGGCTTCCTCAGGAGGGAATCAAGCATCGATCTACATCACTAGGGATGAAATGGAGACAATGATGAAGAGACAGGAGGAGTTGATTCAGAGCTTATTCCAACAAATTGGACAACTTGGAGCACAGAATAGAGGAACTGATGGAGTTCAGAACGGAGCAGGACCATCCGGCATAGCACCTGGATTAGGAGGCACACACTTGGAGCATGAAGATCCAATCCCGGAGGGAGAGAGAGGAGTACCCGCGCAACCTGGAGGCAGCAGAGGAATGAACGCTCAGTCAAGGGGGCAGATCCCAGAATTCCCTCGTGAACTCGGGGGGCAGGTTGAAAGTAATGAACGAAGATTGCATCTCCGTGACAACGACAGATTGGCGGAGATGGTTAGAAGAGCTATGAGAGGCGGTTTGGTAAACAAAGATTTGGAGGATGTTAATAGGAGTCCTTTCACTCCGGCAATCAGACAAGCTAGGAACCCACGGGATTTCAAGTTACCAACGTTGGACACGTATGACGGGAGAACGGACCCCACGGTTCATCTAACAAAGTATATGAGGCATATGGAAGTGCTGGGGGCATCAGAGGAGGTTATGGCCCGGTGCTTTCCATTGTACCTGACGGATATTGCAGCATTATGGTTTAGACAATTGGAGAATGGATCCATCGGAACGTGGAATGGTTTACTTGAGAGATTTATGAGGCAATTCAGGGTTCACATTACGAGACCCAAGAATGTGATGACTTTGGCAACCTTAAAGCAGAAAGCCGGAGAGACCTTGAGGAGTTATCTAGCGCGATTCAATGCAGCAGCAGCTTCGGTGGATCGAGCAGATCCATCTATGGTGGTGATGGCAGCTGTGTCCGGAGTAGCTGACGGCACAGAGTTCAAGAATTCATTGACTAAAGATCCACCCGTAGATCTAGAGGAATTCTACAACGAGGCAGAAAAGTTTTTACGATTAGAGGATGCAAATGCAGAAAGAGAAGAAGGAGAGGGAATAGAAGTTTATATGCTTAAAGACAAAAATCCTATCGAAAAGGACTCAGACAAGGATAAAGGAAAACGAAGGGCTGAGGATTATGATGACAGGTCAAAACGGCAGCGTAGAGAGCCGCGATTCACTACTTGCACCGAGCTGACTGAGAGTTTGGAACGCATTTATCAGGATACCAAGGAGCAGATTCCGTATCGCAGACCAATGCGAAGGGATCCAACCTCTAGCGAGAGAAAATCAGATAAGTTTTGTGTATTTCATGAATTAAACGGTCATAACACTAATGATTGTAGGCATCTGAAGGACGAGGAGGAAGGACATATCAGGAATGGCATGCTCCTTCAGTATGTGAGGAGGCGAGCTTCAGCGGTGGAGCCAGAGCGGCCACCGTCTACATCAACCAGGGGAAACCTTGAACCAGGACATCGTTTGGTTATCAATTAATTAAGATAACGATGAACAAGTCGCAAGCTCCCACTAACGCAATCGAATCATTTACACATGTACGAGATCGCGAACGTTCTCCAGGCATGCTCTGAGTGATCATTGATTGTTTCGTAGTGGGAACTTACGCTTTGACATCTTTGCTTTGCTTTTATTTCATGTTGATTTGGACATTTGAACTTGGTTTGTTTGGACATTTCTGTTTTTTAAACTCATCCGTTGAATAGATATTTGATTCTGATAACTCTGAAATGGCTAAGCTACTTGCACATGTACGGGGTCGCGAACGGTCCTTAGGCATGCCCTAAGATAGCAATATACCCTAAACAAATGATCCGGGGACCCACTCGAACGTGAACCTGGTATCAACAGTATCAAGCCCCCCCCCCCGGCACACTGATTTGCCTTCAACAGGCACACAAACAATCCAGGAACTCACTCGAACGTGATCCTGGCAGCCATAACATCAAGCCCTCCCGGGCACGCAACTCGCCACGAACGGCACCCGACTTCGAACAGTCACAAACTCGCCTCGAACGGCACACGATCGCGAACGATCACAACTCGCCACGAACGGCACCCGACCACGAACGGTCACAACTCGCCTCGAACGGCACAACTCGCCTTACCTCAAATGACTCGATCACGAACGGTCGTCATTTGAGGTCCGCCACCTGATCACTGACTGTTACACCTTACCTCAAATGGCTCGATCGTGAACGGTCGTCATTTGAGGACCACCACTTGACCGCGCACTGTCGCACTTTACCTCGAATGACTCGATCACGAACGATCGTCATTTGAAGTTAAGCGCTTGACCTTGAACGGTCCCACTTGACCGCTCACTGTCGCACTTTACCTCGAATGACTCGATCACGAACGATCGTCATTTGAAGTTAAGCGCTTGACCTTGAACGGTCCCCACTTGACCGCGCACTGTCGCACTTTTCCTCGAATGAATCGATCATGAACGATCGTCATTTGAAGTTAAGCGCTTGACCTTGAACGGTCCCCACTTGACCGCGCACTGTTGCACTTTGCCTCGAATGACTCGATCCCGAACGGTCGTCATTTGAAGTTGAGCGCTTGACCTTGAACGGTCGCATTTCACCAAGGATGACTCGATCCCGAACGATCGACACATGGATTTTACGCGCTTGACCGCACACGGTCGCACTTCACCTCAAGTAACTCGATCACGAACGATCGTCATTTGAAGTTAGGCGCTTGACCATGAACGGCCGCGCTTCATCCCAAATAGCTCGATCCCGAACGATCGTCATTTGAGGCCATATGAAACTATCAAGTTCTTTGCAGGTTGATGATAGGATGCGAACATCCAACTCAAGGCATTACAAAACACACCTTCCTACCGCAAGGCATGTTTTGGGGGGCAAAATGTTATCCCACTTTTTGGCAAAGCCGTGATACCAAAAGATTGGTCAAAAACAAAAGACAGTTCACCTCAGAGATTGGTCGTACTTCACTTCGCTATGGATATCGATGAATTTTGTCCGAGTCCGGATCAAGCCATAATTGATAGGACATGACAAGAAAGGTTGTAGGAGTTGCCATTTCAAGTTTCAAGTCAATCCGAGTTCGTATGCTCAAGATATGATGGATTCAATTTGAGAAAGATACCCATTGTTCGGTTCGAACCCATCACCTTCGACTCCATCACCTTCGACTCTCCATCACCTTCGACTCCATCACCTTCGAATCCACCACAATGGCCTACCTTCGAATCCATGACTTCACTTAGCTTTGTATCCATTCAACCGAAGCCCCTCTGTATCCTTGCTTCGAATCAATGATCCTTGCTTCGACTCCATCGTGCATACTCTACTTCGAATCCATCCAAAGCACTCCCTGCTTCGAATCCATACACACTCCAAAGCACTCCCTGCTTCGAATCCATACACACTTGCCTTCGTTCGAATCCCTCGACCACACATAGGTTCGAATCCATCCAGGTAACCATGCTTCGAATCCATTCCCACACGACCACAAACCCATGAGCTTCGAATCCATGCTGTCTTCGAACCCTACATGTTAAAAACAACTTCGAATCGATCCGGAGCCATCGATTCGAAGCATCGCCGCCCCCTCATGCAACAGGGTCGATTCGAACCTATGGGTTCGAACCATATGGATTCGAACCATATGGATTCGAACCTATGGGTTCGAACCATATGGATTCGAAACATATGGATTCGAACGACCCATAGGATCGATTTGAACTAACCAGCGTACCGAAAAGCACCATCTTGAATCGATCATATCTCTCAATCCCTTGATCCAAATGCCATGAAATTTTCACAGGAGCTTGATTACACACTGAAGAATGTCCACGCCAAATTTCGCCTCGATCGGATGCATTTTTGATCGATTCGAACCTCACTTCGAATCGATCCCAAACTGGGCACGGATCCCGAGAACGCGGGCCTGTGGGCCCCCCGTCACGTGTCAAGAAGCCTCCCCAGGTTTTGAGCGGGATTTCAGCCTTCCACGCCTATAAATAGAGCCCCTGGTCATTCAGAAAAGGGGTCGGAAATTCAGAAGAGAGAGAACAAGCCCAGACTCTGCTGAATCCAATTCTATGCATCACTGTTGTTGTAGTGTTCAGATTTCAAAGCTATAATTCGTTGTAATCGATTAAGATCATCAAGTGAAGCAATAAAGAGAAAACCTTCAAAGTGGACGTAGGCACGAACGCCGAACCACTATAAATCTTGTGTTATTTATTGTTATTTGTGATTTGCTGCATTTACTATCTCTTAGATCTGAGCTCTGTGTTTGTTATCGCTGATCTGTGTTGATAAACGGGTGCTTTCACGGTGTTGGGTGTTAGTAACCAATTTTGGCGCTAACACATGTTGCATTAGAAAATTTTTAAGGATAATGATTGCATGTGATTGATGATTAAGTAGATGGTTATAGTTATTAGTTGTTGCATATATGAGTTCCGTTTTCACATCTTGAGAGATTTCGAGGATAATGTCCTTTTAAGGGGGAGAACGTAGAATCACAAAAATTAAATGGAAATTAAATAAGAAAATTAGATTAAAACAAGGTCTTAAAGAAAATTTTCATGGAGATCCGAATCTGACTACGAAACTTGCACCATTGTATTCGTAGTGATTTTTTAGATAGTTTTTATATATAACACTTCGTAATTCGAATTGGTATGGAGGAGTTATCGGTGACGGGACGAATTAAGAAATTAACAATAATCAAAGCCTTTGGTCGACGCAAGAAGGCCCTAGGTTGACAGTAGCGATCGACCAAAGCGTAAGACCGATCGACCCGAAATGGGAAAAATCAAGAAATTAGTGATCTGCAGCATCGTGATGAATGGCAGAGATTAGTTGCTTCAAATAAAGGATGAGATAACTTGACCAGATTTTCCTTAAGCTAATCTAATGGCCCTTAACCTAACTCTAACTCTGTAAATACATCATTAGTGAAACCCTTATTCTCGTGCTGAAAATTGATAGTAACGACACGCTGTCAAATTTTCCCCAAATCCTAAAATCAAAACCTAATCAAACTAAGAGGCCTATCAAGTTCACATGCTGGTGATGGTAGGGAATTCAGTACCCTATCAAGCTTACCACGGTTTGGGTAACGATCAAATACCTAAATTGGAATTAAGAGTTGACTATGGCGATGTATTTTGCAAACACTCGGGGGCTACTCCGTTATAGACATGACATTGATGGAGATACCAAGTGAGAATCCCAGTGCTAACAGGGAGTTCTAAAGGACAATCGGGCTCGGTGCAGCACGATAAGAGGCTATGAGATAGAAAAGAACCCGTACTAACGAGAGTTCTTGTACGCATAGTTCTAACGCAACGTAATACAGGTGGACGTCGACAATGTATGGTAAGAGACATTTTACACTACGATGGATAACTCTAAGGACGTTGGCCGATCGTAGGTGTGAGGTTTGATTTATAGTCTGGCCCATAGTGTTAGATAAGAATCTTTAGGTATTGGACCTTAGAAATTTATGGGCTTTTGTTACACATCCTATATCGCTTGGAGTAGTTTTAAAGTTAATTACACTTAATCATCACAAATTAAACTTGTTCTCATTTACCAGACTTTTGTCTGACCCGTTCCTATTCCATCTTTTTCCTACCACGGGCAGATAGGTCAATAGATGCTTTGCTCAATTTGGATACTTGGAGAGAGTCATGCTTCTCTTGGACTTTGTTTTACTACATATTCTTTTCATGATCATTTTATCATATCAGTAAAGTTACTTTCTTATATCATACTTGGAGGGATATTTTGCTACGTAATCTGGTTCGATTAAGCTTTAACCCGACGATCCACATTTCTTGACGCAACGCATACTATCAGGAGGTGCTTGTTGTCACAGTTTTTATGCATAAGTTTTAGTTAAAGTTGGTGGTTAGTATATTTTATAAATGAATCCATTGAGTAGACACGATTTGTTATCACACACACATTTTGTGATGGTGTGGCGTATAGTTCATAACTTCATATGTCAATCCATGTTTTTGAATGATTGTCAGATTTGATTGGTTTTAAGGTTTGGAATCAAAAATAAAAAATAAAACCTTTTGTCGTTGTTGTGATCTAAACAAGGCTGTGTTCATAAAAACTAATTTATGTTCGGCAGACCATGCATTGACATCAGTTTTTTGGTGAACCATTAGTAACCGGTTTATTTTTTTAAGACTTGGGTATTTAGTACGCTTAATGTGCCTACCTGTAAAGGCAAGCTGTTCCTTTTTTCTTTTCCAAAAACTTGATTTTTTCATCTACACGTCAACCCCAATTCAAAGCTCATCTTCTCAACATTGTTTACAGTTGCAAATTTTTATCATTTTATATTTGCAAATCTATTTTCGTTTATGTTACTTCCTCGATGCTGATGCTGATAGAAATCTATTTTGTTTATGCTCAATACGTTCTATTGATATCTGCTCTGATGCTAGGATTTATAGAGGATTTCCAAAAATTGTGCTTTGAAGACAGTTCAACTTTTTTGTATACTCGTAAATAGAATTTGGACAATCTTTGAAATATGGTGATTTCACCAAAATTAAGAGATTTACTAAAGATTTTATTTTAGGTGGTAATTAATTAGGCTTCTAAATTGAGCAAGGAGATAACCACAGCATGAGGATGATAGGTTTATGGGAAACTTTTTTTTCCAAAATAGCAAGAAAACTAAATTATGAAATGTTGCATTTGTTAATATTTTAGGATTCTTAACCATTGAATCCTACTTATAAATACACCAAAACTACATAAAATTTTCGAAACTCCTCCCTTCATAATTGCTGACTAAGTTTGATAAATGTTAGATATTTTGACAACATTTATCATACAATGTGGAATTCGGCTCATGAATTCACAATGGCAACAAATGAACCTTATGCTATTTATACATACGAATGTTACGTCAAATGCTTCGTGCGTGAATTACGAATTGTATATGTTTAACTTATTCAAGCAAAAAGGATATACATAAATTTTTAGTCATATTTTTACATTAAAATAATGTGTGGTTATTTAAATTTTAATTTTTGCATCAAATTATTTTTGTGAGTTTGAATTTTTATTTTTATTTTTAATAATAAAAAACGAACTTGTAAAAATATTATTTGTTAGATCTTATTTTTAAGTAATATTAAGAGTTGATTACTACAACTATAAAAACAGTTGACAATAAAACCGGCTGGCTTTGCCAAAAAAAAAATAAGATGGGCGTGGTCCACTATAAAACCGGCTGGCTTTGCCAAAAAAAAAAAAAGAGTTGATTATATTTATGGATGGGCGTTTTGAATTTGTAAAAGAGTTTAATGTCAGATTTTATTTCTAAACAATATTAAAATTTGGTAATATCTGTAGGGGATCGTTTTTGATAGTTCATGATGCTACCAAAAAAGTGTAACACCAAAGGTACTACAACTATTATAAAAGATAATACAAAGGAATTTGAAAATAAAGTTTATTTGTTAGATCCTATTTTAAGCGATATTAAGAGTTGACAATGTTTGTGGATGGGTGTTTTTAATTCATAAGTGAGTTTAATGCTATATTCTATGTTTAAGCGATAAAATTTGATAATATCTGTAGAGGGGCAGTTTTTTTCGTTCACGCTGATACAAAGAAAGTGTGACACCAAAGGCATTACAATTATTAATAAGGATTTTCATTTTTTTGTTGTATTCTCTAACTTTTTAGAGGAAATATACTAACCGTCTCACCATTGTTTTGGAAAAAAACCTATCTCAATACATATCTTGACGAGCGCTTCGAGGAAACGAAAGATAAAACGACTTGAAGCTTTCCCCCAAAAGGCTTTTTATCTTTAAGGCTTACGCCTCAAGAACTTGAGGCATACGAAGCGTACAAAGCTTATTCCTTACACACTTAAAATTCCCTATAACGACATAAAATTTGACTACTTTAAAATATACCATTTAAAATGATTTTAAATATGAAATAGATAAGGTTATATGATTCAAATAATATTAGATAGGATTTGGAAAGAGAAGTATACACAAAAATAGTAACATTTGCATATAACGACAAAAGTGACAAAATGTTGATTTCAGAAAAGCATGTTTCAATGATTAAATAAATTATTTTAATTTATTTATCAGTGTTAATATTTTCAAATAGCATTATAAAAATTTATTTTTAAATTTGGTTTACGTAAACAAATAGTTTAACTAAAACGTCAAAATGTGACCGTAAAATATTTTATCGAAAAACGACATTTTTTCGATTAAAAGTTGTCGCAACGTCGTCACACCTTTATTTTCTTATATAGAAACATATATTCAAATAGTATAAGTATTAATTAATTTACTAATCAAGTTTACTTTTACTAAACATACTTAGAAAATTATAGAATATAATTAACAAAAAATAAGCATAAAAAGACAAAAAAGTACAAAGTCAAATAGTAAAACATCAAATCAAAGGAACGTAATTATTACTTTCTTTACTTAATATCTAAGTGAAAATGACATAAAGTAATGTTTGAAATGTGATGTTAAGTGCTGAAAAAAAATAAGGTTGCTTAAGAAGTAAGTAACGTTATTTTGGTAATTTGGTAAAGGGATTTTTTGGTAACTTACCACTTCATTTTTTTTATAAATACCAACCATTTTCTCACTTTTTTCATGCTATTTCTACATTCTTCTTCTTACTCCTTGAAGCTCTCTTTAATGGCTTCTTCTTCTCTCTTTTCCTTACTAACTTTTTTCAAATCATATCAAATCAACTTCAAACACAACCAAACTTTTCCAAAGACCTCAGAATACCATTAAACATGGTTTAGCATTTAAGAAGTGAAGAAATGATGGAGGAAGGAGTGGAATAGAAGGAGGCCGAACTATTTGGAAGGAAGGAGCCAGTCGTGAAGCTCTAGAGCAAGAAAAAAAGAAAGAAGTGCCGCCGATTTCATTCCAATGAGCTATGAGCAAATTCAAGTTTCTGCGGAAGCTCTGTCGGATTTTCGAGAATTTGAAAGAAGAGGTCGATAACATAAAGTAAAAGAAATGGAGTAGAAGTTGATTAGTTGAAGTAAAAGTGAAGTGTTGTTGTATATGAGTGTTGGTAGGAAGACTTGGTTAAGTTAAAAGTGAAGACTCTTATTTACCAATTAATCCATAAATTATTTCACGTATAATGATTTGAAAGTTTAAATATGTTGAATGATTAAATGTCTGATAACTTGATTGCAAATTGGTTGATTATCTGATTGATTATATGGATGCTAACTTGGTTTGATAATGATAAGAGAAATGATTACTAATTAGCCATAGTAAATTAAATGAGAATTAAATCTATATAAATACGTGTATGAAAGTTATTTAGTCTCTTAATGATTTTAAATACTCTAAAAAGGTTAGAAATGATATTATGATGATACAATATTATAATATGAAATAAAATGAAAAATGAGTTTGAAATGATGGAAATATTGTTTTAAATGAGTTAAAATAGTTTAAAATAAATTTGAAGTGTTTCGAACAAGTTCCGAAACAATTCACAATTGGTCAAAATAGAGCTCGTCACGTAGCTGCGGTATGTAAATTTCGACCCGTAACTTTAAATTAGTGTAGAGAATGATTATAAGTCGGATTTCTTTGAAATAAAAAATCTTTGGTTCACAGTGATAATAGTTTTCAAAGGATGAAAGAAAATCAAATTTTCACTAAGTAAATTTTGAAATATGTCCAAAACCATTTCCTAAAAACATCGCGGTTTGGCAGTTCGGAATCGAAAAAGGGATTTCTTTACAAATGATATTTCTAAATGATTAAAAATATGAAATAAATTTGATAAATCTATTAAAATAGTTTAAAAGAGATTTGAAATTGAAAATACGAATTTTCAAATATTAAAAAGTTGTTTAAATCAAATAAGCTTATAAAGCACTTTCCGCAGCACTTTTATGCTGCGAATTCTATAACCTTTTGAAATATAGTTTTAAACTTAACAATTATTTTCTAAATCTTTTATGAATGATTCTAAAGGAATGTTTAAGTAATTTAAAGATGATTTGGAAGTTTGAATAAGAGTTTGAATAAATGGTTAAGAGAAATTGTTATACTACTTAAATAAAAAGTGAAGAATATTGAATGTAATAACAAACTGAGTATGCGAAAATGACTAGTACATTTGTCCCACTTGTGAGATCTGAAAAGAAAAAATAAGGTGTTTAACTAAGGATAGGAATGAAGCAACCAGTACCCTGAACTTACATTGCCTATGTTTTCTCTTTTTAGGCTAGGGGTGGAATAGATCGAAAGGAAGGCTCGATGCTCTAAAATCATGTTTAAGTTTTTCTAAGATAAGAGAAAAGAAACAAATTCTTTGAATGTTATTTAACCAATTAACATATTTTATCGATTATTAGTACGAAGGAACCGGGATCGTATTTGGGTGATTCCTATCCGAAAATCAATTCAAACTAATTTTCAAAATAAAACATATTAAAGATAAAGATCATTGAAGACAAAGATATTCATGATGCAGGATTACTTGTCATTAGTCCCTAGAGGTGAAATTTACCATATCTAAGGTGGCAGTAGTACTCTGTTATGAAAATCTTCGATTTGCAAGAATATGATTTGAAGTTAAGAAATAAATCTTTGATTAAGATTCAATGAATGATTTGGGAATATTTTCCCTAAATTAAAAGTTATAGCTTGAATATAAGAAATCTTTGATTAAGGTTTAATGAATGATTTGGAAAAGTTTTCCTAAGTAAAAGAAAAAACGATTTAGAATTATTTCAAGATTTAAGAAAGGTTTAAATAAACCTAATGATTTGATAAACGAGGCTTAATGATTTCATATGCACTTGAAAAGAAAATGAAATAAATTGAAAAGAGTATATCTAAGAAAGAGGTTTGATTTAAATAAAAGATGAGGTAATTGATTGATGATTGATATCCATATATGAACTTAACATCTTTTAAAGCGATGATTGGCTTCAAAGGAGCCAGAGTCGAATTTGGGTGATTCCTATCTGAAAACCACTTCGAACCAATGTATACGTTCTAAAGTGAAGAATTGTTGAATATGATGATTATTGAAGACCGTGGATCTTCGTAGCATGAGGACTGCTTATTGAACATGCTCGGGGTCTCTTCCATTATGGAGTTATTTATAGAAGCGGTATCCTCGTTGTGGAGATTTTTCGGATTGCAAGAACTACTTGCTACTAGTGGTGGTAAGAGAGCACCTTCGGTTTCGTTCAGTCCCAGAACAAACTTTTATGGATGGATGTCTGACATTGCATTTCTGAGACATAACGTTTGACTTTTACAAATGTACATCTGCTTGGTGGCGAATAAAACAACTTCTCTTAGCTTAACGCCCTTCTTTGAGACATACGAGTTAAGAGGTTGTATGCTTGTGGGAGTCAAATAGTGATAAAAGGAATGTCAGTGTGGCATTCAAAGTGAAACCTGTTTTGATCAAAACGTGGTTTTGTATGAAAAGTGTGGCTTTGAAGAAATTGAGCATAGCCTCACTAGCCTCACATCCCGAAAGATGATATGGGATACTATGCGATTTGACAGACGCAAATTCGGAATAAGCGAATATGTATGGTGGTGTCCAATACGTTGGGCCCTTTGGAGGATACGTCCCTTAAGGCATTATTGCCCCATTTGCATAAAGTGGTTTGCTTGAGAAAATAGGGAACTACCGTTTATTTTTATTTTATTTTTTTTATTTTTTATTTTTTTTTGGCAAGGCCAGCCGGTTTTATAGTGGACCGTCCACTTTTTATTACGAACGTAATAAAAACATGAAATACAGGAGTAAGGTAGGGGCACCTTAGCTACTATAAAAAAAGAAAATACAACACAGGAGTGTGACAGACATATCACAGCTACAAATAACTATCTAGACTAGGACTCCTCAAAAGAAGGAGAAGTACCAATATCGTCATCCACTGGGGAAGAGGAGTCGTTCCCCAGAATACCAATAAAGGGCCGAATATAGTTGTACTACAGCAAATATAGTTTCAGGTGACTAGTTTGAGAAAAGTGATTAAGGCACCGTGGAAACTATGTTTGTTATGCATGGATCGGGGTAAAGGCCACTAATTCGCTATCATGTTGGAAATCCAATCCCTACGAGATTTACAATTTTGATTGTATTCCCAAAATAGCTGTAATGACTTGAAAACATTTCAGCTATCCCCTTGGTATCATATATTCCATTCGGTATATTCCTTTGATCCAGTCTGGATATATTCCCTTAGACTTAGTTCGGGTATTGGTACCTTATTTGAATAAGTTTATTTGAAAAGTATTTTCAAAGGAATGTCATTAGAAATAATATCAAATATTTTGATATATTAAAGTGTTTTAGTTATCATAAGGTAAAAATCCGTCCGTGTTTATGTGTGAGCGTGGTCTTATGAGATAATCTTTCTTTTAAAAGAATTTTATTTAAAGGCTGATATATGACACTGTCATTTATATTTGAGTTTCTCACGCTGGTTTATCAAGCCAGATCCAGATATTTTTAATACTCGGGTTAGATCCGAGTAGTTTTAAGTTTAGCTGAAGATGGATGGAGTATCTAGAGGAGAGCTGAAGATCTTCATCATCGTTTGGACGTACTCTATTATTCGTTGCATCTATTGCATTTGTTTTATTGTTTGTCAGCATTTGTAAGGGTAGGTATTATAACTATCCAAGCTAAATCTTGATTAGACTCTGATATTGTATTTAAATTTTTTCGATGTAAAGATTATTGTTGAAATAATATATGTTATTCCATTCATGTGAGATTTTGTTCTGTCTTTATTTTTTTCTACCCTTAATGATCCGCTTATTCGTGCAATTTGAGTTGGACATGTGTGGTTTATTATTGATTCAAAGGGTACGGAAAAACGGCCATTACATTGCCAAAGCACATGACTCGAGTTTTTCATCTCTTGTTGAAAATATTGACGAGTCATTAAGCTTTAATTATTTAATGGAAAATAAAAAAAGTACAAAGCTTAAGAAAATGGAAGCTTTTTTTCAGTATGGTTAAATAAAATTGTTTTTGAAACAACGGTACAGAGCTATGCGTTGGATTATCTCAATTGCTATTTAATGAAACTTTCTGAATACATAACACCGAATCTTCGAATAAATTTTGTTGCTTGATTTGATTGGGAGGAGGAAAAATATAATCATAACTTACATGATTTCCTTGTACCTGTAAAAGAGATCCATTCCATTGGAACCAACGATGATCTTTTTCAAAATCTAGAAAAAACAGAAGATAGATAGAAAAGGAAGAAAATAAATAAAATTCATACCATTGTTGATTTTAAATTCTATCTTCAAAAGATTGAATCGTACATATGTGTGTAGTGCTTAAATTTTATTTATAATTTTAATTATTTTTATACTTTTATGAATGAATTATAAAGAATGATTAGAACCGAACATTTTAAAGTTAAGTGTTTATATTATTATAGGAAAATTCTATTTCAATCCATGTATTTACTTAATGGCACCCAAAAAATTGAAAAAGACTGTAGACCTAAAAAATAACTTAGTAGTCTCTACCATTTTCAGAACTACCCTTCCAGAAAAGTTCAAATGGAAAAAAATGAACAACTGCGCTAGGTGACTCTGTGCTTCGTGTTAATACCACATAGGCTTTCTACATGGATGCGTAAAAATTCATGCAATTATTTACGCCATTAAGCTAGAAACCTAGTACACCCCTTGCTAGAATTATCACCAATCCTAATGTCAACAACCTACGATTGTATTTGCAAAAAAATAAAAAAAATTCACTTTTTTTTAAATTACCTGTTGTGATTGCATTAACAATTCATTCTCCTCTTCAAAATCCATCAGCTAGTCGTGAAAAATTGAATTTTTTTTCTTTATTGATTTTGAAGAAGCGGTGATTTAGACAGTAAGAGACGTAATAAGATAATGGAATTGAGAAGAAAGAAAATACGTAGCCTTTTACGGGTATTTTAGTCTTTAAAAATTTATTTATTTTATAGGGGCTACCTAATAATTATCTGTGTTGAAATAGAATTTGTCATTGTTATATATTTATGGTTTTATATGATTAATTGTTAAACTTTTTGGTCTTAATCAAAATTAATTAATAATAATAAAGTAACAATAACTTATGCCTAAATGTTTACTCAAAAAACTTATGTCTTAACACTTTGAGGCATATACCTCGTCTCAGGAGCAAAAAAGCATCGTCTACGCTTTCGTGTTTTAAAGCATTGGTCATCTCAACATATGTATGTTGGTCAGATATCTACTATGATTCTCTCTATATTCGTCAGCATCAATGATTACGTAAATTACATTAAAAGTCATCGAACCGTATGGTGCCGAGGCTTTTAAAAGATATTTCCTATAGTACACTTTCTTTAATATTTTCATTTTTTGTTTCTAATAATGCAAATACTCATTTGTCAACCATACTATCATTATATGCTTAATTGAAATTAATTGGCATAACTACTTTTTATTCCATAACTATATAAATGGTTAGTTCCTACCATTATACAGTTTAATGGACTTAAATAATATTGCTTATGTTTCTCTTTGATTTCGTGAATCTTCCTCTGTTTTTTCATCTTTTGACTTCTACTCCCGTATATTGTTTAGTTTTTTTAGCTTTTTTAGTTACTAGGATGATTTGGTTTGACTTTGGAGGATAAGGTTTGTGATTGCAAGGTATATTATTTAAAGTAGATTATAGCCTTGTATTGCTTGGGCAACTGCTGGTGCTGTATTTTGTAATTTTTGCTACGTTAAAGCAAAATAACGGACCCATTTATAAAAAAACGAAAATAAAAATAGTTACCATGTGCATCTTCATGCAATTTAATGTATTAGTTCTTGATAAAAATTCTAGACATAATTATTCTTGTGACTAAAGAAGTTTGATATGATATACATTAGAAAACATTATAAAAAGGAAAGTATATTATTTATAAACTACCGCAAGCTTGTTTTGTATTACATTGGATGTTTGCTTCAAAAAGTTGCATGACTACAAACTGTTACTCAACTACAAAAATCTAATTCAAACGTTTGCACGCTACTGGTGCTACAAACTGTTTCCATGAATTGGCTATACAATGATTGACTATTCCTACATATTGTCGGTAACTGCCGTCCGAGATCCTGTTGTCCCCTGCATCTTATAACTATGCATGCAATTGTCGTTCCCCTTCATAATTCAGCTTTGATTCATAATCTTGCTTTTTTGCATTTGCATGCTCCTACAGTTCTATTCATGCTTTGTTTCTTGCTGGTCCGCATGCTTGGGTTGCACTTGTTCTTGCAATTACTTTTTTGTCTTAATCAAAATTAGTAATAACAAAGTAATAATAACTTATGCCTTAATGTTTACTCTAAAAACTTATGTCTTAACGCTTTGAGGTGTATGCCTTCTCCCACGAGCAAAAAAGGCCTCGTGTACGCTTTCACATTTTAAAACATTGGTCATCACAACGTACGTATGATGGTTGGATATGTACTATTGTTCTCTTTGTATTCTTCAGCGTCAATGATTACATAAATTACATTAACCGTCAGTAAATAATGTTGTGTCAGGCTTTGAAAAGATAGTTTCTACTGTACCCTTTCTTTAATATTTTCATTTTTTGTTTCTAATCATGTAAACAATCTCTTTCCAAACATATCATTATATGTTTAATTGAAATTAACTGACACAACTGTTTTAAAATTATATAAATGGTTGGCTCGTGCCATTGCATGGTCTAATGGACTTAAATAATACTGCCAATGTTTCTCTTTGATTTCGTGAATCTTCCTCGGCATTTTCATCTCTTGACTTCTACTCCCATTATCTCCTCTACAATTCTCAAATGCTCTTGTTATAGTTTTAATCCTAGTAATCATATCTACTAAAATTCCCAAATACTATCGTTGTACGTAGTCTTAATAATCATCTACTCTATTATTCTCTAGTATGGTAGTACTCTCGTCCCGCGTTGTCATAGTAATCATTATCCTCTAATCCAAATCTCAAATCTCTTATTCATTTAACATTTCAAATCAAAGGACACCCAAATTCAAATCAATTTATATGGGCTTCACAACCTTATCGAACCCTAATCAAAGTTAATAGGTAAACTTGATTCTACCTTATTTTTTAATTTGTATCAATAGTTAGATTTTGTAACTTTTATCTTGAATCTCTATGTTGTTTATTCTTCAATTTTTATGCTTTCTGTGTTTGTGCCATGGACATAGACCTTTTCATAAGCTATGATGATAATAAGGCCTTTTGGTGGATTGTTGTTTGATTAAGGTGATGGTACTGAGAATGATGCTAGTTGGATTTTTTTCTAATTTTTTCTACTTGTATTTGTAGGATCGATTTCACCATAGAGGGGGGTGAATAGGGTGATACTATCCATTATAAAAATTTACTGCGGAAGCTTATAAAATATTCAATTCATATTTCAACATAGTTCACAGCAGAATAATAGCAGCACAGATATCGCAGAATATAAATAACAAAAACAGAACAACATAGAATTTACCCAGCTTCGGCAAAACCCTGCCTACGTGCTGCCCCCAAGGTTTCTACTAGAAATTAGTCAGTCAGACGCTTACACACGTAAACTTGCGACACCCGCTAACGACTAAACCTAACTCTACGCTCAAAACCCTGCCACAACTCAGCCACTGAGTTGCGAATTCTCAAACTACGCCACATAGTTTGTCCCCTAGTCACACGACTAGAAATTTCAACGGTTTAAAAAGAAATTACAAATTAAAAACAAATTAAAATTTAAATAACCCTAATTTAAAATAAAAGCCCCTTATAATAAAAATGAAAAGCTCTTTAAAAAAACGGCCGGCCCCTTTTATAATTTGACCTGATCCTCTTTTATTTGTTCCTTTGTGAAAAAGGCGGTCGTGTTCTTCTCGTTCCTCCTGATTAAAAATTAGAGCTTTCTTCGTTCATTCCTCCTTAGATTAAAATTAGGGCTTTCGTCCTTCGATCCAAATTAGGGATTTACGAAGAGCCGACTTTATGTTGATCAATCACGTGGATAATTCGCAAGTAGCTTTGATCGATCTTTTCTCGTTGCTCACTTTGGCTGCTTCGTTGATCGAGTTCTACGTTTGCTTCGGTATGTAATTTTCCCTTTTTATGCTTTTATGATTTTCGTATTCGAACTCGATGATTATTGTCGATGATGTTGATTGCAATTTATAGGAGTCGAACTCCTAAATTTTCGTTCATTTGATTTTTTCAATATTATGCTTTCGGCCGTTTGATCATTGCTTGGATGCTTGAGATTTCACTGACTGATTCAAGTTCGTATATTTTCGTATAGTTTGATACTTGTTTCCCACGTCTTTGAATCTGGACTATTCGTTTCCTTACCACACGTCTTTGACTTGTTCAACATTGACTTCGGCACTGATTTATTGATTGCCTCGGCTTGATTTTTTTTGACTTGTTACGAACTTGATATTGATACTGTGAATTCATGTTTCTACTGGCTTCGGCCATTTTTGATTTCGTGAATTTCTGGTTGACTTCGGTATGCTTCCACGACTTCGACACTTACATTGTTCATCTCGGCTTCATGTCCAATTATACTGCTGTTGACTTGATTTGTTTGCCTCGGCTTTGACTAGGTTATGAATTTTGGTTTCTGTGAAATTGTTGCTTGATTATTTTGAAACTGCTACTCGGCTCAAGCATTGATATTTGAAGTGTTGCATAATCATTGGTCTTCAATACACATGTATATATGATGTTTATTAGTCGACCATTTGATTATTGCTTGGAGTTGCATCTCTGGTCAAGCTTTGTACTGGTGCACTTGATTTGAGTTCATTTCTTATTAATGTTTCAAGTTGCCACCTCTGATCTTGTTGGCACTGCTTATACTAGTTGTAATTGATTTGCACTGCACTATTCTCTGTAGCATATCTGGATGTCTTCATTTAACCTTCTTGTGATGTTACTCTACTTTGTGTTAGCATTGATTTGTCTTGACTTCATTGGTGTCACTGGTGTACTTGAGTCAGTGGTTTGCTTCATTATGGCCTGGTCTGGATTTGTTTAATTTGATGAAAAGGCTTTGCCTTTGCTGGTTCACCTAGTAGTCTCTGTTGTAGTTTCCATTGTATTGATATTCATGTCAGTTAGTATTTTTGTTTCAAATGCTTGCTGCCTGGCCTTTGTGCATTGTTGCTATTCCTTTGGTGCACTATGTCGTAGCCTTGCTTGTGCATCACCATACATCTGCTACATCCTCATTGTCACTGTTTGATATAGTTTGCATTTCAGTTGTACTTGCTGTCTTCATTTGGTTGTTGCAGTCACTTGTCCTGTCCACTGCCCTTTTTCATATTGATCAAGCACTTTCACTTGAGACTGTATTGACACATTGCATTGAGTTGAGTCATGATTTCAGTGACTTGACCTTTGTATATTGTTTGTTTTTCGAGTTACCCCTGAGTTGAATCCAGCTTGTAGCTCGGATTTGACCTTGTGTTGAACATTGTGACATTGTTTTATTGCACTTGAGTTGAATCCAATAATTTGGGTTTGACCTGTGCTCACCTGTCCTTGTAAATTTATCAAGTGTATATATATCGGTGTGCACGGCCTTGTGGCATATACAGTGATACACTGTGTATGTCATAAGCTGTTCGTGTATGATGAATTCAAAGTTAAATGATGACGAACAACCCAAATAGCTGAGGCAAATATTATTTTCAACATTCACATTTTATTTTATACTGCAAAAATATTTTCTTTTCAATTTTACTGTGTTAGTGAATATTTTTGCAGATTGCTCAGATGCTGCATTCTAACTGGAATGAATTTGAAGATGAACTACGAGTGTGAGTGATATGTAGTGAGGAATTTATGTAAATTGGATTGTGATGTAATTAGAATCAAAATTGTATAAGTACAGTGAGAACTTGATTTTGTACTATTCAAAATTGTAATAAATATTTGGTTGAACAAAATTTCTGTTTGAATTCAAATGAGCTTGAATTTGTACTATTCAAAATTGTAATAAATATTTGTTTGAATAAAAATTCCGTTTGAATTCAAATTCTGTGTTATTTATTTTTATTCAGCAAATATTTATTTAATCTATGAAAAATAAAATATTACATTAACAAATACATTTACACGAATATATATATGTGTGTGTGTTTATTATCATCAAACAAAAAATCATATAATCGCATATTCAACAGTATTACTAGAAACTAATGTAAAAGACTTCTAATCTCTATTATTAATAACAAGTGTATATGAACGTCTATGTGGACTTGCATTTTATTATTTGAATACTTTGATTTTTTATCTCTGTATTATAACTTCCAATAAATAAAGATTTTATTTTCTCTTTTATTATAACATGTTTAATGATTATTATATTTAGCGTTATTGACACAATTTGTTACCATTTTTGCTAATAATCGTCCAAGCTAAACATTGTTTTGTTGCACAATAAAGAATTTTAAGCTAAGTATTACTTCAAGGGTTTTAGCACTGATTCTCATCTAAATAGAGCAAGAATCATATTTCGAATTCCAATTTGCATAACAAAAGGCAATAATATTATTTGTTCAAAACTTACCATCCTATATTAGTTATGAGAAAGTTCAAATGACTGTTTACGCGGGCCTTTTCTAATTGTAGGAATTTTATGAATGATTTTTATTTTTCTGTCTCGCATTTTTTTATTCTGTGTGTATAGATTAGCTGTACAATCAATGATAATAATTACAATTCATATTTGTAAATCAATTTGACGGTATTTAAAGATACATTACTCATAGTAGTTGCATGAATTCACACATCCTATTCATCAAATTTGGAATATATTAATTCAATTTACCATGCATTCACCCTTGTGTAGTACCTAACATGTCTTAGGTTCTAGTGGATTTCTTCGTCAAGGTTAAATAACTTGCAAACATTCTAGTTACTGCTAAGAAAAGCCAATACAGAAAGGGTCTAATAATTAACATTTTAAATTAAAAAGAAAATTATACAAATCAAAATTCTTTTCAACTAATAATGTACGAATCATTTTTCACTTGAGCATTATAATAGATGTCCTATCTGGCCAAGAGAACTTTATATTGCTTAACTTCAGTTTTGATTTTCATGTGTTCGGATATAACACGATATTAATACACATTTTCATATCATGACCCATGGTAAATTATCGATCTCAAACTTATATACAAATATTGGATTTACAAGTAAATGTACTATTAACTAAGCATATGGGACATTATAACAATGTGAGAAATGCCAAAGAATTAGTGGACAATTAATAACAATAAAAAGAAAGGAGTCTTTTTTGCATTTAGATTAAATTAAATAGGTTGCACTTCAAAGCGAAGGCAGTTGACGGTACAAACATAGAGAAAATAGTAGATGCATACGGGCCATTTACATTATTCAAAATAGTACATAGGTACTATATGTTGTAGAAGAAGACCCTTCCTAATTAGTCCCTCATAAGTACTGGCATGGATTGGAAGTGTAATTAGGTCCCTTGGGTCCATGTTTGCATGAATCGTAGAAGGTATTTTTGGTCGTTCAAAAAAACATCGTGGAAATTCTATTCAACAAATTATATTTATTAGCACTAGATATAATAATAATTCACTCAATAGGATCCAACCATGTCTTTTAGAACACCCAAACTACATATAAAACCTAGATCAGCTCCCTCATCTCTAATTATTTGCTTTCTTTTCAAAAATTGCTTACGATTTTTATTGATACCTCTTTTACTTTCTGTCAGCCCAACGCATAAAGAGTTAAGCTCATGCATTGCTAATCGATTTTGATTGACAATTTGGCTCTCTTGCCTTTAATGGCGATTATCGACCACTACGTAAAGATTTAAGCTCAAGCATCACCAATCGATTTTTGTCATACTTCCGACTCAGGTAATTATTTTCTTATTTTCAATAACTACTTATGATTTTGATTAGTGCGATTTATGATTTAGTAATAGTGATTTACGGTTCACCATTAGTGCATTTATGATTAGTGCGATTTACGATTAAGCACAAATTGTTTATATCCATCATAAAAGATTAACGGCAATCAGCGGTTTAGAGTAGTATATAATTAATGCCGATGAAATTCAAAAGGAGTAAAAAATACATTATGTGAATATTTTCAATCGTAGTGATATATCCTTCTAATGAGTATTTAGAAGAAAAAAGGTAAAGAATAATGGTGATATGATTGCTTGGATATGGTAGTGATGTTAAAGGTTTCGTACACTAGAATTGTGTCGCTAGGCCATGGGCAATGGAAAACATGAAGCAACAATCATAGAGTATAGATCCAAGACCAAGGACCTGGAGAATATAAGGATGCATTTTCATGTTTGTTTTCTTTATTTTATTAACTAATAAATGAAATTATAGAACATAATGTAGTTGAATTTAATGTATAACTCATCCTGGTTTAAGTTTGTTAGTTAGTGGGCTGTCCAAATAATAAATTTGTGCTATAATTAGAACTATTAATTTAACTATTGTTTTGGCATTTGAATAATTTTCGAATAATGATGTTGACTAACAGACATTAGTATTTGATACTAATGGTTTCAATATGAGATTCAAATCTTAAATCGTAAAGTTTGAAATTTGAATCAAAACGGGATTTGAATCGTGAATTGTAAATCCGAGTGGGATTCAAATCATAACTTTAAAAAAAGAGTGTACTTATTTGTGAAATTCTACACTCTTTTTTAATGAGATAACATTTGTAAAAATCAAGTGTACTTATTTGTAACATCCCCTATCTTGAGGCTAAAATCTAAGCGCTATAGATGCTGCAGTCATCCATAGTATTAACTTATGGTGACAAAATACAGTAATGATACATTGATATAACAGAAATATATGGATATAGAAAAAAAATTAAACAATTTAAAACAAACTTCTTAATCCATTCTAAATCACATTTCAAATTCATTACATAATCCCAATGTTAACCACATTCAAAGAAACATAATTATTACAATATACGCCTAGAGCGGCATATGAAGATGCCACCTTGGATGATTAGAGTATATAACTAGGCAAGTAAATATCTTTTCCTTTACAACCAAACACTTTAGCAGAAGCAAAATAGAAAAAACTATAGATAGCTATCATGCCTCTTGCACATCTCCGAAAGCTTATTCATCTAAAGGGATACCTGAAAACATCAACTCTCAAACTACTCAAAATCAGTTAAGTACCCGACAGTTTAAGGAGAAAACATAAACTTCGAGTCGGACATAAAGCCTAGTATGAATATTAATCTACCATCTCAAACCACTTAGATATCTAATGAGATTGCACAGCTTAGCGGAATGGGTTTTCCCCTCACCGGTGTCTTATTCAAAACTTTATAAAACCATATACTGTGCTCCTGCATCCTTAGTGGTTAAAACATAGCAAATTAAAATATTATGATGATATGAAAACAGGTAAATCAATTCTGGATTACATATCTTCATTCATTTCGACTATCTATCATGTTTAAAGTTCCTAGGGTCGCTATTAACCTATTAGCTTTCATGGATTGACTAGTAATCTATGTAATGTTTATGGACTCCCTATTTAGTTTCATAGTTTTTATGGACTAGCAATTAACCCGTTTAAATTTATGGAGTCCCTGTCCTATTTCATAGTTTTCATGAGATCACTAAGAACCTATTGGCCCCTGCCAATAACTTAATTATTTCATGGGTTCTCCCTGAACCTATTGGTATCTGCAATAACTTCCCTCTTATCCTATTTTTCATGGGTTAACTAGGAATCTATTGACATCTGTCAATAACTCAATCCGGATATAGTTTTCATAGTTTCATTACAAATCTATTGGCCCATGCCAATAACTAAATCTAATCAAAGTTTTCATGGGTTTACTATGAACCCATTGGCACCTGCCAATAACTTTTCCTAAACATAGTTTTCATGGGTTTACTATGAACCAGTCTATCCTACATTCTAGTCTATCCGACCTCCTGAATGCAATTCTACTCACTGTTAATTCAATTTATATTCGCTACTGGGTCAACTTACTTGGTTATTCCTCTCTTTTCTCTCCAAAATACAGTTATGGATCAATTATAATGTGAAAACATATATTAGAAGAAGCAAACATAATATAATAACACCAACATCTGCGGTTTAATATCCTTGAAATCACTTTCATATACAGCATGGTTATCAATGAAAAGCAGGAACAGTATCTGAGAGGGGCCGAGAAATCACCCTCCTATATTCAATGACTTCTTTCTCACTGAGCAATCCAGTGATTTCTGCAGAAATTTCCTTCACCTGCTTCTTATATTACTCAATTTCCCCTCTGTAAATGATGCTATATAGCTTTTCACCCTCTTTTAAGGTCTGCTATGTTCCTTCCAACTTTGATGCAGCATCCCTCGACCAACGTGGCTAGGGTAAGAATATGCGAATGAGGGGAAAGTTGAACCAAAGCTACATCTAGGGAGAAAGCCATTGACGAATAGTCGGATGCATAGAAAGATGTAAACCACACTGGAAATGTTTGGGAGCAATGGAGACATATCCCTCTAGCGGTGTATTAATGCGTTCACGAGATTTGGGAACCCTAATCACATAGCCAGAAAATCCAAATTATCAAAGAATGCCAACAGCCTCTTCTAGTCGTGTGGTCTCAAAAGCAAGAAACGTAGAGGAAGGAAAATAGGAATCTATGTCAAAATTCTAAAGATTACTTCTAAAAAGGATCGAGCAAGAACCGAAACAATTTATCTTACTGATAATCTACCAAAGACACTCCCAAATTTGGTAATAAACCTAATATCGGCTCTTTTCAAACAAAAGGATAAAATGAAATATAGGAGAAATAAAGAAAGAATATAAGTATCTCAATTTGAATAATGGTCGCACGACTGAAGCGATCTAAGATTTTTATAAAACGTAGATTTTGATGTTAAAATGATGAGTGCAAAGATTTACAAATATCTGCATAGGGAAATGAAAAGTCAAATTGAATAGCTGTTTGAAGATAGTCCAATAAGGGAATGACATGTGTGCAAGTGCATTAAATGCACGTGCGGCCAAAAAGACATTTTTCTAGCACCGAAAAGGTAGACTAGAAATAACTGACTAGACATACATACCATGTGTTTAAGGCAACAAGTCTATTCTAACCTACGGTCATCGCAGACTTGGAAGCAAGTGCTATGCCTGTTCTTACAACGAACTACGGTGAACGGAAATGGTCAGTCTTTAAAGTCAGAAAAGCTATCCCCTTGTCAAGAAGACTAGAGAAAAAGAAGCGAATCAATTAAATTCGTACTGAACAGTGAACTAGCCGGAAGTCACAACACCTAACCTAATCCAAGCCCTACAACCGATGGAACCATGGCAAGAGACAAATACTGCATGTATTAGGAAACTTGGGCAAGTCACAGTGGCTATATAAAAAATCAATGGCCACCGAGGCGTAGGAAGTAATACATGATATACTGAGCTCACCATACCTCTAAGGCTCATATTTTGTCAATACCTACAGGAACAGGTCTGCGCCAGCATACATCTGGGGCAACCTAGGCAGTGCCGTATAGGGTCAATAGAACTCCAAAAGGGATATATACATGGCTGTTATGGATATGCTTCAACGCAAAATCATACTTACAAGTAAATGACAAATGTGAAGCTCTCTCTCATTGGCAGTCCTAACATATTTGCAAAGAGGTAACTCAAGTTGCACCCAACTCAAGTCACAAATAGCCTCAAGCACATTCCATGCATATACCAAGTCAACTCTCAAATTAGAATGAGAAATGTTATTTCATTCAGACCCAGCATGATGTTAAGTCAAGCAAATATGGTAAAGGTATTGGTAGTACAACCTTAACGCAAAGCACTATTCACCACTACAGCAATTCATATGCATCAACAACATATTTGAAGCATCAGGCGGTTCCCTACCATTCCTTCTAAGACATTTTCCATTCTGGGAGAAAGGAGACCAACCCATACAGATTTGGGCTTCCCACCTAATTTTTAAGACATCTTGCTTCAAATTTCCAAAATCCCACCAATGTCATGGTTTTCCACCAAAAACCCATCACCAATCCAGGTACAACGAATAGGCATTGTAGATGATTGACAAGTGTTAAATCTAAGGGTGGAGATTGAAGAAAAAAGATCAAAGGCAACCGCGACAACTAGCAATGCACTTTTCATACTATAAAAGGAAACATTAGAGGATGAAAAAGGGATCCTTTTCTTCTTAGAAAGGAAAATATGAGATTTGAATATTATATGCTTCTGGACGATTGTAATCATCTATACTAAAAATATAAAATAAATAGTGGATTATTCTATGGATGTAGGATTAACAATAATATGAACCATGTAAAAATTTCTATGTCCTTTACTTTTATTGTTCCGTCATCTAATTTTGGATTGCCATTCATTTATAAAACCATCTTGATATTTCAACAAATAGTTGGAGAGCGTCTACTAGGCTATGTAAGAGTTCAATAATGTAGTCACTTCTCAAAGGCAAATTTAATACAGATTACATTTGCTGATTCCAATTGTTGAAGCAATTAATGACTAGGTTGCTCCATGATCTAGTTGAGTGTGGTGAAGCCAAAAAACTTCACCAAGAAGTACTATCGACGAGAATGGTTTCTAAAATGCAGCGATGATGCATTAAATCTAATCAAATAATTCTACAAAGCTCATTCTCTCTCTATTTTATACTTGAAAGTGTGAATGCATTCCTTGGTCAAACTATATGGATTATGAATTAGCTCATAAACTTTTTCACTAAATTGGTACACATATTGATGATGGACCAATTATATAGTTGGCGAAACCACACGGCAGCCAAATCGGTCAAGTACAATAGGAGCATCGTCCCATCACCTCCTCCAAAGTTGCTAACACTCCCGTATGTTGGATGTATATCATTAAGTGAACAGTTGGATACATCCTTCTATCATACGACTCCAAAGTAGGTAATTTGAAATCAGGTGGATTCCTTGCATATCGGGTGTTTGGAGTTGAAATGGTTTCCATTCACATCTTCCAAACTTCGATCTATAGCTTCACCTCGAAGTACATGTCTTACCATCTTAGTTAATTGATCATTTGGATTCAGTCGAAATCTCTATGCACTCCTTTGATTCAAATATTCTTCATGCTCCCATTCTTGTGGGAAAATTTCGGTTCTAATCCTTGTGGTTGCAAGTTTGCATTTTATTTAGATTTCAAGGCTCGACATTATCCATTTGACGTGCCTTTCCATGCTCAACCATACCCCTCATGTCCAAACATGTCACAATCGACTGGTTTGGACCTTTAGGTACCTTATTGGCATGATGGGGGAAGGTTCTAGATTGTTTTGCTTAATTTGCTTGTCCATCTGTTCTGCCTTCTATCATTCGATTCTGATTTTCAACAACTCCAGCTGCACTTTATTATTCCATCCTTTAGAAGAATCCATTCATCGTCTTTTCTTATTGGGATATCAATCTCGCTTGTAAACTTGTCATCGTCCTTTCAATCTCCTTTATAGTCACATAGATAAAATATGGATCTGAACTAGTAAGCACCTCATGCCTGCCCTATGCTCTGGTTGACTCAGTCCAACAATGACTCTTATATTATGCTTCTTCATCTTCTCCAACATAAGATCTAAGTTCGTCTTAGTGGAAGCAATAAAAATGTTGCTCAAAAGGTTGGTACAAGGCCTTAAATTCACTAGAAAACGAATCAACCAAATATCAAAATGAAGAAATTAGAAGAGAACGAAGAAGAGACATAAGAATTTTACAGCGGCCTGATAAAATCTTCGGTCGACGTCTAGTCAATCGATTTTCTTTACAAGTTCTTACAGAAAGACAACCAAATCTGCAAATATACCTTCGTTTTCTCAAAGTGGTTGGGCAAAGATGAAGACCGAGATCGCGATTCCAAACGCGAGATAATACCGACTCAATCTTAATACTTTCCGTTAAGGGGCTTTGCATTTCAAGTCCATATTTATGATGTTTACAAGAAAAATCCATGTAGTATTGAATATGTAAATTAGATCTCTATTTTTTAAAATAGCAAAACACAAACTAGTTAAAAAGTACAAGTTAACTTGGATTTTTTAAAAAGTTTTTCAAACATTATAAAATCAAATTTCTTTATTAATAAATAATAATAATTACTATTTAAGTATAATTTTAGTAGATAATTGCAGTTTTGTTATAAATGAAAAACAGAAGACGTTAAGGAGAGAAGACATTTTATTATTCACATCAGATACTTCTATAATACAAATGAGCTTTATATTTATAGACTCCAAATATAATGGAAATTACAATATCGTCCTTGGTCTTTTAGCATATTCACCCATATTATTTAAATATATTATAACACTCCCCCTTGAATATGCATTTGATAATAATAATTGCCTCGTTAAAAGCTCATGGCATTATGAGGGTTGATGCTTCTGGCTCAATATAATGCCTCATCAAAACTTTACTAACATAAACCCAGTGGAAAAAATATTAGTGAAGGAAAAAGAGTACATTAAAGCAACTTTTGAATGATCCCATTGATTTATAACGCATTAATCAGTTAGTCTGTGAATGTATCCGACACATACCAATTTTATACACCATCTTCTGAAACATTGATTTTGGAAGTGCCTTTGTGAATAGATCGGTCGGGTTTTCTTGGGACTGGATTTGTTTCACCTCTATTTTGTTGTCTTTTTGTAATTCGTGTGTGAAGAAAAACTTAGGGGAAATGTGTTTCGTCCTATCAACCTTGATGTAACCTGCCTGAATCTTAGCTATGCAAGCTGCATTGTCTTCATAAATAATAGTTGATCCTTCTATAGCTGAAGGGAGCTGACATGTATTTTAAACATGCTCAATTAATTATCTTAACCAAATACATTCTCGACTTGCTTCATGTAGTGCAAGTATTTCAGAGTGATTGGATGATGTTACTACCAACGTTGGCTTTGTAGATCGTTATAAAATAGCTGCATTACTGTTACTAAACATATATCCAATTTGTGATATTGCTTTATGTGGATCAGAAAGATAACCTGCATCAGCATAGCCCACTAGATTTGGTTTATTACCTATGTTAGAATAAAATAAGCCTAAATTTGTCATTCCACGAAGATATCTCATGATATATTTTATACCATTCTAGTGTCTTTGTGTTGGTGCTGAACTGTATCTTGCTAGAACTGAGAATGCAATATCTGGTCTCGTGCATTGGGCTAAATATAATAATGCGCCAATGGCACTGAGATATGATACTTCTTGACCAAGCACATTTTCATCATCTTCTTTTGGATGGTAAGGGTCCTTTTTTATATCCAAAGATCTGACAACCATAAGCGTAATAAGTGGATATGCTTTTTCCATTTGAAAACGCTTCAGAATTTTCTCAATGTAGTTTGACTGATGAATCAGTATGCCATTAATATTATGCTCGATTTATAGACCGAGACAATATTTAGTTTTTCCAAGATCTTTCATTTCAAATTCTTTCTTAAGTAACTTATTGTTTTGTCAATCTCTTATGGGGTTCCAATCAAATTTATATCATCAACATAAACTGCTAAAATAGCAAATCCCTTTACTGATTTCTTTATAATGACATAAGGACAAATGAGATTATTTTTATATCCAGCTTCTACCAAATATTCACTAAGATAATTATACCACATTCTTCCGGATTGTTTCGAGCCATATAGTGATCGTCTTAGTTTTGATGAGTACATTGACATTGATTTTTCTTCGGGTAATCTAAATCCATCTGGGATTTTCATATAAATACTTGTATCCAATTCACCGTAAAGATAAGCAGTCACAATATCGGTTAATCTTATATCTAGTTTTTCAGAAACTACAAGGCTTATCAAGTATCGAAATATTATGATGTCCATAATAGGAGAATATGTTTCTTTAAAATCAAAACCTGGTCTCCGTAGAAAACCTTATGCGACAAGTCGTGCCTTGTATCTCACTACTTCATTTTTATCATTTCATTTTCCGACGAATACCCATTTACAAACTACTGGTTTAACATTTTCTAATATTTTCTCTATTGGTCCAAACACGCCATGTTTTTGAAGTGAATCTAGCTCAACTTGGATAGCATCTTTCCATTTTGGCCAATCACGTCTTTTTCGGCATTCATTTATGCTAGTTGGTTCATTATCATTATTCTCATTATAGCCATGACTTCCATTTATCTCGGTAGCTACTGCGAATGAGAATGCATCATCAATTATTATTTTACTTCGATCCCACATTTCTCCATAGTTTGCATAAAATATTGAGATCTCATTATTGTTAGGTACCATTTTATTTTTGGAAGATTCTATTATTTCTTCTGGGACAACAGTTTCTTCGGCATTTTTAGGAGAATTGCAATTTTTGTTTAAGTCATCTTTTAGATCATTTATAACCTCTTCTGAAGGTTTATCAATTGATGATTTTTCGTCAGACTTTTTTTCTAGGTACCAAGTACTTTGAACCAATTAGTCTTCTACGTTTTTGTCTTGCTTCAGATTCATTTGCTACTTATGGTTCTTCTGGAATTTCAATTCTAGCTGGAGCATTTGCTGCTGGAATATGAGATTTAGTTATTTTTGTAAGATTACTAAATGCATCAGCCATTCGATTTGCGATATTCTGAAGATGCAAAATTATTTGTACCTTGTATTGGCATTGTTTAGTATGCAGATGTAAATGAGACAGATGGATCATTCCATGATATTTCATGCCATTCTACTGGAACGGTCTTTCCATCCCTAACGGCAAGAAGATTGTCTCGTCAAATTTACAATCTGAAAATCTTGCAGTGAAGACATCAGCCGTGAGAGGTTCAAGATAACAAATTATCGATGGTGAGTCAAATCCCACATAAATTCCCAACTTACATTGAGGACCTATTTTAGTACGAAGTGGTGGACTAATTGGCACATGCATGGTGCAACCAAATTTTTGTAAATGTGAAATATTTGGTTGGGATCCGGTTAACAGCTGTGATGGTGAAAATTGATGATAAGTCATTGGTCTAATGTCAATCAATTTTGATGCATGTAGAATTACATGTCCCCAAGCTGAAACAGGTAGCTTTGATTGCATAAGCAACGGTCTTGCAATAAGTTGCAAACGCTTAATTAATGATTATGTCAGACCATTTTGGGTATGAACATGAGTTACTGGATGTTCAACTTCAAATCCTAATGACATAAAATAATCATCAAATACTTGAGAAGTAAATTCTCCTGCATTATCTAGTCGAATTGATTTAATATGATACCCAGGTATGTGCACTCTTAATTTAATTATTTGAGCAAATAATTTGGCAAATGCCATGTTTCTTGTAGAAAACAAACATACATGTGACCAACGGGTTGACGCATCAATTAATACCATAAAATATTTAAATGGTTCACATTCTGGGTGGATTGGCCCACATATATCACCTTGAATTCTTTGTAGAAATGTTGGAGATTCAGAAGTAATTTTACCATATGAAGGTCGAGTGATTAATTTTCCTTGTGCAAATGGAGCACATAAGTAATCACTTGGTAAATTCAATTGGTTTGAAAAATCATGCCCATTTGAATTTTTAGCGATTTTATGCATCATGGTTGACCTAGGATGACCCAAAGGATCATGCCAAAGAATCAATATCTTTGTATTTGTGAGCTTCTGGCTCATGTTTATAGAATGAGATTTAACTATGCTAATTTTCGTGAAATATAATCCAGTCGAAATTGTTTCAGATTTTTCTAAAATAAGCTTCTGGCTTTCAATTTTATAAATAATACAAAGATATTCTTTATTGTTTTCATTTATAGTTTCAATATGATAACCATTCATTCTTATATCCTTAAAACTTAGCAGATTTCTTTTAGAATTGTTTGAGTATAATGCATTTTGAATGAAGATATGGGTATCATTTGGTAATACTATATGGGCTCTTGCGGACCCTTCAATTATATTAGCAGATCCAGCTGTGGTGGAAACTTTAGTGAAATCTTTTCAGATAATTTAAAGAAAAACTTATGATTTTTCAAAATCGTATGAGTAGTTGCACTGTCCAGTAAGCATATATCATCATTCAAGTATTGCTGGTCCATATCTTAAGAATTAAATATAATTAGTCAATTATTGAAAACAATTATGAACATAAATAAATAAACAAAGCAAACTATCAATTCAAATCAATATTCATCAGTACATATTATTTCAACTAGTTCTAGAAAAAAACAAACAAATAAAAATCAAATTCAAACTAGCTAAAATAAAATGGAAAAAAAACCACACAACTAGCTTCAGTCTACTTCTGGTTGATAGATCGTCATATCATTAATCATCACATTGAGATTTTCATCATTTATGAAATTCTATCATTATCTTCGAAGAAATCATCTAACTGCAAGTTGGTGTTATCAAACAGTCCTTCAGCGTTATTTGTTTCAATATTCTTCGAACGTTGGTATTCTTCAACCGTTTTCTTTAATGATCTACACGTATGCGACCAATGACCAGAGCGTCCACATCTATAACGGACTTCCTCATAGTGCTTTTTATTTTTTGAAGTAAAATCATTAGTCTTTTCAGGCTCATTTTTCTTTTGTTGCTTTTTAAAGTTGGTAGTTTTGTTGCCTTTAAAACTACGATAACCGCCTCTGCTGGAGTTATGTCCATGACCACGTCCTCGACCTCTGCCTCTACCGGAGTGAGCAAAATTAGCATTAACTTCTGGTAACGCAGTCGAACCAGTTGGTCTTAAGGAGTGATTTTTAATAAGCAATTCATTGTTTTGCTCAGCAATTAATAAACATTCTATGAGTTTAGAATATTTTGTAAAATGACGCTCTCGAAATTGCTGCTGTGGGAGTATGTTCGAGGCATGAAATGTTGAAAATGTCTTTTCAAGCATTTGTGCATCATCTATCTTTTCTTTACATAATTTTAGAAGTAATTCTAAACATAGCAGAATTATATTCTCTTGCAGATTTGAAATCTTGAAACCTAAGGTTTAACCATTCTTGCCTAGTATTTGGAAGTATGACCGTCTTCTGGTGGTCATAACGCTCCTTCAGGAAGTTCCACAAGTGGAGAGGATCCTTTTTTGTTAAATATTCTGTTTTAAGATCATCGTGGATGTGACATCTTAAAAATATCTGAGCTTTTACTTTATCCTGCTGGGACATATTATTACCATTTTTAATAGCATTTTCTTAGCATTGAGATTGCAAGTGGATCTCAACATCCAATATCCATGACAAATAGTTGCCTCTAGATATGTCCAAAGCTTTGAATTCAAGATTGACAATGTTTGCCATTTTGTGAACTACAAATAAAAAAAATGAATAAGAATAAGATTAAAATATTTATAGAGTATAATAGGTGGTGATCAACAAACCTATAAAACGAACTAGAACTTAAATGCCTGATATATTACAAGAATGATTTTCCAAAAGCAAAATATCCTTGATGAAACAAAAAATAACTACTCCTTTTCAATTTTTGATTACTTTTTCTATAAACTAGGTGGTTAGCCATTAATAAAAATAGTCAGCAAAAAAATTCTAGGGTTAGGTAAAGATCTGCAACATTTATGATGGATTCCAAAAAAAACAAAACTTCAGTTTCATTATACAATAAATCAACGACAAAATGCATGCCTACAATTCAAGTTTCTCGCATAATTGAAAAACAATTTTTTTCCATTCGAAAAAAACCAAGCTTAAAACAAACATAATCAACTAAAATGGGTCGTGCATAGAGATCAAAAGTTTTATACAGTGAAGTTTCATAATTTTATAAGAAAGACAACAAAGAATAGAATGTTAGTACCAAAGCAAACAAAAACTGTGACACATAGCAGCTACTACCATCTACCTCAGAACACACTTCCATAATCAAAATAAGGGGTGGCCACCAAACCATCACAAAGTCATAATATGGCATCGAAGAAGCATGTTCGATGGGAGTGTGAGAAGTGCGGATTACGGATCTTAAGGCTAGGATTAACACTAGAGGGGGGGTGAATGGTGTTAATAAAGAATTACTAAATCTTTTTGAGTTTTATGTTAATTTAGACACCGATGTATGCAATATACAGACACAGATAAGATCACATAAACAAACACAGATGCAGAAATATAATAAAAGAAGTAAAGGAAAGAACGCGCTAGATTTTATACTGGTTCGGAGTTACCCTACATCCAGTCCCGCAACACAAGTACGGATTTCCTTTCAACAGCAATCGTACAATTACACCCTCGGTTTCAAGGCTACGAGGTACACCCTTCAGAATTTCCATCCTCTAGGTAGAGATACTTGATTCCCGGGCCACAAGTTTACCCAATTGATTTACCAAGGCTACAATCACACCTTTTCTCTCTTGATTGATTTCCAAGGCCACAATCACACCTTTTCTCGCTTAATAGATTACAAAGAAGTCTATAAGTCTGAATAGCACTGAGAACCTTATAGAGATAGTGATAGAGAATCAAACTAGAAGTAATCGAGTTCGATTCATTGTTGATTTCGGCAGAGTAATGGTAAGAATATGTATTAAGAAATGTGGAAGAAGAAGAGTGAAAAACCAAAAAATCTGATATTAAATTCGTTGAAACTAACTCCTATTTATAGAAGAACAACAGCCATGTCTATCATGAAGAGTTATGGCGAATAGACACTTCTTTTGAAAATTAAATTTTGAACTCAACTGACACGACATGGTTACCCTAGACATGTCGACATCCCAAAGCCATTTTTGGGGATTTGATTTTCTTTGAAAATAACATTTATCTTGTATTAAAACTATTTTAAACTTTACAAATATACTTGACTATAGTTAAAATTCATAAGTAAATATAGAGAATAATATATATAGATTTTAACTATAATTTTATATTTAAATCTAAGTATAAATATTTAAAAGTTAAATATATAAAAAATCAGGAGTAATTTGACTTTGAAATTAAAGATAATTTTGAGGCTAAAATTATTTAAAACCAGGATAGAGAGTTTTGAATCTTTTTAGAAGAAAGTTTTGAAATCATTTTGAAAACAAGATAATTTTGTAAAATCATTTGAATTAAAATTAGTGGATACAAAACAATGTTCCACTAGATTTTCGTAGGTTCCATCCTACTTAGGGTTCCATCCCTTTAACGGGCTCGAAGTGGATTCCATTCCACAAATAAATTGGATTTTAAGATGCCAGTGCTTTTCTACGAGTTTTAACAAAAAAATCTAATAAAAATACTTATGCTTGAACTCTTGATAATCTTGATACTCATGAGTCTTCTATCTCGATATCTTGAATCTCTATACTGTACAGTCTTCATTCTTGGTACCTGCATGGTTAAATCCTGCATATACATATATATATAAACTTATAATGTCAGTATTTATATTTTATAATCTATTCTAAGGTTGTTGTCATCAGCACCATCATCTCACGGACTAACAATCTCCCCTTTTTTGATGATGACAACCTTTGTTTATAAAATATTATTTCTATCCTAATAACTTCCCCTTAATCTATAACTTCCCCTTGATATATAACTCCTCCTTAATTTATGCCTAACTAACCTATTTTATATTTCTCCCCCTTTGTCATCAACAAAAACAAACCCTAAACTTTATAACTCCAAACTATATAACTCTCCCTAATTCTAGTATTCTATGTGATTATAATGATAGTGTTATCATAAATAATCAACACTTAGATCTAATAATAAATCTAATCCTAGACTACTCACTATCTTAAGTATATAATAACCATATAGTTATATGTATTAATAAGAAGAATACATATAAGAACACAATTAATTTATTAATCATATAGTTGTATGTACATTTTTCGTTGTAAACGTAAGAAGGGATAAACAACAATGGTAAAGAAAGAGAAGAAACTAATGTGTGTTTTTAAACATAGGAGACTATGAATTGAACAGTTTGGATAGTGGAAACAAAAATTTCCACATTGTTCGACAAGATTCCCATTCTTGTCAAAACACACTTCTCCAACATACATGACTTGGTCATCATCCTCCACATGCGCTTCTTCCATGGGTTCTTCTTCTTCTTCTTCGCTGGCCTCTTGATTGAGTAAAGAATCTTCATCAATCAAGATAGGGTTGGCTTGATTATACATTATAAATTTTTGCAAATTCCTAAGAATCTTGCCTTGCTTCTCTTGTTCCTTTGTCATACGGAGTTGAATCACTTGAATTTCAGTCATCATCTAAAGTGCATCCTTCAGAGAGTCCTCTATTTTAGTCACACGAGCAGAGTAGTATGTTGAAACGGACCAGACGTAGAAGAGGGGAACGAAAAAGTTCATTTTATGTTTAATTTGGAATAGAAGGTCGTTGATTATTTGATTTCAGAGAGAAGAACAGAGGGATAACAGAAAGGATGAATAAAATTTTGAAAATGTGAAGAATATATAACCAATTATTTTGAATTTTTGTGGGAAAAATTTCAAAATTTAAAAACGCTGTATGTCGACATGGGTATATGGGAATGTTGACATGGTCCTTTTTATTTTTACTATTTGATTTTAATACTAATTATTAACTATATTTGTTATTTATATTTCATATTTCAGTTATAGAACAAATACCTAATTCTCTTCTAAATTTAGTAAATATTGATTTATTTAAGGGTTTTGTTAAGATATCAGTAATTTGATTCTCAAAATTGATATAATCGAGAGTAAACACTTCCTTACTTATATTATCTCTGAGAAAATGATGTCTGATATCAATATGTTAAATTCAAGCATGTTGAGAAGTATTTTTGGATAAATTTATTGCACTAGTATTATCACAATAAATTGGCGATTTCGAAATATTTAAACCATAATCTTTTAAAGTTTGTTGCATATATATTACTTGAGAACAAGCCAAAGCAGCAGAAATATACTCTGCTTCAGTTGTTGACAAAGAAACTGTGTTTTGCTTTTTACTAAACCAGGAAACCAGAGAATGTCCTAAAAAATGACAAGTTCCACTTGTACTTTTTCGGTCTGATTTACAACCAGCATAATCAGCATCATAGTAAGATATTAAGTCAAAAGAATCATTTTTAGGGTAAAATAAGCCATAATCAAATGTGTGTTTAACATATCTTATGATACGTTTTACAGCTTTTAAGTGGGTCTCTTTAGGTTCGGATTGATATCTGGCACAGAGACAGACACTATGCATGATATCAGGTCTACTAGCAGTAATATAGAGTAGTGAGCCAATCATTCCTCTATGTAATTTTTGATCTACATCTTTCGAGAGATCTTCTTTACTAAGGTACTCATTGGTTGCCATGGGAGTGGGTTTTCCACTTGCAGTAGTCAAACCAAATTTACTAGTTAGGTCTTTAGCATATTTTTCTTGACTAATAAAGATACCATTATCTAATTGTTTTATTTGTAATCCTAAAAAGAAATTTAATTTACTCATATGACTCATCTCAAACTCTTTTGTCATTATTTCAGAAAATTCTTTATTTATTTCAAAATTAGTTGAACCAAAAATGATATCATCTATGTAAACTTGTACTAGTTGAATATCATTTTTATTTCTTTTAATAAAAAGAGTATTATTTACTTTACCAATTTCAAAATTAGATTGCAATAAATAAGATCTTAGTCTAACATACCAGGCTCTAGGAGCTTGTTTTAGACCATATAATGCTTTCTTAAGTTTGTAAACATGATTTGGTAATTTATCATTTTCAAAAAGTGGTAGTTGTTCAACATATACTTCTTTTACAAATCCATTTAAAAAGGCACTTTTAGCATACATTTGAAATTATTATGATTTGTGAAAGCAAGTAGAATCCTAATGGCTTCTAATCTTGCCACGGGAGCAAAGGTTTCATCAAAATCTTTTCCTTCTTCTTGACAATAACTTTGAGCGACTAATCGAGCTTTATTTCTAACTACCTCTCATTGTTCATTCATTTTATTTTTATAAACCCATTTAGTTCCAATTATAGTTTTATTTTTTGGTCTAGGAACAAGTTCCCAAACATCATTTCTATTAAATTGATTTAATTCATCTTGCATAACCAAAATTCATGAATCATCAGTTGATGCTTCTTTTGGATTTTTGGGTCAATAGTTGATATAAAAGCTACATTACTCATTTGACTTAGTTGATTTCTAGTTTTAACAACCGATTTCTTATCTCCCAATATATTTTCTATAGAATGATCTTTTAAAGTTTAGTCCTTTTATTATGATGATAATTTCATTATTAGTTTCAATTGATTCATGATTTTGAGTGATTAAATCTTCTTCATCATTTGTATCTTCAAAAATTTTGAAATTTTCATCAAATGAAACATGCATTGTTTCTTCAATGGAATTAGTTTTTAAATTAAACACTCTGTACGCTTTACTTCTATTAGAATATCCGATAAAGATACCTTTGTCAGATTTAGGATCAAATTTATCTAAATTATCTTTTGTATTTAAAATAAAGCATTTACTTCCAAAAATTCTGAAATAAGATACCTTAGGTTTCTTTGAATAAAGAAGTTCATAAGATGTCTTATCAGTTAAAGGTCTAATTAAAATTCTATTTAAAATATAACAGTCGGTAGCAACTACTTCTGCCCAAAAATTCTTTGGTAAATTACTATCTGTAAGCATAGTTCTCGCACACTCTTGAATCGTCCTATTTTTACATTCTACTACTTCGTTTTGTTGTGGAGTTCTCAGAAATGAAAAATTGCGAGTTATTCCCTTTTTATTGCAGAATTCCTTAAACTTTTTATTTTCAAATTCACCACCGTGATCACTTTGAATAATTATAATTTTTAGAGAAAATCGATTTTGAATTCTTTTCGAAAATGTCTTAAAACATTCAAAAGTATCACTTTTATGTTTCAAAAATATTGTCCATGTAAATCTAGAATAATCATCTACAATTACAAAAACATATTTACTATGATTTATTGAAAGAATTTGAGATGGACCAAATAAATCAAGATGAAGTAATTCAAGAGGTTTTGAAGTTGAAATCATATCTTTTAACTTAAAGGAACTTTTTCTAAGTTTTCCTAATTGACATGCATCACATAAAATATCTACTTTAAAATTCATTTTAGTAAGACCTCTTACTAGATCATGTTTTGACGGTCTAGATAAGAGTTTGAAATTCAAATGCCCAAATCTCTTATGCCAAATCCAAGGGTCACTTGTATTTGCCAACAGACACAGGTTATCATTTGAAACTTTCATACTAAGAATATAGATGTTCCTTTTCCTGACTCCCTCAAATATAATGGTTGAATTATTATCTTCTATATGACACTTATCTTTTTCAAATTTAATTTTATATCATTTATCACATAGTTGACTTATACTTAGAAGATTATGGTTCAGATTCTCAACTAGCAGAACATTAGTAATAGTAGGAGTTTCAGAATTACCGACTTTGCTGATGCCAATCACATGTCCTTTTGAATTGTCTCCAAAGTTAACCAGTCCTCCGTCTTTGTAGATTATATCATTCAGTATATCTGGATTGCCAGTCATGTGTCTAGAACATCCACTATCAAGTATCCATTTGTTCTTTCTGATCTGCACAATTTGTCCGTTGTGGATTGATTCCTCAACACCCATAAAGCATGTTTCCTGCACATCAAACAATCTTGGTAGACAACTAGAATTTGAATATTGATTATATGCAGACTCAAGAAACAATGATGGTTTGAATACTTTTAAATTAGTATTAACAAATATAGCCATTTTAAAAACTTTTTCAAAAATCAGATTATGAAACTTTGAAAACCTTGCTCTGATACCAATTGTGAGAAATGCAGATTACGGATCTTAAGGCTAGGATTAACACTGGAGGGGGGGTGAACAGTGTTAATAAAGAATTACTAAATATTTTTGAGTTTATGTTAATTTAGACACCGATGTATGCAATATACGGACACAGATATGATCACAGAAACAAAACACAGATGCAGAAATAAAATAAAAGCAGTAAAGGAAAGAACGCACCGGATTTTATACTGGTTCAGAGTTACCCTACATCCAGTCCCGCAACACAAGTACGAATTTCCTTTCAACAACAATTGTACAATTACACCCTCGGTTTCAAGGCTACGAGGTACAGCCTCCAGAATTTCTATCCTCTGGGTAGAGATACTTGATTTCCGGGCCACAAGTTTACCCAATTGATTTACCAAGGCTACAATCACACCTTTTCTCTCTTGATTGATTTCCAAGGCCACATTCACACCTTTTCTCGCTTAATAGATTACAAAGAAGTCTATAACTCTGAATAGCACTGAGAACCTTGTAGAGATAGTGATAGAGAATCAAACTAGAAGTAATCGAGTTCGATTCAATGTTGATTTCGGCAGAGTAATGGTAAGAATATGTATTAAGAAATGTGGAAGAAGAAGAAGAGGAGTGAAAAACTAGAAAATCTAATATTAAATTCGTTGAAACTAACCCTTATTTATAGAAGAAGAACAACCATGTTCATTCATGAAGAGTTATGGCGAATAGACACTTCTTTTGAAATTTAAATTTTGAACTCAACTGACACCATGTCGACATGGTTACCATAGGCATGTCGACATCCCAAAGCAATTTTTGGTGATTTGATTTTCTTTGAAAATAATATTTATCTTATATTAAAACTATTTTAAACTTTACAAATATACTTGATTATAGTTAAAATTCATAAGTAAATATAGAGAATAATATATATAGATTTTAACTATAATTTTATATTTAAATCTAAGTATAAATATTTAAAAGATAAATATATAATTTAAAAAGATAGTTTAAAATCAGGAGTAATTTGACTTTGAAATTAAAGATAATTTTGAGGCTAAAATTATTTAAAATCAGGATAGAGAGTTTTGAATCTTTTTAAAAGGAAATTTTTGAAATCATTTTGAAAACAAGATAATTTTGTAAAATCATTTGAATTAAAATTAGTGGATACAAAACAATGTTCCACAAGATTTTCGTAGGTTCCATCCTACTTAGGGTTCCATCCCTTTAACGGGCTCGAAGTGGATTACATTCCACGAATAAATTAGATTTTAAGATGCTGGTGCTTTTCTAGGAGTTTTAACAAAAATTCCTAATAAAAATACTTATGCTTGAAATCTTGAACTCTTGGTACTCATGAGTCTTCTATCTCGATATCTTGAATCTCTATATTGTACAGTCTTCATTCTTGGTATCAGCATGGTTAAATCCTGCATATACATATATATCTAAACTTATAATGTCAGTATTTATATTTTGTAATCTATTCTAAGGTTGTTGCCATGAAAACCATCATCTCACGGACTAACAGGGAGGAATGACCTTGCTTGGCTCGACGTGGCTCTTGTTTTAGTCACATCTAAGTTGACTCACGGGAGTCAAGGTCATGTAAATACCTCATACAGAATCATTTGCAAAACCATACTACTTCATCTCTAGAATCTCCACCACGTACACAGTTGTTAAAGTGATTTTCGGTATTGACAGAAAATATGACAATATCCAATCCCGGTCTCTTTAACAACCAAACGCTTATTTCACACCAGATGGTTCTTTTAAATTTCCAAAACCGTTTCAAATTGATATCCAAATATCATATTCAATTCAAACCATATCACTTTCGAAATTATATTCATAATTAGATTAAATTATCATTTCAAAATCATCATATTTACTCAAATATGTCATTTCAACAGCAAATAACATTTCAAATTCCAACTTATGTTATGAATTTTTTAAACCTTATTTGCTTTAAAATCAAGGCTTTGATTTTAACATTTCCAATTTACACCATCTGAAATTTAGAAAATAATTCAAATAGTTATAAATATTTTAATTAGTTTAACATAGTTTTAAATGGATATAAATTATGTTAAGTAGGTTTAAAATAGATCAAATAAATTTAACATAGATTAAAATAGATTTAAAATTCTTTAAATAGATTTAAAATAGACTAAATGGTTTAAAATAGATTAAGTAGGTTTATTATGGATTAATTTGATTTAAATAGATTAAATGAATCTAAAATGGGTTAAATAGATAGATTAAATAGTTTAAAATAAGCTAAAATAGTTTAAAATAAATTAAAATAGTTTAATAAAGTTTAAATGATTTAAAATAGATCAAAATATATTGAAATAGATTAAATAGATTAAGATAGATCAAGTAGGTCAATTAGTTTAAAATAGGATAAATTAGATTAAAATAAATTAAATAGTTTAAATTGATTAAGTTGGTTTAAAATAGATTAACTTATTTTAATAGTTGAAAATCTTAAAATTAAAATTCAAAAGAACATTTACAGTTTATATTGAGATAATAAATTTTTGAAATTAACATCATATTTAACCATTTTTTCCATTCCAACAAATCTGAAACATGTCCAGATTTCAAGTGAAAACACAATTTCAAATCTTGAAATATCGAATTTAACTATTCCAATTTTAATAGATTTTCAGAGTTACAGTTTCCAACATTTCAATAATTCAATTTCGATGAATGTTGTTTATACTTCAGATTCAACTTTAAAAATTCAATTTAAATCCTTTAAATAATTGCTTAAAATAGTTTAATTTATATCACTCAAATTCCATTTCAAATATCATTTAACTGGATTCAAAGTTTAAAGATTTAAAATCATTAAATTTAACCAATCTGGTGGCCGTATATAATTCTCTACCCTATGGTCAAGTGATACATATATTTATCATTTCGATCCGCAAATTTTAAATTTTTATGGGTATATATTATTTCAACCTGCAATCCCAAAATTTATTTCAATAAAAATCGCTAGGGTTTATCCTTTCAACCCATAATGATTTTTCCATATTCTATATGATTGTTTGGGTATGTGGCATTTCAACCCATAGAGAACTTGCAGTATTATAACAATATACAATATAACACCCAGTTATCCAATATAAACAATCAAACATCAATCACAATCATCATCCAAATCAACCAATAAACATCAATAGATGACTGATTATCATTAACAGGTATTAAATTGACAATTAAATTAAATATTAAATTAAACGATGATAAAATGCAATAAAAGTCAAATTTAACTAGAATGCAATTTAAACATACCACACATCAATCAATTAATTTTTATCACATCATAAATTTAATTTAACAAACATAAGATAACTTAGTAATTGTGAGTGGGTTAAAACACACACCTTCGATTTCAAATCGATTTGAAATCCAAATAAAGGCCCAAAATTCAACGGTCTCAGAATTTGTCTAAACCATTTTCATGATGTTCGGAATTTTGATATGATTGCAGCGGAATAAATCGTGCTTGAATCGGACCTCGTATGTAAAAGTTATGGTGATCCGAACATTGGAAAGATAAATTTAAATTAAATAAATAAATGTACTTTTATTTTTACAGGTCACCAGAGCATGATCCCCCCACGCGAAAAAATCCTCGATTGACCTGACATTCGAACCCTAGGCCGCCACCAAACATCCATGAACGCACGACCCCCTGCTCCCCTCTAACACGATCAGACAACGCCATCAATCTCGTCGTCCACGGCCGACCCCATAGCCACTGTTTGCACAAAAAATGGACAAACACCTCCAAGTCGTATTATTTAGTTGATTATATGTGATTTTCAATGGTTTGGATGAGTTATGTAAATATGAAAAAAGCAGGGGCTGAAATGTAAAAGACACACAGATTTATAGTGGTTCGGCCAGAACGTGCCTACGTCCACTTTATATGTTATTATCTTCTTTCTTTCAGATTACAAGTACAATGCTTTGTATACAAGTATATGAAAGTAGTTTGAAAGTTCCTTCCTTGCTTGAGCTCTCAAACTTGTCTGCCATTGTTGTACCCTTGCCCCTCTATTTATAGAATGAGGTAGGGGGCAGGGGTCTTGGAAGTATATAGCTGCTGGTGGGCCCGGGCTGAAGCAATCTGGACTGGCAATCATCTGGTTCGGCGGAGCTTCATTCGGTATTGAGCTTGGACCGGTGGTAGGTATGGACCGGTGGTATGTGTGGACCGGTGGCAGTGAGTGAGGATGTGGACCGGTGGTAGTGAGGTGGTTCGGTGCTGGTTTGGTCCGGTTGTGGAGATGGTCCGGTAGATAGCTGGTTCGGTGGTAGCATGTGTGTTGGTTCGGTGGAGTATGGTGGACCGGTATGGCTGGTCCGGCTACCGAATGGTATATGCCGAATGGCCATGTTCTTGTATTGCCGAACGAGGCTTCATATATGGAAATGCCGAATGGGCTCTGTCTTGTATGGCCGAATGAGAAGGTGGCTGGTCGTGTTGAATGAAGTGGAGATTGCGAACCCGAGTGAAACTGTAGCTTCTTGGTCTCGAGATCTTCTGGGTGAAAATTCGCCCAACATTTGCCCCCCAAAGTGGGGCACGTGCTTGCATGTGTCGCGCTTTGTTTCCTTGTGGTAGGAAGGTTTGTTTTGTAACGCCATGGGCTGGATGTTCGTATCCTTTTGATGTCCTGCAAAGGAATTTATAGCTTTAGCGTGATTTCAAATAACGACCGTTCGGGATCGAAGTATTCGAGATGAAGTGAATCGTGCCGTTCGAGGCGAGAGAGTGTGCCCCGAGGGGGTTTAGCATTATCGATTGCAGGTTCACGTTAGAGTGGGTCCCTGGATCGTTTGTCAAGGTGGTTTATTGCCAGCTCAGAGCATGCCTAGGGATCGTTCGCGACCCCGTACATGTGTAAGTGGCTTAGCCATTTCCTAGTTGTCAGAATCAAATACCCGTTTAACCTATGAGTTTAAAAAGGCATGTCAAAGTGTAAATTCCCACGACGATAGGGTTAATAGCCATTCAGAGCATGCCTATGGACCGTTCGCGGTCGCGTACACGTGTAAATGATTAACCCATGCTAGTGAGAGATTTACGACTTGTTCATTGTTATCATTCTTTCTATTTTATTAGTAGGTCCTAGAGTTCGGTAATTATCTGAGTGAGGCGCTCTGCATGCCCCCTGTTTCTGGTTTCTGCTGGTAGAGACAGTTCCATTCGGTTGTTGGTTGGTCCGGTATGCTAGTCCGGTATGTTGGTCTGGTAGGTCGAACCAGTTGGTCCGGCAATCCTGAGCTTGCCTATATATAGAGGCTACACCCCCTTAGTTTTCCCTTACCGAACCAAAGAGAGCCGAATCAATTCTTAGCCGAACCAACCTTCTGCCGAACCAAGCTTATACCGAATCAGGTATATATCCTTTTGTCGAATGTTTTTTTTTTATCACCGGATGGACTTGATTACCGAATGCACACGAAGGGTTTTGTTTTACCGAATGAGACTTAGGCCTTAGTGGCGAATGATATGTATACCGGATGTGCTTTTAGTGCCGAATGGACTTAAGACCCTATTGCCGAATGAACTTAAGACCCTAGTGCCGAATGAGCACAAGACCCTAGTGCCGAATGAACTTTGTATTCGGACTTTGGGTGGAACTCTGGACTTATGTATGCTTGCTTGTATTCTTGTTCTAACATCATGTTTTTCACTTTTGTGTATGCAGATAAATGTCTCGCAAGGCGGAAACACGATCGGATAGAAAGAAGTCTAAAGGTACAGGAGAGTCTTCTTCCTCCGTGCCCCCAGTCCAGCCAGGACCGGCGCAACATCGACCCGTCCCGAGGTCGTTAGTGGACAGATATGGTCCCCAGGAACTTCTAGTCTCCCCTCCCGATTGCTTTCCTAGCTCCCTAAAGGAGGAGCAACTTGATGTCATCTCTCGTTCATTCGGGATAGACAGGGCTCTTATGCTGCTGCCGGGAGATTGATTGATGCCGTATAATCCCCCCGAATGGTACTTTGCTTACAGCAGATATCATTGCATGTGTGGTTCTATCCCTCCTATTAATGCCTGGATAGTCAGCTTTACCACATATTTGAAAGTGGCTCCATTCCAGCTTCAGCCGAACTCTTATGCCATTCTGGTGAGCCTTTTCGTTATCTTCCAGAGGAGGTATGGGCGCCCTCCTTCTAACTGGGAAATTCGATATTTGTATAACCTGAGAGGCTACAAGAAGGGGTCTCCGTATATTAGTCTGGAAGCGGCCGTGCCCTTCAAACCGGTCTTGGATTTATATTCGAAGTTTACCATGTTCAAGAAAGAGTGGTTTTTTATCAAGGGCGATTCTGTTTCTTTCCGCCTTTTCACTTCCGGCAGTAAGATGGATTTCATTTATATTTTCCATGTTCTGACTGCAGTGTTTTTTCTGACATGCTTCTATTTCTTGCTAGCGACAGGTGGTATTGCAGTCGTGGAGGACGATTCCTTGGCGCGAATGCCTGCTGAAATAAAGGTCATTCCGGCACGGGACCGGTCGGCTTCCTTCTTGATCAGGAACGCAACCCTCCTGGAGTACAATTTGATCCTACCGCACCAGTCCGTGGTTAAGCAGAGGGACACGGCTGAGGAGAAGGCCGCTAAAGCTAAGGAGGGGGCTACGATGAAGAGCGGCAAGAGGGAGCCTTTTGCAGAGCGTCCCGTTGTTGGGGGGAAGAAACTGAAGAAGTCTGATGGCCCTTCTCCAAGTACTTGCCCGACTGTCCCGGAGGAGGAAGGTGTGGAAGAGGGGGAAGGAGGCGAAGTTGGAGAAGGGTCAGAGGGTGGAGGAGATGGCAACGGTCAGGGTGGTAGTGGCGTTGGTGCCTTAACCTCTGAGCAAGACCTTGAACTGGATGAGGCTCTCCGTCAGGCCTTCGGGGAGTCGGAGGGAGAGTCAGAAACGGAGAAGGCAAAGGAAACCGGCAAAGCTGTGGCTGGCGCTGACCCATCCTCTAAGGGTTCCTCAGCTAGGGTGATTCCGGCGGTGCAAGGTGAACTTTTGTCTTCTGCCGATTCCATTTACGATAGGGACTTAGAAATATTTTACGGTTCACTTCCGTCCTGGAATGAGATCCAGGACTTATTGCAGTATCCCACTCCTCCGCCGGGTTTGTATAATAGATGTGTCTTCTCACTTTTCTTTCTTTTTAACTTAACACGTTTTTTGAATTGTGGATCATGATATGTTCGTAACACTTTTTCTTTATTCCAGGGGCAGGCCAGGTGATTAAAACGTCAGATGTTCGACACCGCCTCGAACAATTCAAGTCGAGGAGAGCTTCTGCGAAGTCCCCTACTGGTCGTACTAGGGACGTAGTCAGTTACCGTCCTCTTCTTGGGGTCATTGAAGAGAGCATTCGGAAAAAGAAGCGGAGTCGTTCCTTATTTGAGTCTTCCCCTCGTTCGCAGCTTCCTACTCAGCCTCCTCGTGATACTACGGAGGAGAGCACGGAGTCTGGCCCCCCTCATCCTCCTTTCAAGAATCCAACTGTTATCCGTATAAGGTGTCCTGACGTGCCTCGCCCCGTGCCTCGTGACCACTTTGCCGGTCATCCTGATTTGGACCCAAGCTTTCAGGATATCTCATTTGATGAGGCCACGGGCGAGCACCTCCTTCCCCGCAACCCCATGGTACGAGTGCTGGATGAGGCCAAGTCCCTAGTCTTGATCTGCTTACTACTCGGGTAGTTACCATGGGGGACGAGGCCAAGGCTAATATTGATCGGGTGGCCGAAGAGACTAAGAAGTTAATAGAGCATCATGCTCGATTGGTCAAGGCCGGGGAGGAGATTGGGAGTGCTAATATTAGGTTGAGGCTAAAGGTCGCCGATCAGGCCAAACAGCTTGCTGATCAAGCCATTCAGATTTCTCGGCACGAGGAAGCCTCCAGGCGGCTGAAAGAGACTATGGAGAAGGCTAGTAGGGCAGAGTTACGGAAGATGGAGGTCGCCTGCAGGGAGAAGATTAACATGGCCATTACGACAGTGGATGAGGTTCGAAATGCGGATCTCGAGCGGGTAGAGGAGTTGTCTGGGAGGCTCGAGGCTGCGGAGATGGCTCAGGCCGAGTTGAAGGAAGAGATGGAGGAAATGAGGAGGTCTCTCAAGTTAAAGGAGGAGGAAATGAGGAGGTCTCTCCAGGTTGACTGCTTGAGATACCAATCAGAGAGGGATGTCGCTGTCGCCAAGTTGCAGGCTTCCGAGGCCCGGGTGAGGGAGTTTGAGGAGAATGAGGGGATGATGGATGAGATGCTGCAGGACATGTACTTCCACACTTGGAAGGAGGGCGGCTTGTCTTGGATGGATGACTACCCTCGGGTCATGGCCAAGGTATATCTTCAGGCTTTAGAGGAGGCCAGGGTTAATGCGGGTAAGGAAGGTGGAGCGGCTTTTAGTCTTGATGCGGTCACTGCTCAGTTCTCGAAGGAGGAGCAAGCGGCGGTGAAGGAGGAGATGCGGCTGCTTGCTGCAGAGGAAGCGGGTGTACAGTTGGAGGATGAGGATCAAGCGGCGGATGCTGGTGAGTTATTCTTCTCTTTTTCTTTTCTTTCTGTGTTTCCACAACTTGATCGTTCATCGTTCGTTTAATGAATTCCTCTTCTGAATTGGACAGGTGGAACTTCTGATCGACACGCTGGGGGCTCTGATCCTGCGGCCAAGTAGACTCGGGAAGTCGGAAGGACGAGAGCGAAGTGTGGACGCAGCTGCCACCTTTTTATTTCTTTTTATCACTGTTTACGTTAGTCATTTATGCGACTGTAATAATATTATTTGCAAAGAATAACTTCGTGTGACTTTATAATATAAGCTGATTTTGTTATGTTTGAATGTTGTTGTCATCTTGATGTGCTGCGTGAGAAGTATAACTATGTATATGCCTGTGATTCTAGTTGTGTTTGATGTTAAGTTTTTGCTTGAAATATAATTTCATGTTTTGCAATGTTAGTGTACGAACAAGCTATAGTTACGTATTTATGTACAAGAAAAGAGAGTACCGCCCTTCATGTTTTATTTGCAGGCGGTAGCTTTGAGTGTCTTGTGTAACTGTTCACGGATATAGCTGAGTACCCTGCCACCCAGTATGCAGGCTTAGATTCTCATGAGTGAATGCTTCCCATTTGGTTTCCTGTACTTTAGAGTTCGTTATACAGGATAGGAGAAAAGTATTTAAATGAAATGGAAATATAGAAAAAGTAAAACTTCCAGTCACGGAAGGCCGTCGATGTGCTTAAGTTCGTGGCAAACGGGTTTTGTAGTCACTTTCCCTAGCTGTGGGTCTTGGAGACATTTGTCACCCATCTTACGCCTCCGCGGGGAGTTTTCTTTTTTACCACAGCCGCACTTAAGACACATCGGAGCCGAGATCGCGCACGGTAACTACCTGAACCATTATGGTCCATAATCGTGGGTATTATTCGATTTACCGTGGCCGGCTAGCGTGGGTGCCGTTGGCCGTGAACTACCCCTGGCTGGCCATACCTTATGTTGGGGCTTAAAGTAGGTTCACAGTTGTCGGCGAGCCGAACGCCGTAATGAGCTGCCATCGGCTATAGTCGGCCTTTATGATGACTTATAATCGGCTCATTACAGTTGGCTTTGAGGGCAGGCGCGAGCAATGAGTTAACCCGCAGCAGAGGGATGCTGGAGCAAAAGTGTCTCATTGGCGAGTGCATAGAATCGTAGCGTACCTGTTAGGCCTAGTCCAGATGAGGCCGCGGTGCGTCTTGAGTGGAGATGCCATAGGATTTTGTTCAACAGAAAGGGATAAAACTTAACAAGCAGCCAAGACATAAAGGAACAAGTTAAAAAGAGACAAGATTTTTTAAAGTGGTTCGGCACGAAAATGCCTACGTCCACTGATTCTCTTTGTTAATTCACTTCATATGGGCAGTACAAGTTAAGAAAAGTATCGACGGAGGTGTCGGATGTTCCATGCCCTCTGGAACACCTCTCCGTCCACTGTTGACAAAATATAAGCTCCGTTGTGGAGATCTTTATGAATTACATATGGTCCGTCCCAGATGGGGTCCAGTGCCCCGGGGCGCGGAAAGATTCGCCTGAGGACAAGATCTCCTTCTTGTAAGCTGCGATGCTTGACTTTGGAATTGTATAGTGCTGCCACTTTTTGTTTGTGAGCTGCTGCTTTGAGTGTTGCGTCGTTTCTCCTTTCCTCAATCAGATCCAAAGACATGAGGAGGAGTTCTTCGTTTTCCCCTGGGTTGTAGTGGATCCTACGGTGGGAAGGCACAATAGTCTCAACTGGGAGCATTGCCTCCGATCCATATGCCAAAGAGAAGGGAGTATGTCCCGTTGATGTTCTAAAAGATGTGCGGTAGGCCCAAAGTGCCGTAGGAAGTTCGTCCACCCAAGCGCCTTTTGACTTTTCAAGTTTCTTCTTGACTAGGGTTTTGAGAATTTTGTTGACAGCTTCGACTTGTCCGTTTGCCTGAGGATAAGCTACTGATGAGAAGCTTTTATGAATTCCATGCTCTTGGCACCAGTCGGCGAATTCTTCGCTGTCAAATTGGGGTCCGTTGTCTGATACGATCCTGAGTGGGACTCCGTACCTGCACAGAATATTTTTGATTAAGAAGTTGATAACTTTTGCTGAAGATATTTTATTTAGGGGTTCCGCTTCCACCCATTTGGTGAAATAATCGACTGCCACTATAGCATATTTGGCTCCGCCTCGGCCCGTTGGCAGTTCGCCAATTAAGTCAATTCCCCATACAGCAAAGGGTCAAGGGCTGGTCATTTGAGTAATCTCATTTGTGGGCAATCGAGGAATCTTGGCAAATTTCTGACATCTATCGCATTTCTTGACGAAGTCTAAGGCGTCTTTGTTTAGCGTGGGCCAGTAATATCCATATCGGAGTATCTTTTTTGCCAAAGTCTGCCCTCCAGTGTGATCTCCGCATCCTCCCTGATGGATGTTTGATAAGATTTCCTTGGCTTCCCTTCCAGCGACGCATCTTAATAAGGGGCTAGAGAAGCCGCGCTTATAGAGGATGCCTTCTTGTATGGTGTAGTGGGAAGCTTTCCTCAAGATTCTCTTGGCTTCGTCACGCCTGTCGGGTAGTGTGCCATCTTGCAAATATTTCCGGATAGGGGTCATCCAGGTTCCTTCTTCGATTGCAGTTATTAGATTCACTTGCTCGAAACTTGGGGCTAGCTGCCTTGAGATGGCTAGTGCTCCGGAAATGGTGCTATTCTTCATACTAGCTTGCTTTGCAAGTTCATCGGCCTCTTGGTTCTCTTCTCGAGGAATGTGTTTGATTAGATAGTGGTCCAATTGATCGAGCAGCGGTTTGGTTTTCTTTAGGTATGCTGTGAGTCGTTCTCCTCGAGTCTGGAATTCTCCTAGTACCTGGTTTACGATAAGCTGAGAATCACTATGAAGACATAAGGAATTGACTCCAATTTCTAGGGCAAGTTCCAATCCCGCTATTACTGCTTCATATTCAGCATCGTTGTTAGTGGCCGTGAATTCCAACCTTAATGCATAGTACAACTTTCTTCCCCTGGGGGTGATGATCACAATACCTGCCCCCGAGCCTTGTTCGTTCGATGCTCCATCTACAAAGAGGTTCCACTTGATGTTTTTTGCTATTTCGGATTGTTCCTTGCCTTCGTTGGTAGTGAATTCGGCAATGAAATCAGCCATGGCTTGTCCTTTGATAGCGGTGCGAGGAGGTAGGTGATATCATACTGACTTAGTTCAATGCACCATTTGAGGAGTCGCCCAGAAGTGTCAGGTCGATGGAGCACCTGTCTTAGCGGTTGATCGGTCAGAACTCTGATGGAGTGAGACTGGAAGTAGTGTCGCAGTTTTCGTGACGCGATCAATAAACAATACGCTAATTTCTCAAGTTTAGGATATCTGGCTTCTGCCCCTGTAAATCTCTTACTTACAAAGTAAACTGGGCGTTGTGTGCGGTCTTCTTCTCTTACCAAGGCGGCGCTTAGAGCATGAGATGATACAGCGAGGTATAGGTATAACACTTCACCTTCATTTGGAGTTGAGAGTACTGGTGGTCTCTGAAGGTGTTCGATTAGGTTGAGGAAGGCTTTTAAGCATTCGTCGGTCCACTCGAACTTCCCTTTGTCTTTCTTGAGAGCTTCGAAGAAAGGGACACACTTGTCAGTTGCTTTGGAAATGAATCTGCTTAGGGCGGCCACCTTTCCGTTTAGGCTCTGCATTTCTTTTCGAGTGGAAGGTATCCTTATTTCTTTTAAAGCCCGGATTTGTTCAGGGTTTGCTTCGATTCCTCTGGCGTGGACGATAAATCCTAAGAATTTTCCCGATGATACTCCGAAGGAGCACTTTAGAGGATTCAGCTTCATTCCATATTGGCGAAGTACCTGAAACATCTCGCCCAGGTGGCTTACATGGTCGTCGGCTTTCCTGGACTTTACCAACATGTCATCCACATACACTTCCATAGTTCGTCCTATTAGTTCCGCGAACATCTTGTTGACGAGGCGCTGATAGGTAGCTCCGGCATTTTTGAGTCCAAAAGGCATGACTTTGTAACAATATAATCCGCGGTCAGTGATGAAGCTAGTGTGGTCTTGATCGGGAGCGTGCATGGGAATCTGGTTATATCCGAAGTATGCATCCATAAAAGATAGGAGTTCGTGCCCAGCTGTGCTGTCTACAAGTTGGTCAATTCGGGGAAGTGGGAAGCAATCTTTTGGGCAAGCGTCATTCAGGTTGGAGAAGTCGATACATGTTCGCCACTTTCCATTGGCCTTTTTCACCAGTACTGGGTTAGCGATCCACTCTGGGTAGATGGCTTCTCGTATGAAGCCATTAGCAAGTAGGTTCTTTACTTCCTCATCAAGGGCTGCTGATCGTTCTGCCCCCATACTCCTCTTTTTCTGCTTTACTGGTACCTTGGTGGGATCGATGTTCAGCATGTGGCATGCTATGTCTGGGGAGATTCCCGTCATATCGGCATGTGTCCATGCAAATACATCTAAGTTGTGGCGGAGAAAGTCAACGAGTTGATCTTTCAATTCCGTTTTTAGCTGAGATCCGATTTTTAATAGTCTATTTGAATCGTGCTTATCTACAGATACGAATTCCATAGCCTCTGCAGGCTCGGCGGTAGCCTCCTCCTCTTTATCCCTGGGGTCTAGTTCATTGAAGGGATCGCTTGTATACCAAAGAGGAGGGGCTTTCTTTAGTTGCTATGCTTCCAAGCTTTTCATGCAGAGAGTAGTCTCTGCATCTTTTCCTTTATTCTTCCTGCGGTTATTGCGAAGTTCAGTTACGTAGCAGTCTCGGGCAGCGTCTTGATCTCCTTCTACTTCTCCTATTCCGTTGTCTGTTGGAAATTTCATCTTCAGGCACCAGGGGGCTAAGACAATTTGGAAGTCAGACAAGGCTGGTCTTCCCAAGAAGGCGTTGTAAGCCGAGTGGTTTTCTATTAGTACGAACGTTTGTTTTCGCACAACGGAGCGAGGATGACTTCCTATTTCGACGAAGAGGTCAAGTTTCCCGAGGGGCATTTTTGCATCTCCAGTGAAACCGTGCAGTGGTTTGTCGCAGGGAGACACATCCTTCATTGATAACTTCATTTTGTCGAAAGCATGCTTGAATAGGATATTTACGGAGCTTCATGTGTCTATTAGAATCCGAAAAACTTTAGCTGGACCGAACCAGGCAGAGATGACCATGGGATCCATATGTGGGTACTGTCTTCCTTCCAAATCACGCCTACTGAATATGATGTCATCGTTCTCTTTTCGTTTCGGGTGGCGTTCTTCCGTAATGGAGTTAACATAGCCTTCAGCATTTCTAAGTGACTTGCCGTACCTTTCCATCTCTGCCCAACTTCTGTCGGCGATGTGTGGTCCTCCCGAGATGGTAAGGACCACTATCTTCTCTTGACTAGAGCCACTGGTGTTGCGATTGTTGCGATTCCCTCCGCCTACTTCTGGGAGGGGTTGCTTTGAGTTCTCATTGACAGGAGTTGGAGTCCTGTTCTGACCCTTCACATAGCGTTCCAGTCTTCTTCTTCTAATGTGTTCTTCGATCAAGTCCCGAAGATGGTGGCATTCATTGGTGTCATGTCCGTGGGATTCGTGGAAGCGACAGAACTTTCCAGACTTGAGTGCGTTATCTGATTCTTTCTTGTGCGGGGGGCGCTTGTATCCGAGTTCGCCCTGAGTGGCTAGGAAGATGTTTTCGATTGTTTCATTCAAAGGAGTGTAGGAGTCAAATCTTGGTCCTGGTCGATATTGGCGCTTTTCAACCTTCCTGCCCCCAGCATTGTCTCTAGATTCATTTCTTCGAGCGTCCTTAGCCGCAGTGGGAACCTTGTCCTGAACTGTCTTACCTTGTTGCCCTGACTGCCTCTCCGTAGCAGCGTCTTCAAGTCTCATATACTTTCCAGCTTCATGGAAGAAATCAGGCAAGGTAGCTGGTTTTTCCTTAGTTAATCTTCTGGCAAACTTGGTATCTGGATGTACACCACTACAGAGGGCCATTAGGGTGAGCTTTTCATCGGCATCTTGAACTGCGGCCGCTGCGGCGTTGAACCGGGTTAGATATTGTTGCAGTGTTTCTCCGGATTTCTGTTTGACATTGGATAGAGAATAAGCATCCTTGGGTTGTTCCACATGGATGCGGAACTGGCTAATAAACCTTTCTTTCAACATCTCCCATGAGCTGATGGATCCTGGGGGTAGATGGCAGAACCAGGAGGTAGCTAGATCTGCTAGGAATAGCGGAAAGCATTTACACAATACCCCTTCTGTTGCTCCACTCATGAGCATATGCTGGGTGTATCTCTGTAAGTGTACGATGGGGTTGGAAGTTCCTTTGTAAGGTTCCATGGTTGGCATTTTCCATTCCCGGGGAGTGATGGCAGTTTCGATATTTCGGGTAAAGGGGCTGGTGACCCTAGCGCCTATTCCCCGGTCCCTTTGCTCCCGTTGGACACATTCCCTGAATAATCGTGTCATTCTTTCATCAGAATTTGGAGCTGACAAAAATGAGCTTGGTTCTTCCCTGCGGGATCGATCTCGTCCAGATGACCTGTAGGGATGGTACAGTCTATCACTTCTAGCATTATCCAGTGGTTGTCTCTGGCTGCTCGGATGCACGCTAGGACCAGCTACAGTTGCCCCCTGCCTTGATCTTCCCCTGTGGGGTTCTGTTTCGAGCATATCCATGGGGTCAACTTCGGGCTGGGTTCTAGCTCGGCTCCGTTCAGCGGGGTTTCTATGATTAGGTGGCATGACTGGCTCAGCTACATCCGACCCCCGCCAGGCGCCTCCCCCACTGGGTTCGGTTCCGAGCGCTTCCTCGAGTCGGAGTTCGGGCTCAGTCCGGGCGCGGCCCCTATCATTGTTGTTCCTGTTGATAGCTTCTTCGAAGAGGGAAGACCTTTGTTGTCTCCGAGATCCTCCGGATTGGGATTCACCCCATGACTCAGTGTTGCGGTTGGATTCTTCAGCATCCCTTAAGCGTGACATGAGTTGGTCCACCAAAGCTTCTTGTTGGGATGTGAAGCGGTTAGTTACTTCAGCCACAACCCTGTCCAGATCTGCCCTAGTGATTGGTTGTTCCGTGGCGGGGCCTGTCGGATTTTCCTGATTTTCATCTGGTATTGCTGTTGAAGTAGGTTGATCTGCGATTGCTGGATCTGGAAGGCTGCTAGTTGCGAGGTTCTTTCCTTTGTTAACATCCTTTCTCTGCTTGGAAGGCATGATTTCTAAGTGTCGAACGATGTTGTTAGGAAGAAGGGTGAGTGGGAGAAGCTGAAGCTTCGAGCTCTTGCTCTCAGCGAAAGCACCAAAAATGTTTGCACAAAAAATGGACAAACACCTCCAAGTCGTATTATTTAGTTGATTATATGTGATTTTCAATGGTTTGGATGAGTTATGTAAATATGAAAAAAGCAGGGGCTGAAATGTAAAAGACACATAGATTTATAGTGGTTCGGCCAGAACGTGCCTACGTCCACTTTATATGTTATTTCTTCTTTCTTTCAGATTACAAGTACAATGCTTCGTATACAAGTATATGAAAGTAGTTTGAAAGTTCCTTCCTTGCTTGAGCTCTCAAACTTGTCTGCCATTGTTGTACCCTTGCCCCTCTATTTATAGAATGAGGTAGGGGGCAGGGGTCTTGGAAGTATATAGCTGCTGGTGGGCCCGGGCTGAAGCAATCTGGACTGGCAATCATCTGGTTCGGCGGAGCTTCATTCGGTATTGAGCTTGGACCGGTGGTAGGTATGGACCGGTGGTATGTGTGGACCGGTGGCAGTGAGTGAGGATGTGGACCGGTGGTAGTGAGGTGGTTCGGTGCTGGTTTGGTCCGGTTGTGGAGATGGTCCGGTAGATAGCTGGTACGGTGGTAGCATGTGTGTTGGTTCGGTGGAGTATGGTGGACCGGTATGGCTGGTCCGGCTACCGAATGGTATATGCCGAATGGCCATGTTCTTGTATTGCCGAACGAGGCTTCATATATGGAAATGCCGAATGGGCTCCGTCTTGTATGGCCGAATGAGAAGGTGGCTGGTCGTGCTGAATGAAGTGGAGATTGCGAACCCGAGTGAAACTGTAGCTTCTTGGTCTCGAGATCTTCTGGGTGAAAATTCGCCCAACAGCCACGAGCGCGATTTCTCCGGACATCTCTAGGCCGTACGCCATCGTCGTGCTCTTAGCACATTTTCTGGCGAATAGAAGACCATCCAGCATGTACGAATAGTATTTATGGGTGCTGCTCGACGTTAGCTTCCCATCGCCATTTCCTGATCGTCGATCGAGCAATGATCCACAGTTGGATCGTCCAAAACCTAGAATGGACAACTGAGGTTCATCTTTGATTTATGGATAAATGGTGATTTGAATGCAAAAAAGAATTACAGATATGGGTTACGCTCGTCGAGAGCTTCAAAACAGTATATAATATGACATAGTCTGGAGGAGTTTGATTTTTGAAATTGGTTTGGACATTGAATTTTAGGGTTTGAGATTTGAATTGGTTTCTGCCATTAAGGGGAGAGAAGTAGATAGAATTGTAAGCACAGAAATGAGAATATGAGAAACAACTAGGGTTTTAACAGTCTATATATAGGCAGAGTTGCCCTGAAAAACATGTTCGTTCCTGAAACGAAAATGGGCCATCCAATATATCGAAATATAGATTTTCGATATTTTTAAACTCAGTGGAACACGTTTCAAGTCCTAATTCCATTGTATACAAAAGTTAGCTTTTAAAATCACCTTATTTCAAATCGATTTCAATCAAATTGGTTTCTACGCGTTTTGAGTCTGTAAGATCAAACGACAAGTCCGATCACTATGAAACTTGAAATCCTACAATAATTCACCGTCACGGATCCGATGAAACTGTTTCGTCGAAATACGAGCCAGTGGCCAAAATGTCTATTTTCACGTCAATTAAATAAATAAATTAATATTAAATTAATTGAATCGCTTTTTCAATTCAAATATTATAATTAGCAAATTTTATCATTTTTAATTCCTTAGACATTTAAAATACTTTAAAACAATTTGCAATATCAAGTTTAGTGTTAAATACTACACTAATTACAATGTTCATTTCCAACTGTAATTAAATCCCATTAATTATAATTTAATTCCAATAAATTGATTTACTTTGATTTAAATCTTTTATTCAATCAATCATTACTCTATGCCTGGATAGTTAACATTGGTTTATATCTTATCACATTAATATTCTCCAATTTCATTTTAATTTCCATTAACGTGATATTTAATTACATTTAATTTCAACTGATTTCCACTTTAATTCAACAGCTTAAATAAATAGGTAACATATCACAATTGTCATCTTTTACTTAATTTAATCACATTTATAAGTTTTATTACCTACAACAAATGTTATAACTATTTACACAACATTGATTTTATCCAATTTCAATTATTTACATATTATTTTATCAATTTAAGTAACATTTAACATATTCCCCTATTTACACTTGATAACCAATTATAACATTTCAATCATTTCCATTAATTGGAATTACGTTAAAATAGTTAGAAATTAACTCACATTAACGTAGCATTTAATTACATTTACTTGCAATTGATTAAATAAATTGGTAACAACTAACAATTGTCACCTTTTCTACATTCAACAACGTTTGTAAGTTTGTTATCTATACACAAATGTCATAAGTACTTATATAACACTAGTTTCATCCAATTACAATTTATTACATACTATTCCATTTATTAATACAATATTTAAATTATCAATCACTCTTTTAATCCAATTATAAATTAATACACACATTATTACAATTAATTTACAATCTACAACCAATTATAACTTTTAACCATTGCAATTATTTGGAATTACATTTAAAGTACAATCACTTTGAATTAATACTATAACCTTTCATTATAGTCACTTCCTTATTTTTATCTCTTAAATTCTTAAGTTCTTCCAATATTAACACCAACAACTTATTAATTTAAATATTTTTAATTGTCAAAAATTTACAGGTCGTTACACTCTCCCGTACCCAAAACTTTTCGTTTTCGAAAAGGAAAAAGAAGGGATAAAGGATTGATATATCTTATTCAAAATATTAACTATCTAAACAATTAATTTGCATAATTATATAATTTAAATAAAATATATCAATTTATAAAACAATTAAACCCTTTCATTTTCAAGTTCAATAAAAGTTTGAAAAACATTTTCATAAAATTTTCTAAGTCCAAAATTCTTGGAAAATTTAGGCAGAGTCTCCTTTTACGGAGAGGTCGGGGAGAAATAATAATATCAATAATAAACACACACACACATATATATATATATCATATTTCAAAATAAAATATCCCAAACCATGGGAAAAACAATATAATATCGCTAGAAAATCGTAATCCAAAAATGTACCTATTTGTCGGGCAAACAACGCTTATTTATGAAACCAAAGCAGCAGTTAATGTTTCCATAAACTGTATTTCACTTATATAATCCAAAAGAATTAAAATTATGCAAAGAGATATATTTACGTTGTTTCAATTAATAACAAAACAAATTAACACAACATAACAATAGTCACTTTGCAAACAAAACATACAACCATCACATGCAATCAAAGTAATCAATTATCAATCCATAGCAATCAAAACAAATGGTTTGTTCGAGTTTAGACACTTCTAATCGTATAGAATGATAAGTAAACTATTAAGTATACCATATACTGAACAGTCTTATAAAAAACTTAATAGATTATTTATACACCCTAAACCATTTAAAGTATCACTTTCTAATCATCCCATAAGCCAAACAACCAATAAATTCAGATGTCATGTAAGTTTTTCTTATAATCTCCTTTCACATTATTTGTTGTTCATAATCATTGCTTCATACAATGATTATTCTCTTTAATTTATATTCATTACTTACAAAGATACATTTCCCATTAATTTATTCATATAATGCCAAATTTTCTCTTTTCATTACTTTACATTCATTGCTTACATAAGTTATTTCCATTCAATTATTTAGATCATCCATAATCAGTTCTTATAATATGATGTAAGTCCCTTTACAAATTTAGTTCACCATTATTATTTTCTTAAATTTCCTTTTTAACATCAATATTCATCTGTGGAGCAACACCTACTTAAATTTTTATTCCTTTTCTTTTCACTTTTATTTCTTTCGTATATAGTATTCAGTTTTACTATTTACTTTAATTATAATTGACTCCGGACATCACTTAAGTTTATAATCATTTACTTACTTTATTCACCTTTTATTAAATTTAATTAGTAGCATTCAAATTATTAACTTAGTTTATAACATTTTTGTAGTATCTATTCTTATTTATAGAAATAACTCTATTGAGCACCTTCGTTATTAAAGTTTACTTGTTATAATATTCTATTACATATTTCTATTAACAAGTTTGTTTTATTCATTTTAGTTAACAAAATGTTCAATGGTTACATCTTTTAAATTTTCATATCTACAAGTTACAGATTTGTAATTTCTTATATATTTCATTAATCACTTAACATCAAATTTCTTATTTTCAGTTTTTAGAAGTTTTTAATTATTAAAAGGTTAAGATTTCATTCATTACTATAATTGAAACTACTAATTATCAGAAAGTTTTAAGAACTAAACTTCGGGTTACATTTCAAATCATTTTAATAATATATATATATATATATATATATTCATATCCTTTATAAATCAAATCATATTTACGAATTCAAAATTTAGATTTGTTTATCAAAACAAATGTGCAATAAAACTACCACAACATTCTTTCCACTTTAAAACTCGAAAATGAACGTTGATGATATATGCACTCATCACCAAAATTATTTTCCAGCGACGGAGAGGGGAGTATAGAATTTATTTCCTTTCAAAATTCCTTTAAAACATTTCTTTCAAATCACATTGAAATATTTATATCAGAAAATACTTCCAAACAATATTAATATTATATACCAAAATCTTTTGAAAGAAATTTTCAAAATCCCGGAACTTAAGTTCACAAATTTTTAATTTATATTCATTTTATATACAATCCCCCTTTTTTTGCAACCAATAACTATAAATTTCACTTCCTAACAACAACCAAACATATCACATACAATTATACACATTCATAAAGATTATTCTTTTATGTACAAAATATAATACTAGATAAAATTATTTCATTTACATATATTTCCAAAACAATATTATGTCGCTCTGCCCTATCAAGTGTCTAAAATCCCTATTGATGTCATAGCATCCCATGTACCGACTGGAATTTATAAATACTAAACTGAACAAATTAACATAATATAAAAATCTTTTATAACACTAACAAATATGCTCTCTCATATATATACAATCAACGACTCATTGTAGGGTATTACTACCATATTCTCTAATGAGTCAGACCCCACAAAGCTAAGGTTATCGCTAGACCTGGCTCTGATACCAAGCTATAACGACCCACTTTTTTGGACGGTTCAAATCGATAATAAAACCGCACACGTCAGACTCAAACCATTAAAAATGGCAGATTGTTATGGGGCAGACAAGAAAAAGCAGGGAAAGAAAAAAAAGACAAACACAGAATCTCGCAGCGGAATGATAAAATATAATAATCAAATAAACAGTTCATGAAGTTGTTTACAAATAACATTTGATTATAATTTTACAATTGTAATCAGAGTTATATACAACATGAATGATAAATAAATGCAGCGGAACAACATGATGCATCGAAATAAATAAAAGAAATAATATAGTACACAAATCTCCTTCTTCGACCTCCAGAAAAGCAATATTCGATAAACTGAAAAGCTTAGACTTAACCGAGCGAATTAAAAAGACAAAATACTCGAGTGAGAAGTAAAAGATCTTATGTAAAGTTAAATCAATAGTAAAAAAATAAGAGTGTGATGGCACCAGAGATGTTTACGGGGTTTTACATCTTCTATCCAATGCCTAACGTGAGTGCAATAACTTAAGAGATGTTCGGGATTCCATCTCCTAAGGATCCGTTAAATTATCTACTATGTAGTATATAATATAATAATGTCTACAGTAAAGTAAAGAATTAAAATGGCGTTAAGGTGTTACACATATCCCCCTTAACACAATTCATATATTCCCATAGTCTATACACTACCGTAAGCTCCTCCGTGAGATTTACCCAGAAGGCATTCCATAGGTATGGTACAAAACAAACTCGTAGAACGCACGATAAGACATGTAAACATGGCACTCGAGGAAATGCCAAGGTAGGATTCTACCAATTGCGAATCCGGACTATGGTAACGCATAACAACTACTACCGCCTACCTAGGAACACAGTCCCATAATCAAAACCAATGGCCACCAAACCATCACAAAGTCATAATATAGTATCGAAGAAGCGTGTCCAATAGGAGGAATGACCTCACTTGGCTCAGCGTGGCTCCTGTTTTGGTCACATCTAAGCTAACTCACGGGAGTCATGGTCATGTAAATACCTCATACAGAATCATTCGCCAAACCATACTACTTCACATCTGGAATCTCCACCACGTACATAGTTGTTAAAGTGGTTTTCAGTATTGACAGAAAGTATGACAATATCTGATCCCGGTCTCTTTAACAACCAAACGCTTATTTCACACCGGATAGTTCTTTTAAATTTCCAAAACCGTTTCAAATTGACATCCAAATGTCATATTCTATTCAAATCATATCACTTTCGAGATTATATTTACAATTATGTTAAATTCTCATTTCAAAATCATCATATTTACTCAAATATGTCATTTGATCAGCAAATATCATTTCAAATCCCAACTTATGTTACAACATTTTTAAACCTTATTCGCTTTAAAATCAAGGCTTTAATTATAACATTTCCACTTTACACCATTTGAAATTTAGAAAATAACTCAAATAGTTATAAATAATTTAACATGGTTTTAAATATATATAGATTAGGTTAAATAGATTTAAAATAGATTAAATAAATTTAAAATAGATTAAAATAGATTGAATGGTTTCAAAAATATTAAATAGGTTTATTATGGATTAATTTGATCTAAAATAGATTTAATGAATTTAAAATAAATTAAATAGAATTAAAATAGATTAAATAGTTTAAAATAAATTAAAATAGTTTAATATAGTCTAATAAAGTTTAAATGATTTAAAATAGATTAAATGGATTAAAATAGATTAAGATAAATTAAATAGGTTTATTATTTTAAATAGGATAAACTAGATTAAATAGTTTAAATTGATTAAGTTGGTTTAAAATAGATTAACTTATTTTAATGGTTGAAAATCTTAAAATTAGAATTTAAAAGAACATTTACAGTTTATAATGAGATAATGAATTTTTGAAATTAACATCATATTTAACCATTTCTTCCATTCTAACAAATCTGGACCATGTCCAGATTTCAAATCAAAATCCAACTTCAAATCTTGAAATATCAAATTTAACTATTCCAATTTTAGTAGATTTTCAAAGTTTTAGTTTTCAAAATTTCAATAACTCAATTTCGATGAATGTCGTTTATACTTCAGATTCAACTTTAAAATTTTAATTTAAATCCTTTAAATACTTGCTTAAAACAGTTCAATTTATATCACTCAAATTCCATTTCAAATATCGTTTAACTGGATTCAAAGTTTAAAGATTTAAAATCATTAAATTTAACCAATCCGATGTCCGTATATAATTCTCTACCCTATGGTCAAATGATACAGATATTTATCATTTCAATCCGTAAATATTTTAAACTTTTATGGGTATATATTATTTCAACCCGCAATCCTAAAATTTATTTCAGTGAAAATCGCTAGGGTTTATCATTTCAAGCCATAACGATTTCTCCCTATTCTATATATGATGATTTTTCAGATATGTATCATTTCAACCCATAGGGAACTTGCAGTGCTATAACAATATACAATATAATATCCAGTCATCCGATATCAACAATCAAACATCCATTACAATCATCATCCAAATCAACCAATAAACATCAATAGATAACTGATTATCATTAACAAGTATTAAATTGACAATTAAATTCAATATTATTAAACGATTATTAAATGCAATAAAAGTCAAATTTAACTAGAATGACAATTTCATACCACACATCAATCAATTAATTTCTGATCAGATCATAAATTTAATTTAACAAACATAAGATAATTTAGTAATTGTGAGTGGGTTAAAACACCCACATTTAATTTCAAATCGATTTGAAATCCAAATAAAGGCCCAAAATTCAACAGTCTTATAATTCATCCAAACTAGTTCCATAATGTTCGAAATTTTGATACAATCGCAGTGGAACAAACCGCGCTCGAATCGAACCTCGTATGTAAAAGTTATGTTGATTGGAACATTGGAAAGATAAATTTAAATTAAATAAATAAATGTACTTTTATTCGTACACGTCGCCAGAGCACGATCCCCCCACGTGACAAAATCCTTGATCAACCTGACGTTCGAACCCTAGGCCACCGCCAAACATCCACGAATGCACGACCCGCCGCTCCCCTCTAACACGATCAAACAATGCCATCAATCTCCTTGTCCACCGCCAACACAGCAACCACGAGCGCGATTTCTCCAGCCATCTCTAGGCCATGCGCCGCTGTCGTGCTTTGAGCACATTTTCTGGTGAACAGAAGACCGTCCAGCACGAACGAATAGTACCAATGGGTGCTGCTCGACGTCAGCTTCCCATCGCCACTTCTCGATCGTCGATCGAGCAACGATCCACCGTTGGATCGTCCAAAACCTAGAATGGACGGCTGAGGTTCATCTTTGATTTCTAGATAAACGGTGTTTTGAATGCAAAATCAAATTGTAGATTTGGTTACGCTCGTCGAGAGCTTTGAAACAGTATATAATATGACATAGTTTGGAGAAATTTGATTTTTGAAATTGGTTTGGAGATTGAATTGTAGGGTTTGAGATTTGAATTGGTTTCTTCCATTGAGGGGAGAGAAGCAGATAGAATTGTACGTACAGAAATGATAATATGAGAAACAATTAGGGTTTATAACAGCCTATATATAGGCAGAGTTGGATCGAAACGATAACAACGACCCGAAAAGCATGTTCGTTCCCCAAACGAAAATAGGCCATCCAATATATTGAAATATAGATTTTCGATATTTTCAAACTCAATGAAACAAGTTTCAAGTCATAATTCCATTGTATACAGAAGTTAGCTTTTAAAATTACCTTATTTCAAATTGATTTCAATTAAATTGATTTCTACGCGTTTTGAGTCCGTACGATCAAACGACAAATCCGATCGCTACGAAACTTGAAACCCTACAAAATTCACCGTCACAGATCCGGTGAAACTGTTTCGTCGAAATCCGAGCCAGTGGCCAAAATGGCTATTTTCACGTTAATTAAATAAATAAATTAATATTAAATTAATTGAATCGCTTTTCAATTCAAATATTATAATTAGCAAATTTTATCATTTTTGATTCCTTAGACATTTAAAGTACTTTAAAACAATTTGACATATCAAGTTTAGTGTTAAATGCTACACTAATTACAATGTTCAATTCCAACTGTAATCAAATCCCATTAATTATAATTTAATTCTAATAAATTGATTTACTTTGATTTAAATCTTTTATTCAATCAATCATTACTCTATGAACATAGTTAACATTGGTTTATATCTTATTACATTAATATTCTCTAATTTGATCTTAATTTTCATTAACGTGATATTTAATTACATTTAATTTCAATCGATTTCCACTTTAATTCAACAGCTTAAATAAATAGGTAACATGTCACAATTGTCACATTTTATTTAATTTAATCACATTTATAAGTTTTATTACATACAACAAATGTTATAACTGTTTACACAACATTGATTTTATCCAATTTCAATTATTTACATATTATTTCATCAATTTATGTAACATTTAACCTATTCCCTTATTTACAATTGATAACCAACTATAACATTTCGATCATTTCCATTAGTTGGAGTTACATTAAGATAGTTAGAAATTAACTCACATTAATTTAACATTTAATTATATTTATTTGTAATTGATTAAATAAATTGGTAACAACTGACATTTGTCACATTTTCTACATTTAATAACATTTGTAAGTTCGTTATCTACACATATCATAACTATTTACATAACACTAATTTCATCCAATTACAGTTTATTACATACTATTTCATTTATTAATACAACATTTAAATTACCAATTACTCTTTTAATCCAATTATCAATTAATACACACATTATTACAATTAATTTACAATCTATAATCAACTATAATTTTTAACCATTGCAATTATTTGAAATTACATTTAAAGTAGTTAACAATCACCTTGAATTAATTCTATTACCTTTCATTCTAGTCATTTCCTTATTTTTATTTCTTAAAATTTTTAGTTCTTCCAATATTTATCCATATTATTTAAATATATTATAACAAGTTTTTTTCATTATTGAATTTTATAAACAATTTTTTTTAAAAAAAAAATTGCAGCATTTTTTGCAATTTATATTAAATAATTCAAGTTGCAATGGTCTAGTTGAGACCTTCGCCCGCTTTACTTAGCAGCGTCAAAAAAGAACCAGGATAACTTTTCAACTGTTCTGTCAGTCATCTTCCTCCCTGAAGCTTAGGGTTTCTTAAAAATTCAGGTTTCTTGCTGCTTCTTCTTCCTATTCCTCTTTTTTTTTTCTCTGCTGAATCGAGATCGCGATGCGGGACTATATCTCTTTTGATGTTGTTTCTGTTCGATGGTTAAATTAAAATCGCGATTCAGTATTGGACTCCAATATTTTCGTTCTGAAATAGAATCGCACATATTACACAGGTTGCGATCCAATTTAACTATTGGATCGGGAAGGCTGCGATTCCTTCCAAATCGCGCGTCGGAACGTACGATCTCGCGATTTTTGCAATCACTGTTTGGTACACTATATAGCATATGCACATTAGATTTTTTTTGTATGAAGTACTAAATCAGGATACGATATATAGGAAAATAATGTTTTTTTTTTTTTTTTTTTTTTTTTTTTTTTTTTGCATAGTTAACTTTCTTTGTTAGTTGATGCTCTCACTATTCTTAAAAATAATTTTCAAGACATAATTTTCATGCTAATCATCATTATTAATAAGAGTTTGTATGAATGGGAAATTAAACTTTGCAAGAATATGTATTAACTTTAGAGTGTTATCTAAGTCAATTTATATTCAAAAATTCAACGTTTATTATTCAGATCTCCCTTATGTGTCATACGTCTAGTATATTGAATAAAAAAATGATTTGCATTACTCGAAAATTAGAATAAAATTGCCCTCTACCGTATGTTTCTTTGGGTTTATTGAAACAAATTGCCCCTTGTTTATTTGTTTCCCTTTGTGGCCAGGAAAATGGCGTTACGCTTGCTAAAGTTGTCCCGATGCAAATTCCGGCGACCTCTGCCTTCTTCCTTTTTGGCAACCTCATTTACTCAGAATCCTGACTATGGAATTTCCTTCTTTGATATACAAACCTTAGAATCATTCCAATCTCAGCACTTCTCCGAAACTCATCGAGATATTATACATGGATGTAATCGCTACAGTTTTTCTCTTACTTCTTCCTTCTCTTCAAGCTCGTTGAAATCGACTAGGGATGATGATAAGGAAGAAGAAAAATCGATATTATTGGATAAATCATGGATCGATCTGTATCTGCCGCAAGTGATGAGGCCGTATGCAATGCTTATGAGATTGGATAAGCCTATTGGGACTTGGTTGCTTGCTTGGCCCTGCTTTTGGTAATTATTTAGTTGTTTCCCTTATTTTTTGACTTTTTTCCCGAAACATTTTTGGTAGGAATTATTTTGGTGTATTCACGTCGCTAGTCTTTAGATGGAGAAATGGAAAGTGCACAGTCTTGTAATAAAATGCACTTTTGATTGTTGGTTGTGATCAATTTTTATGACTGGTAGAGTGACCAATTACCTGATTTGAAGATGTTGACTCTCTTAGGAATTATTTTGGTGTATTATTTTGAGTTCTCTAGACTGATGGATTAAATTTCTGTGACTTTAGGTCAATTACAATGGCAGCACTACCAGCAGAGATGCCCGATTTGAAGATGTTGATTCTCTTTGGATGTGGGGCCGTGCTTCTCCGTGGTGCTGGGTGCACGGTTAATGACCTTATTGATCGTGATATTGATGTGAAGGTAAAACTTCCATTTGTTTGTTGGTTGCAATCTCTGTAGGTACCTTCTTGAGATTTGGTGGGATTTGTGGCATCTGAAACCCTGCCTAGACCATTTAAGTTTATGCCAATTTAATTTGTGATGTTAGAACGTGTACCTTTTGTAAAAAATGATTAGCTTTGGGATTACTATCTATTCATTGCTTGAGATTTCTTTAGTGCACAGGTTGAACGCACTAGATGTAGACCAGTTGCTTCTGGTAAATTAACACCATTTCAGGGGTTTTGCTGTCTTGGTTCTCAGCTTTTGCTTGGCTTAGGGATTCTTCTTCAACTAAATACTTACAGGTTTGTTACATACCACGCCTTCACCAGTACTGGTTTTTTTTTTCTTTTTGTTTTTTGCATGTACCATGTCTTTTGAATTATCGTGTATGAAAATTTTGTTCCTGGTCGTTTTTTTTATTCTACTTCGAAGCTGGTATCAGACTTCTAAAAATGGGCTATAGTTTGGTCTAGGAAACTTATGGCTACTTGAAGTTATTGACCAATAGTTTGAGGTTGCCAAATTACATTTTAACATTTTTGTAGTTTACAAAGAATAGTTGCTATAAAAATGGCCTAACTGCAATAAACTTCACTCTTATATTGATTTTTTGCATGGCTTTTCTTATCCTAGTTGATCCATTTTACTCCTCATGCCTTGTCAAACCCATATGGTATAAATGATGAAAAAAGGCTTCTGTAAAAGTTTATAAGAAGAACAAAACAGCAAATATGTAGGAGAAGCACCAGATTTTCCATCGCTTAATTGAACCGAGAGCAAAGAAGTAAGAAGACAGTCCCATAAAATTAGGTATCTGGGTACAAGATTAGCAATGATATTTTACCTGATTTTCTTAATGAAAAGAAGTTTCGCTGACTCAGCTCTTTAGTTCTAGGCATACTGTATCTGTATATTTGGTGGGCTAGCCTCACATACCCACCTAAGATTGTGATGGGATTTTTGCTAAAAAAACACAATGTGTTATGTACTCATGAGACCTCTGTAGTGTTTTTAGTTGCTTCAATCTGCATAATGGGCCTTCAACAGGCTTGTTCTTTAGTTAACGATATCAAAACAGTTGATATTTTGTGTATGTGCAAATCATGTGGTATGTTTACAAACGGTTAATGTCATAATCATATCATATTTTATCTTTGTTATTAAGTCCGACTTTTTTTTTCTTTCACATGTAGCCAAATCCTGGGAGCTTCATCGTTACTTCTAGTTTTTACTTACCCTCTCATGAAGAGGTTAACTTTCTGGGTAAGGTTAACTTACATTTAAAGCTAAATCTTGAGCTATATGCAGAACGACATCCTCCATGCTTTACCCGTGCCGTAACTTGAAATATTTTATATCCCACCTTTCATTTATCAGTAAAAAAATCCAGAAAGTTGCCTAACGTACTTTAGTTTTAATTGCTATTAGCAATTAGCACTACGAAGTGCTCTTCAAACAAACTAGCATTGATCACACATGCATTCAGAAGTGCGAGTCTGAATAATGTTAGGACATTGGTACGTGTGTAATAGGCGAATTTTTGGGGCATCAATCTGCAAGTGGCCCATTGATGTTCTGATCAATCAAACATGTTTTTCCTTTCTTGCCCTGCTTAATTGTTGGCGCTGTTTTAAACAGCCTCAAGCATATTTAGGTTTGACATTCAATTGGGGAGCTCTTTTAGGATGGGCAGCAATAAGAGAGAGTATTGATCCTGCAGTTGTCATCCCATTATATACTGCTGGTATTTGTTGGACACTTGTATACGACACAATATATGCACATCAGGTTCTTTCATTTGGGCATTTTCTTAGTTGGTTATTATCCCCTATTTTTCAATAAACTGTTTTTTTTATTAATGTAGGATAAAGAAGACGGTGTTAAAGTTGGTGTAAAATCTACTGCGTTGAGATTCGGAGATCTTACAAAAACTTGGATCAGTGGATTTGGGCTAGCGTGTATTGGAAGTCTTGCAATTAGTGGCCACAATGCAGAACTTGGTATAAATTTTATTTAGACTTCTGTTTTCTTACACCAGCAGTTTTGCATCTATTACTTATTGCTGGTGAGAAAATTGCTTGTGGATACACAACTTAATGTTGTTTAGTATTCCAGACCGTTCACTCTCATCTTATTGTCTTCACATTGTCATGCATGAGTGTAAAGAAAAGGAAAAAATAAAAATGATTAATAATAAAACATGCAACTGATATGTTATTTGTGGGTAAAGCATCGAATGTTCTATTATTTGATTCTCATTCAAATGTTCTAATCTGCCTTACATGTTTTGTTAACAAAAATACTAGCATCTTCTTAAATTATATGCCAGCAAACTTAGTTAGGCTAAGTTGCTTATTTTCTATGCTTGTTCGTAATTTTTTGCTGGGTTCTACTTTCCTCTATTGGTTACGTAAATTTTAAGTTTATTTTTCTCTTTCCTTTTCAACTAAAATGATTTTCAGCATGTTCTATATTTAGCGTTCTTACAACCTCTGGCTACTAACTTTTTGTTGCTATACTTGATACTAGCATTTTCCCTCGTGTTTGTTGTTTTGTATCATTTTTATGCATTTTCTTTATGTTTGGGATTTCGAATCATCCCCCGGGGTTTTATTTCAAGTTCCACCACCGTTTCTAGTAATTATGCAACTTATATGAAGTGTGAGATATCCTAATTTCTTGTTATGTTTTAGATGCATTTTGTATATCAAACTAACAAAACAAGTATACTTTAAATGACAGCATGGCCGTTCTATCCATTCCTTGCAGCAGCTGCTGGTCAAATGGGTTGGCAGATTTTAACGGTCGATCTGTCTAGTCGAACAGATTGCAACAGAAAGTGAGTGACATATTAAATACACACACATGCACATACATACATATATTTGAATTAACTTATAAACTGGCTGTGTTTCATTTTTTTCCGTTTTATGTCTGGTCTCTGACATATTTAATGCTTGGGCAAATAGATCATGTATATTGTAGAGCCTAGAGGAGCGAACATCTCAGCAATTTCAACCGTGACCCATGAAATGACATCGATATTTAATAATCTAGTCATCTCTATCTCTATTTAGTAGTTAATAGAGTTGGTTGTATATGATTGGCTGGTGCTGTCATCAAGGTTGCAAAAACTCTCATTGTCATGCACTAATATAAATGACAGTATGCGATTAGATGCAAGCCTAATCAGTATTAGCCAAAATGACTTATGAGATATGAACTTCAAATCTTATTCGAGGACTCCAATCTAAAGGTGCAATGTGTTATAACATCAGATTTTGCTTGAATATAAATTAGTGAACTAATTATAGCATGGTCTAATCTTATCTTTCAGAAAGTGCTGAAGTTCATATTTCATATTTCAAATTTCAAATTCTGCAAGTGATTAAATCCCTATTCAAGTTAAGCGCTTAAGATCCTTGTTGAAGGATGTAGCAAATTAACATCCTATTTGAACTGTCAGTATTTGATGCTCATTGCCTGTGGTTTTAGATCAGCTAGGTTACCTTCTAATGCTAATTGCTGCAGAACATGTTATCTCTCATATTTGTTGTGTGTGTGATGGTGTTTTGCTTGAACATTCTATGGCTGATGATATTTGCGTTATATTCTTGAATTTATAATTGTCATATTCAAATGTTTGTTGGTAGTGTAAGATAGGTTGCACTTGATGCTAATCCAGTTATTATTTCTGTTCCAGTAAATTAATGTTCTAAACTGCCACTTTATAAACAGAAATCTATAGACAATTTGACCATAATATAAGCATTTTCCTCTTTCAGATTTGTTTCTAATAAGTGGTTCGGAGCTTTAGTATGTAGCGGTATCCTGTTTGGTCGGCTTGCATCATGATAGGTAATCGTTGTACTTATATGCACAGTGCAATCTCTATTTGTACATAAATTCGTGTAGCGAGAATGATTTGTTTCTCTGTTGAATGCTGCCAGGAACTTATTTAGTTAATTTGCAGCAAGCTCTCTTTAGGGATATTTTAGAATTAGAGTGCCATAGCTTGTTGGGCTTATTTTTTTTTTTTTTTTTGAAACACAAAAAAATTCAAAATTGTCATCTCACGTCCACCACTGGATTTGGGCTCCTTTTGTTTAAAATGCTGAATTCTGATTGTTGACTGAGTTTGTTTTTAATAAGTTCTGCATCCAAATTCTAATTTATAAACCAAAACTTTTATTGTTTATTTTTTAACAATGTTCTGAATAAAGCCATTTATTCAGACAGAATAATTAATAGATTCAATTTATCCTTTTGCAGTTCTAATTTATATAGCTTGTTGGTTTCACACCCTCTGACCTTGGTGTGAATTTTTTTGCTGCCCTTTTCGTCCAAATTCTTAAAGGTGCCTATTCTTCTCATCATCTTACTTATTTAACTAGATTAGATTGTTAAACTGCCTTCTCCTTTCAACCTATGGGTTTTTATTTAGAGATTCAATTTGGGGATTTTGGTAAGATTACATGCAATGGATTTACGATTCCGGGTTAACTGAATTTATTTGTATGCAAGAATTTTTATTAGCTTGTGCTGTTATTATTGTTGGAATTACCGCTCGAGCATTCAAAAATTCTATTTCACATACAAATCAGGTTCATTGCATCTACTATAAGATTGGAATTTTTATTTGCAACTTACTGAAAATCTTGCAAGCTGAATCAAACATATTTCAGACTTTTTTTTGAATGCATATAACTCACTCCTTTATTCCAATGGTTTCCATCATTAAAGTTTAGACGAAGTATCATATTTAGGTTATGTTTTTAAATGAAGATGACATTGAACAATGATACAATTGCCTTATATCATTTATTCACATTGAAGCTGAGCTGAGCTACCTAATTACTTGTACCAGATTTATATAGTATATTGCACAATCTTCTATTTCACATCAATTATCACTATCATTTTACATTAGGTTAATTAATATAATAAATAGGAAAGTGCTATATTGTACATAACTACAGAAAAATTAAACATCATAATTTGAGCTGAAACATATACGCCCTAAAAGGCCATGAAAGTAAATATAAATACTCTATCAGCTCAACTCTCAGGAAAACACCTATTAATGTGCATTCCTTATTATCCCATTTAAATTTAATAGCACTTGTGAATGAACACAAAATAATATTTAGCATGTTGTTAGAGTGACATATGGGAGAAAAACAACTATTTATTACAAGATAATTATACGAACTCAAATTGTAAAAGAAATGAAATAATAATTTAAATAATTATTTTTTTATAACAAAACGCGTGCAAAAAGGTTCAGCTCCTTTTGTAATTGAATTTATCTATTTTATTGATCAAGAAAAATGAATCATACGAAGATATCTCGATACATGATAGTACATAGCTTTTTAGGTTACAAATTACCATGTCTTTAACAAATGTAGCAAAATAGTATTGTTATTCCTACAAATAGTATATGGGCCTTCAGGCTTTATGCTAAATAAAGTTTCCATCTAATTGAAAATACACTCAGTTTTGGACTTGGTTGGTTAGGTGCAACTAGTATAACAAAAGAAGGATGATATGCACTCGGTCATCTTACTTTTACTCAAGCAACTTTTGAACAATAAAATTGCACAGAGTTCCTTTGTAAAGGAGAAAATCAACTATGATTTTGATCATTCCTCTGTAAGTTGCTTTGGCTTTACCAATGAAGTTATTTTAACAAGATATCAATGGGGAATAATATTCACATTATAAGACTATCTGGGTAGTACATGTGTTATCTAATTGTGGATAATTCATATTGTTTTTTATTAATTTTATTTTAATTTACTGTTAGTTTGATGTGTCTCTACTAGTTATTATTAATCGCAACTATCATTTTCGTGTTCTATATGTCATGCTTATCCTTATCAAAATTGTTATCCTGCTTTTCGGGCAAAAGCCGTGATACCAAAAGATTGATCAAAGACAAAAGACAGTTTGCTTCAGAGATTGATCGCACTTCACTCCGCTATGGATATCGATGAATTCTGCCCGAATCTGGATCGGGCCACAAGTGATAGGGCATAACAAGAAAGGCCATAGAAGCCACCAATTCAAGTTTCGAGTCAATCCGAGGTCGTATGCTCAAGTTATGACGGATTCAAGTTAAGGAAGATGGACGTCGCTCGGTTCGAACCCATCATTGTCGAACCCAACTAGTTCGAACCCAACAAAAGAACGTAAGTTCGAATCCATCGGAGTGCTCCTAACTTCGAATCCATAAGAAACGCCACCGCTTCGACTCCATGTATTTCGAATCCATCAGATGTTCTCTACTTCGAATCCATGACCTAGACCTTACTTCGAATCCACCAAAGCAGCCATGCTTCGACTCCATCAACTATGCGCTAGTTCGAATCCATCTTCACAAGACTACAAGCCCACCATGCGGCATCGCGCTGTATTCGAATCCAACATGCTAAGACAACTTCGAATCGATCCAAGGTAGCACATTTGGATCGATTCGAACAAACACCATCCCCATCGATTCGAAGACTCACTTCGAATCCAACCACACGCAAAAGACAGGATCGACTCGAAGAGAGGCGCCCTGGGATCGGTTCGAAGTACTCGAATCAAACGGATCGATTCGAACGAGACCACTTCATCGATTCGAACCAACAGAAGGCCGAAGACACCAATTTCGAACCGATCGTAACTTCCAATCCATTGATCCAAATCCCATGAAATTTTTACAGTAGTTCACATACATGTTGAAGAATGTCCACACCAAATTTCGCCTCGATTGGATGCTTCTTCGATCGATTCGAAATTCACTTCGAATCGATCCCAAACTGGGCACGGACTTCGAGAACGCGGGCTTATGGGCCCCCCTCACGTGCCAGGCAACCTCCCTGAGCTTTAGGCGGGAATTTGGCCTTCCACACCTATAAATAGAGCCCCTGGTCATTCAGAAAAGGGATTGGAGAATTTGGAGAAGAAGAATAAGCCTAAACGCTGCCGGAATCATTCCATACCACCTCCTTTGCTAATGATTTCGAGTTTAAGTCCATTTTCTGCTGTAATTTGCTTAAAAACACTTGTAATCTTCAAGTATTAAGGAATAAAGTGATAAAGCTTCATAGTGGACGTAGGCGCATAGCCGAACCACTCTAAATCCTTGTCTTCTGTGCAATTTACTTTTCTGTGATTTGGAGTTTTTGTTAGATAGTCCTTATTTCTAATTCAAGTTCTTCATTTACTATCTCTTCAAAAACTTCCGAAGGGTGCTTGCCCAATTTTGGTGCAAACATTTTGGTGCTTTCACTGAGAAAGAAAAGGAACCAGTTCTTTCTCCTGCTCCGTGGATCTATCTTCGATACCGGATTGCATAAATCTAAGAGGGAGATCCAGACCTCAAATTCGGATTCCTTCCATTCTTTTCAGATTTGCTAAAAATCTAGGACAGGAATCCAACCTTCAGGATGGTTAGTACGAGAACCACTTCCAACGTTGGTAACCAAGAAGGTCGGGATAGGCAGAATCCCGCACAGCTACAGTCAGCCAATCAGGATGCCGCTGGGCAAACGAATCAGTCAGGTCCAGTTACAAGGCAGGAATTCCAAGCATTACTCCAGGAATTAACTCAAAGCCGACAACAGCTAACTGAGCAGCTGCGTGTCAATGCTGAACTGGCTAACCAACTAAACCGTCAAGGGCGAAGGAGATCAAAGAGGGACCACGCTCCGCATTCTTCCACGGAAAGTTCTGCCTCATCCGACTATGACGGCAGATCCATACGCCCCAGGTTAGACGGTAGTCATGCTTCTGGTCTCCGGCAAACGTTAACTGTTGGGCAAATAAGGGTTGGCCCCTCTGCCAGTTTTCATACGGGACCTTCCTCTCGAGGAGGCACTGTTCCACAGCACACTGCAGATGACCAAGCCGCCGCAGTTGACACAGGAGTTGACACCCGAAATCACTCCAGCCCAAACTACCACCCACGGGAACGTGTCCCAGGACCGAGTATCCCAGAAGACGTCGAGCCAAGGAGGCGAGATTCGGATCGTCGACAGCGCCCGATCCCACCTCGCACTGTGGAACCCGACCACACTTTGGCTCGACACCCTTCGAATACGGCAACGCCTGATCTCTCGGCTATGGTCCGCCAAATGGTTCGCGAGAGCCAAGGTTTAACAAATGACGATTGGGGGATATCTCGAAGTCACACCCCGTTTACTGATGACATATTGTATGCTGAGCCTCCCCGGCGATTCAGAATGCCGACTCTGCCTATGTATGAAGGAAACTCCGACCCTAGCCAGCATATTCTAAAGTATGAATGGTCGATGACCGCCGCCAGAGCTGATGATGCAGTAAAGTGCCGTAGTTTTCCTATTTCCTTGGGGGGGATTGCGACAATGTGGTTTACACGACTACCACCACGGTCTATTTCCTCGTTTGACCAATTGGCAACCAAATTTATCGAACAATTCCGTATGCACATCGCCAGGCCTAAAGACGTAAACACTTTATCTAGTGTCACTCAAGCCCCTGGGGAGACACTCAGGCGATACCTGGAAAGATTCAACGCCGCCTGTGCAGAAATTACTAACCCCAATGATAATTCAATCCTGATGGCTCTGACTAAGGGGATTGACCCCGACTCTGATTTTGGAAACTGGCTAGCTGGGAAACCTCCCGCGTCGTTGGATCGTTTCTATTCCAAAGCCGCCCAATTCCTGAGGCGTGAGGATGCGAAACAATGTAGGAAGCAGGACGATGCGAGGCCCAGCAATGAAGGGATTCAAAGCAATGTGGCCGTTAAACAGTCAGGAGAGGGCTCAGGAAGAGTGCAGCTGAATATTCAGAACAAGCAAACCCAGCCAAGGAACGGCGATAATAGGAGTAAGAAGCAGGATCAGAATCGCGGCCCGCGACGTAGGGCGCAAATGTTTGAAAGTTATACACCACTGAATACGACGTTGGAAAACGTATATCTACAAACCTGTAATGCAATGCAATATAAGAAGCCGACTCCGAAGCCATCATCGGAGAAACAGATCCAAACGGGGAAGTTTTGTAGATTTCACGAAAGCTATGGACACAACACCAATGATTGCAGACATCTGCAAGACCTTATTGAGAAACTGATCAGAGAGAGGAAGCTGGATCAATTTGTGCGGGCACCGCAAGCCGGTAGTGCGGGCCCGTCAAACCAAAATCGTGCACAGAACCAAGAAAGACAAGAAGAGCCCGCTCGTACAGGCGGAAGATTGGTCATAAATACAGTCAGTGGTGGCCCTCATCCAGCGGATCGAAGTTGGAGGGAAATGGAATCATACGCCAATTCGATCAGGCACGTAAGTTTTGAAAGCTGCAGTACACTTTATGAGGGAGCTCCGGCTAAGCAACAGAAGACGATGACGGATGACATCGTGTTTAGAAACCGAGATGCTGACAAAGTCGAAGCCCCGACCATAGACCCACTAGTCATATCCGCCCAGGTTGGTCCTGCTTGGATGAAGATGATCCTGGTAGACAGTGGAAGCTCAGTAAACATCTTGTTCAAAAGGGCATATGATCAGATGAAAATGGAAGCCAAAGATCTAAAGCCTTGTCAATATAGGATCCACGGCTTCGATGGAAGTGCTAATATACCCACCGGAATGGTGGAATTGCCAGTAGAATTGGGAAACGGAGAACGCCGTAGAGTTCGAGTGTTACAGTTTGTTGTCCTGGACATCCATTCACCCTATAATGCCTTTTTGGGCCGACCAGCCCTTGCAGAATTTAGGGCAGCAATTGCCCCGTGGTGTTTGACTCTAAAGTTTCCAACTGACCACGGGATTGGGGTCATTCAAGGGGACCAGGCTGCCGGGAGAGCCTGTTATGTTGCTGAACTACGAGAAGCACAAAAGAGGGAGAAAGGAAAGGGCGTAGGGGAATCTCTCCACGTCCGCTTTGCCGACGATTGACAACTAGCGCCTGGGCCTCGGCCCGGGCACCACGACCAATTCCAGAAGGATCTTGACCCTCGAGACACTGAAGATAATGATGAATCCAAAGAAAGTCAAGCTTCCCCAGCCGAGCTGACGATCGATGTTCCAATTGATAACGATGATGATTCGAAGGTATTGAAAATTGGGTCTCAGCTAAACCTGCAAGCTCAACAGGAATTGGTCGAATTTCTCCAAGCGAATCTAGACGTATTTGCCTGGACGCACTCCGATATGTGTGGAATCTCGTCGGACATCGCGAGCCACACCTTAAATATTGACCCGCGGTACATCCCGGTCAAACAAAAGAGACGCGGTATGGATCCAGAGAGATCTGCCGCCCTCAAGGAAGAAGTCGATAAATTGAAGACGAATGGGTTTATCCGAGATGCTTTGTACCCGGAGTGGGTATCCAACCCTGTACTTGTCCGCAAGCCAAATGGAAAATGGAGAACGTGCATCGACTACTCTGACTTAAATAAGGCTTGTCCAAAGGACAGTTTTCCACTTCCTCGAATCGATCAACTTGTGGATTCGACGGCCGGACATGAATTATTGTCTTTCATGGATGCTTACTCTGGGTACAATCAGATACCCATGCATGTGCCTGATCAAGAACATACGAGCTTCATAACTGACATAGGACTATATTGCTACATGGTCATGCCTTTTGGTTTAAAGAATGCCGGAGCAACTTACCAACGCTTAGTCAACCGAATGTTTGCCGACCAGATCGGGAAAACCATGGAGGTCTATGTAGATGACATGTTGGTAAAATCACGGTACTCCACTGATCATGTCAAGGACTTGGAATCAATGTTCAATGTCCTCCGGAGGTATGAAATGAAGCTAAATCCGTTAAAATGTCATTTTGGGGTTGCTTCCGGAAAGTTCCTTGGGTTCATCGTCAACGCCCGGGGAATAGAGGCCAACCCCGAAAAGATCTGGGCAATCAGGAATCTTCAAACTCCGAGGACCATGAAACAGGTTCAGAGCCTCAATGGAAAGATTGCAGCGCTGAGTAGGTTCATCTCAAAATCAACGGATAAATGCATACCCTTTTTCGATCTAATCCGAAAAGGGAGGCGAAACTTCGAATGGACTACGGAATGTGAAAACGCATTTCAATCACTAATTCGGCATCTTTCCACACCACCGATTCTTTCAAAACCTGTTGATCATGAACAATTATACCTTTATCTGGCTGTATCTGAAAACGCTATTAGTGCTGCATTGGTTCGGGAGGAAGACCGAACACAGAAACCAGTTTATTATGTCAGTAAACGATTGACCGGGGCCGAGAGAAATTATCCAAGGCTAGAAAAGTTGGCATACTGCCTAGTCATCGCCTCGAGGAAGCTCCGTCCATATTTTCAGGCTCACCCTATCATCGTGTACACCGATCAACCGCTACGACAGGTCCTCACACGACCCGAGACATCTGGCAGGTTACTAAAGTGGAACATTGAGCTAAGTCAATTCGACATCGCATATGTTCCAAGGAGAGCCATACACGGTCAAGTCTTAGCAGATTTCATTGCCGAATTCACTGTTCCTGAAGACTTACCTGAAACCAGTGACTCACCCGAATATGTATGGAAGATGTACACTGATGGCGCATCCAACGATCGGTGTTCGGGCGCAGGGATTGTGCTTGAGACTCCCGAGGGCCGATCCATCTGCTACGCCTTAAAGTTTGATTTCCGGGCAACCAACAATGAAGCTGAATACGAAGCCTTGCTCGCCGGGTTGAAGTTGGCCCGAGACCTAAGAATTATCGCTGTAGAGATATACTGCGATTCTCAGTTAGTGGTATGCCAAGTTCGGGGTGAATATCAGGCCAAGGAGCGAAGACTAGCCGCTTATCTAGCCCGGGTCCGAGAAACACTAGATCAATTTGATTATTATGCCATTTTCTACATACCCCGAGAGCACAATCAAAAAGCTGATGCCTTGGCAAAGTCGGCAAGTACAGGCGAAGCTCAACACTTGGGACTCGTCCCCGTCGAGACATTATCCTATCCAAGCATTGATCGAACGGAGAACGAATTCACATTTGAAGCCACCTCCGAGAAGGAATCATGGATGACTCCCTATCAAGATTACATTGAGCATGGCACACTACCCGAACGGCGAAGTGAAAGAAGACAGATTCTCCGAAAGGTGTCACGATTTGTCATTCAAAACGGAGTTATGTATCGAAGAGGATACTCTGTTCCTCTTCTCCGGTGTATCGCACATGACGAAATCAAGCGAGTGTTGCGCGAGGTGCACGAAGGAGAATGTGGCGATCACACTGGGGGGCAAGCACTTGCCAAGAAAATACTTCGATACGGATATTATTGGCCTACCGTTAACCGCGATGCTATGGATTATGCCAAAAGATGCGATAGATGCCAGAGACACGCTCGGATCCCTAGAGCCCCGCCTTCTGAAATAACCCAAATGGTCAGTCCGTGGCCATTTGCAATGTGGGGGATGGATATAATCGGTGCATTGCCTTTAGCTAAAGGGGGTGCAAAGTACGCCATAGTTGCGGTAGATTACTTCACCAAATGGGCTGAGGCTGAGCCCCTTGCAACGATAACAACAAAAAAGGTGATCAATTTCGTGGTACGCAACATCATCTGCCGGTTTGGTCTCCCGCATACTATTATCACCGACAATGGAGCCCAATTCGATAGTGCTGAATTCAAGGACTTCTGTCTGCGATTTCACATCCATAAGAGATTCTCAGCAGTAGCGCACCCACAAGCGAATGGTCAGGTCGAGGCCGTCAATAAGGTTATCAAGTCTATATTGAAGAAAAGATTGGAGAAAGCTGGGGGCAAGTGGGTCGATGAACTACCAATGGCTCTGTGGGCGTACAGGACGACTCACAAAACTGCGACCGGACACACCCCTTTTTCTCTATCCTATGGCTCTGAAGCAGTTATTCCAGTCGAAATGGAAGTTCGCTCTCACCGTGTGACATACTACGACCCGAAAACAAATGATATATTGCTTGCTGAATCCCTAGATCTGCTTGACGAGAAGCGAGAAGAAGCCGATGTGAGAGCAGCTGCATATCGAGGTCGAGTCGCTCGAATGTACAACGCCAAGGTCCGCCCGCGAACTTTTAAATCCGGCGACCTGGTACTTAAAAGAATTTACCCGGTTCCTTCACACATGAACCCAAATTGGGAAGGGCCGTATATGATTTCACAAAAGCTCAGAGATGGCACATTCAAGTTATCAACAGTTGATGGTCTCACTTTACCAAGAGCCTGGAATAGCAGAAGCCTCCGTCACTACTACATCTGACGGGCTTTGTTTATCTATTTCTTATCAATTTCTTCTTCAGCATTTTTGTTTTTGCATTTTGAAATTTGAACTTGTAATAAGGCAACTAATTTTGCCATATTTCTTTCGTTTCAGCAATAAAATGCCATCTCTTCGAGCCAAAAGTTGTGATTCACTGAAAATAACACATAATATCACGTTGCACGAAGAGCTAAATTCCATCACACGGTGGGATTTATTCAAACAGGGAGTAATTGTGATACGACCAGTCGCTCACTGAGTGAGACCTGAGCTCGGGGGCAAAATACAATACCAGCATTCGCAGGGATCGATACACGACAACCCTTTTACCAACTCCAACTTCCCAGAATGTGAGTTGGAGTAGAGAACATCCAATAAACCGTTCCCAGAGTGCGAACGGACTCCAACTTCCCAGAGTGTGAATTGGAGTATAAACATCCAATAAATCGTTCCCGGAGTGCGAACGGACTCCAACTTCCCAGAGTGTGAATTGGAGTATAAACACCCAATAAATCGTTCCCGGAGTGCGAACGGACTCCAACTTCCCAGAGTGTGAATTGGAGTATAAACATCCAATAAATCGTTCCCGGAGTGCGAACGGACTCCAACTTCCCAGAGTGTGAATTGGAGTATAAACATCCAATAAATCGTTCCCGGAGTGCGAACGGACTCCAACTTCCCAGAGTGTGAATTGGAGTATAAACACCCAATAAATCGTTCCCGGAGTGCGAACGGACTCCAACTTCCCAGAGTGTGAGTTGGAGTATAAACATCCAATAAACCGTTCCCAGAGTGCGAACGGACTCCAACTTCCCAGAGTGTGAATTGGAGTATAAACATCCAATAAATCGTTCCCAGAGTGCGAACGAACTCCAACTTCCCAGAGTGCGAATCGGGGTATAAACATCTAATCCAGATTCCCAAAGCGCGAACTGTGTTCCAAACATCGATAACGCTCAGAATCCTGGAATGCGGGACAGATTATCTATCTCAAATCGTCATGAGACCTCAGAAGGGGGGCGTGTGCCCAAAGGCTTGCAATAAACGCAATCAGCCACCAGAATATGAGTATTATTCCCCGCAACTAAGGGGCAAAAAGCTGGGTGTTAATCGCTGGCTTAAGTGATAATATACTCAGGATCTGACTCATTCATTAAGTCACGACACGAAGCTGTAAAGATACTGAGCGGATACAAAACAAACGCTACAAGGCGTTTAGGTAAGAAGAAAAGAATAATTTTCCATTTCATCAGCCAACAAAAACAGGTTTGATTACATGGCAAGTAAAGGTGCTTTGATTAAGTGGAGGCCGAATCCACACATACACATGGCCCAAAAAAAAAAAAAAAAAAAAAGAACAAGAGGAAAGACAAAAGAATTGTTATCCGAAAACTCTTGACAAAGCAAAGGGCTCACTCTTTCTTCCTCCGATGCTTCTTCCTCGGAGTCGAGCCGGTAGACCCACTGCCTGGCTTCCTGCGAGACTTTTTGCCCTTCCTAGGAACGTCCTCCGGGCCTGGCATAATATCGACATCTTCCTCAGAACTGGAAGGGATGGAGATCCTTTTATGAGGGCGAACCGAAGGCATGGGGGCAGTAACAGATACATGTTCAGCGACACTCGAGACGATTACCGTGCCACCAGGAGAAATCATCATTAGTGAAGATAAGCTTGGGGGAACGGCGTCACCTCCGGGGCCAACTGTCACTGTCTTGACCATCTCGGCACTTATCTCTGCCAAAATCTCCTCCTCTCGAGACAGTTGAGCTGCGCTAGGTACGCCAGTGGTCGTCACAATCGAACTAGAAACTGGAGCAGCTCCGCTCGTCGCAAAAGAGAGGTCAGGCACGGGGTCAAGAGGGTGACCAAATAGCTCTTCAAACATTTGAACGTCGAATGACATCGATCCTCCCTCTCCTATGTCACCAACCATGGCGGCGGTCGAGATCGCCTCAGTGACAACAACTCCATGCGTGGGATATAAAGCCGAAGGAACAGGGAACACGGGTGCGACACTCTCGGTCTCTAAAACAACAAAAAGTAGAGCTGTCAGACCAAGAAATTCCCTCGAAAACCAATGTCTTAAGACGTAAAGAGAGTAGTCAAAATACCCGCTTTACCTTGCCTTGGAGCCTGAACAAGCTCGGGGGCGAGAGCCGTGCCCGAAGACATTTCCGGTTGGTCCGGATTGTAGGCTGGAATAGCATGCGAATCAACTACAGCAACAGCTCCGGATGAAGTCGAAATGGGGACTTCAGTATTCTCGCTATGATGCACAATGCCCGAACCTTCGCAAACCTCCGTTTGATGGACTCCAAGTCTTTCTTTTTCAACGGAAACGATTGCTTCATGAAGAGTCCTCCTCTCATCCTCGCTGAGCAAACGCAACTCAAGCTCAAACTCATCTAATACCGAATCCAGACAAGACATCCTCTTGTTTTCCACCAATTTCTTCCAAGCATTGTAGAGAGGCATCGAGTAATCCCCTAGCCAGGAGAGGTTTCTATGCTCCAGTACATTGGCATTATATGTGTCCAAGAGATCGTCGAATTCGGCCTCCATTTTGAACCTCTCTGCTTGGACTTTCTCCTCCACCTCCGATTCAACCTCCTTAACCCTTGCAATGGCCGCATCGCGCTCAGCTCGGAAAGATACAGCCTGCTCACACGCTTTTTGCGCAGCCACGTTCGCGTCGTCCTTTTCCTTATTCATATCAGCAAACCTAGCCTTTAGCACCTCTAGTTCCTCAATGGCCGCATCGCGCTCAGCTCGGAAAGATACAGCCTGCTCACACGCTTCCTGTGCAGCCACGTTCGCGTCGTCCTTTTCTTTATTCATGTCGGCAAACTTAGCCTTTAGCTCCTCTAGTTCCCTGACTGCCGCATCTCGCTCGGTTTCGACATTCTTGTATCGGTGGCCTAAGTCTTCAACTAATGTACAATGTGACTGTTGCATTTTCGCCATCTCAACCAATGTCTCATCAACCTTCTGTAACGACTCGACTTCGACCTTGCGGGAAGATTCCGCCTCAGATTGGAGTATGTCGACAATACGACTCTTTTGAGCCAAGTCGGCCTCTAGCTTCTCGATGACTTGGGCCCGGTCGAAGGCAGCTTTGGAAGCCTTAACGGCCGCTTTGTACCATTCTTTGTACTGAGCAAAAAAGTCCTGGGTGTAGTTGAGCGCCGTAATCGCAGCATCATCGGGAATTCTTTTAAGGTTGGGGGGAAAAATACAAGCATCAAAGCAAATCTCTGGAAAATCTTTCCTCAGTTGAGCAAGCCTGATGGCCCCTTCGCCAGAAGACTCAATAAGGGTCTCTTCCGCAGACGTGGAAGTTGCAACCCCGATTCGAGAACGATGTGGCTCAAGCCTCGAAGCCTGCGAAGATGACTGATGTCGCAGAGGCTCGGATGCTTGGACATGACTTCGGGATTGCGGAGGAGATCGAGATGGGGAACGATGTCTACGATCTCTGTCTGGTCGTTCCTGGCTAGAGTAACCTCGATGATGATCCTTTGCATGGTACTCCTGGCCATATTGCCTCCGGTCGCGATCACGATCAGGGCCTCCACGCCGAGATTCATGATAGGTTGAGGGGTGATGAACTCTCCGGAGTTTGTCCAATGTGGTCTGACGGCCAGCCATATTACCTGGAAAAGAGATGCAGTCCGGTTAAGTACCAGGCAAAATAGATATGGCAAGTAAAGCAGTCATGTAGTGTCATGAAAGTGTATGCAAATGTGCAAAGCCCCCGACCAACCAGAAGTATCGGCTGCACTAACGGGTAAAAGCTCGCTTATGTTTAACGCTTCCCGAAGCTCAACCAACCCGGACTCGTGATAAAGAGAAACGCATTCCGGGATGGGAACGTCATCCAGTTCTGCGAAAATGTTTCCTGGTTGACAAATAGCGGAGTCAGAAGAAATAATTCCAGGGATCAAGCGAGACACGATTACAGACTTCAGTCTCTTAAATTTAGGAACAACAGCCTTGCCTTTCTGCTTTTTTCCTGCCTTGGGAAAGCCAGCCGCTAGTCCGGTGTCATTAGGCGTCCTCTCATCATCGCTCATCTCTCTTATCGCTGCACCGGTTTTCTTCTTTGCCCTCGGGGCCGATTTCGCCAACCCCTTAACGACAGTACTTTGGTTCGTCTCAATTAAACCCAGCATCCTTAAGTTATCATCAGTTAAGACCAAGTCAATGTGCCGCAAATCACTCGGAATCTCTTGTAAACTTCGGATGACGTTTCCGTATTGACCGCCGTCCGGCCTCGATATGATAGCTGTAATGAAAACACCTAATGTCAGTTCGAATGTCGACAATAACTATTAACGAAGGCTTACGTGTTTTACGGCACTCACGTCTGGACAGCCATCGCCTAGCGAATCCTGGGGGGCATCGGACAAAAAACCATTCATTCTTAAAGTAACTAAGTCTGGTCCAGGCTCCCGTCACAACCTGGCAGTTCCTAACTGCCTCCAGAAAGGTGAAAGACGGACTATCACCTCTACTCTTGAAATTGAATATGTGTCTAATCTCAGCTGGCCTAGGCGGACGAAAAAGGCATTCCATGAATAAAATGAAAACACTGTTCAGCAACGCGTGCCCGTTGGGGTGAAGTTGCCCGGGAGCTATTCCAATAAACGATAGCATCTCCCTGATATATTGATTAAACGGAGGAAGGGTTCCGGCCGCACAGGCATGGCGATAGAAAGCAGTGTAACCCTCGGGTGGATTATGAGGTCTATCCTCAACTCCAGGAAGCAAAACGTCATCCAGGGACAAGTTATGTTTCAAACATAACCGGCCTAACAATGCTCCAGAAATATTGGATCGGACGGAGTCTATGGGATCCTCGATAAGTAAGGCCTCCGGCAACTCGTCCGGGGCAGGATCTATTACTTCAGGAAGAATCTCTGGAATTTCTAGCGCTGGATGGAGCAAGCTCTGTAACTCTTGTTGTTCAGAATCCGAAGACTCCATAATTAACTAACTCACGAGAAGGCAGCGTCAAATACAAAGAAAACCCGTATATTCCCCGGTGTGAAGTATATGAATGTGTCGTGCAGTGGAAGTGCATAACTGAAGCAAATTTTACAAGATTGGAACGGGAAGTCCGAACGATAAAACCTTGGAATCAAAAAACGAAAGCAACCGTCATCGCTGACCGTCACTTTCACATCACCCCAATACTACTGGCCAATTCAAGTATGAATTCGTTATATGTGTTTGAGTTATGGTGCCATCGACGAGCTCTCAAAAAGGCAGGACAAGTCAACTTTAGTCATGCAAGGCCAAAGCTCGTCGGAATCAAGTATGCTAAAAATTATCAAGTTCGTAAAGTCCAATTTAAAGTTGGTCGTAGTTCGGAGGATGGAACAGATCGAAGGAGTGGAAGTTCTAGAAACAAGAACGTTCGAATCGATCGACTCGATTCGACACAAGTCGGATCGATGGACTCCGAGTCGGTGCACTCCAATGCCACGTAGTCCAACTCGGCGAAACCTGGGAACGGAGGAGCAGTTCGAACCCATGAAACCCCACCTGACTTCGAACCGATTCGAAGACGAGCTCTTTCGAATCCATCAAGAGCGGTTCGAACCCATGAAGTTTCACCTGACTTCGAATCGATCAGAGTCGAGCCCCTTCGTATCGATGCGCGTATCATTGTTTCGAACCGATCAGTAGTGAGCGCCTTCGAATCGATCAGAATATCGCCGTTTCGAATCGATCACCGCAAGTCCTTTTTTCTTGTTCTCCTGCAGTCATCGGTTCGAAGTTGCACGCTCAAAGCCAACTCGAATCGCTCACCCCTGGATCGATGCGAAGACAGTGAAAGACAGTACTCTGATCGATACGACTCAAATGTTTGCATTCCTCAGTTCCGTGGAGTCGACCTACGTCGTTCAAATCTCACTACTCTCCAAAATTTCCAGAAGAAGGGATGAAACAATGCCGAAAAGTTCCAATTTCTATCGTTCTCAACTCGAATCGACCCCTTGGTTACCTGATTTGATTTGGTTACAAGTGGAAGCCTGAAGGAATTTGATCGATTCGTGAAAATCCCTCGTTTGATTTGGCTCTGGAAAGTCGATTCGAAGAAACAGCTAAAGCAATGGTAAAAAGTAAAAAGTGAAAATGGAGTCAGCCTCGTGTATTTATATGGATTCCAAAAAGGGATTAGTGTCACTTCAACTCCCATCGATTCGAACGACCAGTTTCGACTCCACAGAAGTTTCGAATCCATCAGAAATTTCGAATCCATAGAAATTTCGAATCCATCAGAAGTTGCGACTCCATAAAAGTTTCGACTCCACAGAAGTTTCGAATCCATGGAAGTTTCGAATCCATCAAAAGTTTCGAATCCATCAGAAATTTCGAATCCATAGAAATTTCGAATCCATAGAAATTTCGAATCCATAAAAGTTTCGACTCCACAGAAGTTTCGAATCCATGGAAGTTTCGAATCCATCAAAAGTTTCGAATCCATCAAAAGTTTCGAATCCATCAGAGACAACGACAATTCGAGAGCCATTAATTCATACAATCATAACTTCGAATAACTCGTGGACGAAACTTCCATATCGAACTAATAACGTGTACACATATCGAACTAACATTCGATTTTGAACATTTACAGGGACCAAATATTTACCCGGTTGCAACAACGACAGCCAATGATCAAGCGCAATCACACAACAATCAGCCATATCAAGGCAAGGTTATGGCAATACAACATATGAGTTTCAACGAACAGAAAACAATAATTTTCAGAATAACATGGCGACTATTCAAAGCACGTCATGTGCCCACAAGACGTACTTTGGGGGGCAAAATGTTATCCTGCTTTTCGGGCAAAAGCCGTGATACCAAAAGATTGATCAAAGACAAAAGACAGTTTGCTTCAGAGATTGATCGCACTTCACTCCGCTATGGATATCGATGAATTCTGCCCGAATCTGGATCGGGCCACAAGTGATAGGGCATAACAAGAAAGGCCATAGAAGCCACCAATTCAAGTTTCGAGTCAATCCGAGGTCGTATGCTCAAGTTATGACGGATTCAAGTTAAGGAAGATGGACGTCGCTCGGTTCGAACCCATCATTGTCGAACCCAACTAGTTCGAACCCAACAAAAGAACGTAAGTTCGAATCCATCGGAGTGCTCCTAACTTCGAATCCATAAGAAACGCCACCGCTTCGACTCCATGTATTTCGAATCCATCAAATGTTCTCTACTTCGAATCCATGACCTAGACCTTACTTCGAATCCACCAAAGCAGCCATGCTTCGACTCCATCAACTATGCGCTAGTTCGAATCCATCTTCACAAGACTACAAGCCCACCATGCGGCATCGCGCTGTATTCGAATCCAACATGCTAAGACAACTTCGAATCGATCCAAGGTAGCACATTTGGATCGATTCGAACAAACACCATCCCCATCGATTCGAAGACTCACTTCGAATCCAACCACACGCAAAAGACAGGATCGACTCGAAGAGAGGCGCCCTGGGATCGGTTCGAAGTACTCGAATCAAACGGATCGATTCGAACGAGACCACTTCATCGATTCGAACCAACAGAAGGCCGAAGACACCAATTTCGAACCGATCGTAACTTCCAATCCATTGATCCAAATCCCATGAAATTTTTACAGTAGTTCACATACATGTTGAAGAATGTCCACACCAAATTTCGCCTCGATTGGATGCTTCTTCGATCGATTCGAAATTCACTTCGAATCGATCCCAAACTGGGCACGGACTTCGAGAACGCGGGCTTATGGGCCCCCCTCACGTGCCAGGCAACCTCCCTGAGCTTTAGGCGGGAATTTGGCCTTCCACACCTATAAATAGAGCCCCTGGTCATTCAGAAAAGGGATTGGAGAATTTGGAGAAGAAGAATAAGCCTAAACGCTGCCGGAATCATTCCATACCACCTCCTTTGCTAATGATTTCGAGTTTAAGTCCATTTTCTGCTGTAATTTGCTTAAAAACACTTGTAATCTTCAAGTATTAAGGAATAAAGTGATAAAGCTTCATAGTGGACGTAGGCGCATAGCCGAACCACTCTAAATCCTTGTCTTCTGTGCAATTTACTTTTCTGTGATTTGGAGTTTTTGTTAGATAGTCCTTATTTCTAATTCAAGTTCTTCATTTACTATCTCTTCAAAAACTTCCGAAGGGTGCTTGCCCAATTTTGGTGCAAACAAAAATATTATTGTATATTGTCACTATGTGCATGTGTATCTTTTTAATAAAAATTAATGAGCCTCACAGGAAACATATTGATGTTATGGTTCTTTTGCACTGACTTCATGAAGATAATTAGTCGTTCTCTGTTCATGCTTGGGTGGATTCATATAAGTGGATAAACTTACATATTGTGTCGATGACAAAAGTTTTATTTTTTGTTTTTGTCCACTCTCAAAAGTTTGTTGCTATGTTCTAAGAATATCACTTTCATGGTCTTCCATATTGACATAATATTCTCTTTTACTAGAAAAGTGTGATGCGTGTTCAATGTCTGCATATTCAACATGTTCTAAGTAATATATTTTCAAATTTTGTTGCATTCTTTATATTTAGATTGATCGGATTTGCAGTTATCTTCTAAAATCAACTGAATTAGCCAAGTTGGTCTTTTTACCAACATTGACCAAGTAAAATGAATGTTTATGATAGTCTAACTTTCCATTTCTCATTTTAGTATTTTATCAGCTTGATGCCTCTAAAAGTAAATTTCCTTGGTTGTTGTTCAAGTTTCTTAATTATAACTTTTAAGTGAACTCAAAACTTTTTCTTTGTTAGTCTTGTGCAATCTTCAACTTGTACAATAATATTTCTAGACGAATGCAAATGTTGTTTAAAACTTCAAACTTATCATCATTACATGATGATAATATTTGATTGTACAAAATAAGTAATTAATATATACTTTTCTTGTTGTAGCTTTGGTTTTACTGTGAGAGTAAACTGTGCTTCCTTTACAAGAAAAGAATCTGCTTTCTCCTCCAATTAACATTTGTAACACCATTAATAAGCTGGTAATACTTTGGAGACCGGTGGTAAAGTTTGATGTTTTGGAGAAGTTGGAACATAGAACATGGTTTCTTACAACAATTAGGAGCTACATTAATTATTAGATCAAAAAGTCTATGTATTTCTAGCCTGAAGCTGTGAACTTTGTATTCTGTGTATGGTTGTGCTTGTTACATCAAATCATTGTAAATTTGTCATTTATTTATTAACATATTTGCTTTTTACTATGATGGTCTATCATTCTCGTGTACTGTGTTTATATCCAGGCACTAGTTTTTCTCATTGCTATAGTGTACATAACCCGTATTATATATACCACCACCATAACTGATCTAGATAATATTTTGCAGACTAGGATTTTTTTTAATGCTTCAATAATGCGTTTATTTATTTTTCCTACTCCGATAGTTCCTTGATTTTTCAATATTTTGATACCTTGTTTTTTTGTATCATAATGAGTGCTATTGTTTTTTTTAAATATTTTTACCTTTTGTTTCCAATAATAAATAAATTTCTTTTCTATCAAACATGTTATCATTTTAATTGAAACTAACGATAAATTATAAAAAATGTTTTATTTTAAAATTTTAAAACTGAACGGTCGGTTTTTCCCACCGTTGTGCAGTTCTACTAGTAATTCCGTCTTCAAAAGATTGAATCATGTGTATGTTTAATGCTTGAATTTTATTTATTTATAATTTGAGTTATTTTTGTGCCTTTATGAATAAATTATAAAGAATGATCAGGACCGTTCCCTTCCTCACGTGTGTTCCACGCTCCATATCTCTCCGCTGTTCTTCTGTCGAATCTCGGTTCCTTTTGATTTTGACTTGTTTTCTTCCAAAAATCATTTCCTAAATCCTAGCCCCTAACCGCCATCAGCGAAACTGCCCATCGTGTTTGCAAGTGCTATTGGGAAACTGGCAATCGTCACAGCGATATCATCAGCGAAAACAGTCTTATTCGTATTTTATCCCAAAATCTACGAAATTAGGTAAATTCGAATTTCATTTCTTATTTATCTCGTTTGTTTCAGTCTAATAACAGCTAGGGTTAAATATACGAATGGTTTGATGATGTGGTAACTTTTGTTTTTTTGCTATTTCATGGATCCATGCTCTTTTACAGTAGTATGCAGAGTATACATTTTTCATGTGATACTATAATCTCGTAATCATATTGAATTGCATCATATGATATGAAGTAAGGTTCATTTTGGTTTCATATATCTTAAGAATATGAAATCTTCCTTAACTAGTTGATTTTTCATGTCGGGTGTCAGTTAATTTTTCCCTTTTTTATACCGTATGCAATCAATATGCAATTTGCTTGACAGTGAGGTACTTTCAGTCTTTGACATTTGTATCTCACTGTTCAAATATTTGGATCATTTAATCACCAAGTCAGATGAAGAAAGTTTTATTCCAATACGCTCAATACGGTGAAATTAACATCAAAAGCTATGCTACCATATTGATACTAAGCCATTAAATTCAAACTGATGCAGGGTAGTCAGAAATCTACGATGGTCAGAAAGCATATACTGAAACAGTTTTGGGACACATTTAAACATGAAGAAGTTTATGACATAACAAGATTCAAATCAAGGATTTGGAGGCAAAATACATAGCGATCGATGAGGATTGGACATTATAATTTGAACTGATACTCAAGTTAGGAGGGTGTTAGTGCAGATGACATTCACCGATACAATTTCGAATTTGTTGACAACAATGTGCTTCCTTGCCGACTGCAGTTAACAACTAAATTTTACGCATTATTGGTAATCCTTATTTAAATGATTGTTACACGATTAACATTTATGCATATTAAGTTGGAAAAAAATATTAATATATGTGGGCAGTTTTCTGCGTGAAATTAAAAAATATTCTTCACATCACCAAACAAAATGGAGCCCAGTCGGTCGAGTGAGTTGCACATCGAATCGATCAGGTTAAAAAAAAATTCAATTCCATTTACTTCTGAATAGCGCGGTTTAAAAGCGTACTGAACCAAACTTGATCTTCTTTTGATTTCTAAACTTTGTAGTGGCAAAATTGATGTTGTGTCTTTGTGGGATGAAAAAAAAAATGATTTGGCGGTCGAGCCAATGCTGGATGCATACGTTCACCACCAACTCCTTGTTGTAGTCGTATCAACAACGATTTCCATATACGGACATAAGAGTTTTTCATTTAAAATAGTAGTTTAAGAGTATATTTCTAAACTACGTTTTTGTTTTAGGGGCATTTACGTTGGACCCGCGAAGGCAACGAAAGTGTATCTCGACATCAGAATATGCCGTCAGATGGTATGAACACAAAGATAATGCATGTCTGCTCTAAATTATCTTCAAAAATATACTCCAAAACTTACCTGCTGAAAAATTGCAGATCCAAGAAAGATAAATCAAAAAAAATTCTTGTGCTCAATAACAAACCCGACAGTCAAGGATCTGCAGTTCTATAATTAAACAGGAAAAAAATGTTCATGAATGACATTTGTCCTACCTAATATAATGGATACATACAGTACCAGCTGATTTTATATACGACTTTGTATCATTAATGCCAACTATTCCGTGTCCATTTTTTTTCCAGGTATTCTGTTCAAAGAAAAAGGACTAATGCAACGGAGCAAAGATGACATTTATGAACTTGATTATAATTTGTTGTAATATATGTACTTACTGTTGCTTATGCATTCATACACCTGCAAACATATTCCCGCAACGTGAACTGCTTATTTGGCAAAATTTAAAGGTCTCGATGGCATCTCTAATTTTCAATGAGAATTATAATTCTCGTGATTTTCTATTATTATCATGTACAATTATACAGATGAGTTCCAAATTAGTTGATGGTTTTATCTTGTCTTACAGTTTATATGCAATAGCCAAACCAAATTTACTGTGGGAGTTGTACTCGTTTCTCAAGATTTTATTATTATCGTGCACGATTGTATGAATGAGTTCCAAGAAACTGAGGGTTTTATCTTTGCCTTGCAGTTTACTTGTAGTAATTGTGTTTGCAGCTAGCGACGCATCGACTGCAACAGGGTTAAGTGTGTATCTTCCCTTTCTCTACTAGTCATATTTATCGTGTTTCATTTTTTTTATGGTCATAATATTCATATACTGTAGTTAATTATTGTCATGTTCATCAATTTATTGTACACGCATTCATATTTATTGTGGGTATGTATAGATTGTGGAGGAGCATGTACAATAAGCAAGCAAATCTTCAAGGCCGAATCTATGCAAAAGAGCATGCAACACATGTTGTGCAAGGTGCAGTTGTGTGCCAAAAGGAACTTTTGGGTATGACCAATCATGCCTTTGCTACGCTGCCTTGACTACTCACGGAGGCGTCCGCAAATGCCCTTAATTAGCCAATTAATTATCTTCTGTTCTATGTATTTATGGTGACATGGTGTATTTAGATTTTGAGTTATGTTGCATGTTTAATGATTCGAATAACAAGGGTTGTTTGATTGTCGCTGTATAACTTCAGCTGTTCACCAGCTTATTTGTATGGTCAGTAAATTAAGATTTAATAACGTTCCTAGTGTTCCGATCCAGAAGAAACTGTTGAAGAGACTGTAGTCCGGTTGAAGAGACTTGAAAATAAGTTTCAAATTTAAAATAAAATATAATTATAGAGGTAGAATAACGTTAATACATGGGATTATATATAAATATTACTCAATTTTATATCCCAACACCCGCTATAGTCTGTAGTCGTCCTTGTCTCTACTGTGGCCGCTATAGTCTGCCATCGTCATCCAACACAGTTCATCCTCGGCTATTTTAAAATCCGCTACACCACCAACTTTATCAATTTCCTTTCTACAATCGATTTCCCTCTAAATTCAGACCAAATTTCCAAAAAAAAAAAAAAAAAAAAAAAAACCATAATGATGATAAATGAATGATTTGATTCTGAAGTTGCGTAGAAAAAAAAATGTTGGAGTTTGTTTAAGAGTACTATTTTATACCTTTTATTTCACTACTATTTTCTTCAAACAAAAACATTGAAATTGATATTATGATTAAAAAAAAATAGTTACTAAAATTATTGTATAAAATTCAAAAGAATGTTTGACTCAACCTTATTTGCTTTGGTTATAAAGAGTCAATGATACTTGGATAAAGTGAGATACTTAGTCAAGTGTGTTAGCGTTGGCTCAGTATAAAATTATCATGCAAACAGTTATTTGTTAGAGTGATTGGTTCAAAAGTCATAAAGTCAAGTATAACTGTAACACCATTAATGTTCCAAATCCCAGATTTTCATTATGCTCGGAATAAAAATGAAAATGAGGAAGATCAACTTGAATTCACCCCTTCTTAATAGTCATAGAGTTAGGTATATTCCTCATGGTAATTATATAATTTATTACATATATGTAATTGACAACCAATCTTGTTGGAAATAAAACGTGTTTCCTTTCTTTTATATACTTGATATAATATAATATAATATAATATAATGTGTTATATTATTTAATTAATTTAATTATAAATATATTTAATAGAAAGTTTATAAATTATATTTTTTGTGATAGTAGTTACAAAGTGTTATGATTGTGAGTAATTTATCACAATGAAAACAAATATGCCATTTTAAATCTTCCTAATCAAGATATATCAAGACTGAATAACGATGTATCCGTTGAGACTAGAGCACGCAACGTTATTCAAATGTGGAACAGTATTATTCATGACTGCTGAGAGCACCTAAGGGCTACATACTGATAGTTATTGAATAAGTATGGAATGACACAATCGATAGTTTTTTATTGGTTGATATAACTAAGGTCAGAAAGAAAATATCGATATGACTGATTTACAAATCTCACTTAATCTTAGAATACTGTGGGTGTTCAATATGAAAGCTCCGCTTTGATTACAATCAAATCATGGCACAACGTTCATCGAGTGACTATAGTTGGGTCGAGTGAAAGTCTTGGAAGTGAAGCGTTTTTCAAGAGACGATCTGTCTCCTCAGTTGTATGGTGTTAGTATTATGGTAAACTCAAGTCAATTCAAAGTCAAAGACTTTGCCCAGAGCATTTCGGTTAATTATGTTATTGTTGAGCCAAAGACTTTGTGTTTGGACTATATAGTTGAATATGGATGATGCTGGAATTTTAACCATTACAAATTCCAAAAGTCCAAAGTAATGTAGTTTTGACGAAAAGAATTGATATAAATAAATGTCACAGCCAGATAATAACGCTTAATAATATAAAATTAGATTTTACCGAAACTAAGAAAGCGATAAATTTGGCTAAAATGTTACATCACCTCCTAAATGATGTGTGAGAAATAATATTTGAATAATTCGACATTAATAGCTGACCAATCTACATCCGACGATACACATAACCGAAATGATGTTCCAAACGATCTAATTAGTTTATAATTGTTTTAAATTAATTAAACTAATTAATATTTATAAAATATTAATTATAAATTTTTTGAATGCGATTGAGGAACAAATATTATATATATATGTGTATAATAGTGATTAATATACCGATCGATATGCGACATCGGCAAGAAATTAAATTTGATTTAATTAATAATATTTATCTGGGCTTAAATGAGATATTAGCCCATGATAATAAGAAGATAATTTCAGCAGCAATATGGCTTCCAAGGGGAGCTAAAAAGGCTAGAGGTATTTTGAGATGGATGGCTTAGATCTAGTGAGAACTGGTATGAGATGTGATCCATATTTCTCTCTATTTTATCCACTATAAAGGGACCACTAAACCTAATTGTTTAAAAAATTATTTGGCTGTATCCCCATCATTGCTGGCCGACCTCATCAACAAGGAGCTCCAACAAATTCAACTTAAATCAGTTCAAAAGGCAGCGGCGGTTTGATAGCCAAAGGTCTCTGTTTCAAGTATTAGTAATCTGCCGAATCGAGAAAATTTCAAAGGAGGGAGAATTCTTCATTACAAGGTGTGCTCTAAGGCATTAGTATTAGGTATGTATCTACTATATTATATGATTTATAATTTTTGGATAACATATATATATATATATATATATATATATATATATATATATGATATCCTTATTATATTTCTAGTTCGGTGAGATTCTTATGTGTCATCAATATATTCACATATTAGATTGGTTATACGAACGTTTTAATTCATTTTAAAAAAAACACATTTTTATATATAGATTGGAAGTGCACAGCGAAATAAATTTTATTTTAATTATTATCATTTTATTAATATATATATATATATGTATTAATATACTACATAATTTTAGTTATAAGATTTAGATTTAATTATATCATCTTATCATGTTAATAGATGAACCTATATTTTATAAATATATCTACAAAGATTATATTTTTCGACGGCTGCAAATTAATTTTTAATATTAATTTACTATTATTTAAATAATTATACTAATTAAATAATTCATATAAAATAAAATACGATTCAAAAATTAAATTTTTTTTTATATTCATATAAATTCTCGGCCAAAACATCAGAATTTAAAAATCATTTTTTATATTTTTAAAAAATCAATTTAAAAAACGGTCGAAATCAATCAATTAATTAAAATATCTTGCTTGATCTTTTGAAAAATTAAAATAATATAGCATGAAAATATTTTTTTATTATTAGTTTATTATATTTCGAATAATTATTATATACATATTTGGCAAGGCCAGCCGGTTTTATAGTGGACTGTCCACTTTTTATTACGAACGTAATAAAAACATGAAGTACAGAAGTAAGGTAGAGACACCTTAACTGCTAAGAAAGAAGAAAATACAGCACAGGAGTGTGACGGACATGTCACAGCTACAAAAAATAACTAACAAGATTAAGACTCCTCCGAAGAGTTAGTAACACCAACGTCATCATCCACCTGGGAAGAAACCAAAGAGACATTCCCAAGAAGTCCAATATAGGGGCGAAATAATAGAGCAAGAGAAGGATCATAGATCACAACATCTGAAGAGTAAATAAAAGAACGATCCCAGGTAGTATCAGCAAACATGATAGAATTTAACTCAGCATACGTACCATCCAAGTCAAGAATCAAGGAATCACCAGACGGTTTATAATAAAGACATCAAAGGTCCAAAAGATCAGCGGAAACAAATCTAAAATAAGAATCATCCACGAGGTTGTATCGTAAATCAGAACAGCGATCAACCCAACATCTCTCAGACTCAACCCAAACTACAGGCAATTGTAGCGGATCTAGATTCGAAACAGCAATGGAATCCGCAGAATCATCACCAGGGACAATGGATGCAGAAGGAGATGCAGGCCGAGCAATAGAAGTCGGCGGACCTGGGACAGATAAAGGAACTTCAGGAGGAGAAGCAACCTGAGTGACTTTGGGAACCCATTTCCTGAGCGGAGGCCGAGGCAGAGGGATCTTAGGCGCAGCAGCGGAAACAACAGAATGGGTGCAGACAGAAACTAAGTGGCCAAAGGAGTGACAGGAGGTACAAATGTCCGGGACCCAACCGTAACGAACACGGACTTCCACTACATGGCCAACAGCTAGCTGAACAGGAATAGAGGAAGGGAGAGGCTTAAAGGGGGTAATCTCAATCAGAGCCTTAGCGTAAACCAGCTTTTCACGCGCAACAGTATTAGCATCAAAACATTTCAATTTACCAACATTGCAAGCAAGCCAATTCAAACCAAGCAGTGGTTGAAGAGCAGAAGGAATTTGAGAAAAATAAACCCAAACGGGGATAGAAAGAACTTGTTCACGTGCACTTGCTACCGTTGGGGACCAGGGAGTAATAATAAAAGGTTTCCCATCAAAAAAGGAAGGCTCAGCCTCTAGAACACGATGGAAATCCACATAGGAGGAGAATACCAGGAAGTACATGGAATCAACCAGCTTAACACGAAGATCACCGCGAAGCCTCCAAGCCCTACGACAAACCGAAGATGCATCAAGAAGGCGATGATTTGGGTCCAAAAAGAAACCAACCAAATATTCTGACCAATATTCCAAACCGGCTTGCATAACATTTGGAGGTGGGATCATCACTCCATTTTCCTCAACAATATCAAATACAACTAGTTCATATACACCCGCATTACGGGGCAGAGAAGTAAAAAGCGAAGACCATGATTTGGGACGAGCTGGGAAGGAGCAGCAGGAGGAACCTCCTCCACATTGGGAACACCAACTGAGGCCGCAAGCATAGGATTGGGACCAGCTGGGGAAGATGCCGCAAGCAATGAAACACTAGTTCTCAAAACACTGAAATTGGGAACATCATTCTCATCAGAATTTGGACAAACACCATAAGTGCATCGAACTAAACTCGTAATATCAGCATCGGCAGAACACAACTCACATACATTCACACCAACGTCCACACTAATAGCACCTGAATCAAAAACATCATTAACAAGCGTAGGCGCAGGACCACAATCAGAACGACACTCATCACCAACCATAGAAATCAACAACTCAGGTCGCGAGCAAGGGCACTCAACAGCAGCTAGGACAGAGTTCTTAACAGAAGGCTGACATACATACACTTTTAAAGTATAATTTTTTTTATGGGCTGTGCATTCGATTTGGATAAGTTTTTTTTACATATATATTATGTACATAATTAATATGCATACATACATACATACACACACATACATATTTAGATATTATAAATATACTTATATATATATAAATATAATAATAATAATTTTATTATAGTATTCATGCATATATATATGTATATATGTAAAATTATCTAAATATAGTATTTATTCATTATGTATGTGTGTGTGTATATATAATATTGAATGCAACAGTGTATGTATATAAATCATTAATATTGTTACATATAAGATACACACATATACAAATATAAATACACACACACACACATATAACATTTAATACGGTTGATAAAATGTTTATCAATTGAGATATACAAATGATCCGAATTGAAGATTGAAAAATAAAAATATAGTATATATACGTACTATTAAACAATTCTTGCATGTTAATGTTTTCTATACCCGTACAAGTACCTAATTTTGTAACTACTTAATACATTTGTAATTTGGTCGCTTACGTATTTATTTGGTCGAGATCGTGTATTGCATTTTACGAGACTATTGATATCTGATTAATATACTATTATATATAAGTGTTATATGAGGAACGGTAGTAGTTCGTAATGTGTGATACTTTAATGAAATTTGTTCATTTAAAATAAGCAAATAAACCATAGTGCGAGATCGAATATTCAATTTGATCGATCACGATAAAGATCCGTTGTGGTAAAAGTAACACAAGACCAAAACTACAATACAGATCTATGGACTTGATCGTTGATATGTAGTTTGATCAGTTTATGCAAAAGTACAACATATTTAATGTCCGTTAATGTTAAGGATGTTCAAGTACACTTTGGTAAAGAGTTTGTTATGACATTGTAGTATGGATTTTCTTTTGAATGGTTCGATCATCTAGAAAGAAAATGAATGTATAAGAGAAGATATGATTAAATGTATAGTTAGAATGAAGAGAGTGAATGATTACTTTTACTTTATAAAGAAACACCGAAAATGAGAATTGTAAAATAATAATTGATACTTAAAATTGGAATAAAAAATATGATTTCTATCCGAAATGTATTGTCCTATAGAAAATTGTTTTATGTGAGAATTATTTTTTTGAGTTTCAGATATTTGATCAAAGAACTCTCCGTCATAAGCTAGTTATAATATACAAAATAAATATCTATATTAAGTGAATGATAAACCTTCGAATTTAGTACACTATTATAATAATAGTGGAAACCATGGGAGCATGACATATAGCACTTATTGATTGCATCACATTACGAAATTTATTTTTCGCAAAACATACTGAACATTCTATATGAAATAATGATTAATTTTTCAATTTCGACTAAACAAAAAAATAGTTATATTTTTTTCGTTATCACACATCTCACCGTAATTCACCATTTAGGCCTTATAAGAAATCTATCTTATTTCGCCTAATTAATTACTTTTCTATAAGGGATTTAAATGAAAATTATTAATTTAATTAATTACATAATTAATACATTACAATTGTACACTATTTATGTTATTTTATATGTGTGTGTGCGCGCACATTTATTAATTTTATGTGTGTAGGGATTATGCCCTAAACTTAAGTTCAAACATCAAATCTTCGAAATCTATAAAAGTTTCATTTCCACAATTATATTTCTACCATAAACCCAGTATTCAAAAATCAAATCAATAGACTTATACTTAGAATCCAAACCCAATTTATTGTATATTAAACAATGGAGCAAATCAATAGTAATGGAAAACTTACAATTTAATTCCTTATATATTTGATTTAACTTCTTTTACATAAAATTAAACAATGGAATTTGTATTCAATTTGCAGAAATAGGTAGTACGAACTACGAATAAGAATTCACACCTTACACACCATTACTTAATCAAATACCCTATTCAGATCCAAAGAAAAAGACTAAGAAGCGAAACTGAAGAAAAACACATTAACTGCAAAAATCCACACAAATTTCATTATTTTAATACAAACAATTAACATTCTAATCTAAGAATTACATTTCACTTTAGAGGAATTTTGGGGATTTTTAATGTGATGTTTTCATAATCCAGAACTCCCCAAGGCTACATTAAATCAAAACTACACTATTCAATTACTAAAATAAAAAAAAGATTTCCACTCATGGAGGTCCTTAGCTTTATCTTCTTTATACTTGACATGTGAACCCTTTTCTCATACAGCAAGAGATTTGTATATTTGTTATATTCAGAAAATGTGAGTTTTGGAGGAGAAGAGAGCCATCTCACCCTGGTACGTCCACGTCATGATGGTTTCCATCATACCCTATACCTCTCGCTAATTTACATCAGCTATGTTCACTGCCTACTAATTAATATACTGGTAGGCGCCGCAAGTAAAACTCAATTGACAAGCTCTTTCATTGAGAATCTATATCTATCGAATGAGGATCTTAACAATCTATCCAAAACTCATCAACCATCCCTAACGCCATTTGAGAAAATAAACAATAAAAAAGATAAATATATAAAATTTCTTACTTGAAAGCACCAATATTGACTCTGCCATATTATATGATGCACAATCCAAAACGATTCCAAGTACGTTATAAAAATATGATTTTGATACCCAAAGAGATATAATCCATCGGCTGCAAATGTGTAACAACCAATATTTTAGCCAATAAATAAAAATTATTTGGAAAACTTTGATTTCAAATCATTTAAAAATTGAAAATTTGGAATTTTACAATGAAATTTTTGGATTTGTTGAGAATTATTTTTTCAAATATAATAAAATAAATATTTTTTCTGAAATTTGAATTTTGGTCAACTTTGGTCAAAGTTTGACTTTCGGTTGAAATTTTTAATTTGAATTTTTAATTTCTATTCTTTGTTTTGAAGTTGGACTTGATTTTAACATTCTCTATGCTTTTCGTTTCGTCAAATTCTGAATTTATACTTTTTAAATCTGCAATGTTTCAGCATTTTACACGCAAATATTTTTTAGTATTTTTATTTTCTATTTTCTTTTTGGGTTTGGGCTTGATTTTGCTTGAATTTTTGGCTTGCTGTGGAAGCGGGCTTTGCTATTGGGCTTAGGATTTCCTAATAGACATGAGTTTTCCTTTTCAAATTGAAGTGGTGTCTTTCCAATTGCCATTCACGTACAAAACTTTCATCTCCTCCTCTCTTTCTCATTTTCACTTTCCTGAACAAAAAAAATTACAGTAAGTTTTCCTATCTTCTTCTTCTTCTTCTTCTTTTCATTCTTTTTGTTTCTCCTCAAACATAGTTCAGCGATGACATGCTCATCCCCTAGCCGACCTCATCTCCACCCTCATCATCATCTAGTATTGACCGACCACCACTTCATCACCGCTTCAACCATAGCCATGACCCTTGATCCAAAACCACCACCATCCTATTGCCTAAACCCTAGTTGATCCCATACCTTCATCTCTCCTCTTCTCTATGCCTTGGCCACCACTTCCTTTTGCTTAGACATGGCCATCACCTCCTCCTCTAGTCGTGACAATTCAAGTGCCTTGACCCATTGCACCACTTGACCCAAGCCTTAGCACATATGGCCGAACCCATTGAGCCTAGGCCGAACCCAAAAGGAACTTGTGCCTTGTCTTTTTGCCTTCCCTTTTCCATTTTGCCTTGCCATCCTTTCATCAACCTATGGTCGTGCCCTATGCCATTCTAGTAAAGCCTAGCATGCTTCAAAAACATCATGGCCGAACCATGTTTCAAGATGGTCAAGCCTACTTGCAAAGTGGCCGAGCCACATGGTCTTGTCTAGCCATTTTGCTTTGTTTTGATCTATATTTATATATATATATATAATTGCTTAGATATGTTATATTTTTGTTTGTTTACAAGATTTGGATCTTGGCTCTACTTTCACTCAAGTTTGATTCGTGCTTTGTCATGCTTTTCGGGGGTTTGTTCTTATGTTTTGAATTGTCATCTCCAGCCAAAGAAGGTGAGTTTATCACTCTCGACTACGTACTTATACTATAGTAAATTGATGACTTGTGGAATTGTAGCAGTGATATGATATGATGATAGTAGTTTCATATATGCCTGTGACATGATATTATATGATGTTATCACCTTATGTATACCAGTTTATCACATGACATCATATGCTATGTTATACTGTTTATTTTATATTCTGTTTCTCACACTGCAAGTTCCCTCTCACTATGGTTTGAAATGATACATACCCGAATGGAATTTAGAATAGGGAAAAATCGTTATGAGCTGAAATGATAGGATAAAGCGATTTTTATTTTATTTGACTTGGGATTAGGGGTTTGAAATGATAAAACCCATGATTTTATATATTACGGATTGAAATGATACATATTCGTACCACTTGACCTATGTTAGAAAATATTATACAGACCCATGGTAAAATTTTAAATTATAGTTTTCTCAAAAAATTATTAAATATTTTTGAATTTTAATATATGAATTTTTAACTTAATTTTTGATTTAAATGATTTATATATATATATATATATATATATATATATATATATATATATATTGGTTTCTAATAAGTTAAAATTTTATAAGTAAATAAATGGTTTAAAATTAAAATTTAAAGATTTTATCTATGATATAAATTTTAAATATAACTTAATAATTTAATTTGATCTAACATGGAATTTAAATCTAACCTAGTAATAGTGATAGATTTTATTTATGAAATGGATATGTTTTGTATAATAAAATATATTTTTATAAAACTATGATAAATTTGAAGATATTATGCTTTAAACAAGTTTTAGTAAAATTTGTAGCATTTTCAAATTGCTATGCTATTTTAAGTTATGCTTTTAAAATGCTATGCTACTTTAGGTTATGTTTTGAAGCGCTACTATTTCTAAAAATGTAACATTTTCGAAGTGCTATTTTATAAGCGTCACATTTTCAAAGTGTTATGGTTTTTCTACTTGTTACATTTTAAAGTGTTATAATAAGTGTATAGTTTTGAAAGTGTTACAATTTTGGAAAATGGATATTATTTTGAAGGTATAATGGTATTGAATTTAAATGGTTTTGAAATGAATATGTTTGATTTGAAAGGGAAATCGGTTGAAATAATAACCATGGGTTATAATAATGATTGGTTGTTAAAGAGACCGGGATCGGAAGTTGTCATACTCTCTGCCAACTTCGAAAACCACTGTAATAACTATGTACATGGTGGAGATTCGAGGGCGAAGAAGGATTGTGGCGACGATCCTATATGAGGTATATACGTGGACCCGACTCCCGTAAGTTGGCATAAGGTGGCTAAAACAGGAGAAATTGACGGGCAAATGAGGTAGCTCCTTTGATCGGACACACTCCTTCGATACCATTCTATTACATTGTGATTGATTGGGTGCACCCTTTGATTTTTTTGGGAGTGTGGCTCGAGGTGAGCGGTAGTGGCTGCTATGCGTTACCACCAGTCCGGAAGTGCAATTGGTATATCTACCCTGACTTTGCCTAGTTGCGCCGTGTCACCTACCCTAGCGTGCTTTCTACGAGTTTAATTTGTGTCGTACCTATGGAGTATCCTCTTGTAGCCTCTCGATCTGGAGGTACTACGGTACTGTATAGACTATTGGCACTATAAAATGTGTTAAGGGGGATATGGGTGACGCCTTAATGCTATTTTTTTATTGTTTACTTTACTTTAGACATTATTATAATAGCGTATATTACTACATAGTAGATAGTTTAGCGGATCCTTAAAGGATAGGCGATCTCAATCATCCTTTAAGTTACTTGTGCATTTCTATTACAGTTCACTTACATTTTTATGAGTATGTATGTCCTGACTCGAGTGTTTTTTGTTTTGCTTTACGCTTGGGTCAGCCTGAGTATCACGGCTTTGGATTCACCTTTTGGAGCTAGAGAATTGCTCGAGATTATCTATCTACCTATCTAGTTGTGTATCTATTTCTATTTTAGTTATTTCTATTCAGCTTATGTATTAGTGGATTTCTATTGTATTTACTTTTAGACTCTGGTATTACGTATTTGTTTTGAGACTTTGTATGTAGTAGCTTCATGAACCACTATGGTTATCTTATTTCTGCTACGAGTTGTTATGACATTCTGTGTTTCTGTGATTGGTTTTATTTACTCCGAAATATATTAACAATCCGTTGTTTTGAATTATTCAAGTCCGACATGTGTGGTTTTATTGTCGATTTGAATGGTCCAAAATAGCGGGTCGTTACATTTGGTATCAGAGCTTTGGTTTTAGGCAAACCTTAGCCTGCAGAGCAAAAACTCATTAGAGATAGGGTAGAAATACCCTAGAATGAGTGAAATCAATCTTAGAATCATTTCTTTGTGAGAGAAAATATTTTAAAGTATAAAATGATTTTAAAGATTATTTTGGATAAAAACTTTTCTTGTTTTAAAATATAATTTTTTTCTTAACTTCCTTTCTTTCCTTATCCACTTATTTAAATTCTTTGATTAGGATTTCCATTCTTGTTTAATCTTGTCATTTGTTTCTTAGTTACTTTTGTCCTAAAATTCATTCTTGATTTTTTCAGGATGGATCATAGGAATACCAGAGGTCGGGGTCGTGGTGTTGCCCCAATTCCTGAGCTTGTTGCACCCATTAAGTTCACTAGTCTCTGTAAGGAATTCACTCAGCTTAATGGTACCAAGTTTTTTTGATCAGAGAGTGTGACGACCGCCCATGACTCCCGCATCAAAACAAGGAAATAGTGCGCTGAAGAGTGTGCCAGGCAGCCATGGATGACCGTCAAAGGTAAGAATAAAATCGCAGAATCTATCGTATAACTCACAGCGCATGGACAAAATACAATAGAGAAATATATATAGTGAAGCTCCATAACAGAATATCATCAAATAGACTTAATAATAGTTTGATACAAGCATCTGAAAAGACAATACATCAAGCCTCACTACAAAGCACTCAAAGAATATACAGCAGCGGAACATCCAGTACATATAACAGGAAATAATATGCAAAAGCCTCCAGCTCGTATTCGTCATCATCAGCCGCATCGACTACCAAGAACAGCACCTGCCACCTGCTACCTAGTCTGCCCATCCCAAAATGGATGAACAGCCCAAGGTAATAAGAGTTGAACATAAAACCTTGAGTCAGATAAAAGTCATAGTGAGCAGTAAATCAACTATCAAACATACCAAAAGAGCATAAAGGATAAAAAGGAATAGGAACCCAACCATCCCACTCCACCTCTTTCTACAGTGATAGCCCCCAGACACACACTAAGGAGAAACAAGCATAGCAAAGCAGATAATTAAAGTAAAGCAATAATCACTCGAGTCAAGGTCGATGTTTTCCCAATACAAACCCCCAAGGCCTAAACCAAGATCAGATAAGCACCCAGAAAATACCGCTCTTGAGGCCGAATGATGAGACAACCAAACATCCATGACTCTGGCTATCACAGTTATCATTGCCTCGATATCACCGTTAATTGAATGACCGACACCATTCTTTCAGCCGTCCGTCAAGGGCTAATGGTAACCCTGGTTCTAGACAGAGTTCCGCATGTCATCGTGACCTGTGCATAGGGCTATCGAATCTGCCCAGAGTACTCGGCATGTCATCGTCACCCGTGCCGAGGACTATCGCATCTCCCAGCGTACTCTTGCTTTGAGCCTGCTAGAACCTTCAACGACGATAAGATCTCAGCCTTCTAGTCATCCTCCTCGACGACTATTCTCATACTAGCTCAAGCGCTTCTCGAGCCCACCATTATCAACAAACTCAAACCATATCACCGAGTTATCAACATGCTTGGGATGATCCCGTCTGGATTAAACCAAGGCTATCTCACATCATGCTTTTCTTCATCGCATCATAGCAAAGTCCATCTCGACATCTTCATCGAATCTATCCGTATGAGCTTCATCATCCGCTCCATATGTCACAAGCAGCTTTCCTTGTTCAAGAGCCTTTCCACTTAGCTTTTGAATCATCTCCGACCAACTTGTCCAAATCAACTACTAGCTAATTTGCAACAATCAATCAATCAAATCAATCACTAATCCAAGCAATCAAGCATTCGAGCAATTATAACTAAGATGGTAAATTCGTAAATAAAGTGTCCGAATCTAACAAGCATGAATTATAAGCAATATCTCTATAACTTGATGAGTAAACTTGCATAAGCTAACATATAGTAAGATGGATGTCAAACTTCATGAACGATGAATCTACATGCAGACTTAAGGAAAATGTAAGAAATCACTATCTTTAACACACAAACGAGCCATCGATCCAATATACTCCTTTGGGTCCGTGTGAGAGATGACTTCCACTCACCGAATCACCTAAACACCTCAAAAACTATCAACTTCAGATCTGGACAGTGAAGAACTAAGCTTGATCCAACAAGATTCCGCTTCAAATGATGAAATCTCTCTTTGTTGGATGAAGATCTTCAACTTTAGCTCTTGGATCTTCGATCTTGGATGGATGTAAGCACTCGATTAAAGTGGAGAAAATATGTGAAGGAATGTTCTAGTCGAACTCTAAAATGGCAGCACTTCGTCGCTTCAAAATCCGGTGCCAAAAAGTGAACCAAAGACGTGTAATTATAGGTTGAAACCTTAGGTCGTCCGCCCCCTTAGGTCGTCCACGACCTAACTATCCCGACCTACGACTTAAGCCTCTACACGACTCAAAAACCTAACGACTCAACACTTAACGGCATGCGCGACCTAACGGTCCAACGATCTAACGACTTAACCTATGCGCAACTTAAAACACAAGCCGACCTAAAAACCTCACGCGACCTACGACCTAACTGGGTTAAGTACTCAAGCGGCTCAGCGACCTAACAAATCCAACGACCTAAAACACACGCGACCTAACGACCCAACCATAAGTCGTCCAATGACCTAACTACAACACCGGCTGTCCACTAGGTCGCCATCCTCCTTAAGTCGATCACTACTGGGTTGCTAACCCGTTAAGTTGTCCCAAACGACCTAAATTACCCACGACCTAAGTTCCACACCTATCCCCTTAGGTCGCCTAAACCTTAAGTCGCTAGCCTTTAACTCGTTAACCTCCTTAGGTCGCTCCACAACTCCACCGACCTAACTATCATACGACCTAACTATTACACGGCCTAACTTCTATAGGTCGCTCCATATCACTAAATCGTTCACGACCTAAGCACCACACGAGTTAACTTTCACATGACTTAAGCTTTGGTCGACTCAAACTCTAAACAACTTAACAACATCAACGACTTAATGTCGACAGTTCTATGATCTTTCGATTCGTAAAAGTACGGGTCGTTACATTCTCTCCCACTTAGGAATTTCGCCCTCGAAATTTCAAACAAACAAGAGCATCCAAAACTATTCTGCATGCCTACCATCCATAGCAATCAAAAAACCATGCATCCAATTTCTAGCCTAGCATGCAGAATTCTAAGACTAGAACAAGTTACAAATTCATGAGATGTTACGACACCTTAGGGCCATACCTCGAAGAGTTCAGGATGAGCTGCTTTCATCCTCTCTTCCTCCTCCCATGTACAGTCGTTAACATCATCACTCCATTGTATCTTGAGCAACGTAATCGTCTTCCTCCTAAGTTGTTTCGTGTCTGTTTCAACAACACGAAGCGGCTTACGAGGTTTCGTAACAACTGGATCAACTTCTAAATCTTCACAACTATCAGCAGAAACCACTGTATTCGAGTTGTGCACATACTTCCGTAGATACGATATATGAAAAACATTGTGCACACTCGCCATCTTTTCCGGTAACTCCAATTTATAGGCAAGCTTTCCAATTCGCTCGATGATCGGGAATGGTCCAACAAATCTTGGAGTCAATTTTCCTTTCTTCCAGAATCTAATAACATTCTTCAGAGGAGAAATCTTCACAAAAACCTTATCACCTACGTCGAATCCCAAATCTTTTCGACGTTTATCGGCATAACTTTTCTGACGGTTTTGGCCTGCCTTCATTCGTTGCCGAATGATCTCTATACAATCTGAAGTCTGACGAATCATTTCTGGCCCAAGTATCAGTTTTTCTCCAGTTTCCAACCAACATGTCGGAGAGTTACACGGTCTTCCATACAGTGCCTCATACGGTGCCATACCAATACTTGACTGGTAACTGTTATTATACGCAAATTCCACCAAATGAAGATGATCTTCCCATGATCCTCCGAAATCCAAAACACATGCCCTCAGGAGATCTTCCAAAACTCGGTTGACTCTCTCGGTCTGACCATCTGTTTGGGGATGATAAGCTGTATTCAAACACAACTCGGTTCCCAAAACTTCCTGGAAGCTCTTCCAAAATCCACTAGTGAACAATGGATCACGATCGCTCACTATATTCTTTGGAATACCATGAAATCGAACTATCCACTTAACATACAACTCAGCCAACTTCGATGTAGTCCTAGTTGATCGAACAGGAATGAATCTTGCACTCTTAGTCAAGCGATCTACAATGACCCAAATCCCTTCATTTCCCGCTCTTGTTCTAGGTAGACCATCAATAAAATCCATCGATATTTGCTCCCACTTCCACGTAGGAACTTCTAACGGCTGAAGCAATCCACTTGGCTTCTTCTGTTCAGCTTTTACCAACTGGCAGTTCATACATTTGGAAATAAAATTTCCAACATCCTTCTTCATACCTTCCCAGTAATAGGTTCTCTTCATATCCCGATACATCTTATTTCCACCTGGATGGATTGTAAGCTTTGAGTGATGACTTTCCTTCAGAACTTCATCTCTCAATTCATCTATATCGGGAACAACTAATCGTCCTTGCTTCCGAAGCTAACCCTCTCGATCGACTTCGAATCCTTTATCCTTTTCTGGGTCCAATCCAGATTCCAAATCACAGATAATCTTGACAAGCTTATCATCTCGCTTTTGGCTCTCGCCAATTCTTTCCACTAGAGTAGGTCTTATCAATAAGTTTGCCAACATCTCAGGTTCCAATCCACATCTAGGCCTGAAGTTAAATCCAGCTAAATACTCGAGACTCTTCCATTCAGAAAACATGGCTCCCAACTCTGCATGTCTTCGACTTAACGCATCTGCTACCGCGTTACCCTTTCCCGGAGTATAGGCTATACCAAAATCAATGATGCTAAAAACTCTAGCCATCGTTGCTGCCGAAGATTTAAATCCTTCTGGGAGAAAAGATACTTCAACGACTTATGATCTGTAAACAACTCGAATCGAATTCCCAATAGATAATGTCTCCACATCTTCAGAGCAAAAACAATCGCCGCTAACTCCAAATCATGAGTCAGATAATTCCTTTCATGCGGCTTTAGTTGTCGACTTGCATACGCAACAACTTTATTCTTCTGCATCAGCACTGCTCCAAGTCCAGTACCACATGCATCGGTATAAACTACCATCTCATCATTCCCACTTGGAATAGTCAAAACAGGAGCACTTGTCAGTCGCTCTTTCAGGATTCCGAAAGCTTGCTCACACTTAGCATCCCATCTGAATACTTGGTTCTTTTTCGTCAATCCTGTTAATGTTGCAGCTACCTTGGAAAAGTCTTTGATAAACCGACGATAATATCCAGCTAATCCAAGAAAACTTCTCACATCAGATGCATTCTTAGGTCTAACCCAATCCTGGATTGCTGCCACCTTAGCGGGATCAACCGCTATTCCATTTCCAGAAATAACATGGCCTAAGAACCTTACTTCACTCTTTCAGAAGTGACACTTCGAAAACTTAGCCATCAGCTGATGTTTCCGCAAGATTTCCAAAACAATACACAAGTGCGTCTTGTGCTCTTCTTCAGTTCTGGAATAAATCAGAATATCATCCACGAACACAAGTACGAACTTGTTCAACTGATCTCTGAATACTCTATTCATAAGATCCACAAAATATGCTGGTGCATTAGTCAATCCAAACGGCATTACCAGCCACTCATAGAAACCGGATGGTGTCCTGAAAGCAGTCTTCGGCACACTATCCTTTGCCACTCTCAAATGGTGAAATCCCGTTGCCAAATCCATCTGAGAAAACACCTTAGCTTCGTGAAGCTGATCAAACAAGTCATCTATTCTCGGCAATGGATACTTGTTCTTCTTAGTCACTTTGTTCAGCTCACGATAATCCACACACAACCTCAACGATCCATCTGCTTTAGTTGCGAACACAACTGGTGCACCCCATTCGGACACACTACGCCGAATGAATCCTTTCTGTAGAAGGTCATCAACTTGCACCTTCAACTCTTGCTATTCCCTAGGCGCCATCCGCCTAAGAGGCATCACAACAGGTCTAGCTCCTTCAACTAGATCGATGCGAAACTCGATCTCTCTATGTGGCGGTAACCCTTTGACTTCATCAAACACATCCTCAAATCCATTCACAATCGGCACCGATGACAGTCCATCCCGTGGAACAACCAGCGAATACATGAAGCTCATGAAGACGCCTTCCTCATGCTTACATCGTATCACAACCTTTCGCCCTTCCACATTCTCGACTGTCACCTCCAGCCTTTTACAATCAACCTTTGCCGCATACTTCCTAAGCCAGCCCATACCCAAAATAATTCCAAACCCCGCAAAGTTTAGAACAAAGCAATTACAAACAAAAGAGCAATCATGACTTGATACAACCAGACCACGACATATCATACACAAACAGGACGAACCCCCAACTGGATTAGTCACAACCAATGGTCTATCAACGATATTCGGTTCTAAACCCAACCGGCCTACAAGTTCATTACAAACAAAGGAATGCGACGCTCCAGTATCAAATAACACTCTAACTGGAACACCACAAATGGAAAGAGTACCTTGTGCCACCACACTCTTTCCTTTCTCTTCCGTAGTAGGAGCTTTCGAAGATGATGGAACAGCCCCCAAAGCATAAGCTTGCACAATCTGCTTGTCCTTCCACGGTTCTAGACAATTCCTCTTGACATGCCCCGGCTTATCACAGTTGTAGCACTTCAACGGTACCTTAGGATTCTTACAATCTTTGGAGAAATGGCTCTTCTGCTGACAATTATAGCAGGCCACTTCACCCTTCGTCTTCTTCTGACCATCCTTACCCTTCTGTTGTTGCTGCTTCCCCTTCTTGTTTCCATCTCGCTGTGGTTTAGACTCCTCCTTGGTCACAGCAACAACAGATCCTTCTTTAGGAAATAGATTCTCATGCCTGAGAGCCTTCTCCACAAGCTTCTCAAATGGATCGTCCAGATGATCCACCAACTGTCTCCCGAGATAAGTGTCCAAGCCTGTCACAAACTTCTCGTTCTTCTGATATGGAGATTCAATATATGACTGGGCATACTTGGACAAGGCTTCAAACTCCGAAACATACTCAGGAACTGATCTTCCACCTTGCTTGAGCTCTACAAACTTCTTGAACAAGACAGACTTCTGAGCCGTAGAAATGAACTTAGCTTCAAATCTAGCTTGGAACTGCACCCAAGTAATTTCTTCCTCTGGAGTATCAATAGTGATAGAGTTCCACCAATCAGAAGCTCTTCCTTGGAGCTGACTTGATGCAAGCTTCCTCTTAGTCGCATCCTCAATTCCTAAGTCACCAAAGATCCTTCTACAAGCATCTATCCATCTTTGGACTTCAATGGTTGACTCTGTCCCTAAGAAAGCCTTCCTTCCCTCTAAGAGCAATATAGTCTTTACACAGCTTAGGAAAATCCACCGGTTTTGGAGCTTGAACTTGAACTCCAACATCTACTGATGGCCCTGGAGCTGGTATCCTTCTCATGATAGAGGTCATCATAGCTTCGAACATCGCAGCATACTCAACAGCTTCCCCAGCAGCACGGCTTTCCCAAGCAGCTGGTCTCTCTCTTCGACTCATCCTTAATATCGACAAAAAAAGGAATGATTTAGAACACCTTAAGAAACAACTGCATAAGGAGTGAAAATCCTTCTAAACTACTATATTATATATAGTAATCATCCATCAAAACACAATTACGTCTCTCTTACGTAGCTACGTCAGCGAGCGTTGGCTAAAATCGATTAACCAAGGCTTTGATACCAAATGTGACGACCGCCCATGACTCTCGCACCAAAATAAGGAAATAGTGCGCTGAAGAGTGTGCCAGGCAGCCATGGGTGACCGTCAAAGGTAAGAATAAAATCGCAGAATCTATCGTATAACTCACAGCGCATGGACAAAATACAATAGAGAAATATATATAGTGAAGCTCCATAACAGAATATCATCAAATAGACTTCATAATAGTTTGATACAAGCATCTGAAAAGACAATACATCAAGCCTCACTACAAAGCACTCAAAGAATATACAGCAGCGGAACATCCAGTACATATAATAGGAAATAATATGCAAAAGCCTCCAGCTCGTATTCGTCATCCTCAGCCGCATCGACTACCAAGAACAGCACCTGCCACCTGCTACCTAGTCTGCCCATCCCAAAATGGATGAACAACCCAAGGTAATAAGAGTTGAACATAAAACCTTGAGTCAGATAAAAGTCCTAGTGAGCAGTAAATCAACTATCAAACATACCAAAAGAGCATAAAGGATAAAAAGGAATGGGAACCCAACCATCCCACTCCACCTCTTTCTACAGTGATAGCCCCCAGACACACACTAAGGAGAAACAAGCATAGCAAAGCAGATAATTAAAGTAAAGCAATAATCACTCGAGTCAAGGTCGATGTTTTCCCAATACAAACCCCCAAGGCCTAAACCAAGATCAGATAAGCACCCAGAAAACACCGCTCTTGAGGCCGAATGATGAGACAACCAAACATCCATGACTCTGGCTATCACAGTCATCATTGCCTCGACATCACCGTTAATTGAATGACCGGCACCATTCTTTCAGCCGTCCGTCAAGGGCTAATGGTAACCTGGTTCTAGACAGAGCTCCGCACGTCATCATGACCCGTGCCCAGGGCTATCGAATCTGCCCAGAGTACTCGGCACGTCATCGTGACCCGTGCCGGGGACTATCGAATCTGCCCAGCGTACTCTTGCTTTGAGCCGGCTAGAACGTTCAACAACGATAAGATCTCAACCTTCTAGTCATCCTCCTCGACGACTATTCTCATACTAGCTCAAGCGCCTCTCGAGCCCACCATTATCAACAAACTCGAACCATATCACCGAGTTATCAACATGCTTGGGATGATCCCGTCTGGATTAAACCAAGGCTATCTCACATCATGCTTTGCTTCATCGCATCATAGCAAAGTCCATCTCGACATCTTCATCGAATCTATCCATATGAGCTTCATCATCCGCTCCATATGTCACAAGCAGCTTTCCTTGTTCAAGAGGCTTTCCACTTAGCTTTTGAATCATCTCTGACCAACTTGTCCAAATCAACTACTAGCTAATTTGCAACAATCAATCAATCAAATCAATCACTAATCCAAGCAATCAAGCATTCGAGCAATTATAACTAAGATGGTAAATTCGTAAATAAAGTGTCCGAATCTAACAAGCATGAATTATAAGCAATATCTCTATAACTTGATGAGTAAACTTGCATAAGCTAACATATAGTAAGATGGATGTCAAACTTCATGAACGATGAAACTACATGCAGACTTAAGGAAAATGCAAGAAATCACTATCTTTAACACACAAACGAGCCATCGATCCAATATACTCCTTTGGGTCCGTGTGAGAGATGACTTCCACTCACCGAATCACCTAAACACCTCAAAAACTATCAACTTCAGATCTGGACAGCGAAGAACTAAGCTTGATCCGACAAGATTCCGCTTCAAATGATGAAATCTCTCTTTGTTGGATGAAGATCTTCAACTTTAGCTCTTGGATCTTCGATCTTGGATGGATGTAAGCACTCGATTAAAGTGGAGAAAAGAAGTGAAGGAATGTTGTAGTCGAGCTCTAAAATGGCAGCACTTCGTCGCTTCAAAATCCGATGCCAAAAAGTAAACCAAAGACATGTATTTATAGGCTGAAACCTTAGGTCGTCCGCCCCCTTAGGTTGTCCATGGCCTAACTATCCCGACCTACGACTTAAGCCTCTACACGACTCAACAACCTAACGACTCAACACTTAACGGCATGCGCGACGTAACGGTCCAACGACCTAACGGTCCAACGACCTAACGGTCCAACGACCTAACGACTTAACCTATGCGCAACTTAAAACACAAGCCGACCTAAAAACCTCACGCGACCTACGACCTAACTGGGTTAAGTACTCAAGCGGCTCAGCGACCTAACAAATCCAACGACCTAAAACACACGCGACCTAACGACCCAACCATAAGTCGCCCAACGACCTAACTACAACACCGGCTATCCACTAGGTCGCCATTCTCCTTAAGTCGATCACTACTGGGTTGCTAACCCGTTAAGTTGTCCCAAACGACCTAAATTACCCATGACCTAAGTTCCAAACCTATCCCCTTAGGTCGCCTAAACCTTAAGTCGCTAGCCTTTAACTCGTTAACCTCCTTAGGTCGCTCCAAAACTCCACCGACCTAACTATCATACGACCTAACTATTACACGGCCTAACTTCTATAGGTCGCTCCATATCACTAAATCGTTCACGACCTAAGCACCACACGAGTTAACTTTCACACGACTTAAGCTTTGGTCGACTCAAACTCTAAACAACTTAACAACATCAACGACTTAATGTCGACAGTTCTACGATCTTTCGATTCATAAAAGTACGGGTCGTTACAGAGAGCATCATAGAGGATCAGCAGTGATGGAAGGTTTAGAGAGGATTTTCTTCGGTCTTAAGATCATTGATGCTCAGAAGCGTCAGTTGGCAGCTTGGCAGTTGAAGGAGGCAGCTTTGGATTGGTGGGAGTCTATTACGGCTCATACTATTGAGGCTGATATTTCTTAGGAGCGGTTTAGGTATCCTTTGTGTTAATTTTGATTTGGTTCTGTTTTTCTCTCTTTGGAATCTTTCTTATGCTTTGATGTCGTATTTCAGGGATGCTTTTGTGGCTAAGTGGATGCTCGAAGCAGGGAAGTCCCAGCTATACAGGGTGTTTATGGATCTTAAGCAAGGGGACATGTCATTTTCTGAGTATGAGCGGAAGTTCAATGAACTTTCCAAGTTTGGTCCTAGCGTGATTGACACCCCTCTTAAGAAGAATGAGAAGTTTATAGAGGAGCTCGCCTAGAGTTTTATGATTGTCTCATTTCTCATGTGCATAGCCCTTTCACTGGTTTGATGGATATGGCCATTAGATATGAAAATCCTACTTCTAAGGATCCTTCTATTGCTCGTACCCCTTCATCCCATCCTTTCTCTGGTAACCCTAAGAAGAGGAAGCCTAACTTTCATCAGCAAAAGAAGAATTGGAATAAGACTCCTGGTTTGGGATCTTCTTCTTCTCAGAGGCTGCCTATCAACCTATCTTCCATCACTTGCTTCAAGTGTGATCAGAAAGGAAACTATGCCAATAGTTGCCCTACTACAGTTGGTGCTACTATTCCCCCTCCCGCATAGTTGAATAGGAATGATCTCTGTCATATTTGCTTGCAGCCTGGCCATCTCAAGAAGGATTGTCCTACTCAGCAGAAGGGCAAGCCATCTGGTATCTTTGCTATTACCTCTACCACTCCACTAGCTCCTAATGAAACTTAAGGTACTCTTCAGAGCACCTTTTTTTGTTTCATTTTCCTATTCGTGTTTTATTTGATACTAGAGCTTCCCATAGTTTTATTTCTATGGATCTTTGTGATAAGTTCGAGCATCTTCTTTCTCTCGAGTATGCTCCTGAATCTTTGTGTGTTAAAATCCTATTGGTGGTCCTGCGAACCTTAGTAGGATTTGTACAAAGGTGAAACTCTTCTATTGTAGCTATCATTTTTCTGGTGATTTTTATGTTATGGGATTCGATGCTTTTGATCTATTGTTTGGAGGTGATTGGCTGAAGAGGCATGAAGCCGTTATCTCTTGTAAAACCCAAACAGTTTCCCTTGTTGATTTTGGTAATTCATTGGTGATTCAGTGTCGTTTGACTCAGGATTATGCTGGTAGTTTTATTTATTCTCTTGATTCTTCTCTTGGTGGACTTGATTTGACTCATCTGGTCAAACTCTATCCCGATGTATTTGGTAAAGTCACTGCTTTACCTCCTAAGCGGGAAATCGATTTCTGTATTGATCTTATTCATGGAGCTCGACCTGTAGTTCTTTCTCCTAGAAGAATGGCACCCCGTGAGAAGGTTGAGTTGAGGAAGCAAATTAAGGACTTGTTCTCCAAAGGTCTGATCAGACCTATCCATTCTGAATGGGGAGCAGCGATGGTTTTCGTCACTAAGTCCGATGGTTCTTTGAGGATGTGTGTTGATTATAGGAAGCCGAACAAGCTCACTATGAAAAATAGATATCCAATGCCTCGTATCAATGATATGTTTGATCAGCTCTATGGAGCTACTGTTTTCTCTCAGCTTGATCTTGCCACAGGTTTCCACCAGCTCAGAGTTGCCGAGGTAAGTATTCCCAAGACTGCTTTTCATACCGAGAATGGTTTTTATGAATGGTTAGTTATGCCTTTTGGTTTGATTAATGCCCCAGCTTTCTTTGTTGATCTTATGAATCATGTTTTTCGTGATGTTTTTAACAAATTTGTTCTAGTCTTTGTCGATGATATTCTTGTCTTCTCTAAGTCAAGGGAAGAGCATGAGTCAAATTTGAATTTTGTCCTGGAGACTCTTAGAAATCATCAGTTGAAGGCTAAATTCTTGAAATGCCATTTCTGGAAGGATGAAGTCCGTTTTCTTGGACCTATTATTTCTGGTAATGGAGTTTCTGTTGATCAAGTTAAGATCGCTATGATCAATGAAAGTCCTTCTTTTCTCTCTTTGTAATAAATCATTCTATCTTTTCTGTGGTTCTTATTTTTCTCTATTCTATTATAGGATTGGGAAACTCCTAGGACTCCATTTGATATTCATAGTTTTATAGGACTTGCCGGTTGTTATCGAAGATTCATTGAGAATTTTGCTCGGATTGCTGCACCTCTCACTGCTTTGACTCGTAAGAATGCTATGTTTATATGGAATGATAAGTGTGAAGCTGCATTCAATGAGTTAAAAGCAAGCTTACTTTCACACCAGTTCTTACCGTTCCAAATGGAAATGAGGGATTAACGGTATAACTGATGCTTGTCGTGAGGGTTTGGGAGCTGTTTCGATGCAAGATGGGATGGTCATTGCTTATGCCAATCGTCAGTTGAAGACCCATGAAACCAATTATGCAGCCCATGATTTGGAATTGCTTACCGTGGTTTTTGCTTTGAAGCTATGGAGGAATCATCTTTTAGGAACTAAGTTTAAGCTCTTTATGGATCATCAGTCTTTGAGGTATATCTTCACCCAAAAGGATTTGAATCAGCGGAAGGTTAGGTGGCTTGAATTCCTTACTTCTTATGACCTCGACATTAGCTATACCCCTGGGAAAGCTAATGTTGTGGCCGATGCTTTGAGTCGGAAGAAGGCGATGTTGTGTCAGCTTGTTGTTTCTTCTTCTCCTTTTATGGATCCTATCATGGCTAATAGGATAAGGATGAGATGCTTAGGCTTATTAAGGAGAATGTTCATAGCAGGGTTGGTGGTAGTAGTCTTGTTGGTAGTGGAGCTTAGATCGATGATAGAGGGATTTTGAGGATTAATAATTGGATTTGTGTCTCGAATGTCGATGGATTGAGGCAAGAGTTACTTTGGAAAAATCATCGATCCAGACTTTCTATTCATCCAGGTGTGACGAAGATGTATCTGGATATGAAGAAGCCTTATTGGTGGAAGCGTATGAAGCGTGATATCTCTATCTTTGTTAGTAGGTGTGCGACTTGTCAGTAAGTCAAGGCCGATCATCAGAATATCCTTGGTTTATTGCAGCCTCTTGAGGTTCCCAATTGGAAATGGGAACAGGTTTCTATGGATTTTATTGATGGATTACTGAGGACTAGGAGAAGCAATGAGAGTATTTGGGTTATTGTGGATAGATTGACCAAGTCAGCTCATTTCATTCCGGTTAAGTCTACCCGTTCTGCTTCTAGTTTGGCTGAGATTTATATGAGGGAGATTGTCCGCCTTCATGGTTTCCTATTAGTATTGTTTGTGATAGAGATCCCATCTTTACCAGTCAGTTTTGGCAAGCTTTTCAGAAATCTTTGGGTACTCATCTGAATCTAAGCACTGCTTACCATCCGCAGACCGATGGTCAAACGAAAAGAGTGAATCAGATTTTAGGGGATCTTCTTCGTGCTTGTTTTATTGATTATGGAGGATCTTGGGAAGATCATCTCCATCTTGTTGAATTCACCTATAACAATAGTTATCAGGTATGATCTCAAATCTTCTGTTTTAATCTTGTCTTATTCCTTTATTTATCTCATTTCATCCTTAAATCCAGGCTAGTATTACAATGTCTACGTTTGCTGCTATTGACGGACGACCTTACAGATTTCCATCTTGCTGGATTAAATAAGGTAATCGTTTGGTTCTTGGTCCTGATATGATTCTGGAAGCTTCCGAGAGAGTTGAGGAGATTAAGAGGAAGATGAGGAGTGCTCAGGATAGGTAGAAGAAGTATGCTGATCGACATAGGAGGAATTTGGAGTTATCTGTTGGTGATTTGGTTTTCCTTAAGATCTCTCCCTTAAGGAATGTGATTCAGTTTGGCCGGAGAGGGAAGCTTGCTCTTAGGTTCATTGGTCCTTTCTGTATCTTAGAGAGGATTGGTTCTTTAGCTTATCATCTGGATTTGCCTGAGAAGCTTTTTGGAGTGCATAATGTATTCCATATTTCGCATCTTCGTCGGTATCTGCATGATCCATCTTTGATTGTCTGGCCTTCTGCTCTCGAGTGTTTGGATATTGAGCCAAACCTTATTGTCGAGAGGAAGCCACTTCGTATTATCGATAGAGGTACGAAGCAGCTGAGAAGGAAATCAATCAACCTGGTCAAAGTGCAGTGGAGTACTGATGATCGGGATTGTACCTGGGAGACGGAGGAGAGCATGCGTGCTTCGAATCCAGAATTATTTGTTTCAAGTACTATTTGTTATTCTGTCTTATCTTTCTCCGTTTTCTGTGTCTCGTTTCTTTTCGAGGACGAAAAGTTTCGACTGGGGGAGAGTGTAACAACCCATATTTTAGCCAATATTTTTAAATAAAAATTATTTGGAAAATTTTGATTTTAAATCATTTAAAAATTGAAAATTTGGAATTTTACAATGAAATTTTGGGATTTGTTGAGAATTATTTTTCCAAATATAATAAAATAAAGATTTTTTCTGAAATTTGAATTTTGGTCAACTTTGGTCAAAGTTTGACTTTCAGTTGAAATTTTTAAATTTGAATTTAAATTTCTATTCTTTTTCTTTGAAGCTGGACTTGATTTTAACATTCTCTATGCTTTTCGTTTCGTCAAATTTTGATTTATACGTTTTAAATCTGCAAAGTTTCAGCGTTTTACATGCAAATATTTTTTAGTATTTTTATTTTCTATTTTCTATTTTGGTTTGGGCTTGATTTTGCTTGAATTTTTGGCTTGTTTTGGAAGTGGGATTTGCTATTAGGCTTAGGATTTCCTAATAGACATGAGTTTTCCTTTTCAAATTGAAGTGGTGTCTTTCCAATTGCCATTCTCGTACAAAACTTTCCTTTCCTCCTCTCTTTCTCATTTTCACTTTCCTGAACAAAAAAAAAATTACAGTAATTTTTCCTATCTTCTTATTTTTATTCTTTTTATTTTTGTTTCTCCGCAAACATAGTTTGGCCATAACATGCTCATCCCCTAGCCGACCTCATCTCCACCGTCACCACCATCTAGTATTGACCGGCCACCACTTCATCACCCCTTCAACCATAGCCGTGACCCTAGATCCAAAACCACCACCATCCTATTGCCTAAACTCTAGCCGATCCCATACCTTCATCTCTCCTCTTCTCTATGCCTCGGCCACCACCCCCTTTTGCTTAGCCATGACCATCACCTCCTCCTCTAGCCATGACAATTCAAGTGCCTTGACCCATTGCACCACTTGACCCAAGCCTTGACACATAGGGCCGAACCAATTGAGCCTAGGATGAACCCAAAAGGCACTTGTGCCTTGTATTTTTGCCTTCCCTTTGTCGTTTTGCCTCGCCATCCTTTCATCTACCTATGGCCGTGCCCTATGCCGTTCTAGCCGAGCCTAGCATGCTTCGAAAACATCATGGCCGAAACATGTATCAAGATGGTCAAGCCTACTTGCAAAGTGGCCGAGCCATATAGTCTTGTCTAGCCATTTTTCTTTGTTTTGATCCATATTTTTATATATAGATAATTGCTTAGATATGTTGTATTTTTGTTTGTTTACAAGATTTGGATCTTGGCTATACTTCCACTCAAGTTTGATTCGTGCCTTATCGTGCTTTTCGGGGGTTTTTTCTTGTGTTTTGAATTGTCATCTCTAGTCAAAGAAGGTGAGTTTATCACTCTCGACTATGTACTTATACTATAGTAAATTGATGACTTGTGGAATTGTAGTAGTGATATGCTATGATGATAGTAGTTTCATATATGCCTGTGACATGATATTATATGATGTTATCACCTTATATATACCAGTATATCACATGACATGATGTACTATGTTATAATGTTTATTTTATATTATGTTTCTCACACTGCAAGTTCCCTCTCACTATGGGTTGAAATGATACATACCCGAACGGACTTTCGAATAGGGAAAAATCATTATGAGCTAAAATGATAGGATAAAGCAATTTTTATTTTATTTGACTTGGGATTGCGGGTTTGAAATGATAAAACCCGAGATTTTATATATTACGGATTTAAATGATACATATCCGTATCACTTAGCCTAGGTTAGAAAATATTATACAGACCCATGGTAAAATTTTAAATTATAGTTTTCTAAAAAAATTAATAAGTATTTTTGAATTTTAATATATGAAATTTTAACTTAATTTTTGATTTAAATGATTTAATATATATATATTGGTTTCTAATAAGTTAAAATTTTATATGTAAATAAGTGGTTTAAAACAAAAATTTAAAGATTTTATCTATGATATAAATTTTAAATATGACTTAATAATTTAATTTGACTTAATATGGAATTTTAAATCTAACCTAGTAATAATGATAGATTTTATTTATGAAATGGATATGTTTTGTACAATAAAATATATTTTTATAAAACTATGATAAATTTAAAGATATTATGCTTTAAACATGTTTTAGTAAAATTTGTAGCATTTTCAAATTGCTATGCTATTTTAAGTTATGCTTTTAAAATGCTATGCTACCTTAGGTTATGTTTTAAAGTGCTACTATTTCTAAAAATGTAACATTTTCGAAATGCTATTTTATAAGGGTCACATTTCCAAGGCATTATGGTTTTTCTACTTGTTACATTTTTAAAGTGCTATAATAAGTGTATAGTTTTGAAAGTGTTACAACTTTGGAAAATGGATATTATTTTGAAGGTATAATGGTACTGAATTTAAATGGTTTTGAAATGAATATGTTTGATTTGAAAGGGAAACCTTTTGAAATAACACCATGGGTTATAATAACGATTGGTTGTTAAAGAGACCGGGATCGAAAGTTGTCATACTCTCTGCCAACTCCAAAAACCACTTGAACAACTATGTACGCGGTGGAGATTCTAGAATAAAGTAGGATGGTGATGACGATCCTATATGTGGTATATACGTGGACCCGACTCCCATGAGTTGGCATAAGGTAGCTAAAACAGGAGCAATTGATGGACCAATGAGGTAGCTCCTCTGATTGGACACACTCCTTCAATATCATTCTATTACTTTGTAATTGATTGGGCGCACCCTTTGATTTTTTTAGGAGTATGGGTTGAGGTGGGCGGTAGTGGCTGCTACGCGTTACCACCAGTCCGGAAGTGTAATTGGTATATCTACCCTAGCATTGTCTAGTTGTGCCGTATCACCTACCCTAGCATGCTTTCTACGAGTTTGATTTGTGTCGTACCTATGGAGTATCCTCTGGTAGCCTCCCAATCTGGAGGTACTAAGGTACTGTATAGACTATTGGCACTATAAAATGTGTTAAGAGGGATATGGGTAACTCCTTAACGCTATTTTTATATAGTTTACTTTACTTTAGACATTATTATAATAACGTATATTACTACATAGTAGATAGTTTAACGGATCCTTAAAGGATGGGCGATCCCAAGCATCCTTTAAGTTACTTGTGCATTTCTATTACAGTTCACTTGAGTTGATTTACATTTTTATGAGTATATATGTCCTGAATCAAGTGTTTTGTGTTTTTTTTACGCTCGGGTCAGCCTGAGTATCACAGCTTTGGATTCACCTTCTGGAGCTAGATAATTGCTGGAGATTATCTATCTATCTAGTTATCTATCTATTTCTATTTCAGTTATTTCTATTCAGTCTATGTATTAGTAGATTTCTATTGTAATTACTTTCAGACTCTGGTATTACATATTTGTTTGAGACTTTGTATGTAGTAGCTTCATGAACTACTATGGTTATTTTATTTTCACTGTGAGTTGTTCTGATATTCTGTGTGTCTGTGATTCAGTGATTGGTTTTATTTTCTCCAAAATATATTAACAATCCGTTGTTTTGAATTATTCAAGTCCGATATGTGTGGTTTTAAATTTCAATTATTTAGATTAGCGTAACATATACATCAATCTAATTCAGATTTTACTCATACAATTATCGTCTTGTATGACTTTTTATTTCGGTACATACGTATTGAAATAGGAAATTATAAATAAAGATTTAGAATAGACTATGTACATAACAACCATATTGCCTCAAAGTCAATGGGAGTTAAATTAAGTTTATGAAGTTTCAGATATGATCCAAGAACCGATATGAAAGTATCATTCACTGAGCATCAGAGTTGAACAAGTATTTTGATGAAATATCATATAGTTTGATTTTCGATTAAAATGTAGAGGAAGTGTGTGTCTGTAAGAAAGAACATGAGAAAGGTATCAGGATATTTCTATAAGTAAACAATGTACTATTGATTATTAACGATGTACCTATGTTAAATCAGTTATAGTTTGATTGTTTAAATTATCAATATAGGATTTGAGAAATACCCTTTTATAATTAGTATAAAAGGATTTTGGAAATGTCCCCAATAATATGTTCAGACATCATATTAAAATGTTTAATATGAAGCATGTTAAATGAATTCCTTACGTATAGACTATAGGAATTATCATATATGTTGTATTTGTCTACAATATTTTTTCACTTATGAATTTGATACAAATGGCAAGCATCAAATCCAAATTAGGATTGCCAAATAGCAGCTAAGAGCGCTCTTTAGTATTTTCGAAATATTGTAGAGATGTTTATAGAAACAAAAAACTCCTTACGAAGGAGTATTCAGACTCAAACTTTATAAATGACATCGAATATAATATATCACTTGTGTTCAAACCTTAATTAAGGAGCTTTAAGTTGGAAATGTTCTAAACGAACGATTATGATAGATTGAACAAAAATGTTAAGTACATCATCTTAAATAGCACCATAAAATAAAAGCAGTGTATAAATACAAATGCACAAATTTATAGCTAAGCTAGGGGTGATTCCAAGTATTGAGAATACTACATCATTATTATATAATAACAATGTAATGATAAGAACTTACTAGAAGTTAAGAAACATACTTAAGATAGTTCTACATGATAAAGGATGTTCATCGGCATCAGAGAGAGTTGATTGACGAGTAGATAACTAAAACAACATAGTAGATCTATTTATAAAGGAATAGGCTCGATCAGTTCTCATCAAAATAATTGAAGTGATTGAATATAGATTCCATAATTGTTCCCAAGTGCAAGTGTGAGATTGATAGAGTTAAGTGTATGTCCTTGGGGAAATTCTATAATTTACTGTAAATTATTATCTCTGCAATAAAATCTCGTTCCAAATAAAAGGTTTTTTTGCCTTTCTATTATATACTTGATATAATATGTAATATAATTTATTTATATATTTTCACCATATTTATCCATAAATGATATGTTTTGTGATAGTAACTACAACGTGCTCTAATCATGAGAAATTAATCACAATGAAAATAAGCATATCATTATAAATATCCCTAGCTAGTATGTAATGAGACTGGATATCGATACATTTGTTGAGACTAATGCATGTAACGATCTCCAAATGTTGGGAAGTGCGTTACTTGTGGTTGATGGAGGCACCAAAGGGTTACACAATAATAGTTATTGGATAACTATTGAATGACTCACTCCGTAATTTTTTGTTAGTTAATATAACCAAGGTTAAATATAAAATATTAAAGTGACAATATTACACAGTTCTCCCTAATTGAGAATACTGTTAAGATTCAATATGGACACTCCATTTTGATATATTTAAGTCATGTCAATTATCCTTAAAATGAAAATAGTTGGGTCTAAGTTGAAGTATTAGAAGTGAAACACTATGCAATAGAGAATTTGTCTCCTTAATTATGTAAGGTTAATAGCACTATCAACTTGGGTCAACTCAAAGTCAAAGTCTTTAGTTAGTGCAGTTTGGTTAATAATAATTGTTATTATTGAGTCAAGGACTTTTTTAGACTATACAGGTTGAAAATGGATGATATTGGTATTTTCACCATTACCAAATTTAATAAGTCCTAATGTGATATAGTTTTGATGAAGAGAATTAGTGTCAAAAATTATTATTTCCAGGGAAATGCTTAACATACGTAAAGTTGGATTTCATCAAAACTGGGTAAGAGCTAAATTTGGCCAAAGTGTCACACTACTAGCTAAGGTGACATGTGAATGTTAATAGTCTAATTAATCGTTGATAGAATTTACACCTAAGAGTAACATAACCGTAATATTGAATATTTCGACTACCATCTGATTTAATCAAATTATAATTTTTATTTATTAATTAAATTAATTGATATTTGTGAAATATTAATTACAAAATTTCATTTGATTTGTGCTGATCGGCATTGAAAATAGTGCGTATATAAAAGTTATATATACATGTGTCGATATACGATATCGATGTACATTTAAATTTGATTTAAATGTAAATTTCTGATATGGTTTGAAGTGATGTGCAAGCTTATTAGGTCATCTGCTGGCTGAACAAGAGGGAGGACAGGATGATCTGATTATATTTTTGGGTCTGAATTAGTGGAAAAAAGGATGGATCAAGATCCATTTTTCTCTCTCCTTTTTCTCTTATTAAAACCCATTGCCCCTCATTTTTTACGTATGACTTTTGAATTTTCTTCTCTGCTCTACTCACATTCACAATTTCAAACCATCCTCTCCTCCATTATTTTTAAACAAAACATAAATTCAAATCAAATTAAAGAAAGGTAGGTAGATCTCTCAGTTTACTAGCAATTTCTATTAGAGTTGGAGTCATATCTAGAAGATTATTTGATTCAAGGTTTAAGGTTTTGCAACTACACCGCAACTAATGTAAACATTCATTTGTATCATTTACGTCCTAACGATTATGCCACTACAATTATATAGGTTAGATTTATTTCACAAGTTCTTATATGTATTTGTTTTTTCGACTTACACACACATACACACACATATATACATACATACATAAATGCATATATATATATATATATGTGTGTGTGTGTGTGTAATATTGTTATCAGAATAAAAACGAAATGTTTTATATGAGAGTGACCATCCTACTTTTGGCCATATGAATAATAATAAAAAATTTAACTAAAATTTATTTTATAAAGCTTTTTGAATTAAAAATTGAATTTTTAAACAAATATCTACATGAAATATGTATATATGTTTATATTTGGTATGTATTATATATATTATTTAGAAATTACAGTAATTAAAAAAAATTCAATATAATTTTATTACATTCAAAGTTCACTTAATATTTATTAAATTAATACTTTAAATTAAAATTTGTTATTATGTAATTGCATAAAATATAAATATGCACACACATGTTGTAAAATTAATAGTGTATGGAAATAAAAACATTTTTTATAATGGTATTTTGAATTTCAAATAAAAATAATAAAATGTTATTAAATTCGCATGTATTTATATATTTTTAAATTTGAATTTGTTAAAATAATATATATTTGAAAACAGATGCTTAAATATGATTTTAATTTAAAAGTGAAGATGCATATATTTATAATATAATATTGTTTAATTATATATATGTTTTAATTTTACACAATTTAAAATATATACGCATATGTGCACTTTGCAATTAATTTTTTTTATGTATTTATGTATATGAATATGATTTTAAATCTATTTGTAAATTAAATATTTGAATTGATTTTAATGTTATTTCAAATCTCGATCTAGTTTTAAAATTAAATTTTGAGATCTAGAAATTTTTATATTTAAATTATATGTAATCATTATCATATGAATATGTGTATTTAAATAAACTTACTTTAGTTTATATGTATACATATATGTAAATATCTTTATATTATATCAATATTATATTATTAACAACAATTATGTAAAGAGGCTAACATATCCGTTGTGGTATAAATCCCAACATTTAGATATAGACACGCTAAACCATGTACCCTACATAAGTTGCATGTGCACATATACATACATATGTATATGCTGCACATATGCACTTAATATGCCATATATATCTATAATCAAATAAAACTTATTTTATTCATCAATTAAATAAAATAATGATTTTATTTAAAATTTGTTTACTTAGATCCAAATTTATTTAGACTTCATAGGCCCTATAAGATCCAAAATGGATTTTTTTTTAAATTTATCGATTCGGCCCATTGTATATTGGATCAGTTCCAATAATAATTATCACAATTGACGATGTAGCACACATATTAAATATTTCGATGTATGGTAATTTTTTAATATGCGTAGATGATTTTAAAAAATTAATAACTTAGAAAGAATAATATAAATTAGCCAAAGGAATTCTTGGTATTAACAAGAAAGAAACTATTGAGGTATAGATGTTGACCAAAAAACAATTTGAAATAGTTAGAACAGAAATTCTATAGTTCAATGGAGTACAATCAAAATGCTTTGATAAAATTAGTTGCATGACCTTTACGTATTACTATCAAGCTTCATCTAAGTTTCGATCAAAAAGCTTCATCTAATCTTCGATAAATATCTAGGATTCAATGGTCCACAAATATAGTTGATATTTGTATATAGTAGGCTCAAAAGTTTTGATATCTTTTTTTTTGAGAAAACTAGATGAATTGAAAAAGTATTCATGGAGCGCCACATGTCTTAGTTGGCTTTATCATGATTAGTTTTTGGTTCTTCTAAAGATTTTCATCAAATGTCATGTTGTATGACCTTACTACAAGTTTGGCTATATGAATACTTTCTCATTTTCAAAGGGCATTTTAGATAGGGTAGATTCATGGAAGGAATGCCCCAAGTTGCATTTTACATCAGATTAGTTAATAGTGAATCGTCTTGCTATTCAAATTTGTATTTAGTGAATCTAAGAGAAACGATTGATAGTACTTAAGAGTATAATGTATTTTATGATCGATTTAAAGATGTAGTTATTATCCATTTTTGGAAAGGGCTTTGTATAATGGACCACTCATATACTTTGATATAGCTAAGTTTTACTATCCCCATAATCTATTGTGAAAATTTGGTTGTATTTGGGTAAAAGCTCCTTTGATTTTTTGCTTAGATGGTAAAAGAACTAAATCATTCAGAAAATAGTTCAAGGCAGCTTATCTCAATATTGAAGGGTGCAATTGGGATAATTGGCGTACTCATTTGTAATGACCTAAAATTTCAATCATTTAAATTAGAATATTTAATTGATTTTAAATATTAAAAAGTTAATTGTTATACGTTAAATAACTTGAATTTCAAATATAAGGGTTATTTGAATTCGAAAGTTAATTTAATTTTTTTTTGAACTAGAATGAAGATAATAAACTTTTAAATTTGAATTAAAAGTGATTTGAAGTATTTTAGTAAAAATTCATTTTAATTAACGGCGAACACTACAACAAAAAGACCCTTTAAAGCATCTAAAAACGCTATAAAAGCCTATGATAGTGGTTTTATAAGCACTATAAACCCATAAGTTGTAGTAGGTTAAGGATTTATAAGCAACTTAAGAAACGCTACAAAAAAGGCTATAGTAAGGACCTATTGTAGAATTTACAAAATGCTTAAAAGTCTTATTAATGACGTTTTTAATATGCTATAAAAAGCCGTTTATTATATTGACATGCGAGCGTACAACGTCTATAAAACGCTATTGCTTCCTTTAATAACATTTTATAAACACTATTATATCATTTAATAACATTTTTAAAAACATTAAAATCCTTTAATAGCCTTATTAAAAATGCTAGTAGAATCTTTAGTTGGACGACGTTAAAAATCACTTTTGCACTACATACATCCATTAGCACACTATAATTGATAGATTTTCATAAACACAACGTATCATTTCCCACAATCATATAGATCTTAAATCAAAAATAACTAACCACTCAACATTCATATAAAATAATGCATAGTATGTTATAATATTTAACGAACATTACATTAAAAGCGTAAATAATATGGGTGATAAAAGATCGTACTATAGATTAAGTGTGCAAACCTATATATTTAAAATTTATTTCTACTAGTACCCATATATACTTATAAGTATATACTTAATACTTATCTCTGCTAGTATACACAAATAAGTGTGTGCTTTAAAAACTTATAGGTTTTTTTTGAGGTACCTAATCTGGAAAGATACATTAGCTTGCCCCCTAGTTTAGCTGCAGCTTCCGACATGAACAAAGCTTCAGTTGATATCCTCTTCATGCATAAATTCTGTTTGCATCACGCCATATAATGACTTCGTCATGATCGACTTTGCTTCAGCCGCTGCAACCTTATTTCAACCAACACGCTAAACAAATGTTACCTCCCCATCTAGCTTCAGCTTTGTATGAGGCAATCACATGTTTGCATGGTCACATGTAATCTCAAGTATATATCATTAGGAGGCGTACAAGCACCACATGCATCTGTCTACTTCAACCAATATGAAACACCTGCTTCAGCTCCCCCTCTATTATCTGCACCTGCCACATGGCCTACTATGAACACTTAGATGAAATGTACTGCAACAATATAGTTCATTGTTGCAATAACAAATTACAAAGACGAATATATTTATTGCAGCAACATGCTGATAGCCTTATAGTTAGAAATTAACAATTTTCCCACAAGAGCTATACCCTTTTGAACTTCATCATTGGTCTCAAATTATAGTATACTTTTACAAAGGAAAATGCTTTTGTGCTACATTTTCATGTTATATGGATAACTTATTTATGAACGTTGTCGATTCTCAAGTATGAATTTAAATATACATTAACATTAGTGCCATAATGCTTGGTATAAAGTTTGAACCCATATGTGAAACCTGTAATTATATACTAGATGGAAACATACTTTTGTAAAATAATGTTTTTAAGAAATATTTGAATGATATTATGAAATATTTGATGTTCATTATGTTGACTTATAAAACTATAAACAACTATCATAGTTTAACAAGTACATAATAAAACACACTCAGTGAGTAACTAAAAGTTAATAAATTAAAATTTAATTAATTTTTATAAGACTCGCTATTTTATGAACATAGTTAATTTTCGTAAACTTTAGTTAGCTTATTTAAAATTTTATAAATTTAGTTAATTTTTATAAAACTTAATTAACTTAGTTAATTTTATATAATTTTGTTAATTTTCTTAAACTTATTTAACTTGGTCAAATTCATCTCAATTTAACATCACAAATAAATGAAACACATATAATCTTATTCATAAATGCATCCATTCTAATTTGAATTCCAGTTTAAACACAATAAATGAATAAACAATTAACTAACAATATACCCTTTTCTTTCAATAATCAAAATGAATCAGATTGTAATTAATAAATCATAGTGATGCTAAAACTGTGCGAAGCTCAGTTAGAATACCGAGCGAAGCTTAGTTCCAGAAATTGAGCTTGCTCAGTTTTAGAACTGAACTGGGCTCAGTTCTAAAACTAAGCTTGAGATCGTTTTTATAACTGTGTTAACTAAGCTAAGCTCAACTTTTTGTAACCGAGTTAAGCTCAGTTTTGATTAGCCTCAACAGGGTCCCATTGGTAAAACCACATGAATCCTTAAATTCATTATCTAATCTTATTACTATTTCTATTTCAGTAACTAACCTATAAAATTTGGAATTTAATGCTAAACATGTCCAAACAATAATTTTAAATAAGCAAAATCAAGTATATAGCAAAACTAAAGGGTACCACTCACTAACGATTGAATCAAGCTTAAAATGGTGATGAATTTTTTTGTTTATTTGTAGTAATATTTTTCTAAATGCATGTAGCATATGGATAAAAAAAAATTAGAATTTAGTATTACTATGCATATTTTGGTTGATATCATTGGTGCATATTCATTTGTAAACATTCTATACAACTAAATGCAGCCTGGATAACAACATATATCATATCAACAAGACTAAATATGAAATCTGTTAAAGTTTATAATAGGATCCTAGTAAACCATTCTTGGGATTTATCTTTTCTTGTTTACTTCAAGGCAATTTGGTTGAAGCTTGTAATGTTTTGCATAGTATAATGTGGCACTTCCACCGGCTATTCTCTCAAGATTTGATCTTTGACGCAGCGGATAATTCGAAATAAACTTCAATCTATGAAAAATAGCAATCGGTGAATTAATGATACCAAAATGCCCAAGTTCGTTGATCAAAAGATACCGAACTCTAGCTATCTCAAACACGTTGATAGCGCACTATTCCGTGTTTAAAGATCTACGATTCTTCACACGTTGATCTAGCGCACTAGATTCCGTGAATCGGCTTCTGCAATCGTTGAATCGAGCGCACTCGATTATCCGAAAGAGGAGATAGGAGATCACACTCAACTACCAATTGGTATGAAAGCACAAAGCTAACAAAAGGAAATTTTATTCAATATTCAACCACCAAAAAATGTACAACACACGCGTATTTATAGAGTTTACAACCCATGAATCGTGACCGACTCAACATGTGACACGACACACGACTCATCAACATTTGTCACGACTCATCAACAGCGACTCAGAAATAACTAACGACTCAGCTTATAACGACTCATGACACAAGACTTAATACATATACACGACACAACATACCATGCGACTCAACAACACTACACGACTCATAATAAACGACTCATCCACAATACAGTCTCACACGGGTTACACGACTCAAGAACAACGACTCAAGAACAATTCGACGACTCAACTTATAAACGACTTAAGTCTCAACCGACTCAAGAAACTGCGACTCACGACTCATCCCTTCATGCGACTCACATCTTCCAACGACTCATAGTAGCTTGTTAGGTCGGCCACCTTTCCTTCAGCCCCATTAGGTCGCAGTCCTCTTCCACTTAGATTGTTAAGTCGCGGACGACTCATGTTGAGTCGTAGACGACTCAAGTTAAGTCGTGGACGACTCACTTCTGAAGTTCCTTCTATTCGACCTATGCTATCTCGGAAACGACTTATGGCCTCCTCCTTAGCTCGTAACCTATGTCCCTTAAGTCGGAAACGACTCATCCCAGTGTTGAGTCGTGGACGACTCATCAAACTCGAATTCCTCCAAGCTTTGTTAAACCGGCACCGACTCATGTTCCCCCTATCTCGTGACCGACTCATCAAGCATGCACGTTTTAAGCTTATGTACGACTCATGAGTTAAATCCGAAGCTCCTTGACTCGTGCACGATTTAATATGGTTTAACTTCTGAATTCCTATATGCCTTGCTGCATCATCCTCCCCTGGTTGAGAAAAATTCGACCTCGAATTTGCAAATTCTTTCTCATCAAAATGTTCATCCCCATGATACGGAATTAAATGTTTAACGTTAAAAACATCAGAAGTATAAACATCATCTGGTAATTGTAATCGATAAGCATTCTCATTAATCTTCTTCAAAACTTCAACTGGACCAATTTTCCGCGCCTTTAACTTGTTATAAGCACCCACTGGAAAACGATCCTTTGTTAACACAGCATAAACTAAATCACCTTCTTTAAATTCAACATTTCGTCGTTTCGAATCTGCAAACTTCTTATATTTCTCATTCGATTTCTCCAATCGTTCCTGAACGACTTTATGACATTCAGTCAGCTCATCAACAAAATCAGCAGCTCGTTTAACTGTTCTTTTTGACTGTGGTATGACTGCCAAATCCAACGGTCCCCTAGGTAAATTTGAATAAACAATCTGAAACGGGCTGAATCCTGTGCTACGATTTACTGCATGATTATGAGCAAATTCTGCCTGGCATAGCTTCATGTCCCAACTTCTCAAATTATCCTGCACAAGGCACCGCAACAAATTTCCCAATGACCTGTTAACAACTTCTGTCTGCCCATCGGTTTGTGGATGATAAGCACTGCTGAAATTCAGCTTCGTTCCCACCATTTTCCACAAACTCAGCCAAAAGTGACTCAGAAAACGAGTATCTCGATCAGAAACAATAGATTCTGGTAAACCATGAAGTCTATAAATTTCCTTGAAAAATAACTGCGCTACTCGAACTGCATCTGCTGTCTTCTTGCAAGCAATAAAATGTGCCATCTTCGAAAACCTGTCCACCACAACAAATATCGAATCATTTCCCCTTTGAGTTCTTGGCAAACCCAAAACGAAATCCATGCTTATGTCAACCCATGGCTTAGATGGTACTGGTAATGGCATATACATCCCTGCATTCGTTGCTGTTCCTTTTGAAATCTGGCAAATATGACATCGCTCCACGAACCTTTCAACCTCTTTTCTCATTGATGGCCAAAAGTAAGATTGCGAAATCAACTGCAAAGTACGATCACGGCCAACATGTCCTTCCTCGTGTAATTCCTTCACAATCTTCATCCTCAAACTACAATCTGGAATACACAAACGATTCCCTTTAAACAGAAAACCATCAATCAACATAAATTCATCGGTACTCCCATCCTTCACTTTCTCAACATATTTCACAAAGTAAGGATCTTCTTCAATCATCTCTGGCAACATTTCAAACCCCGTCACTTCAACTTTCATTGTCGTTAGTAAATGACTCCTCCTACTCAAAGCATCAGCTACTCTATTTGTCACCCCTGATTTGTGCTTAACGACAAAAGTAAACTGCTGCAGATAAGCAATCCAAGATGCATGTCTCGCTGAAATTTTATCCTGTCCCTGTAAATGTTTCAATGCTTCATGATCGGTGTAAAGAACAAATTCCTTTTGAAACAAATAATGCCTCCAATGCTTGACCGCCTGAACAACAGCATAAAACTCAATATCGTATGTACTGTATCTCATCTTCGCCCCTGACAGTTTCTCACTAAAATAAGCAACCGGCTTCCCATTCTGACTCAGTACTCCTCCAATACCAACCTTCGAAGCATCAGTATGTAATTCAAACAACAACTGAAAATTAGGTAGAACAAGAATTGGTGCAGACGTCAATAATTCCTTGATCTTCTCAAAGGCAACCCCCGCTTCTTCTGACCACACAAACTGTTTACCCTTCATGCAATCAGTCACTGGAGCCATCACGCTACTGAAGTGTGGAATGAATCTTCGGTAGAATGATGCTAGCCCATGAAAACTTCTCACTTCTGTAATTGTCTTTGGCTGTGGCCAATTCCTGACTGCTTCAATTTTACTCTGGTCAACTTGAATACCTTTCCCTGAAACAACATAACCCAGGAATAAAACAGTAGGTGTCATAAACACACATTTCTTTGTAGCAGCATAAAATTGTTCTTCACGAAGAATAAGCAACACTTCCCTCAAATGTATAACATGCTCCTCTGTACTCCTGCTATAAATCAAAATATCATCGAAGTAAACCACGACGAACTTCCCAATGAATGGTCGAAAGATTTGATTCATCACCCGCATGAATGTACTAGGTGCATTTGACAAACCAAATGGCATAACCAACCATTCGTACAACCCCTCTCTAGTTTTGAAAGCTGTCTTCCATTCGTCCCCAGGTCTGATTCGAATCTGATGATAACCACTCTTCAAATCAATCTTCGAGAATATAGTTGCCCCACTCAACTGATCCAACAAATCATCTAACCTTGGCATAGGAAATCTGTATCGAACAGTGATCTTATTCAAAGCTCTACTATCGGTGCACATCCTCCAAGTTCCGTCCTTCTTTGGTACTAACAATGCAGGCACAGCACACGGACTCAAACTTTCCTGAATACGACCCTGCTCAAGTAACTCTTCCACCTGCCTTCGTAACTCCTCATGTTCCTTCGGACTCATTCTGTAATGGGATCGGTGCGGTAACACTGCTCCTGGAACAAGATCAATCTGATGTTGAATGTCTCTAAGTGGCGGTAACTCCTTTGGTAACTCATCTGGAAAGACATCTTCAAACTCTTTCAAAACTGGCTTTACTTCTTCTGGAGTCTCAACTTCTTCACTACTCCCTCTCCCAATCAACAAAAATACTTCAGGTTCTTCCTCAACTTCTTTAACAAACTCCTTCAAAGTCAACAAAGTTTTCAATTCTTCAATCTCTTCTAGCTTGCTCTCCTTCTGCTGCTGTTTCTTGGGAACCAAAGTGATCTTAGTACCCTTGAACATGAAACTGTAACTATTGGCACGACCGTCATGCTGAACTGCTCTGTCAAACTGCCATGGTCTGCCCAATAATAAGTGACAAACATCCATATCTACGACATCACACCAAATTCCATCCTTGTATTTCTTCCCAATCGAAAAATTCACACAAGCTCTGCGACAGACTTTCACTTCACCTCCCTTCCTTAACCATGCTAGCTTGTATGGTTTAGGATGTTTCTCGGTCTTCAAGTTCAACTTTCTCACTGCTTCTGTAGAAATAATATTATCACAACTCCCAGCATCAATAACGAACTTGCAGACTTTCCCCAATATAGTGCATGTCGACTGAAATATGTTACTCCTCAACCAACTACAATCCTCCTCTTGCTTTGGTGTCAGACAACTTCTCCTCATCATAAGATTACAACCTTCATCTCCCGACACTTCCTCTTCCTCCTCAACATAAGGTTCATTTGAATATTCTGCCTCCTCACCATCATCCTCCTCAACTTCTGCAACCATGGTTCTCTTCTTTGGCTTCGGACACTCATTGCTCTTATGACCCAACTCCTGACAGTTATAACATTTGAACCCACTACTAACCTTCGCCTTCTCAACCTCCTTCACCACTGGCTTCGTAACAGGTTTAGGAACATTAGAACTTCCACTGGCACCCTTCACTGGATTATTAGAATTAGTAAATACACCACCTCCACGCCTTCCTTGTTTCTCCCAAGCTAACGCTTTCTGATGTGCCTCCGCAACGGATCTAGGATCAAACATATTAACCATGTCCTGGATCTGCATTCTCAAACCCCCAATGAATCTAGCGGTCAGCTGTTCTTCCGTCTCCATAATATCATTCCTGGCAATGAGTTGGTAAAATTCATCAGCATAATCACTAACAGACTTCGTCCCCTGCCTCAGATTCTGCAACCTCTGGTACATAAGTGACTGGTAGTTGTAAGGTAAGAAAGTAGATCTCATCAACTTCTTCATCTTCTCCCACTCTACAACCTTTGACTTCCCCATCCGTTCTCGAGTAAGTTTAGTTTGCTGCCACCATGCCAATGCTCTTCCCCTCAGCCTTGTAGCAACTAACTTCACCCTTCGATTCTCCGGCACCTCCTTGAAATCAAAGATTTCCTCCACATTAGACAACCAATCAAGAAACTCCTCAGCAACCATTCCGCCTTTAAATTCTGGAATCTCCATTTTCATACCCGATTCCCATCTATGATCATCTACTACATCTCGATATCGACGTTGGGTTTGATCTCTATCTCTATAATAAACACTTCCTCTTTCACCATCATACCCATCCTCAAAGTCTGACATATATCGTTGTCGATCCCGTCCTCCAACATCTCTAACACCGCTCCTACTACCCACATCTCTCCTATCATGATCATCAACATTCCTTCTACTTCGATTGTCAACACTTCTATGCTCTTGACTTTCTCTTCTCTCATGTTCCGAATGTGATGAAACTCTACTATTTCCACGGTGTGATTCTGGTGACATTCTTCTTCTATTCTGACTCATATCAATCATTAATTTCTCTAATTTACCAATGCCTTCATCGAATTTATCATTAATACGTTGTTCCATAAGCTCGGCTTCTTCTCTACGATACAAAGCTTCAACGTTTTGATGTCGGTTAGCTCTCCTTGGTGGCATGGTTGAAAACTTCCAAACACTTCAACAATTTACTCACAAGACTTCACAAAACTCAGCCTTGACTTAACTCGGCAATACAATGTCTCGGCAATGCTTTATATACGGCTCACACTTAGCTCGGTTCACACTAAGTCGGTTAGCTTGACTCGGCTTATTCCTTAGCTCGGCAGCGAGTTATCGACTTAGGTTAAGTCGGCTCCAATCCCAATCTCAAGGCGCGACTCAAACTAGCTCGGCCTACACTCCAAACCCTTCAAAACTTTGGCGCGTAAAACACCAATTCAAATTCAAACAACGTCCAACTCCTCGATCCAAAATGAAATGGATCTAACACTTCAAACTTGATGCAACTTCAAGATGAACACGATGAACAACTCCAAACTTCAAAAACTTGGCTCCAAGAATCAACTTAGCTATGATTGGCTAAGTATGGCTCTGATACCAATAATGACGCAGCGGATAATTCGAAATAAACTTCAATCTATGAAAAATAGCAATCGGTGAATTAATGATACCAAAATGCCCAAGTTCGTTGATCAAAAGATACCGAACTCTAGCTATCTCAAACACGTTGATAGCGCACTATTCCGTGTTTAAAGATCTACGATTCTTCACACGTTGATCTAGCGCACTAGATTCCGTGAATCGGCTTCTGCAATCGTTGAATCGAGCGCACTCGATTATCCGAAAGAGGAGATAGGAGATCACACTCAACTACCAATTGGTATGAAAGCACAAAGCTAACAAAAGGAAATTTTATTCAATATTCAACCACCAAAAAATGTACAACACACGCGTATTTATAGAGTTTACAACCCATGAATCGTGACCGACTCAACATGTGACACGACACACGACTCATCAACATTTGTCACGACTCATCAACAGCGACTCAGAAATAACTAACGACTCAGCTTATAACGACTCATGACACAAGACTTAATACATATACACGACACAACATACCATGCGACTCAACAACACTACACGACTCATAATAAACGACTCATCCACAATACAGTCTCACACGGGTTACACGACTCAAGAACAACGACTCAAGAACAATTCGACGACTCAACTTATAAACGACTTAAGTCTCAACCGACTCAAGAAACTGCGACTCACGACTCATCCCTTCATGCGACTCACATCTTCCAACGACTCATAGTAGCTTGTTAGGTCGGCCACCTTTCCTTCAGCCCCATTAGGTCGCAGTCCTCTTCCACTTAGATTGTTAAGTCGCGGACGACTCATGTTGAGTCGTGGACGACTCAAGTTAAGTCGTGGACGACTCACTTCTGAAGTTCCTTCTATTCGACCTATGCTATCTCGGAAACGACTTATGGCCTCCTCCTTAGCTCGTAACCTATGTCCCTTAAGTCGGAAACGACTCATCCCAGTGTTGAGTCGTGGACGACTCATCAAACTCGAATTCCTCCAAGCTTTGTTAAACCGGCACCGACTCATGTTCCCCCTATCTCGTGACCGACTCATCAAGCATGCACGTTTTAAGCTTATGTACGACTCACGAGTTAAATCCGAAGCTCCTTGACTCGTGCACGATTTAATATGGTTTAACTTCTGAATTCCTATATGCCTTGCTGCATCAATCTTGTATACATACGTATTGTATAGAAAGTGAAAGCATACCAGATTATTAAAAAATCGAGTATAAGTTGAACTATCATGTCTGCTTTGCCTTCATTATGAAATTAGCATGTTCCATGTAGAACTGGATTCACTCTTCGCGTCTTACGTACCAGCTACCATAAAGCATTCATGTGCCAAGTAGGAATGGTGGGTGTTGAGTGATCCATGTTGCCTATAAAAAGTTGAATCTTAAAATAAACAAATCCAAAACAGTGGCCACTAAGTAACCCATTTTTCCTAATATAAAACAAACTATTTGCATATAAATAACAATCCAAAATATATTCTTAGAAGGACAGTTTGGCTAAAGTCTCTATTAAGTTTCAAAATACACCAAACATTCTTGCCAAAAAAATATGTAAATTAGGTCCCTAGAATCAAGTTACTGAATAATTTCATAAATTTAAGCAATTATTCAGTGACTAACTGTAGATATTTATACAATTATATCCGAAAATTGCAGACTTTTCCTCAATTATCCACTGAAAATTGCCAAAATTTCTGTAATTTTTTTAAAAAATTACAGAAAATTCCATAAAAAATTGTGGAAATTTCCGCGATTATTCACTGAATAACTGCAGACATTTATGCATTTTTTGGGTATAATTTCATAAATGTTTGCAATTGTTTACTGAATAATTGGATGAATATATGCAATTATTCAATAACTTAATTCTAGGGACCTAATTTATAATCCATTTTTCGGGAGGAGTTTCCATGTAGTAAGTTTGGTTTTAAGGACCCGGGCCTAATATTCACTTTTTAGAATCCATCTTATATGTTTTTCAAAACGTGTAATTTGCAAATTCTACATAGTTCAAGAGTCGAATCAAATGTAAAAGCATCGAGTTAGTGAAAGGTTTTAATAAAATTTAGTTGTAAAAGTTGGATATGGATATAAATACATTTTTATATGCTTGTCAACTTATAAGTCCAATACTATAATTATCAAATATAGACAAGTAACCTATATGTTATCTTCCATGTTTAGTGCCTCTTAACACTGAAAATAAACACGAAGATCATGTTATGACTAATCTGAGCTGATTTGCAACTAAGAATTCATGATAATCAAACATGTGATTGAAACAAATATAATTTAGTAATCAAAAGATCTTAGGTCTACTATTATGAAGGACTACCAAGACTCATAATTTAGGATACACAAACTTTTACATACTAAGAAACAAAATGAGGTGCAGACAAAATATGGTATGGTACAATTCAAACAAAGTGAAAATAACAGTAAAAATGATGTACAAAAAAGGTCAGAGAACAAAAGATAAAATAACATTCATGATTGTTATGCGACCATTTCAAGGCTCATGATACTACCAACATGTATGCATAATTTACTCACTTAATACAAGTAAGAACTAAACTTTGAATTAACTCAAGAAGTACTTCATTAAAATCGATAGATGGAAAGATGGTATATTTTTTGCATGGAAATTTAAATCTTCCATGAATTTGAAAGCAACAGAACATGATTTTTCTAAGTCATAACTTGAATTTTCTATGAACGCAGCATTGTGAATGTTAAACGTATCATACAAAAATAAAGTGTTTCCTTCATCTCAACCCATTTGAAAAACTGTAAATTTATTACATGTAAAACTAAAACCCTGAAAGTAACTCATATATAATATCTAGCTTTCTATGATGTTGTTACATATAATGCAATAGGTTATGAAGAAATTACAAGTGTGCTGATGATAAATTATCTCAAAGGGGGTTGTAAATTATTTGGTAATGAGCAAAGGAAAGAGTGTAACCCTTTTTTTTCAATTATTTAATGTTACTATAATAGGTTTAGCTTAGACGCATCTTTTACAATTGTTTTAGTACTACTATTCATTGTTATCAAACTTACTAATAATCCTATGTTTCGAACCCCTTTTCAAGTGAAATCTTCTCAATTATGACATGATTGACCAAAAAAGTTAAAAACTCAAGTAAAATCAATATTGACAAATACTATATGGTAATAAAATTAATTTTAAACATATAAAATACTACCAAATAAATATTAATGTTTCTTTAACATAGTGCATACTTAAATCTTATTAGATACCTACATAAAACAAAAGTCTTTTGAATATGAATACATTGAATCCATGGCCCACAATTTTAATCTATTTTCAGTCTAGAGTTTGAAATTAAAAATTTATAGTTAACGATTTATCCTATTCCTGAAAATATTGCTACCACTTATGACCACTAAAGCATCAACCTTTCTGATTTACTTCAGAGTAGAATTAAATATAATATGAAAACCAATAAAGATTAAATTTTTGTACGAAACTAAAATTTTCAGCAAGGAAAATTTTGTAAAACTTTATTCTTTTGAGAAAAGGCGCATTATAGCTCGAAATTATTTTTGATATAAAAATTTGGTGGTTGAGCAAAATAAGTTGTTAAAATTTTGGAAATAGAGTAGATGTTTGGAGGAAGTTTAGTAATTGACATCTAATGGTAGGTAACCCTACTAGTGTAGTAAGAACTCAAATAAATTAAATAGATAATCATTATAAATAAAATTTAAATTTGAAATGATTTAATTCATTAGAATGAAGGAGTAATGGTATTGGTTTGTATGAATCAGCCACACTATAAATGAAGATGTTTTGTTGAAATAATAAGGAAAGTTAATATAGCGAAAGAGATGTACAAAATATGAAAAACACTGTATTTTGTACTATCTATTTCAACACAGAAATAAAACAAAAAATCCTTGTTATTTCACACAAAATGCATATCCTCATTTATAGTATTCATGGAAAATTTTAGCATTGACAGCTTCTCTTGGGAGAAATAGTTCCAATGCATTAAAGTGTGAAATCTCTAGGTAGAAAATGCAGCAATAAGAGACTGTATTGTTAGGAAATAATAGTTATATAGTATAATTAGAGTGGCTAAGCAAGGGAAAATAAACATTTTCCCTTGTTATGCACAATTAAGTGTGTGCCTTTAGAGAACCCACCTAGAACGAAGAGTATGAGCTGTTATGAAGATAATAGAGGAATTGTTCTTATCTACTCCAGTTTTTATGATTTGAAATCATGAAAAAAATATTATTTTGAAATAATTAAGTGACATTTTTTTAGAAATGGTGTTATCCCATTTTTGGACAAAACTGGAATATCGATGTTGTATGCATTTCCACCACGACCGGAACCAAGAAGAAGCAAGCGAGCGTACAAAAGCCGGGGGTTCACTCAAGGTTCAAATATAAAAGTTCATTTGGTGAAGCAATGCGAGAATCCACTAGGAATCAAAGGTTAAAGTCTCATTCGGCAATCTCATTCGGCGCCGTTCATTCGGCATTCAGAACACACTGACACATCCGGCGTTCCCATATCCAACACTCCATTCGGCACCGGACCATTCGGTGCCGGACCAACAACTCAACATCAACCGAACCAAACACCACCGAACGACATACCACCGGACCTCCTTACCACCGAACCAAACTCCACTTCCAAGCTCCACCGAACGACATACTACCGGACCAAACACACACATCACCAACACCGATCCAACCTTCTCCACATGGCCGAACCAAGCTCCGCCGAACCAGAAGTTGCCAGTCCAGATATCATCAGCCCAAGCCCACCAGCAGCTATAAGCATCCAAGACCCCTGCCCCCTGCCTCACTCTATAAATAGAGGGGCAGGGGTACAACAATGGAGGACAATTTCTGGAGACAAGTTTGAGAGCTCAAGCCTGGAAGGAACTCTCAAACAACTTTAGATACTTGTAATCAAAGCTTTGTACTTGTAATCTAAAGAGAAAAGGAGAATAACATATAAAGTGGACGTAGGCACGTTCTGGCCGAACCACTATAAATCTGTGTGTCTTTTACAGTTTAGTCCCTGCTTTTCATATATTTGCATAAATCACCTAAATCACTAAGAACATCATAAAATCAACCAACTCATACGACTTTGGGTGTTTGCGGCCATTTTTCACGCAAACATTTTGGTGCTTTCACTGAGAAGGAACCAGCTTCCGCTACACGGATAGAAGTTGAATTTGAAAGTCTAAGAGTTCAGATCTAAGAGTTATGACGAGACAAACAAGTAAAAGGCAAAGACCAGAGAGAAGTGAACACCAAGGAAGTCAAGAGGCTTCCTCAGGAGGGAATCAAACGTCGATCTTTATCACTAGAGATGAGATGGAGGCCATGATGAGAAGACAAGAAGAGATGATCCAGAACTTACTTCAACAAATTGGGCAAATTGGAGCACAAATCCAAGGAGCAACTGGAGTTCAGAACGGAGCTGGACCATCTGACGCAGCACCAGAGCTAGGGGGCACTCACGCAGAGCATGTTGATCTGACCCCGGGAAGAGAGATGGGGGCATCCGAGCCACCTGGTGGCAATAGAGGAGTGAACGTTCAGCCACGGGGGCATACACATGAAAACTCCCACGGACTTGGGAGGCAGGTCGAAGGCAGTGAGCGAGAACTACAGCTTGGAGACAATGACAGATTAGCAGAGATGGTTAGGAGAGCTATGAGAGGCGGTTTAGTAAACAGAGACTAGGAAGATGTAAACATGAGTCCTTTTTCTTCTGCGATTAGGATGGCTAGGAACCCACCAGAATTCAAGCTACCATCATTGGACATGTACAACAGGAAAACGGACCCCACAGTCCATCTAACGAAGTATATGAGACATATGGAAGTGCTGGGGGCATCAGAGGAGGTTATGGCCCGGTGCTTTCCACTGTATTTGACGGACATTGCAGCGCTATGGTTTAGGCAACTGGAGAGCGGCTCCATAGGAACATGGGCAGATCTAACTGAGAAATTCATGAGGCAATTCAGGGTTCATATTGCGAGACCCAAGAATGTGATGACTTTGGCAACCTTGAAACAAAAAACTGGAGAAACTTTGAGGAGCTTTCTAACGCGATTTAATGCGGCGGCAGCATCAGTGGATCGACCAGATCCATCTATGGTCATGATGGCGGCTGTATCTGGAATAGCTGTTAATACAGAGTTCAAGAATTCATTAACCAAGGACCCGCCTATGAATCTGGGAGAGTTCTATCATGAGGCTGAAAAGTTTCTGCGTTTGGAAGATGCTAGTGCAGAAAGAGAGGAAGAAGATGACGTTTACACAATCAAGAGCGGAAACCCACCTGGAAAGGGTGCGGAGAATAGCAAAGGAAAAAGAAAGGCTGAGGATAATGGTGACAGGACAAAGTGGCTACGAAGAGAGCCACGATTCACCACCTATTCAGAGCTGAATGAGAGTTTGGAACGGATTTATCAGGATACCAAGGGGCAGGTTCCGTATCGTAGACCAATGCGAAGGGATCCAACCTCTGACGAAAGAAAATCCGATAAGTTTTGTGTATTTCATGAATTGAATGGTCATAACACTAATGATTGTAGGCATCTGAAGGACGAGGTGGAAGGGCTTATCAGGAACGGTATGCTCCTTCAGTATGTGAGGAGGCGAACTCCAGCGGTGGAGCCAGAGCGACCACCCTCTACATCAGCTAGAGGTGACCCTGGATCAGGGCACCATTTGATTATCCATTAATTGCTTGATTAAAATAACGATGAACAAGTCGTAAGCTTTCACTAAAGCGATTAAGTCATTTACACATGTACGAGATCGCGAACGATCTCCAGGCATGCTCTGAATGATCATTGACTGCTTCGGAGTGGGAACTTACACTTTGACATCCTTGCTTTGCTTTTGCTTCGATTTGAACATTTGAATTCTTCCTGTTTGGACATTTCTGCTGTAAGGTACTATTGCTTTAACATTTACAATTCCATGGAAAAATTATTTACTTGCATGCCCGTTGGATCGCGAACGGTCCACGAGCACCTATTGCATGGCAACGAACTGCCGAAATCTTTGATTCAAAAAATTCCCCCAAACAATGACTCCAACACTGATAATATTAAGTCCCCCTCGGGCACACTCATTCGCCTCGAACGGCACCCGACTTCGAACAGTCACAATTCGCCTCGAACGGCACCCGACTTCGAACAGTCACAACTCGCCTCGAACGGCACCCGATCGCGAACGGTCACAACTCGCCTCGAACGGCACAACTCGCCTCGAACGGCACCACTCGCCTCGAACGGCACAACTCACCTTACCTCAAATGGCTCGATCGCGAACGGTCGTCATTTGAGGTCCGCCACCTGATCACTGACTATTGCACCTTACCTCAAATGGCTTGATCGCGAACGGTCGTCATTTGAGGACCACCACTTGACCGCGCACTGTCGCACCTTACCTCGAATGACTTGATCACGAACGATCGTCATTTGAAGTTAGGCGCTTGACCCTGAACGGTCACATTTCATCACAAATGGCTCGGTCTCGAACGATCGATGCGTGGACTTACAAACTCGACCGCGCACTGTCGCACTTTACCTCGAATGACTTGATCACGAACGATCATCATTTGAAGTTAAGCGCTTGACCTTGAACGGTCCCCACTCGACCGCGCACTGTCGCACTTTACCTCGAATGACTCGATCCCGAACGGTCGTCATTTGAAGTTAAGCGCTTGACCTTGAACGGTCACATTTCACTGCAGATGACTCGATCCCGAACGATCGGCGCACGGATTTACGCGCTTGACCGCACAGGGTCGCACTTCACCTCGAATGACTCGATCGCGAACGGTCGTCATTTGAAGTTAGGCGCTTGACCATGAACGGCCGCGCTTCATCCCAAATAGCTCGATCCCGAACGGTCGTCATTTGGGGCTATATAAAATATCAAGCTCTTTACAGGTTATCAACAGGATACGAACATCCAGCTCATGGCATTACAAAACACGCCTTCCTACCGCAAGGCATATTTTGGGGGGCAAAGTGTTATCCCATTTTTGGACAAAACTGGAATATCGATGTTGTATGCATTTCCACTACGACCGGAACCAAGAAGAAGCAAGCGAGCGTACAAAAGCCGGGGGTTCACTCAAGGTTCAAATATAAAAGTTCATTTGGTGAAGCAATGCGAGAATCCACTAGGAATCAAAGGTTAAAGTCTCATTCGGCAATCTCATTCGGCGCCGTTCATTCGGCATTCAGAACACACTGACACATCCGGCGTTCCCATCTCCAACACTCCATTCGGCACCGGACCATTCGGTGCCGGACCAACAACTCAACATCAACCGAACCAAACACCACCGAACGACATACCACCGGACCTCCTTACCACCGAACCAAACTCCACTTCCAAGCTCCACCGAACGACATACTACCGGACCAAACACACACATCACCAACACCGATCCAACCTTCTCCACATGGCCGAACCAAGCTCCGCCGAACCAGAAGTTGCCAGTCCAGATTGCATCAGCCCAAGCCCACCAGCAGCTATAAGCATCCAAGACCCCTGCCCCCTGCCTCACTCTATAAATAGAGGGGCAGGGGTACAACAATGGAGGACAATTTCTGGAGACAAGTTTGAGAGCTCAAGCCTGGAAGGAACTCTCAAACAACTTTAGATACTTGTAATCAAAGCTTTGTACTTGTAATCTAAAGAGAAAAGGAGAATAACATATAAAGTGGACGTAGGCACGTTCTGGCCGAACCACTATAAATCTGTGTGTCTTTTACAGTTTAGTCCCTGCTTTTCATATATTTGCATAAATCACCTAAATCACTAAGAACATCATAAAATCAACCAACTCATACGACTTTGGGTGTTTGCGGCCATTTTTCACGCAAACAAATGGCTTGGTGAAAAGCAAGCTTTAATGGGGAAAACTTAAATTAAGGACACCAAGAATTTATTGAAAAAAGTGCAAGCTAAATTTTAAACTTAGAATTATTGCATATTCCCCGCTAGATTTAAGGGGATGGCCTAAAGTCAAAAACTTTAAAATATATATTTTTGAAAGTAGAAATGATTATAGCACCGGGAATTTTTGGAAAATTCTAAGTAACACTTTTTGAAGGTTATAATCTTGGGAATTGACATTTCAACGTAAATAAATAGAAAAGCAAACTTTTGAAAATTTGAATTGTGAAAGAAAAAAAATAAAAAAATAAAAGCCAAACCAAGTTTTAAAATATGGAGTATATGAGAATAAGTACCTAGGTAAGACGGGAAATGTTTGAGGCTATGAAGAAGAGAGCAAAAAATATTTTTTAAAGAGTAGTAGGGAACTCCCGTAGAGTGTATAAAGCACTATAGAGCCTAGGAATGTTGCTTTGGCATATGTGTGTAGATCAGAAAAGATTGCAATTAATGGCATCAAGAGAGTATAACACTTGTAGAGGATTTTTCTGAGCATTAATTGTCGTTTGATGTGAAGATTCCTTACATTGGAATTCTTGTCCCTTGCAATATTGTTACATGGTTAAGAATGGAATTGAAGCGTTGAATAGATCTTGTTCATCATGATTAATGCAGCATATAATAAGATTGTTAGTGCATAACAAGAACTAGTAGTGAGTAGTAGATGGTAGGAGGAGCGTATCAGTTATTTGGATTCTTTGATTAGGACTTTTCTTTGTCAGTGGGGGCATGGTCCTAGGCCTCCTAGCCCTAGATGATAGGCGTGTAGTATTTGTTTTCCCTTTTAGTTATGAGAAAATAGAGAAGGCTTATTAAAATTAAACTTAGGTCTTGGATTAAGTTGAAAAAGCTAAGAGCATTGGCCGGTCCTAACGACATTCCTTTTCAGGATACCCCTGATGGTCTTAATTAGAGTGAGGTTAGGTATGCTGGTGATGGAAATAAGTGACCAATAAAATAAGAAAATAAAAGAAGAGAGTGCAACTAAAAGGAAAACATCAAATTTACAACCAAAGAGGACAACTAAAAGAAATGAGAACTTTAAAAGAAGAAAAAAATAATAAAGTTTTTCAAATTAAGTTTGAAAAAAAAGATTTGGAAAGAAAATTTTCTTATGTAAACTATGCTTGGGAAAGAAAATAGGGATTTTTGTAGAATAGTAGCATAAGTCCTAAGTACAAAGACAAAAGTGCACAAAAGTAAAACAGAAAATGTAAGATTTTCCCTTTTTCACCTTCTTTATAACATAAGAAATCGAATTTTGAAAATTAGAATTTTATGAAATTCTAAAATTAAAAGTTGTGGTAGGTTTGGATGAAAAATTTGTCGAACTATGCTCCTATTTAGTAGGAGTGTGGAAAAAATTGGGTGAAAAATGTTTTGAGTTTTCAAAAGATTGCATTCATATAGAAATTGCTTATGATGTCTGCATCATGTTTTAAAAGGATTTCTAAAAGAAAAAGCATTCATATCGGAGGTACCGCTTAGAAATTCTTGCACATGCATAAATTTTATGATGTATTGCACTTTGCACAATGACACAGATGGTTTAAAAATTGGATGTACACAAAATATATGTAATTAATGCGAGGAATTACATAATTTTATCCTTGTAAAATTTTGAGGATGAAATTTCCTAAAGGGAGTTTTATATAATTAAATAATCAAATAATTATGAACAGTGAAAATAAGCATTTATGGAATTGTCAGAATTTGGCCTTAAAACTTATTTCATTACATTCGTGGTGATTTTCTGACCAATTTACATATATAATATGTCTTCGTATGAAAATGTTACTGACGTTCGAAGTTTTGTATCGAGAAATAATTATATATGTAAATGTACATAAATATACTTATTATAAATAAATGTGCATATGAAATTTCAAAAATAACGCGCATTTGAATTTTGAAATAGACGCGCTTCATAGAGGCAATTGACTAACATTGCCATCATAAAGGAAATTAATTGATATCAGTAAATAAAGGCAATCAATTAAAATTTGTAAGCAATGTAATCAAATTAGCTACTGGAGAAAATTAATTTACATTAATTGGTCACATGTGAAATTCAAAATAGACAAGTTTTATATTGGAAAATTAATCAAGCAATTGATGGTCATTAATTAGAATGAATGAGCAACATTAAAAAAGTTAAACGTTTATAATCTGTAACATTTAAAAGTTATTGTTTATAATAATATTTAATAAAACAAGTAAGGAACATTTAAAATCCGAAAAAGACATGTGTTATAAAGAGCATTAAATCAGAGAATTAATGAGAATGAATAGGCAATGGTTAAAAGTTAACGATTAATAGTTTGATTTTTGCGCAATCTCGAGCGTTGTTTTTTGGATCCAATGATTCGCAGCAAGCCTGTGACGTGGTGACTCTAGATTCAATCCAAAAATCGGACGGTTTGAGGTCCCCATACTCCACTACAAATATATGACTTTAGGCCTAGCTATTTTTTCATAATCAAATTTTCTCCCAATTGGGTTCATTGCTTGAGGCTGAACGCTAAATAGAAAATATTTTTAGGGAGAAGATTTTCTTAATAAAAATATTAGACACCTTAAAAGGGGATCCAAGAAGATCATGGAGCCAAGCTAAGCACAAGAAAAGCTAAATATGAAAAGTGGGTGGATTCAATTTTTTACGTTTATGATATATTACCGTTAAATATTTTAGTTCATCTTTTATTTCAGTAATAATTAGTTCTGTTAATTAGTTATGCTGAGACTGTATATTTATATATGAGAATTTATATTTCATTATTTATATGGAAAAGAAAGAAACAAATCCAATTAAATATGTATAATATTGGGCTTAACAATTATAGAGAAAGGCTTAAGCTTAAAAGCATGATATTTACAGTAAATTATGCCAAAAACGAGAGACATAAAAATGGGAAAAACTAATAAATTGATTTGGAAGTTAGTGATAGATTAATGGTGGTTTAGAAAAGAAAATACATTTCCATAGTTTAATATGTAAAATATAACGATAAACGTAATTGCAAAAACAAAAGAAAGAAAAAGGGAATTAGTGTAAAATAGAGATACTGTTGTATTTTGCACTACCTAAAAGTAAAGAGATAATAAAAGAAATATCTTGCAATTACGGAGTATTGTCTATAGCATTATTTTGTATTAAAACATGGAAATGGATTTTTTTGTAACCAACCAATAGAATAGAACTACTTTCTAGAATATAAGAAAATAAAGTGAAGAATTAAAGGAAGTAAAGAAGAAATCAAGTTAATTATTAGAAAAGACTGGAAGCAGTTATTATGATAAGTAAATTTGTGACAGTCGGACGTACCTCTAAGCCAAGATTGTCGTATAATATAAGAGAATTAAAGAGAATTAAATATCATAATACAAGGAGACGGACTAGAATAGAAAAGAGGCACTTGTAACTATAATAACTAGTGCGAACCCGCGCTTCGCACACGGGGTTGTAGCTATACTTTGATTCTATATTATCAATGAATATTTATTTGTCTTCTTGTACATATAATTTAATATACAACCATGAGATGGTTCAAGTGGAAAAAAGTACACATTTCTTAATGTTAATTTTGAACATAAGTTTCAATGAATATTGCACCCAAATGAAACAACAGTGAAAAAACAGAGGAAGGTAGACTAATTTGTACAATTTATTAGCATGTTATTTGTTTCATATTGGATCAAACGGAAAATATTGGATCAAACGGAAAATATTGGTGACAGTGGCTGAAGATCCTTTTGTTAAGAGCATGTTACACATCAAAATTGGTACCAGTCACTTTGACATTGAGGAGACCACACATACATATGTAAAAAAAACTACTGTATATGCATTTATTGACATCAATCACGATATGCCAGGTAAAATGTGTAGATAGCAGCTTGAACCACTTAATACTGGAGAGACAAACGAACTATTGGTGGTAGTGGCTAAAAATTTCAATCAAAGAATGGACAGAATGGTAAGAAATAAAGCCCAGAAAAACTCAGCAGTGCAAATTCCATTTATTACCCTGAGGTAGCAGTTGTAACAGTAATGGTAAACTCAAACAGCAACGAATTTATAAAACAAAGTTTGGTTAAAGAAAAAAAGCAAAATATAGTTGTTTAACAGTAGTACAATTCAATTCCAAATATATGATAAAATACAGCAGGTGGATCAAGTAATATCCATAGTTGAAAGCAAGGTAATTGTTGGATGGTAAACTGGTGAGAAAGGTCGCCCAACAACAGCAAATCCAAATTCTTGTTTCAGTTAGGTTTCGTCATTTTGTTCCTGCAAGTGAGTTCAATATTAAATGTTAAAAGAGGCTTGAAGCATAGGTTGTTGTAGGGCGAAATATTTAAAGTCTTGGTTTATAATAGATAGTACAGGATACAGTGCTTTATAAAAGGCTTTAGTTGGTCGTTAATATATGATTTTTATATGGGTAACAGCCATGTATATATACATTATAATATATATACCTCACTTTAAAAAAATGTCAACAATTTTTCACACGGAAAATTTTCTATAAATATTGCTAACTACGCATAAACTAAAATTTTCAGAACAAATGTCCGAATGATATTCTCTTATTACCCATAAAATTAAATTTTCTATAATGTTGATTTAAGGAAACTTGTAGCCATATTTCCTTCGATATTCAATCTAGTTCTCATTATAAACATAGTATAAAATGGTGAATAAAGCATAAAACATGATTTCAAATTAACAAAATGCTACTTTGTTATATTCAAATTAGAATATATAAACATTATAATAAATATCGATGCTGAAACAAATTCATCTCCATCATTTAGAATCTTAGGAATAGTTACATATAATGCAATAATAACTATAATCTTAGGAAATGGAACATGACTGTTTGTACAGAGCTAAGTAAAAGAATATACAGGCATCTCCATCATTTAGACTTTTAGAAATAGTTACAGCTAATGCAATAATAACTGTAACCTCAAGGAACTGGAACTGGATTGTTTGTACAGAGCGAGGTAAAAGGTTATACATGCATTTGCTTTCAAAACAAAACCGAGGCATCTCAGGACTTTTTTTTGCATTCTTAGTTTATTATACAATATTTGAAATACACTGATATTTATTGTGATTTAGATACATTACTTGTTGGATTCGAGTATACCGGGTAAGGCTAAGTTATAGGCATTTCAGGTAGTGTTTCTCTATTCTTGAAACTGTTTTTACTCAGGGGTTATCAATGAGTACCCAAAAAATCTGAAATTCGACCGCACCCGTAACCAAAAATTGAAAAAAGTGGTCAAAGAGGCATGATTAATGCACTCTTCTTACACAGCTAATCCAAAACAATGTATGTAAAGTCTTCAAGGAAAACCAATGTAACGTCACATACAAAATTCAAAACACGGTCTTTTTTGACAAATTAATCATCAACATGGCTAAGGCAATATATGTCACAACTTACAAAGTGGCTTTAGTGTAAGATAGTGTAAATTTGTTATGAACAGACAAAAACATTATCCACTCGCCTTTTATCTAGTTAAATCATGCATATTTCACTATCTAAAATGATTGACGTACGTACGTACGTACATACATACATACATATATATAAAATTTATCAGTGGTAATGATTCATATTATTATGTACAAATGAATACTTGCTACCAAAAACTGAATATTATCATTGTGTTTTTTTACTTCTTGTACTTATGTTAGCATTATTACTGTTGGATCCTTTTTTAACACTATTAATTATAAGCGGAGTGGAAAAATATCTTATATTCGTCAATATTCACGAATACATATATTCGACGGTCAAAAATGACTTTAGAAGCAGATGCTTATATGTTGCTATTTGTATTTGAAAGTAATCATTGTCAGGTCTAAAAAGAATACAAAAACGTGATGATGAAATTGAAAAAATGGAGAAATTTTGGTAAACCGAGAAAAATACAAAGAAACATAGGAGGGAAAAAGTGGATGCATCAATTTGATTAATAAAAAAAATCAGACTATGCATTAAACTAGTAAACCATGCATGAAAACGCGGTTGATCACCTCAATCAAACTTGTGGATTGGGATAAAATTCCTACACATCTTTTTGATAATAGTTATCCTTTTAATAATAGTTTAATATCTTTAGTGTAACACATTTTTTTTGTAAACACAAATTTCCTAAAATAAGCTTAACTTCTTAATTAAAATACATTAAGAGATCACATATTAAAATCCTAATATTGACATTACATATATTTAGTTTTTATGTGAAATCCTGATAAATGTCCGAACCCACACCCCTAAAAGTAAATTATCATAGTTACTAATCATATACTATCCACATCTGTGTTTATCCTATTATCTTCATAATTTCTGAAAATAATTATTATTAGGTATACCAGATATTATAGCTAAAAATTACAAATTTAAAATTACTGTTTGCGTGAAAAATGGCCGCAAACACCCAAAGTCGTATGAGTGGGTTGATTTTATGTTGTTCTTAGTGATTTGGGTGATTTATGCAAATATAGAAAAAGCAAGTGCTGAAATGTAAAAGACACACAGATTTATAGTGGTTCGGCAAGAAGGTGCCTACGTCCACTTTATATGTTATTCTCCTTTTTTCCTTTAGATTACAAGTACAAAGCTTTGATTACAAGTATCTAAAGTTGTTTGAGAGTTCCTTCCAGGTTTGAGCTCTCAAACTTGTCTCCAAAAATTCTCCTCCATTGTTGTACCCCTGCCCCTCTATTTATAGAGTGAGGCTGGGGGCAGGGGTCTTGGATGTTTATAGCTGCTGGTGGGCTTGGGCTGAAGCAATCTGGACTGGCAACTTCTGGTTCGGTGGAGCTTCATTCGGTTCGGAATGGGTGGTGTTGGACCGGTAGTGGATGGTCCGGTGGGTGATGGTGTGGTAGGTTGGATCGGTGGTGAAGCGGACTAGTTTGGCTCGGTGGAGTTGTGGTTCGGTGGTAGTAGAACGGTGGCTCGGTGGAGCTTGGATTCGGTAGGAGGATGGAGGTTGAGATGGACCGGTGGCGTTGGTTCGGTGGTGAGGTGAAATGGAGTTGGTGATTCGGTGGTAGGGAGGTATGTTTCATTCGGTAGTGGGTTTGGACCGGCAGGGGTGGCTACCGAATGAACTCGTGAAATTGGTGCCGAATGAGCTGAGGCATAGGGAAGGCCGAATGAAACGTGCTATTTTGAATTACACTGCCGAATGAGCCTGGTTGTGAATGCCGAATGAGCCTTGTATGCTTGCATAGCTGAGTGGATACGAGAGTAGAAGGCCGAATGGACTTTGTATTCTGATCTTGATTGGAAATCTGGGCTTAGGTACGCTTGCTGGTTGCTTCTTCTTAGCTTGATCGTGGTGGAGACGCGCTCAACATTGATATTCCAGTTTTGTCCAAAAATTGGGATAACACTTTGCCCCCCAAAATATGCCTTGCGGTAGGAAGGCGTGTTTTGTAATGCCATGAGCTGGATGTTCATATCCTGTTGACAACCTGTAAAGAGCTTGATAGTTTATATGGCCCCAACTGATGACCGTTCGGGATCGAGCTATTTGGGATGAAGCGCGGCCGTTCATGGTCAAGCGCCTAACTTCAAATGACGATCGTTCGCGATCGAGTCATTCGAGGTGAAGTGCGACCCTGCGCGGTCAAGCGCGTAAATCCGTGCGTCGATCGTTCGGGATCGAGTCATCTGCAGTGAAATGTGACCGTTCAAGGTCAAGCGCTTTACTTCAAATGACGACCGTTCGGGATCGAGTCATCCGAGGTAAAGTGCGACAGTGCGCGGTCGAGTGGGGACCGTTCAAGGTCAAGCGCTTAACTTCAAATGACGACCGTTCGCGATCGAGTCATTCGAGGTAAAGTGCGACAGTGCGCGGTCGAGTCTGTAAGTCCACGCGTCGATCGTTCGAGACCGAGCTATTTGTGATGAAATGTGACCGTTCAGGGTCAAGCGCCTAACTTCAAATGACGATCGTTCGTGATCAAGTCATTCGAGGTAAGGTGCGACAGTGTGCGGTCAAGTGGAGGTCCCCAAATGACGACCGTTCGCGATCAAGCCATTTGAGGTAAGGTGTGACAGTCAGTGATCAGGTGGCGGACCTCAAATGACGACCGTTCGCGATCGAGCCATTTGAGGTAAGGCGAGTTGTGCCGTTCGAGGCGAGTTGTGCCGTTCGAGGCGAGTTTTGACCGTTCGCGATCGGGTGCCGTTCGAGGCGAGTTGTGACTATTCGAAGTCGGGTGCCGTTCGAGGCGAATTGTGACTGTTCGAAGTCGGGTGCCGTTCGAGGCGAATGAGTGTGCCCGGGGGGGACTTAATATTATCAGTGTTGGAGTCATTGTTTGGGGGAATTTCTGAATCAAAAGATTTTGGCAGTTCATTGCCATGCAAGAGGTGCTCGTGGACCGTTCGCGATCCAACGGGCATACAAGTAAATCCTTTCACGGAGTTGCAAATATCAAAGCAATAATCATACGAGTTCCCAGTAGGAACGTTCAAATCAGAGTCAAAGCAGGAGCAAGACGAGGATGTCAAAGTGTAAACTCTTACTATGGTGCGGTCTATAGTCATTCAGAGCATGCCTATGGATCGTGCGCGATCGCTCACATGTGTAAATGATTTAACCGTGCTAGTGAGAGTTTTGCGACTTGTTCATCGTTTTCGACCTGCCCCCG